>CM046726.1:23523280-25923280 GCA_025584915.1 Monochamus saltuarius | reverse complement strand
CTTCAATAGTTTGTCGAAGTAAGTAAAAAAATAAATTTTATAAAATTGTCAAAAATAGCATTATCTAAGTGAGATGTAACTGGTCTGCTACTTCCTGCTCGGCTTAAGCGGCTTGACTTGCAGGAAGCGACCTACATTGTCGTAGGTACTTCAGACCTCTCGCCCTGGGCGATGCGCCATTAAATCTATAAAAGATACTGCAGGAAACAGCTACTCCGCGGGCTAATGCCCAGACCGGCATTGAATTACACCTGCAGTATCTGTGTGAACAGACAGGAACCCTTGTCGGCCACTCCACAGTATGCCATAGGTGAGATGACGACAATTGAACTATCTGTTCCTGAACTGTACCAGACATAGACCGGTTTCGGGCTTGTTAGCCCTCATCAGTATGCCATAGACAGTTCAGGAACAGATAGTTCAATTGTCGTCATCTCACCTATGGCATACTGATGAGGGCTAACAAGCCTGAAACCGGTCTATGTCTGGTGGAGTGGCCGACAAGGGTTCTTGGCTGTTCACACATATACTGCAGGTGTAATTCAATGCCGATCGGGGCATTAGCCCAAGGAGTAGTTGTTTCCTGCAGTATCATTTATAGAAAGCATTATCTAACCGTACTATCGTTTGCAATAATAATGACACTCTCTTAAAATAGTTTTTGAACTTTTGGAAGTTCTAAATAGAAATTTCATTAAATCTCTCTTCGTGAGTGAAACAACTAATAACTAATGTTAAACATTTAATGTAGATTTCAATATGAATACGTCAGAAGTTCAAAAGAAAACGCAAAATTCATTTTAGTGAGTGTCATTATTATTGCAAATGATAGTACCTACTCTCAAATATTTATTTACTAAGAAATTATTTATGTAATTTGAAGAAGTGAAAATTAGAGACATAATATTAAACGTAGCGATCAGAAAGAGGTCTTTTGGCAAGCTTACGATATTTACCATGAGTTCCAAATATGTGGAAATGGCAGTGTTATACGGAGAATGTTTACGAAATGCGACTGACCCTAATTTTATTAATAAAGTGCTATGGACGGATAAATGCAGTTTTACTTGAACTGTGAGCTGTAAACAGGTGCCATACTACTTAAAAAACAATAAATTTCTAGGACTACAAACTGAATAATTAATTGTACTTACGAGTAATACTAAAAATTCATATTTATTTGTAAAACGTAGTGAAAACGTAATATCAAAATTATTAAACTGTAATAACCTAACATTCGAAAACATTTATTTATTATATACATTTGTTTTTATTAACAAATAAATCAATATTTAAGGAAAATTCATTCATGTATCTAGATTAAAAAAAATTGTTTTACTCCTTGTCGTTAAATAACAGTACAAAAACTAGTTAACTAGGTTATTGACCTAATAATACGATAGGTCAATTTAAGCGGCGTGTCATTTCGGTCTTGGACAGTTTTCTGTCGACAACACGATGGTTTTTTATTAGTATTTAAACACGAAACACTTTTCAGCTTCTCTTAATAATTTACCCATTGGTTATAGGTTTTTTTATGTAATGTACGTAAATGGTTTATTACTCGGTTTATTATTAGAGATGTTGGAGTGTTGTTGCAGTCATAACAGCTACATTTGCTCAGAGAAAAATCGACATGCGAGTGTAAGGGTATCGTTTGATTGGGTCGTATTTTCTACCGGAAAACCTGAGTTGACCGCGTTACTTGCAATTTTTAATAGAATTATTTGATTATTATTATTTGATTTTATTGGATATTAGCATTTTAAATTATTATTGGCTGAAGTTGAACTGAGCAAGAAAAAATGATATTCTAAAATAGTCAGTACAACCGTTTATTTGTGATGTCTAAAACCTAGGTAGGTCGGAACTGTGAGTTGTAAACGACCAAGGCTGTCAGCGGTCAGTGACAGTCTGATAAAGGGGTTTAAATAATGATTTGAAAATATTTTTTTTCGGCGTAAATATGCATTTAGATTTTTTTTAAGTCACGTATTCGCATTATACTCATTATTCCCTATCTCCTCTTAAAATTAATGACATTATGACTGACACCCTGTATATGGTCCAAATTCCAAATATTTGCTTTTTCTTAACATAAATTTCGAAATTCAGGGGCTTATTTCATTTACTTCGATAGTAGGTATATAGGTAAGGTAATTCAGAATTTATCTAAAAAAAATGTTGAATGTACTGGTAGACTGGAAAACCTGATAAGGCGGTAAAGCATGCAATGAAAAGATCCTCAAGTAAGGAAATAAATAACATTTTATAACGCCGATTCACTTGTTTTTGCCGTATTATTATTAAATATTAATAGATATAATATGTGGTTTTAATTAATAAAATAGTTTGACGTATCTGATGTTACATCAACATTTGGGACCCGTCATACCCAATTTCTACAAACTAACACGTTTCTGCTTCTTGTCCGCTTTGAATTCGTTATTGCAGCTATGATACGTTTGCGTAAATCATCAACGGTATATATCCACTTCAGTGCGATACACTTCATTTTTTAAATATCTCCACAAAAAGAAGTCCAAATGATTTAAACTCAGGAGTCCATGGTACTGGGTAATACTTGGACACACTGTACATGATACGGATATAATTGAGCCTCGTGTATAATACGCCGGGGACGCCCTGGACCTCAATTTCTTCCACGATTCGGTTTCAAATTTACCTCCAGTTGCACTACACTTGCACTCACTGCACATCGCGGTATAGCTGCATTTTACACATATTTATCGAGAACTCGTTCTGCTAAAGCATTTTCACATCACCATAAATTAAAACGATATCCATGAACTCTACTCTAAATTCTTTTAGATACGTCCTGAATCACCCTGTTTATTAAATGTTGCTCTTTTTCAACATATTAAATGTTGACATTATTTTAAACCTTGGTAATATTTCGAAAATTTTAGTAAGTATATCTTTAAAGAAAATAATTTCGAAAATAGTATGCAATTTGTAATAGCACCTTAGTATATATTATTTGTTCTGTAAACTTTGGCCTCATAATGCAAGTAGGTACTTATGATCTAAACTGTTTTATTATTTATATCTGTATAAAAAATTTGGAGTAAATCATTATTATAATCATTCTATGTTAAAGTAACTTATTCAACAGAGCATTATTTAAGTACTTAAATATTTTTTACTCAACTGTGTAGAAATATTTGCATTTCTACAAAATTAAATACTTACTAATTATTTATATTAGCATACAGACGTAAAATAGGTAGTAGTAGTAGTAGTTTATTGTTGCACTCATTTTACATTAATTTATACCTATGAAATAAAATATTTATTGCTATAATTACGTGTCATTAAGTGCAAAAATAAATAGCAAAGACCATAAAGACCGAAACCGCGCGTAGTTATGCTATTCTTTTGTTACAAAGTTATTTTCTATCAAAGGTATGTATATAAATGATTGTTTTTTGCTATTAGGTGCTTATGTAACTACATAGATATTTTCATTTAGTTCTTAGTGGGGTGTGCAGGAACATCATTATATCTAACATATTAAAAACTGTATCAGAATAAAAAAGTAATTTAATACAACTATCTACGATCGATAACGAACGATACTTATAATATTGTTTATGAATTTCATTTTGCGATCTGTAACTCTTTAAATCATATTGTTAGTGAGTTTGTTCTTAACTACACCAGGTGCCAATATTACTAATGTATAATGGAGAACAATAAACGCTGTAGCTACACTACTTAATTTTAATAATGGATTGGATCAACGAATTTTGAGAAAGATTGACCTATATTCTATACAGGGTTATTTTGAAAATGAGGAATTAATTTTAACTGATGACAGTAGGCAAATAAATAATTTTACAAAATATTGCCCTAATACTGTTTTGTTTAATAACCGAGTTTAGTTATTGTAAATTTTGAAGTCGACTCTATGTAACCCTAACCTACTCTAAAAAGTTCTAGAACTATTTCACAATACGTTATCGATAAGCGATAAAAGCTGCGCGCGGAGTCTTTGTTGAAAGTTGGGTTTTCTTTACAACCTTAACTTTAAACTTCCATTGAATAACAAGGTAACACGTAGGCACGTAAATGAATTGTGGTATTGTTAATTTTTGTTATTTTATAGTGTATGGGTGTACCATTTTGTGTTATAAAATCCCAATCACTCAAGTGTGTTGATAATAATGACCTATGGATATGTTAGTAGTGTACGTACAATGGTCGTCAGCTTAAAGTCACCACTTCCATGTTTTGTCCCTTTCTAGCACCGTGTATAATAAATGGCACTAGAAAAGAATGGACCATGGAACTGGTGACTTTAAGCTGACGACCATTGTACCTACGTAGTATATTCAAAATCGGCTGGAGCTGCTTCACGAAATGCACAAAAAATTTACTTCGCTGCACGACAATATGTGTATTTAACACAACGATCCCGGGATATCCGCAAATGCGAAAGGCGTATATAATTTTCAACATTTATTATTATTAAGATTTTTTATATTATTAACATTTTATTGGGCTATTTTTTGCATGTCACTTGTTCTTCGGATAAGTAAACGTACTCCAGTTTTTGGATATGATTTGAATTTGCCAGAGAATGTAATTTCAAACTAATTTATGAGTTATGGTTGTGTCTAATTACTATTTAATTTATATTACATATTTATAAACAACAGCTTAAAAAAACAATGGAATTAAAATTGCTTAAGGGATATCAAATAATATTTTGAATAGATACATTGATCATTGCTCTGTATAAAATATATGTAGGTACATACAACTATATAAGTCAATAATATTTATTCATTCTGGTTGGAATACCTAATAAAAGAAACAAGTAATAAAACTAAGACCGAAACACAGAAACCGGATGGTGTATTACACAAAAAATATTAGCAATTCAGTTTAGAAAACGAAAGTTATGTTTAGGTTAAAGCCAAGCACATAAAGGGTTATGAGGGTGCGTAAAATTGTAAAAATAAATAACTCTAAATTGCTATGGTAAAATAAAGGGTTTTGCCGCAAAAGGGGCTACTACATACAGCTACTATTATTTGGTTTCTCAGAAAAATGTCCGATGTGACTATTGTTTGTTCCTATAGTACGTTTGCAAACATTTTATGCCTATTTACGTTGGAAAATTCTGAGGCTACACTCACATTATACATTGTGATATTTCATCATTACAAATTTATACACGTACCTAAATTAAAAACTTGCTTTAATCATTACATTGAACTAATTACCTACATGTTGTCATGATAGCTGTTGTACTGGTTTTAAAGCAGAAATATTTATACAAGGTGATTCTTTATTGTCTTGGCACAGAGAAAGAATATACAGGAGGGTTAAGGTGCCCGTATCTCTCGCCGTAAAATGATCAAGTTTGTGGTGTTTTTAGGT
Source organism: Monochamus saltuarius (assembly GCA_025584915.1). Lineage (NCBI taxonomy): Eukaryota > Metazoa > Arthropoda > Insecta > Coleoptera > Cerambycidae > Monochamus > Monochamus saltuarius. The sequence goes on along the minus strand of CM046726.1, from coordinate 25,917,871 downwards.
ACTGAAATCTCGAAAATAAAACTCGTAGAGCAAAAGTAATATCAAAAATAGAATTATTGATGTTTTGTTTATCCACTTTTACTATTTAAACTTTCCTCAAATAATGTAATAACTTTTAAAATGCATTTATATGACACACATAATTTCGCTATTCTAACCCCACATTTTAACAATTATTTTCACATACTTATAAACAAAAGTGAACAATCTTATATGCAGAACTATGTAAGTTTATGTTATAACAATGTTTACATCTATAGTTCAATTTAAAAAATACGTATTTTGAAAGATTTCAGTACCTAAAAATTCATTGGATAGATCGCTTTCTGATGTTAAATATTGATTTTACTTCGGTACCTTTGAATATTTGCAGGTGGCATGAAATAACATCCTTGTTATTTGCTAAACTCTATATTATTCAGTTCTTAAATGTCTAAAATTATTTATATTTGTAGAAAACACTTTTTCAGGAATACGGCGCCCTTAAAAGATGACGATTGAATATAACTTAATTTTATATAAAGTTGCATCTCTGAAGAAAGATTTGAGTTCAAAAATTGATCTAAAATTACGAAAAACTTTAATGAAGTTTACATAGTAAACTTTTCTTAAATCTACTATACTTTCGACAACAAATTTCTGATCGAAGGCATTTCAATATAGTACCTCATTACCTACTTATTATATACATTCATTGAGTCAGAAATTAGGTATTTTGGAAAATGGAATAACCGGAGGAAATTTGAAAAATTAATTGTATGTATTTATTCAATGCATATTATATTGATATATAAATAAAATATAAAATTTGACATAAATATCTACGCAAGTATCATCATCAACAAAACTTAGGTACTTAACCTAGTAGGTATTTGTTTTTGACACGGACACGGAAAAATGAAGTTTCTTTTAGAAATATTGGTAGATATATCTTAAAAACAATTTTAGGTGTAGAACATCAATAAAAATTCAAGCGGGCCAATATGTGAATAGAACAACAAAATACAGGGTGTTCCGTTTTACATTGTTCACACGTGTGTCAGTCTGTTTATGGTACAGCTCAGCAAATTTAATACATTGACTAAAGTCTAGTCAGTGGTGTACCTATCTAGCCATTAGTAGCCAACAGACGCTAGAAATTGTATTGCAATAATGAAGAAAGAGAATTTATTGTATCTACAGAGGAAGAAACGGCATAGACTCATTATTATATTATGTAAATTACTCCAGACATTGATCTGTATATAAGCTTATCTATGTCTACTTCTAAATACTGATATACACCACCATCAACGTTGTTTCCGTTTAAAATTTTTTAGCCATAATAATGAAAATAGCATTAGCTATTGCCAGATCGTTGTCGCATTCCATTTTAAAACTGTATTGAGAGACGTGAATTTACTTGATTTGCTAATCGGTATCTAATGCGCGAATATAATGAGGGCTTTGTTCTCAAATCCCTGTGAATTAAGACGAATGCAGCGAACCACGCATCGTCCATCACGAGTTCACTCATAGACTGTAGCCAGTTCAACTCTTCAAATATTTTTGCTCCAAGTATTAGTACTTAGTTGAAAGTTAATATAACTTGCTTAGGTGATGTTTACTATGGTAAATTTACGTGGTCAAGGGCTTGTGGATTTTCTAACAAAATGTCATGCATTTAAATAAATAAAAATGCATACTAACCAAGGAGTCCCTAGGAGAACGACATATGGGACAGATTTTATAAAAGATTGAGATCAACTTAGCACAGAATGGTCCGCGATGCGCCTAGACCGCGATCTCATAGTACGTTCTCTCCTTTAGGAGGAAATGTACTAGGTGGTCGCAGTCTACGCGCATCGTGGATTATGCTACTGTCGTTCTCGTCTAGTGAAGTATCTTTTAAATGTACACGTTTGCACTAGTATGTCGACGGCTGGACCTGCTCAGGTCTCACCAAAGAATATCGACCAGTCGCGTCAAATGAAAGAACTAATAAAAAAAGATACATCTTCCACGGACATATTTTGACACCTAAATAGCACAGTAGGATAAGCCGAGAGCGCGTGGAGAACGACATATGCGACTGATTTTGTAAAAGAGAGAGATCAGCTTAGCACAGAATAGTGTGTTCTTTCCTTTACTTTTTCATTGCTTATGAATGAATGACTGAACAGTACTGAACACATTAAAAGTACTAAATGATTTAAATTAATAGGTAGGTACATACTGAGCTGTTTGATAATTTTATTCATTTACGACAGTATGTATTTATAGTTTGAGCCAAAAATAGCAATTATTTAAAATAGGTATACGATTACAATTCAACTCAGATTAACAAAGTCAGAATATTTTATCAATAATATCGACTGATATAATAGGTGCAATCGTTTACAATAATAATCACACCTTTTAAAATGAATTTTGCGATTTCTTTTGAGCTGCTAACGTATTTATAATGAAATCTACTTTTAACATTAGTTCTTAATTCCTCACCTATAGAGATTTAATGAAATTTCTACTTCAGAGTGTCATTATTATTGCAAAAGCATGTATCTACTAAAGTATTCCACTGAGGATTACTGCAAAGCTTCTATTCTAATTCATTTAAATTAATATAATATTAATTTATTAATATAATAATTATTAAACTAAGATGCTACTTACTCATACTTAATTCCTGTTGACAATAAACATTTATAAGAATAATATGTGAATTATTATTTTTGAATATCTATAGATCAAATGTTTAGTTACTTACATTTATTACTTCACTTTATTTTATCGTAAATTATAATCATCATCATGAAGAGTAATTTATGTTATTACCTACTAGTCGTATATTATGCGATTATATATTGAGTGAAACTAAATGCAGATAGTTGTAAGTATTTTAGGTACATTTTAAATAAACCACAATAATTGTATTAGAGTTAAAATATTAATCTACAGAAAAAACTGAATAATTTATAGGTGTCTTAGACTAAATTAAAATCGTAAAAAGATTTATAATTTGAAAAGTATTAGGAAAAACAATATTCTGTGAATTCAAATTCATTTATAAGTGAAAATGGAAGAAATGAGCTTATCACCTATACGTAATACACCAAGAGCCTTGATAATATCGAGTACATTTTGTCATTGAGAACGCTGAAAGCATGTTGCTTGGTAATTTCCTTAAGTAACACGCTTGAAGGATTCACTATGAAAACACTTTGAGTATTTATCAAGGGTCGAGATGTATTCGTTAAGATCATTTTTTACTGTATTAGAAATGTATTTTAAGCTAATATAAATCAAATCTCCTACAGTTCCTCTCAATGAAGTCATATGTATGCTCTCTGATACCAAACATCGAGGTATGCTAATGAACAATTCCACAGACAAAGCTCTAGTCAATAATTATCTAAAGAAATTAATCTATCTAAATTTACTAACCTGCTTTAATGAAAACACTCTATAAATATCTAACTTCACTTTTGGCAGTGGGAACACGACAATTCAACCACAATAGATGAGATCTGACCTATTTCTGCATTTTTAGGATTGCTTCTTCAGGTGGCCTCCTTTAAGTTGAGTCAAATATCTAACTATAAAAATTATTATAAAAATTAAAATTATTTGAAGTTAAATATCCACAATGACAAAAGTGACAGCCTGTCAATGAATTAAATATGACAATACCTACTATGACTTCATTGATAGGAATTGTAGGAGATTTGATTTATATTAGCTTAAAATACCTTTCTAATACAGTAAAAAATGTTACAAAAGCTAATAATAAGGAATATATAGGTAGATATTGTGGGTGTAATTCAACGCTGGTTGGGGCTTTTGTCCACAGAGTAGTTAGTTTCACACAATATTATTAATACCTAAAAATATAAAAACTTTTACATAAAGGGTATCTACACATTATTCAAGTAGGTATTGTCATATTTAATTCATTGACAGGCTGTCACTTTTGTCATTGTCGGTATTTAACTTTTTAAATAATTTTAATTTTTATAATAATTTTTATAGTTGATATTTGACCCAACTTAAAGGAGGACACCTGAAGAAGCAATCCTAAAAATGCAGAAATAGGTCAGATCTCATCTATTGTGGTTGAATTGTCGTGTTCCCACTGCCAAAAGTGATGTTAGATATTTATAGAGTGTTTTCATTAAAGCAGGTTAGTAAATTTAGATTAATTTCTTTAGATAATTATTGAATAGAGCTTTGTCTGTGGAATTGTTCATTAGCATACCTAGATGTTTGGTATCAGAGAACATACATATGACTTCATTGATAGGAATTGTAGGAGATTCGATTTATATTAGCTTAAAATACCTTTCTAATACAGTAACAAATGATACAAAAGCTAATAATAAGGAATATATGGGTAGATAACGTGGGTGTAATTCAACGCTGGTTGGGGCTTTTGAGTAGTTAGTTTAACACAATATTATTAATACTTAAAAATATAATTTTTTACACACAAAATAAATTAATTGCCAATCTGACATGTACTGATTTTTAATTCATTTTACATTTTAATAAATAATTATGTCATCTTTGCTGATTTGCCCCATGGGGTATTATCGCAGGTAATATCCCAAAACTATGAAAAATAGCAGACTATTATTTTCGTTATAATTCTATCGAGAGCGCCTTGTATTTTGAGACAATTTGATGAGATATATGCACATTAATAATCTGTAATAAGTTCATATGGTCGAATGGAATTGTCTCGAAATACTAGTTGCTCGAGATAAATTAAAGAAAATAATAGTCGCTTTTTATCATAGTCGAGTGATATTCAGGAAGATGAATCATTCGGTTAGATTCCTGTCATATTTGTCTCTTTCACTAAATTGAAAGCAAGCTAATCATTCATATACGTACAGACTCTTTTTAGTATTTTTTGGGATTGATTTAAGCTGTTTTTTTGCGACGAAATGTGTTCAACCCGGTTCAAAACATTATATCATGTTAGATATTTGTTTTTGGTTTGCAGTTGTTAAAATCAATTTCTATGTTTTTGTTGCAAAATTCACACATTTTCAAAATATATGTACAAAAACATGCGGAAATAGGTATTGTTAATAATTTCTAAAACTAATAATCCTTCTATTTTAATCCAAATCTAGTGTAGACAATAGTGTAAACAATAATTAATAAGTGTGAGGGTGATATCAAAGAGAAACAAATATTTGATGACAGTTACGTTTTGAAACCATACATTTTCTTGGTGCAATACATTAGTGACGTCACCATTGAATACGTTTTTAAACAGTCGATGAATACGGTTCGTCGCAAAAAAACAGCTTTACTTATGTGTTCAATAATTTCCTTAATGGAACATGAACCAAAACGAGACATTTCATTCATTATCATAGCACTCTTATACAATAGTCGATCATATTGCATATCATGTGACTAAATTTATGATTTTTTATAGGTGGATGTTGTCACATGATCTGAAGTACAGCAATGTTATAAATTATCAACATAATTTCTGGTTAGAGTTGGTTTGCGAAAAAACTGTCAAATATATTGATAATATAATTAAATTTTATTTTTGTAATAACAGGCAGTTTAGTAAGCTAACTGATAAGTTATTGTATATGTCACAAATAAAAGATTATATTTGTTACTTATTTGTAAACGTCAATTTATCGAAACACCGTATTAATCAAGTAAGTTGTAAAATTCTTACAGGTTCACTATCAATTTTATAAGTTATAGGTATACAGTATGCGCCAAAAGTATGGAATAAATTCAATAAAAACGAAACAATTATTTTTTGGGAAAAATCCTCGAACAGGTCGATTTTTAATTTAAAAAATACAGATTTTAGCGTAAAATGCGATTTTCAAATGTCATTTGTTTTCGAGTAATGACGTCATCGATTTTTTTTTAAATGGCAACACCATATTTTTTTCCTTCATTCTGAAAGATCGTTTAATTCTCTATCAGACAGTACTAAAATTTTGCTCTCTTACATAGGAAAAATTTCGAGTAAATGACGATTGAATGTTAGAAAACGTAAATCAATTAAAATAAAGCAAAAACGTTATGAAGTTTAGTTTTTCGAATTCCATAGTTCTTTTATGGATCACGTAGGTGAAAATCTTTGCAAAGTGTCACACCGACTTTCTAATAAGTATTGTAAGCGACATAGAAATTATTATTCAATTTAAAGTATTATGGCACATTTAACTGTTACTCAAAGAATTGAAATTTTAATTGTTATCGGATGCGGGAATATGACTAGAACTCAGCAGGAAGTTTGCCATTTATTTAATGAAAAATATCCAGATCGCCCTATCAGCCAATCAACAGTCAGTAAGGTAGAGTCTAAATTTAGAGAAACTGGCAATGTTGTAAATATTCCAAAACCTGGACGTCCAAGCATTAATGAAAATCAGAAACAGAACATTTTGATAAGTATGGTGGATAATCCTCATAATTTTTCACGATTGGTTGCATTAAACAATGACACTAGTCAGAGCACAGTGCAGGAACTCAATGAAGATGATCCCGATCGCCGCTTACACTTTTGCGAAATTCTAATGGATTTATGTCAAGGAAATAGAAATTTACACCGGCAAATACTTTTTTCAGATGAGGCCACATTTTGTCTGAATGGTACAGTAAACCGTCAAACTTGCAGATATTGGAGTCGGGAAAATCCTCATTGGATGCACATACTCAACCCCCTCAAAAATTAAATGTGTAGGCTGGAATAGTTGACGACAGAATAGTAGGGCCTTTCTTCTTTGCAGGAACCCTTACAGGACAAAGATATTTAGAGTTTCTAGAAAATGACCTTGTTCCAGCCCTTGCAGTAATTTTTCCTAACGATAATGACCCTGACATTCCTGACGATACCATATGGTTTCAGCAAGACGGTGCACCTCCGCACTATGCGCGCCCTGTACGAGATTTTTTGGACAACTGTTTTCCTGGGAGGTGGATCGGCAGACGCGGACCGATAGAATGGCCTGCAAGATCGTCAGATCTTACACCTCTTGACTATTTTTTATGGGGATACTTGAAGTCAAAAGTGTACATTAATAAGCCACGTAATTTAGAAGAACTTCAAAATCGCATTCGTGACGAAATACGCAGAGTTACCCCAGAAATCATTCATAATGTGCAAGAAGAATTTCTTCACAGACTTGCGCATTGTCAAGAAGTTGGTGGATGGCAATTCGAACATTTAATTTAAGTATAAAATTTAATCAATTGTATTTTATTTTACATACCTCAGAATTGTTACTTTTTTATGGATAAAATTTACGTTTTCTAACATTCAATCATTTACTCGAAAACTTTCCTATGTAAGAGGGCAAAATTTTAGTACTGTTTGATAGAGAATTAAACGATCTTTCAGAATCAAGGAAAAAAATATGGTGTTGCCATTTAAAAAAAAATCGATGACGTCATTACTCGAAAATAAATGACATTTGAAAATCGCATTTTACGCTAAAATATGTATTTTTTAAATTAAAAATCGACCTTTTCGAGGATTTTTCCCAAAAAATAATTCTTTCGTTTTTATTGAATTTATTCCATACTTTTGGCGCATACTGTAGTATTATTTACATTTAGATAATTCTATTTTACTTGTATCATATATAGGTATGTTAAAAATCATGGTACAACTATTAGTTTCGGTAATGCAAATGTCACAATTACGTATTTGCCCATTATCATCTGCGTCATTCATGGTTAGGCAAAGAAGTTCATCACTTCGACAACAACCATAGCTCGAATATTGTTACAATTTTTAAAATCAGAAGCTTCCAGCAGAAATTATTCAGCCTATTCTTTTAAAACCTTAGCTTCTATGTCCACTAAACGTCACATTTTAGCAGTATAATTTTAAATAAAACACAAACCTGCGAACTTGAACATTTTCCTTGATTTATAAACAACTAGCATAGACCACTTTGCCCATACTGTGTTCGGGCTGAATTTAACAGATAGTTGATTCATGTAAACCAACAGAAAATCTTTTGTTACCCCAATCACATTATTCTACGAGTTTTTGACCATAAAACATCCCTCATATTATGTCTTTTTGAGGTAGGTAGCTATATTTACATTTGTTCCTTAAATAAGATTTTTCTGGCAATAAATTTGAAGCTACGCTGCTGGCTTCCATAATAATTGCTTCGGATACCAATATTAATTATTTTCACCAAAATAAATAAACAGTGAAATAAATAACATACGTATATTGGTAGTGCTTCCAAAGATTACGCCAAATTATTGCGGATTTGTTTGTAATCGATATACCTATTTTACAAATAAGATATAAGTATAACAATACACGCAAGGTAACAGGTACTGGCTCCAGATGATGACAGGCTCGTCTACGACTCGCCAGTTGTATTTTCTGTCCGATAGTAAAAACCCCTTTCCATGCTAGTAGGGCAGAGCAACGTGTTTAATGTAAAATTATAAAACACAAAATTTAAAAGATAAAGAGATCATCTTCCAATAAATTGATTTATACGATAATAAGAAAAAGCGCCCAACGTGACAAGAGTACTTAATAGGGGTAATTATCCCACAGACCCAGAACCATTCTGTCAAATGACAACAATATATAATGAAATATGTAATTATTATGATTTATTAACAAAAAGAAAAGACTGAGTTTTGTTATTAAACAATTGTTTTTACTTACCTATGAGAATTGTTTTATTTATTTTTCTATGGAGATATTACCGACAACTATTATTTTTTCTCTATGGAAGGGCCTGTTATTTAAGTTTTGTAATAAAAAGACAAACTAATTCTATTATTTTAACTGTTTACGAGTGCTTCACACAAAATTTAGTGTGACTCACCCCTGCAAACCAAATTGCTGGAAGTACCCCTATTCCAATGAATTAAATTTCATTTTAAATTGTATAGCATAAGATAAGTGCTGAATAAATAATACAAGTAAGTATATCTATAACGTTACTATACAAATTATATAATATATTTTCTGCAATTTGACGGTTATTGTTTGTTTAAGTTCCAGTTTGAATAAGACTCTTAATTAATAGTATTCAATTATATATAGGAAAAAATATTATACAGGGTGACTGGTCAACAACATGACAGACTTATTTCAAGAGTAATTGGTTTGTGTTTAATCAAGTTAGCTTACAATTTTGTTTTATGTTTTTTTAAGTTACGAGCCACCAAAGACACTATTCTTATTTTTACATATCCGTTACTACTTGATATATATATATCAGTGAGACTTAGTATATATAGTCTATGTGGCCAAATATGAATATAACCTTAATTTTGATTCAAAACATAGAGATGCCGACACATTTAGGTAACAGTTTTTAGGAAAATATCGTAATTCTAAATAAGAATTTATATGTGTACAATATACTTACTAAGCACTTAAGTAAACATCTGTAGTATTTTAGGGAAATTTTATGAATCATATATTGGCTTAGTCGCGGCAAAGCTTTTTCAGAGGTACCACTGAAGATGTCGACAATGAAGAGTGGCGAAACGTTTGGAAGCATGGGATGCGACCAGTTACATAGGCGGCTACGGGATGTCTCCGAAGACTACCAATGTCCGAGGAACAGTTCCGATCGTGGTAGTCGTAATACCAACAATATAAGTCGAAATCAATATATGGGCGGGCGCAAAGATACCGACAGCGAGCCCATTCCCACAGAGCCTAGCCCTAGAACAACTAGGGCAGGTAGAATCGCGGCTAATGCTAGGTACGTGCACTTTAATTCTGTTTCTGGTAGCGACCAGTTACCGAGATCACGGCATAAGAACCTGGAAAATCACTATGTATCGAATTCAACTTTGTCTATGGAATACTTCCTTAGCATACCTAGATATTTGGTATGAGAGAATATACATATGATTTCATTAGTAGAAATTGTAGGGAAATTGAGTTATATTAGCTTAATAGTTATTTATAGTACAAGTGGGATATAGGCATTATTATACATGAGTGAGATATTTCACGAATGTAATAAAAATGCCGTTTTCCCTATATATAAAATTTTATCTAGAACTGCAATCATTTTTATCTACAACTACCTACCTTAAAATGAGAAAAATCTAAAATCAGATCCAGTTTGTAAGTTTTGATTCAAATTCAAGAAGTAAAGGCATTGTTGTGGTAACCTGTGAAACTTCCTGTCAAACTTATTTTAAACAAAATTGAGTTTTCGTTTTTACATTTTCTGGTGAAAATAGTGGTGTAGATTGAAATAATTAATGATCCAGAAATAGAAAACTTGCCTCTTGAAATTGAAAAATCTGCTGCAACTGCAGTAGTTTCACTTTTGCCAGATAAATCGAGAACCAAGTACTAACAATTTTATAAACGATTCACTGATTGGTATGCATCTAAGAATATAAAATATGAAGCAAAAGAAAAGATATTATTAGCATTTTTTTGAGGAATTATCCAAGAAGTACAAATCATCGAGACTTTGGGTATTCTATTCTATACTGCGGTCTACAATCTGTGTACGGCAAAATGTTGACCAGTTGCTGATCAGTTAATTAATAATAATAATAATATCTCTACCCCTCATTCTAATCACGAAGATTAGCCCAGAAGTCGAAGACTTGTGCGGAAGAGGGGGCGGTATATTATTATTAAGCAGGCCGCATTTGCGCCCAGGAACAACTTACGTTGGTAGGCCCTAACCACCATGCAGTGCAGGAATGAGGGAAACCTGGAAAACCTCATTAATTAGGGGGGTAGTCAAATGTCAACCGGTGTCAATCTCTCACATTGACCCAAGCCATCATTCTTCCACCCTACCATACCCGCAAAGAGGGTGCCAATCTCTCCACGAATATAGCTTATATACGGTCTACCGGCTGCGGGGGTCGAACCCACAGCGATCCAGTCACCTCGATTCAAGTACTGACGCCTTAAACCGCGCGACCACTGACCGGTCCAACAAATTCAACAATTTAATTGCTTTTCTGAAAAAGCAATCAGTGGAATACAAACCAAAAAAGTCAAGAATATTAACGAAAGTGGATGTTTAAAAATTTTTACAAGATGCCGATGACACAAAATTCTTGCTAACAAAGGTAAGAACAACAAAATGTTTGCTATTTGAAATTCATAAATGCATAATTTAAGGTTGTCTTAATTATTGGACTTGACATGCAGATTGGACTAGTTAAGTAATTTACTGTTAGAAAACGTAAAAAATGAAGGAAACATTTTTCATGTCGTCATACCGGACACGAATTGCTTTTTTTCTCAATTTATCACTTAATAATATACAGGGCACTGTTTTCGACGATCATTTACTTCACTTCTAGCCAACACAGGAGCAGATCTTCAAACTATAAAACGGCATGATGGATGGAAGTCCAACACCGTGTGTGAAGGTCTTGAAAACAAGAACAAAATTGCCACAAAAGTTCTTGGAGGACAGATTGCCGTTATTGCTACTTCAAGTGCTTACAAATAAAATGTAAGCATTGTTAATAGAAATACAGACCATCTGCATTCATCTGGTATTAATCTTACGAATTGCCAAAGTTGTGTTGTTAATATTTATAACAAGTAATTCAGTTTAATTTAAGTTAAATTATCTATTAATTGTTAAATTGATAAACCTGTTGGTTTTTAATAAAAATAACCATTAAGCAGTGATCTTTTTTTGTTAATATTCCACTAGTGGGGTAATATGTCACATTACTCCACTAGCGTAATAGCGTAGTGTAATGACCTTCATTATTCAGCTCAAATAGTGCCAAATAAATGTTGTAATGAGACTCTTATAAAGCAGTTATAGATAAATAGGTAACTTTATAATACGGTAAAAAATTTACAAAAGCTAGTAATAAAGAGTATATGGTTAGATATTTTGAGTATAATTCAATGCTTGCCGGAGCTTTAGTCCGCAGAGTAGTTAGTTTCGCGCAATACCTACCTAATAAATATATGTATAAAAAATCTATGATTTGTAATTAATTATTGGGTTTATTTTTACTCAAGGTTGATAATATTGGAAACAAGCAATTAAATGTGACAAGTAATATGCAACCTACCTAATTGGTTACTTAATTTTTTGTTCATTTATGTGCCATTATACCTAAAAAATGATGGTCACCATTGAGTAAATGCCGAATCGTCGAAAATGTTATTGTAAAGCCTGTAGATAAGGTAAGTACTTTAACAATTAGATGTATAAAAAGAGAGTAACATAAAAGTGAAATAAAACTATGAAACAATGTTTTGTTGAAAAAATTCAATGGATTTATGATAACAAGTAATTAATGAAAAAAAATTAATCGTGCTAAAGAGTATCAATGTATGTAATCAGAGTGCAATATTTGCGTTCGAAGACACTCACTAATTTCACCAAGAAGTTTACAAATATTTTGACTGTTATATTTAGATTTTGTTACAAAGGAAAGACAGATTTTAACGTATACAAGGTTTCCGTAGTGGTCTTCTCAAACACAACGTTTACCAGTAAAAAAATGCAATATAGTTGTTCTATCAAGTTTTAGAATATACCTACATAGCTTCTTAAATATACTATATTTTACTATTTTGTCCATCTGTAGCATAAAATATATATGTTTTTACTTAAGTCCGACCTTATTATCTCAGTTTTATACATATAATCGATGATCTAGGGACAATGGTGCATACCTATTATGTATGTACGAGAGTACGTATGCATGTACCTACTTGTTTTATTCCAAAATAATTGCTATTTGATTTGAAATAGTTTCCCGGATTGTTATGTTTTGACGTAGGTAACTAGTCGCTGTCAGTAACATAATTAAACTGCACATCCTTAGCTTTACCTGGAATTCTTTGACTTACTCTTGTTGTTTTCAGGTTCGGCTCTATGGGAGGCCGCCCTATTATCAGCACCACAGGCCACGCTCATATTTTGATTCCTGTTAGTATAATACGGCTGCTACGGTCGAAACCGTTTTTTGGATAACGGTGGCATTTCATGGTGTCTCTGCTGGTCGCACCACATGCTTTAAAATGTTTCGCCGCTCTTCACTATCGTCATCTTCAGTAATGATTCTACAAATGTGAATTATAAAAGCTTTGCCTTACTTGTTTGATGCGTAAGCATACACTATAAGGTATGTGTGTGCCACGCAAAACGTTGGTTAGGTTTGTTTCCTAGTTCTAATAAAGAACAGTAATTCAAAAGGTGTCAGTTGGTCAATACAGACTTTTTACACGTTGACCTTTCTAAAGTTATACGACGGACACGATGAGTAATACAAGACAACAAAAACATTTTCGCCGAAAGAGGTAAGCGGCTTACACTAGCAATTAGCACTTCTACACGAAATTCCATACCATCTGCCTTAAGGTTTAACATAACAGAGGGCTATTATATAGCTTCATCTGTTATTTGAGAACAAGTTACTTAAAAACGAAAGGAACATTATGCGCTATCACTGCGCCTTGATAAGGCTAATAGGGAAGACTTGTAATTTTTCAGTGCTCTTTTACGATTCAGCAGTCTTAATGTGAGTTTAATATGGTGGTCCGGATTGTTTAGATTTCTATTTATCTTAAAAGTTGAGACATGTGATTCACTAGTGGATGTGTTCTAAAATACTGACTGTTAACAGATACTGTTTAGATATTTGTCATTGGCAGTTTACGCAATAACGTAAATAACTAACAAAACGGGGAAGGTTTATAAACTAAACTACATGTGTTTTGATAAGTGAGAACCAAATATTCTGTCTACATTAGGAAGATTCCATTTGTGTATCCTGAAATTTTCCGTACAAAATGGTAAGTAGACACGTCAGTTACAAAAATAATAGTCAACATTATTTTCTTTTTGCGAACATTATTATTTTTTTTTCATGAGTATAATATACAAGCAAGTATGGCAATAAAAGTACAGGCATATTTTTTTCACGGCTGGTACTATCATATAATATAAGAAGAATGTAACCACACATTTTTTTGGTTGTATATTGATAATTTTAACATTATTGATTGTAAAATTTCACTCCAACGTTTTATAAGCTTTTTATGTCCTATTTCATTGTTTATACTTATTCGGTTTGATACAACAGTAGTTTCTTATTGTCTTTATTCTCAGAGGTACGATATTTCTGAGAATAAAAACAGAAACAGACGACAAAAAATAATTAGAAGCTTGTATTTTGTTCCGAGGGCGGGGGAGACAAAACAGGATAATTTCCAATAGAAAAGGATGACAAAGTTGAATAAAATATATGCCTATATTTATAATTTCTTTGCAAAATAAATAGTAATAGTATAATAATAGTAGGTACCGACTTATGCAAACATATATTTTTATTTTTTATGACATATTTTGGGATACTACTGAAAATGTCAGTATCTTATTATCTTATTTAGATCATAAAACAAAAACGGGAGACTGCACGGAACTTTTAAATTTATTTGCTCGGAAATAAGGGGACAACGGGATTCTTACCCGGACGCAAAAAAGCTGGTCCGACATTTAAATTTTAGTCTAAAAGATCTTGTACTCTACCTTCAAATAAGCTGCATGTGATTACACTGAATGTACAGGACCTACTTGATATTTTAATTACATTTAATACTTCTGTTTCTAATGGTCTAAAACACTAAGTTATTATATTCTATATATGTAATTATTTTCAATACACAATCTAATTGTTGCACGTGATCTCAATTTCTATCTTCAAATTAGTAGGTAGATAGTTTGGTGTAAATGTTTTTTTATTGAATATCCCTAGAGCTTAAAAAATAGTAACCGGAATTGTTCATCGTTTATGAATACTTCTTTAGCCTGCAGCTCGGGGTAACTTTCAAAATATTCATAAGCTGGAAAAAAATTCCAGATTTAATTTCAGCACTAGGGTTATTATAATTGACAATATCACTAGTGAGTAAATCGTAAGATTTACGCGAGTTTAGAATTTCAGTGAAACAGTGAATATTGTAGTAGGTTAGGTACTCTGCATCATTAGCATCAAAAGCATAACGTAAACATGAATGTGTCTCCTACAAGAATGGGATTCTAAAACTACGATATGATATCATGAGCCATTAAAATTTAAAAAATAATAATGGTTCTATCGAAACTAGGATATGCTATGTACCTAATAGGTAACAAAGTTTTTTAACTTGTATACTTTTGCAGTCTGTCATTTGTCTACATAATCATGATTAGTTTGCTACTACCGTTCATTTAGGTATTAGTAGATAATAATTTTTATACTCGTCTTTCTGCAGCAACTGTAAAAAAAAATTATAGTTGATATGTGGGAGATATACCTATAGCGTATGTATAAATAATAGATAAATAAATATTTCGTTTTGCTTTCTCATTTACTAAATTTTGATATTTTGTGTGGCACGGCCCTGCTATTTTTAAAAATTTACAATAACAAAATATTTCATTACAGACAAGATAATTATAAAGTTCAAATTAAAAATTATAATAGGTATATCTTCTTTAACAAAGTTACAGTAACATGTTCCGCCAATGACACTTAACTTTCGATATTAGACAGTCTTATATTAGGTTTCTTGTACAAAACTCTTCGTCAAAAATGCTTCGATATTCCTCGCAGAATACATATATTTTACATCCATGGATATCTACAGTTGGTCCTGGGACGTACCGCCATAAATTGGACTTAAAATTTTCTAAATACTTAGTCTATATTTTCGTCCATTTAACGTTGTTCGTTTAATAATTTCTTTCTTAGAACTGATAAGCCACTTATGTATGTACATAAAATCTGTTACACAAATCCACCAAACATTCAATTCCTGCTTGATAAATATAATTTGATATAAACATAAAACGAAAAAAGTTAAAGGTGTTTAGGTCATTTTATCAATCTACTAGTGTCTATTTATCGTTCTTTGAATGTTTATAGGAGAAACAAGTAAAAAGCAGAAGTTTTACTGACAGAAACAAAATTGCTGTTGATTTTTTAAACAAAAATTAGTACTGTCGTCACAAAGATCTCTTACAGAAAATTACAGCAATTAAGGAGCGCTTTTATAGATGCGATATTGGAAATGTGTGTAAGTTTAACTTTGTATTGCTTGTTGTTTTCATTCGTCATCGATAAAATAGATAATGTTGCATATTATTTAAAATACCACTTTGCTTCTTGTTCTGTTGTGCTTCACCCATTTAGAAATTTGAGTTATCTTCGGAAATATTTCGGTACCTACTTAAATATTAGATATTT
Source organism: Monochamus saltuarius (assembly GCA_025584915.1). NCBI lineage: Eukaryota > Metazoa > Arthropoda > Insecta > Coleoptera > Cerambycidae > Monochamus > Monochamus saltuarius. The sequence goes on along the minus strand of CM046726.1, from coordinate 25,901,665 downwards.
TTAAATAAAATTAACAATGTTGAAAATCAATGTCCTTAGATATTTTGTTTACTAAAGATTTGTAAAATTAGTTTCTTTCATATACAGGATAGTCCGTTTTTTTGGCTCGGAAAAAGTTGCGCTTCTTGATAGCCATTAAGAGCGCCGTACCTACTCAGAAAATATTGTTTTCTACAAATACAAATAATTTTAGATATTTAAGAACTGAATAATATAGAGCTTAGCAAAATACAGGAATGTTATCTCATGCCATCTGCGAATATTCAAAGGTACCGAAGTAAATATAGATAATCTAGACGTATCTAGTTCCATTTGAATAATTTAGATTTTAGTTAAAATAATATGTACCTATGGTTGTACATCTCACACTAACTGTTATTTTTTCTAGCTTCAATTGGGGCAAAATATTTACAAAACAATCTACAGAAATTTATTTTAAAAATAGCTTGTTAAAAATCACACTGTAAGCAATATCCGTAATGATACAAGGCAATTTTGTTATACCCATAATATGACTGTAGATATTATTACGTAGATAGGTAGGTACCTGTTAATGGCAAATTTACTATACTCGCGTCAAGAATTCAGACGTATTACGTCATGGTTGACATTAGGCGATTGTTTTTATTGTCAACGTAATTTTCGATATTTGGTGGAGTTAAAAACAACAATTTTTTGCAATTTAGTGCAATATATAATGGAAACATTTCGTGTAGTAAGTATATAGTTTTATTACTCTCACTTGCAGTTTCTTAAATATTTTGATACAAATATAATGAATTATTTATTTGTTCATATGACGTAAGTCGTCTGAATTCTTGACGCGAGTATATTTACTTATTTTCCATAATAAATTCCTAATTAACAAATTTTTAAGTCCAGCAAATTTTCAAAATACGTATTTTTTTAAATTTAACTAGATTTAAATATTTGAACACCATTGCAGAATTATGTGGCCCCACGCCATTTTGCTGAACCATTTCTAAATGTTTAATACTCATAATTTAATTATATTATATTAAGCAACGTTTTCAATATGAACACTTCAAGTTTCTGTACATTTTTCAGAATAATTAAAATCGTCTAAATACCTCCATTGCACAGGAAACAACATGTTGGGAATATTTTTGTTTTGTGTGCAACGGATGTGTTATGCGATTATCTCGAAAATGTTAAAATATATCGTTTCAAACAAGAAAAGTAATTTTAGTTGAAACTAAATTTGCTCTTAATTTCGGATACTAAAATGCACCCAATTTCAGGTATCGAAATTAGGATACGTTTGTGATTTTTGTCTGAATGGTTAAATTTATTTATGAAAATCTGTTAATTTTTTAAGAGCCCTAATTTAGGATAACTTGTCCGAAATTCGGATCCCCATTTTTTAACTGACATTTTTTAGTTTTTATTTTTTATTTTCCATATTGACTTAAATTTTCATAATGATTAAAATTAGTGATTATTTAATATATAAATAATAAATAGGTGCCTAAGATTTGATAAATAAATATTTGCTAAGTGTTCTTATAATGTAATAATATTTACATAATAGGTATGTACCTCTATATGTCAACAACATATGAAACAATATTGACATAAGCGCTTTTATGTTGTGTTTGTATAAAAATAAATTTTAAAGTATGGTTTGCTTCTGAAGAAAAAGACAATGTACAACAAAATTGATAAGATATGCCGTACAAAAAACGCAAAAGATTGTTCCTTATTTCATGATGGTTACTGGTCGTTACTAAAATCAGGTGAATACTGAGTCATAATCGTGAAACGGGGTAATAAATATTTTTAGATGCTCGACCATAAAACGAGAGCTGTATTTCAGTAACGTCGGAGAATCAAAAGAGTTTCTAAACTACGATAAATATTTATCAACATCAACACATTGCTATTAAAACAATAATTAATCTTAGTATGCTACTTGTCAGCACTTTACAACATATTGATATACTATAAATCAAGTTTACTGAGGATATCTGACAAACAGAACAATTGTATAAATATTTTGCAAGTTATTTTATAATCATTCATAGTGATTAATACTTAGACATAAACGATGGCTACTTTTAAGGTTAAGCAGTTCCAAATTCTTCCATCTTTTTTGTTACTAAAAAAGTATAATAAAACTTACATGGAAATCACTAAGTGAAATTAATTTAAAAAATGTCCAGGTCTAGAGCATGCAGGCATTTTTTGGGGGGTAAAAAAATTACTTGGTTCATTTAACTTTATTTACCAGCAGTTATCAAAAAACAGCTGCTGCTGTAAAGCTAGTGTTGCAGAGGATCCAAATTTATCAATTCGCCGTCGTGCTCTACAGTTATGGCTTAAAAAACGACAAATTTGCGGATTTTGCAAAAAGACTTGGATTTACACCCGTATAAGATTGGTTTGACCCAACAACTTAAGCCACTGGACCATTATGGGCGTCGACAATTTGCTGCTTGGAGTTTAGAATAACTTGAAACGGATTCTAATTTTGCCTTTTGAGATAACGCTCACGAGAAGCCTTTGTATCCGCTAAAGGTAACTATATGGTGTGGTTTATGACATCATCGGACTTTTTTTTCCAAAATATGGAGATGCAGTTATAGTGAATGGTGAACGATACCTACAGAAGTTAAGACATTTTTGTGGTCAAACTTAGATGTACTTGATTTGGAGAATGTAATTCCAGCAAGATGGTGCCACATGTCATGCTGCTCATGAAACTATTGACGTATTGCAAGAAAAGTTTGACGAAAGAATAATTTCAAGGAATGTATTGTTCAGTGACCTCCAAGAAGCTGTGATTTAACTCCGTTAGATTACTTCTTTTGGGTTATTTGAAATCTAAGATCTACGCAAACAGACTACAAACAGTTGATGCATTAAGATTGAACGCTATATTCGTCAGATCACACCCGATTTATTGCACAAAGTCATTGAAAATTGGGTTCGTTGAATTTCCTCGTGACGAAGTCGAGGTGGACAATTAAACAATGTGTTATTCAAAACATAAATGTTATTGACTGTACTTTAAGATAATATACAAGGTTTGGTTGTATCTGAAATAATTTTATTTCATTTTAAAATCATTCTTCTTTTTGAAAAACCGGAAAATTGGGTTCGTCGATTTGGCTCGTGTAGACGAAGTCGAGGTGGACATTTAAACGCGTTATTCAAAACTTAAGTCTCACTGACTGTGTGTAAGCCATACTAATGAACGCAAAATAGCTAAGATTTTTGTTCAAAATTTTGTATATAAATATGATGCATAAGCAAAAATATCCTGATATATTTTAAGCATTTACAGATCTACATTTTATCAAATATGTAATTATGGATAATAAAAAAAAAACTAGGTAGGTATATAACAACTCGATAGATTAGTAGATACACATAGATATATCATGCTTAAAATGTGAGCCAACAGCTAAAATAAATAAATATTCTAAATTTAAAAAATTGAGGCCATATAGATTCACTGTAATAAATCCCTATAATACATTAGCATTTTCATCAAATCTACAAGATATTTCTGAAATGATATGATCAAAATAAATAAGATATCAAAATAATTTGGTTTTAAATTCATTATTAACGCATCCATTGTCAATAAATATGGTTAAGTCAATTGTCTTTTATAATTTGAATACTTATTCTAGGTATATCTATTTATTAATTTTTAACATTAAACAAAACAGTTAGAACCAATGACGGCCCAAAGTACATTTAATTTTTAATATTTTTTGTTACTTCATACCTTTCAATGGTTTTTGGAAATAATTTTGTCTTGTTTTCAATTGCGACTATTGTCACTCCAATATGGTTATCTAAAGCAAATATATATTCTAAATTAAAAAAAAATGGGGCCAGATGGATCCATTGTACTAAATCCCTTTATAACATTATCATTTTCATCAAATCTACAAGATATTTCTGAATTTTTGTTAGCAACCAATACCAATACCAAACCAATAGTTGGTAGACAATAATTGTCTTCAAGAGAAGGAATTTGTTGAATTAATATTATGGAATCAATAAATTTAACTGGAAGCTTTCTGAACTTTTTAGAATCCATATCGTTTAACTTACGTACCTGTAGCGTTTTCAAAAGCTGCATTCCATATCTTTCAAATTAACTTTCTTGTCTACATATCATAAACAATTAATTGTTGTAATGATTCTATTAACATCATACTCTTTAAAATATAATCGTTTATACTTTGCAAATGTAAATAATCAGATATATTTTATTTTTAATACTAACATAGATATGCATTTTTGTACCTATATTATGTTTCATCTGTAGGTAAGAGTTGTATGTACATAATTATTGTTTTAAATATAATATTTACGTTGGTCTTGTATAACTGGCTTTAGTTTGATTTCGTATGTTGTTTTCAAAAAGTTAGCTGTTGGTTGGGCACTCGCCCACCTCTAGCGCCGCCACTGGTTAGGACACATATTTGTATGAACTTTTCTTATAAATTATACAGTGGAATTATTGTATCTACGACTAAGATGACTTTGAATTTATAAACATTTCGAATTAACCCGCAGTAATGTTTTTCACGCGTTTTAATTATAACGAATGGTTTACTGATGTAATACAAAAATATTGTTCCAATGTATACAAAGTAGGGTGTAATGCTCATAGAAACCCGAACCAAGATTAAGCGTTACCGGGGCGATGGCTTTGCCGGGCTCTGTATTCATGGGTCGATACTAATATCTGGTCCTCATTGGTCCGCCCGTAGAATCCTGTCACGGCTGGTGTACGACTGTGGATGGCTTGCATCTGGGATGCGTACATTCTACATTCCAGACTCTAAACCCGGTTCCTGACGTCTGCACTCTGCAACTGAGAAACAAAAATAAAAACTTGTTTTCAACCATCTAAAGATATAGGTAGGTACCTCCTGAATAAACCTACAGTTTCATACATTCATTTGCTTACTGATTTTGACGTTTTCTCTCTACCTTAGTAGAAAGTAACTCATAATTGGTACAAAACACTGATTTTAATGTAAATCTCTACAAATCTAAAATTATTTTTTTGGAAATGAAGCAATCTAATATTACATATAATGGCTTTAAAATAGCATGTTGTATCCAATTTAATTATTCCAAACAGTCGCTAAAGCCTAATTACAAGAAACAATTAAGCACATGATAATCTTATAATAAGTAAGTAATCGTATTAAGATACACAAAAAAAAAACACTGTAGCATGTAATAATGATAATGGTTGGTATACAAAATTGCAGAAAGGAGAGAGAAAACTAAGGTACATAATTACAATTAAATATATTTAGAACAACACCTTGAAACTTGATCAATGAAGGTTGAACATTATATTTGGAGGAAGCAAAATTTACTAAACGATTCAATACTAAGTAGTAAGAGAGAATAATAAGTAGTCTTAACCGTACGTACGGGCGTAGTTTTGAATCAGTTGTTATATCTAGACCTTTTATAGAAGTTACTCTATCTAATTCAGAATTGTACATGAAATATGAAGCCACAATTGTATTGGAGTTTCGGGTAAAAGACATCGCAGAACATTTTTTTATATTGAAAACTAGTTTACTTTTGTCACTACAAATACAAACAGCATTAATATCATCCTAAAATAACTCTCAATCATTAAAAGCCTTTATTTATCTAAAAAACTTTAAATCATCTGCAAACAATAAATAGGTGGAATGTGATATTACCTCAGGTAGATCATTAATAAAATATGAAAATAGTAACGGACCTAAATTTGAACCCTGAAGTACTCCTGAGTAAGCATCAAATTCATCAAACAATTATATTTTACAATGAATCGGCGATGATGATAATACTTTTAGTACATCTATAGAGGTATCGTAATGACAGTTTCTTAAGTAACATATCATGATCTACACGATCAAAAGCTTTTTGAAAATCTGTGAATATTAAATCAACCTGTAGGTACCCTGTGTTCAAAGACTGATATATAAAATTAGATTTGTCAGCGTTTACTTTTTCGGTATGAATTCATGCTGACAATTTAGTATAAAAGTACATAATATACATTTTATTTTTTGAAATAGAGTAGTATCAGCTTGGACTAGACAGGAATAATCAAATGATGCAAGTATCTCAGGCATAATTAGGTATATTAAATAAGTAAGTACCTATCCACTTCCGCAGTATCTGATTGGGATATAGTATAATGTTATTATCACTAACATCGATAGCATACACAAAAATAATATACGTAATTATATTTAGGTAGTATATATTTAGCATATACGGAACTACCTACATTAAGTATCTAAACAATAAAATATGTATGTCATATAGGTACTGTACATGGTTTAGAATTTTTTTCGTGCTATTTTGATATAATGTAAAAAGTACAGCATACGGCTAATTTACATTATTTTACATTTCGTATCCCTAAGTAGTGTCTAGCTTATTCATATTGAGGATCGTATTACCTTCTGTATATATTTGAACAGAAAAATAAATAAATGACGGAACAAGAAGAAAAACTGTTGTGTAAACAATAAGCCTAAAACGTGTTACGATATTATTTACATTGGCATCAGTTAGTTTAAACACAGGCGAGAAAATCAACAGAAAAAGTTCAATCCAAATAAACATTATACCGAAGAAAGGTTTTGGAGCACCTTTCAAATTATATATATAGAGTGTTCCCGGGGAAAATATAAAAAATATATTAAAAGTAAATTCTTATAATGTATTAAATTTTACAACGTCTCCTTATTTTTGTTCTTATTCAGTTTTTAGTAGTAATGCCAACGAATTTGTATTAATATATCTATCAATTATTCTATTTTGAGGTTGGTCTGCCTGCCACTGATTTAACTCTTTTCATTGGTTTAGTTTGTTCTAACTTAACTGTACATCCTTGACCACCTGTTGGGTTCAGAGAAGTTTTTTTTCCAAATTTTGTCATAATGTTTGAGTAATCTATGTTCATCCTGGTTTATATGCCAGTGTTTTTATAATTGTTATAATATTACAAGGGATGTAAGAAGTTGTGACATTGTGACAATAGTTTTTTTAATTTTTCTGTTTTTGATGGATGGCTTCATTGCATTTTTATTAATCTCAATCTTTTTCGTAAGTCCCTTTAACTTTTCTTTTACAATTTTGATAATTATTTAAGTTTTTGTAGTTTCCTGATGAAGAAGCACTAAAGGCTTCGAAAGCTTGAATAGAAACAAGGAGTTTTCTTTTATTCTTGCCTATGTGACTGCTATACCTGGATTAATTAATTTTCTATTCCTTAACTTACCAGTCAGGTGAACTTCTTCCATATATATATACGAGCATATATATTTGCAGTCATTAGGTACATATAGTGTGCAAATGTTCCGCACATATATTTTTTCTGCAATAAACGCAAACATGGTGTATTTTTCTGTTAACCTATTGTCAGCAAAAATACATTGCTTGATATACATATAGTTATTTTTCGGGTTGTGCCGTTATTACTCCTTTTATAACACCTTGGTTTAAACAAATAAATCCATTGTCACAAGGATACTAGTAGCACTAACAGCAATGTGGAGATCTGACAGTCGTTAGTAAAATTAAAAATTTATGAAACTGAACTAAACGCAAATTACCACCATCAAGATTACTGATTTACTGAAGGTAATTACCTACTGAACTATTTTATTTACAAAAATGTGAATTATAGGATCAAAGGGTAGGTACTGTCTACTGTAAGTACTAATGAAGGTGATGATAATTTTTGCTTAATTTTATTCCCGCAAATCTTGATGTTTGTTATTCTTTCTAGAATTTAAGACGCTTTAATATCTGCGGATATGTATATGTATACATATTCAGAAAATGCAGTCTTCTGGTTTACAATAAGAAAGAAATAAACTCTTGTGTTGAGACGGCCTACCAATTCAATATCGCTGGCCGTTTTACCGGCGATTTGTTTCGCAGTGTAACTGGTTTTGAAAATTTTATTTTATGAATTAATAGAACTAAGTACTTCCTACTAGACATGGGCAGTATTTCGGTATTATTTAAATTGTGATGCATTAGGAATATAACTGGCGTCATTGTCTATCACACAGATATCTATTGACTTTATTCCTGTCACACAAAAGCGATGGCTTAAACATTCAGCACCTATATGTTAACGGCTTTGTTTATACAGGATGACCAATATGTGTATAGAATAATGTTTATAACTTCTTATAAATACCCTGTAGGTATAAAAAAATTCTTCAGACAAAAGTTTTTTTAGATTTGCTTCCTTTGGTAACCTTCAGTTTGTTTCGAATTTAGTATTTTTTTTTTAATAGCATTATACTATTTTTTGTCCTTATATGGATGTGTAACATAATGAACGCGATTGCATTATATATATGTTTTAAAAACATTTGAATAAAAATGCAACAATTCTAACTCAAGAGCATTAATATTATTACCATGTAGTAAAACCTGCAAAATTAAAAGTGGATATTATTTCTATTATGTATTTTTAACACATCCAGCTAAAATATTAATCAAAAAGAAAACGTGCAAATTCAATAAAAATTGATATATTTTGCAGGGTGTGTCATGACGTACTGTTCCTTGTAATAACCTAACTTAGTACAGAATGTCTTCTTTTCTATATATTTTTTTTTCGATTTGAGCCCTACCTGCTCGGTTTCCATTTTTTTTTTCAAAAACGGCTTAACCTAAAATTTTTAAATTTGGTAGGTACGTGTGTTCTATTAATGGGACTACGTTTCAGCAATAAGTTTTTATTTGCACCCTTCACTTAGAAGTAGTTGAAACAAACAACCGTTCCGGATGTTTTGGTCAGAACTTTTTTCTAGATGGCTATGGACCAAAATTAAAATTATGGTTTTGTGTATCTATGAATTTAGAAACTTTTCTTACTCTTTCAATTTTTCCAAAAACTTTCTGAGCAAAAAATATTTCTTATCAGTTAGCACCTTTTCAAACTGGAAATCAGAATAAATAAAAACACATAGGGGGCGTGTGTCATTTTAATGTTCAATTATTATTGTTAAGTGTTATTGACAGTTTCATAGTTTTCGACTGCTGCACCGGTCTTGTTAAATGAATTGTGCCTATCTAATAATTATTAGATTATTAATGAAGAATGTAGGGGAAATTCGAATCGTGCTCGGACATTATACATACAAACATTTCCCAGTTGCCGAATTCCAGACACTCGGACATTCACAGAGATGCACAGACGATTAGTGGAACAAGGATGATTTAAAAAATTTACTAGAAATACCGGATGAGGAAATAGAATAACTGTTGAAGCAGAACGAGTAATTTTGGATTTCTTTGAAGGAAATCTTAGCAAAAGCATCAGAGAAGCATCTCGTCAATTATGAATATCGCAATCGAGTATATCACGAATTTTACAGAAAAATGGTTTATATGCACATCATTTCGCAAGGGCTCAAGAGCTTTTACCAGGAGATTATCTTTTACGAGTAAGATTTTGCAGAAGAATACAACGTGAAATTCAGCGTCAACCTGAATTTGCTACAAAAATATTATTTACTGACGAAGCTTCATTCACAAGAAATGGTGTTTTTAATTACCATAATATGGATCAATGGGCAGATCAAAACCCACATGCTTTAATGGCTGGACCCTATCAACACAATGTAGAGAATATTTGATAGTGCCGTTTATACTGCCAAGACATTTAAGTGGACGGCAGCATTTGAACTGTTTAAGGCACCATTTATTTGAATCTTTCTAAGATGGCATGTATCGTGCATGGTATATGCACGATGGAGCTTCCGCGGCGTTATACTTTAGCTGTAAGGCAATGGCTTAATAACAATTTTCCACAACGATGGATTGGTAGAGATTAAGACGCGCCTATTAGTTGGACATCGAGGTTCCCAGACCTAAATCCCTTAGACTTTTATCTGTGGGGCCATATGAAGAATGTGGTCTACTCTACAGAAATTAACTCTGTAGAGGACTTGCATAATATAATATTTAATATTGGCAGAGAAATCCGAAATTCAGTGGAAATGCTACGTAGTGTTAATTTTAATTTCATTAGAAGAGATGTTGTGAAAGATTCGACGTAAGACATTTTGAACACAATATGGTGTAGTGTTCTTTTATTTATGTCTTATATATTTCGAGTTTGAAAGGTGGTAATTGATAAGAAATATTTTTATAATCAGAAAGTATTAATTTTTTGAAAAAAATGAAAGAGCAAGAAAAGTTTCTAAATTCATAGATCCACAAACTCGTAATTTTGATCCATAGCCATCTGGAAAAAAGTTCTGACCAAAACATCAGGAAGGGTTGTTTGTTTCAACCACGTCGAAGTGAAGGATGCAAATAAAAATGTATTGCTAAAACGTAGTTCCATCAGTAGAACACACGTACCAAATTTCAAAATTATAGGTTAAAATGAAAACCTAATTTAGGTTCACACACCAACACGAATATCTCTCTCAAGTGAGGGCTCAAATCGAAAAAAAAATTAAAAAAGACGCCACCTAAATTAGGCCATAGAATACCCCTCTACAATATTTACGTGGAATTACGGGACACCCTGTATAAAAATGTATATCTTAAAATATTGCGAATTTGATTTTTTTATTTAAAGGTCAAGGAAAGTGGCAAAAACTCAAATGTATCAATGTTTCTTCACTTTTATTATGCTATATGAAGTAGTAGAAATAACATAAATAGGTAGCTACAAGTTTTCCGAATTGCCATAAAATAGAAATTTATCCAATACTTTAGTATGGTATAAATTGCCACAGTTAAATGTTTACAAAATATGACTGAAGTCAAGTTAGTAGTAGGTATGCAATTGAAAATCCGCAAAAAGCTCCAAAATGTTATGTCAGTAGATACTATTTGTAGCTATATAATCTTTTTGTTGTAAAGATTATGTAACTATTCAAATACAAGTTAATTTAAGTAGTAATTTTATTGTAACTTTAGCTTAGAAAATATTGCTGCAATGGTTTTTGGTTTTAGATAATAAAAAATAAATATGCATTCACAGTGTGCACTTATGTTACACTTTTGGTTTCAGAAACGGCTAATGTGTTTCCAGGGTAGTGAAATATCCAGCAGCAAGAATCAACCAAGGCATCAAGAATAAATATAAATATCTTTATATTTTGACTTGTTTTTTGTCATTTCTTGTAATATTATATGTTATCTTTAATGTATTTGTTACTAACGTCATGTATTTACATTTTCTTTGTAAATAAATTTGGAAATGAAAATTGAACCATTAGTAGGTACCTACCTACATTTTGAAATATATTAATGGCTAAGTTAAAATAACAGCAACAAGCCATAGTAGTGTAGATTTAAAGATTGTTTTAAAATGAAACAAGTTGTAAATCTTGAATTCGATATAAATTTAGAAAAGCATAATTTTCTTTTATGCTGGTAAATTTAAGGTAATGTACAGGGTGGTTCAAGTTGATATGTTTTTAAGGGTTAAGGGTGTCACAGATAAAGCAAATCTGATGAAAACGACAATGGCGAAAATCGCATCTCTATATCTCCTACTGTTTACCAGCTACAAGGCCTTTTTCGGTATCATTCAGTATAGCAAACGTCCTGAAGCTCAAAAAAGAGCCCATAACTCGTCCATCATATTTACTCTAGCTATATATGACTACCCGTAAATCCCCCACCCCCCTGGTTGAGATTATTTTTGTAAATCATAAAGATGTTTTATTTTAATATAATTATTAATAAAATAAATTCACACTTAACTTTAATTGGGATTCATTTCCAAATATTTTATTGAGAAGTCCTTATCTAAACATCATTATCTTCATTATAGGTACACTACATACACTTTTTCACGCATCATGTAGCCTTCACATAATATATAGGTACATATCACAAAATCGTGCTGGTTATTATTAGGTCTGTTCAAGCAAGGAATCCATAATGGTTTCAAACTGTCAGAAATATTCGACCAGTAAAATTATGGATTTGTTTTCAGCAAACATCCTACAATAACCTTTTATTTGAAAATACACAGTAAAAAATAACATTGAGTAAATTCAAACTCATTTATGAGTGAATTAATTTGGTGTTGAATTTTGAGTAATATATGTGCGAGTCAGAACATATTGTGTAAAAATAACATCAACCGTTGTAGATATTACACATTGTTTTGTATAACTCAATTTTGTGTTTGGAGTAACACACAATTAAGAAACTAACTCCAAAATTATTCAGTTTTATCCTTAAAAGATTTATTTAGCTAACAAATAACTGAGTGAACATTACTCAATTAATTGTGTTATTATTTTAACACGATTGGTGTGGACTCGTTTTGACAACCATTTGTGTTGATTTTTAGTGAAATTTTAGTCAAAATTTTTTACGGTGTACCTACATGTAGTTGGACGAGCGTTTTTGACAGTTTGGAACCAGTCCGGATTTTTTGCTTGAACAGACCTACACTGAAAAGAGGCCAGTAACTTTACAAATTTACTTTGTAAGTATATCCTTATAATTGTCTTAAAATAATTCTATAAATAATGATGATATTACACTGACACTTGTAATTTTACAAGAAAACTGCAAATATACAATAAAACCGTAAACTTCCTATGTAATTATTATATAATTTGTACATTTATTGAATATATTGTAATACATTTACAATTAACAATGTGAAATCCATTTTTACATTGTAAAATTACTGAATATACCAAAAATTTACTATATAATTGACTGTAAAAATATGCCTAATGTGTGTGTGAAGGTACTACTAATTTTAAAACGCACTATACCACTAACCGTTGAGAGCGTTGGGTGGTGACGCCTTCATTATTTCTTGCTTCATTTCGATAAATGCAGCATGTGAGTAGTGACTAGCAATATAAACATATCTAGAGTGACAAGTGAGTCTTTTAGTACTATAAATAGTTTTGTCTAGTGCTTGTTGTAACATAACCTCAATGAGATTCAGAAGTAATAGGTATGTAAGTTATACATTGTGATGGCCCATCTGCATTCTATTAACAAAGGAGTGATGTGCGCAGGCTTACAATGAACACCTGTGGCGGATAGTGTCGGGACGAGGTAGGGAGTGCGACGGGAGAACGGTAAAGTGTTGGGAGTACTTGTATGTTCTATCAATCAGCCATTCGATCTAGCCTAAATTATAGGAAAAAGAATTGCACTTCATTATCTACCGCAGTTGAGTCCTTACAACGTACATAGGAATAAGTTAGATATATTCAGTGAAGCTGATCCGAATTCGAGAAAAGCCAGTGTGGACACGTATCCTTAGTAATAAAAAACCTCCGAGATTTGGATGAGAGAGGGGCCCCAAAAGTTAAGATACCCAACGACCTGGCCACCGCTGGAGGAGACGTAAGCTGTTATCTATATCAGGTTCGATTGACATTACATTGTTTTTCACGAGAACTTTGTGTGTATTTGTACCAATTTAGTTATCTTATTATACTATTAAATCAGATGTATTCGATAGCTTTGCTTGTTTATTTCTCAATCACCTACCCTTGTTAACATTATAAGCAATTGGAATTCATCATAATTAGGTTACTTAATATGAGTACATTTTTCTTTTGAAATAACATTCTGATGCAGAGATGCTATTGAGAAACTCATGGAAAAGCCTGATATGTTACTTAAGGTAAGTAACAATCGTTAATTCCTTACGATATTTCAATTTTTCTCATGTAGGCATATTAATCTATTAGGTATAAATGAATTATTATTCAGATTTTGTTTAGGTATCTATGTCAAAGCACTGTTAGTGAATTCGAATGTTGTAAACAAGATGTCTTGTGTACGGGTTAGGTCAGTTTCAACACTTTTAGGTTTCTTTTATTCTCCGAAAAGGTCCAAATGTCACGGGAATATTTTTGAGAAAAATTGAATAACGAAAATTTCATTTCGATATCTTGATTAGTTTTGATATAGCATTTTTTTAATTTTAGGCCTTTTCTATGATGCCCCATATTACATACGTATAATGTTTCATTAAAACATAATATATATGTTTGTTATAGCAGCGGAAAACTAGAAGTTATACAAAAATATTCCTCAAGCCACTAGATACTACACATAGAGAAAAAATGTCTTTACAATGTATAAATATTAATATAATAAGTAGAAAAGTTACCACAGAAAACAACCAAAATTTAAAAATATTATGTATTACTTTTCTCAAAAATCAAGCTCCAAATATCTTGGCTACTTTTTTCTGTCTTTTCGGAAAATAGAAGAAACCTTCTTTACCTAAGTGCCCAAATTGGACCATCCTGTACAACTATAAAAAAATTACATTGTAGTAATAATATAAAATGTATTATTACAATGTAGCTTTACAATTGCCTGTAAAGTTACTTTGCAATTTTACAAGTAATTGTGGAAGTTACATTGTAAAAATACTTTTGAATTGTAAAATCACAAAGTAATATTACAATTTGCGAAACCTAAAATTACATCACAAAATAAATTTACAACGTAATTTTACATTTTATTTGTAAAGTCACAATCGATAAGAAAATTACAGCAATAATGAGTGGTAAATAAATTGCCATCTATTTTAACTGTAATTATTTTTTACAGTGTATTATATAGATACTGATACCTATATCTAGCATAGATTCGGATAGATTTTCTAAATTAGCCATAAAATACGTAATTAAACATAATTTTACAAAATTTTGGACTTCGTTTATTGTAATATGTATTCACATAATTTTTGCACTGAATAAGTAAATATGAAAAATAAAAAATTAGAATTAACAAATTTTCTTCAATAAAACTTCAACCACCATTCAGTCAAAATTCACAAACTTATGTTTCCCTTTTGTCTTTGGACATCTTTCTACATGTAGGTAACACAATTTTATAATTAAAAAAATGTTTAGATTTCCTAATTGCGGATACCTAGTAGCCTAATTTCGGATACTTGAAATTTGTTACATTTTAGTATCCGAAATTAGAAGCAAATCTAATTTTATTTTAAATTACTTTTTTATGGGAAAAAATAACTATTAGTCATATATATATACAACTATTAGGTATATCCTATGCTTACTAAGCAATCTATCCAATGTTTTAAATGTGTATTAATATCAAAAACACCACAAAATATAAAATTTCTGTTATGTATACTCTGCTGCGCAAAAGAATTTGACAGTTCATCAATCGGACGTAAATACAACTATTTATCATACACTTAATATTATTAATACCTATGTAACTAGATACACACAGTAGTTAAATAGTTCCTAATATAGGAACCTGTCCGAAATTAGGTTACTTTCCTCTAGATAGTAATGACAAGAAAATCATTTAATAATGTGACTATCTATAATGTCAGTTATTTGGTGCAATTGATATAGAACTTATAATTCTTGATAAAAGCCTAGCAACTTCAATACAAATTTTTGCTAGGGCAAAAAATTACAAAACCTATTATTGCAGCAAATAAAAAGTTTTTTTTCTAAACAAATCATAAAATACTTCATTAAAAAGCTTGACTAATAAAATATTATTTTTGCTAATTGTAACACGATAGGTATAACACTAAATCAAAACATAAAAATGAACAGAGTACTTCTTAATTCAATAATAAAATACCTACCTAAGCAAAAGTAGACACCTCCTAATGTTATTTTAAAACATTAATACCTACCTCTATGTTGATAGTTATTTGGGTAAGTAGTTATACAATAACCTTTAATTTGTAAATACATACAAACCACTTTTTCATTTGTTTTTAAAAGTAATTTTGTGTAATAAATTACTTTCATTCATTATACTATGAAAAAGCCATTCAGTTATAGTGTCATTAGCATTTAATTAACGATAAATAATTTATTGGCTCTAAGGCAGGTATTTAATTTTATTTATAAGTACACAAATAACAGTAGTAACTTTTATTAACTGCTATACAATTAGATTCCATAAACTGGTTTTATTGGTAAAAAATAACGGTAGGTACACAAATATAGCCCAAAAAATTTAGTGGATACATTAAATGGATAACTACTTGGGTATTACATAAAAATAAAAAAGCGAACACAATAGAATAATCAGAAAGACATTTTAAACAGGTGTCATATCTGAAAGTCATAAATTATAAGTAACTAATGAATCCAAAACTATCCATAGCCATAACCATTCCTTAAACATATATCAATCGGAATGTCAGGCCTAAAGTCATCTAAAACTTTGTGTGATAATGGCCGAAAACTCAGAAAAAAAGAAGGAAAGAAAACGGCACCCTATAAGAGCGGAACAAGAATAGATATAAACGAAGGCGCATGCTCTTGGAGCGTGTCAGCATTTGCTTGTGTTCCAGCATAGATTATAATGTCTTCCAGCAGTCAGCGCAAGCGCTATTACGTACACGTATGAACCTCTTTTGGCGGGTGTAACCATTCTATCATCAGAGCTTTGATATACACGAATTGTAAACCTGCAAAACAAGTGTATAATAGTGAGTGATTATAGTTCTGTAATAGTGAATATAACAATTTTATTTAACTTTTTATGGATTCTAT
Source organism: Monochamus saltuarius (assembly GCA_025584915.1). NCBI lineage: Eukaryota > Metazoa > Arthropoda > Insecta > Coleoptera > Cerambycidae > Monochamus > Monochamus saltuarius. The sequence continues at coordinate 25,885,118 of CM046726.1, read as the reverse complement.
TCTTGCTGTTGTGCCACAATAGACCGGCGGTGTGGGATTCACTGAATGCGGCGGCTCTCGTAAGTGTCGATATATTTATTGCTGTACTGAAGTATTAATGAAATTAATTTTATTTATGTTAATTTAATCGGTACTTTAACTGCATTTAAAATTTTTAACATCTAAACCACAGAAACTTTTGGCTTATGAAGATGATAAATTAATGGTTTAATGATTCTTTAAACTATAGCGAAAATATAAATTGTCCTTAGATAACAAGTAGCACTTAGCTATATAAAGCTTACTTTTTGTTGGATACCCTATGTGATACATATATGGCAACAATACCTACAAGGCAAAAGTATTTACTTTACTTTGCTTAAGTAGATGCTTATACCTACGTACTTTAAAAAATATAAGAAGCGTATCCAAGAAGGAGGTAGATACATTATCCATTTACACTAAAATCTAGAAATATTTAGATTGTGAAAATATGGTAGGTATCCTAAATAAAACTAAAAGCTTCTAATGGTCATGCACTTGTGTTTGACATGAGTACAGGTATAAATAATACATTTTTAAGAAAGGCGCCAAACATTGGACTATAATAATGATCTCTTTTCAACCTGTTAACTGAAAGAAAAAACACGCATCGAGTAACACTTTACACATGAAGGTAATTGTGTTAATGGACAACCATTTAAGAAATTTAAAATTTAAAACCGTTTATAAATTATATGTATACCTATACTATTACTTCTCTTGGCTACTTTTAGTAGAAGTCAAACAACTATAAATTTTCATTCTAACCTAGAATATAGGTAATGGCACTGAAGATTGAAGCCTTTATTACGCAAACGCATGATGATTGTCATGTAATCTTACGTATAAAATATCGTCATACCTTCTTAATATTTTAACAGTTTGATATATTTGACCATTTTTGATTTATTTAAACAGTGTGCTCAAATTGATAAGCATAGAAATGCCGGTATTTGTGGCAACCTATTAAAACTTATCTTCAGTTATTTATCAGATAAATCTCAATATGTGACTAAATAATTTTAAATCAGATTCAGTTAAGGTAACCTCTGGAGTTCTTCAGCGATCTGACTTAAGCCTCATTTATTTAGTTTCTTTTTTAATGATATCGAAAAGTGCTTGCAATATTCAAAATTGTGTATATTTGCCGACGATATTAAGATATGTATAAGTATGTTATGTTGCATGGAAAAAACTAGATTTTTCGCACAAAAATTACCCTACGGTACACGAGATTGAGATTTTGCCGGACTATTTTTATGGGGAAATGCTCGTCTTGGAAAGCTCTACAAGACGAGCAGCAGATACATTTCCATCCGAACAGTTCCAGGAAAAATCAATCATTTCTCATTAACAAAGAACTATTGTATCCAAAATGGCCACTTTTGTCAAAAAATTTAATTCCCAAAATCATTTATGAAACATTTCGGACCTTTTTCAGAATTACGGAAAAATTCGGAAAATCTCGGTGAATGTCCAAAAATTCTGAAAAAATTTTTGCGGATTCCTTAAATATGTACAAATAATTTTTGTGAGATGAGATTTTTTCCAATACTTTCCCAGTTTTCAGTAGAACGATTTCTGATATGTGAAAATTTTTGGATGATTGTGGCAACGAAAAATTTCTCCCCGAAATCTAAGTGGACAGTCTTGTAGAGCTTTCCAAGACGAGCATTCCCCTAAAAAAAGTCCGGCAAAATCGCAATCTCGTGTTCCGTAGGGTCATTTTTGTGCGAAAAATCTAGTTTTTTCCATGCAAACCCAGGGGTGGCAGGAAGGGCCGTGAACCCCCTTTCTCCACCCCTGGGATTTCACATCTTTGCCATTTTTAGATTTTACATTTTCATGTATTATGTATCTCTATAAAATAAGTAAACAGGTATTTTTTCCATCAGTTAATGTACAATCGTTTACAATAACAATGACACTTTTTTAAATGAATTTTGTGGTTTCTTTTGAACTTCTGCCGTATTTGTAATGAAATCTAATTTGAATTTTTAATATTAGTCCTCAGTTGTTTCACTCACCAGTAAAGATTTAATGAAATTTCTACTCAGAACTTGCAGAAGTTCAAAAACTATTTTTAGGGAGTGTCATTATTATTGAAAAAGCATGTACCTATAATATAATACCCATAACATATATTTCTATTTTGGCCTCCAGATACATTTTTCTGAGGGCGATCTGACAAGATTATAATGAACCGCTCCGATATATATATATATATACCATGTTTTATTAAATAAGACAAGTAGCAAAAATCGGAAAATCAAGAAATTATGAAACAGGGATCGACCGATAGGGAGGTATACGATTTTTGGCCGTTACTGATAATCGGCCGATTCCGATATATCAAAAGCCGATATACCGATATATCGGTTAGTTCCGTCAAGAGTCTTGTGTTTTGCATAGCAGCAATTAGAATTATGAAAATTTATTGAGAAAATATGTCAATATAACGAGAAAACTGACAGTGAAGTTGGTAGTTTTGCAAAAAATCTATTTCTTTGGGCGGCAATAAAAAGGTTGCAGATACTTATACAGGGTGTCTGGCTAACTTCTGATAGAGAAATATCTGAGGATTCCTTATTTATTTTTCATACATTTCATATAAATTTTTAGTGACTGGATTGTAATTTTTTGTACTATTGGATTGTTTTTTTTTCTATTGTGAATTGAATAATTTTTCAGAGAGAAAGATTATTACTTTTACATCACAACTTGCCTAAACTAAATTAAAAATAAATTATATAAATTAAATATATTTTTTTAAATATCTATGTTTTAACGACATTCCGAATTTTTTTATCATGTTTTATTGTTTTTGTTTTCATGCCTTTAAGTATATAAAGATTATAATTTTTTAATTATTTCATGTACCTACCTAACTAATTAAATTATACTTACCTACATGTATTTCCACCAATATGTTTTTTTCTTATACTAAAACAAAAATAACTAGCTATTTTTAGGACTTTTTTTGCTATAATTAGGTATCATTTTATTTATTATTTTGCAGTCAAAGAATGAATTGTTATTTATGGCATTTCTATACAAATTATATATATTTAGAGTGTTTTCATTTGGTATTTGTAAATATATTTATATTAAAAAATATATAATATAACGGTCTATATCGGTTGACATATCGGCCGATACCGATATTCGGTCAAAGAGACCAACAATGCCGATATACCGATACATATATCGGTATTAGTCGATCCCTACTATCAAATTGTTTTTCTATGTAGTTTTCAAATCGTACAAAAATCCTAGAACGTTCGTAAGAGGGATTGATTTCGATGTAGGTAGACTGAATTTGCAAACTAGGAGAGTGTTAAAAATATTTAGTGGAAAATTACAAAATATCTGAGTACCTAGATATGTACGTACTCAATCTACAGACAGCGAGTATTACTAAAATTATGTTGTTAAAATATACTTTACAAACATTTAATGTTTCCCAAAATAGAATCTCGAAATCGGTTCATTCTAATATTAGACGTCGATATATATATTATTATACTTACTTAAATAGGTACGTTTCATACCAAAACCATGTGACGCTTATTCGTACATATAAAATTAGCGGTTTACGCAAAATGTCTGGAAAAGAATGAATTATACTTTAACAGTAAATTCCATAAAGTATGAAAACAAACTGTTTTAGTTAAGTTACCTTTGAAATAAACTTTTTATATTATTTTACCGTTCCGTTGATAGTGAAATTTGGAATACGGGAGTTTTGGAGACAGATGAAATTGAATATGAACTTAATTTTTATTAAATACTTTTTATTGTGTTCTTGGCGACATCCACGTTTTAGGTAAAAACTAAGCATTTCTTATATTCATGCCGTGTGTGACTATCCTAAAAATTCTCATCTTCCCAGCTTCACTGAAATAAAGTTACAGTTATCACAAATAATAAACAAAAAATATTTGAAGGCTCATAAATATTAAGAACTTAAAATATCAGTACGGTAACTTAAGGGAACGTTTAAGTAGGCATATTAAAATCTACACGAGGTTAATAAGTTACTAAGTATTTAAAGTTAATGATCATACGTAATTAAAAACTTATAATTACCTAGTTAAAAATGAAAAGCAAAATAGGTACCTGTATATTGTAATTGTATTTACAAATATATTTTTTTCAAAAATACAGTCAAACTTACCTACCCTAAAGTTCGAAATATTTTAAAATGTCACGGTGGTCTTTAAAAATATGTGATAAAACAATTTTCTTTGAAAACTGATAACTTTTTACGGAACCACATTTGTACTGAGATAAGTTGATCTAAGTCCCTAAGATTTATTTTTAAGGACGCTTGTAGACATATGGGATATACAGGGTGTCCGTAATTATATGTCGCAAAATCTACTACGGTAATGATTATACAGGGTTAACTATGACTAAGTACAAAAATTTTAACCTAGTGCTCAGGGAGGCCTAAAAGACAATAAAAAAATTATTCCAGAATTTTAGCTCGATATTTAAAAAATGAGACAATACCCTCTTTTCCTGCGGAAAGTCAGCGCCTATGATAAACATCGACTTAGATGGCTTAGATCCATAGTTAAAGCTTACATCTCGGCATTGGTCAGTGGCCGCGCGGATTAAGGCGTCAGTACTTGAATCGAGGTGACTAGATCGCTGTGGGTTCGACCCCCGCAGCCGGTAGACCGTGTATAAGCTATATTCGTGGAGAGGATTGGCACCCTCTCTGCGGGTATGATAGGATAGAAGAATGTTGGCTTGGGTCAATGTAAGAGATTGATACCGGTTGACGTTTGACTATCCCCCTAATTAATGGCGTTTTCCAGGTTTCCCTCATTCCTTCACTGAATGGTGGTTAGGACCTACCAACGTATGTCGTTCTTGAGCGCAAATGCAGCCTGCTTAATAATAATATCCCCCCCCCCTCTATCCCGCACAAGTGTTCGACTTCGGGGCTAGTCTTCGTGATTAGAATGAGGGGTAGAGATATTATTATTATCATCTGTCAATAATGTCAACTACCATGCTGTCGTTTTTTGCAACGTTTCTAAATTCATAAACGACAAAAATTAACATTCTTATTAGTAATAATACCTGATAGATAAGTAATAGTAAATCCAGTTAGCTCCAGTATTTTGTATTCGTTTTTTATTTCGTTAAAAACTGGCAAAACTATATTTTTACTCACTACAACCACTCGCTACCGATAAAACACACTTCCCGTAGATACAGTTAGATAAAATGCCTATTTATTATAAGAAAATCGAATGAAAGGAATAAGTAGGTACTAACCTGGAAAAACAAACCGGCAAACTATATTGTGGGAAAATATCTGTACCCGACATAAATTCCTTTATTTAAAAACTATAAAACGTTTAAAATTAAAATAAGGCACTAAAAACTGAAGAAGAACACAAAACTACAACGTAAACACAGGAATTGAATTATGACATGACAGCGAGTTTTACCGTTGCCTTGCTGGTTGCCTACTCTGACTTTGTAAATGTTAAACGTGCGATGGTTGGGTCTCATAGGGAGAGTCCGTTAATTCTTAACTTTCTCTATCGCCTCTTAAAATATTTGTACTTAATCATAGTTAACCCTGTACCTATATAGAAAATGATGAACACTTCGGTCGGTGTAGATATTTTACATAGACATTTGAATAGATAAATTTTTGTTCAAATAATATTATTTCTCTGTTATCTGCAAAATTCAAAACCTACTATTGTTTTGTTCTAAAGGTAGGTATGGAAAAATGTAATTATCTGGAAAACCTAACCTAAACTTTACAACATACATTGTTTGTATATAAAAGACGATTATTTTTCAAAATAATATAGGGCGATTTAAAAAAAAAACGCCAATTTGATATTAAAAAAAATAAAGATGATACGTCTACCTTCATATCTCCGCCACTAGTTAGTTTATTTTTTCAGCAATACAACTAAATCGTGCCTCCTCACGACATCTACCAGATCTGTAGCTGATAAATTTGTATTGCAACCCGTTTTGCAATTATTAAAAAAATTAGAATTTTATTTTATAACTTTGCAGGCCGTACCTCCGTAATCACCCCATCGATCCCACCAGAAGAAGAACAAAATGTATAAAATTGTAACACCTTGTAGCTCCCTTATTCAGCGTTTAATAAGAAATTGTTATATAACAAACCTCAATTATTTTCATTGATAGAATGTGTCGGTGAAGTTAACGTTAACACCCTTTATTAATGTAATAATATCTTACCATTCAATTCTGGTAATAATTTTATAGGGATAACAGATTTTAATAAATGTTTCCCTCACATAACTGAAAATGCGCAATACTTACTTGATAAAATAAAAAATTACAAATTTGGTAAGTGTAATTCATAAATTTGAATTCCTGAATACATTCATTATAAATGTATTACCGTTTAGTACCTTTTTACCTGAACGGTAAGATCAAGCCATTATTACTGATCAATAAAATTAACTCGAAATTAATCAGGACCCAGTACTACCGTTTCACAGGACACTGAATAGTGAGTATGAAACAGACCTAATAAAATAACCGATGATCGACGGTCATGTTGAGCTGGTGAAACAGGGGAAGTGGGATGGCAGAGGGTAGAACAAGTGGGGGATGGATAGTGGTCCAACGGTTAATATACCTATTTGACTGTGACCTTTGGAGTATTAAGTAAAATTTTCAGTGATATCACGAGTACCTACTTATTTATAAAAAAATTCAATTTTTCAAAAAAGTTAAGTACGTCACAAAAAAAAATTTACCCTGCCGGGAATTGTACCAGCGATCTAGGATTCTATAAGATGAAATACTACGCGTTTAACCATTGATCTACCTCATCAAATTGTGCTTGTACAGGGCGATTCCAAACTTATCGAAAACAAATTTTTGAATGTACAGTGAACTCTTAAATACTAAGTACCTTCGTAAAAGTAAAATCAACAAGAGCAATTCAAAAATGATTTAGAAATACACTCCCGCACGGCACTGGAAACTGGTCTACTGTAAAACCTGTTAAAAGAAATTCCCAAGAAGAGCAATAAATTACATTTTTCAACACCTATTTTTATACAGCAAATTCAACTGCTTTTGTCGTTATTATTATTAATTTTGAATAAAATTAATTTGTAGTTTTAATTAGTAAAATAGTTTGACATATCTGATGTTACAACAAAATTTTGGGCCCGTCTTACCCAGTTTATGCAAATTAACACAAATGTTTCTGCTTCTTGTCCGTTTTGAACTTGTAGGTACCTAAGTTATTGGCAGCATCATCAATAGTGTCCACTTTGGTGTAATATACTTCATTTTCTAAATATCCCCACAATAATAAATCCAAATGATTTAGAGAGGAGGTCATGACGGCCATGGTACTGGTCGCCCTCGTACATGGTATAAATGAGCCTCGTGTATGATACGCCACACTGCTGTAATACGCCGTAGACACCATGGACCACCATCCCTTCCACGATTCAGTTGCAAATTTCCCGTGTAGCTGCATTTGGAACATGTTTACCGAGAAATCGTTCTGCTAAAGCATTTTCACTTCACCATAAATTAAAATGATAGATACCTATCTATCAACTGCGAGTTGTATAGACGTAAGCCATTTTTGATATTTGAAAAACTAATGTAAATACTTGCATCACAAAAAAAGTTAAGGCGATAACTAATCGTGTATTTAAAATTGCTTGGCTAGAGACTACAGTAGCCCAACGATGTAAAGGTTGAAACTACTAGAACTTCAATAATTTTTTTCTCGAAAACTATAAGGATTTTACAAAACATTTTTTACGATATTGACTATTTTTCATGACGCATCTATTCCCAAATTATTTTAGATAAGTTGTGATGTAAAAGTCATAACTAGCCATCTGTAGGTGGTGATATGCTTGCAACACCGACTTACCTGAATTACTTCATTAGTAGGTACTTTTAACAACTTATATGCAAAAATTTTATAAATCTAGGCAAGTTGGAAACAATATCAATGTCCCTTCACAGTTCCTCATTAAGAGTATATATAAAACAGTTTATAGGCTGGGAAGTCATTTAGAATAAGGAAAATTCGTTACATCATTACATTTTCTACTTTCCACACTTGGATTGATATAAGCAGGCAGTTTAACAGTGGTATTACTGGTATTCAGTCTGTCTCCAGTCGCCGGAGAGCGGTCTCCGTCCCGAAATTATGCGAATTTCATAATGAAATTCAAATGTGTGTTTTTGATGAAATACGATACCAAAAAAACGATGCAATTCACCGCCTTTAGATGAGAAGTCATATTTTCAAAAAAGTATTTTCCTTCAAAAGTTAAAGGCATTTAGGTATTCAGTTTCAGAAAATGTAGACTTATTATATATTTGACTTTACACTAATAGAAATGCTGATAGATATTGCTGAGTGGATTTTCTATTAATCACTAACATGTAACGATAGACAAGTGCCTTTATTTTTTAATAGATATCTAAGTATATTTCAATTTTATTTTGTATCTGCTTGTTGAATGTATACAACGAAGCGTATGTGTTTCATTTATTATGATAAACTCTAATAGAATTAATTTAATCATAAATGATAGCAATATAGCAAAATATTATCCTTGCAATATCCAATCATGGAAAAATGTCAGTTTTGTCAAGCCAATAGCGGATAGGTATAATATTTTGTAAAATTAGTGAGACCCTGAAGTATCAATATAATTTTCTTTTAATATAATTTAGATATTTGGAAACAAGTCGCCTTTAATGCTATTGATTTTTTCCATATAAAAAATAATTCCGGAAACATTAAATGCGAAAGAAATATAATTTTTCCCTCCAATTTAAATAATAATAAACTAAGTCAGTCTAAGACTTGAAATTGCATGTAGCCATGCCAACAATGCCAGCTTTTGCGACTAAGATAGATAATTACCATGATAAAACCTGTAAATAAAGTTGGTCAAAATCTCCCATAAGCAAATTAAAAAGTAAAAATATAAATCTAATCAGTAGGTAGGTATGTAGGTAGTAAAAACAGTAGGGTTGTATTTATAACAATGAAGTTAGAAGATAGCAATAGATTTGTAGGTATGTTTATAATATCGAATGACCTTCTTACGTTTACATATTTTTAACTGCACGATCCAGTCTATACGAATCAGAACTGGACAATAGGTATATGCCGAGATCCAGTTTTAACAGTGTAGTTTGACGCTTTAATCGTGATCGTGAACATATCTGTATCTGTCGAGCATGGAGCATGAGCCATGCACGGCATGCCACTTTTTTAGTTCGTGTAGTTTTAAAAGCACTATTAAAATTGTGTTCACTCACCGCAAAGAACAGTTAGAAGAATATATTTATACCTAATTGAATAAAATGTAAATTGTTTCAATATTTAGCTTCGAAATAGCAGCAGGTACTTACTAAGAAGATAAAACATAAATTGTTTCTTTTTTAAATAGATATGTACAATGGTCGTCAGCTTAAAGTCACTACTTCCATGTTTTGTCCCTTTCTAGCACCGTGTATAATAAATGGCACTAGAAAAGAATGGACCATGGAACTGGTGACTTTAAGCTGACGACCATTGTACCTACTTACCTATGAGAAATTTACTTTCATTTTAGTTCAAATAGGTAGATTTAAAAATCACTTGGTGTTGTTTTCAAGAGATTTATAAAAGATATCAGAATTTATAACTACAAAATTATATTAATAATATCCATATTGGAAGTTTACAGGTTTTAGTGCTGAGTATGTATGAGTAAACTTACATATTTTGATATTTTTAGAAACCAATGAAACAATAATGGTGCTGGAATAAGCCTGAATTAGATCAGACAGTTTATAGGTATACATAGATTTCTTCTCTTGACGGAAAATAATTAATTATTAGGATAGGTATTAAAAATAGTAAGCAAAATGGTAATAAATATAGGTATGTTTAGGTTATAATATTTATATTATTTAGAAAGTGTTCCATATAATGATACAATCACGATAATTTGAAAGTTTTTTTCCTATATCACATGTTCATATCTAGTGGATCTTATATGATTCAAATATACCTACTTTGACAAACTTGAAGAGATGCTTGCTGGCATTATTTTAAGATGAAAACTTAGGTATAAACAATAGTCCTTAGCGGCTGGGCTGCTGCGATTTAGCAGGGGATGGTTTATAAAACCATTTGAGGATTTCTATTTGCCTATTTTTAAAATAAAGACTCGTGGAAACTAGCTAGAGTAGTTCCTGTATATCTTTTTGCGAGATGTGTATACGCTTCTGGTAGCACATTTGCGCAACTAGGTGCTGCTGCCGGGGGAGGGATTACAAGTTCATGCAAAAGAGTAATGTTCACGCCTACTTGCTGTAGTACCTACGAGGCCTTCATTTACAAGCGGATCGGTCCGTCGGAAGAGTCCGGCGACCGGATCCGAGTCTGTAAATCCGCCGACTCGTATAGGATAAACACAGACCAGTTCGCTTGCTGAATAGGCAGACCATAGAGATATTCTGCTTATTAATCGGAGTTACTGGAAGATTTTATACAAATGGAACTATGGCAACTGCTGAACAGTTGCCATATATCCATTTGTAGAATAATTAGTAGATTTACATTCGTGCAGGAACTTAATTAATTAATTCTGGCATAAATACTAGAAGGTAATATAAATATATTGCAGTTATAATTTAAATATACCTAGTTATACTAACACTCTTTTACACCAAGGTGATATATGATTTATTAAATATATTTAAGTATTTCTTTGTCATTCAATATTAATAAAATTGAAAACAATTACGACAAAATTACTTATTTTTCTATGTACGTGTTCATTGATGTACAGTTACACCGCTACTACACTACTACTAACAACGGATATAAATATAAAGGGTGTAACAAAAAAGCAGGTCATCCCGTTAACTGTATTTTGGACTGCAAATTATGAGGATTTAACCCTATTTATCTACAGTGCCTTCATAAATGATTACAAGCCACGTGACCAGGACTGTGATTCTCGAAGAACAACTCGTATGCAAATAGATTTCTTGTCTCTCTCAATTGCCGTAGTGGCGAAAAGGATACTCGCATGTGAATTGCTCTGCGATTGATTCGAGAATCTTGACCCTGATCACGTGGCTTGTAATCATTTATGAAGGCACTGTATATACAAAAATGCCTTTCTTAAAAGATACACTGTATTAAATGACATTTTGTAGAAATACTTACTTCTTATTATTAATCAAACCCTCAAGGGTATTATTGTAAATAATTCCAAAAAAAAAACAAGCGTAGAAACTGGGGAAAAGGATTATTTTATCTCCCCACATTTTTCTGACGTAGGTACGCTTTTTACAATGTTATCTATAATTTAAAATTTTGTGTAGAATATGTTATTACTCTTGATAATTTTTCGTACAACTTAATTTTTGAGATAAATGCGATTGTAGAGCATCCAACGTTATAGATAGTAGCAGCAAAATGAGCTGCACGTAATATTTTAATATTTCAAATTACAAAGAAACAAAAATTTGTAATGTTCTAACTTGCTCTAAAATATTCTAACATCTTTTATACAGTGTCTGTCTCTAGGACATAGAGCTAGCAAATAAATGTTGTTTTATCAATATAAATCCGTTTATTAAAGACAAAAACAGGTATTTAAAAAACAGATTATTAAACCGAAGGTTTACACTAAAATTTAATTTAAAACTGTAATTTTAACACTTTAATTCCCTAGTGCAACAATTTTATTTATTAATTGCTCTACATGTCCATCTGCATTCGAAATGCATAAACGAGCTCTTTTAAATAAAGAATATCTGATATTTTGAAAAACCTGAGGTTTTTGTCTAAATTTTTCAGCCACATATGCAATAAGATTTTTCAATTGATCAATATTCTCAATTGATTCGGAATAAACGTCGACCTTCATAAATCCCCAAAGACTGAAGTCCAGTGGACTAAAATCAGAGGAGCGTGGTGACCACTGAATTGATAAGTTTCTTCTACAATAATTCATCAATTTGGAAAAATTAAACTTAAAATACAATCTAAAATAGAATCCAAGATGGAGGCGGAACACCATTAAGTTGCATTTACATATTTTGACGTCGAGTAAGAGCAAATTGTCGAGTTGAATAAAAAAAAAACGTTTTGCAAAAAATTTAAAAATTGCATTTAAACTTGTTAGTAGGAGACACGTTGTGATACACATGCGTAATATTTGATATAAAAAAAATGGCAGTTTATGAATGAACGGTTCGGTCTCCCTTTGCTTATAAGTTTAAAGTCTTGTCTTCATGACCGCGAAATTTGCGGACATTTGCGCGAATTATTTAATGGCGTGAAAGGCTGAACTTTTAGGTAACTGTAACATTTTCATTGACTGTCATAGTTGATTGTCAGACACCCAAGACTTTACTAACCTTAACCATCAACCATAATGATAAAAATAGCAATGTCAATTACTTTGCGAAGTTAACAAAAGTTGACACTTTCCCATCAGTAAACAATTTAAATTAAAAACTGCGAAATTTGCAATTTTGTGTGTACGGCACAACGCAGAGAATAGACGAGCAGGTGGACCGCTTCGCGAAAATGGTTATATTATTTCAACAATAAAAAACTTCGAAATTCGTGTGAATATAGGTTACACGAATTTCCCGCTCATGAAGATAAACTTTACTGTTAGAATGTACAGGATGTTTGTAAATAAGTGCGAAATATTTTAGGAGGTAGTTGCCGAAGTTATTCTGTGAAAAAAAGTTCATATCAACGTAGGTCGAAATATGCTTCGTTTCCCAGATATAAAGTGTTTAAATTTTAATTTTTTATTTATTTTTATTAATTCAAAGAGTTTTAAACATATTAACTCGAAATTTGAAACACGCTTTGGAGGGATAAATGTGCATTTTTGGGGTGATCCGAATGTTTCTATTAGCACCAGTAAAGATAATGCGAGAATACCACAATCTTTTTTAATAACAAAAATGGTACGCCACTGACATTTTCCCATTTTGATATTTTTTTAGAAATCCGTCATCGTAGGAAAAAAATTAAACATATTTTATTGTAGCTTTTGTTAGTCTTTTATTTAAAGGTATCTTTAACTAAAGTGTTATTATGGTCAAAGTAAAAATGCAATTAAATATTGAAAATAAAAAGTTGATATAAATGTGGGTAAAAAAATTCTTCAAATTTGAATCTTTTATTTTGTTTCACTAGAATATTTCAAAAAATTTTATTATCTAATACAGAAACCTTAAACTAAAATAATAACACAAAACAATAGTAATAAAAATATTTTTTTATAGTCGCAAACCTATAACAGATGTTGAAAATGATACAAGAGTCAACTGGTCATCTCATTGACTGTATTTCTTATTGTCTGACAGCCGACTGTAATTCGAAAGGTCTTCGAAATTGATTTTGAAAATGACCTTGAAAAAATCCATGTGGATTTTCATCAACCCATAAGTGATTGTTATGATAATTTCGTATAGAATCTCTTGAAAAATTTGACGTACACCCCCGAACAGACAAAAAATTACATAGACTTATACAAAAACACAACTTACGCAATCATGAACACAGACAAAAACGACGACTACGAACAACCAATGGACACACAGACAAATGCCGAGCTGTATGACGAACTACAGCAACAAAAGCATACCAATAAAGAACTGACAAAGACAATACAGAAACTGACAGAACACAACGAAAAACTAAACAAACAGGTACTGACATTGACAAAACAAATCGCAGAAATGCAAAAGACAATAAAACAATCTGACTATAACACATTATAATTACACAAAAAACTTGACGAACTCCTGACTAGAAACAATGACAATATCCCGCCCACACAAACCCCTGTCCCTTCCCTTATCCCTTTTACAAAACGCACAGACAAACGAAAAAAAGACGAGACTGGCTCATCTAGTGAAGGCGAAGCCCCCACCGCCAAAAAACATGAACAAACCACACGACCACTGACTCCAAACACAAAAACCGACTAAAACACAAAACACGACAGACAGGACACAAGTACCCCCAGTAATTCTGCGAAAGCAGGAGCGCTGGATGACAGTACCAAAACTTTTGAATACACTAGACATAAACTACACAAAAGCTAAACTAACAAAAGACGGCGTTGCCGTCTGTCCAAATACACCACAAGACCACAGACGACTAACAAAAACTCTGGCTGACAAAGGCGAGGAGTACCACACCTTCAGCCTCCACGAGGAAAAACCGTTGTAGGTGGTGATACGCGGGATACCCGCGGGTGGCCCGCCAAGTGCGGTGCAACTCGAGGTCGCACAACAGGGTACCCCGGTGCAACGCATGGCCAGCCGCCAAAACTAGCAGGAAATGCCCCTGGTCTTAGTCCAGGTCCAATCAGACCAGGAAAGCATCCTGGAAGTAAACCACTGCGACTCTTTGGTCGTAAGAGTAGAGAGGCAGAAGAAACAGCAGGTTGCCACTCAGTGCCACCGCTGTCAGCGTTTCGGCCACGGCCAGTCACCCTGCATGGCGGCACCTAAGTGCGTGAAATGTGGTGAAAGCCACAGCTCGCAAGAGTGCAAAAAGCCGAAAGACACGCCGACCAGGTGTGCAAATTTCACTGGGCCACACCCTGTCAGCTACAGAGGATGCCCCAGGTATCCAAAGACGAAAGACCCACAGACAAACACACAAAACAAACCTGACGAGACAAACACAACTACACCAAAAACACAAAACACACACAAACAACTACTCCTAACCTTACACAGAATACAGACAGACTAACACACAAAATACAAAATCACCGCCAGCTGACACGACAACCTCCCAACCGGGAGCGGCGGCCCTGATAGACGCAACAAAGCGTCTGCAGGACTTCTGCTTCCAGCTGACGACCATGATGTCAAATATGCAATAATTATTTGATTTTTAATCGCTCGTTAGCCCTACAAACCCCTCTCGCTGAGAATTTGGTCCTGGAACCTTGACGAGTTGAGAGGCAGAAAGCTGGAACATCCTAAACCGTCTAGAAATAGACGTGATGGCCATCCAGGAAACCAAACTCAGCGAGGCTTCCCAAATCTGCATCCCTGACTATGACATATACATACTAGATAGAGACAATAACAGGGGTGGTGTTGCACTCGCGATCAAGAAGTGCATCGACCACCATCCGCTGCAACGTCTCCAAACTCAAAACATTGAGGCCGTGGCGATAATGGAGACATTGCGGTGGTGTTCTGTTACAACCTTCCCAGGCTACCTTTACTTGACGACGACCTAGATTTGATACTTTTCTGGTTCCAGACAGTTGCCATCGGTGATTTCAACGCGAAGTCACCGGCATGGTA
The DNA here is from genome assembly GCA_025584915.1 of Monochamus saltuarius. Taxonomy (NCBI): domain Eukaryota; kingdom Metazoa; phylum Arthropoda; class Insecta; order Coleoptera; family Cerambycidae; genus Monochamus; species Monochamus saltuarius. The sequence goes on along the minus strand of CM046726.1, from coordinate 25,869,728 downwards.
CAGCAGGATAATGACCACAAGAGGACGTGTCCTGCTGAACTACCTAGACACACACGACGGCATTACGATACTGGGACACAATGAACCGACTTTTTACGGAGCCGCAGGCCTCCGTGACGTACTTGACATTACCCTACTAAAATCTATCCCGTTGACCGCTCAGATTTCCGCCGAACACCGCTCATAATCCGGTCACGCTGGATTTAGGGCGGAGACAAGGAAATCTGGGCACCTTTACGAGGAGGTTCACTGACTGGGGCCGCTTCCGAGCAGAAATGAAAAGAAGCACCGCGCTACCAGTTGTTGAAACCACCCAAGACCTGGAGGCAGCAGTTCTTACCCTTGAGACAGACATTAAAAACACTCTAACATTAACAACGACTGAGACAATAGTCCCCCGACTTACTAATCCCATTACAACATTAAACAACTCATACGTGACAGACGACGACAAGAACGACATGCGACACGCACACGTCTCCCCGACACAGACATGACTTAAACGTACTTAACAGACGGATGAAGGCGGCTTTGAGCGAGCTGGCCCAAGAAAAATAGGATAGACACGTGGAGTCGCTCGATCCATAAGACAATAGCCTCTAGAAAGTCCAGAGGGCATAGAGTTTGCTCGCCCGCCGCAGAATTCCTCCAATCCACGGTGGCAGAGGGAGTGGTCTACACGGACCAGGAAAAGGTCGAGGCTTTTGCCGACAGCCTCGACCCTGACGCCGACGAGTAAGTCGAGCGGGCGGTCAGGCGTGCCGCCAGACACATCGACAAAGAGCCTGACAGTGACATAATATAACCTGCCACCCCTGACGAACTCAGAGACATAATCAGACACCTACGTAACAGTAAAGCGCGTGGAGTTGACCTTATACATAACACCACTCTAAATGACTGCTACGTAATGGCGTCGCGGCCTTACTTAATATAACCAACGCTATCCTTAGATTTAAGCATTTCCCCGCTTGCTGGAAAACAGCGAACGTTATCCTTATTCCCAAACCTAATAAAGACCATACCATCCCCTCTAACTATCGGCCCATTAGCCTACTCCCGACTATGAACAAAGTGGTAGAAAAAATCATCTTTTCCCGTCTCAAACCCACTTCGAGGAATTGCGTGCCATTCCCGACGAGCACTTCGGCTTCCGTCCTGGTCACTACACCGAACTCTAGATCCTCCGACTAACAGAGCACATCACGGCGGCCTTCAACAGGAGACAGTTCACTGGAGCTGTCTTCTTGGATGTCGCAAAGGCCTTCGATACGGTTTGGCAAAGGCCTACTGATGAAAATGCTCACAAACCACTATCCCATATCCTTTACCAAACTAATAAAATCCTACCTCCATCACCGCAACTTTCACATCCAAGTCCGAAACTCCTACTCCACCACCCGTCCCATGGAAGCTGGCGTACTGCAAGGCACGGTCCTCTTCCCTCATCTTTACACCCAATAGTGACATACCTCACACCCCTAACACAAACACCTACCTATACGCCGACGACATGACAATAACTGCACAAAATACTCATCTACGACACACAATACGACTTTTACCAAACTGAAACCTGGTGCAACAGGTGAAAGTCAAAATTAACCCAGACAAAAGCGCAACCCTGCTCTTTACTAGACGCAGGCTACCGCGAGACATAGACCTTAACAAACTCACACTATCCCAGGAGCCCATCTCTTGGGAGCCACAAACGCGATACCTGGGCGTAACGACGGACCAGCGGCTCACGTGGAAGCCGCACATCGTGGAGGCGGTGGCGCGGACGAGTACTACCGGGGAGCAGCTCTATCTCAAGGGTTGAAACAGCCTTAGTCTAAGTAATAAGCGAACGCTTATCAAGGTGGTACTTCAAGCGCAGCTAACCTATGCCTCCACGGTGTGGGGCCATGCGTCCAAGAGCTACATCAAGTTATTACAGGCTGTGGAAAACATAGCCTTACGCACGGCCGCCACTGCGGCATGGTACGTATGAAACAGACATTTTAAGACTCAAAAGACACAGACACTTACTTCTTGACTCGGGGTGACCGCCCCAACACTAACCACTCCTCCCTCCCCAGCTAACTCTTTTCTCAGGTACAGCCACGACCAAAAACCAAGAAGAGGCCGAGCCAAAAGCTGAAGGGCCTATGCATTCTTAGCTACAAAGCCACACCCCATAAAAAACCCATTTCCAGGGCGCCAATGGTTCGCCACGAGAGAAGGTCCCACAAAGCGCCTACACCGGCCACGTTTGTGGTCAGGGTAGACGATGTATGGAACCCACCTTCACGAGGCTGTCCAGGTCTACAGCGATGAGGCAGTACAAAGAGGGATAGTTGTACCCCTCGGTCCCAAATCATTTAGACCACCAACACCGCCAGAAATATCGGCGCGCCAGGTCTATTAGGTATGTTAAAACGTAACTGCTGCTAAAAGAACAAGATAAACTAACATCGGAACATAGATATTTGAAAAAACAAATAAATAGAAATATAATATATTTTAAATAAATGTATAAATAACAACTGATGTAGGTAATTATAACATTAGGTAATGTGTAGATAAAAACACAACAATCTCAAAAAACCACTATAGAAATAAATAAGTGAAGGAATGGAATTATTAATATAAGTTGTGACGCACCTGCGTCGATTCGGCCGCGGTGCGATGCGTCGCGGTGTCACTATCACGCCTGACCTGCGGCGGTCGGTTTCCTCAGGCGCCAGTTTCTGTTTTAAAGTGTAGAAACACCACTACTCAGGCAGCTACAGTGAAGATACGGTATGTCCAGCGGGTCTAGGGAAAACAGTTAGACTTCACGGACGGAATAAAAAGTCACAATATATATCACTATCTATATATTAAATACCAACCCTACTGTTACAATACTAACTTAAAACTAAAAAACGGAATTTAATGCCAAACAAGTTGAACGGGCGGTACAAGCGCTAAATGCGGGACAGTTGCGGTTGCGGTTATTGATGGTCCTGGAAAGAGAGTTACTGAGTTAGCCGGTCAGTAGTAACAAGCGGTGGTAAGCTACGGACTAAATACCATGAGGGAGGAAGCAAATAAGCAAATGCAATTACTACTATTAATTAATATATTTGGCTACAATCACTCCTGAAAGAGAACAATTAATAGCAAGTTAAAGACATATGATGATCCCTCGGGCAGGCTGGCAGGACGGCTAACTGTTGCGCTGAAAGAGATATGACAAGACAAGTCAGTCTACGACCTACGTTTTAGAGCAATGAGTGATTAGGGCAACCTCCAAACGCGCAGTTAGGTTCGACATACGCGATCAAGGCAACCGTGTGCGTCAACGCGTCGTAAGGAACGGCAGGACGGAACTAACTCTCGGATTCCGCTCTCTTACCAGTTCACCCCGCGGAATTAGATGACCTGCGCCCTGGCGGTGCGCTGCAATTACTACGGTTGCTCTTTTGGTCTGCGGACAGGACTGCTTGGCTCGCTCTCTGGACGGCAACCGAACTTGCTAGCCGGTAGTTGGAAGACCTAATGCGCCTGTGAGGTTGACGGCTGCGCACTAGTCCCCAATCTGAACTTTGACCAAATACGGCTTCTCCACGGTCTGGCAGGTCTTCTGGTGCTGGTGCGGAAAGGCAGGACTTCTCACGATGGCGGCAGGGCCGGAACTGGAAACCCTAATGTCGATGCGGAGGTAGCGGCTGTGCGCTGGTCGGTTTTCGGACTTAGTACAGTACTCGCAGACTAGGTCAGTAGACGGCTAGAGACAACGCAGCTGCTCGATATGGGCCAGGACAGGTACTGAATTTTCGTATATTCGAAAATGTTGGGCTTCATTCGGAATCGCCCGCTGGATTGAGTGCGCACCTCTACGTCATACCTTCCGTAGTGGTGGCCGCATCTGACCGGTATCGGATGCGCGTTCGGTTCACTCGGTCTACCTTGTGCTGGCTGGAGTCCGAGCGTCGACAGGCTCTCAACGTGGACAATTTCAAATACTATACTGGTTTTACGGACTATTTTAATAATAAAATAAATAAATACGGGGCAGTTAAAAATCACTTCATTACAATGTATAAATGTAAGGAAGTGTTCCCACTACCAAAAGCTGAACTTCCAATAACCACTGAAAATTGTTGCAGAAGCGAGCAAAGAGTAGTTAGGGCTACTGCTACTGCTTCAGATCGTATAGTTCTAAAAAGAGACGTAATCGTTAATGGAAAATTGTCATGTCAGATGTATGTATCAAAGACTACCGTAGCCAAATTCCCAAAGCCAAAGAAAACAAATTGCTTGTTTGTTTGTGCTCTGCGGACTAAAGCCCCGACCAGCGTTGAATTACACCCACAATATCTACCCATATACGCTTTAATATTAGCTAATGTAATTTTTTTACTTTATTGTAAAGGTATTTAAGCTAATATAAATCAATTCTCCTACAATTCCTATTATGTATACTCTGATACCAAATATCTAGGTATGCTAATGAACAATTGCATAGACAAAGCTGTATTCAATAATTATCTAAAATAAAAAAATAATCAAGCTAAATTGAATGAAACCATTCTATAAATACTTAAGTTCCCACAGTTCTAAAGTGTACTTGTGTGTGTTTTCTTTAAACCAGGTTAGTAAATTTAGCTAAATTAATTTTTCATTTTAGATAATTATTGAATACAGCTTTGTCTATGCAATTGTTCATTAGTATATCTAGATGTTTGGTATCAGAGAGCATACTTCATTGATAGGAATTGTATTGATTTATACAGGGTGTCTCATAATCAGCTGCCAACCCTGAACAGGCCGATTCTATGATCAAAACTAAGTAAAAAAGTTCATATGAACATGGGTCGGAAATGCTTCCTAAGGGCACAGGGGCCCATTGAAGAGGGAGGAATGGACATCATTTTTTTGCAATATCTCTCAATTGCGTTGTGATAAATGAATGAAATTTGGAATACACAGCTAAAGCTGCAGAATTACCATCGCAAAAGCCATAAATAAATATCATATCAACTAACTCTTGTCCCGTAAACTCTTCCATTTTTTCGCTTAGAACTATTAAATTGGCAATCGGGTTGAAATACTTTGACATAAGAATACCTTGATAATTTTGTTTAAATTACTATGAAATTGACCAAAGTGGGATTAATTCAAGAGTGATTTTCTCAGAAACCGCTAAAGATAACGATTTGAAACAAGAGTACCTTTTCAACGTAAAACTGTTCGGGAAAACGGAATTTGCTATCCAATTTGTTAAAAAGTCAAAGATGTTACACACGCCAAATACCAAGGGCCCCCCGTACCCACCTCAATGGATTTTGTGGAAATAAACGGATTAGTCCATCAAATTGCTCATCAAAATTTAGCTGCGTATACCAAATTTCATTCATTTATCACAACGCGATTGAGAGATATTGCAAAAAAATTATTTCCATTCCTCCCTCTTCAATGGGTCCCTGTGCTCTTAGGAAGCATTTCCGGACCCATGTCCAAATGAACTTTTTTTACTTAGTTTTGATCATAGAATCGGCCTGTTCAGGGTTGGCAGCTAATTATGAGACACCCTCTGTTATCTTAAATACCTTTACAACACAGTAAAGAAAAACAAATTGCTGTTAACAAATTATCTGAAAGGTATTTATTCTCTAAGTAAAATTAGATACTTCATTTAAATAAATAAATCTTATACATATGTATTTTGAAGATTCTTATAACATTTACAGGCATTAAATTTTCAACGCAAATCAGATTACTACTTTTCAAAGGCAATTAAACAGTAAAACCCAGAAAACTATTAACTGAAAGTGAAAATTTTCTATTACCTAGGTATATAGAATATAGTTGCGGCAACTTGGCGCCAGCAAGACGTTACGCAATTGTTTTTACTGTCAATTTTCGATAGTTTGTCGCGTTAAATATAATTTTGTAATTTAGTGCAAACATTTAGTGTTGTATACAGGGTGAATCTTAAATAAGTACAAATATTTTAACTAGTAGTACAGTTCACTGTATAGAACACAAAATTAATAGATTTTTTACAAAAAAATCAGAAATAAAAAAGTCAAATTTAAATAAATTGCGTGAATTTTCAATCTAACTTTTTGAGGACTGCTGATCCGACTACAATTCTAATATTTTTAAGAGTTATGGTAGATGAGAATTCCCAGCGTTGCCAGTGTTGCACTAATGTCTTCGAATAGGCTTCAACAACGTTAACTAGAACTTTTAGACATGTCTAAGAATGATTGAAATATGTTAATTTATGAAAATATGCCATCTCCTCCTATATCTCACCAATAAATTGAAAATATAAACTAGATTCTCTACTCACAAACATAATTCAATCTAGAATTTGGTCATTTTCCATTTTTACTACACTCCAACTGATTTATCACAATACGTTATCGTTGTCACTATCACTGATTATCACTAGTTAACGAATATCTAAAAGTCGATTTGTCATGTCAATCTTTTCACTGTTTGAATAATAAATGTGGAAAAGTTTAATGTAAATGCTCTCTAACGGCCATGGAAAAATGAGCTGGAGCACCATCATGCTGGAACCACATTTGTTGCCTCTGATTCAAAGGAATGTCTTCCAAAAACTTATACAGTGTGTTCTGCAGAAAGTTGAGGTAAGCAGCGCCTGTTAATCGGTTTGGTAAAACAACAGGTCTTAGAAACCTGTCATCTACAATACCCATCCAAATGTTTAATGAAAAACGTGCTTGATGTCCACATAGATAGGTAGGAAGGGCCGGACCTGTTTTATGGCCTCCAAGATCGCCTGATCTGAACCCTCTAGATTTCTTTGTTTGGGGATATTTAAAGACATTTGTGTATGGTACTCCTCTAAATAGCCTGGAAGAGCTGCAGCTACGTATTAATCTAAAGTGTCAATAAATCCAAACCAAGGAGGATGTTTTCGAAATAGTTCGAATATCGTTGAGACGAAGATGTCGTGCCTGCTTGGAAATGGACGGAGAGCACTTTGAACATCTTCTGTAACTTTGTTTTTTGTTTGTTAAAAGCTGCCTTTGTCGGTTTATTCCTAATAAAATAAAATGTTTGAAAAACGAATAGTGGTCCATATCTCCGCAACCGTTACTTTGCGGACCCATGTTTATTAAGACTTCTCTGCTTATTTTGGTCCATACTATTACCTCCTGAAATATTTTACACTCTTTTTTTAACACCCTGTATAATAACGAAATTCTCATAAATGATGCTTTATACCTACGACGTACTCAATTAGTTATAATAATTTATCATCTAACGAGTAGGTAAGTAGGTAGGTAGGTACCCATCTATATCTCGATTATCAAATTTTATGTTAGCGGCTATCAATATATGACGCATTTATTGCTACATACTTTGTATAAGTAGGTAGATATATAAAATTCTCAATTTACTAATCTTTAAATAAACTAAGTGTCTAAGCACCTAGGTATTTTCATTTTAAATCTGAATAGAGAAATACTGGAAAAGCCCGCATCGAGAATTAACTTTTCATAGTCGACTAGAGAGAAGACATACATGTAACCAGGTAGAAGAAAGTTAACCATACCCCGTGTGGATCACACATTTTCGTCGCGTTCTAATGTTTGAGAAAGCGACGGACACTCTAACGGTAAATATTTACTTCAAACTCGTTTCTTTTCGAGTTAATGACAAAAAATTAAATTGTTGTACCTGACTGATTCTTTTTATCCAAGTTTTAGATGTATCTGTTCTGTGTTATCTTCTATTTTACGAAATCATATGAGTAATTATTTCATTCATATTCAAGTGTTCTGCTAAACTTGTAGATGACAATAATAAAGGGTTCTACGTAAGTGTTAATTAATAATCCGGCATATGTAAGTTACTATGTTATAATAGAGGTATTGTGTATCTATGTCTATCGATGTTTTCAAAATATGAGTATTTTCGTGTCGTAGAAGCAAGGATCTACTGCAGAACATTTCATTAATGACGCAATTATTTGTTGACAATTTTAAGCAACACTTTTAATTTTTTATATTATACTTATAAAACAAAAATAAACAACTGAGGTAATTATTAAAACTTAATTTTCTGGACATATATAAAAATCATAACAGAAAATAAGAAACAAAAGTATTACCTGTATAGGAAGAACAAATAAATGAGGGTACCTACTTGTACTTGGTACCACATGGATATATCGCATACACAATACATGTTACAGCACACCTGTTGAGATTACAGTATTCATATACTGTACTTTTCTTTTGGCCACATCTGAATGAAAACAAACTAGGTAAATCATATTTCACCATTATGATTTTTTATACCCAAAAATATTTAAATTTTTACGTTCTTACGTAATAATTACATAAAGAATCTAGTATGTCTCCATGGAGATTTTGACCTCGACTGGTTCTTGTGATATACCTACCTAACTGACTTGTAGTACATATTTTGTATCTTTTCTACAATTTAAAAAGTTTTAAATGTAGATTTTATTATGATTCCTGGCCTTATAGGGTCACCTTCCTTACTCTAAATGGGCGTTCAACATAACACTATCCGACATCAACATCAACAATATAAACACACACTTTATCTATCTGGATGTTGCGAACTGTATATTTAAGAAGAAATAATACATGAAACTGTTTAAATTATATCATTTGATAACTATCATAAGTACTTAAATGTTTACTAATGGAAAAACGCAATTAATTTTCAAAAAGTCCACTGATAAAAATTTGTCGATAATTTTACATAACTTGGCAATCCTGATTGTTCCTATCTCTTAAATCCGACATACCTGAATACGGAAAAAGCACTTTTTGACAATTATTTTTTGTTTATGGGAAACAATTCGATTTTTTCCTTTCAACCAAATACCTTTTTCGACTATTTATACGATTATACGAGTATTAGGAAATTGAGTTTTTTAAATTTAGAGTTTTTTAAAAGATTATATTATTATAATACTTCATTTAAGAACTTTACAAAAAGAATTAAAAGATTACATATTTTAGTTTTCCACATAGGACCTCAGTTAAAAATAGGATGCAACTTTGAATTAAATAAACGCATTATTTGATTTAAAATGCATATTAATTTCAATCAAAAAACATTTTTTATTTCAAAACGTTATTTTTATATAAATTTGAGCAAATTGTTTAGGGAAATGAAAAATAAAATATTTATTTGAAAATCATTTTTTAAAATTAAGTTTTCATAAGATATAGCTACAATTTGCACAAAATGTTTAGGGAAATGAAAACAATATTTATTCGGAAATCATTTTATAAAAATAAGTTTTCATAAGATGTTCAAATGGAATAACTAGGTATTTATTTCATTTAAACAAATATTCCTCAAAAAAAAAACAAAAAAAAATTCATGCCAAATACCTAAATTAATATATTTTTGACAAAAAAGTGATCATTACGCCAGAAAAGATTTGTTTCCAGAGAATAAATTATTTTTAAATAAATTGAATTGTTTACTAAAAAACAATTTTTGCAGTTTTCCAATTTAATGGTTTCACATTCATTTATAACCAATTAGGTACAAAAATATCTTGGGTTTTTAATAATGTTTAGTGTTATATTTGATACGTTTTAATGGAAATTAGACATTTTAATAATGATTCTTTTATGCTTCGTTTTTGACGTAGGTAGGTATAATCACTACAATCCAATGTTATTACCTAGATATGTCTTGATTCATTTCGTTCCACACCGACAACAAAATTCAATTTAATTAATTCATATAACTAATTAAACTCGATAATCAATTATTTTTCGGTGTAATGACCACATTTTAGTCAAAAATACATTGAAACGATAATGTTTTTGACGACTTTTTATGTAAATGCAACAAATAGTTATTCCATTTGAACATCGTATGAAAACTTTTATAAAATGATTTCCGAATAAATATTTTTTTCATTTCCCTAAACAATTTGTTCAAAATCATATAAAATAACGTTTTGATATAAAAAAATGTTTTTTGTATGAAATAAATAAATAATATTTTTATTTAATTCAAAAATACATATTTTTAATCAGGGATATGGAAAATATCTAATCTTTTTTCGTACTGTAGCTAACGCGACCACGCAAGCGCAGACCTCCTATTTTTCCTATTTTATTTCTGCATTGTGATATTGTTGACATTGTGTGTTGTGTATTCATTGTTTAGTAAATAGATGGTTTTATAAAAAAAGCTATTTGTTATATTGGATATAGGTATTTAAATTTTTCATTTTATAAATTGTAAGTGCATGGTAGCTTCACTACTGTTGATATTCTCATACCTTATAATGGCTACGTGAATAATGAAGGAATATCTTATGTTTTATTCAATTATAGTTATTTATGCAACAAGTACAAAAAGTGTTTATTGCACTCGACGTGAAATTGTCCAACGAGGCCGTCAGGCCGAGTAGGACAACCCGTCGACTGCAATAAGCACTTTTTGTACGAGTTGCATACAATATTTTTTCTACGTTCATGCAAAAACCAAAAAATGTTATTTAGATGACACTAAGTCTAGGAAAATGTGACATCGATTGGAACGTTTATGTTTGTCATAATGACAAAACGCTATTGTAGAGTGACAGATGAACGCAATAAACACTTTATTGCACTAGTGCAATAAATAACCACTTTTTCCACTAAATATAGTTCAATAAAGTTTTGTTTTTTGCATGAACGTAGAAAAAATTAATTAAAAATGATTCTATTTATAAAATTAATGGTACGAAAGTCACTTTCTCAAATACTCTATTTTGCTAAAACTTTTTTAGATAAATCTATTAATCAAATTTAATACCGCATCCACATTCTTGTCGAAACAGTCCGGTACCGGTCGAGCACGAGAGTGTGGATGAAGGACTTGTCTCGCCTCGAGATGTCTCGCTTCCTCTTGCCAGCTCCCGCATGGGTCTCAGTTTTGGGAAACGGGTGTAGTCTATTGTCGCCGAGATCAAGCGAACACGAGAGTGTGGACGATGGACTCTGCTGCCTCTTGCCAGCGCTCGCTTCAGTGTCGGTATTTGGGACACGAGTCAAAGGATTTTTTCAGTAAAACACGGCGAAATGAAATACACTGATAAAAATTAGGTATAGTATATTTACACGTTGTTCACATTATACACCAATGTAAAAAATACTATACTGTAGTAGATGAATCTCAATGTGAATACTGTGCGCTACATGTTTCAAGCAAAATGATATGATTAAAAAAAAACACGGTTTTACTGTAATAAAATACATATTCATAAGTACTAATTTTCTGTTAGAGTTGTAACATTACATTCTAGTGTGTCCTTTCACATGATTGGCCTAGGCAATAAATAACCAAGAATTTAGCGTGTAATATCACAAATATTTTTTTATCAGTGCACATGTCTACACTGTATGCCCTCGTAATGGTTTTGGCTATGCATGACGTTATTCTGCCTATACCCAAGATCCAAAATAATGGATAGTGATTCATTTACAGCAGTCACATCACTTAGATGAGTACAGGAGGTGAGGGTTGCAGGAAACAAGATTCTATAGCCGTGTCACTTGAGAAGGTTAAAAAAAACACACATTACCAAAAATAAGTTGGCTTTATGTAAATCTAGTTCTTTAAAGACAGCGACTGCAATTTTAGTGCCATCCATCTTGCCGTATTTACGAAATAAACGCGACAACACGAGAGTGTGGATGCAGCACCAGTCGAGTATCACTTTAACCGTTCTCCTCGAGATGTCTCGGCGAGAACAGAAGAGAGGGTTATAGCGAGCGCGATACTCGACGAGGGCTCCATCCACACTCTCGTCTGCTCGAGTGAGGATGCGGCATTATACGCTTGCCTGATTGATAATTAACTGCATTTAAGAAAAAAAAATTTGAAAGTTGCGAAAGAATTGATCATGTTTTTAATATAGGTAGAAGTTTTCAAAGATTACTTTTTGTAATGTTTTGAAATTAAGTTTTATTAAGTTATTTAATCTCTTGAAAAACCGTATCGTCGAAAAAAGTAGGTATTTGTTTGAGAGAAAAAATTCGAATTGTTTTCTATTAACAAAAATAATTGCCAATAAGAAGTAGCTACGTACTATATTTCACGTAATTAGGTTTATCAAATTTGAGAGACAGAAACAGTCAGGGTCAATCGTAAGTTAACTCACCACTGATGAGAGCTAATAAGCTTGAAATCGGTATTTGTTGACTATTTGCAAGAAATAAATGTTTGCTTGGTTCTCTACAAACAATGAATTTAATTCCATGAAACAATATTTTTTACAGATACCAATTTTTTCGGTGTATCCATTCCTTTTTCTTTCTATCCGATGATTCGTAGTTGCCATAAGTTTCTTCACCTTTGTTTTCCATCTTGTTTTGGGTCGTCCCCTCCTCTTCGCGTCATTACCATTTTTGGTGTCCTTATCTCTAGCATCCTGTCAATATGTTCTAGCCACTTTAACTTGTGTGCTTTTATCTTACCACGCTTACTACGCTTACTTCGTTATAGGTATAAACTTTTTTCCTCATTGGTTCTTCTGACCCCACCCTTCTTCTGTCATACTTTCATGCACTCTGCTTTACAATGAAAAAAATTGCTTCTCAGCACACAATTTATACAACACATTTATTTTAAATATAATTTGTTTTTGGGGAACAAATATTTTTTGGTATAATGACCACTTTTTTGTCAAAAAAAAAAGAAACAAATTTATTTGTTAAGAAACTTTAATATTTTAAGACGACCATTTGTTTAAATGAAACAGTTATTCCATGTAAACCCTTTATAAAAAGTTAGTTTTAAAAATGATGACAAATAAATATTTTTTTTATTTCTTTGTATTAAAGTAACGCTAAGAAAAAATTCACTAGTGGTGGGTAAAAATACTCTTGCCTCAGCCAAAAACTTGTATAAAATAAAGGACATTTAAACAATTCAATTGTAGCAGCTAAATCAAGTTTTCTAAAAATCAGTCATTATAGTCATAGGTGAACTGGTCATAACTGTTATTACCAGCAATGACTAAAATTTCTTGCTGGAGAACCTGAACTGTGTTGCTATAGTTATTAAATTTTTATCTAAATATATGTCTGATACATTAAGACCAAATGAACTGTACATTAAAGGTTAGTTGACTGTTATGCATGAATAATTAATCGTGCATTATTTGCTACAGTAGTACTTTTCATCTTGTAAGTTAGCTGTATTGTAGACTATACAAGTATAAATTTTGTACTTACCTTACAGTGCATACCCAATTAACATAAATAAAAACGACAATTAAGCCACAATTCCAAAAATAAGCAAATTAAGCATTGTATACCTATAATGTAAAATAGGAGTAAGGTGTTATTAAAAAATATTTTTATATAAGATCACATGCCAAGATGACACGTTTTACTAGTTGTATTTTCCTTAAAAACTAGACAAACAAGCATTTTTTCTGACAACATGAATCTACTACATTATAGTTCAGAATCCAAAATGTCTTTGTGCATACTTATTTATACAAATCACAAGATAAAGGCAATCTACAATAAAGATACAATAATTACATAACGGTTTATTTTACAATAAAAATATAAAAACACAACACTTTACATGTAGAACTATTAGTTGTGAAACTAACAAATTTAAAATATATTTTATAGTCACGACTTGACTCGTTACAATAAAACTCTTTAAGATCGCCGTATTTCCCGCCGTAAAATGATTAAATTTGTGACGTTTTTTAGATACAGAAATTTCGAAAAATAAAACTCGTTTAGCAAAAGTAATATCAAAAATAAAATTATTGATATTTTGTTAATCCATTTTTACTATTCAAATTCTTCTCAAATAATATAATAACTTATAAAATGCATTTGTATGACACATTATTTCGCTATTCTAACCCCACATTTTAACAATTATTTTGACATACTTAGGTATAAACAAATATGAAAAATCTTATATGCAGCACTATGTAAGATTATGTTATAAAAGTGTTTACATCTATAGTTGAAAAAAAACACGTAGGTATTTTGAAAGATTTCTGTACCTAAAAATTTGATGGATAGATCGCTTTCTGACGTTATATATTGACTTTACGTCTGGACCTTTGAATATTCTCAGGTGGCATTATATAACATTCTTGTTATTTGCTAAAATTTACATTATTCAGTTCTTAAATGTCTAAAATTACGTGTATTTGTAGAAAACACTATTTCAAGAATACGGCGCCCTTAATGAATATTTTGAATTATTTGGCAAACTTCACGTAACGATACCGATTAACATTTTCAGTTCTTACCGCGTTGTAAAGCAAACTAAGATGAATATTATGTCGTCAAATACATTTTTTTATTATTACTTATTTACATACAATAAGGGCAAAGACAAAATCTATTATGCGGTAAATCCAAATATAGCTTAATTGTTAATGTGAAAACACAACAGGCAAATAAAATCATACCAAAAAAGTACCTATATACCTACTCGATAACAGAAAATCCATAAATAATTAAAATTCACTGCAAAATGATTGAAAATACACTGAAAAGTTAAATAATAAAAAGAAATCGAAACAGGTCATACCAGCACACGGAGCATCAAAAACTCACGCACTGGAACTAGCACGGAGCACGGTAACGGTCATAACTACTTGAATGAATAATTGAAGGATGGTGCAGCAACCACAAAGTCAGGTAGGTAGCTTAATTGTGAAATTATACTGAATTATTAGCTATCGAATAAAACATAGTATTTTTAAAACTTTCATTTAAGTGCTTTGAGTTGAATCCCACTGATGCAATAATGGTATTAAATAGTTATTAAAATTACACATAAAAATACACACTATAACCTCACAAAACGTAACGACAGCAAACTGATGTACCTACTCACGATATCCTTCGGCACATTTCGCCTTTATTCGTGACGCATTCTGTGGTAAGAAGGGAGCAAGTTCACTTACCGCAAGTGATTTTTTTACTTGGAGGGTTTTCTCAGTGATCGGTTTGAAATGTAAAATTGTTTCTTTCATTGAAGTGAATACGCATTTACAAATTTTATGTAAATATTTGGATTTCTTAAGAAGTTATTTACAAACTAACTAAAATTTTAACTTTAACACCCTGTAACTCCGTTAATAATCAGTTTTGGAAAAAATGTTATAGAAAGAGATGACATTTATTTTCGGCCTAGAATTATCCCATGAATTTTTTGCTCACCATTTCCGGACACCCTGTATAATGCCTGATCTATTGACTTCTGCATCTCTTATGACTTTTTCTAGTGCTAAATAAACTAAATAGCACTGATGGTAATGGATCTCCTTGCCTCCCGTTTTTAACTTCAAACTCTTCCTTGGTTGCTTTGTTTATTTTTGCTCTATTCTCAGACTTTTTCAGTGTTAGGCGTTCCTTATATTCCTGCTGATTTTCAAATTTCCAAAACCTTATATCGTTTTTTTTTCTATTTTGTCGTAAGCTTGTTGATAGTTTACAAATAAAAGTACGATTGGTGTACAATATTTGATGCTTTCAGCCTGAATTGTTCTCAGAGTGGCAGTTCTTCATTTTCCAAAATCCCTCCTAATTGTTTCTGTAATTGGTCTATATTCCCGTCGTTCATATTTAAATAGTTCTGCTGCTTATTTTCTTCTTTACTTGGCGCTGGCACCCGCTTGCCTTCTTCTATATTGCTGTTGCTTTCTTCCCTTTCCGTTTCATTGATTTTATCTCTTCAAAATACTTTTTTCACCTGTTCAGTATTTTATCTCCTCCTGCAACTATCTTTCAATTTTTGCCCCGACCTGCAATGCATTGCACTTGAATAATCTTTAGCAAATTGTCAATATATACTAGTTTCAAGCTTATTAGCTCTCATCAGTTCCCCACAGGTGAGTGGTGAGTTAACTGACGACTAACCCTGGCTGTTCATGTCTTCCAACCCCGACATGCTTGAGTACGCGAAAAACATCAGCACAGCTACATCTATCGGGCACCTATAGACAATTTTTTTTATTTATAGGAAACGATTCTATATTTTCCATTCAAACAAATATTTTTTTCGACGGTACGACTATATGCGGAAAATGAGTTTTTTTAATTTACGATTTTTCAAAAGATTATTTAGGTAACCTAATAAAACTGAAAGATTGCATATTTTTCTTTTCCACATCCCTCAATTAAAAATATACATTTTCGGATTAAATAAACGCATTATTAGATTCGACATAAACATTAATTTCAATCAAAAATCATTTTTTTAATTCCAAAACTTTATTTTTATACAGATTTGAACAAATTATTTAGGGACATGAAAAAAAATATATATATTTATTTGAAAATCGTCATGTTTCCACAATATGTTAAATGGAATAACTGTTTCATTTTTGACAAAAAAGTGAGCATTACATCAAAATAGATCTGTTTTTCGACAATAAGTTATGTTTAAATAAATTGTTTGCTGAAAAAGAAGAATTGCGGAAGTAAAGTATTTTAATAATACTATTACAGCATATATGGTGCATGCGCCGGGGAGTATAGGATCAAATTTTCTATAAACGCACAATAATTTATGGTTAGTACTCATACACACAGTATTATTGTTTTTTCAATATTCGCTATTAGATCATTAGTTTTTCAACATAAGCGACATTATCTAGGCATCTGTTAACCGTCGCTAAGACTAAAATATTTTATGTTTAAGTACCTAAGATCAATGCTTGAGTTAAATATTTTTATAAACACCAAGTATATGGCACACTCAATAAAACTTGAGGTATCCGATATACTACTAACTATAAATTATGGTGCGTTTAAAGAAAATTTTTCAATTTGTTCCCGGCGCATGCACCATATTTTAGAAAATAAAGCGCTAGGTTGCGTCTTACTGTTAGTAGGTAAATTTAATAATTTACTGATTGAGTTACTGATTTTAATACAAAACAACATTTTGTATTAATTGATATGCATACGGAAGGTTCTATGTTTTTCGCATTTCTCTATAGGTATGCAGTAGTGTGTTAAAATGAATGTAACAAACGTTACGTGTAACTTTTTCATAGGTATATTTCAATGTTATTCGTATTACTAGTGGTGTGTATAGAGTTTACCCAATAAAGTGTTAATTTTATTGGATAATATAGAGAATTTACAATTTAAAATAAAATACATTTTAATTTATAAGATTTCATTACAAAATTATACTATTAACACGGAAACACATCTTGAATTACACACTGGAAAATCTCTTCTAGGTATTTCATAGGTACTGTTCGTTAAATTACTACCTACTTCCTGAACTCATTTGCGGTTTTGAAATGGAACATTACAGTAGCTGGTACCGTAATGTGTGTTGTTTAGCAACACAATTTAATATTTTACTTAATAGTTATTTATGCAACAAGTACAAAAAGTAAGTGTGCAAGTGCAATAAGCACTTTTTGTACAAGTTGCATACAATATTTTTTCTACGTTCATGCAAAAACAAAAATGTTATTTATATGACACTAGTCTAGAAAAATGTGACGTCGATTTGAACGTTTATGTTTGTCATGATGACAAAACGCTGTAGTAGAATGACAGATGAATGCACTAGTGCAATAAAGAACACTTTTTCCACTAAATATAGTTCAATAAAGTTTTGTATTTTGCATGAACGTAGAAAAATTTATTTAAGTTGGAATTATATTAATATTTTTAAGCATTTATAGGAATGTATGAAATAAAGTATTATGAAGGTATACGGTACACGTCCGTTAGGTCTTATTACAGTACTACTAATTTATATCCTGGTAAAACAATTCGTAGGTAGGTACTGTAATAAGTCACCTACCGGACGTATAATCGTTATTTATAGTACAAGTGGGATATAGGCATTATTATACATTTGCACGAGGAGGACGTAGTCCTAGTCGTGTAATTTCACGAATGTAATAAAAAATGCCGTTATCCCACGTGTACCTACTATATAAAACTATCTAGAACTGCAAAAAATTGCTTGAAAAACTACCTTGAATTGAGAAAAATCCAAAATCAGATCCAGTTTATAAGTTTTGATTCAAAATCAAGAAGCAAAGGCATTGTTATGATAACCTGTTAAACCTCCTGTCAAACTTGTTAGTTATTATTATTATTTACAATTCAGGAATACAACAGGTCAAAGACCCACAATAGTTTCCACTAATTTAAAAACAAAATAGCATGTATGAGAAAAAATACAAAATTACACTGACTAACACATATTCCAACATAATATACAATTTAAAATAAAGCATTATAATTGCAAACGCTTGACAAAACATTTAATAGAATTTAATGATAAAGACGTTATATCAATCCTGCCATCAACAACTGAAATATAATTATTATAATACGAAGTAATTCTGTTAATTCACGCCTAAATTGGTTCTACACAAAGGTATGTCAAAAAGGTAGTTGCTTCTGGTATTAGTTGAAGGTACATGGAAATTAAGCAGACAACAGTTCGGGACAATCGATCAAGTTATTCATTAGCTTGAAATGAAAAATAAGGCCACCATGAAATCTTCTACTTTCTAATATAGTAAGTTGAAAAGCCTGTTTTGTAACTGTGATCTCTGGAACATCACATATACCATTAATTCTAAAATTTAAGTAACGAGCGAATCTGTTTTGTAATCTTTCTAATCTATATAACTAGATATGTTGTATGTAGGATTCCTAATAACGCTAGCAAAATTCAGTCTACTGTGAATATATGCATAAAACAATGACTTGATTGATTTCTCCCGTCTAAAATATTTACACGTTCTTATCATGAAACCCAATAGTTTATTGCACTTATTACAAATATAATATATGTCATCCTACAACCAAAGAGCACTCCAAGATCTTTAATAACTGTAACCGTTTCTATTAATTGACTATGTATATTGTAATCAAAATCAAAAACATTATAATTTTGTGTAAAGCTAATAGAGTGACATTTTTTTATATTTAAATTTAGTTTATTGAGAATGCAATAAGAAACAATGCCATTCAAATCAGCTTGAATTAGTTTACAGTCGTCGTTGGAGTTGACGGTTCTAAATAATTTTAAATCATCAGCATACAAAAGAAACTTACAATGAAGAATATAATGACCCATATCATTGATATACACAAGAAACAACAACGGACCTAGGTTTGAGCCTTGCGGCACACCAGAAGTATTAAGTATAGATTTTGACATAAAACCATTAACTAGTACCAACTGAGATCTATTAAATATGTGTGAGGCAAACCAACGGAGTAGGTCACCATGTATGCCAATAGGTATCCATTAATTTGGTAATCAAAATATTATGATCTATTTTGTCGAAGACTTTACTAAAGTCCGTATATAGTGCATCCACTTGAACTCGATGATCCACAGCTCTTCAAATATATTCACTAAAACAATCTAAGTTAGTTTCAATGGACCTCTTAGAAATAAAGCCATGTTGTTATATCATAATAGATGTTCTAAGCTCGCTAAATAGAAAATCATAAATAATTGATTCGAACAATTTACTAAATATACCTACATAGCTTGCTAATTAATACCCCTATAATTAGTGACACATGTTTTATCACCTGAATTCTTATATAAAGGGATCAAATAAGCCCGTTTCCATAAAGCTGGAAATAACCACGTTTTAATGGATTTACTAAATAACAATGACAGAGGTAGGTACATATAAAACTGTGACACATTCCTTCACAAAAAAAGCAGGTAATCCATCAACTCCAACCCCCTTGTTAGGATTAACAGTATTTAATTTATTTAATACATGAGTTTTCGTTTTTACATTTTCTTGTGAAAATAGTACCTACCTAGTGTTAATTGAAATAATGAGTGATTCACTTGCCTCTTGAAATTGAAAAAGCTGCTGCAATTGCAATGATTGAATAATGATTCAACTGAACAGTGCCAAATAAATGCTGTAATAAAGCTCTTATAAAACAATTGTAGATAAAGTAAATTACACATCATTTTTATTTTAAATATATTCGAGTGATATAGCTATGACCATATGAAAATCAAATAGGTATTTTTATATTGACAAGGTGTGATATCTGGGGAAATAATCATTACTGAAAAGGGTTGTTTTACGTTTTATTGTATGCTTAATAACAACTATAAAATTAACTCTGATCTGAGGTACTTAAAAGCAACCCATAGAAGTAAATGTCCGAAACCAGTAGCATGTAAAGTTTTATTGCATAATTTTATTACAATAATTGGTGGCATTCAAAACGGAAATACCACATTTGAATACTGTAACATCAAATATAAACATGCAATAAAACGACTATATCATTGTTTTATGACAGGTATAACAATTAACAGCTCACCAAACGCTAATTATTCTTATACCTATCTTACCTGGTGTCTGGCGTTTGTCTACTGTTCATCTTTACAGTCGCATATATATATATATATAGGTATATCTAGTATTTTTATGGAGGCCATTTCGAGTTTTTATTTGTTTACAAGTTTATTTAACTTAATTATATTGCTGCCTATTAAGTATTTACTCAGTATGAAAGTGAAAGTAGGTACTAAAACTGACCTATAGTATCTTTAAATTATGTCATAAACGGTGTTTGTAGCTCTGGTTAGTAACTACTTTAAAACAGAGTAAGAAATATTAACTTTGTTTGCTTATATGTTTATAGGCTTTTATATTTTATTTAACTTTGCCATTACATCAATCACTTATACCTACCTATGTAAATATTATTTCTGTCACCTCAACTGTCATAGGTATAAATTCTACTTTACCTACATATTCGTAAGTAAGTACTTACTTACCTATAAGCATTTTTTGAATACTTATGAGATTACATAGTCTAATTCGATCAAAATCACATGCACTTTTCCATAAATCATAGGCACTTATCTATCATAAGTACAATCTATTGCAATAATAATGGCGCTTCCTCAAATCAGTTTTTGAAGTACTAGAAGTTCTGCGTAAAAATTTCATTCAATTGATGAGTGAAAACAATTAAAAAAGTAGGTTTCATTATGAATACGTCAGCAGTTCAAAATAAATTGCCATATTAATTTTTAAGAGTTATTGTTATTACGATGGATTAGGTATACCTGGGCGTAAGGTATATGACTTAAATACAAAACGAGGAAAGACAGATTTAAATTAATTTTATCTGTTTATGTTATCTACCAACTTTTCCAATTAAAGCATTAGATAGGTAAGTAGAAACAATTATATTTATTTAAATACGTAGGTACCTACTTACTAAAATATACAACAAAATTTTGAATACAGGACTAATAATTAGCCAATCTTAAATTAAAGGAATGTTGTTACTTCTTTTAGCCTTCTCAGATTCCTTTTACGTTCAGGGTAAATCTTGTTTGAAGTCGATAATGGTTTCCAAGTAGGCGTGGCTGAGGTATTTAGGAACCGGTAATTTTGTAATGGCTTCTGTGACGTCGGTTGGAAGCAACCAATAGGTTTACAGAATACATCCCCCCTACAATTTTGTTCACGTCCCTCTAAACGAAATTCGAATGTGATTGGTAGGAAAACTATTTAATGGCTTAACCAAGATCATAAACTTTGTTATTGTGATTGCCCCTCTGTCATAAATTATTTTGTGAAGAAGGGGTCTCGACTTGCGGAGGGCTGTTAAACTTGAACGTTGACGTTTGGTTTGAGAATGAGATAGATGAAAATGAAGATAGATATCTGTTTACAGTCGGCCTCAAAATAAAGCTAGTCCTACTTAGAAATATATAAGTAGGTAACTAATATATTTTAGATAATATTCTTACATATCAAATTTTATCAGATAACATGAACTTAATGGAATGGGTTTTATAAACTTCGCTATCAATGCTAATATAGGATTTACTTATTCTGTGTGTGTACGTGTGCTGCATTTGAACTGAAGAGATACCAAAAGTCAAAAGCTTAAATACTGGTATGTGCTTAGGTATCTGATTATAGAGACCCATAAATTGTTAAATAGAAAATTTCTGAAGGTATGATGGTTTCAGACAGCTTAGGTAGCTCAGATACTTATAAGTGATCACTCAACGCTTATAAGTATCACTGTAAAAAATAATTACAGTTAAAATAGATGGCAATTTATTTACCACTCATTATTGCTGTAATTTTCTTATCGATTGTGACTTTACAAATAAAATGTAAAATTACGTTGTAAATTTATTTTGTGGTGTAATTTCAGGTTTTGCAATTGTAATATTACCTTGTGATTTTACAATACAAAAAGTATTTTTACAATGTAACTTCCACAATTACTTGTAAAATTGCAATGTAACTTTATAGGCAATTGTATAGTTACATTGTAATAATACATTTTATATTATTACTACAATGTAATTTTTTTTATTTATTGTACAGGATGGTCCAATTTGGACACTTCGGTATAGAAGGTTTCCGAAAAGACCGAAAAAAGTAGTCAAGATATTTGCAGCTTAATTTTTACGAAAAGTTGAATAGCGAGAATCACATTTCGATACCTATTTTGATTTGTTTAAGAGATACCTACATGATATTTTTAAATTTTGATCGTTTTCTGTGGTAACTTTTCTACTTATTATATTAATATTTATACATTGTAAAGACATTTTTTCTCTATGTAGTATCTATTGGTTTGAGGAATATTTTTATAACTTCTAGTTTTCCGCTGCTATAACAAACATATATATGTTTTAATGAAACATCATACGTATGTAATATGGGGTATCATAGAAAAGGCCTAAAATTTAAAAAAATGCTATATCAAAACTAATCAAGATATCGAAATGAAATTTTCGTTATTCAATTTTCCCAAAAATATTCCCGTGACATTTGGACTATATTTTCGGAGAATCAAAGACACCTCCTAAAAGTGTCGAAACTGACCTACCCGTACACAAGACATCTTGTTTACAACATTCGAATTCACTAACAGTGCTTTGACATAGATACCTAAAAAAAAATCTGAATAGTAATTCATTTATACCTAATAGATTAATATGCCTACATGAAAAAAATTGAAATATCGTAAGGAATTAACGATTATTACTTACCTTAAGTAACATATCAGGCTTTTCCATGAGTTTCTCAATAGCATCTCTGCATCGGACTGTTATTTCAAAAGAAAAATGTACTAATATTAAGTAGCCTAATTAACATGAATGCCAATTGCTTCTAATGTTAACAAACACCCTTAATAGTAATACTGAATTTTTGATATCATTTCCCCAGTGAAGTCAAAGATTTCCGAAGCAATATATTCGTTTTCTATATGCTTTTCAGATTTATATACAAAAAATTAAGTACTTTGGAATTTATGACTCATTTAGCTGAAAATAATACTTATTTCTATTATAGCCACAATGTATACTTTAAAATCAGCAGAATAATCCTTTTTAAATTTATAATTAAAATTTTTGGACATATTGTGTGAAAAACATTTGTTACACAAAACCGTAGGTACTTTTCTGATTATACAAATAGCTATTTTGTACTCCGATTACGGCCCAGTTAGCTAATTAGTAGTTACAGCTTTATTATATCTTCAATATATTAACTGCACTTTTTTTATTTTTTTAGCTTAGAAATACATGTACCTACATACAGGTACTGAAGTAATAAAATATTATGGTGTTACCGCAATTTTTTATTAAAATTTTGTACCTGCATATTTAGGTTATTTGTATAAAACAGAACACTTAACGTTATACAAAACATATGACAATGTAAGAATATATGCATGGAACTAAAGTTAACATTTTATAATATTCAAACGAAATCGATGATCTTATACTAACTATTACAAAGTAATATTAATTATATAAATGTGCATAGATAAGTAGGTACACACAAAGTTCTCGTGAAAAACAATGTAATGTCAATCGAACCTGATATAGATAACAGCTTACGTCTCCTCCAGCGGTGGCTGGGTCGTTGGGTACCTTAACTTTTGGGGCCCCTCTTTCTTCATCCAAGTCTCGGAGGTTTCTTATTACTAAGGATACGTGTCCACACTGGCTTTTCTCGAATTCGGATCAGCTTCACTGAATATATCTAACTTATTCCTATGTACGTAAGGACTCAACTGCGTTAGATAATTAAGTATATATGCATATACTTAAGATGCATGCAATGCAATTCTTTTTCCTATAATTTAGGCTAGATCGAATGGCTGATTGATAGAACATACAACTACTAACTCCCAACACTTTACCGTTCTCTGTCGCACTTCCTACCTCGTCCCAACACTATCCGCCACAGGTGTTGTTTATAAGCCTGCGCACATCACTCCTTTGTTAAACTTAAAAAATATATTTAAATTTGAAATATAACAGAATGCAGATGGGCCATCACAATGTATAACTTACATACCTACTTCTGAATCTAATTGAGGTTATGTTACAACAAGCACTAGACAAAACTATTTATAGTACCAAAAACACTCACTTTTCACTCTACATATGTTTATATTGCTAGTCACTACTCACAAAATTAATTATGTAAGTACCTAGGTCCTAGGTACACGCTGCATTCATCGAAATGAAGCAAGAAATAATGAAGGCGTCATCACCCAACGCTCTCAACGTGATGGTGGTATAGTGCGTTTTAAAATTAGTAGTACCTTCACACACACATTAGTCATAATTTTACAGTCAATTATATAGTAAATTTGTTATATTCAGTAATTTTACAATGTAAAAATGGATTTCACATTGTTAATTGTAAATGTATTACAATATATTCAATAAATGTACAAATTATATTATAATTACATAGGAAGTTTACGGTTTTATTGTATATTTGCAGTTTTCTTGTAAAATTACAAGTGTCAGTGTAATATCATCATTATTTATAGAATTATTTTAAGACAATTATAAGGATATATTTACAAAGTAAATTTGTAAAGTTACTGGCCTTTTTTTCAGTATAGATAGGCATCTATCTTTTGTGGATAGAAAGTTATGTAACTTCATATTTGACATTTTTATTTTTCCCGTTGGAAATAGGTATTGTTTAGAAATAGTTTTAACTTTCTACATTATTTGAATACATTTTTGAAAAGAAATAGGTGACCGGGGTCGACGAAGAGTCCATACAACAAAAATATGGAAATCCAGGTTATTATAAGTACTTATTTATTAGAAATAGGTACATGCTGCCGTCTATGAGAAGCTTCTTCAAACGTTGCGTTACTCTGCCACAGAATACATAACAATCTGATTCATAATTGAGAGGCGGCTCCTTTGATCTTTGTGGGAGAGTCGACGCCATGTTGTTGATGTAGAATTCGGGGCTGTACTCAAATGTTCTTGATACATAATAATTTTCCGGGTTGTTATGCTGCGACCTCGGTAACTGGTCGCAACTAGTAACATAATTAAAGTAGACATCCATAGCATTAACAGGGATTCTTTGACCTACTCTGGTTGTTCTTGGGCTAGGATCTATAGGGACAGACTCACTATCGATATTTCTGGGCCCGCCCATATATTATTTTCGGCTCCTGTTGTGGGTATTACGACTGCTACGGTTGGAACCGTTTCTCGGCGTAATTCGCCGTGACTAAGGCTCAGTCGCTGCGAAGGTTTTGCGTAATCACCACTGAAGATACCAACAGTGAATAGCGGAGAAACGTTTGAAAGCATCGGATGCAACCAGAGCAGGCTACGGGATGTCTTGGAATCATTACCCGAGGAACGGTTCCGACTTAACAGTCGTAATACCAACAATAGGAGCCGAAATCATTATATGTGCGGACCCAGAGAGGAGCGGGTCTATCTCCACAGAGCCTAGCTCCAACACAAGCAGGGCAGGTCAAAGAATTCCAGCTAATACTGGAGATGTGCACTTCCCGAGGTCAGGGCAGAACAACCCAGATAATTATTATTTATCAAATAATAGCACCAACCGTGAAAGTCACTCAAATTTTGTTAAAAGTCAGGTCCGCATTTAAATATTTTAATTTAAAAATTTCAAAACTGTAAATAAAATTTTTAAAATAAATTAAAAATATAGAAAGTTTATTATGTTCAAGATCCCTAAACATTTCCGTCTACTGTATTATGGTTACTTGTAAAACCAAAAAGATAATCTGGTGAAGTGGGGAATCTATTAGCTTCCATAAGGCCTAGGATTCCACCACAGTTCCAAAAGCTTCAGCTATCATTGGTCCATAGATGTCCTAACTATTGCAAAGATAATGGCGCTATTATCATGTCCTTTCAACAACATTGTAGTCACAAACTGCAGCCGCCTTAGCGACTTACAGCACAAACATATGCAAATTCTGATATTCCTTATAATGTAATTTCATGTTTGTATCTTGAAGCCTCCTCAGCTAATATTTAAGCTGGTTTCATTTGATAGGGTTTCATTTGTTCTTTTAATGAAGATATATTTGCGCAAGACAAGTTCATGCCAGGCTATTATTAAACACCAGTCGAAAAAGTTGAAGAGTAGAGAAAAATAATTTTGAAGAACCTATAGGCGAATACTCCATCTCGCATTTCTACACTTGAAACTATTTGACCCTTGTCTAAAGCCCTAAGATGGAAAAAGGCGTTGTACGAAGAAAGCGATTTACTGCTATCTTAACTGATACTCTGATTAAGAAGGCTTTGGAAGAAAATTTAAAGTTGTATTCAAGGAAAAAAAATATCTCAAAAGAAAGCCAAATCGCTGTTTTTTGTTTGCCACAATTAACCCGGAGTCACAATAAATTTTAACTTAAGTTTATATATTTTTAAGTTAAAAATCTCTTTTCATTTTTTAAACAGATAAATCTCTGAATCGTACCTCATTCTGGAACTTTTGTCAGTGCGTTAATTTACCCCATTTTTTGTGTCAACTTATCCCTAAAGTAGGGCAGGTTGACATATTTGTAACTTAAAAATATACAGGGTGGTTCACTTTTTTTCATCAAAGTTAAAACAAATGTTTACTTTTTTAGATACAGCACGTTGAAATTTCCCAAAAAAAATTGTTATTTGAATTTTTCTGTAGGTAAATGATGAAGTTTCACCCGTAAAATTCTTATAAATGATTTGGCACTGTACGTGTGATCTTTTTATTTTTTTTACTTTATCAGTGGCGGGGCCCCTATTGCTTTAGTAAAAAAAATATTAGTACACCACTGGCTTCAAATTTAAAAAAATACTATTTTTTTGGATTCTCCGTTTAATTTGGGACAAAAAATTATCCTTGTAAGTTTTTCGTAACTAACCATTTTCAAGGAAAATTTATTTACTTGTTACTATATAATACACATGGACTATGACTGAATTTATTATTTATTATGTTATTGTTTTACTTACCTAAACATAATTTTCCTAATTCTAATACAAGTGTCAATAAAAATCTGTTAAGTCGAGACAGAAATCAGGTGCAGAGAAGAATAATAGACACCTGTGACAATCTTAAGCAGAAGCCACATAAAATCAGCGCGGAATAAATTCTTTAATACGAAGATGTCAAATGTGTAGGTATACCTATTAAAACAGCAGGTGAAAATTTTGACAACTTCATTAGATGTTATGTAACCGTAATTATTGTCTATAATTTTATTAAATATTAATTAATTTGTAAATAAATTTTAAAAAATGGTAATAGTTGCGAAAAACTTACAAGGATAAATTCTTATCCCAAATTCAACTGAGAATCCAAAAACTAGTGTTTTTTTTTGTTTAAAGCCAGTGGCGTACTATATTTTTTTACTAAAGCAATAGAGCCCCGCCATTGATAAAGTAAAAAAATTTTAAAAAATTTCAAAGGATCACACGTACAGTGCCAAATCATTTATAAAAATTTTACGGGTGAAACTTCATCACTTACAGAAAAATTCAAAACACTATTTTTTTTGGGAAACTTCAACGTGCAGTATCTCAAAAAAATAAACATTTATCAGGTATAGTTTATTTAGCAACATAATTTTTTATGATGTATTGGTTTTTGAACTTTGAGGGAAAAAGTGGACCACCCTGTATATACATAATGCATATCATTACTTTGCATATGCGGTCATATTTTGTTTATAGTGCATTTAAGGAAAAGGAATAATTTTAACCAATACACTTATCTATATATTATATATTTTTTTTGTTGGCAGACCTATTATTACTTAGTACCTATTATAGATTTGCTGAATACGAATAGAGCCTTTTAACATGCGATCGGAATAAGAATTTTTTATTTGCTCGGAAAAGTATATTCATTCATTCCGCATGGAAGTTTGTCTCTCCTCATTATATGTAACAATTAATTATATAGTTATGGGTAGGTATTTCAACATGTATTACTTTAGACTCTTTTAAAATATTGAGTTTAAAATATAGGTATCTATTGCAACACAATACATTTGATTAGGTACATTTTTAATTATTTACTTACTCGTGTTGGTTAGTGTTAGAAAAAATAACATTTGATGGGAATTTTTTTAAATTTAATATTTGACATTTGAAGGTTAGTAGAAAAATAATTTATTGTGATTTTTCGTAAATTATCTACGAAAGACAATTAAACCAATATATTGGTCTATTAATAAAATAATATTGTTCTATGTAAAACATTT
Organism: Monochamus saltuarius; assembly: GCA_025584915.1. Lineage (NCBI taxonomy): Eukaryota > Metazoa > Arthropoda > Insecta > Coleoptera > Cerambycidae > Monochamus > Monochamus saltuarius. Next base: position 25,841,166 of record CM046726.1, on the reverse strand, counting down.
ATTATACCTATATAAATATTATTTTAAAAACATAATAAAAAATAAAATAGAAATATTAATTGTGCCTCGAAATAATAAGTTTTCCATTTCATTACAATGACTAAAAACAATATGGTCATCTACACAATTTGAAGGTGATCCCTCTTGTGTCAGAAAGATTGTCGGAACAGCTGCTTTGCGTAATCTATTGCATGCATGAATCGTTAGAAACATTATTTATTATTATTTATATATTTGACACAATTTGTATAAAGTATTGCTAATCCTGTGCAGCTTTTCTAATAAATCTTCTTTATTAGAAGCCACTGCCCAAATCTTTATTTGTCAAAAATATAAAAGATATGTACTTAGGTACATTTTAAACTTTATTTTTATGACAAGTATTAATAGTCCAACGTTATACTTCAGAAACACATTGATAGGTATGGTAATAGCTCTAAAATATCAGTATTTATCTATTTATCTCATTAGGAAATTTAAAGAAACTTAAATCGCTATTATGCTAATAGTCCGGGAGCCTGGTCAAAATTTGGTCAATTATTTTCTCTCGAACGACAATTAGTGAGACGCATCAGGGAGTTGTATCATAAAGGTTCCTGAACGTCAGCTGCAGTTCCGTGGGTGGGATGAGCGGCGGTAGCCTCCCACGCACGGAGAAAAAAAATATTTTTAGTCATTTACTCCTGACTAAAAATTTATCAAAGTATAGCTAATCGAATGTAGAAAAAAAGTCAGCTGACTATAATATGGTGTATTATACGTCAGCTGGTCGCTTGAACACGAACAAAATTATCCATTCAATGATTTCCTTTCAACTAAAAGTTTACCTGATAATAGCTTACCTATATGCTACTGTGAATGAAAATAAATGTCAGCTGTCTGAACGTTTTGCACTTGATGATGCCAATAGTCGTCTTACAACTGTTATAAGTCGTTAGACTATTATTACATAAATTAAAATATTACATAAATTAACATCTTGTATCAACTTATGCTATCAGAAAATTGATAATTATTTTTTTTTTGCAAATGAATTATTTCTTGTATGTAGTTAAAGCTGTCAGGTACCTAGCGCTATTTCATCTTTTTTATGAAATGGATGCAACTTGAAACTAGACTGATTTTTAAATATTAGGTTTGTTTTTGCAGCAGTTGGGAACGGTTTGAAACTGTCAGAAATCTTCAACTAGTTCAGTTGAGAACGCGTTACCATTGAATTTAACGCAATAAATAATTGGATGAACATTTCTGATAGTTTCAAACCGTTTCCAATTGCTGCAAAAATAAACCTATTGTATTCTACAAGTCCAAGGATTGTACTCACGATTCTAATTATTCAACCATAGCGACCATATTTTCTATAAAATATTGTCGAATTTTGAAAAAAATTATCTGCATGTCACGTAATAAGTCTTCGTCGTCTAGGTTAAGTAGGTATATCAAAATAACAACAATAAGTGTTTGTTCGCGAAAAAGGGCTTAACGTTAATTGGTAAATAAAATGTTATTGTTGTAACGTGGTGTATATGTATAGGTACCTCCCTATCTATTGTAAATACAGTGAATTTATAACTTTAAGACCTATGGTAAATATTTTTTTTTATAATTTTATTCCAATATAACTTATTGAATAAGAAAGTGATAGACAAAACATGAATGAAACTTGATTAATACATTTACCGGAAGATAACGAAATCAAAATTATTTCATGGTCATAATGCTATAACGAAATAATCATTTTACTGGAGTAGGTACATATTTGTGAATTAATTTGAAAATAAGTTAAGGTCCTGAACCAAATAAGACCATTGTCTAAATAAGGCCATTGTCTAAATAAGGCCAACCTACTTACAAAAATCGGCTGAACACCCTAATTGTAATTTCCTACTATTCAACCAGCTTCTATGGTATTATCTGTCGCCGCAACGACAAGTAAATCAAAATGTGTTCAGATGGCGTTACCGCACTTTAACGTTTTGGAGGGTTCGGCTTGTTAAATTACCAATAATTACCGCATATTCTGGCGTTCCCGAAATAAATTTTTGATCATACATAATCAGATATGTGTCTAAAGCATATCAACGTGCTGTTTGTTTTTTTTAATAATATTTGGTTGTTTGACGTTATATGTGCCTACTAACAGTGGTATTCATAGTCCGTTTCCGGTCGCTAAAGAGCGGTCCCCGTATCGAAATTATACGAATTTTATAATGAAATTTACATAATTTCGAGAAGAAGATATAAGATACCACTGTTACAGTACACTGTATTTATTGTCCATCTGAAATTATTTGAATTTCATTTTAAAATTCGCATAATTTTGGGACGGAGATCGCTCTCCGGCGACCGGAGACAGGCTATGAATACCACCGTGATCACTTTCATTTTAATAATATCTCAAAACACTATCTTGGGAGCCCTATGGGCAAAATCAGCAATTTGTGACAGAGCTTTAAAACAGTTTAATATTCCAACAACACTCCGCAACCAGATTCGAACAGAATCAAGAATAATAAAGCCGAGGAGATCTACCACACTAACAGAAGTTTAAAAATCTGAATTATGTGCCAGGATAATAAGATTGGACGAGCTTGGAAAGTCACTCACTCCTAAAATTTTGCGGCAATCAGTGTTTTCGTACGCTAAAGAGAATAATCTAGAACATAACTTTAATTTAGTTAATAGAATGACATTCAAAAAATGGTTGTTACTATTTCTCAGACATGAAGTTTGCAAAAAAGAAAGACGTATCATTAATATTGTCACGGAATTTGCTTCACTCACACCCAAATCGACGACTGTGGTATCGCGAAACGCGAAATTGCCCCGGTCGCCCCTATGCGATTCTGGAAAACAAACAAATAATGGCGGGGTATCGAGACGCAACTGGAAAACTGGAGAATAGACGAGAAGCGTTTGAGTCGTTCGGGAAATGGATCTAGAGATGCTAGAATATACCTGGAATATTCGTTGGGTCTATAAAAGAAGAATAAACGGCCGAGTTAGTTAGTCTTGTATTACAGTCTTGAATTGGAGTGTTCAGAGCGATTTAGATAGCGATTAAAAGTGAAATAGTATTTAGTTGAGCTGTAATTAGTATTCAGTACCTAGTGTACAGAGTAGTTAATAAAGATAAGTGATTAATTAACGGATTGTTTTTCTGATAATAAAGAAAAATTCGGATTGGGAAATCCGTGACAATATCCACCAACGAAATGTTCAGGCGAGAAAAGGCGATCGGATTCGAATATATTTTTTCTTTCTGTTTTTAATTACGTTGTTTTCGTTGTTTTGTTTTTATTTTTGTTAACTTTTTTGCAGAAATATATTTTCTTAATTTTCATTAGTTTTCTTTAATGGTTGTGAATGGCCTCATTAGAAACTTATCAATAGCCTTATTAAGACATAGGGGTTGCTAATACGACCATATGAAGTATTAAAAAAAGTTTAAAATAAAATAAGATCTTATTTAGAGATTTTTTTTTCTGGGCAACATCAGTTATCTGTACCTCTAATAGTATATACTAAATGTCATATCTACATGTTTTGTATCCATAGAGGTACGTTATGAGGGTTCAAGAATTAATATGGCTTTATTTGGTTCAGATATTTTATTTTTGCATATGTTTTGACTGTTAGGAAGTAAGTACTTACATAAAATCTTAATTTTCAATGTTTTTATGTTTCAATGTAAATACTTTTATTATTCATGGTGGAGTGTATCAGGAAAGTAGTACTTATATTTCCATCTCTTGTCACTTCTTGAAAGCCTAGGTTGGCTAACTATCGGTACCTATAAATAAATACAAAGTTATAAGTATATAAAGTTTAGCAATGTAGGTATATACTAAAAATAGGAAAATGTGACTGCTATAGGTACATAGAAATTTAGATTAACAAAATAATGGGGTAGGTTTTGCGTGCAAAATTATATTGGCCGGTAAAGCAGACGCCTGTGTATATGACGCTATATTAAAAAGAAATTACAGGGGTCTGCGATTTTACTTCACAGCATGAAAGAATGGCACGGATATGCTCCGTCTCTCCTTTATGAATCTTTTCCCAATTTATTAAATGAGTTATTCAGCAAAAGAGGGCGATTGTATCCTATACTTAGGCAGGTACTATACTACTATAATACTGAATATATTTTCATTTTCATTAGCGGGATATATAGATCTACCATATTTATGTATTTTAGTTGTACTGAAAATTTTGCATCAACGTTATTAACTGATTAGAAACTAGTATTTTATTCGGTTAACAAAATTAATTAAAAAAATTACCGAAAATGTTCATCTTCCTTCAAGTAAGCTGTAATTTAAATAGTAGATAATCATATCAAATAAAATCCTTGTTATTGGTATTGAAACAATACTAAAGATATTTTTTTTTGTATATACCTAATTAATAATAATAGCAGTCCCATTTAATAAAAACGAAATCATTTCTTCATTTCTAATAGCTATTGCTAGAAACCTAAAAACTAAACATTAAGTAGGTACTTGTTGACAGGTAAATTTATATAGAAGTCTGCATAAAACCAAACTAGTAAATTTTGTCAAAATTAGAATCGCTAATTTATGGATAGTCGCAGCCAGTTTTAAATGCAATAAATAAATAATATGAAACATTAGTTAAATCTTTGAACTATATTCAAAGTTAGGTATGACTTCTTTTCGTTATGAATCGGACAAAAAAGCGCCATCTCTTGATTGCTTGTTTTTATAAATAATGCACCTACAAAGCTTATCACATAGATATCACGAGTATTTTTTTTCATCTAAATTTAAACATATTTTCTTTCATAAATAACCTTTGACGTCTTCGTAAAATATTGTATCTTGACGTACTTATCATTTTGCAAATTACTATTTTAGGAAAATTTATACAGAAATGGTTAAAGTTGTGCAATAAACTCGAGTTTATTTTTGTTTAAGGTAGGTAGGTATAACTTGTTTGCCAAAAATTACAGTAAAAAAAATATTTTCCACTTGTGTTGATAAAAAGCACTAGTTAGGTATATCCTACTAATGGAGTAAATATGACCACAACTTTTTGTTTTCCACACATCGATAATTCAAACCAAAAATATTGTAACCAAATAATAACCTCAAATAGTTTTGAATAAAAATGTAGGTAATCATTTCTAAAATAGTAAGCAATTTTTAATGTTGTTGTGTGTGTTATTCGATTTTTTTATTTATATGGAAAGATTTTATTTAAATTTTGATATATTCTAATATGTATGCATATTTTGTATCTGTATTCTATACAATATCAGGTAAGACATAAATATATATACTTACATAAAACATTTTTGATGATCTTATAATGGTTTACTAACATGAGAACACAATTTTATGGTTGTGACCAAGTGACTTCAGTAATCTAATTAAGGTGTAAAATTACTTTTATCTTTCAACTATTTTAAAAATTTTCATCCTAGAAAACATAACTACAGAATATTACAATTTTATTGGTGACGTGATTTTCAAAATGTTAACATTTTTTTAATTTTAATATTTATTTTAACATCCTGTAAATTGAAAACGAGCATCATTTAATTAAGTAAGATAAGTTTAATCAATCGCCCTGTTTTGGGCTCAAAAATGCTCCATTATGCTGTTCCCCATCCTTAATGAAATGTATATGGATAAAGTCTCTTCCATTTGTAATAATTTATTTTCATAAAGTTTCAAACAGAAAACTTATTTTAACAAAGCGCACCGCATATTGTTAGAATATTGCAGTCAATGGTAATATTACATAGTGAACTTTGGTAGGAACTGTTAAGTTTTGTTATAACCTGAAGAGATGGCAGCACATCTGATGCGGTTTGCAGATATCATCTACTCATGGGAGATCAAGGTTAAATTCAGTTCTCTAATTACGAAGGTGAACACCAGATGTCCTCCTATAAATATTGATGTAGTTTTAAATACATGAAATTTATAAACCTCATTTATATAAAAAATATTTCTTAGAAAACATGAAACATTTGAAATATATTGTATTTAAACTGATCTTATTTCCATTAAAGTATTTTTTTGCTAAGCATAATACATTTAAGGTTAAATGAATAAAGACAACGGTATGTTACCTCGGAATACCTAACATGATATCAAGTATAACGGAGAACTATGAATAAAAAGCAGCAAAACATACATATTTTTAAATACATAATTTTTTCCAACATCTCATACTTTATTTGATGAAATACATATATGTACTTATACCTACGTAAACACTGAACTCGTTCTCCACATTTTTCAATAACCTTTTCGATTACAAAATTGCCATCTTTTGGCAAATAAATGCCTTCTGCCATTTTTGTTTGTAAATTATTATTATTTATAACATTAATGAATCAATGACGTTGCTTAGATTCTCCATATTGTTTAAACACTCCAACAAAAATTTGATAATTCCATGACTTGTATTCAGTGGGGTCAATTGCGTTAAGAAAAAAATCCACGTCCACAGTCTCTGTAACCATATACTACTATAACATTAGGTTTGTTTTAGCAGCAGTTGAAAACTGTTTGGAAACTATCAGAAATGTCCGTCCAACTATTTATTGCGTCAAATTCAATGGTAACGCGTTCTCAACTTAACTGGTCGAATATACAGGGTATCCCAACGAATATTTGACCCCCCCCTATAATTGGAAAACCGAATAATATTTCAAAATTCGCCGAGACCCGTCGATTTTTGTTCTTGGGGGGAGCTTTTTTGACAGTCAATGCCTAATGCCTAGCAACCCCAACTTAAAACTTTCAAATGCAACTACCCCACTTGTGGCAGATATTTTTAAAGCCCTATTGTTTGCGAATACAGTGATGTATCGTTTTAGAAATCGGTTGAGATTTGACAGAATTATTGGTTACAAACGAAAAGATGACAAACCAACTTACGCGTAGTAACTTCTACACAAATGCCCACCACTAATAAGTTTTCATGTACTACACATGACCGCATTACCTAATTGTTATTGATGTGTCTATCAGTTTACAAGAAAGTCAGAAATGAAATAAAAAGCTGAAGCACATAACACTAGATACTAAAATAGTTATTAGTAGAAGATACTTAAGTTTATAGGAATTCAGACCTTTTCAAAATAACAAAAATCAGTACTACAAAAAAAGTCGGTGTTTTTTGCTTGTGACCAAGAAATCGTTAGTTTCAGCCGTTATTGAAAGTATTAACGTGTGTTCGAAATGGTTTATTCTATCGCGGAAAGAGTAGAAATTGTTGCAATTTATTATCGAAATCACGATTGCGCTAAAGCTACAGCACGAATTTTTAATGCCAATCATCCTGAAAAAAATGTAAACCACCAGTACGTTAAACACCTGATTAACAAATTTGTTGCAACAGGTTCGCTTTTAAACAAGAAACGTGAAGTAATTGGGCCAGTTCGAAATGAAGCAGTTGAAGTGGCAGTTTTGGGTCATGTACAGATGGATAATAAGCAATCGATTACAACTGTGTCTCAAGCTTCTGGCGTATCCCGTTCCAATGTTCATCGAATTTTGAAAAAAAAACACAAGTTTCATCCATTTAAGATGACGCTGGTTCAAGAGTTACATGAAGATGACTTTGATCGCCGTAACCAATTTTGCGAATACTTTAGTGAACAACTTCTACTGAATCCAAATCTTCTCTACAATACATGTTTCTCCGACGAATGCACATTTATGTTGAATGGCGAAGTGAATAGACACAATTGTCGTTATTGGAGTGATACTAATCCGCATTTCATCAGGGAATTTCATACTCAGACACCTCAAAAATTGAATGTTTGGGCAGGCATTTTGGGTGACCATCTTGTTGGACCATTTTTCATCCAAGGTAATCTCGATGGAAACACCTATCCAGAATTATTGGAAAGTACAATTGATCCTAGGATAACAGAGATTTTAGAAAGTGACGACAATTTACTAGAAAATGAAATAACCTTCCAACAAGATGGTGCGCCCCCGCACTATGCTGCTGCTGTGCGACAATTTTTGGATGACCATTTCCCGGGGCATTGTATTGGCAGAAGAGGTCTCGTCAAATGGCCACCAAGATCTCCGGATCTGTCCCCTTTGGACCTTTTTCTGTGGGGTCATTTAAAATCACGAGTGTACGCCACTCAGCCGGAAACATTGCAAGTGCTACGTCAGAGAATTGTAGAAGAATGCCGGGGATTAGAGGGATGAACATATCGAGTTGGCTTGACTGTCAAAAAAGAACAAAATCGACGGGTCTCGGCGAATTTTGAAATATTATTCGGTTTTCCAATTATAGGGGGAAAATATGGTAATTGCTTTATAATCAAGCAAATTTATTGCCATCTACACCTTTAAGGAAATTTGGGGATACTATGTATATGCTTTTGCAATAATAATGACACTCCCTCAAAACAGTTTTTGAATTTTGGAGGTTCTGAGTAGAAATTTTATTTAAATCTCTATTGGTGAGTGAAACAACTAAGAACTAATGTTAAAAGTTGAAAGTAGATTTTAGATATCATTACAAATACGTCAGCAATAAAAAAAATCGTAAAATGGATTTAAAAGAGTGCCATTATTATTACAAATTATTGTACCTAGACATTGTACTTTTTATATTAGCCACTCTACTTGAATATACCGATGTGACCTATACACTTGTGTGATAAATAAAACTGAATGCTGTTTTTGACTAAATGCTTTGTTTACTTATAAATGCTGATGTATAGAGGCACTAACTTCTGCTGTTGGCTTTACAATCAATCATAAAATTCATGCATGATTTTGCTTTTACTGCTATTTCCGACTCAGTGGATTTATAGATGCCGTGAAAATATATTAATAGAAGTTATATCATTCACTTTTCGATTTACCGCATAGTGACAAAGTAAATCAGGTGCATAATTTTACTTGAATAAGTTTTTCAATTCCGTTAGTCAAAACTAACTTTACACATAGCTAAGTGCCTAATAACATAGGCACCGACTCTTTAAAATTTCATGTGGGGCCCTGTTCAATATGGTAGAAACTATTTGGCAAGTCATAGCAAGATAAATGACTAATGACAAACAGAAAAATAAAGTGTATTTATTAAAATTCACATATTCGCATATTAATATTTATAATTATTAAATTAATCAAAATTATAAATATATAGTTACCTCTATTAGTATATTAATACATTACTAAATATTATATTCACTATATAACCTCCAAATATTCAATCAAAACTTTTGTTTGTGATCTTTTTTATACACATACTTTAATCATATATGATTTTGTTGATTTTTATATCGTTTATTTTATATTACTTTTTATAAAATAATAATACATTTTATTTTCGGGTTAGGTATCAGATTGGGGTTATAAATATGATAATTTTGGTAATGTTGCGCCATAATTCTTAGTAAACTGCTGGCAACATTACATCCTTATGTTTTGACTTGATTTTGACAGTAGATGTAGTTTTGATTATATCTAAGTGGCTAAGGCCCTGAAGAACTTCAGGTAGTTTTTCAATACTTCGAGATGTTGTTGATGGTTCTATATTGCTGAAGACCGATCCAACTGTTTGGCAAACTCCCAAAGGTTCACATCTCATGATCTGTTGTGGGTAGTCTTTGAGATTCAGCATTCTGACCAATACCAAACAGTTTTACTTTCTGTTAATGTCTTTCCAGTTAATATGCCCTTCCTATAAATACTGCTCTCCGGTTCTGGCTCTACAATTATAGTTTCTTCAACTTCAGAAGGACTGCTACAAATAGCTTCAATTACAACTTCTGAACATGCTGGAAGTTCTATGTCTGCTGACGCTCCCACAGTTCTAATAGGGAGGTTTCTGATTACGGGAAACTGCATAATCATTTCTTTGGTCTTCAATAGTCTTCGTGGAAGGTCCAATACAAAATTATGTTGAGTCATAATGTCAAGTCCAAGAATGGCATCGTCAGTTATATCTGCTACTAAGATGTTGTGTTGGAAAGTGGTTGCCCCCAGGGTCATTCTAGCTAGATGGATGCCTTTCACTGATATGACTTCACCATTTGCTGTCTCCAAGATGTAGTTCTGGTCTGGCTTTTGTATTCTGCAGGGAGCGACGATGTTGGGTCTTACTATGGTATGACTAGAGCCTGTATCAAGGACCATTTCACCATGCCGTCCGCATATACGCCCTGGTACTACCAAACTCGTTCCATTATTTTGCAGACGGGTTACCTTGATCTTAATAATTGGTGGGGCTTGGTAGCACCTAGCCAGCTTTCGCCCCTCAAAGCTGACTAGTTGGCGTTTTCCTGGTCCTGATTAGATGTATTCTTAGGGCATAGATTCCTAAGATGCCTATACAGTGGAATTAGTACGTTCTTGTTCTTGCTGGAAGTTATTTATTAAATTTTGCAAACTCTTCATAAATTCTTCAATGTTATTTTCACTTACTCGTTGTTTATTTACTAGTTTGAATCATAATTTGCCTTATTCTGCCTTTACTGTTTCTGGAAGCCTGTCGGGCGGCTTCAATTTCCAGTGCCTGGGCCAGAGCTTCAGATATGTTTTTATGTCAGGCTAACCTTAACGCTTGGCTGATCTCGAAGTCTCGCAAGCCATGAATGAAGCTACTTATTGCTAACTGTTCTTGGAATTCTGTCGATGTGATGGAATAAGCTAGCTTCACCATACGTGCTATATCCGCCTCAAATTGCTGCAGATTTTCTTTGAACCGTTGTGTTCGGCCTTTTAGTTGTGCCTAGTAAATGTGTTGTAGATGAGCCTCGCCATATATCATACTCTAAAGCACTCTTCAGGGTTTGATAGTACTTTGTTTAACGTCAGCTGTTCTTAATATTTCCATAGCTTCACCCCGTAGGGCAAGTATAAGTGATGTGGCTTTTTCTTCTTCTGACCAGTTGATTGCCAAAGCAGCTGCTTCGGTAAGCGGAAGAACACTGCTCTCAGTCTTAATGGGTTCCTTTGCAGACAACTGGAATTTCAGATTTGAGACTTCACTTTGTAACTTAGTCATATTGTCTTCTACCACCTGGACCTTATCTTGTACCTCACTTCTCAATTGATTGATTTCGTCTTCAACAGTTTCTTCAAATTTAATAAGTTTAACCTTAATTGTCTCTTCCAACTTCTTATTATTTTCTTGCAAACTGATTTCCATTTCGTTTCTTAATTCTTCCTGACTATTTTTCATTTCTTCTAAACTGTTCTTCACTTCCTCTTGACTGTTTTATTTCTCTTTTCAAATCCTCCATCATTTCATCTTGGCTACTCTTTATTTGATCTTGGCTGTTCTTCATTTCTTTTAGGTCTTCCTTTATTCCATCTTGACAATTCTTCAATTCATCCTGCATATTTTCCTGAGTCTTCTTCATATCTTCTTGGCTCCTTTTCATATCTTTCATCATCTCCATTAACTGTTTGAATATTTCCTCCATTTTTGTTGCTCTTGATCTCGTCACTGGCATTCACTTGTCTACTCCAAACGTCTTCTTTGTGGAACGTCTCACTTCTGACACCAATGTAACCTCGAAATTGGCTTGGCGTGGAAACACGTCACGTAGACAAACAACTTTATTGTCACTCTTGATAATACAAGAAATATCCTTCAAACCAATTTGACAACTGTCAACGCTTTACTCTGACGTTTGTCAATCTCCTTCGGCTGCTTAATACAAACTGACTCTAGCGGCGAAAATGATTCACTTATATAGGTTTTTAGGGTTCTAGAAGTTTTCGGCGGTCTCGAGAATCAAATAGAATGTGGCCGAGAATGTTCCAGAAAAAGTCAAAATAAAGGGATCACAAAAATTATAAATTCTAACATAAACAGAAACGTAATTTACAATCTAATGAGGTAGGTGAACTTCAATTATAAATTCTAACGTAAACAGGAACATAATTAACAAACTAAAAAGGTAGGTGAGCTTTCGTAACAATATCTACACTGCCTCCAGTGGTAAATTTCTAGAATTTTTTGTTTCATACCTACTGTCATGCTAAATAAGCACACTAAATTTGTTAAATTATCTTAAGAAGTTTAGAAATTATAAATTAATGAGCGAAGAAGAATGATACAAAAGCATGCGTTTAGGAGGCATTATTACTTTTTCTAAAAGTAAGTAATATGTAGCTGATTATTATATCTACATTTAGCAAAAATATTTCATGGTCTAAATCCAATTCAACTATGAAAATTGTCATTTGAATATGCATAAACTAATGGTATGATAATAAACACAGAAACTTAGCTGGTGGTATTATTTTTTTTTATGGAAGGAAGCATGTAATGTCCTTATTTGTTACTGAGAAATAATTGAAACTTTAGTTCACTGTTTAACGAGGTTTATTGACATACTCTATTACAATTACTACTACTTTCGTCGGTATCACTTCGACTTTTTTATATCTCCTGTACACTACAAGGAATACTATAAAAACTATTCTAAAACCTAATAGATATCTAATATCCTTCTCCCTTATGAGAAAATTATATAACAATAGGTAACAATTTTATTTACAATTTGTATATAAATATTTAAATCTATTAACTAATAAAATAATATAAAGTAATTTATAAGAGTTAACTAAAAATATGTTATCTATTTCAGGTGAATTGGTCAAATCTATATTTAATTTTTCCGAATTATTTTAATTATTATCTGTCGTTGGTAAACTAGATTTCATTCATTTAACTTTTTAATTTGTTTCAAGTGTCTTTTTCAAATTATATTGTTTAATTCGGAAATTTCAAATAAATATGTAGATTTGCCAATTTTTTGTTTTATTATCTCTTTTATCCATTTAGGTTTATTCACTTCGCGATAGTCTTTAACGGTAACTTTTTCTCTCACTATAGAAACTAAAGAGCGGCGACCTCCGTGATACTCTTTTTGATTTACCTGTTCAATTAGCACGCGATTTTTGCTTATTTCATAAATAGGTTGCTTGATTGATATTTACATTTTACTGTTTGCCCAAAGCCCTTTTTAGAGCATTCTTCACCGTCTGTACAGCTTTTTCTGCTGCACCATTTGAAGAGGGATGAAAAGGCGGTGATGTAACATGAGTTATTTCATTTGACTGTAAAAAAAATTGTAAATCATTAGAGCAAAAAGTCATAGCATTATCGGTTACAATTTGCTTCGGTAGGCCAAATCGTGCAAAAACCGATCTCAATATCTCAATGGTAGCATTTGAAGTAATATTGTTCATGGTAAAAGATTGCAACCATTTGGATGTGCATCTATTAATATTAAAAATTGTTTATTAAAAATTTGACCCATAAAATCTAGGTGTAAACGATACCAAATCTCCTCTGGAAACGGCCAGTGATTTAAAATTGATTGATTTGGATTGGGTTTATATAACAATTTTCGCAAACGCGACAAATATTTTCAATTTCTTTATTAAGCCCAGGCCACAAAACGTATGACCTGGCAAAACTTTTCATTTTGACTACTCCTAAATGAGATCTATGCAAGTCTGCGAAAATTTGCTCACGTAACACATTTGGAATAACAAGACGATAATTCCATATGACACTCTCTAAATCTATACTTAAGTCATCCTTTAGTTTAAAATAAGGTTTCAATTCCTTGGAAGATACATTTTTAGGTGAACCAGTCAATATACCTATATTTTTTTACGACATTAAGAACGCTATCTTTATTCGTTGCATTTTTTTCATCTTCAAAATTTATAGGAAAATTTTTATTTTGTGAAAAGTCATGCATGTAATTTACATCAACTTCTTCCCACTTAATTTTTTCATTCTGGATTGGTAGTCTCGACAAACAACAGCATAATTTTGTTCAGATTTAACAAATTTTATTTCAGTCATAGTTAGAAAGAATAACTGCCCATCTGCGTAATCTATTTGCTGAAAATTGTGGAATGACTTTCTCGGGTTGAAATATATTTATTAAAGGTTTATGATGGGTAACTAATATAAAATGTCGATCATAATTGGTTAAACTTACATAATCAAAAAATGATTGATACTTTCTCCTTTTCTATTTGACTATATTTTCTTCATTAGCTGACAAAGTTCGCGACGCGTAAGCTATAGGTTTTTCAGATTTCACAGAAAAAACGAGAAATATGAGCCTCCAGATGGTTTCGCCTGCCACAAACTCTGCACTTCGACGATTGCGAAGTTCCTTGGATAACATCTCGCTGGAACCGCTCCTGCTGCGGGACGCCTCCTCGAGAACAGCTGGGCCCACTGTGCTGCTGACGGTCCTGGGACGCGCGCACACCGGATCCACTACTCCGCTGATTCTGCGTCTGCTTCTTAGCTCCATGTTGGTTGCGAATGTACAAAATTTCCGGTTCCCGTTTGACGTTGTGCGCAACCAGACTTACTTGCCGCCAATTCAATAGCTTGTTGGAAAGTTACTGACTTTTTCTCCACCATCAAACGATCTTGTACACTTTGCTTATGATAAGCAATGATAAAAATTGATCGCGTAACACCATTTCTAGTTGGGCTTGTGAAAAATCACAATGAAGGGCCAAATTCCGACGCTTGGCTGCCCACTCCTTTGGTGATTCATTATCAGCCTTTCCTGCACTGTAGAATTTGTATCTAGTTCCAAAAACAGACACTATTAATTTAAAATGTTTAGAAATTGTTTTTATCAGTTTGTCGTAACTTTTATTTTCCGGTTCTGCAGACAAACACAAACTATGCACTAACTGGTATGCATCCTCATTCAACAAATTTAGTATTATGGCTCTCTGTCATATTTTGTCTGTTATATTGTTTGCAATAAAGTAATTTTCAAGTCTACGTTTATGGATAGTCCAATCACAATTGAGGTGGTCCACGTTTTCGATAGCCATTTTACTTTTTAATAATCAACAGCCAACGTGAAAAATTTTAATTCACTCCCGAATTTTAATACGAAACTCGCGTTAGCTTGGGAATACTGGAATACAGGAAATACTATAAAAACTATTCTAAAACTTAATAGATATCTAACAAAAGACATCTCAACTTTACTTTGAGAAGTACCATCAGTACTAAGTAGAATAGAGTAAACAGAATTCTTTAATAACACTATTTTGATTTCTCTTTTAACAACTGCGAATACAGTACATCCAACCTTCATCCTCCGTAAAGAGTAGACATATCGAGGATCTCACAGACTCTAATTACGCCATCTCTTTCCATATATTTTTTTCAAATTCAGCTAAGCTCTGTTTAATTTCTTCAAAATGGTTTGACAATATGAGTCGAAACACGGCGGCTTAATAACCTCAGACTCGGTTTCACACGAGAAACTTGTAGTACCTACAATTATAAAAAGAAATAAACTCTTGTTGTTAAGACAGTGGGACAGAAAAAATAACATTTCTATGGTTGTCAGACTCTGGAAATATCTGTTTGCTTAATTTTATGTAGACTGAAATGTCCCCATTACAAAAAATGGGCAAAATTAGTTAGATCGTGATTAGATTGAAGCTGTTGATAACTGCCATTGTTTTCCGCACAGATATCTATTAGCTTACTTTGTTCCTCTTACGCAAAAGCAAAGGAAATACATGAACTTTCCGATTTCGTATGTACCTATACCTGATGTAACTTTGAATAGGAGTCATATTTATTAGGAGGCTACCGGTGATCTTTAGAAACACAAATTAATTTTTTAAAGTTGCGTCGTAAAAACTGATTATATTGATACCGTTTTTCTCATAATTTTCGCTAGATAGACAATAGCTCTAGATGAGGACATGGGACGTCAAACTGTACAAAATCTTGAATTTGATATTTGACAATATTGAAAGTATACATGGCGATTCACATATTATCAAAAAAAAAAAAAACAAAAAACACGCGAATATATACGGGAAATTTACAACCGAATAGTGGAACATATGGAGGTCCAGAACGTTTATGGCATATAGCAGCTGAGAAACACTTTTTAGAGATTATTGAAGAGAATCTCCGAATAAGTATCAGACAAATCGCTCAACAAGTACCAGGAATGTCCCAATCAACAGTGTGGCATATTATACACGAGGCTCAATTATATCCGTACCGTGTACAGCGCTAACACCAAGGAATTATCCCTTACAAATTAGATCTTGTGAATGGCTGCTGCAATAAAATGCTCAAAGTTCCAGACTTAAAGATGACGTGTTAGTACAAATGAAGCTATTTTTACACAGAATGGAATGTGCCTATAACATTCATAATACTAACGTTTGGGATTTAAAAATCGGATTACCATTCAACGGGATCACTGCCAACAACGCTTTTCCTTAAATGGTTGGGCAGAGATTTTTGATGATCACTTGATTGGATCATTCATATTACCAAATCGACTGGATAGGGATCAGTATCTCGAGTTCCTTTAAAATGATCTGCTTGAATTTCTGGAAGATGTGCTCTTAGATGTCTGACTTGGAATGTGGTTCTTGCATGATGGCGCTCCCTCTCATTTTCGACCAAATGTTCGGTAGTACCTTAATGAAGTTCAAGGGACACGATGGATTGGACGAAGAGGATTGGTACCATAGCCGTCAGGATCTCCACATTTAAATTCATTGTTGTGAGGATATTTAAAATATGAAGTGTATGGCACTGAATTGAACACTAATAATGATTTACGTGAACGTATTATAGCTGCTGCCAATAACTTACAAGTTCAAAATTAACAAGAACCAGAAAGATGTATGTTACTTCGTAGAAACTGCTTAAGATGGGTCCAAATGTGTTTACATGTCGGTGGACTAAATATGTCAAATTATTTTATTAAATCACAAATTAACTTTATTAATTAATAATAACAATAGCGGTAAAAGCAGTTGAATTTACTAATATAAAATAGGCGTTATAAAATTTTATTTATTTCCTTTGCCACCGTGTCGGTCGCCGACTACATACGTTGCCTTAAGCAAGGTCAGGTTTTACAGTGGATCAGTTTACAGTGCTGTGCAAAAGTATAATTTTAAATCGTTATCGAACTGCCCCTTTTTATTTTTTTTACAAAATTGAATTTGTAAGACTAAATTAAAATTTCTCTTGGAGAAGTTCTGAATCACCTTCTATAGTTTGAATATCCAAACTAATGATAAAAATTAAAAGTTTTATTTATAAAAAACTACTTAAGCAAATATAACGTTATAGGCATTATTTATAAACATTTATGAAATCAGGAAAACCTACATATTTCGAATAAGTATAATTTTATATACTGGTTTGCAAGGTGATCCGATTAAATTTGGAAGGCGCATGTTCAATAGCTAATGAAAATTTTATAAACACAAAAATAAAAACGGTACGGGACATGTGGTTCATTTTCGGTTGGTTTTCAATGTAGGTACAATAACAAAAATTGTATACCTAATTATGATATCGATTCAGAGTTTAGAGAACATATAAGTATAAATTTGATTTTTGTACAGTTTCTGATTATCTAGTTTCAATTTCTCATTGTTTTCCATTTCTTCTGCTAGCAGGCGAAGTTTGGTCGGCTATTTTAGGGGCATTAATAGCTGTGTCACTAGCAGATCTTGAATAGGGAGTGATGCAACTTATACAGTTAATAATATGTTTGGCCATGTTTCAGCGACATATTATGCTACTGATGAAAATAATTGGAGTTTGTCATATAATAGTTTTTTATCCAAGTAAATAAATTACGGGATGTCAAACTCTTAAGTAATGTGTCTCTTTTTATTTATAGTTTCAATAGTGGAAAAGAATATTTGATAAAATTTGGGTAGGTGGTGGTTTTTTTCCCCAGAAATCATAAAATGTATAGAACGCCGAAAGAGGTACCGAAAATAGTGAACCTGGTAATAATGCGGTAACTTAGCTTTTATGATTTGGTTGCATTAACGAGGTAGCTTCATACTATTGTGCGGGAATTTCAAAATATGAAAATTATACGTCCAATTCATAGAAACATATGATTTCAATAGTCCAATTACAAACATTCCGTTTTGGATTCAACTGTACGCTAAAATTAAAATACAGTATGACCAAGCGCTTACATAAGTTTTCCACAGATGACTGCTTTCTAAACTCCTACATAATCTGATTACTAAGTACCCAAAGGCTTTTTGTCTTCTATATATTTTATGATTTCTATGTATTTTGCCAATATGGATGCTATCGATACAAGCATGTAGGTATAGGTACCTAGGTACAATCTGTTGCAATAATAATGGCACTCTTTAAAACGAATTTGGTGATTTATTTCCAATTACTGACATATTCATAATAAAATATACTTTCAACATTAATTCTTAGTTGTTTCCACTCACCAATAAAGAAATATTAATGAAATTTCTACTCCGAACTTCCAGTCGGTAGTTCAAAAACTATTTTGATGAAGTGTACATAAGAAAACTCACACAGTGCCTAGCGAATAGTTTAATTTATGTATAATCAGTTCTTTTTTATAAAATTAAATAATATATATTGAATGCCTGAATTAAGAATATAAAAGTAGTGTTAAATATCAAAAACTGTGGAATTATTTAGGGCGACGCCATGAAATTTTATTGCTGACGACACAGAAATACACAACATTTTAATTTTATACTGTTACATGTTCACATATAAAAATCAAATTGTCAATACTTAATTAAGTATTTATGCTATAGGGAAGAAATTAAATTATTATTGCGCGCCGCTGTACGATTTGTAAGCTTTAACTAATATCTCAGTAGCGTAGCTTTAATTAGGTACCTATTATATTACGATGTACATATAATTAAACAGTAATAACTAGGTACTTATGTGATGTTTAGAAAAAATTTAACTAGTATCTTATACATAAACTAGACCATATTTATTTTTACTTTTTTTTATCAACAGTACGTATATTCTTCTAGTTTTTCTTTAGTCTAATTGGGGATTTGTCACACTTCTGAATTGATTGATTGAATAAACTCTTGCGGCAAAAATCTCACACTGAAAAAACAAATAAGTAAAAAATAACAAAAATCACACCACTATCGCGCACTTCCGTATTTTTTGACGTTTCGAAATACTCTGTTTTCGTTCTCAAAAATTGCAAATGTAGGTATTAGATATAAGTCAAGTTTGACAGTTTAAAATTTATTTATCTGCTTCCATAGATATGTTAAATGATTTTTATTTTATTGTTACTTACTTCTTCTTGATACAACTATAGCCATCAATGATCAATGTTTACTGAATAGTTTGACACACACTTATCTACTTCAACAAAATAATCGCAGTCTACTTTTAATTTTCTTTTTGTTGCATTATCCTCTTTCTCTAAAATTTTTGTTATAGTTGAGGAATACAAAAATTATATAAAGAAAGGGAATTTGAAATACTTATCAAAACTTTGGGAACACGCTTGGGAAAACGGTCATTTGATTCATGGTGTTCGGCAAAAATTGTAGAGAAAGAGAATAAGGCAACAAAAAAAAATAAAAGAGACAGTAATTATTTTGTTGAACGGAGATAAGTGTGGGTCAAACTATTCAGTAAACATTGTTGGCTACAGTTGTATCAAGAAGTAAGTAACAATAAAATAAAAATCATTTAACATCTCTGTGGAAGTAGATAAACAAATTTTAAACTGTCAAACTTGCCGTACGTTTAATGCATTTGCAATTTTTGAGAACGAAAACAGAGAATTTTTCGAAACATCAAAAAATACGGAAGTGCGCGATAGTGATGCGGTTTTTGGTATTTTTTACTTATCTGCTTTTTTTCAGCGCAAAATTTTTGGTTAGGCGAACTTATTTTCAAAAATAATCCATGATTGACCCTTTTGGTGCAAGGGTTTATTCAATTAATCTTTATTTTTTCAGAAGTGTGGCAAAATACCCAATTAGACTAAACAAAAACAGTACGTATACATATATTTTATTGTACCCTGTCACGAGGAATCCTATTTTAAAAGTATTGATGCCACTTTTGTAAATATAAGCTATAAAATATATTTTGCAGAATTAAACATAATATCTAATACCTATCTACGGAAGTAGGTAAATATTAGATATTTTAATTAACCCACAAAATAAATAAACAAATCAAATTACTGTTACATTCAACAAAGAATATCCATAGAAATGAAAGGTAACACAGAAACGTTAAGAGAGATTGTTTCTTATTGTTCAGTGGAAATCAACTGCTAAGTTTATTTATCGCTTTTAGAAAGATAACAAAAATATGTTTCTTGTTAAATAAGAGGTAATTCAGTATCGAATCATTACCACAGAAAATTCAATACACATTTTGTAGTTAACTTTTATAATTAAATAAAAACATGTTATTGTATTTAATAATGAAGCCGTTGGTATGCCAGGTACCAAATCATTTAGATGTAGGTAACACTACTTATAACATAGAAATTTAAAGCACCCCATATTTGCTCAGCAGGCCGCCATATTTTTCGGGCTCATATCAACATGACAAATCTTCTTGAAACTTTTGCTGACAATTTTTCTATGTCTCCTTTAGGTAGGTATTTCACATAATAAAATACAAAGATAAATAAATTTGTAAGGCGTATCCCTCCTAGGTAATAAATTGAGGTTATTTTAATACGAGTAGACGTTCTTTATTCTAAAAAACCTATTGCAAGGTTTATGTGAAGGAGATCTTGAGGTAACATTTTATCAGATTAGCAGGCAGTCGGATTTTAAATATTACAAATATGCATGTGATACGTACCAAAGGTAAAAAGAAAAAATATCTGGTACATCTACTTAGTTTCCATGAAAATCTAGGAAAATATTGAATTATTCTGTTTTAAGTAAGTACCTACTTAGGTATGTACTAGGTACCTACCTAACATAGATAAATTACTTCTTCAGACCCCAATATGATAGCTGTATAAATTTACCATGACTTTTCTCATTTGGTAGATAGGTAACATAAATGTTTCTTTATATATTATATCTCTCTTATATGAATACAAGAAGTTACCTTCACCTTTGCGAATGATATCTTCTGCCAGCATTATTTTAAGAGTAACGGGTGATATTTACTTGAATTTTTGCATCGTCCAGTCTAACATAAAATCAACTTTAAACTGGAGCAACGAGGTATAAAAGGCTTAGCCCAGGCTTTGTAGATAAATTATGGTGGAAACGAACGCTAGCCCAAGCCGGATCAGTATAAATTCAAACGTCGCATGGGAATAGCTCTTTTACCGACGGGAGCCTGCACTGACGGCAGCCATTAACTGAACGTGGCCCGGCACTGACGGCAATTAAAACCCTGGTTTAATCCTAGTGTGACTCCCCTGTCCTGTTTATAAATAGGTACCCTTATCTCATTTACATCTGATGCCAACATGGTTGAAGCCATGGATATAAAGGGTTAGCTGGTACGTGCAATGTAGATATACGGGCCTTCTCTAAACCAATTAAATACCTACACTATATCGTACTATAAAAGATGATCCAAGTAATGCGTTTAACAATTGAATATTTACTAGTTCCAAATCTGTAGTGGTTATAAAATGAGCAAATGTTATTTAAATTACCATACAATTTTTCACAATAAGGGCACTAATTAAGTATTATTTATTATTATTTATTACTTTCTGGTATCGTCTAAGTATTTATTTCCAGTCCTATATGTATCGTATTGATATTTTAAAGAAATAACAGCATTCCTAAACGATGTTGTTTAAAATATCAATGTTTAATATTCAGTAGTTTAGATAATTTTAAAAGCGTCATTGAAGTGAATCCCGCATTATGGTGAGAAACATGTTATAATTTCCATTTAAATTATTAAAAACTCAAAGACTATCCTATTCTATGGTACATAAATATTTATTATATAATTATAATATTCATATAGTTACCTACTTTTTAAAATTATAATACAGCTACAAAATTTAAGAATACAATTTTCAAACGTCAATAACACAACTCAGGACAATAACTGTCTAGATTAGTAGCTATGAATAAATATTATTTTTGTTTGCCGATTTAATTCTAATATATTTTTTATGAAACTTTATACAGAGTGTTAACAATAAGTTTGGCCAAATTTCACCAATAAATATAGCAGGTACCTAATTGGAGTTTCTCATATAGCAGTTTTTTATTCAAAGCATCGTAAGGCACCGTCGTACCAATAAGACATTTCAAAACTGTCACTAAGGCATATTTTACAACTTAAATTATTTCATGACTTGTCATCTTATGGATCCTGTATAAGATTTTTTTTCTGACACAAATTGATCCCTAGTAAATTCTAAAAGTATCGTCACATTTTAGAAGAATCAATGACGTATCTTTTTTTCTTAAAAAATGTATACTGGTCAACAAATAACTACGCTATATTATAGTATATACCTACATATTTTCCTAATTTACTAAACTCTATATAATATTTGGACATTTTTCTGTATATCGTTAAAACTTTTGGGATAAATTTTACATCCGATTGTGTTAAAATAATAATACAATTCGTTGAGAGTAATGTTTATTTAGTTAATTGTTAGCTAAATAAAGTTTTTATGAGTACCTAACATTGAATAACTTTTGAGTTAGCTTACTGAACTTCGTGTTACTACAACACAAAATTGAGTTTCATTTTCAATATATTTTTCTTTCACAAACCATAACAAAATTTGTATTGATAAGCTCATTCCTTAGTTTAAATGTTTAATTAGGTACCTACTAATAATTCAACAACAAAATAATTTCACTCTTAAACAAGTTGGAGGTTTCTCAATATTATTTTTTTAATGTGCAGTGAAGAAGTTTTAAGAATTAACTAACTAAATTAATCTTTGGTACGAAATGTCCAGTCAATGATGAAACGAATTTTGTCTAACTAGAAAATATCGAACTGACTTGAAACCAAATAGGTAGGTATAGAAAAAAAATTGGCATCGCAGTGTCGCGCACTTTGTTCTCGTTTCGAAAAACATTTTTTTTAGTTCTCAAAACTAAGAATTACTTTTATTTTCCAATCAATTACAGGCCATTTTCTGCAAGGTTTTATTCAATGAATATTTTAAAATTTTAGAAGTGGCAAAACCTCTAAATACTAAATAGAGAAAAAATTACCCACAGATAAAATATATTCATTCTCCCAACCATACTATCGACTAAAATTTCAAAATCTGTGAGTTAATAGTTACCCATTAATGAATATACAGGGTGATTCAGAACTTATCTAAACAAATTCTGAATATACAGGAGACTCCTACAAATACAATTTTTGTAAAAAAAAAATCAATAAGGGCAGTTTGAAAATGATTTAAAAATACACTGAAAACTGGTCCACTGTAAAACCTGATAAGGCGGCAAAGCATCCAATCAGCAACAGGACAAAAAATGGAAAGAAATTCCCAAGGAAAGAAATAAGTAACATTTTATAACACCTAGTTTATATTGCAAATTGTCGCTATTTTTATTAATTATTAATATAATTATTTGTGGTTTTAATTAATACAATAGTTTGACATACCTGATGTTACAACAACATTTTGGGTCCATCTTATTCAGTTTCTAAACTAACAGAAATGTTTCTGCTCCTTGTTTGTTTTGAATTCGTATGTTATTGCCAGCAAATATTATATGTTTGCGTAAATCATCAGTAATAGGTATCGACTTCGGTGTGATACACTTCCTTTTTTAAGTACCTACCCCCACAATCAGAAGTCCTTACAAATGATTTAAAGTCAGGAGATCGTGGCGGCCATGATACCAGTCCTCTTCGTCCAATCCTTTGGTATTAATCCTTGAACACAATGTACATGATACGGATATAATTGATTTATACACCGTAGACGTTCTGAACCTGTATCTCTTCTACGATTCTGTGGCAAATTTCCCGCCTCACACTTGCGCTGCACTACACTTGCGCTTACTGCGTCATGAGGTCAAAATAGCTGCATTTGACACATGTTTATCGGGAAATCGTTCTGCTAAAATATCCATTAACTCCGAGTTGCTATAGACGTAAGCCATTTTTGACATTAAAAACTAATATAAAGATTAACTCACAAAAACGGTACACGCTACAAGATGTAATCGAATTTCAATATTCGGAATCGCCTGTCTACAGACTACAGTACCCCAGCGATTTAAATGTTAAAAATAGATACTAGGTACAACTTCAATAATTTTTACTCGGAAACTATAAAGATTTTACAAAAAATTTTTTACGATATTAACTCCATTGTTAATGACGCATCTATTCCCAAATTCTTTTAGATAGGTTCTAAATCACCCTGTATATAATGAATGCAAAAATGATAAAGACCTATTTACAGTTTAGTATTCCCCTAACTTAAGTACCTAATAGTAGTAATTCTCTACATTTACACATTTATTTTAAATATTTTTTTCTTACTAAGAGGTCGCATATTATTAGTGAAACATGTATTTTATGTATAATTTAGTTAACATTATCTTCCTCTATATAGTTTAAAATAAGTTAGAAAACAAAAAGAATAAACTGTAATTACCCGATAGAATGTTTGTAATAAGAGTAAAAAAACTTTTTTAATAAAGCGAAATTTTATGGTATGAACTTTAATTAAATTTATAATTACATTGGAAACAGTAAAAGAGAGTAAACAGAGAAAACTTGTTATGAAGGATTAAATATTTCTCTAGGGAAATTCTCAATATGACAAGAAAATTGATTGAAGTTGCATATTGTAAATTACCTGCATCATAAGCAGAACATATTCCAAATGAACAAAATGTAGTAATGTTACATACACTGCAAATAATTGGATGTGAGTATTGGATACATTCAAGGTGCCTACTGTAAATTTACCGAGTTAAATTATTGAGTGGGTACGTACATTTTCACTTTTATGTTGAGTATTTTTCCAATTTGTCTCATTTACAGCAATGTTCAGGTAAATAGATAAAATTACAGATAACTACCTACACCTACTTATATTATCAAAGTGAAAATGTCAATTTGGTGCATATATAGAAATAAAAACATTGAACTTAATCTCACTGATTTTTTTAAAGCGTAGCCATAAAATTCTATAAGTACCAGTAAACCCACTTACAAACTAATATAAACAGGTTTCTTTTGAAAATTATAATCTATGGGTGGCCATGAATAATATGACCCGCAAGCACATTTGCAGGGTTTACAAATTCTATGATAATGGTAGACTAATTTTCGACCTGATAAATATATATGTAGGTATGCGTTGAAAACATTTATTATGTGTAATAAAAGTTTTAGAAAATAGTTTCCCATGGTAATTCAAGGGACCTATCTTGACATGTTTATCAACAAAAGTCTCGCTGAACACTGCGAGGAAGACATAATATTCTAACCCTTCATTTTCAAGAACGTTTTGGCGAGAGTTTGTTTTATTGCACAACATCCTTGGTGCCAGACCTTGCAAGAACATTTTATGGTGTAAAATCGAGCAGATGCAAGCTGCATCTGCATATAAAGTTTGAATTCTTATGTACCGCTGAGGTGACAATAAAATTTTTATTTTGAATCATTTATATATGTGTGTACTGGTGACGTGTACAGTGAGCATTTGCAGGGAATGTTATTAATTTGTAATAAATATCTGTTACTAGGGGAATGCACGTTGTTAAGCTGTTAGTTCGTGCCTATAGTCGTTTAATTTTTTAAAATGTATTATGTATTATGTGATCACATTTCTTGTGGAATTACTCTATTGCTGAAATGGCACATACCTTCAAATATTTAAACCAAATCGTATTCTAACCACATTATAATTAAAACGAAAAGTGATAAAAGCTATAGTATAGATAATAGTACAATACAGAAATCATTTTAATTTAATCAGGTTAGAAATGACAGAAGAAGCATGACAGCTCATTACTAGAGTGACAATGAGATGACAGGGGCATTAACAGACAAGGATGAAGATAGGCAATAGATATAAAAGATAGGTAATAATTTGTTTAGTCTATTTTACTTATAAATAATGCTAAAATAAACTTAAAGAAATAAGTACCTAAATTATTGCATTTGTAATACACACAGATGTACTTTTATAAAAACATTTTGCAGTTTTGAGATAAACACCTTCAATTCAAAATCTATCTGACCAATCCGGATGATTCTTAAAAAACTTCGCTTGGGATTGTAAAATTACTTAAAAATATGGTACATAGGTAAGTAGGTACCTATTATTCGACACTTCCAAGAATTTTGTACAACTGATTTCAGACTCCCTAGTACTTTGATATAAATTAACGAAATCAGATTTCACATGAATTCATGATTCAATAGATTTCTCGTAATTTCATCAGATTTTATATGGATTTACTTGATTTTATTGATTCCGTTGATTTCATCGATTCTAGTGATTTCACTTAATTTTCTTAGATTTCATTCGAATTTTATAATTTTTAATAGTATTTTAAAGGACCGAGCTTTGCACTAACTAGAAAATTTAGATGTTATATTTTCAAAGTAGTTACATGTTTTTGTCTGAATGTTTCAAGGTATGTTTTTTTAACAACGGTGAAATTAGAGATGGAAGTTTAAATTTACACTAGCTGTAAGCAACTAGCGTTACAAGTGTTATAACAATACTGCAATATTCGACCTTATGGAAAGATGAATTAGACCAAAAATAAAATTAATAAGATAACACTTTCTATTTTTCGTCAATTACTACACTTATTTAAGAAATATTATTGAGTAGATTATGTCAAGGTTTATAGAAGATTAAATAAAATTTTGTTCATTCTTGATTTTAATGTAAGTTTAATAAAATCAAGCTAAACTTGAACAACAGTTCTACTTATTTGCACTAAACAAAACATTGATAAAACTAACTATGTTTTAATACCATAAAATATTAAAAACACACACAATCAACAATATCAAATTTTTAAGTAACAGATGACAAATATAGATACCAAATAAAATTATTAAATTTATTCTGTTTTGCGATTGGTGAAATTAGAAGTAAGTTTACCTATTTAAAACATTAAGAGAAAAATATATTACCATAGTTGGTCCAAAACTAACAAACAATATTCTTCTATCGAATTCAAGTGAATAAACTCTTAAATATGTCTATTAAAAAAGAAATAATCCAAATTCCGATGTCGTTCTTGAAATGCAAATTCTTATATCACAAAGAACCGCGAGTTGCATAACTAGAGACGTTATACCGCAAGTGAGGCTTAAACATACCGAAGTATTCCTAGTTTCATAAATGTGTCTTGCATTGTCTTGGTCCCAAACGAGGTACCAAATTATATACAAATGCAATTGAGTCGATTATCAAATGCTTTATGTAATAAAAGTTAGTATTAATTTTCAATATTTGATGACTGATGATGATTTGATTTCGAAAGATTTCGCGTGATTTTGCTGATTTCACAGATTTCGCATGAGTTCATGTGATTTTAAGTGATTTGCACGATTGTTGGTTTCACATAAAACGTGCACCTGTTTGAAGGAGTGCCACACCTCTTGCTAATATTATTTTCGCATTATTTTATTTAAACAGGAGGTAGTTTGCTTGTACATAAAATGCCTCAATATCTTTTGTTTTTTAATCCCATTTATTTATTGAAACAACTGAATGTTTTAAGTTAATTTATTTCTCGGTTTTTTTAAATGTTTTCAAATAAAAGGGAATAATAGAGTCCGCAGAGTTATTTGGTCCATCCTACTGCTGCAATTTGACAGATTAAATTATAAATTAACTGAAACTTATGCATAAGCCAATCTAAATTTATTTACGTAATATTACTCAGAAATATTTCATAGCAGTTTGGTAAATTCTGGGGCTGGAATCACGAGATTAATTTACGGGAAGCTCATTTAATGTCTAAGGAAAACAATTTAGAATGCAAAAGAAAGTGGGGAAAACCTTTTTCCACCGAGATCCTTTTTGATGAAATATTAATATAGGTAGATACGTACTGTTTCATTTATTAAAACAGCATTAGGTATACCGGATGTGATCTTAGCCAGAAGTAGCGAATACTTTTTTCGAGAATTATTATATATATTACATTTTTCATCTGCTTACACTGCTAGCTTTTCTATTCTGTGAGGTTCAAAATCCCTTTTTACTATAAGTATCATTATAATAGTAAAAATACATGTGCAATAAATACATGGCCCTTCTCTGTAATTAAAATTATCTCAAAATGGAAATGAGAAGGCCCTATTTTAAACTAAATCGTAATTAAAAGCACGCCCTCGAAGATAATGGTTATAGAGCAATTACATTTATGCAGAGTAACCCTTTCGATGTATTTTATACTTGATTATCAGCTCCCGACTGCATTTAATTTGAACGGATTGCTATCACTCCCTCTCCCCTTATCATTCTAAATAATCTTTCCTAGTTCCAACTCAACTCCAACAATAAAAATAATGTGGTATGGACAAAACTTTAGTAGTAACTGTATATCAGCAGACATAACTCTAAAGTTCCAAACATCCCCATAAACATAACTAACTTAATTTACCGTAAGACATAAAACAGAATTTCTGAATCGTGAACATCTCTCACATTTTCCTGCTTGCGTAGTTTGATTTTCTGAAAACTGCGATAGTAAGTACTGCTCTTCTCCAGTATTTGTGCATAACGGAAATAACGATAAATAAATATTCAATGCGTTAATTCCTTACTACTTTCATATGGAATTTTATAATATAAGTAAATGTATTTCTATTAAATTTTTATTTTTAAATAACCTATTCTCCCTTCGTACTTACGATGAAATTATACCTTATGCAGACGATATTTGTATTTTTTATGAAGGTTATAATTGGGACACAATAGATACTGAAAAGGATCTATCATTGATGTGTGAGTGATTTAATTCAAAATTACTTACAGTTAATTAAGTATATGAAAACATGTTTTTTTACATAGTTACATTGATATACGTTTCTTTCCTACCTTTCGATTTTTAACACCTTCTGACAATAATGTTGTAATTGACGGATTTTAAGAGTCGTGTTGGACTGCCACCTAAATTAGGATAAACATGTTGAATATGTATGTTATTTTACAACTTTAGAACTCAAACTAATGCTTCAATTGAAATCTACTTAACTATGGAATGATCTATTTGCTGAAACCTGTATTATGAATCCAAGGCAATTACTCTTTTATTTTATTTGTATTTTTCAACACAAAAAAGAGGATCAGTTGAAAACAAGGGAAGATTCTTACCGGACACGCTATAATAGTAAAATACCTAAAACAAATAAATGCGCAGGTCAAGACTTTCCACTTATCTTAGTCCAAAATTGTATGCACTGTTACCATATGACCTAAGAGCTTTGAAATATGGTGGCACTTTTAAAAAGCAACTGAAAGTATTTATTTTTGTCAACTTTCATGGGTAATATGAAGAATGGGTTTGATATTCCAGGAATAAGAGATAGGATTTTTATATATTTTTAAGTATTAACAATATTATGTGAAACTAACTACTCTGCGGACTAAAGCTCCGACCAGTGTTGAATTAGGTACACCCACAATATTTACCTATCTTATACTCTTTGTTATTAACTTTTGGAATTTCTTTTACTGTATTGTAAAAGTATTTTAAGCTAATATAAATAAACTCTCCTGCAATTCCTATCAATGAAATCATATGCATGTACATCTAGATGTTTTAATGAAAAATTCCATAAAAAACTGTACTTAATAATTATCTAAAATAAAAAATTAATCTAGCTAAATTTACTAACCTGGTTTAATGAAAACGTTCTATAAATACGTAAAGGGTAAACATATTTCGTACAAATAAGTAGGTAAATGTCATGTATAATTTAAAACTCTTGACAGTTCAACATCACTTTTGACATTGTCGATACTTAATTAAAAATAATTTTAATTTATAGGTATAGGTAATAATTTTTATAGTTAGATATTTGACTTAAACTTAAAGGAGGTCACATGAAGAAGCAATCCTAAAATGCAGAAATAGATCAGATCTCATCTATTGTGGTTGAATTTCGAGTTCCCACAGTTTCAAATGTGAACTTAAGTTAACAGAGATTTTTTTATACATATTAATTGTTTTAACAATCTATACTATTGTAGAACTCACGATGAAGAGAATACATTTCTGGAAAGCTTTAGCTAAGAAATAAAGTGTTCGTCTTTGTTCCGAAGATTATATTTCCCAATATATATTTTTTAATTCTTGGTTCTTAATTTAGCTAGTCGCTAACATTTAACTAACTGTATATATATAATATAACATTTTTGTGTAGAAAATTATTACAAGTGTGTATTAATTCCAAATGCTACTTCCGCTCTTAAAAATATTTATTGACTTTTCTACTATTATAAAAGTATTTATTTAATAATATCTTCATTTAGGTGCAAAGGGTAGTGGCCTCCTCAACAGATTAAATATTTTTTGCACTTTCTTTTCGGGGTTATAAATCCGCGGAAAGGGGCTGTGCATGGTCATAATTTCTGTTACCTTGGGAACCTCGAAAATTGGGTGATAGTTGTAACTCATAGTAATACAACTTTCACTATTTAAATTGGAATTAGACATGCTTTATTATACAGGGTTAACTATGACTTGGTACAAATATTTTAAGAGGGATAGGGAAAAATAAGAATTAACAGAATCACCCTCAAAAAATTCTAAACTTATTTATAAAGCCAAAAAATTTTTTCTATATTATTTTAAATCCTTATTTAACGCCGCCAATGCTTGTGCTCTACAAGCATGCAACAGTCGCTCATTAGTCAGTGTCAGTAGTGTCCTGTCATGTCATAATTGAATTCCTGTGTTTACGTTGTAATTTTGTGTTCTTCTGCAGTTTTTAGTGCCTTATTTTAGTTTTTAAACGTTTTATAGTTATTAAATAAAGATATTTGTATTGGGTGCAGATAATTTCCTACAATATACTTAGTTCGCCGGTTTGGTTTTCTAGGTTATGGGACAAAACTGCCGCGGTTAAACGTCTCTTATTCCTTTCGTTCGATTTTGAATCTATCTAATTGTACCTACGGGAAGTGTCTTTTATCGGTAGCGAGTGGCTGTAATGAGCGAATGTGTAGTTATACCAGTTTATAAAGAAATAATGGAAAACGAATGCAAAATACTGGAGCTAAGTGGATTAACTGTTACCTATCTATCAGGTATTATTACTATTAGAATGTTAATTTTCGTTTCTACATTTAGAAATGCTGCAAAAACGACGATGGTAGTAGATATTGTTGACAGCTGTAAGTTTTATCTATGGGTCTAAGCCATCTCAGTCGATGCTTACCATAGGCGCCAACTTTCCGTAGGACTAGAGGGTTTTGCCCCATTTTTTAAATATCGAGCTATAATTCTGGAATAATTTTTGTATTGTCTTTTAGGCCTTCCTGAGCATGTGGTTGAAATTTTTGTAGTTAGTCATAGTTAACCCTGTATAGGTACGGTAAAATTAAATTTTATTATTTATACAATTTTTACGGTGTTGTCAAATTTGTCAGTTTGCATTCGCAGCTTGATTCCCCTATCCATTTGCTACAAAAATGCTCTAGCCCTTGTTTTATTCGATTTATTTTACCATTTTTCACGTAAACGCATATTCAATGATGAATGTAATAATAATTTATTGATAATGAAGTTTCCAGGCAAAAACATAAAATAATATTAATGAACGTTTACAATATGAGCACCTCGAGTTTCTATACATTCTCTAAAATTGTTTAAATACCTTCGTTGCACACGAAACAGAATGTTGGGGTTATTTTTATTTAGACTGTTGTGATGTTGAGCATGTGCGTAAAAAGTCGAAGCAGGTGTGTCATTTTCATACCAAAATTTATTAATACCAAAAGTAAGTACCTATGTGCTGAATACTTTAGCATCTACTCCGCTTTTTGTTGATAATCTGTTAAGAGCATGTATTCTATGTTTATACTACCCATACATGTATTGTGATCATTTCCGACTTAAATAGTAGAACAAGTCACTTCTTCATCCTTGACTAATTATGATGTGACTTTTTGGGTACTTTATAGACTTTATTTAAAATGGTAGTACACTGTACTACAAAAATAATTACAGTTAAAATAGATGGCAATTTATTTACCACTCATTATTGCTGTAATTTTCTTATCGATTGTGACTTTACAAATAAAATGTAAAATTACGTTGTAAATTTATTTTGTGGTGTAATTTTAGGTTTTGCAATTGTAATATTACTTTGTGATTTTACAATACAAAAAGTATTTTTACAATGTAGTTTCCACAATTACTTGTAAAATTGCAAAGTAGCTTTACAGGCAGTTGTATAGTTACATTGTATTAATACATTTTATATTATGACTACAATGTAATTTTTTATTTATGGTACAGGATGGTCCAATCTGGGTACTTAGGTTTCTTCTATTTTCCGAAAAGACAGAAAAAGTAGCCAAGATATTTGGAGCTTAATTTTTGAGAAATGTTGAATAGCGAAAATCACATTTCGATATCTTGATTTGTTTAAAAGATGATATTTTTAAATTTTGGTCGTTTTCTGTTGTAACTTTTCTACTTATTATATTATATTTATACATTGTAAAGACATTTTTCTCTATGTGTAGAATCTAGTGGCTTGAGGAAATTTTTATAACTTCTAGTTTTCCTCTTCTATAACAAATATATATATGTTTTAATGAAACATCTTACGTATGTAAATATGGTGCATCATAGAAAAGGCCTAAAATGGTACATCAAAACTAATCAAGATATCGAAATGAAATTTTTGTTATTCAATTTTTGTCAAAAATATTTCCGTGACATTTGGACTATCTTTATGGAGAATAAAGGAAACCTCAAAAAAGTGTCGAAACTGACCTAACCCGTACACAAGACATCTTGTTTACATCATTCGAATTCACTAACAGTGCTTTGACATAGATACTTAAAAATAATCTGAATAGTAATTCATTTATACCTAATAGATTAATATGCCTACATGAGAAAAATTGAAATATCGTAAGAAACTAACAATTAATTGTTACTTACCTTAAGCAACATATCACGCTTTTCCGTGAGTTTCTCAATAGCATCACTGCATCAGAATGTTATTTCAAAAGAAAAATGTACTCATATTAAGTAACCTAATTAACATGAGTGCCAATTGCTTCTAATGTTAACAAACACCCTTAATAGTAATACTGATATATTTTTGATATGATATCCCCAGTGAAGTCGTTCGTTTTCTATATGCTTTTCAGATATATATATATACAAAAAATTAAGTACTGGTACTTGGAATTTATGACTCATTTAGATTGAAAATAATACTTATTTCTATTATAGCCCCCATGTATACCATAAAATCAGCAGAATAATACTTTCCAAATTTATAATTAAAATTTTTGGACAAATCGTGTGAAAAACATTTGTTACACAAAACCATACTTTTCCTAACTGATTATATAAATAGCTATTTTGTACTCCGATTACGGCTCAGTTAGCTAATTAGTAGTTACAGCTTTATTATATCTTCAATGCATTAACTGCCCTTTGCTTATTTTTTAGCTTAGAAGTACATGTATACATACAGGTAGTGAAGTAATAAAATATTATGCTTTTACGGCAATTTTTTATTAAAATTTGGTACCTGCACATTTAGGTTATTTGTACAAAACAGAACACAACAGAATACAAAACATATAACAATGTAAAAATATATTCATAGAACTAAAGTTTTAACATTTTATAATATTCAAACGAAATCTACTATCTTATACTAACTATTACAATCTAATATTAATTATATAAATGTGCATAGATAAGAACCGGGGTACCCGATTTTTGTTGATGCAGTGTTTCTTTGTTTCACTACTTGTGTATAACTTACATATCTATTACTTCTTAATCTCATTGAGGTTATGTTTAAACATGCACTAGACAAAACTATTTATACTACTAAAACACTCACTTGTCACTCTAGATATGTTTATATTGCTAGTCACTACTCACTAAATTAATTATGTAAGTACCTAGGTCCTAGGTACACGCTGCATTAATCGAAATGAAGCAAGAAATAATGAAGGCGTCACCACCCAACGCTCTCAACGGTTAGTGGTATAATGCGTTTTAAAATTAGTAGTACCTTTACACACACATTAGGCATATTTTTACAGTCAATTATATAGTAAATTTGGTATGTTCAGTAATTTTACAATGTAAAAATTGATTTCACATTGTTAATAGTAAATGTATTAGAATATCTTCTATAAATGTACAAATTATATTATAATTACATAGGAAGTTTACGGTTTTATTGTATATTGCCAGTTTTCTTGTAAAATTACAAGTGTCACTGTAATATTATCATTATTTTTAGAATTATTTTAAGACAATTATAAGGATATTCTTACAAAGTAAATTTGTAAAGTTACTGGCTTTTTTCAGTGTAGTTGCAATAATAGTAACACTGTAAAATAATTATTTGTTAATTTTGAATAGGGCAAGTTTTAAATTTGATGTTGCAACAATTTTCTTGTCTTGTTGAATGTAAGTTTTCAAATAATTTACTTAGGTAATTAGAATACAAACATTAATATTTAACCTAATCACCTTCTAACTTTTCTTTTTCATTTACAGTTTATTTGTATATTCGTTGTAATAATTGATTACTCTTTAAAAATATTTACTAAAGTAACATATTTTGTATAACATCATGATAGAGGAGTTATTTGATTCATTCTATACAAATATAAACACTTTTTGGAAATTTATGTTCTATTCTATATAAAACTGGATTCAATTAACCTGCTATATCAACACATGTCATGTAAATGTATATTAATAATTTTATCAATCGCCAATGGAGTGTGAATTAATTTCTAGTTTACAATTTTGTAAAAATTTCCTTATATAAATATTTAATTTGTTGTACTTTACAAGACTTAAATGTATTAAAATAATATGATATTTGAAATATGAAACGGGGTATACAATATGTTATTTTAAGTAAACAGATTGCTATGACCAGTCCAAAGTCCTTAGTGGAAAAGTTACAGTTTGATAAAAATGGTGCATTATTAAAAATATAATTTTTAAAATAATTCCTTGATAGCTGATTAGATCCAAATCAAACTTGGTATATATAGTTTTTAGATTAACGATTGCTATAATCTCATAGAGGAATATTTTTTTATGTTCACATTTATAAAAATATTATTCGTGGTATTTTCAGTAATATAATATATTTTCTATTCTAAAAGAGTACCTCAAAAGATACAGAAAGCATTATCCTTCACAAACAATAATGATTATAATCTGCACGTTTCTGGAGGCTGTCGGCGATAAACGCTTTTCTTCTATGACACAAATTCTGGAAACTAAAATTCTGAATATACTAAACAAAAAATTATTTCTTCATTATTTCACTAAAATCTGATCAGTCATTAGAATTATGAAAAATTATGACAATAATGCTTTATTGCCCAACAGTACAAAAACAATTACATCTATAATAATAGGTAAAGTAATACTACTCACAAAAAAAATAACTTACATAACTACTTAACAGAAATCTTCATTTACAGTACATGAAATGGTTAACAAAATAGAATTTAAGCTATTTAGATCTCAGAGATGTGACACTGTATTAAATAAGTTGCACAT
Source organism: Monochamus saltuarius (assembly GCA_025584915.1). Classification (NCBI taxonomy): domain Eukaryota; kingdom Metazoa; phylum Arthropoda; class Insecta; order Coleoptera; family Cerambycidae; genus Monochamus; species Monochamus saltuarius. The sequence continues at coordinate 25,805,605 of CM046726.1, read as the reverse complement.
ATTGCATACCGGTGACTTAAATAAAAGATTAGTTCTTGTTTGCAAGCAATAAAAAGTATCAGTACTTCTAACATTATGCCTAGGAATGCGAAAATCAATTTAACTGAGAAGCTCAGGACAATCAATTTGGCCATGCAATAATTTGTAGAGGAAAGTGATTCAGTTTAATTTTCTCTTTAAATAGAAACCCAAATATATCAATCAGTTGCCTGTGAGGAGTACCTCTTATAGGATAAGCATTATCAATCTTAAGACGTAAATATTTGAGAAATTTTCAGTGTGCTTTTTCAAGCAACACTATATGACATGAATAGAATGGATTCCAAACAGTAGAGCAGTATTGTAGTTTGGTTCCGACATATGAAAAATACAAAAGAATGAGTGACTCAATATTAGTAAACCATTTAAGTTCTGAAGCATGAAACCATAAGCCTTCATTGCACCATCCACCTGGGACACGATATGACATGAAGGAAATAATTACTGATCGAAGATCAGTTCCAAGTCTATAATTTTAGTGAACAATTAATTTCGATATTCTTAATTACGTAACTGTAACGAAAAGGCGATTTCTTCCTTGTAAGCATTTCCTGCATTTAGCTATAAATCATTTAAATTACACTAGGCTTTAATTTCTCTCCTTGAAGAGCACCAGAGGAAGAAATGTTTGAAATTATTTATAAATCATCAGGATACATAAGTTTCCGATCTTTTAGATTGGTAGTAAGGTCATTAACAAATAAGAGGAATAGTGGACCCAAATTTGAACCTTGAGGTCTCCTGACTTCTCCAAATACTTGACAGAATCATAACCATTATAAGAAACCATTATACGATGATGATATGGTAGTGAATATTTATTACTTAACCTGTATTTAACTAGTATCCTGAACGTTTTCGAACGTATGTTCACAGGAAACTTTTTGCTTAAACCGACATTTCACAACTGCTTTAATTTGGCACCATAATATAAAAACACCCTCTTGTATGTAGGTACCGCACAAATTGTGTTTACTTATTCTGTTCATTTACAATTTAATATATAATAAAATTTTGTCTTTAGTGATAATTACATTTTGACTAAGATTATTGTATTCTTTATTGTTTTTTAATGTTTAATTTCGTATAATATAGATGGTCAGTGTTCCCTAATAACAAGGATAGACCTTTTTAATCATGTTTGCTGCATCAACCTCATAATTCCCTACGATAAACACCAAGGCCTTGAGCAAATTTATTTTAACGTTAATATGATTTTTGTCCTTCTATTCTAAGGAACAAATTGCTTCAGAAACTTTAGTAGTTATGGAATTCATGATTACATGTGGTTGCGGTTTCGAATAATCATTTGAATTTTACTAAATATGAGGTCTCAACTATATTAATTTTTTTACTTAAGGTACATTTTCATGTTTTTTTAATGGATCATATTCTTCTATTATTTAATTTTGCTTAAAATTGTCTTTCTACCTAACATATTAGTCAATAGTAGTATTAGTCAATTTTAAATTAGGCTACTGAAAATCAACTTTTTTGGTTGAATTAAAAAATATTTCGAAGACTATTAGAGATAGATATAAGGAGGTTTGATAAAAGCCCCTAAAATTGCGCGTAGAAAGCAAATATGCAAAAATATAGAGGCAAAAAAAACAGGCAAATAGACGGCGACGATTTAGGCGGCGGTATATTTAACAATGCGTCTAGCTCGTCTTGACGTATACAGTGTACTTATATATCGCCAAGCGCTAACTATTTCATTTTTATATATATATGAACAAAAAATTAGGCGCGTTTTCAGTGTTTTAAATGAGATCTACAAAGTATTTTATGCAACAGAAAAAAATGAAAAGTAGTATCAAAATTAAACTTTAAGCTAAAAATTAAACTAGTATAACAATTAATAATAAACTAAACTACACAGTAAAAAATATCATTGAGTAACCTCAAACTCATTTATGAGTGAAATTATTTTGGTGTTGAATTTTGAGTAATTAAATATTTTAATGCAGAAATGAGTTTATCGGCACAATTTTTTGTCAGAATGGTGGTTTGTGGAATAAACAACGAAATATATTGATACTATCATTCAATTTTGGGTTTCCAGTAACACATAGTTCAGTAAGCTAACTCAAAAGTTATTCAAAGTTACTCATAAAAGATTTATTTAGCTAACACATAACTGAGGGAATATTACTCAATGAATTGTGTTATTATTTTAACACAATTAGGTGTGGACTCGTTTTAACAATCAATTGTGTTGATTTTGAGTCAAATTTTACTCAAAATTTTTTACAGTGTAATAAGAACGGAACACTACAAAACACGAAACTATACAATATAGAATGCCGACATTTTTTTTTAAGTTAAAAGAATTCAGAAAATTTTAAATATGTCACAATAAAATTTATTAGGCCTGCTACTTCCAGAGACAAGATGCTTAGCTTTCCTTTGTCTTATGGGCATCGTATTTAATATTTCAAAGTTCCTGTTTTGATCATGACGACAAATTGTGTAGTTTTTGATCCGTTTATCTATATATAATTTAGTACTTGCACCTCCTACAATTTAAGAAATAAATATAACAGAAAATGAAAAAATATAAAGGCATATAATGTATTATGTATATGTATATAACGCCATATTATGTTATAAACTGCAGTACTTGACTACAAAAGTACTTGAAAGCAATTAAAATTTTCTAGATTTTATATCACTTTTAAAGAGTAGGTAATAAATTAAATTTATTGGCAAACAGCACAGTATTTCTTCTGTTATGTAAATTAATATTAAATGTGAATACAACATTGTAGCATTGTAATAATCTAAATAAAACAATTTTTCATCTATTACACAGTGGTTATTAATAGCAGTAATACTATGGTAAACGTGAAAAAATACAAAACTTAGAGATTAGGAAATATTAGATATATTTTATTTATTCGAGTCGACTGCAGCAATTGAGTGACACCCCTTTAAGTTGAAGTAAGGTGCATTAAATTTATGTCCAATGAAAGACCGATTCATTTCATGTTGACAACTTTAAGCCCCATTAAATATACCATAAACTTACTTTATTTTTCTTTAACGCGACGACGTCAGGTTTATCGTTGTAATACAGCCACCCGCTTGCACTTTTTACCACCAACCTCAATATCACCAGAATGTTTGCAATTGCTTACGGAACTACACCTTACTGAATCCCTTATTGAACACAATCATTTCTGTTGAAGAGATTTTGAGCACATTATATAGGTATACCTATCTATAGGAAAAAAAAGTACCTACCTATAAATATTGGCCAAAAAAAGATTCTTCATCATAGTCAACAATAATTAATATCTTAGATAGGAAATTAACAATAAACTATCAAAACAGAAAAATACGTTAATATCATGATTAAATTGAAAAACTTCAAAGCACACCATAATATTCAAATTTGTAAAGATGACAATAAGCGCAATTAAGCAACAAACACACCTGCCTCCGCATGCAATGCACACCGTTCAGCCACATTCGAACGTTTAGTTTGATAAACTTAAAATATAAAATTAGTAAAATTTGAATCTTACAACTACATTGCCAAACTTAAACGGCGGTAAATTTAAACGCAAATTTTAAAATAATCACTAAAATTGTGCTTAAATTGCTAATAAACTTATTTATACTGTTTGACAATCAATATGAACTGTTTTTTTTATTATTTTTTAAACATATCTCACCTACTATCCGAAACTGTGACACCTGAATATCATCAAGTGTCCATATTCAGTCAATTCACAAGATTTTTTGTTTAGCCTATAAAATCAATCTTATATAAAGTAACACGTTATTTCACAATTCAAATACGGAATTTTGTTAATTATGTTAAATTTTTCCCAAATTTTAGCTGAAAATTTACCTTCAGAAAACAATTCAAAGTGCCAGTTTTGATGTTTATTAGTAAATCGTATATTAAATTTTTAAAAACTTTAAGCAACTTAGGAGTGAAATAATGATTTATAAAATAAATTAATTATTGATAAAATTAGAAGTAAGTATTATTACGAAATCTGAAACACGATTATATTATTATAACTTAATACAGGTATCCAATCTAGTACTAAAATGTATTTTAAGAATGTCTTCAAAATATGAATTATATAGTAAAATACTCTTCATCTCCCTTCACTATTTTCAAAATTACACAGTAAAAAATATCTTTGAGTAACCTCAAACTCATTTATGAGTGAAATTATTTTGGTGTTGAATTTTGAGTAATTAAATATTTTAATGCAGAAATGAGTTTATCAACACAATTTTTCGTCAGAAAGGTGGTTTGTGGAAAAAACAACGAAATATATTGATAATATCACTCAATTTTGGATTTGCAGTAACACATAGTTCAGTAACCTAAGTCAAAAGTTATTCAAAGTTACTCATAGTCATAAGAGATTTATTTAGGTACCACATAACTGAGTGAGTATGAATCAATGAATTGTGTTATTATTTTAACACAATCAGGTGTGGACTCGTTTTAACAATCAATTGTGTTGATTTTGAGTCAAATTTTACTCAAATTTTTTTTACGGTGTACGAATGCATTAAATGGCATAGTCTTTATTACTTTATGTGAGTGTTGTTACTTCAGTGTCATTTCCATTGTCAAATTACATGTCCCAATGCCAATTTAGCAACATTTTTAACTGATATTCTAATTAAAGCATATGATGCTAATAATGGTACAGTAATATTTTTTACTTTACTGTAGGTAAAGGTAATTTAAATCAATTTTCCCACAATTCCTATTTTATGAAGTCATGAGTGTTCTGTGATGACCAAATATCTGGGTATGCTAATTTAAATCATTGAGAGGGATTGTAGGAAAATTGACTTGAATTAGCTTAGATACATTTACAGTAAAGTAAAAAAAATAAGAAAACTTAAACTAAGTTATATTCCGACCAACAGCAACACTACATATAGAACTTTGCGTAGTGACGGGTCAAATATATCAATGAATACGTCCATGCAACATTGCTATACTTCCTTTACATTTTGATACTATAATGTAACAAAGAAATAAATATATAATAAATAATATATTATCTTTGAGCAAAAGGTGTTAGTTGGTCATTTAAATTGTAATTACAATATATTACCGTAAGGTAATTGTGCTAGAATTCTTTAATTAATTTATGCCAAGCGCTAATATAAATTTGCAAATTGTTGTATAAATGAAAATATTTGATTTTATTTTATACAAAAAACAAACACGTTATAAAAACTTAATTTTATGTTTCTGCATGCATAAGAAAGAGAACAAAGGGAAGTAGGTACACATGTATACAATTTTACATCAAAATGAAAATAATAAGTACATAACTATTATTTATTATATATTACCGAACATCTATTATTATTCATTCCCTAATTTGTTATCATTTATTGTTTCATTTTATACTGAAAAGTTGTTAGTAAATCCAAAATAAAACAAATTTTTTCTCAGAACCAAGACCAAAAACACTAATGTTAAGATAAATTCATATTACTTACTATTTAGTCGCTCGCTTTTAAGTATTCTTTATTTAGATAATGTGCTTGAGTCAAGAGAATCAAAATACAATACTTTAATAGGTAAGTATTTACATAATATTTTGACTTGAAAAGAATTATAACGACTAATCTTACTTACGATTCATTCTAAGAGTATGAATGATACTTTACATGCGAAACTAGTTTTTTTTTAAATGTTTATCTTAAGAAATTAAATTAATATTTACCTGAATTTTATTTTTTTTTCTATTATATTGTTACCATTGTTAATCCTAACCATATAGGATGTCCCAAAATTAATACAACATAGAGCAAGATAGAGTAAGATTCTTGTCCACAAAATAATGCAGTGCGACCAAACTTACCTAAGTCAAAGTAGATGGTTAAAAATATACAGTGTCAAAGTTAAAATATCATGTTCGATATTTGTAATTTTTTTAAAATCCAAATATTTGCATATATTTTTGAGATCGAGGTTTTTTTAGGACGCCACTTATAGCATATCATAATTTTTAAAACGACAGAACTGTTTTGCGGCTTAATGTAGACATCCATCTGACTGCTGAAACAATAAATTCTCCCATAATTTTAATTCGAAAACGGTACGTCTTGTTGAGGTCATTAGGATTATTATGAACACGACTTCAATAAGGTACACCTTTTTCAGATAAAAAAACGTAGGGGAATCGATTGGTCCAAGAGTCAGATGGATACAATAAGCCGCAAAGAACTACTACCATTTAAAAAGTATGATGTGCCATAAGTGGTGCCCTCTACTAGGTACATCAAAATTAGAAATAAATTTGAATTTCTCGTCCCCAAAAATCAAAAATGTATGCAAATATTATAATTTATTTAAAAATATCGAAAATAATATTTTAACTGACTTTTTAACCATCAACTTTTTGTTAAGGTAAAAAAATATCGAAAATTAAATTTTACCTGACACCCTGTACTTTTTAACTATCAACTTTTGGTTAAGGTAAGTTTGGCTACATCGTTTGTCGTCAGGAATTTACTCTTGCTCTATGCTGCATTAATTACATCCGTATAAATTGTAATATAAAAAGGACATGTATATTGTATAACATTGTAATTACTTATGTAAAACTGAAGCAGAAATGTTTTGCTTACATTTGAAATAACGTTATATATTCTGTCGTAAAATCCAAGTCAAAGTAAAGCACAAAAGCTGGTATCAACCCATATAAGCTAACGAAGCGTGGATCAAACGTTAACTTCAAAAAAGAACAGCAGCAGCGTTTCACGTTCTAGACATAACTCAAATACTTCGCTGTTCCGCTTAAAGGAGAAAATGTACAAGAGTTCTTTCTTTCTTCCTCTTATGCAGAACGAGAAAAGGGATAAAATAAGCTCTTGTAGGAAAGAAGTTTGGTAGACAATAATCGGTTAGCCGCTGTGCCAACGTTGGAAAAGGAAAACCCCAGGAGCCAACCGGGCGACTACATCGTAAAAGTCTAAGGAAAAACGAACAAAATAGGATATACTGCAGAAATAGATCAAGTCTCAGCGAAATATATTTTTTCGTAAGAAGGATAACGTGATCTTATTACTGAATGATAGGAATTTAAATGCAGATGTAGGCAGATATTATTTAGCAGAACAAATAAAAAAATTACGTGTACCTACGTTATACAAGAATGTAAAATAATTTGAAAATTTACAAAGTGGTTGTACAATGACAATATAAATTAGGTGACTTACAAATGCTCACCTGGGAATTTCGGAAAAGGTGAGGGAAAGCTGTATAAATTACAAAACAGTTGTGTAACGATAAACACTTTTGAACATTGTTTTTAGTTTTCTTTAAAACATTCATATGCCACTAGAGAAATAGATTATTATTAGAAGCTTTAAATTTTTAGGTATTAATTTCTAAACTTTCTAGATTTTGGTTGGCGATTGAAGGTTTATAAGTAAATTAAACACAGTTGGTCCTGACCAATATTATAACAATAAACATTCTAATCGGTGCAGGATTTAACTTCAATAAAATTTAAACGTTCTAATATTAACTGTTAAAAATTGGAGTTCAGTGATCAATATAAGTTACAAAAAACTACTTGTAATTTAACCTACTACTTAAAATTTAGTCGATTTTCGTGGATTCGCTACATAATATGCAAGTAGCAGTTCTATATCAAAGTGTATATCATATTAACGACAAAAGTTGGTATTCTGTGTAATGCTACCATTAATTTAATTTCTTGTATTATTTAAAATTTTTGTATTGAAACATTGAAAAAGGAGTGTTCAAACTTCAAAACAATGTTTTGCAAATAGTTCACTGTATTAACAGTTTCCAACACTATACTATCAATATTCAAATTAATAAAAAATTGTCTTATTTAAGAAAGCATATTTCAAATAATCTTATTTATTAGATGCTATTTTATAATATGTTCTAACAACTATTAAATTACCTGATAATTATTGTTTTTTCTGTTGCAAAGGTGTTGGTGGTTATTTGTCGTCACACAAAATTGAAAAAGATTGAAACTAAAAGTCATTTCAGATGATGTTACTAGCGTACCCTCTTTATTTGTTGGGTGCAGTTGAGAAATTAAGATATATATTCAGGCTTTTGGCAAGCTTATTCAAAAATACCAAACCTCAACATTATTTTTTTTTGAACATTGAAGGATTTTGTTTATTCCTCACCAATTGAACGTGTATTAGGAATAAATGTAACGTTATAAGAAACGATCATTACGAAGAGTAAATTTATGTTTCAGAGAAAATGATGTCAATTTTGAACATGTCTTTAGAGTCAAATTATTTTTTTATTTTTATCTTATTTTATAGATTTATTACTCAAATTTTGAAAATAAAGCCTAATGCTGATTTTTTGATTTCTTCTAATAAACACTTTAAATCTTGTTTTAATTAGTGTATTTTTTCTTGAAAACCTTCAAAAGTTTTTTTAAAAATTTTAAAAGACTAAAAAAAGTGTTTTCAATTAAGTTGTGTGCCGAATACCTATTATCATTCTTTTTAAATTCGATCAATGAAGAAAAAAGTTTGGTATAATATTAGGGATGACTCACCCGCAATGAACACATTGTAGTGTTTCAATTTGCTTGAACTGATAACCGAAGAAGACCAATAATAAACCTAAATCATGTACCAAATTTGTTATTTCAAGTTAAAGTAATTCAAAGAGATCATTTTTTCGAAATATTCACCCTTATATTAATTTGGCCTTTGGTTAAATTGCAATATTTTGCGACCCCCTACATGCACCTGCTGTGTCGCTTCTTATACAGAACACCTTGTATATTAAAGACGGACAGCGCATCTTTCCTGTTGGGGTACGGATTCGCTGGTGCGACTGCAGCTGCGACTGCGACTCGTCGCCGACCAATAGACAGTCTGAATGTTCTCATCAACTCCAGCATTTAGACTTATTGGCCAGCAACGAGTCGCAGTCGCAGTCGCAGCCGCAGTCGCACCAGCGAATCCGTACTTTAATGTTGGGGTACTAGTGCGTCTACGTATATTATCCACGATTAAGCTCTCTTTAGCAAAACGCCATATAAAATAGTAAAATCGTGTTAATAAAATAATTTTTATTATGATTGGTAAATGATATTGCAACATGCATAAGAACAATTCTACCGATAATATAGATTATATTTACAAAACTTTTTTTATTGGTCCATTTGCTTTAGTGGGAGATGTAGGTACACCTACTTTATGTGAAGTAAAAAATGTATCGTCCTAAAAGATTAGAAATTTAATAAATACATGATACCTATTTGGCACATTGTGTGCAATGCCAGTGTGTAGTTGCCGACGATAGTTTAAAATGTTTGTTTTATATTAGATATTTATAAAATTAGCAGCAATATATCAATCGAACGTAACCTTTCTGGAGCCAATCTACTATTGGCTAAAATATATTTCTCTCAGTGTATCAACCTGTATATTGATGTAATTGTAAAGTAAATGAAAGCATTATTTATATAAAACTAAATTAGATAATTTGCGAACATTTAAGGGAAAATTTGCTCTACAGATATTATATAAAATGTTGGAAAATAATATTATAATAATTATTAATTATTATAATAATATTATATTAAACCTAAGTAATATTACACTGAGAGAAATAGGGCAATAAAAAAGATTTGCTGAGATAATCTACATTATCGTTTGAATATTTCTTGATGTACCAAGCACATATGATGTTTTCCTAAATATTCAATAGATGCATATTTTCTAATACTTCTACTAAAGGTAAGTATAACTAAGATAAATTATTGCAGTAGCTAACTGACTTCGGTTGAGGTCTACTTATTAACGGTTAAATATATATCTTACTTATGGCTAGATTCTTGAGATTATGCTAAATAAAAAAGTAACTAGATATTTTGCTAGCGCGTAGTAATCTACGCAAACCCACAAATACACAGCCATTTTGTGCCCAGCATTACAACAGGAAAAACTGCTCGTCTTTCGTATTCATTAACATTAATGTTTTATTTAAACCCTCAATAAGTAGGCTAGTGAGTCAGTTAGCTACCGCAATAACTTTTCTTAGTTACCCTTAGCAGAAGAAGTGATAGAAAATTTGTATCTATTGAACGTAAAAAGGTGTACCTACTATTGCTTTTAGCAAAATGTCGATTTATGGCAGTAAAATCATGTCAATAAAATAATGTGTATTGTGCTTGGAATATGATACTGCAGTACTAACAAATTATTTTCCAACGGTGATGCAAATTATCTTAATAAAATTCTTTTTTGCTTCATTTTTCCTCAGTATAGAATAAAAGTCTAGTAGTCTTAATATAAATTTTTGTTAAGATGAAAGACTACAAAAGCTACTTAAATACGAAGGTGGAACTGCAGCAATAAATAAAAAGAAAAAAATAACCACTAGCATAGGTAGTTCCTTAGCGTAATTGGTTACATTATTACAGCAAGGTAACCTTTCTGTAGCCCATCTGGATGAGAGTAATCAATATCTACTATAATAGCAAAAAGATTTTCCCCAGTGCAAGTATCTACACCGTAAAAAATGCATCACAATTTGTTGTTAAAACGAGTTCACACCCGATTGTGTTAAAATAGTAACACAATTTGTTGAGTAATGTTCACTCAGTTATTAGTTAGCTAAATAAATCTTTTATGAGTAACATTAAATTTCTATACCTACATATAACACAAAATTTATTTATATTATCAATATATTTCGTCGTTTTTGAAGTTATACTTCTTTGCGCCCGTTAGACACATTGGGATGGGATGTTGGTCGAGAAACCGCGTCACGCTCAAAAGGAAGAACAAATTTTTAAGAACTTTTTTTTTTGTACGTTCAGGCTTTGAAAGGATGTTTTTTTTTTAAAGAAGTATAACTTCCACCGTCTGGTCCGACGCAGACCCAGTTTTTTTTTCACAGACCATCTCTCTGACCAAACATTGTGTTGATAAGCTTATTTCTTTGTTCAAATGTTTAATTACTCACTCAGAATTTCACTCATAAATGAGTTTGAGTTTACCCAATGTTATTTTTTACTGTGTACTTAAATATAACAATTTTAATACCGTATGTCATATATACTGGTTTTAAATTATTTATTTAATACCTATATCTACTTACTTATAAAGGGTGATTCAATTCCCGTGTCAACATGGAATTACCATAGATTTTTTTTTGTTTATTTCATAACAAAAACATAAAATAATGATTCTTTGTTAAAAAATGTATCTAGTACCTACCTATAGGAAATAGTCAGAAAGATCTTGTGATATGAATACCTACATTATGTGAAGGAAAAATATAAAAGACTATAAGAATAATAAATACATCAAGCATGAGAGAGTGTGTGTAGTGCAGTGCCATAGTGCCAATTGCTTATAACAATGTTAACTTAAAATTTTTGATTAATATACAATAAGTTAAAAGTTACGAAATATGCTTAATTCCATCCAAATTGTAAAAATGAAAGTTTAAAGACAAAGTTGATAATTGAACATAAATAGCACTAGTATCTAATGACAAGACAATCAGTTAATAGTGACTATAAAGTCATTTATTTGAAATTAAAAGAAATATTATTTGTTAGTATTATTGCTATATATAATTAGTGATTCGAGGATGAAAGCCCATATTAGCAACCTCAATACAAATTTTTGCGATAGTGAAAAATTACAAAAGCTAAGTCCTGAAGTAGGAAGGTGGAATTGCAGCAATAAATCAAAAGTAAGAAACTACTTTTTAACCACTGATAGGTCTCTTTAGCATAATTCTTTTAATTATAACGGTAACGTAAATTTTCTAAAGCTTATTTAATGGAATGTATTGCTGTGAATAATGAATTTCTACTAATGGCTAAAATATATTTCACTCAGTGTTACATAAAATCGTAAAGAAAATGACTAGTTTATTTTATTTTCAGCAACATACGAGTTATGTTTGTTGATTGTTTATCGAGATAATTAATACCTAGCATATTAAATCGTTTATTTAGTTAAAATATAATTTACTCGATTGATGATAAGCCGAACTGATGACTATTTTAACCTCTGTATGGATTCTCGGTATGTCAACCCTAATAAATTAATTTGGGAACCATAATAAACGTCTTTATTACCTCATATATTTCTAAATGGAGCTCATTTTCTAATATACCTAAAGTTGTCATCGCTATAAACTTGTATGTCACTTATCAATAGACTTATCAACTGTTAAAACAGAGTTGATATCTGGGCCCACGATTGAATAATTAGGTTCCGTTCTATTTGACTGTATATTCTACAGAGTAGTCGGTAGACAAAAATAACTTCTTTATACCCCGTGGAAGATCTAAAGTTCACGTAACTGATGTGACATTACCCTCTGCCAAGGGAGTGTCCTGTTTTACGACATCACGCAACGGGTTGATTGCTTTTCCTGTAGAAAGACGTTGGGTCTGATCGTGTATGACTTGAGAGCGTTCCAGTCATTATTTACCCAGAACTCATCAACTAAAATGGTCGTCTTATCACTGACTCTCATAGCAAACTTACACCCTCCTGTTATTTACTCACTCTCATATGGCTGACTTTGTCATTATCGAATCAGTAAATAAACAACAAAGTATTCAGTTCGGTATTTACCTTTCAATCTAAGAAGTACACTTAGATTCTTTAAAGATATTGTATTAAATAATCTGAATAATTTGTCATTGCGATAATATTGAACCTTCTTTAAACTAGTAAGTAAATGAAAAGTATCTCAATAATCCGTTAATGTTGACAAATTTTTCCAAATAATTGTAAACTGCTTTCTCCGATTTAAATAAAATTCAGGTAGTACCTATATGCTAATAAATATTTCTACATAATAATATGTTACTTTTTAACAAATAACTGAAGCCATCTTTACAGAGATGTTACCAATTCTGAAAGCTTTTAATTATTTAAAGATTTTCGTCACCCATGCATTTGTTACAAATTTTATGCAATTAATATGAAATATATAAAATAACCTGTAAGTATATGTTTACATATTAAGTAATACCTACTTTGTAGAGCTCAGTAAATGATAATTTTATTTTAATATTTGTTGATGTGCTGTCTATTAATTCCATTTGAAGCTAAGCCCAATTTAAAAAATTGAATGCTTTTAAAAGTAAAAATTGAAATGAGGTCATCAATAGCCAAACATATTCTTTATTCTACACCATCAATGTTTCAACTTATACAAAATCATCATCAGGATGCTACAATTCACAAACGAATTGAAAAAAACACAAAAATGTACAATAATATAAATTACAATTTTTAAAACTGTTTTTAACTAAGGCGACTGTCCTTGAACTATAAAAAAGTAAAAAATGATTATTTTTCCAGCTAAAATGGACAATACCTACCTTGAATTTAAACAGAATCGACCATAAATATAAAATATACATTTTAAGTTAACTTTGATAAATATAAGAATTTGGCCCGTTTTGGCGAGGTTTCGTGCTTCCAATAGGTGGAACTAGACGACACATAATATGTGAAACACGGGCAGCGCGCTCTTCCAGTTACTAGGCACATTGGGCACACACTGACTATATCACGGTTATTATACGTCAGCAAAATATCTAGGTATTATTACTTGACGCAATATCTTTAGTAAAAGTGAGAAAATATATAGATACCTATTCAGCCTAAGAAGATGCTCTATTGTTTTCACAAAACCCCTGCGTGAGGTAGCAAAATCGTATTAATAACCTGTATTATGCTTGGTATATTATATTGCAACACTAACAAGACAAGTTCTAACAACGATTTCATAAATGTTGCCTAATACTATAGGCAACAACTACTCCGCGGACTAGTGCCCCGACCGACTTTAAATTATATCGTAGTATCTGTGTGAATACCAAAAAATCTTTGTCGGTCATCCCACCAGATATAGACCGGTTTCGGGCTTGTTAGCCTTCATTAGTATGCCATAGGTGAGATGACCGAAAATTGAACTGGCTATTCTGCATATGTACAATCGTTTTCAATAATAATGATACTCATTAAAATGAATTTTGCAGTTTATTTTGAACTTCTGACGTATATATTTGTAATGAAATATACTTTAAGCTTTTAGTTGTTTCACTTACCAATAGAGATTTAATGACATTTTTACTCAGAAGGTCAGAAACTGTTTTGATAGAATGTCAATATTATTGCAAAATTATGTATATACACGGTTGGAAAACGGTGATGGTCCATCTGCCGTTACATGAGAGTGATAAAGTAAAGTATAGAAATCCGTGCGATAGACAAGGATGACTATATTGACGACGTTTTAAAATCTAAATAGTCACCGTCCGTTTCGCCATTCAAAATAAATAAAATGGGGAGTGACTGCTCAGATGTTATTCTAATTTATAAAACGCCTTCCTATAGCCATCGTTGTCTATCGCACGGATTTTTCCATATGAAGAAACCATTATTTTTCCGTAAAAAAATAGAAAACTTTTCAGTTAGCACCAACACAATAATTGGTTCTCAAAACGACCCGATTGTGAAATAATTACACAATAATTTGTTGGATAATGTTCACTCAAATATTGTATGCACAACATTAAATAACTTTTTATTTAACTTACTAAACAAAATATTATAAGAGAATATGTTTCGTTGTTTTTTTTTTCACATACCAACTCTCTAACAAAAAATTGTACTGATAAACTAATTACTTTATTAAAATGTTAGATTCACTTAAAATTTAACACCAAAGAATAAACGTGATACAGATTCTGTTTGACAAAAAATTAATGGAGAACGTTTCGAACACATTTTGTGTCAAATACGTTACTGATTTTGCAGAAATGAATAATTTTCAATTTTATTTAAATATATACCTACCTATTGAAAATGACATTCTAGATAGAATTTCTATGGGTCACTAAATAGTTAATTTTATACTCTTTTTAATAAGATGAAAATAAAAAATAGCAAAACGTTACCTTGCAAACAGTTGATCTTTTTACATCAAAATATGAATTGACTCAACCAAAGATTGGCGAGTTTTTTAATTGTTTTTTTTTTCATGAAATCGGTTACATAAATGTAAGGATGATAATTTGTTGCTCTTAGTAGTATATTAATCAAATAATAATTGATTTAGATAATTTATGATGCTATTTTAATCAAGACATTAATATTTTAGTTCAATAATATATTAATCTGTCATTTACATCATTATGAATATTCACTTCTTGATTTTATATAATACGTATCTACCTCCGAGTTTACAATTTCTAAATAAAGGAGCTAAAGATTGAGTGTCTACTAAATATTTCTAATTTAAATTTTAAATAATTTTTTTTTAAATAATTGGGGTTAGGTATTACTTAAAATTATTCTAAGGACCTTTACTTCCAGATAAAGTAATGACATTTTGAATATTTAATCAGCTTTTATGCTGAATTCGAAAACTGACTCGATTATTAACCATTTCATTCAGAAGTGTATTAACCAGGGCCCACTTAGGATATTTTTAGCTTTAACTTTTTCTATTAGAAATTTCCTTTACAACTGAACCACATAAATTATGGTACTTTTGTACGCCTTTGATAAATTGCAACGTATTCGAGTAAAATGAAGCTTAAATTTTACCTATACGCAAATTGCTACGTAAAAAAATTTTGTTTTCTTTAATGCATCAGGCATGCCAAATTTTCATAAAAAAGCAGACGTACACGAAGCATCTTTGACACATTATGTTGTAAAACTGAAAATGGAAGCATATATAATTTAATAAAACTTAAAGTTTAATTAAGTATAAAATAATCTTGCATTTACAAATTTTTTACGTTTTATTAGAAACAATTATTATTATTATTAATGATAATACGTCCTACAATATTAGATGTAATTATTTTTGTTCACAAAGATTTCAATTATTTAATCAATTTTTATCAAAAAAGTAGAATAGAGAATCGCTCTACAGTTTTGTATCAATGCAATCAGGAATAAGTAAAGAATCCAATAATTTAAAAATATACAGGGTAGGGTGTCTCATAAGAAAAAATAAATTAATGTCAATATATAGGTAGTACCTAGTAGTGCGATGGTCGATTGTTTTTTGATAAAAAATTGTGAAAGTTTAATCAAGTGTGTCTTGTGTCCTCTCAGTTTTCCTAAGTCCTAGAATAGCAAAGGTAGAACCAGAATCAAACGTTTTTACGTGATCACCCTGTACAATAATCTGTCAAGTTCTTTTGACAGATTATATTTATAAACAATGATATGTTGTTACGTTCACGTTATAAAATAAAATTAGTAGGTGTCTACCTATATTTTAAAATTTGCCTAAATTTATACAGGGATGGAAGTAGGTACTGAATAAAATTCATATCTTTTAAATGAGTGATTTTTTTTGAAAACGCAGAAACACGTTAACTGATCTTGATTTTTTCCCATCTTTCGCTTATATAATAATTAAATTTTCTTCAACCCCCTAACCCCCAGCTACCCCTACTTTTTTTTCAAATGGAAACATAAGCCAGGAGGGGGTTCGTTGAAAAGCTTATAGAAAATCGAATCCAGCTATACCAAATAAACAAGTTTTATGTTTGGGGATATTTGAAAGAAAGAGTCTACCAGGACATAGCGGATAATAATGAGAATTTAAAGAACAATATTAGGGCGGAGATGTATAACTTACCAGCTTAAGTCATTGCGAATGCTTTTACTATCATCTTGGAGAATACCAAATAGTGAATGGAGGACATTTTCAACATTTGCGGCATTGAGTTTATTTTTGTAAATTATCTAGTTGTTTCAATTTCTAAATGAAAAAAAAAAACTTGTTGAAAACATAAAACTTGTTTATTTGGTATGGCTGGATTAGGTTTTCTATAAGTTTTTCAACGAGCCCCCTCATACCTTATGTTTCCATTTGAAAAAAAAAGTAGGGGTAGCTGGAAGTTAGGGGGTTGAAGAAAAATTAATTATTATATAACCGAAAGATGGGAAAAAATCAAGATCAGTTAACGTGTTCCGAGGTTTTAAAAAAATCTGGCCATCCCTGTATAACTTACACGAGTATGTAAATATAAATATTGATAAACTGACTAGGTACTGGTACGTGAGTGAAACTGAGTGTTCCCCCTGATCGTCTAGTAGTGTAGTGGTCTTATATTTCCGATAAAGTATTCACAAACAGTTTCGCGCGAAATACCTTAGTGAATGGTTGTATCGAAATCAAACAGCTTTTCGCCTTAATTAATGTTGGGATTCAGTGACTTTGTCCTCAAACCTAATTAAGAATCTTCGTGTGTGGTGGGTTATTTGAAGAATTTTCTAGTTAACCGTTCTCTAAGTTATTCAAAAAAGACATTATTTTAAATTTGGTAGTAAATTTTCTATAAATTAAAGAACATTTTTAAATAAAGCAGAAATATACCTTGATCGAATCAAACTTGTTTCACCTCCCGTCGCAGCAGGCGAGTGGCATTGGCTCGCAGAAGCAGAGATTAAAATCTGTTGGTCTCTGTTCGTTTAATAAAATGCACTATCTTCTGTCTTTTGACGCCATGGAGGCCATGTTCAGTTAAGATGACCACGCTGTCTTAAAATATGTAACCTACGCTAAGTTGAGCCGCATTCACGATGCTTATAAGTCTCACAACAACTTAATAATGTATTTTAATGACGTAGCTGTGTTCTATTAACTCTAAAAGGGTACATTTAGTGATGTGTGCGCAATATAATTCCCATCGAGGCTATACACGAAACACTTACCACAAAACACAAGTAAGCTATTAGGTTTAATTTTATTTGCTATAAAAATTTCATAAAAAATATGTTTTCATTGCTTTATCAATGGATACCCAACAAAGCCAATAAAAGTTTTGCGAGGAAAATAAATGCATTTTCTTAAACAAAAGTGTGATCCTGTTAATGCAGGGGGTGTTCATTAAAATATTAATGATTTTTACCATTGAGTAATTACTCAATGCTTTTACTGTAGATATATAGGTACACATTTTTGAAATACTTTTTGTAACATATTTATTTAAATAATATTTATAACAGTAAGTTAATATTTAATTAATACCTACTCTCAGGTATCTTTTTATTAACGGTTGTTAACGAGCAAATACCTACTAAACAATTACTCTCTTTCATTTATTTACACATATTTTTATTATAATTAAATAAGGAAAAAAATTGCACTTTTAGGAAGATAATTATGCATAAAGAAAATCAGCCCTGCAGGAGACAGGTTTTTATTAACGTAACAACTACAATACTGTAACTGAATCATCATATTCTTTAAGTTTTTGGGGAAAATGTGTTAGAAACATTGAAAGACCGTGAATTGTACCTTTTTACTTTGTTCAATTCAAGTCTTACTAGTTTTTTTTAAAAGAATTCTGTGGAGTGTGATAATGTTGATGATGTATACAATTTTCTCAGTGTGCAGTTGGCGTGTAAATTTCCGAAAACTTATGAATTTTTTTTAGACTACCTCTAAGGCTAACTATAAATTCGTTGAAAATTGCGTTTAAAACCAGCGCCCTTAAAGATATATCTACATTTTAATCTAATGTTAGATATAATTACCTTCATAGGTATTACTTTTCAAATATCGCACAAAAAATGTGTCGTTGTGGATGAAATATAATTATTTGACGTTAAAACATCTAAATAAATACCTACATCGAAGAATACACCTTTAAATTAAGAGCATTCTTAAACAC
This sequence comes from Monochamus saltuarius, assembly GCA_025584915.1. NCBI lineage: Eukaryota > Metazoa > Arthropoda > Insecta > Coleoptera > Cerambycidae > Monochamus > Monochamus saltuarius. Next base: position 25,786,865 of record CM046726.1, on the reverse strand, counting down.
CCTGTATAATACGCAGATATAATTAATGATTCATTCGTTATCTTGTATGTAACTTATTTTGTTATAAGTGGTTTAGAGAAGAATTATTTATTTTATGTGGTTATATCCCTTACTAAAGTTGAAATTGGTACTTTTTAAAATTTTAAAACTAACCCAATTGAAAAAAAAATAGGTGCTGGAAAAGAAGCAAAATATTAATTGAAAAAATATTTTGCGGTTTGCATAACTCTGTTAATATCTATTGAGTTTTCGGAAATGGAACTTGTATAAGTAGAATTACCCCTTATTTTTTTTCCAAAAGTTTTGAGTCATTTAACATATCTGCGAACAATACAACAATAGCCATAAAAATATATCCCATCTGAAGGTAATGACTGTCAAAACCAACATAATATATTCTATAATAGGCATATTAAGTTTGAGCATCATCTGTTGAAGAAAATGCAGAAACAAAAATTAATTGTGGTATTAGAACTACTATTTAGATATTCTTAAACAGTCCAGATTAAGGCAATTATTATGCACTATAATGTTCGCAATATTTACATAGGGTGAAAGTAATAATGAGTTTTTCGTGTCTTTTTCCTATTTGTATTTTTGTTTTGTTTTTGATACTAATATCTTTTAATTCTCTTAAACTTTTACTTCGTATAAATTTCTTTAAACTTCTTTAAAATTTAAACAATTGTTTAATTTTAAAATCACAATGTAATATTTTTTAAATTTTCTATAGGGTGTACCTAAAGATATCGTAAATAATGAAAGAGGTGATAGAACACTTAAAAATAAAACTAGTTTATTATATAAAGTTTTGTTGAATACTCGATAGTTTTTGAAATACGGGATGTTCAAGTTTTTAAAAATATATAACTTGTACGCCACTGTTTTTTTCTAGTATTTTTATTGTTACAATAGCACTGTCTCCTTTCTAATCGATTGTAGATTACGAAACTCCACTAAAAATACAAAAAAAGGCAATGGCAGTATATAATGCAGACTGTATAATAGAAACGCTGTATCAATTATCAAAATTTTTGAATTGCCCTATCAAGAGAAATTTACAAAAAGATATATTTTAAAAAAAAACTTGAACGAGTATTCGACAAAATTTTATATTATAAACTAGCCTTATTTTTACGTGTTCTACCACCTTCTTCAGTATTTACGATACCTTTAGGAACGCCCTGTATATTTAACTTCTTCATCAAAAATTACAATCTGACTCACAAGTTGCAGTATTGTCTATGGGTCAAACTGACCGCGAATGTGTGAAATATACAATATATTCACTCGTAGTTATTTTTAATAAAAATAATGTTTTGACTTACCGATAATATCCATCTGGTAGATAATAATAAAAACTGATATAGCTTAAGTAGGTACAGAAGTTTATATTTTTCAAATTTCAAGCACATACACTGCAGCACATCACCTTGAACAAAACTAAGCCACAGACTGAACAAGGATTGTATTATTTTGCGGTTTCCAATAAACCACAAAATTCAGTACCTGAAAAGTGAAATCGGAAACGGAATACTTTCAGTAGCTAAATTGTAGCGGCAGGCAGCAATTCAAAAGTTTATGGGTACAATAAAAATATTCCTAATTGAGAGCGAACGCTTCAGACAAAACTTGTGTTGTTATACGCTTTGTATTTTATATGCAAATTGAAATAGAAGCATATAATGCAAAGTTATTTATGGCCGCAAACATTTTTTGCGTGCCAACAAAGGGGAAACCGAGGGGTTTCCGGATTTAAACTTAGATTTTATGGGTTTATTGGTGTCTTCATTTTGCCCCTCTGCAATTACGTAGAGGATTTTCGGCTTGTTTCTACAAAAGCAGGGACATCCAATTTCTGTGTGTAGCTATACCCGAGGTTATAACCTCGATATATATAATATATACAAGAAAATTTTAAATTTAAAAAACACATTTAAGCCTACAATTTTAACACAACTATGACCAAATTGAAAATATAGTTAAGTAGGTTTTAACAGATGACAAACAACGCATTTTCATAGAAACAAATCTATACTAATAACAATTATTTGCAATAATACACAATGTATTGTTAGTTGTTTATAGCCTACGCCAATAGTGTGAAAAGCATACCAAAATATAGGCGCCAAAATTTGAAAACTGTTAAGAGGGCAAACGTTTGTTACGTTACCTATTTCTGTAGTGAATTAAACTGCACTTCTGTTTCTTTTTCAAGTCAACTTCAGAGGTCACCGAAACAAGTAATGGTTATTCTGCGGTTAATTAGTACCACCAATTTCAATTTTCTAGTTTGTGCCGTTGTTGAGAAAAATGGTGGAAATTTGGTCATTCGACTCATACCGTCAGTAAAAAATTTATTGCTGCCTTCCGCTCGTCTAGAAATAAAAAATCAAATAGTCATTAGTGAAATTCCAATAATATTAGTCATTTTCTACATCATTAAAGTGAATTTTGTGCTTTCTATCTTGCGGAGCAATTTGATGATATGCTACGTAATATTACGTTAGTAGCCATACTTTTTCTCGAAAGTATCATATTACAAAATTGGAATTGGTACAAATTAGGAGCAAAATATCCATCCAATTGTATTTTGCGGCTGTATTTTATTTTTCGTTTTTCCACAAATGCATAAGGCAGCAACGAATTTTTAACTGACTGTATGTGTTAAACAGCCATTTTTTTATTTTTGACAGAAACTATCCACCTTCTAAAAGTACTCGAAGAGCAACAAAATATTCAGATTGTTTTTGCCGGTCAAATTCGTTTTTAGACAATCGTATAAAGGTAGCAACAAACTCGGCAACAAATTTTTAACTGACCATGGATTGAATGGCCAATTTTTTTTATCCAACGATGAATTCAGTAAATATGCGACTATCTGGAACTTTTAGGTATGACAATGTTTCTTGATAGGTATGTTTAGATCTATTTGTACTTCCATTTGCTTGATAAATTGACATATATACCTACCTACATAATTTTAATCTCTTAAAGGTACCAATGTACACTGTTACTGGTAATGTGTTTTCATTTGATCACAAAGTAAATTGAACTTGTCAACTGGATAATTTAATCATTTAATGGCATTTATCAAATACTTAACGAGAAGATCCACTACTCAAAACCATGGAGTAGGTATTACTTAATTGATAATTGGTCTATTCTATGAGGAAAATGCAAGAGACTGCTTTTATTAGAAACAGGACGGATTTAATGAGCCTATTACTTTTTTCGAAAACCCTGTACCCTGTACAGTAGAATTTCCGCCACTGGTTAACTGGTATTCATACAATATACCGAATTATTCTATTTAATTAGTTATATCATTTACCTAAGTTTCGTCTCAATTTACACCAAACAATTTTAGAGATACGTCTCCCTCGGAAATTAGTAACTTCTTCTGATTTATTAAAGCTTTTTGGCCAAAAATGACCCCCTTAATTTATAATAAGATAGATACACCTTATATAAACTTTTTGCAGGGAGTAGGCACTATACAGGGTGGCCACTTTTGTAGGTACTTATGCCATATACTCTTCTATACTAGAAGAGATTGTGAAAATAATTTGAAGATAGATTGTTCCGCATATCTTAAAAAAATGGAACTTTCCTATTTGAAATGCAATTTGATACTATTTCACTCTATATGTGACAAAGAAGTTAAAATATTCATTTGTTCTTCATGACACTAGATAAATTAAACAAATTACAAAATTTGTGTTTTTCCTCTTAGAGCGCTTCCAAACAGGAGCACTGTCTTCGGAAAATTGAAAAGTGAAAAAATATTATTTCTAACTGAAGAAAACTGGTTCTAAGTCTGAAATACGTCTATATCGCATACATTAAGTATAATACAGAATCCATTGACTAAAGAGAATGGGCTACTAAAATACAGTATCCAATAATATCGTCGCTTTGTCTGCAAAGCTCCATTTCAAAGCGTTCGTAGGTAATAAAATCAACTAATCCAAGTACAAGTATCGATGAACTCGTAATTTCATGTTCTATTCAAAGACGCAAATATTTAGTATAGCACCCACAAAAAAATCAACAGTTGCCTATAACATTGTGGGAATCTAGAAGGCCTGGACCCCTCCAACAGATAATACCTGCATGTCAACTTATCTGCACCTACCAAAATTTCATTTGGTATATACTGGTTTTTGATAAAGAATACAAAAGATGTGACAAAACAAGGAAAATCAAGTTTGATTTTAATAAATGCTCAACTTCTTTGTATACTTTAGCCGACTCATATTCTTCTGGTTTAGGGCATGCCATGGTGCACCTTAAAACTGTATATATACATACAGCCTACCTAATATACAAAAAATTTCGATGTGGTTTAACGTTTACGATTAAAATTTGGTTAGATTTCTAAAATCATGAACATTCATTAATTTTTCTGTTCTAACCTTTACGGAAAATTTATACACGTTTTATAAAATACTCAATTGTCTGCACACAAAAAAAACATTTATTACGTGAGGCTTATTACCTATTGTAAAAGGAATGTTAGGAAGTTAGTTATTTGTGTACATTAATAAGGAAAAAATATATTAACGCAAATAGGTACAGTACGTTTCAATAACTTTGATAACATTTTGATCAGCTGTAACTTTTTTGTTTTTAAAGATATCGGAATGAAGCAAAAACCATATTGCATAGTGGACTAGCAAGTTTTTTTCTTATTTGAAAAGAAAAACAAAAGAGCAATGATTTTGAGAGATCTTAACCTAACTTATATTTTTTAAATGGAACGCCCTGTATATTATTGGATATTTGGATTCTACTCAAAATTCCAAGCATATTTTAAAAAGCATATTCTATACCTATCTTCAGCTGTTTCTGAAAAATAGTTTTACAAACATGTCAAATTATCATAAAAATTGCTCTACTTGTTCATGGCACACTTTGCACTGAGCTAAAGCTGAAGTTCAGCATTGCTTGAGCCGTGCTGGTAACAATCGAGCCTTACATACGGATTCATCAACAAGGCGTAACGTTAGTCAGACTAGCGGAGGTTACGCGAAAAAACGCGCTTTACACGGGCGTAAACTCGTTAGTCGGACTAGCGCTACGCCCGTTTCATGAATCCGGCTGTTTTAGTGTTTTGTTCTGTTGAGGAAAATAGTAGACAATTAGAGCGATTTTTATGATAATTTGACATGTTTGTAAAACTATTTTTCAGAAACAGTTGAAGATAGGTATAGGATATGCTTTTTAAAATACGCTTGGAATTTTGAGTAGAATCCAAATATCCAATAATATACAGGGCGTTCCATTTAAAAAAATATGAGTTAGGTTAAGATCTCTCAAAATCATTGCTCTTTTGTTTTTCTTTTCAAATAACAAAAAAAGTTGCTAGTCCGTTATGCAATATGGTTTTTGCTTCATTCCGATATCTTTAAAAACAGAAAAGTTACAGCTGATCAAAATGTTATCAAAGTTATTGAAACGCACTGTACCTACTTACTGGTGAAAGTGTTTATGAATAGATTTATAGTAAACTTCAAAGGCATTAAAGTAACTGTTGGAAAAATTTTGAGGTTAACTTCTAAAACATTCTTGAGTAGTAATAAGACAACTGATTTTTTAGTGAAATTATTTCGATGTGTTGCGTTTTAAGAGATTTAATATTTTAACACAGATATGAGCTAATCAATACAAAAAACGACGAAATGTATTAATAATAATGTTTGTAACCACAAATAATTTTGTAAGCAAAAGTTAAATGAATTCTCTCAAAACAATCCAATTGTGCTGATATTAAGTGAAAATTTATTCAAACTTGTTCCTGTGTATTATCATGAGAAAGCCTTGGAAGTTACTAAATAGGTTGGTATGTAGATATATATTTCATTATTGCAGAGACACCGTCTATTCCTTTAAATTTATAAAACTATATAAAAATATTTATGAAAAAACTGATAGCGTAGATACATCGTAAAGCTTTACGTAAATTTTCAGAAGAAAATTGATAAAAATATGAATCTACGTTTATAAACGAAATTTATTACACATATGTAAATATTTTTTAAAGTTGCAATGATCCTACCTACTTAGGTGTTTATCATTTGAAATTAAAATAAATACATACCTACCTCTATACCCGTAAGTAAAATTAAGACAATTTCGTTAAATAAAGATAATGTCCTAAAATTACTAGTTTCGAGGTATTTAATAGGATTTCCAAAGTTAAAAAAAAAATAGAATTTAAAATGTTTTAATAATTGAAAAAAGTTATCAATAGAAAAAATTACAGCCAACTAATAGTAATAAGCACGTCATTATGTTTTGATGCTGTTTATGTATTTTTATCGAATTTTATATTTGGTTAAGAATATATGCATTTTAGATTCTAGATTACCCCTCGTTATTTAATTTTCTAATTATTTATTATTTAAATAATGAACTTACTTACCTATATATTTTTCCTAACAAATTTGTGGTTAAAGCAATCCCAGACTAATGAATATTTATACCTAACTTTAATCAAATGGAAAAAAATAAGAACATTGATAGCAGTTTCGAAAAGCATTACTTGGGATAAGTTACAAGTTCGTGAAGACTGTTTTTCTTTATATTAGGTTTATAGATAAAGACTATTACAAAATTGAGTGCATGCTGTTTGAAATACTTATTTTGTTGAAATATTAGTTATAATAAGGAATTACATTAAAAAGTTATGATTTATTAGGAGTAACGTCTCTGATAAGAATTCTTGTTATTTATTCCTATAACTTTGTTTATGGCAAATGATTGGATAATAACTAATATATATTTGTTTTCCACTTCTTTGATTTGTTTCAATCTTATCAGTTTAAGAATGACGTCTGTCAAACCATGATATGACTTAAAATGTAGATCCTAACAACTATATGTTTAATAGTTAATGTATAATCTTTGGCCTCTTATATCTTTCAATATGATAAACAAAACTTCAAATGGTCTGTCAGACGCTTAAAAGATATAAAGTTTATCAGGGAATTTTTATACATTAAAATATGTATCTAGGTACCTATAAAGACTCGAATTCGTCTTATGAATTCTTTAACTCTTCGGCTTTAGAGGGGACCGGGTGCTACCCCTAGCCTTAGTTACTAGTTACAGTTCTAAGTTCTGGTTGGTCGCCCGTACCATGCCCTGATTCATACCGTGCGGCGTGCATTGTTGATGCTCGACATAAAGTTTTTGCATACGCTAGTTAATTTAAGGGACACTGAACTTTGAAAAGGGTTGTCATCTTATTTCGGCGTGAAGTGAAAGTGATTTTCAAGGTCTCGAATCAGTGAACAAATATAGGTACTTGTGAAATTTTATTGTGCAATAACTAGTGTTTTATGGCAGACATAATAGGTCTGAAACGTTTAATCGCCAGCATAAGAAAATGTTACTGAATTTTTAGCTGTGTTATAAGAACGTTTTCTTCAAATAGTAGTAAGTTGATCCTATCTAATATGTTAACAGGTAATCTATATAATTTAATAAATTTAATGTGAAAGCCCTAAATTAAAAGTAGCAAAATTGAACTTTAAAAGAAGCGAATTATTTTATAATTTTATATTTTATATAATATATAATATTTTATATAATATATTTTATAATATAAGTATAATGATTTTATAGAGCAAATTATTGTGATAATTTTGTTCCTGAAGAAAGTAATTGTGTAAAATTGCTTTATAATAGTTTTTACAAAGTGTTTTATAGAAAAAATAATTTTCAGTTCTTTAAATTTTTTATAAAAAAACATATTGTGTAAGAGTCGTATACTCGGGAAAATTACTTTTAATTATAACTTTATAAAATAGTTGTATTAACGTGCTTTATTAAGAATGCATAAGGACATTGTTAAAATTATTATTTAGCCTCGAAATGCGCTTATTTATAAAAAAAGTTTTATAGTTGTGTTCAATCTATAAAAATATTCCCTGTTTTATAATTATGTTATAAAATAGAATTAATTGTGGGTTGATAAGACAAAATTATTGTATATTCCGCGTAATAAAATTCTTAACCTAACCTTAATTTTAGTATAATGTAGATATTGCGAAGCACTTATCAGAAAAGCAATGATTTCTCGGTGGATGAAAATAAAAAAGTGGACATTTCAAAAGAGCCGTCAAGAAAAGTACTAAGAAATTCTAAAAAGTAACATTTCCAGTTAAAGGTGATGGGTTCAATTATTGTACTTACAGCATTTATTCTTTCTACCAGCTGTAGAGAAGTGTCACTTCAAAAATATGGAAACTATTAATTTATTAAGACCAAATAAATCCAAGGAATGTGCAAATTCGCTAAAAACCGCTTTATGGCTGCGAAAAAATACGAAAAACGAATACGGGAAAGTAACTTTCTCGTATTGTTTTCCATGGTCTTTACGACTAAAATACTATAATAATACATTTTGGGTCCTGAACTTACTCCGAGAAAGAATATAGATATAATCTTTATCGATAGTTATTTTTCATGACTTTAGTCTTTGGTAATGATAATATAAATTAAAGAAAGCACAATTTTAAAGGAAACGTGGTCTAAACTAAAGCGCATCATCTTTTCACAACATACCTATAATTTATCAATAAAATTTGCGGCGCAATAGAATTTTTGTTGTTGAAACACGCGATTGTTGAAATCATTGTATTGTAAGTAATATACCTATCTACCATTTACACAAATAATGATCGCCATTGAGTTTAGGCTATCCCATTCTTAAATATAAGTATAAATAATTATGAATCTGCATTATACACCAATCTTAAAATGATTTGGTACTGATATTCTTCACTAAAAAATAAAGTGTCATTAAATAAAAACAAACTACAGACTATTAAACGTTTTTATAGTTGCTGTATAAAATTGTTTCAAAAGTGTTGTAGGTATATATTTTTTATACAACTGTTACATTACCAAAGTATTTTATAAAAGTGGGTCCTTTTCGATTCTATAAGTATCGTATATAAAACATTTAACCACATTATAGGAATTTCAAGCTCCTATATAAAATTTATTTTATAGCAATTTATACAATCTTTATAAAATCTATTTTACTAGTTGGGATTGAATGCATTTATTATAATCTTGAAGATTGGCTGATTGTAATAGATATATTAATGTGTGTTCAAGATGATATTTTGCGTGCAATAAAAGTAAATACCTACCTTTTATTGGTTAGGTACAAAACTAGGTACCTATTATTTATTAGTAAACATAAGTGTTGGACATGATTTATTTTTATAAAAATCTTCAAAATATATAAACGACTCTTAATCATATTTTGAAAAACAACAAAAAAATAGCATATTGGCTGTTACGCATAGGATAGGTGATTGATGAATTTACATTACGTAAACACTACGCTTGATATCATTATAAGCATTTTATAGATACAAATCTTGACTTGAAGACAGGTATAACATGTATTTATACAGGATGTCCCATAGGAAATGGCGTCGATTCTTATGTGTCTGGGTCGAACACGTTATGTTCTCTATTTATTTATTTGATTGATATATTTTAGTTTATTTCAGTCATACGTGAACATTTTATTGTAATGTAATGCCAACATAAAAAAAGTTTGAAACCTTTGCTGTAAAGTCATGCAAAACCTACAAACCATAAAAATTCTTATATATTTTTTTTTTGGATTACGAGTTATCACAATCGTTAAGTGTTATAACATTTTCACTGTTACGTGGAAATGTATACGTGTAGCACATAAATGTAGTGCAAATTTTCTCCAAGATTTTCATATTTTACTGCTTTTCGTCGTGAATATTTACGTCTAACTCATTTTCAAATATATGTAGGTAGTACCTTCTTCTTCTATGCTACCGACGATATTATGAGCCTTAGGATATTGTAAATAACACTTTCTGTCCCTGTCGTAAATACAACATAAAGAACTGCGGTATTAGTTTGTCTGTGGTTTATTTTTCTAGAAAAATCGCATGCTCTGATTGCTTACTAAAACACCTATTTATAAGTTCTATAATAACATTTTTTTTTTCAGATAATTCGCACAAACTGCATATACTCTGCTGGCCACAAATTTGGTAAGTTAAATATTACGTACTCCTATTTTTTAAATTATAAGCACATTCTATAACTTTTGCTACTTATAATGTAAACCCAAATACCTAGTTATCTATATGTTAGCAAGTTTGTTGCATCATCCTTACCAAAAGTTTAAATTGTAGACATTACCTATTTTGTAACATATTCATTCACATTTATAGCTGATCAATAAGTATTACAATTTCTTGTTCTCTTAACGGCAAATTAAAAATTATACCTAATCTTACTGGACTTAATTGAATAAATCCTGACTGAAGGAGTCATTTGATTCACGATTATATGATAAACAGGCATACTAAATAAATGTTACTTGTTGTTTAACATGATTTTAAGGTTAGGTTTCCAGTTTCGCTACAGTAGCTTTGTTCGTAAACCATGCACTGCTGCACTGGTGTAATAATACGTTGTTCGTTTATCAGTGTAGTGCAATAGTGCAGACACTACTACACTGGCTAACAAGGGGGTGTAAAAATGTAGTGTAGTATATTTGTGGCGCGAAAATGAAACTTTTTTCACCAAACTCGGTAGATATTTTTAAACACTATAAGCTCAAAAGTACCTGGGCTTTCTGTTTTGTCGCAGAAATGGTTAATTCCGAAATATTCAAAGAGGCACAGTTTGGTAAGGGACGACCTTGTCTGGAATTGCAAGATACAAATTTGTTTTTGGTGGTAGATAATTATCGACGTTAATTATTTAACTTTAAGATATTGTTACGAAAGCTCACCTACCTTTTTAGTTGGTTAATTATGTTCCTGTTTTCGTTAGAATTTATAATTGAAGCTCACATAGCTCATTAGTTTGTAAATTACGTTTCTGTTTATGTTAGAATTTACAATTTTTGTGATGCCTTTATTTTGACGTTTTCCGGAATATTCCAGGCTATATTCTATTTGTTTCTCGACACGTTCTCGAAATCTCAGAAACTTCGAGAACTGTAAAAAACCTATATAAGCAGATCATTCTCGGCCGCTGGGTCAGTTTGTATTCAGCAGCCAAACGCAAGTGACAAACGTCAAAGTAAAGCGTTGACAGTTGCGAAATTGTTGAAGAATATTTCTTGTATTATCAAGAGTGATAATAAAGATTATTTGTCTACGTGACGTGTTTCAACGATAACCTAATTTCGAGGTTACATTGGTGTCAGAAGTGTGACGTTCCACAAAGAAGACATTTGGAGTAGATAAGTGAATGCCGGTAACGAGATCGAGAGCAACAGAAATGGAGGAAACATTGAAACAATTAATGGAAATGATGCAAGAAATGAAAGAAGACTTAAAAAAAGAAATGAAGAACAGCCAGGACGAAATGAAAGAAGACTTAAAAAAAGAAATGAAGAACAGCCAGGACGAAATGAAGACTAACCAAGACGAAATGATGAAAGATATGATGGAAGACTTGAAAAAGGAAATGAAGTACAATCAAGAGGAAGTGAAGAACAGTTTAGAGAAAATGGAAAGTAGTCAAGAAGAATTGAGAAACGAAATGAAAACCAGTTTACAAGAAAACAATAAGAAGCTGGAAGAAACAATTAAGGTGAAACTTAACGAATTTGAGGAGACTGTTGAAGACGAAATCAATCAATTGAGAAGTGAGGTGCAAGATAAAGTCCAAGTCGTAGAAGAAAGTGTTGGCAAGCTACAGAATGAAGTCACAAAAATCGTAGAAGAAAATATAGTAAAATTAGAACACGAGGTTACAAATCTAAAATCCCAGTTGTCCGCGAGGGAACTCATTAAGACTGAAAGCAGCTTTCTTCCATCGTCAAGGGTGAAGCCACCAACATTTGATGGAAAGGTGTCATGGACCACTTACCTAAAACAATTTGAAGCAGCTGCCTTGGCAAATAACTGGTCAGAAGAAGAAAAAGCCACATCACTTATAGTTGCTCTGCGGGGTGAAGCTATGGAGATATTAAGAACACTAGCTGACGATAAACAAAAGGACTATCAAATGTTGAAGGTTGCTTTGGAAATGAGGTATGGCGACGCCCATCTGCAACATGTCTACCAAGCACAACTAAAAGGCCGAAGACAACGTTTCGAAGAAAATCTGCAGCAATTTGAGGCGGATATAGCACGTATGGTGAAGCTAGCTTACCCCACCGCACCGACAGAATTCCAAGAACAGTTAGCAATAAGTAACTTCATTGATGGCCTGCGAGACTCCGAAATCAGCCAAGCGTTAAGGTTAGCCAGACATAAAAACATATCTGAAGCTCTGGCCCAGGCACTGGAAATTGAAGCCGCCCGACAGGCTTCCAGAAACAGTCAAGGCAGAATAAGACAAGTTAAGTTTCAAACTAGTAAACAACGATCAAGTGAAAATAACCTGGAAGGATTTATGAAGAGTTTGCAAGATTTAATGAATAACTTCCAGCAAGAACATGACCGTACTAATTCCACTGTATATAGGAGAAGACCAATTCAGTGTTGGAATTGTGGAGTTGAAGGGCATCTTAGGAATCGATGCCCTAAGAATACATCTAGTCAGGACCAGGAAAACGCCAACTAGTCAGCTTTGAGGGGCGAAAGCTGGCTAGGTGCTACCAAGCCCCACCAACTATTAAGATCAAGGTAACCCGTCTGCAAAATAATGGAACGAGTTTGGTAGTACCAGGGCGTATATGCGGACGGGATTGTGAAATGGTCCTTGATACAGGCTCTAGTCACACCATAGTAAGACCGAACATCGTCGCTCACTGCAGAATACAAAAGCCAGACCGGAACTACATCTTGGAGACAGCAAATGGAGAAGTCATATCAGTGAAAGGCATCCATATAGCTAGAATAACCCTGGGGACAACCACTTTCCAACACAACATCTTAGTAGCAGATATAACTGATGATGTCATTCTTGGACTTGATGTCATGACTGAACATCATTTTGTGCTGGACCTTTCTCGAAGATCATTGAAGACCAAAGATGAAGAAATCATCATGCAGTTTCCCGAAATCAGAAACCTTCCTATTAGAACTGTGGAAGCGTCAGCAGACATAGAACTTCCAGCAGGTTCAGAAGTTGTAATTGAAGCTATTTGTAGCAGTCCTTCGGCAGTTGAAGAAACTGTAATTGTAGAACCAGAGCAAGAGAACAGCCTGTATAGGAAGGGCATATTAACTGGAAAGACTTTAACAGAAAGGAAAAACAATTTGGTATTGGTCAGAATGTTAAATCTGAAAGACTACCCACAACAGATCAAGAAAGGTGAACCTTTGGGAGTTTGTCAAACAGTTGGATCGGTCTTCAGTAATATAGAACCATCAACAACACCTCGAAGTATTGAAAAACTACCTGAAGTTCTTCAAGGCCTTGTTAACCGATTCAAGTCCCCACTACAAGCCGATGAGGTCCAAAAATTGGAAGATTTGTTGAGGCGTTATCAAGATGTTTTCTCATTAACAGAAGATGATGTTGGAAGGACTAATCTTGTGCAACACCGAATAAATACCGGCGACACCACGCCAATTAAACAAGCTCCACGACGGATTCCTTTAGCCAAGCAAGAAGAGGTATCCACGATGTTGAGAGACATGCAGCAGCAGGGAGTCATTGAACCATCCCAGAGTCCATGGACCTCGCCGGTTGTTTTGGTAAAGAAGAAGGATGGCTCTACCAGATTTTGTGTAGATTATAGAAGACTAAACGATGTCACTAAGAAGGACAGTTATCCATTGCCAAGAATAGACGACACCCTGGATACACTGTCTGGATCTCAATGGTTTTCCACATTAGACCTGAAGAGTGGCTATTGGCAAGTGCAGCTTCATCCAAATGATAAAGAGAAGACCGCCTTTTTCATTGGTACGGGTTTGTGGCACTTCAACGTTATGCCCTTTGGTCTCTGCAATGCACCAGCCACCTTTGAAAGACTTATGGAAACCATTCTACGAGGAATGACCTGGAAAACGTGTCTCGTTTATCTTGATGACATCATAATACTGGGAAAAGACTTTGAAGATCATTTGAAGAATGTCCAAGAAGTTTTCCAAAAGTTGAGGAAGCCCGGCTCAAGCTAAGTCCCAAGAAGTGCATGCTCTTTCAAAAGGAAGTCAAGTATTTAGGACACATTATTTCCTCTGACGGAGTGAAGACTGACCCAGAGAAAACTGAAACCGTCTGGAAATGGCCAGTACCGAAAGACAAACATGAATTAAGGAGTTTCCTTGGACTTTGCACTTACTATCGCAAGTTTGTGAAAAATTTCGCCGAGATTGCGAAACCCTTACATCGACTCACAGAAAACAATCAGCCATTTATCTGGATGGAACAATGTCAACAAGCTTTTCAGAGATTAAAGGAAGCTTTGTGTTCTTCTCCGATTCTGTCATATCCCAAGCCTGGAAAGACATTCATCGTGGACACGGATGCTAGTAATACTGGAATTGGAGGAGTATTATCACAAATTGAAAACGGGCATGAAAAAGTGATTTCCTACTTTAGTAAGGTCCTCTCTAAGCAAGAAATGAACTACTGCGTAACCAGAAGAGAGTTGCTTGCCATAGTTAAAACTGTGGAGCATTTTCATAAGTATCTCTATGGTCAGCCGTTCGTCTTGAGGACCGATCATGCTTCTTTGAAGTGGCTACTGCAGTTCAAGAATCCGGAAGGCCAAGTGGCAAGATGGCTTCAACGGTTGCAGGAGTACGACTTCAAAATTGAACACCGGAAAGGATCTAACCATCGGAATGCTGATGCCCTATCCAGAAGACCATGCCCTCCAAACTGTAAGCACTGTATGCGACAAGAAATTAGAGAACAAGATGATTTTCTTTGCCGAAGAATTAACATCCAGGGCCCAGAGGATTGGGATATTAAAACCATTGCTAAAGAACAAAGTGAAGACCCGGATTTTGGACCAATTTTCCAATGGAAGATAAACAACATGGACAGACCCACCTGGCAGGACATTGCTGATAAGTCACCATCTCTAAAAAGTTACTGGGCGTTATGGAATTCTTTAGCCATCGAGAACGGCCTATTAAAAAGAGTCTGGGAGAGCCCAGACGGCAAAGAAAAGATTTATCAAACAATACTGCCCCAGAAAAGAATTCCAGAAGTTCTTCAAGCACTGCACAGTGGAGTCGGTGGTGGGCACTTTGGAATAAACAAAACTCTGAATAAAGTTAGAGAACGATTCTACTGGCTTGGCAGTCGGTCCGATGTGGAAGAATGGTGCCGACGTTGTGATACTTGCGCCTCTAGTAAGGGACCCAGGACTCGAAGCCGAGGACAGATGAAGCAGTACAATGTTGGAGCTCCATTCGAGAGAATAGCTATTGACATAGCTGGACCATTTCCTCGAAGCAGCAGTGGGAATCGTTATATTTTGGTAGTGATGGACTACTTCAGTAAATGGCCTGAAATATATCCCTTACCTAATCAAGAAGCTGTTACCGTAGCCGAAGCATTATTCGAAAATTGGATATGTCGTTATGGGGTGCCCAGAGAGATCCATTCCGACCAAGGACGAAATTTCGAGTCGGAAGTATTTCAGAACGTTTGTGAGCTGCTAGGCATTCACAAAACCAGAACTACACCTCTTCACCCGCAATCAGATGGAATGGTGGAAAGATTCAATCGCACCATCGAAAACTTCCTGAGAACGGCCGTCAACGAGAAACAGACCAACTGGGATACCTGTCTTCCTCCATTCTTACTGGCTTACCGAGCAGCAATTCATGAGACCACGGGTAAAACACCAGCCAACGTGATTTTCGGCACAGAATTGCGGCTACCCATAGATCTAATTATGAATCGACCGCAACACGAGGAAAACTTAGATGATTATCTCAGCCATCTGAAAGATCGAATAAAGATGGTACATGAAGAAGTACGAGAGAAGATAAACATAGAAAGCGACAGAATGAAGACCAGATACGACTTGCGTGCCAACAGCAGCGGGTTTCAAGAGCTTGAGAAAGTGTGGCTGTATAACCCAAGAAGAAGCAAGGGTAAATCTCCGAAGCTGCAGAAATCGTGGGAAGGCCCTTATACTGTCGTGTCACGATTGAATGACGTAGTTTACAGGATCCAGAGGAATCCCCAAGCCAAGATGAAGATTGTCCACATCGATCGTTTGACACCTTATCAAGAAGGCCATGCGGACAATGGAGTAACCTGATCGGGACGATCAGTTTTAAGAGGGGGGCAATGTTACGAAAGCTCACCTACCTTTTTAGTTGGTTAATTATGTTCCTGTTTTCGTTAGAATTTATAATTGAAGCTCACATAGCTCATTAGTTTGTAAATTACGTTTCTGTTTATGTTAGAATTTACAATTTTGTGATGCCTTTATTTTGACGTTTTCCGGAATATTCCAGGCTATATTCTATTTGTTTCTCGACACGTTCTCGAAATCTCAGAAACTTCGAGAACTGTAAAAACCTATATAAGCAGATCATTCTCGGCCGCTGGGTCAGTTTGTATTCAGCAGCCAAACGCAAGTGACAAACGTCAAAGTAAAGCGTTGACAGTTGCGAAATTGTTGAAGAATATTTCTTGTATTATCAAGAGTGATAATAAAGATTATTTGTCTACGTGACGTGTTTCAACGATAACCTAATTTCGAGGTTACAATATGTACAAATAAGTTATTATGTATTACTTCATTCAGTATAGATGATCCTGAAATAGAGACTTTAGTGCTCCAGTTAGAAATTGACACTTTATTAAGAAAAACAAAACTGGATTGAAAATTGGGTTATGCCAGTTTACCTAACTTGAATCTACGAACAGCCAAATATTTTATCTGAAAGTGGTGTAAAATTATTATTTTCGGGCAACACTGAATTATTCCACTACACTGTACTACACGCTATGTAGGGTTTACGAACAAAGCTACTCAGTGTTAGTGCAGTGTAAGTAGTTTCTGACTTCTCTCGTTTTTGTGCGATTTTATCTGGAACATCGGGTGGCTTGAGGTCCTAAACATTTTCATTTAACTGATTTGTTACTGAAATGGCCTTCTCAGTTCATATTTTCAGTGTATTGCAGCATTAAAGAACATATTCTTCTCTGTGAAAGTATGAGGTTTCGTTGACTATGTATAGCAAAATATTTATATCTAATACGATATATTTAGGTTACCATGCAGCATTTGATTTTAAGTAATTTGGGCAACTCTGCATTAAAGATATCTAGTTATAAATACCTAAGTAAACTTGAGGTGTAACTAACCTAACACATATTGTGTTTAGCCTAATTGTTACTATTTTATAGAATGATGTATCTAACATTGATTTTTTGGATTTAATAATTGCGATGAAATGGAATATTTTCAATGTTGGACTACATATTTTAAAATTCAATATCTACAGTTCGAAAAGGTAGCACGTGGTCGTAATATTCACATTTTTCTTAATCAAATGGATCCCATATACCTATAAGGCTACCTTAATTTGATACCTATAGTCTCAAACATTTTTTCTTTAAAATCATGGGACAAGTTTTGAACAAAATTTGTATTATATTGTTGATTGAAACAACTAAGAATCAATAAATGTTAAAAGTAGATTTCATTACGAATACGTCAGCAGTTCGAAATAAATCGCCAAATTTGTTTTCAAAGCGTGTCATTATTATTGCAATAGATTGTACCTACCTATAACAAAAGGTTCATAGTTCTGAGATACTAGGTGTAATACACCTATACGTTTACTTCTAGAAAATACTAGCAAATGAATATCATCAGTTCTATAAATGCCAACAAATTTTAAACTTCACCAACCACACTCGTAACTGTACCTAGTAAAAATTTGTTGCACAATAATAAGTATGCTTCGTAAAGTAAAAAATTTACAATACAAAATATGTTTCTTTGGAAAATTAATACATTAGAATACATTTAATTTTATCGAACTGTAAGTAATTTGAAATAAATGCATTCTTTTCATTATGATGTAAAAATATGTAACTAATTAGGTACTTAAATTATAATTAATGTAAAGAAAATTGTCACACTTAATTAATTTTAAAACTTACTATTTTTTTCTTAAGAAACCTATACGTGGACAAAAATAAATTTGTGTATATACTGTTAAAAATTATTGTAAATTTACACATTGTTTACATCATACATTAATGCAAAAACCAAATCCATAATGTATTACAAGAATCTTCATGTAAAAACTGTATTTATAAGAACTTTTAGCAATATCTACTTATTTATTTAAAATGTTCCTTTTTGAGTCAGTAAAATAGGTACCTGCTTAAATAAAATATGTAAAAAATAAAGACTTTCTGTTTTACATAGTATCTACACTGATCTAAATTTGTCTGTAATTTCACATAAGTTTACGTTGGCAATTTGTGACCCGCGTAAGGTTATGTAAAATACGAATATTATATAGGTAATAATTTTGTAAATGAAATAAGTACACTGTCATATTACAGAAATAAACGTGGATACAATTCCATATTATAATATGTGATTTTACATCTATTACGCTAAATTATATCGAAAATTTCCGTCACTATAATTTGTATTGACTTATAAATTATATTTTTTAGGTTGGAATTGTAAAATATAGATATGTAACTTTACTAAGTAGGTAATTTAAATTTTCTTTTATTTTATATATACCTTTATAACTAACATTGACAGATATGCACAGAGAAAACTGTTTCAATAACTAATAGTATTTTACATATACCTATGACTGAATATCAATGTATAAAGAATTGAATAACATGCGTATATTAAAAAAATATATGTACAAAGGAGTTCATCAATTAATTCAAATATTTTCATTTTATTTAATATGAATAGTGTAACAGAAGCCAATTGAAAAATGTATTATATTATTTTTGTAGCCATATGGAGAGTTTTTCATATATTTTCAGGTATTGATAATATTGTGTGAAACTAACTACTCTGTGGACTAAAGCCCCAACCTGCGTTGAATTACACCCACAATATCTACCCATATATTATTATTATCTTTTTTTTTACTGTTTAAGAAAGGTATTTTAAGCTAATATGTATCAAATCTCCTACAATTCCTATCAATGAAGTCATATGTATGTTCTCTGATACCAAACATCTAGGTATGCTAATGAACATCCACAGACAAAACTCTATTCAATAATTATCTAAAGAATTTAATATATTTACTAACCTCTGGAGTGGGAACTCGAAATTCAACCACAATAGATGAGATCTCACTTATTTCTGCATTTTATTAGGATTGCTTCATCAGGTGGCCTCCTTTAACTTGAGTCAAATATCTAACTATAAAGATGATTATACCAATAAATTAAAATTATTTGAAATTGAGTGTGTTGACAGATGAAGTTGAGAAAAGGGAAAAGTGCGCTTGTTAAACTGTATATACAAATGTATACGTTTAATCTAGCCAATATAATATGCGGGATATATCTTACTAATAAATTATTAGAAATACAGTAGATTTTATTATTATAATTCAATAATAGATACGCTAGCGAGACACATTTTGATTTCTAAATACTTAAGAAGGCTTTATCAGGAGCAGAAATAACTTCTGTGTAAGAAGACTTTTTTAGTGAAATTTGTTCATACAGCCTGTAAATATCAACTACCTATCCACCCTTCTCTGTAAAAGTGTATTGTTTTCATCATCTAAAAATGTAGGTATTGAAATGTAGGTATTTCATTGATATTAGGAAATATGTTAAATATTTTCGCTAAAAATACTACATAATTATTTTTGAAATATCAGAGTATAATAATAGGTATATTCCTTTGGCTTTGCAAATATTTATAGACACACGTATATCTGTGTAAAAATAACTATTTTAACTTGAATTTTAGTTAACAGTTAAGCTTATAATTAACGTAACTACTAATAATAATATCTGATGTAAGCAATTTACTATCATATAGATAAATATGTTTAAAATGAATGTTGTATAGTTAGATGTTTAAAATGAATGTTGTAGAGACACATATGTAATGGCGTATTTTTGATGCAACATCTAAACAACGTACCGCTTCACTTTCTATGATATTTATGAATTGTATAATATTTAAGTTGACACAAGCTGCAAGTGTACACGTAACAATATCACTTTATACTTACTGTTTTACTAATGTTCCACAAAATGCTCTTATTAATGAGCCCTATAGGTTTTTCTACTATACGTTTACAACACAACTAACACGTAGGTATTAGGTTAGAGGTTAGGTTGATGTGCATCTGAGCATGTGCAACAGAAATCACATGAAAACTTCTGTAAAATTTCATAATAAATTTAGTAAAGCGAAATAGTTCCATTGTAGTACATTGTATTACCGCACTATTTCTGAAACATCCTAATTTTATTAGGTAAAAACAAATACACTTGATTATTCCCTAATATACCTAGGTATAATGTACATTCAAATTTTCTAGTAAATATTATGTAAAACGAGCATAACAAAACATGGAAAACATCCAATTTTATCGGTGTACCTAATAGAACCGGAATAGTTGTAGGTACCTACCTATTCATCTATTTTTGAGTACTTAAATTTATTGAAATTGTTGTACGAAGTATATTATGTATTTCTGTCGGTAATTACAAAGTATGATTTATAAAAATAATAATTACGAAATTGAATAATACTTTGATACAAAAGCTATTCAGTTCTAATAAAAGTTATAATTAATGCAGTATAATGGTTGCCTTGGTCTTCCATCCACTAATGGAACTGGAGGGGCACGCAAAGCCACCTCCTTATAATGGTGGACTGTGTTTAATGAAAATACAAAGTAATAATCAACGCCCTTTTGCGAAGCCAGGAATACAAGTTGCAAAGTGCAATTTTACTCATGATAATCTTGGTCGGAATATTATTTAGATATATCAGGTCCGCAATGGCATGAGCTATAAATATTATTGAATATAATTTACGACCGACTCTACCTGTATATAAAACGCCGACCTTCTCGCGGTAATATATTACAAAAGCTACTTCACGCTTTTCATTTTCTGTTTCTTTTTAACATTAACGAACATGCCACTCTCTGACTGAAATATGTGCATCGATGTAGCATTCATATTTGTCTGGTTGTATATTGCAACTTTGTTGCACTGATGCTATCATGGTTTCTCTCGCTGGTTTGTGTTTAGATGAAGTTACAAGCAGTAAGTCATTTATTTTTTTCAGTTATTATATATTTTCTCGCATTAACATTAAAATGCACTTACTTTTTGACTTATAATTGCATGTAATGTGTTGACGATGAATACCTCCTATTTAACGTTTTAAATTATTATACAGTATTGTTTACATTCCTTTTAATCAATTACTGTGACACAGCATATGCACGTGTACACATTATATGCACACAATTGTTGCCAAGGATACTGGTTATTATTGGGTAGTCATTTTCCTTACATAAATTTTTTTTAAAATGTCCACGTACTTATATTTTGGAAAGGGTTTGTAGTTTGTAGAATTAACTTCTAATTCCTTAAATTATCGTGCAACGTACAAGTATGTAAAACACAATATTTATAAAATATAGTATCCACTGAAACCTTTATATCATCGTAAAAATTAAAATAGTACCTACAATTACCTAATTAGGCACTTAATTCACTGAAAATTCAACAACAAAACAATTCACTTAAATGAGTTTAAATTTAGGTATATAGGTAATATTATTTTTTACTCTACACACTCGAATGTAATAGGCACTGATTTTATAAATTCTCTGAGTTACGACTCGGACAACCATGGAGTAGTGGTTTTTAGGCTTTCACGGCCGGTGCTATCATTTGATGCATACTGATTTTCCGGGTTGTTATCCTGTGACCTGGGTAACTGGTCGCTATCAGAAATAGAATTAAAGTGCACATCCCTAGCAGTATCCGGGATTCTTTGACCTGCCCTGGCTGTTCTCGGGCGGCTATGGGACGCCTCGGAAGACCATCATTATCCGAGAAACGGTTCCGACCGTTTCACTCGTAATACCAACAGTAGGAGCCGATATATGGACATACCCAGAGATACCGACAGCGGGTCTGTCTCCACAGAGCCTAGCCAGAGAACAACAAGAGCACGTCAAAGAATCCCGGCTAATGCTAGAGATGTGCACTTAATTCTGTTTCTGGCAGCAATCAGTTACCGAGGTCACGGCATGAAAACCCGGAAAATTACTATGTATCAAACCATGTAGTATGTATGTTCGATTGCAAAACCTGGGTATAAATGTTTGATTAAAGTTTTCCATTTGTTGTAGATAAAGATGCGTATTTACTTAAACATTTTACTCCGAACGAACCGAATGCGCCGCGCAAATCGAATTTACCGACAAGGCACGGAAAAAGTTTGGCGCGATCGGTATCCGGTTCGGTAACCGAATTCGGAGGTGTGCGCGTGGCGCTTTTGTTTCATTTAGAGTATAGAATGGTCAAGTCAATGCACACCTTAAGATTTTAAGATCCTTTTTTTTAATAGTTCTGCAATTCTGCAAACCGAGTTATCAACCATAAATGAAAAATATCTACCAGTTAGTAGATATTCTACTATTAATTTTTTGTCTCGGTACCTACCTGAATTTTATGACGTTCGTATGCAAATAAAACAACAAAAATGAACTACACAAACTATTGGAAAGAATGTATTCCTGGGTGGCGTACAGTTAGTAATTATTCGATTTTGCAGAAAAAATATGTATCTACTGATCAATTGATCATGATTTATATATCCTACGATTAGATACAATTAAAAGATATAAACATGAAGAACGACTACTGAAAATTGCATTAGTGTATTATACCACACTTCTCATAAATCAGTATGAGCCATTTAGACGTCTATAAATGAGGATGCAGAGAGGAGTAATAATATTAACTTAATGGCAACATATATAAATATAGGTAATGTTTTTATAGCCATAATAGAGTATTGGGCTCTGGGGGAATGTTATGTGTACTAGCTTAGGAGGATTAAGTGCGATAACTAGGTATATTAAATAGAATGAACAATTACTGTACACTGAGGAACTCAGACCAATAGGAAAATTTTGCTAAGATAATATGTATCGTTACTCAAATTTTGATTAAAATTTAGTGTGCCAAGTATAATAAAAATAATTTTCTAACATAATTGTATATAATACCTATATTCAGTCGGCATTTTATCACTGTTGAAAATATAATTTAGCTACTGGTGGAACAGTATATAGATATACTTAATAAAAAAATGTTTGCTAAACGAACCTACGAATGTTCCTGCGGCTAATAGGGCCTGATGGATAATAAGGAGAAAAAATAAAAAAATACCTTTTAAAATCTTCATTTCCGCTCACACGGCGAAGTATAGAACATAAGATAGAGTCAAATACATATATCAGTATACATAATTTAATTGTTTCTGGTATTTCGATAGTAAAGTACGCGGTAACATTAACTAAATAGTAAAACCTGCTGCAAAAATCGTCATTATTTTTGTTTGTTGAATTAATAACATTAACAATATGTGCACAGAATAATTCTGTATCTATTATTATATTTCATGATAATTATATGTCCTGTTTGTTATTCATCACCTAATATATATTATTTAACAATCAAATTTACATGTATTGCGTGCAGTAAGGCTACAGCATAATTTAGTCACGTCCTATTAGACCCATGAGACTAATTAATTGTTTAGCACCCCAAGATTTTTAAAACTAATCACAATCTCACTTACATTATATTGTTCCATTATTTGTAGTAACAAATTTTAAAACAATGGAAGCTCTACATGGTCTACCGATCCTTTAAACATTACTGGGATGCTGAGCTTCTGTAATTTTTAATCAAAATCGCGAAAAGAAATTAAGTCACGTTTCAATGTTATTTTATCTAGCGTATGGTCAAAATACATGACCCACAATAATATATGAAGTGGTTTCTCAGCAACAGATTTGTTGAATCCTAACATGAAATTACCTTCGCTCCATCTATTTTGATTCTAAACGAAATACAGGTGCATCCAAGCTTTGTTCAAATAGCCTTAACATATCTAGTACAAATTCTTCTCTAGTTCCTCCAACATCAAATACTAGATGACTTAGAGTGCCCCGATAGATGTGATTAAACGTGATAGTTCAATTATATGCTGATTATATTTCTACTATTGACTAAATTAATTTCCTTGTTATGATACCATCCTATCACAAGGCCTATATTGTTGTTTTTTTAAAAATTAGTGTGTGTTTTCTTTTTGTTTATAATTTATATTATTTATGTTCTGTTTTATCTTTAAGACAAAGAAAAATTGACTGATATATTTTATTATACACAACATTTTTAATTTTTCTCAAATCTAACTTTAGTAGGCCTTATTGCAGTTACCTTAGTAGTTATAAAATATTTTAACTTGTTGAACATAAAATAATTAAGTTAGCCTTGATAAGAAACGAACACTGGTAGGCACTGTCACTACACACTTTCTTATGCATCATGTATTTATTATTCTTCGAATTGTTTATACCGGGTTAACTATGATTAAATACAAACATTTTAACCACGTGCTCAGGAAAGCCTAAAAGACAATAAAATAATTATTTCAGAATTTTAGCTCGATATTTCAAAAATGGGGCAAAACCCTCTTTTCTACGGAAAGTCGGCGCCTATGATAAATATCAACTGAGATGGCTTAGATCCATAGATAAATCTTACACTTGTCAACAATATGTACTACCATGCGGTCGTTTTTTTGCAGCATTTATAAATGCAGAAACGACAAAAATTAACATTCTTATTAGTAAAATACCTGATAGGGAGGAAACAGTTAATCCGTTTTTTCATTTCATTACAAACTGACAAAACTACATTTTCATTCATTAAAAGCACTCACTACCGGTAACACACTTCCCGTAGGTACAGTTAGATATAATGCCTATTTATTATAACAAAATTGAACGAAAGGAGTAGATAATTGAAAACTTTTAATGTACCCGCGGCAATCTTATGATATGAATTTTACCGTCGTGTTGCTAGTTGCCTACTCTGACTGGCATAGGCGATGTTAAATAATGTTTTTGTTAATTCTTAATTACCTCTATGCCCTCGTAAAATATTTGTACTTAGTCATAGTGAACCCTGTATATTATTTTTTCATTTGACATAGGTACCTAAATATCTAATGTATACAGATCACAATACCTTATTATAGTTATCATATCTTATCTAGTACATATTAATATAGGTATACGTCTTTTTTGCTGTAATGCATGCGTCTGCGTATACCAGTTACAATTAGTCGTATATTAACAAAATATCTAGCTATACTGTTGTAAAAATTTTTCTTGGAAAAGTTGCCTTGTAGGCATAAGTAAATCATTTGTAACTATTTATAAGTAGGCCTCAACTAAAGTTAGTTACCCACTGTAATAATTTATCTAGTTACCATTAGTAGAAAAATGTACCTATTAAACGTAAGAAGGCATTCTATTGTTTTAGCAAAACGCCGACTTACGGCCAGTTCACATGGCAATATTCTGTTTTTGCAGGATCATTTTTTGCGGGAATTTCTTGAGTAGCCAATGTGCTTTAATAACAGCGTTCACACAATCGACCGGATACTGGCAGGATCTGGCAAAATACCAATACGGTTAAATTTTGTCATTCGACTTGGTCACTGTTGACTGAATGTTGTTGTAATGTAAAAAACAGAATTGAGATACAGATTCTCGCCTATGGTTTTGATAAAGAATCCTATAGAATATATAAATAGATGACAACAAAATGGGATGTGGATTGTGAAAATGGACCTGTAATATGGGATAAATCTTTAGAAACATACAAAGATAAAAATTTTGAGTATCGCCCCATGGCGTGAAATTTGTATTGCATAGAAAAAGGACTGAGGAAATGGATCGGAAAGAGAAGCAAGAATTTAGAAAGATTTTTATTTGTCCCTTGAAAGAAATTAACTTTTATACAAAATATCGCGAATATTTTTGCGATTTATTTAATGGTGGGAAAATCTCTACTTGTAACGAATTTTGTCAACTATAACATTTTTTATCATTTTAATCATGAAACTGATGTCATGGTAGATGGTCACAAGCTCAAAACAAGGTTATTGACGCCACATAATAATAAAAGTAGCAATAATATTTGTACCTACTGTTTTGATAAATTTGTCAAAAGTTGAGATTTGCCCGCCATAAATAATTAAAACAAAAGTTGCAAAATTCGTGCAAAACTTATTTTTGATAATTTGGTGTGCTTTGAACCCTTCTGTAGTGGTACACTTAGGTAATCATGCAACCCTCACCTTCCGTAACGCCTCGAGACTGTTATATCACTGTTTCTACTAATAATGAGTGTTATGTAATGCAGTTATTTTTGTCATTTTTATATATTTTTTTTATACCTGATTGCCTTCACATTTAGTACGCCTATGAAATGCTCCTCGCACGCTTGTCTGTAAGTTAGCGATGAGTCACTCTAAATTTTTGGCGGATGGATATAGTATCAGCCCGGATAAAATATACAATTATCTATGTAACCTTAGTTTCACAAGATCTACCCAAAACAGAGACATATACTTATTTACCACTATTCCCCGAACACTTTGTATATAAATATAACTATATCAAATTCCTAACTGAAGTTAGGTACACTAACAACAAATTTACTTTAAGAAGTACAAATACCTATGCAGATAACAAAAGTATTTGTTTTTCTCAAAGCTAATGGCATGGAAGATATTACGTAGACTGTCGTTTACAGACAATCATTCACAGGTCATGAATTTTATGTGCAAATATGTTAAAACTGAATTTTCTGAACTGAAAATGTGTACCTAGTTTTATGAGGGGCGCCATTTAACCATAAAACAAAAGGAATCAGCGACGGAAAGAGACATCCACAGTTTACAATTATTGTGCATATAGCGTCATTTGTCGTGTCTTCATATGAAAACAAAAAATGAGCACAATAAAGTTAGAATTATAAAAAAATATATATAAAAATTTCTGTAGGTAAATGCATAGTAACGGCCATGGTGAAATTTTAGAAGAGATGAGGTATAATTATAAGCAATAATAAAAATAATGTTGCTGATTTAATGTGCATTCCTGCTTTCTTATTTTGGTAGTAGCTGCTGTAACTTTTACCGTAAAAAAATGTATACTGAGGTCATAGGTTTTCATCCTATGATGACTAATTCTGCAGCAGTTGTAATAAATTTATTATTTTACTTCAAATAGGTAAGTGACTAGTAAATAATTTTCTTGCTAAATTCTAAACTTCTTAAAATTTTAAACTTTAATTTCAATATATAAATTAGACATACATACATACATTTTTACTTCACATAATGTATACATATCACAATATACAGGGTGTCCAGTAAAGGATAGGCCATACTTTAAGGTTAGCTTCCTTGGGCGTGATTTAAATCAACTTACCTTAGTGCAATTTTGCTTCTCTAAGAAGTTATATAAGTCTAAAAAGTACCTATGTTTTTATTTTATTCTTCTGATATTTTATCAAAAGCAGCTTGTAAATGATAGGTAGTAAGTACAAACATTTACGCAATTAATTAGGTACTTGCCTTTAAATATTTTATACAGATAAATAATAATAATCCGTAGGTACCTACATGCTTTTGCAATAATAATGACACTCCCTCGAAACAGTTTTTGATCTTCTGGAAGTTCTGAGCAGAAATTTCATTAAATCTCTATTGGTGAGTGAAACAACTAAGGACTAATGCCAAAAGTTGAGTGTAAGTTTTATTACAAATACATCAGCAGTTTAAAAGAAATCGCAAAATTTATTTTAAAGAGTGTTATTATTGTTGCAAACGATTGTACCTATTCAGTATTTAAAATTAGCGCTTTAATTATTGAGGTGGGTAGATACATGGGTATGGTATCTGCAGAAAACTGGTAAGAAAATATACCTACATAAGTACTTGCTTTTCTAATGTAAATGTGTATTTGCATTAATCAAGTTCATATAACTAATTTATAGAAGTGTGTAGGTAGTACAAACTGAATAAACATCTATCTTTTCCGGATTGAATAGCGTGGATACTTAACAACAAAATACGTCACCAAAAGACCTCACACATAGGTACTAGGTATGTTAATTTTACCGTATAAATAAATCACCGAAGTGGAAAAACTAGGAAGATTCTATTTACATCAGGAATGTGCTGATACTTGCCTATATACTTGTTTCTTACTGAATAGTTTATTTGTTCAATTTATGCACTCAAAAACTTGGAATCAAGTCAAGTAGGCAATTTCTATAAGTAAAAAAGAGTACTTGAAAAATAAGACCTCGTTGTACAACTGATTTATTATAGAAGTTTTAAATTGATTTACAATTTATTTTAAATAAGTCAATAACAATTGGTTGTTAAAACGAATCCACACCAAATTGTACTGAAATAATGACATAATAGCACAATTAAAACCCCGGCTGGATTGGAGATTTTAATGATTTTTGACAGCGAAGTACACTAAATATTTTATTAAATTTGGACATCCAGCGTTCTCAATTTGTAGCAATGCTGCATTGCCAGATTTACTATAAATGAATTGCTAATATGGTTTTTGGAAACATGCATTCGAAGAAAAGTAACAATAAATATGGTGAGTGTAAATGTTTGCTAAGTAGGTACATCTAGGCGAGTACTACAAGCAAAAAATATTTTACCCAAATCGTACTGTCTAGCCAAATGTTACAAGAGTATTCCAGGTCAAATTTGAAATCCGATGTGTGGAAATCTTTCTCTGTATGCTCTCACTGATTCCCGATCATTCGTTGGCAGTAATCGTAAATCAATATCATATCGTTAATTTCTGCGTTAATGTAAAAGTACGGCCATATAACGTATAATTTAAGAGTTAAATGGCAATTTTTACAATTAAATAATAAAGGTTTGTTAGATTCAACCGCTTGACAATACTCTTTTGTAACTAATGATACACTTATCGTTGATAACTCGTTATTATGATGAATTTCAGTACCTACCTACGCAATAAAATATTTAGGTCAAGTTGCAATATTAAACTAACCAAGTGTAATGTAACCAATGGTACACTAAGTTTCCAGTTATCCTTTAAATTCGGTAACTGACTGAATAATATAACAATGGACGGGCTTCGTTAATCAAAACTATCTCATTTTCGGTCCCGTCAGAATTTTTAGAACTGCAACTAGTTAGTAATATTGGTTGCAGCGACCTCGTTCTTAACGGAAGAATTATTATCTATTTGAATCAATAAAAGAAACTCATTTTTGTCAAGATGTAAATTGGCAAATTGTGTGACACAAGAGTGCAGTTTAATATTGTTGCCAACAAATTGCCCGTAGTAGCCACAACTTAAGTTCTACAGACTACAGTCACCAACCAGTCAGTGAAACAAATGAAAAATACAAGCAGGCAAGAGAATATACAAATAAAGAATTTCTTTCTTTTTTTTTGTTTGCATTTTTATGTGCCAAGAGTTTACAATTCATTCATAAAAATGGGACCAAATAATAACATCGTATATACAGAGCAGTCTTTGTCCGTTTTCATATTTTATTGATACACAACCTTCTACTAGCAAAGGTGCACTAGGAATAACTAAATAACACACATTCACAGGAAACAATGTCACACAAAGACACAACTATTGTTAAACATGTTGGAGGAAATGACGAAAGACAATGGTGCATATATATCAAAATTAACAAGCAGGGGTGGAAGTGGAGCTCAGAGTATGCTCATTTACTCTTTGGCTCACACAATACATACAACTGATCTCAGAAACTATAATACTTTATATTTGGCTCAGTTAGAATAGAGCAGGTAAAGAAAGAAAATTAAGTAGGTACAAAAAGAATAACAAAAGTTTTAAAGTACAATAAGAAAAGAAAAAAAAAACATAAATAAATTTAAATAAATTTAGCATCCACAAAAATTAACCTAATTGTTAAATAGTTAACTGTCAATTCTATTCTTGAATAAGTACACTGTTGGCGAATCAACTATGTCCTGAGGTAATGAATTCCAAGTATCGAAGACTCTGTTGCTCAGAAAATGTTGTGTGGTACGCGTTTTGAAGTTCTCCTTCTTAAGTTTTAAAGCATGTCCACGAAGACGAGTGTCTGTATTGAGTGGAAAAGCTGTGTCGAAGTTGCCAAAATTGAATTTTAAAATACGGTAAGTTAATATTAAATCACCACGAAGACGTCGTTGATGAAATGTCGTGAGATCTGCAGATATTAATCTATCGGACGGCTGAACAGGACCAAGGGATAATCTAGTAGCTCGACGTTGAACTTTTTCCAACATATCTTGGTCCCTGATGAGATCAGGACACCACACTGGTCCCGCGTATTCAAGTATGGGACGCACATAGCTTTTGTAGAGTCTGCAGCACGTATCAAAAGATAAATTTGAAAAAGCTTTTTGAAATAAAAACAGTGTTCGCACGTTTACACACAGTGGCGATATGATCACTCCACGTAAGACTACTATTTATTATTACTCCAAGGTCGTTATGTGATGACACACTTTTCAGTAGCCGTTCATTAATAAAGTACGGAGAATTTGGATTGTTTCTACCAACATGCAGTACAACGCAGTTATCTACGTTAAAAGGAATAAGCCAGTCAGTGCACCAAATCTGCAACGTAGCGATGTCATTTTGAAGATTTTGGTAATTGGTCGTGGGATCAGCGTATATTTTAGTGTCATCAGCGTAGAACGATATCGAGCTTGTGGAAATATATTGAATGTCACTTGCATAAATAACAAATAATAGCGGGCCAAGAACCGAGCCTTGTGGGACTCCACTTGTAACTGGTCTTACCTCAGAATAATCTTGACCAACTCTAATCTTAAATCTGTCGCCAAGGAAGTCAGCTATCCATCTATTCAGGTTATCACGAATACCTAGATGATTTAACTTATAGAGAAGTCTACGTTTGGGAACTCTGTCAAAAGCTCTAGAGAAATCCAGATAAATAATGTCCGTAGGGGCTCTGTTATCTAGAGCTCTTGACCAGTCATTTACACAATGTAATAAGTTCGTTATAGTGGAACTGTCCTTTACAAAAATGTTGTTGATCCGGAACAATGTTCAAATGCAACAAACCAGACATATGTTCTTTAACAATAGACTCCATTATTTTACATACAATCGGCAGCAGACTGATTGGGCGGTAGTTATTAGCATCGAGTTTATTGGCTTTCTTTAAAATCGGTGTAACAGATGCAAGTTTCCAGGCTGGCGGTATAGAGCATTGAGTAAATGAGGCATTCATTATTTTGGATAAAGGATAACATAGAGTTTCGGCACATTTCTTTAAGAAGAAGGAAGATAAACCATCCAAGCCCGGTGATGAGTAACTTCGAAGAAGAGTCATTTGACGTTTTACTTTATCTGGTGTAAAATAAATGTCACTGAGTGATGATTGTACCCATGGGGTAGCCAGTTGTGGAAATGTATCGTACTGCGGCTCGTCTGTGAAAGATTTAGAAAAGGACAGAGCAAAAATTTCTGCTGAGTCATAGTTGGATGTGCAAAGACTACCATCATATCTCTGCAGTAAGGGAATGTACACCTTACAAGAGAGAGAGAGGAACGAATATATTTATAGAATTTTTTAGTATTTCCACTATTGACTATTGCTTCTTCATAAGACTGCCGGGATGCACTCAAGTGCAACTTTAGAGTATTTGAGAATCTTCTATGAGTTATGAAGTCTTCAACTTGGTTAGAACGCTTATATTTACTTCAAAGGTTTCTTTTATGTTTTATCATTTGTGACACTAGTCAATCCATGGTTTTAATTTATTACGAAAATTTTTTTGCCGTCTAGTATTATCTGACAAGAACGTCTTTGTAATGTTAAGAAAATTATCCCACATCAATAAACAGTTTTCACCTAGAGCGTTGTCCCAGTCAGTTAAAGCCAAGCAATGATTTAATGTAACAAAATCAGTTACTTCGAAAATAGAATAATTGTCTCGTTTGAACACAGGCACTATATTAAGTTGGATATGGGCTGTAATCACATAATGATCAGATATTTCAATAGGAGAAGAAACTTCTATGAATGAAATGAGCTTAACGCCATTAGTAAAAACAAGGTCGAGTGTTGACGGCTCGTTGTTTTGACGAAAGCGAGTGGGCTCATTTATTAACTGCGTTAGATTTGAGTTTTGAACGAAATCCATAAAAAGGTGCTTTATGTTAGCCAGATCAGGAATAATTGTAATTGGCCATATGTTATATCCGGAAAATTAAAATCTCCAGCAATAACAGAATTCTCAAGGTATGACAATTCGTCAAGTTTTTGTAGTAAACTGACATTATCATCAAGGGAAGAGTCACCAGGACGGTAAACACAGGTAATATGAATTTGCACAGACTGTTTATTCAATTTGAGAGAAATAATATTAATATTAGAGATAGTTATGTCCACAGTAGACACAGAAAAGTTTTGAAGTATAGCATTTGCCAAATATCAGATCGGAAAATAGTATAATCTTGAATATTTATTAACGAGTCAGGAATTTTAGGTTTAAGCCAGGTTTCACTTAACAAAATTATATCTGGTTTAAGTAGTTGTACTGTACATAAAAGTTCATTGTATTTGGCCTGAATGGAATCTAGATTTGTATACAGAAGGAACCAATCACTTAAACATGGTAAGGAGGAAACCTGGGAAGCTGGTGTGTTATTGACGAAATGTTACAATCTTAGGAGAGCCATGAATATATTTAATAGCTAGATCTTTCTCACCATTTTGAAGTCGAGTATCAAGTTCACTTCGTAATTCTTTGAGATGTTGCTGTTGAATAGGCGTTTTATCGTATAATATCTTTAAAGCACTGGTTGAACGATTTTCTAAAAGCTTTTTCTTATTTTTGAGAATATATTTAGCCTGCGATTCGGATGGAAAAACTACCTTTAGCATACGAGGAAATTGTGGAGTTGGTTTGCCAATTCTAAAGAAAGTAATTGGTTCAGCCTCACATCCTACAGTATCCAAGATCTCTCTAACTATATTTTTATCAGCGTCTTTTTTGTTTGAGTATCACCGACAGTCTCTGGTGCGCCTCTAATCAATATATTCTTACTGCGAGACATTCGTTCCACTGCCTCGCTTGCTATTTTATCAGTAATATCAACCGAATTAAAAGTTTCAATGTTTACTATTTTGGTTTTTAAAGCCGCAATTTCGTCTGTAAGATGATTATAACAATCATCTATTTTATTTTGCATAAGGTTCTTAAAATCGTCTATTGTTTTGTGAATATCAGACTTAAGCTCATAAATGACATTCTTGATATCACCAAGGATATTTAAATTAGAAGTGCAACTGTTACAGAGAATGCTCAATCCGCGAACTTTCTGTCTCATTACATGATCGGATGATAACAGTCCGGTACAATCCATGTGTAGTGGCCGCTTACAGCCATCACACTGCAAAGTCGATTCACGATTGCTCATCGTCTTCAAACAGTTAGCACAGGAACTGGGCATGTTTGAATTTTTTGCCAACGGAGCTGATAAGACAATAACTGGAATGTGCTTACAGGAGCTCTCAAATATGCACTTATTAGTTAAGTTGTTAGTTGGCTTGCTAGCCAATAACAAGTACAGATTTATTACAAGACTTGTGAGAAAAATTTCCAGGACACTTGCACTAATATAAGTATAAAGAACTGTAATAAACAAGGAGCACAAAATATGTGTACTTCACTCACTCGACAATTCGACAAAGAACCTACCCAATAAGGAAATACTAATCTATTTTTATTGTGAAACCATAACTCTATTTGTAATAGGAAGTTTTATTAAATTACAACAATTATAGCGATAATGAGAAAATAAAAAAAGATACTAATACCTACCTTGTCACTGTTTTAGTAGTACCTACCTAATTTATTGTCTTTACGCAGGTTAATTTGTATATTACACACGTACCTATAATAATTTTAATTTATACGCTGAAAAAGTATGCACTTGGAATGAGAAAAATACGTAGTCGAGGATTGTAAATTATGAATCATTAATTATAAAAGATAATTAGGTATGTTGATAGTTGTGCTTGAGATCTCAATTTATGATTATGAAGTTGTGTATAGGTACTGAGCCAAGTCACTAATCGTAAAATCATGGGGGAAATTCGAGGGAAAATTACATTAAATTTGCAAAATGACAAAGAGAAGAATTTAAATAAAAAATGTAGTTGTTCGGACTACCCTGTACTGTACTTATGTACTTGCTAATATTGATGTAAATAAAAAAAAATATTGCCGACTGCACATGAAGCCAGTGGCCGAGCCAGGACAGTAAGACAGGCCAGCACTATCCTCGTGTGTATTGACGTGTTGAGACAGCAGAATGGTTGGTGCTAGACAGTGCACGAGACAGCACAATAGACATCTGGGCTAAATTTTAAAGACAATAGTCTACCCTCTCCCAAAGTTTGTTTGGACTGGCTACGTGTGCATGAGTAAGCCAGCCACATAGCAAACCAGTTAATGTCGGTTGATTGATAAAAAGTCAAAATTTCGCCTCTAAAAATGAATTTCGAAGAAACAATAAATTTCATTCATCATTATGACCTGAACAATCTCGCTTCGGTCTCATAGCCATCCATTTTCTATCCCAAATC
Organism: Monochamus saltuarius; assembly: GCA_025584915.1. NCBI lineage: Eukaryota > Metazoa > Arthropoda > Insecta > Coleoptera > Cerambycidae > Monochamus > Monochamus saltuarius. The sequence goes on along the minus strand of CM046726.1, from coordinate 25,752,176 downwards.
CCAAAATTTGTGAACACGCTTGGGAAAACGGTCATTTGATTCAATGGGGTTCGGCAAAAATTTTGGAGAAGGAAGATAACGCAAAAAGAAAATTAAAAGAGACCGCGATTATTTTGTTGAACGGAGATAAGTGTGTGTCTAACTGTTCAGTTAACATCGATCATTGTTGGCTACAGTTGTATCAAGAAGAAGTAACAATAAAATAAAAATCATTTAACATCTCTATGGAAGCAGGTAAACAAATTTTAAACTGTCAAACTTGACATACGTTTAAAAAAAAATTTTACTACGATTTTGAGAACGAAAACAGAGAGTTTTTCGAAACGTCAATAACACGGAAGTGCGCGATAGTGATGTGATTTTTGTTATTTTTACTTATCTGCTTTTTTCAGTGTGAGATTTTTTTGGTTAGGCAAACTTAGTTTCGAAAATAACCCTTGACTGTTCCGTTTGGCGCAAGGGCTTATTTAATTAATCTTTATTATTTTTCAGAAGTGTGGCAAAAACCCAACAAAAGTAAAGAAAAATTGGCTTTAATATATGAACGTTAAATTGTCTTGGCTTGTTGTCTTGGCTCACTGTCCTGGATCGGGTACTGGGTCCGTGTGCAATCGGCATAACAGAATGCTTAACATTAAATATAAATGCACTTAATATACATTTCGTTTTGACAGAAGGTTGAAATAATTCTGATTTACCTAATCTAACCTGAATTTATGTTTTATTTATAGTTATTAATTTAAGATTAAGTCAAATAATTTTAAATTATCTTAGATTATAATAGAAATTAATAAATGTTTCTATCATACACAGGGTGGTCACTTTTACTACGCTCGATATAGGATTTAAAATAAGAAGATAGTTGTTCATTTTTTGTCCTTGAAGAAAAACAATGCGCATCTTGTTCTTAGTTTACCCTGTATATATGTATTACCGTTTCTGAGATCTCTGTACTGGGCGTCGTAAAAGTAGCCGCCCTATATGATTGCGCATGTGGCGAACTTTAAATCTTGCTCACGTATATTATGGAATTGATGCTGACCTAAATTTGATATGTACGAGTATATAGATGAAAATAATATAGGTACTTAGTTGTAGGTGTCGCTAGAGTCAGAGAACTAAAAATCTACAATAGCTATTATAGTCTTTTCAACATCAGTTGATGGAAAAACAATCGGCTTTAAGTCCTTAAAAAAGATTTTTACATAATATTCATAATTTTATGAATACCTACAGTGTATGTACAATTGTTGATAGATACTTAGATACAAAAAAACAGTTAAGAGTTTGGCGTGCCGACAGATGTCTTTACACACTTGTCCATTCTGATATCGCATAGGTGATAAAGATAACGTTCAATAAACATATTTACTTGGTACATTAACTATTGGTAACCCGGTCCTTTGGATACATTCAAATAAGTAACCTTATATGATATTTCCTAATAATCATTTTTAATAAAAAATAACTTTATTTAATATATATGTATGTATAAGAATATACAGTGAATAAGTATGTTTTTTAATAGGTACGACATATACCTTATGAAGTTCAAAATTATCCCCATTGGTTTCGTTTACATAAATTGTCGCTGGTCTTCATAAGCGTCATCCACGTTGCTGTATATGCTTTCAGTAGAATCCGAATCATCTTTCAGGTGATCCGGATTGCATCCAATTTGGTTTTATTGTTTTTTCTGTTCACGGTTTTCTTTTCAGACATACATGGCTCATTCAAGACACGGACAAACACCGTAAAAAGTTAATAAGGACCGTAATTCGGATTGCTATCTTTTCATATGCTCAATTAAGGACATTGTTACCTTTTCTTTTTCTAAAAAGTAAGGACATTAAACACATTCTTTATTGTCGAAGACGTTAATTGAATCGTTATTCTATTATTTTTTTATACTGTTGCGAAATCGGTTATCGGTTTCGCACTTCGCGGTTAAAATGAGGTGCATGGAGTACCGTCGTGTAAGAACCTCATATCTATATTGTTTAATATGTAAGAGCACGTTGACAGTAGTTGCAAGTAGTTCAGACAAATTATGTTCCAAATATTTCGGCGAATAATATGAGAGTTTTTCATAGCCCAAACGTGTGTATTAGCAAATGTTGTATCTCGTTATTAGTAAAATTGATTAATGTATTGCTAGAATAAATTTAGTAAGCGTTTTCTTAGAAGAACCACCCTCAAACTGTACTCTTTGATGATGCTCTTGTAGCTTAAACGCTTGAAGTGGATCGATCAGTGGTCGCGCGGTTTAAGGCGTCAGTACTTGAATCGAAGTGACTAGATCGCAGTGGGTTCGACCCCCGCAGCCGTTAGACCGTATATAAGCTATATTCGTGGAGAGATTGGTACCATCTCTGCGGGTATGGTAGGGTGGAAAAATGTTGGCTTGGGTCAATGTGAGAGATTTATACCGGTTGACATTTGACTGCTCCCCTAATTAATGAGGTTTTCCAGGTTTCCCTCATTCCTGCACTGAATGGTGGTTAGGGCCTATCAACGTAAGTTGTTCCAGGACGCAAATGTGGCCTGCTTAATAATAATATGCCGCCCCCTCTCCCGCACAAGTCTTCGACTTCTGGGCTAATCCTCGTGATTTGAATGAGGGTAGAGATATTATTATTATTATTAAGTCGTTGCCCTCGACATATAATCACGAAGCTGAGGTGGATTAATGGGTGATACTCCCCGTATATCTACCCACAACAAGACTACTAATTCGCTATTCAAGCAATTATGAGCTATTGTTAAATATTTAACTGTTAAAGATTGCGCACATTATGCCTGCATTGACCATAAAGGTTCCTATGTTATTTAATGGAGCATCGCACACTGGGCCTGCACCAGCACGTACCGTCATCTACAACGACCGTTTATGCAGGTCGTGTCACTGCAATTTCAATGCCTTGCCGCGCTAGTCCTATGTAAGAACTGTACTGTTAAATATATTTGACCAGTTAAGATGTGGATGTGTCGCTGAACTGTCGGGCACCTTCGTTTATCAACGACCTCTATTTACTTATCGTATACAAACTGCAAGTCCAAATCTTATGTTTTGGCAGGTGAGGACGAAAGAGCACGAAATTTTTTTTATGACATTTGGAAATACTGAAAAAAAAATTTGTTCATCTCTCTCCAGTTTAGGAAATGAATGATTAATTTTTCTTTATAGCTTTCTCCTTTTATTGTGTGAACCCAAAACTTTCTCATTGTCCTGGTTTCCTACTCCTTCTCCTTTTCTTCATACAACATCGCTAAAATAAAATTGTTCTTTTGAGCTACACTCAACTACTACTTCAAAACGTCTGCCACAGATAACCTGCATAAAAAGTTGCTGGCCCCTGACATTTAATGACACATTACGCCTGCACGGACCAGCCCGGACTAGCGAAGAGCAGACCTGCAAACCTGCACGACTTCGTACAATTGTACAGCACAAACCAGCAACTTTTTGTGCAGGTTCTGTGTGTGCAGCAGACGTTTCGAACTGGTAGTTGAGTGTAGCTCGAAGAAATTTTTATTTTGGCGATGTTATATGAAGAGGAGGTGAGGGACGAAGCCAGAAAAATATGACATTTTTCGGTTCATACTATCAATAAAAAGAGAACGCTGTATGGTGAGATTAATCATTTATTTCATGAACTTGAGAGAGATCAAAGACCTTTTTTAAATGGTTTTTAAAAAAATTTTCGAGCTCTTGAATCGCCCTGACTTCCAGCACCAAAGTACAAGAATTCGCAGAGCAGTGTCATCTGACGAAAGACTTGTTTAGCAGATTGTTGAAGGTAAGTAAATAGAGGTTGTTGATACGCGAGGGTGCTCGACAGTTCAGCGACACATCCACAACTTAACTGGACGAGTATATCTAACAGTTTGAAATAAATCCCTGACTTTTGTGGATACAGATCTTACGTCGGACTAGAATGGTCAAGCATAGACATTGTAGATCACCGACACGTATCTACTGTTGTGACGGTCGTTGCAGGTGACGGTACGTGTTGGTGCAGGACTAGTGTGCGATGCTCTATTAAATAACATGGGTACCTGCAACGACCGTCAATGGAGGTCGTATCGGTGGCCTGCAATTTCTATGCCTGGCCACGTTACTCCGACGTAAGATCTGTTCCCACAAATGTCAGGAATTGACTTTAACCTATTAGAAATATTCGACCAGTTAAGTTATGGATGTGTCGCTGAACTGTCGGATACCCTCGCTTATCAACAACCTCTATGTACTTATCTTAAACAAAGTAGGTAACTCTTTCGTCAGATGACACTGCTTGGGAAATCTTGTGTTTTATTGATGTAGGCTAAAACGTTCCAAGAGCTCTAAAAAATGTTTTATTATATTCAGAAATACTGAAAAAAATGTTATTGAACCCCGTCCAGTTCAGGAAATAAATGATGATAATCACCATACAGTTTTCTTCTTTTAATGATAGAGTGGACGCTGAGCAGGCCTGGTTCAAAATAGTTATTTGTCTCATATTACAAAAATAATAGTTACTGTACCATTAAGTTATATGTGTTCATCAGTTTGATAATATATTATGCCTTCATTTAATATAAGTCATCGAGGCCACAGTATAATACACCGAAACAGATTAGATAAAATACATTTTTAGAGTATGTATTTACCTATTCTAAGTTGTATAGGTATAAAAAGTCAAAATCTACAGTATCTCATACAACTAAATTATCAATTTATTATTGAAGTACCTATTTGAAAGCAAAAACATTACAAATTAATTAGGTAATTCTAGGTTATAAAAGTATACTTATATAGATAGGTATTAATATCTTAGTTACTGACCCAACTTAACTAAAAACATAGTAGACAATGTTGGTCTTGAAATTATATCTAATGATCTAACAGGTTCGTCAATCATATTCGAAATTAAATTTTTATTGACATATAAAAGTTGTGTCAAATGTTTAGATGTAGAAGATAGGTTTATTGATGTAACAATATCATTATGGGTCGTTCAGCCACGTGCGAACTACCGCACTAACGTGACAATAAAACTTTTTAATGACGGACGTCACTTAGCTTACACCATTTAAACCTCTAAAATCATGGAGCTGAAAAGACTGTGCAACGTTTACAGAAGCCTTTCAAAATATCGTAAAACTCCTACATCATTATTTATATATTTAATTTATTGCACTACTTTTCTTTTTTTATTCTGTCATCAGAATTAGGTAGTTATTTATCAATAGCTAACCGTCACTAAACATCACCTAAAAACCATAATGAAAAAGTTCAGAAGATGTCAGGCACCTATACTTGCAAAAGTAATTCCTGTACGGTTAATGGACAATTTTGTTAACCCATTATTATCGGACTGTATTATTACTTATTGATGGTATATTTACTTTAGTCCTGAATTTTCTATAGTAAAATTTTAAAGTTAGGTAATTTTAATTAGCAATTTAACTTCGCCATTAATTTTACTTTGTAAAATTTTGATCTTTGATAATTTTAAAAAGCATATTCATAGCTAAAGTAGCTGTGAATTGCACATAATAAAATTTCCCTGATATTTTATAGTTAGTTACATACGGGGTGTCCTAATTTATATATTCATTAAAGTAAAGTGAGAAACAAATGAAGTTTAAATGTATCTCTCTAAATACACTCTAAAAGGCGCATATTTGCAAACTATAGCTTTCTCCTCAAAATTGGTAATTCTCTGCCTGCTACTTACATCATCTTTTTTTTATTGAAGATCAATTTTTGACTGTTTTTTAAAATCCGTAAGCACTATGCTACTTTGTAAGTCTCAAAATGCCCCCATAGGTATATATTTTTTTTTATAAAATTCCAAACATTTGGATCGGTCAGTGGTAGCGCGTCAGTACTTGAATCCAGGTGATTAGATCGCTGTGGGTTCAACCCCCGCAGCCGGTAGACCGTATTTATAAGCTATATTCGTAGAAAGGCACCCTCTCTGCGGGTATGATAGGGTGAAAGTATGTTGGCTTGGTCAATTAATTAGGTTTTCCAGGTTTCCTCGTTCTTACACTGAATGGTGGTTAGGGCCTACCAACGTAAGTCGGTCCTGGGCGCAAATGCGGCCTGCTTAATAATAATATGCCGCCCCCTCTCCCGCACAAGTCTTCGATTTCTGGGCTAATGCTCGTGATTAAAATGAGGGGTGGAGATACTATTATTATTACTTTAGGTTTGTATATGAGAAAATTTAAAATGTAAACATTTCTTGTCTATTTACATTTATTTCAATAATTTTACTACTTTTTTCTTTACCTATATAAATATAGACCTATAGATAGGTAAGTACCAATGAGTACTTTCGGTGTTGTTTAAATTTCTTGAAAAGTTTGCAGTTGCACAATGAACAATTTCTAATATTTAGATCATTTTTTAAAATTATTTAAAGTAGTATTTACTATATCAAAAGCATATCACGCGTAAATTTAAACATAAAATTATACATAAATAAATTTATTACTTGATTTTATATATAAAGAAGTACATAACAAAAACAAATTTAAAAAATACATCCTACCTGCATCTTACCAAAGTTGGAACAAAAGTTAAATGAGGGACTTATAAATTCATTAGGTAATACTTAAATTCTGCTAATATTTTATTTATTAGATTAATAACTTTTCTGATACCGAAAAGGCAGCACTCTTAGTTTCCTGATCTGAATGAAATTCTCTGTTCCTATTTTGCTAGAATTATGGTAATTAATTGAATTGCTTATAAATAAATTTCAATATAGGTACAACTAAAATATTGTTATTTTTTAATGAAATAAATACAAGATGATAAACTAATACATAGAATACATACAAAAATGAATATATAAAACCTATTTTATATTTTTGTACCTATACTATAAAAATGAAATATTTTACACAGTTCACTATAAAATACTCTTTGTCAGCCACATAATTATCACAAGAACAGACCTACCAATTAACTGTACCATGATAAGAATAAAATAATTACTATAAAAACTGCCAACAAAGTGGCAGCAGAATAAATGCAATAAATTTAAAATATAAATGGGCGAAAACAAAACCGAGCAGGCAGGACAGCTGCTACAAGTTATCAGAGTCAGTTATTTGCATTTGCACTGCGTGTAGTGTCTTGCAAATTTGAAACTGGGTGGCAATAACATAACAAATGTTATCATCACTTACCATTATTGTTCTTATTTACTATAAAAACTTAACCCACAACACAGAGCAGTACACACTGTGCACATACCTAATGCATGCGTCTGTCATCTGTCCTTTGTCATCAGATGCGTACGCAGTCGAACAACGAGGTGGGGATATAATTCCTTTCCTACTCCCATATAGAAATATTCCCAAAATTAAGTAATGTTCATAAGTAAAACCTAAAATTCCCTATATTTTATAGGAAATATTTAATATTTTTATTGGAATTTTACTTTCATGTAGCTATACCTAACAAATTTCATACAAATGGTGTAAATGTTCTTCAATTTAGCAATATTTCATATTCTATGTAATTTTAAAGTACCAGTTTAGGTATGTGTTATTTCTAATTCTTAGAAATTTTTTTCTGAGAAATTTCCTGCACTTTTTAAAGTGTAAGGTACCTGTGCAGTATTCATTTAAATTGTATAAGTTTGTGGAAGTAATTAATCTAAATAAAAAGTTGACATAGTATATTTTAGTTACAATAAAAAATTACTTAGTTAAATATTATTTTAATTAAGACGTGTAATTGTGGTAAAACATCAAAGCTTACCTATAATTGGGTGTTTATTTATTCATGCGTACGTAAACGTAATTACTATATTTGTTTCATAAATATTTATAGAGCATTAACACATTTTTGAATGAATTCAGGAGTCTGTTTTATATGTTTACTTAAAAATTATGGCATAATTTATGACCCCGCTATATATGCGCATGGAATATTTGCTTAAACAGACGTTTATTATGGGAGGTTTTCATGTTGCTTTATTCGTTAAAAATTTATAAAGATCAAGATAATTAATATATATGTATCAATTTAAACGAGATCTACTCAGTGGCGTCGAAAATAAAGGCACTGTGAAAAGCTCCAAAAAGGTGCTTTTTCGAAAAAAAAAAACAAAAATTGGGAGATTAGTAGGTAGTTAATGTGTTAAGTATAATAAAAAATAATAAATATAAAATTTTATTTAATCACGGCTCGTTAATAATATTATTACCTATATAATAGCTTTATTGCCAAACAGAATATTACCGGTTTATAGATTTACCCTGAGAATATTTATTTGTAATGTTACTTGTAAATTTCACAAATATCTTGTATTTTTTAAATTTTGTTGTAAAAATGTACATCACGTGATATGACAACTAACGTTTCTCGGTTCACTTTTACATATTGTTGGGCAAATCCACAGATACAAAACATACCCTATTGCAATTTCACGTGTTTATGGACAATTTACAAATATTCAGTATTTTTGCATTGACATTGTAAAAATACAATGGTAATTTACAAAATGAATGTATCAATTTACGGCAAATTTACAAAAAAGTAGTATAAACAAAAAAAGGTGTTTTTAATTAATTTTTGTATTTGTAGAGTAAGTGTTGTTATTGCGATAATACACCATTTTTTTTCGGCAAAATTTCAATATATATTCACATACAAGTTTTTCAGTGTAGGTACGAGGCAAAATTATTTAAAATATAAATAATAGTAGAGATTTTAAACAATATGGATATCTACATATACACAGAAACCATTGAAACAATAAAAAAGAAGGAAATGTAAATCATATTATGGGAAGTAAACCTATCTACCTATGAAAATAGTTACCTAAATAGAATCTGAACCTACCATAATAGTGATCTGTAGGTACAAGCTATTTCAAGCTACAGTTATGAATGTTACAAAACTGGCATAGGTAGCTATGTTAGGTATACAATTTCACAAATTGTTATGGTAAAAAATCAAACTCATACCTGCTTTAAACAATTGTTGTTACAGTTTGTAACACCGAAATTACTAATGACATTTATTTGAAGCATGGCAACTTGATTAATTAGATACAGAAATAATTATTCAAAATTTGATGTTTCATAAAACATTAATAGCGATTTCCTGCTATAAGGTTACATTTATCGGAGTTTTAGGTAGTGCCCTCTAGCGGCGCATAATAAAACTCTTTTTTGATTGGTCCAGTAGAGCTTGATCTACTTAGTGTGCCAAATGAGAGAATAATCGAACTTGATTTAAATAAATTAAGTATTTAAAAAGAAAAACAAAAAAAAACTTTCACAAGTTGTAACTTGCAAATAGGTAGGTAATTGACAATTCGAAAAAAATCATTACATACTGCTATTATTTTAATCCGTAGAATCCGGAGTTTCCTGATGGACTTTCAGAACACCCTGTATATTTATACTTAGTTCTAGGAGTTGTACAGTTAAAAGTGAGATTATGTCTTTAATAAAAATTGAACTAATCAAAATTCTGAAATAAAACATAAAGGAATTAATATTAGGTATTAATCTAATTCAAAATTTGATCATAAAGATAAATACAAATTTAACTTAAACAATAATTCTGAACAGTCACTTTGGTTCTAGGTATCTCCTACAACAGCTTTGTACAAAAATAAAATAAGTCAATTTTCATGTACCTAACCTAATACCTAGGTATACCTATTGCAGGATAAATTAATTTTTATAAGCTAAAAATAGTCTTTTTTCAATTAATATGTATCTTAGAGGAAGTATAAAAGAGGATACCAAGTTTCTTCTTTACTTGTTTCCTCTACTTTAGATCGAACACAAGAGCGATATAAAAGTTTTTGAGCACTAATATTAGATAATAAATGATTTACAATTCATAAAATTGAAACCACACCTACATTTTAGTAGATTCAACCATTCTTAATGCTATTTGTTGATTAAAAAAGTTGTCGATGAAAAAGAAACAAGATCTTTAGAAGGGTCGCACCTGACAAGTATCGAATTATCTATTAATTGATTTTATGTAGCTAAACATTATGCGCGTTTTCTATTAAAAGATATAACTTCACATTTTGCAGTATTTAGGTACCTACATAGAGTTTATTATTGTTACACCAAACTTCTAAATCGTACAGACTCTCGCTCGCCAGTTTTCCATTACGTACGGAAAAGTAAATTGAATAAATGCGAGAGAGAAGAAACAAATCTGGTGCACAGTCTTCACAATAAATGTTAAAAGAATCTCCAAACACTTTCTTGATCTTTTAAATTGACTTGGTGGTGTATTCTGCAAAGTCATATAAATTGACTTATCCTTACTAATTCCGACGGTAGTACCTACTGGTTAATTTGTAACTAATAGGCATTCAGAACGTACAATTAACTAGGTATGACAGAATTGCAATAGGTATAACGTACCTACCAATAAGTCTCAAGTTTTTATATTCATCTCTTGTTAAGTAGAAAGAAAATCTTTTCCGGTCCATTTTTGAAAACTCAGAATATTTTGGGAAACATGCTTAATAGTAAGATACACTGATTTTTTTATAGAGAGGCATACCAATTTTGAAATTGCACTTTTATGACCTCTGTAAACATGCACCCATTACGCATATTCACAAATAAATTTGTCTATTCCGTATTGACGTAAGTATTTAGGTAAGGTTTCTATTTTTTCGTAATTCAAGTATTTGTGTTAGCAATAGCCACACTGACGCCTGGATAAGCTCCAAATGTTATGTAGGTACAAATATTTATGAGAAAATGTAGGTACTTTACGTAGAGATTAAACAAAACTTGATAAAACAACGTTTTGCAGAGCGACCAAGTCTGGCTCGGGTATGGTACTGCGCATGGTTCACAGAAATAATGTCGGGCTGTATCGAGCTGCGTTCCCTGGCCGTTATTGATCCGAAACTAACCAAGATGGCTTCCGTCTCGCAGCCAGTGCGAGCACATTGGTGCACCAACCAGTCCCCTGACGTTTACGCTAGACTTGCACGGCATGTACCCCGTTGTCCCCTCCTATACCGCCTGGCTGACTTGATCTACGATCCTATAGAAGGATATCGCGCTCTCACAGGAAACTCGTCTTTACTTCTACTGTATTTATGGTGCACGTTCCTCTGGTAACTTAACTACGTGCTTAGAGTCTGGAATGGATTCCGGGAATAAAATAAATTGCAAGACATGCTTGCTATCTCAGGAGTTTTTAGAACTGTTTGGTATATTTGAACTGGAGTTATATTCCTCTGTTTGTTTAAACTTAGAGCATTTTTGAATTCTTCTTCAGTAAATATGTTAACTCTTCACTTAGGTATGTCTATATTATATACCTAATAAAAAGACTAATTGACAACAGAGTACAGGTTAGCTTTTATAAATGAAATTGTTCTCCAGATCTGAATATCTCAATAAACCTACTACCTACCTACCATCAATCAGTTCAAATATTTACATTTTGTTTAATCTGAATAGTGTAACAGAAGCCAGTTTAAAAATACATTATATTATTTTTGTAGCCATATGGAGACTGCCTATTGACAGATGAAGTTGAAAAGAGGGAAAAGAGTTTAGTTTTAATACTTAGGTACCATGGATAAAAGCCTCTGCTTGTTAAAATGTACAAAAGTACAGGTTTAAGCTAGTCAATATACCTAATATGCTCTTATATATTAACAAATTATTAGAAATACAGTATAGATTTTATTATTAGAATTAAATAGGTAATAAATACACTATGCGAGTCACATTTTTATTACTAAATAGTTAAGAAGGCCGTGTCAGTAGCAGAAATAACTTCTGAGTAGGAAGATTTTTTTAGTGGAATGTGTGCATCTATCTTCTAAATGTGAATTATCTACCCTTCTTTGTAAATGTGTAATGTGCGCCCATCATCTAAAAATATTTTTGCAATGTAGGTATTTAATTCGCATTAGAAAATATGTTGAATATTTCTGCTGAAAATAGTACATAATTATTCTTAAAACATTAGTATATATTCTTTGGTTTCTGTAAATATATTTGTAGATACGTAATATCTGTGTGAAAATAAATATCTATCTTTAGCTCGAATTTTAGTTACAATAAATGTAAGTATAATAACTTAACTACAACTAATACTTATATCTGTTGTATGCAATTACTATTGTTACTGTCATAAGGATAAATACCTATGTTGTTTGAAATTAATGTTGTATGGTGAGACACATGTAATAGCGTAATTTTGATGCAAACATCTAGTAAACAATGAATCATTTTCGAGTTAGCTTACTAAACAATGTGTTATTACAAAGACAAAATTGCTTTTATTATTAGTAGGTACCTATTTTCAAAAACTACAATAATTTCACTCATAAGTGAGCTTGAATTTACGAATATTAATTTTACTCTACCTGTATGTATCTTAACCAAAAAAAAGAGGTTCAGACTGGTTATGTACGTAATACTTACCAACAACGGACCATTTTTAAACTAAGATGTACAGTAATGAGCTTGTATAACTAAAGGCGTGCTCAGTGTAGTTTTATCTTAAGGGCGCCGTCACCGTATATTTGCAGAGTAGTCTTGAAGACAGTAAGATTTTAAACCCTTGACAGATACTGCTGTCTAGTAATAGCTAAACTAAATAGCTCAAAAATACCGATAACTGTAGGTATATTACGTGAACATACTATGGTTAAATATGGCGATATAGGTACCTACTCAAAATGAAGTGCATCTCGACATATAATTTTAACTTTACCTTTCTCTTCTACAAAAAAGTCAATACTTTTTTAACTGCAGCAAAATACCCAGAAATGATAAACTTAGGAAAGGTTTGTGTTCATTTTTCTTACATTGGCTTTAAAATGTGAAAAATTAATTGTTGAAGATTATGTAAAGATTTCATAAAAAGAGCCACTCTCAATAAATATTTTAAGTATAAAATCATTACATTTTGGTAATATAAATACTAGCACTACCTAAGTTGAACTTTCTAGTATCCAATAATGTATAATTCTTTTTGATAGGTAACTTTAACAAAGTTTAAAATTCCTAACATAGCAACTCAAAATTATGTTTACCAATTTATAAGTTACCTTACCTATCTATACACTGCAGACATATTTGAGTAAATTTTCACTGAAAATTAACACAATTGTCTGTCAAAACAGTTCACACCCGATTGTTTTGACAGCTTTTAATGAGTAGCTAATCTTCACTCAGTTATTTATTACCTAAATAAATCTAATGTTGTCATTAGAACTTTGTTATTACCTTATAAAATACGTGATATCACAAATACAAAATTGAGTTATATTGAATATATTTTGATGAATTTTTCACAATATATTCTCACTCACACATATTTTCGTTCAGCTAGGTAGGTAACCAAAATTCGTCTTTTGATATGTTCAGTTGTTTGTAAAATGTTGCATTTATTCAAATTTTAACACCGAAACAATTTCACTCATAGGTAAAAGTAAACCAAGAGTTTGAATTTACACAATTTTGATGAATGAAGACACCAATAGTTGCTGACTTTTTCATATCAAAAGAAAAAACTAATTAAGTATTATTTTTCCTTGTCATTACTTGTGTAGGTATTTGTTGAAATTTGTATTTTGTTTATCATGAATATTACCTATACATTTCTCTCATTTTCTAATTAGGTACTATGTAAAACAGAAATAACTTAGAATATGTATTAAGGTTTTAATTAATAAATACGTTTAAAAATTAATTACCAGTTGTCTGGAAATATATTTTGTAATTTAACAAATTTCATTAAAGTTGATACATGCACACACTGCACCTCAGAGCCAAACTTATTTATGCTAAATCCAAAAAAAAATATTTGACAAGTCTATAAATTTATTTTTTATTGTCAGAAATTTTGCTATTCTAAAATTATTAGTACCTACCTACTTTTGTAAATATACACTCTTGAAATTGTTACAAGTTATACGTTCTGTGATTTTAAAGATACTCTAAAATAGGATACCTACATATATTAAAATGGCATTAAAAATTACCTATGTACCTACCTATCCAACAAAATTTTGGACTTAACATATTCTGGCTCTGAGGTACAGAGGTATAACACCTTCATTTCTGGTAATTCTGTAAGAAGGTGCTACACTATTTCTATTTTTAAAATTTTAAAAGAAGTAGTAATACCTATCTGTTTTAGAGACAACGTTGTGGATTGCGGTAGATTTGGTTTCTTTTTTATGAAATTTACAGAAAAATTACAATTTTTATATCTGAATTGTATGCTGCTCTTGGCTCTCATCTCAAGACTTGATCCCTCCTGTAACTTTGCATACCCACGCACGCATAGAATGATTTTTAATAATCGAGACATGCCAAATGACACCTACATGAAATAAAATATTTTCCCACTTATACCCATAGTTTCCTTTTCCAAAATGAAATTATAATTTTGTTCTTCAAATTATTGAATTCGACAAGAAAATAAACGTTTTTTTCTGTTTTCAGCCATGTGTAACAACCATGTCATGTCGATAAAATTTTAAGGTAATGTTATTAAAATAAGTCGGTAACATTAAACGATTTGACTCTTTCTTATACACCGTAAAAATTTGCTCTCAAAGTCTTAACAATTGGTTGTTAAAATGAGTCCACGCCCGATTGTGGTGAAATAATAATCACAATTCGTTGAGTAATATTCATCTAAAGCTGTTAGCTAAATAAATCGTATGTGGTAGGTAAGATGGAATAACTAAACTACGTGGCATTACAAACACAGAATCGAGTTTGTATAGTTGCTTTTTCCACAATAAGCGTTCTGATTTGGTTCTCTAACCAAAACTTGTGATAGGCTCTTTTCTTTTTACAATGTTAAAGTGATCCAACATTCAACATCAAAACAATTTTGTAATAACTAATAGAATTGCAATAATTTGTGTATGACGTAATGTAGTTTAAAAAAGTGAGGCATCTACTCGGTTCCTCATCTGCCTGTAAATATATAATTTGTGCTTGAAATTCACAAATCTGGATTTATGAATTACGGATAAGGAACTATTGAATATTACTTAAAGAAATACTAAATTACATACATCTTGTCATATATAATTCCTTTTCCATTGCTTTCTGGAAAATACCAGTTATAATTATATTTTAACGTTTTTGTAATAATACCTATAGTTACTTATCAACTAATTGAATGTGCTAAGAATCTAGTTGTATACTTACATTTTTTTTTCAAGCTATTATGGCGTGTCATAAATTATAATCAATTTAAAGTTCTTAACCACGAAGCCATAATTTACACATTTAATAATTATTGTAGATAGTAAACTACACCGATGCATACATTTATATTTTTCATTTAACGCTACGTTGGAGGCACAATAAAAATTATAAATTCCTTTTACTTGGCATTCACTTATTTGCCGGCTATACAGGTGCATTTTTTCCCATCGAAGCGAATACTATGGGCTAGCTGGAGTATAGAACAAAAAGGACGCGAAGCGCGATCATAAAAGTCAGAAATTTGAGTGAAATAAGACTCACCGCGTACGTTTACAGTCTCCAAACACCGGCAAAGTGGCAAAGGGAAAATGTAATTTCATTTATAAAGAAATTTTCTTATTTTGTTTCCTATTTCAAATACTTAAACAAAATTTCCTGCTTTCTGCTTTCCATGTTTTAAAGAATTAGATACTTAAATAAATAAAATGGAAACTGATAGGAACCTACCAAATACTGCTGAAATGAAATAATAATGAAAATGAAAATAATAAAAACTTAAATTCGTAAAAAGATGACCTGCCTGAGTAAAATATTGATAAGCGAAATGATCAGCGTTTGAAGCTTTAACTGTTGTTTTAATTTTTCCTTTCTTGTATGAAATGCAAAATTTTAATATCGCTAAATGTTTGCTGGCATTTAGTTTTACTGACATTTGTGTCTGTTAATTATTTCCAGAAATATTTACACATTGTCTTTAGGTATGTGTAGGGTGCTTAGAAACATTTCTCCATATTTTCTTTGTCTCAAAATAAACCAGTGGGATTAAGTTACTTTAGTAGAATTTTTCCTAATATAAATATACGGTTTTATTATTTTATTTTTCCGTTTCATACAGGTTACTATGAACACTTCAAACAATTTTTTGATATTGTGCTATATCTAGATATATACTTTTTTGTTGGTTATCACAGATTTTGAGAAAAAGCAGGTGGTTTCTCAATATCCACTCTATGTTTACCGTAAAAATGTTGTCTCTGTAAAAGGTTGTTGCTGATATAAGAGTATTTTAATTTTCTGCAGTATTTGAAGATAATTGTCTTGGTCTTGCATAAGCTTGTATATAAATAAATTAATTCATTCAGTTCACATTTCTTTCAGAAGCTATGCACTTTAGCAATATGTAACAGTATAAATTTTTTCAATATAAATTTGAAAAATCGTACCTATACCTTTGTGTTTTCTTAAAATCTCCACCAACAAAAAAATATAAACAAAAGACTGCTTAAGTTCTTAGCGACTTCCATAATTTATGTAAAAAAGTCATCTAGCTCACCATATAGGGGACACCGGGTACAAAAGTAACACGGGTTGGTTGTAACAGTAAGCCTATTGTCTTTGTAAAGAGGTTTGTCTATGATATTATATCGTCATAGAGTCGGCAGTGAAATCTGCATTAACTTATTTGAACAACATTATCCGTAGTTTTAGTTCGAGTTAAGACCTGCAGGGTACAAAATGATATGCAAAGTATGTTTTCATTCTTTATCTTAATCTACCATAATCCTAGAACTGAACGTTATTTTGAATTATTTTATTGGCTTGTTCAGTTAATACCAATATTGGCTATAACCTAAGCATGGTATTTTAATTAAAAATAATCGTTAAAAAAGTTTTAAGCAAGTATCCTGTCAATTGCGTAAAAAATGCGTAATGGGACAATTGTAACAATGCCATAGGGGGACGATTGTAACATGTTACAACCGTCCCTCATATTTAATACCTATAATCCTACTTGTCATATTTAAAATGATAATTCTGTAGATTTCCAGATAATTACTTCAGTATTTGTTATACTGTGTAGGAATATACAAATTCATTCTCTTTATTTAGGATGTCTAACAAAAGACAATGAACAACAGATCGTGGGAAAGATTGTTATGGATTGGGAAAAACTTGGTCCATTCTAAATGTGGAATATAGACGAATCTGGCGACAGACAACCGTGCAAAAGCCAGATAGGGATAGGATTCTTTGTTATTACCAAAAAAAATTATTATTATTTTATATTTTTGTTTCATTATTCTATTTTTTTATTTATTTATTTTTTTCAAATAAAAAAATATATTATGTACCTGAACTATAACTTACTTTTATATAGGTATAATTAATAAACAAATACCTTGTAAATACTAACTTTCTATACCTAGTTATTACCTATTATTCATATGTTACAAACGTCCCCATGTTCTGTTACTTTTGACCCATACCATTGGGTAGATTGTAACGACGTACACTCTCTACTTTTTTATTAATTGTACATCAATATGAACTTTAATTATTTCAATATTATTTTTCTTCTATATATAAAATGCCAAGAAAACGACTTATAGTAAGTAAATTTATATAACTTTGTTAATTTTTTAGTTATCCGGCTTTACAAAAATATGTTACTTTCGTACCTGGTCTCCCCTACCTACTAAAAATATCTTACGTGTCTATTAAAAAATCGAATAAAATTGTTTTCCTTGAATGCGCCTAATTTTTAAGGAAGCAAAATTGTACTAAGGTAAGGTGTTCATTTAGGTAGGTACGTCGATATATTTTCACCCAATGAATCTTCTAGACACCGGACATAGTAGTAATGAACTTTCGATCTTAATTTTTTTAAAAACTGCTTTACCCAACCCCACGAAAACTAGGTAGAGGTAGGTTTTTTTTTGGAGTAAACCATTTTTTATATGCATTTATTCCATATCGTTTTTTAATAGATATATGTAATAATAATATAGATACGAGTATTTATGATATTATTTTTTGTCAATTTGTGATGTTGGATAATACCTAAGTCTTTTAAATTCAATGCAGCATTTTAATTACACCCTGCGTATGAAAATACGGTTTCAGCAAACTGGTAGGTGAGAAAAAATATTTACCTATTTCGAACTGAATTTCATATGAAACAAATTGAAATAGAACCTTCTAGTCTATTGTTTCATGAAAGTAAATAGGTGATTTCATGAATTTGGAGGTGCCTTTTCGTAATTTTGTTCTTAGAACAAATAAAAATAAACGAATTGCCATACGTTGAAAATTAGTAATACCTACCTATATTTATATCCATACATTGATTAACCGAAAAATCACAGAATCGGTTCATCCATTTATTTGAATATTAGAATAATATTTTACTCGAATTTGTCAAGCGTTAGATTATTTGACAAAACTGATTGGATTTAAATCCATTCTAGATCCATTAAGAATTTGATTTGATTAATATAATATTATTCAACTATACGTACTTACATATACCTAAGTGTATTTATCTTTTTATGCAAAATACACAGATTAATATTTAACACTACTACAATTTATGAAACACAGTAAACCACATTGAAACCCATTTTTCACTTATCTACTAAACTAGTTTCATAACTCAACTCATCGATGTGAAAGTGCAGTTGAAAATATTGTGACAACCGAAAACCAAATCTTGTAAAAATATTTTTGTTGTATTTTGACCCAAATGCAATTTCACACTTATTTCGGGCAACAGGCTGACTTTCACCAAAATGTTCTATGTAGATGCGCAAATATGTAAATATTTAAAGTAACACTTTCATTTCCATATTTTTTGTTGAGGGCTCTGTTTACCCTGACCTAGAAACAGATATCCCTTTCTAAGTTTATCTCAAGCGTAACAATACTTATACAATGTTATGAGCGATACACCTTTACAGTTGGCAATTAAACCTTTTACGAATGGTCATAAAACGTGGTACAATAAATAATAAACTAATATTTATCGATTGTTGTTTGACATATTTAATTTAGATTAAAAAGTTTCCCGTGCAACTGTATGCTAATATTCATATTTTCTAAAATAATATACTTGTATATCTGTTTTTGTTAAATGGGTAGGTACTGTGGCATTAAAAAACGGAAACATGTAGGTATATACAAATAAACAAAAAAATTAATCCTCTATGCATTATATGGAGACTATCTGTAAATAGATACATTACCTACATATTATTTGATTTACAGTGGTTTTCTAGGTTGTTATGCAGTGATCTAGGTAACTGATTGCTGCCAGTTACAGAGTTAAAGTGCATATCCTTAATCTTAACTTTTGCTGCTCTTGTTGTTCTTGGGCTAAGCTCTGTAGGAGCTGACTCGCCATCAGTATCTCTGGAGGCACCTTTATATTGATTTCGACTCCTGAATCATTTCGGCACTCTTCACTTGGCATTTTCAGTGATGATTCCGCAAAAGCTTCGTAGCAAATGAGGACGAGGAGAAGCTTTTGCGGTGTCACCACTGAATATACCGACAGTGAAGAACGGTGAAACGTTTAGGAGCATGGGATAATACCAGGTACAGAGGCGGCTACGGGTCTTTTCCGAAGGCTACCACTATCTGAGGAGCGGTTCCGACCATACAAGTCGTAATACGAACGATAGAAGCCGAAATAAATATATAGGCGAATCAAGGGATACTGATAACGGGTTCGCTTCTACAGAACCTAACTCGAGAACAACAAGGACAGATCAAAGAATCCTAACTAGGGATGTGCACTTTCATTATGTTACTGGCAGTGAGTAGTTACCTAGGTCACGGCATAATAATCCGGAAAAAACTACCGTGAAAGCCTAAAAATCACTATGTAAATACATACTTTGAATACGAAGAAATACCTACCAACTTGGTATAGGGGAAATGACATTCCATTATGTTAAATGAAATTTTAAATAAATTGTTACATTTACTGTGGCATTCTGTTTCTGTTATAAGTCGCAGAAAGTATTAATTTGTTTCAATTATACTAGAATTGCTTCTGCAAACATCAAGTAAATTGGTCATTAAGTACAAATGTAAAGGTTGAGAAAAATGGAACATAAACTACAATATTAAGTATTGCGAGATTAAGTCATCAACATTTGATTAAAATGTATTCAAATAGTTCGCTTAAAACACATAATACTACATTAAATATGTCAAGAAATAAATATGTATAAGAGAGTGTCTTAGCAATTTAAAGATTGTTGTTACACCCTAAGCTGTACTTATTTTACAGGTTTAAGCTTCATCGATTGACAGCGAAAAACTATTCAAGTCAAACAAAAGGAAGGGAATAATTTAGAGTCTTCGATCACCAAACTGCTCTCAAAAATTCTTATTGAACACAGTGAAATATCTAAGCTTAAGTGGAAAATTAAATCTATTAGCGTGTATATAACATGTACAAACTTTCTACAGTAATTGCACATATACATAACTATATTGAAAGTTACCTATCCATAGAGCAGTTTTACTAATTCTTGTTGCAGTAGGTATTTATTGACAATTGCTTGATTCCTCTATACCTAGATACCTGTTTAGGCGTTTATGCAAATTTAAATATAAGTATTTTTTCCAAAACTTATTTAATTTATTCAACGCAATAGCATAAATATTATCTTCATAAGGGTAAAAATACATAAACCATTTTATTTCTAATCATGTATCACAATAATTATAAAAATATATTTTTGTGCCATAATAACAGATGCACCCAACTAGCAAAATGGAACTTTAAATGAAGCGAATTATTTTATAACTATCGAATTGCGTTGTTTAATGAACAGTTTGGTTTTATAGAGCAAATAATTGCCATAATTTTGTTCCTGAAGAAAGTAATTGTATAAAATTGTTTTATAATAGTTTTTACAACGTGTTTTATAGAACTAATAATTTTCAGTTCTTTAAAATTGTTATAAAAGTATTATAATACGTTATACAACATTTAAAAAAATTATATATAAGGATTATAAGCATATTGTGAAAGAGTTGTATACTTAGGTAAATAACTTTTAATTATAATCTTATAAAATAGTTATAATAGTATAAACGTGTTTTATTAAGGATATATAAGGAAATTAATACAATTATTTTTTAGCCTTGAAATGCACTTATTTATAAAATAGTTTTATAGTTGTGTTTTTATAAATCTGTTATAGAACAAAATTGTGACTAGAGAAAACATAGTTATTGTATATACCGCGTAATAAAATTCCAAACCTAACCTTAATTTTTGAACTCCTAAGGTATAGTGTATTACCAAGCACTAATCAAGAAAGAATACAAACAAATTCTTGAATAATAGGTACTTAGCTAATACCTAACAATATTAATATAGGTAAGGGTAGTATTATAATATTTTAAATTTCAAATTTTTTTATAAAACTTGGCAACTTCTTGCGATGCAAACATTATCTACTTGCGCACACATTTTTAAATATAACTATACTATTTTATCGTATAAAGTTCTAATTTACACTAAAATATTTTGTTATGGTTTTATGTGGAATAAAATCATTGTATTATAAGTCGCCATTTTTAAATGAATATTTGTTGGATCAGCGACTGCCGCCATTATGGAAAATTAGTTGAAAGCCTTATTAAAATTATATCTAAAAAGTAATTTTGCTATTTTTGGAAGACTATTTTATAACAAGATCGTTAAATATAATTACCCAACGATATTATAAATTAAAGGAAGCATAATTTTAATATTTTTTAAATTTATTTTTTATAATTTTAAAGCAAATGTGGTCTAAACTAAAGCGCATAATTTTTTTGTCACAAACATATATATAGTTTATCAATAAAATTTGCGGCGCAATAAAATTTTCGTTGTTGAAACACTGATTGTTGACATGATAATATTGTAAGTATTATACCTATCTACCATTTACACAAATGATCGCCATTGAGTGACCCTGTTTTTAAATATAAGTACAAATAATTATGAATCTGCGTTATACACCAATCTTAAAATGATTTGGTTGTAATATTCTTCACTAAAAAATATAATGTTTCTTTAAATACTACCAAAATACAGCCTACAAAACGTTTTTATAGTTGCTGTATAAAATTGTTTTAAAAGTGTTGTATACATTTTTTATAGAACTGTTACATTACCAAAGTGTTTTATAAAAGTGGGCCCTTTTCGATTCTATAAGTATCGTATAAAGGCATTTAACTACGTTATATGAATTTGAAGCTCCTATAAGATTTATATTATAGCAATTTATACAACCCTTATAAAATTTATTTTGCTAGTTGGGCAGAACATAACTTATTTAATTTATTCAACGCAATTGCATAAATACTATCTTCATAAGGGTAAAAATACATAAACCATTTTATTTCTAATTATGTATCACAATAATTATAAACATATATTTCTGTGCAATAATAACAGAAATTTCTTCATAATTCTATTTACGTGATTTAAATTGGTTACAAAAACCATTATGATACTACTGGAACATGTAATAATTTATTTACACAAATTATTCCTGTCACATCTTTAGGGCCAATTTGAAATGTTGTTATGTACAATTGGTTTAAAATTTTACATAGGTACATTTCTTTAGAGGTAAATATCTTGTTCTCAAACCTGTACATCATCTTACCACCAAAATATTCTAGTGGAGATCCTCTGTTGGTGCCGTGCTGGACCGGTAAGAAGACGCATTCATTTAGTTATATATAAAATTAAAGCCAACCTTAAATCGGAACGATTGTAAACGTAGGAATATTCAAATCAGAACCTAACGTAATTGTGACTGAGACGAGTATGAGAACAATTTTCAAAACGAATAGATTAAAATCAAATTTGATTTAATTTATTAAAAACATTTATTATGATTAACCGAAAAAGCTAATGCTCCCATTTCAATTTTATGTCATTGTTTCAAAATGCGTGTAGGACTACGCTTTACTAGTAGCGTAGCGCCACGACATAAAAAATTTTAAACTTGCGTATATTAAAATGAAATAAAATTTGTTTATTTTTATTTTATTTTATTATAATAATAATATAATAATAATAAGCTTTATTCCGTAGACACACTACAGTGTATAGAACAAGTCACAAGAGATAACAATAGTAAATATATCACATTGTCAACAAATAAATGGTAAACAACAACCTAAAATACAGTAATAACACAAACAACAAAAAATATATTTAAACTAAAGATGACATTCAAAATATTCTTGCAAATTGTAAAACGAGTTGGCCAACAACATACGCCTAACAATTCTTTTGAAAACCGGAATGCTGTCAATTTGTTTGACCCTTGCTGGGAGATGATTTAGTCAAATGATGTTGAGGGAAAAGAATATTATTTTGATTTCGGAGATTGTATCCAATTTGTCTGTCTGAGTATTGTGAAAATTCATCAGGATGAATCTTGACATATGTAACGCATGCAAGAATATACATGGACACAACTGTCAGTATTCCCAATTCATTAAACAATTGACGGCAAGATTGTAGTCTTGACTTAAACAGCATGCTACGAATAATTCTTTTTTGTGCTATTAGTAAGTTGTAAATGGTAGAACAATTACCCCAATAGACAATTGAATAGTTCAAGATTGGATACACTTGTCCGAAATAGTACATTTTTAAAACGTCAAGACCGACGAATTCCCTTAAATTATAAATCACATAATTTTGAGTAGCTAATTTCCTACAAAGGATTGATACATGTGAGTCCCAATTCAAATTCCTGTCAACTGAAATGCCCAAAGAAGTAACAGTAAGTTTATCAGTAATGGACTTACCATTTAAGGGTACGTATAAACTGAAGTTTGACTGAAGAATGGAAAAAGAAATCATTTCTGTTTTTGAAACATTTAAAGATAGAGCATTTCTATCACAATATTCAGCCATATTTTTTTACGCATTCTTTGCTTTTTTGTGATAACTGGTTTATATTTTCCGCTTGAAATCCAACAGTAGGATCATCGGCAAAAAGAGATAAACAATTAGTATTAAAATATGATTTTAAGTCATTGATGAAAATTATAAATAAAGTTGGACCCAAAATGCTCCCCTGAGGAACTCCTAAAGGAACAATTCTGTTGTCAGAAATTGCGTGCCTGTTTTCTTCTCGAATCACTACTTTTTTCAAACGGTTACACAAATAAGATATTATCCAGTTCAAAGCCAAACCCCTTACACCATAGTGTTCTAACTTTTTCAAAAGCATGGCATGATTCACAGTATCAAAAGCACGACTCAGATCAAAATAAATACAAGCCGGTTTATTTTTTGATTCAAAACTCCTTAATATAAATTTATACACAGAGAGAATAGCGTCCTGCGTAGACCGTCCGTTACGAAATCCAAATTGATTATCACTGAGTATGTTATGTTCATTCAAAAAAAATTTTAAATTTTCAGAATACGCAGTTTCATAAATTTTTGAAAAAACTGAAAGTAGTGAAATACTTCTGTAATTGATTATTTTATCACGGTCTCCTTTTTTATGAATTGGGACAACTAATGCTTGTTTTAAAATCTCAGGAAATGACCCTTTCTCAAACGAAATATTAATGAGTTTAGAAATAGGAAATGAGATACTTTCCGCTACATGCTTAATTACAGAGCAAGGAAATGACCCTTTCTCAAACGAAATATTAATGAGTTTAGAAATAGGAAATGAGATACTTTCCGCTACATGCTTAATTACAGAGCAAGGAATGCCATCGAATCCCTTAGAGTCTTTCTTCGATACTTTTTTAATTATGTCAACCACTTCTTCTGGAGTAATAGGCAGCAGGTTTAAAGTGTTTTCTATGCGATCACTTAAAACTTCATATTGGTCAGGATTGACGTCAATTTTACAAATCTCCTGAACAGAATCTAAAAAATACTTGTTGAAAGCTGAAGGAGAGTCACTGGAAGGACCATGTTTGTAATGTGTTTATTATCTGTAACATTAACATGTTCTCTTATTACGCTCCAGGCTTAATTCCATGTGGAGGCTTAATTCAAAACTATGTTGTGGCTATACTGCAATGATTAGGCCCTCTTTCAGTTACGCTTCTGTGGTATGGTGGCCTGTGGTCCGGCGGGTCACTCAGTACTTAGGTATGTTTTTCAAAGGAACTTTAAGATAGAGTTTGCAACTAGAGAAGCGTGGCTTACTAATCCTCCACAGTCTTTCAGGTTGAAGTATTTGTTATATCCGCCTGCGGTGAAGCATATTCAAGTATGCACAGACATCGACGCAGCTCTATGAGCGATTCTCACGACACGTCATTCAGGATCACGGTCTTCTCGTGTGTCCTGGAATGTGTCAGAGCTTTTCCCTCTTGGGATGATATTAAGCTGACCTGTATTCCGGGTCAGAGTGGCATGACAGACAATGATAGGGCTGACATATTAGTCAGACAAGGCTCAAACAGTCAATTTGTGGGGCTTGAAACAATTTTGAGATTACCACAATGGTATTTCGTAAGGTACATTGATGGCTGGATCAAAAAGCGATCAATTAAAGATTGATCGGTTGGATCCGGTTTGCATCAGGCCAGGCTACCTATAGAGGGCCCATGAGCTGGCCCAAACCGAAATTTCATTATGCTTAACAGAATGCTAAATACAGATTAAACAATATAGTTAGAAGCTATATCTATAGTCTATTACAACGTATATTGTTCAGTATAGTAGATTTGTTTTTTTAAATATATGACCAAAAGGAGTTTGTATCAGCTCTACTCAAATAATTTTTATGGTTTTCTTCTATATCTCCTTTTAATTAATTTTTGACGTCTATAAATTCATTGTAAATATCTAAACAACTAGTTTCCTTATAACGTTTTAAGAGGGAACATTTTACTTCTCTCAATACTTTTTATAATAGAGGCATTAAACCAATGAGGGTAGGTAAATAATTTTAGAAACGCGTGTACCAATATAGAAAGTCTTATAGAATTGGTCATAGGCAGAGTTTAGATCAGACATGTTTTTTAAAAATCATAATCTAACAGGATTTCATTAAGTACAAAATAATTTTCCTTGCGGAAATTGTACTGTGGAACAATTAAATCAAACATACGAAAGTTAAGTGTTATACCTATTTAGTGCAGGATAATAAACATCTTCAATAAGTCTGGTTTATCAACATGACATTGAACAATTAGTGAAAACTAAATCAAATATTCACACAAGCCACTAAAATATAAAAAAATTGCCACAGTACGAGAAGTGAAATTACTACAACTACAGTTAATACTTAACAACTAGTAACAATTCTTTGATCATTTCTTTCTAGGTACAAAAGTAAAAGAGATTAGAATGTAGAGTATTTTATAAAAATTTTTTAAGTTTGTAAGTTTGGTAGGTATCATTGATTTACATCTTCAAAACATACCTCTATTTTAGTTCACTAATTATTTCTTAAAAAATATCAACTCGGTTTATATTACAATAGGTACGTAAATAATTATTTTGTAGTTTAGATAGCAGTAGGTATAACATTACTGAGTAGTATTAAAAAAGGTAATTTTTGGTAGGTGCACAATAATTATTCATGTTGTAAGAATTTGTTTTTATCATAAGTCTAGAAAGCCACTGAGCGTTAACATATTACCGATATCGATATGGCTGCTGCTATCGAAAATAAAAAACTTTTAAGGTACTCACTTTTTACTATTTTTGTTGTAATTTATCGGAATATGGCATTACATGCAGTCACGCCAACTGCCGTAAAAATATATTTTAAGAGAGATTATCTACGTACGTGTCCAGCACTTCACGTTTCTTTAGCGCAATCAACTTCGAGGGAGATATAAGTTGTCAAGCGCTGCAATAACATCACCAAGTTTATGTATCCCACGCCACACCTTTACACTTCAGTGAAATTCTACTGTGCTTTTAATCTTTTATTATGGCAATTGGAATATTTTTTAATACATACTTGTTTGCAGTTTACATTTTCTGTCAAGGTTAAGACCAAAATTAACTAGGTATGTGAAGATGCATAAACCCTTAAAATATGCGTATCTAAATTGGCGAACTAGCTACAACTGCTAACTAACTTTTTTGTTCAAAATAAATTTTTATACCTAGGTATTTATATACACTAAAAAGTTTCATGTAACTTGCCAAAGAAAAATAAAAAAAAATAGAAATTTTAATTCAACTGATACTGTCAAATTACCTTAAATGTGGTGATTTTATAGTAAGCAAGGTATAGGAATTAATTTTTACACTGTAACATTTTAGCGGAAAATTTCTAAAATGCTAGATAAGTTTGGTTTTAAGGCTATTTTTTAGAAATCTTGATCTGGATAGTTACCTCAGCAGTGTAGTTTTTTCACTGGTCAGTTCATATAGGTATATTTCTCTTTAAATGTAATAAAAAATAAATTATTAGATTAACAAACTAAAAATGAAAAGTTTACATTTTATGAATAAAGCCGTAGTGTCGTCGTTGTAATAGTTGTTGTTAAAAGCGGCGCGGTTCATCGGATCTAAAGATCCATTGTGTATGCCGCTGACTGTAGAGTTCAGAACAGGTCCGGACTGCACGTAAAAGCTAGCAGCAGTTCTGTTGAAATATCTCTAAAATGTGGAGAAGCTAGAAAAGCCGCCTCAAGATATTTGTGTATCTTTACTATTAAACAGACACAGACAGCCACAAAGGATGTGAATCGAATTCTCATCTGCACTTTGCGACATTGCTTTTTAGCTAATTTTATGCAGGTGCTTGTTGAGATGCCCGTGGACTATTAGGGGATCGATGACAATTCTGATGTTGCTTCTGTTAAGCATAATAAAATATCGGTTTGCGTCAGCACATGGGTCTTCTATAAGTGGCCGGTTTGCGCAGACTGGATCCACCCGACCAATCGTCCACTGATCGCTTTTTGATTCAATCATCAATGTACCTTGCAAGATATCATTGTGGTAACTCCAATACTGGTTCAGGTCCTACATCACAAATTAACTTCTTGAGTCTTGTCTAGCCAATATGTCAACCCTCTCAGTGCCTGTCACATCACTGTGACCCGGAACATGGATCTGCTTAGTACGATTAGTTCTTCGGGGACGAAACAGACATTTTCAATTTTTATAACAATCTATAACTGGAAAAGTAGGTAGGTATTTTATTTGGAAATGGTAACTTTTTTATAATGTTGAATTAAATGTATACTTACTTACTTACTTAAGTAACCTATTTTCATTCAGAGACAATGACAACAATGTCATTAAAGTACATGTTCAAACTGAGTTGGTATTATGTGTGCTTCCGGATCCTTGTGTGGTAACGTTTTTAAATATATCTATTATTTTTCATGCGAGCGAAAAGATAAAAATCCACTGGGAAAAATCAGGACATGTGACAATCCTCTAGTAATCAGCCTATTATCATAAAATTCTTGCAGATTCTTATAGTTCCTTCAGCATGTACTGTCGCATGTCGAAAATTTTTCCATGTTACACTTCACATCGTCCCGAAATTTTTTTCGGAGCTTGCTGTAAAATGGTTTGGTATCGTCTCCATCTATTGTTTAATAACATCTCTACCCCTCATTCTAATCACGAGGATTATCCCAGAAGTCGGAGACTTGTGTGGGAGTGGGGAGGGGAGCACATTATTATTAAGCAGACTGCATTTGCGTCCAGGAGCGACTTATGTTGATAGATCGTAACAAAAATTCAGTGTAGGAATAACGGAAACCTGGAAGACCCCATTAAT
The DNA here is from genome assembly GCA_025584915.1 of Monochamus saltuarius. Lineage (NCBI taxonomy): Eukaryota > Metazoa > Arthropoda > Insecta > Coleoptera > Cerambycidae > Monochamus > Monochamus saltuarius. The sequence goes on along the minus strand of CM046726.1, from coordinate 25,723,443 downwards.
TAGGGGGATGGTTAATCACCGACCGGTATCAATTTCTTACATTGACCCAAGCCAACGATATAGCTGATCTACAGTCTATAGGCCACGGGATTCGAATCTGGGCGGTTGGCACAATTCAAATACTAACGCTTTAAACCGCTCGGCCACCGACCGACCTGTTTCTCGGACGAAATTGGGTCCGTCTTCTTGATTCTTCCATGAGATTATGTTACTTATTTGATACCTTTTAAGAAGCACCAACTAACCCACCTACTATATTATCATCAATATCAATATAATTATATTATAACAAGTTATTAGGTACGTGTAATTCACAAATGACATTGCAGTGCTTGATATGCAATAAAGTGTACGGTTTTATGAGTTTCTAATTAACAATTAAATACTGATGTAGATTTTAAAACTTAAAATTATTTTGAGCAGAATTGCAGATTTTTCCCGTCATTCATTGTCATTCATCAACATTTTCTTTTAGAACAGTACCTAGGTCTGTCCATAGACATGTTCAGGAGCGACGGCTTTTTATGCCAATGCAAAAATGGGTCTTTGAAATAAATGCGTCTTGGTCCGATGCAAACAGCATTTTTACTCAAGTCTATCAGAAAATAACAAATAAACAAAATTTTATCATTTTCTATTATCTTCTTTTTACTGAACATATTTATGCAAAAACATATTTTTCTATGAAAAGGATACAGATTAATTTGCAAATGAACAAAGAAATAAAGCTGGTAAATACTCCCAAATTGTACAAATAGCAGGCAAAACAGAGACAAAATTATGGACTTAACTGGCTTTATATGCAGTTAGAGATTTTTCTTTGGTCATTTTTTTAATAGCAATTTAAGAAAATTAAATTGAATTGGCGAAAAACATTCTGATTTTGTAAGTTTTGGACATTGTTGAAAGCACCGTGTGAATATGTTGACATTCTTAAGAATCACTTAGAGGAATTTTCAAAATGTGGGCTTCATTCTAATCAAAATTAATAAGTATACCTATTAAACACTCTTACGTCAATAAAAAAATAATAATGGATTGATTTATACATTCCTGTTTTTGTCACATCAAATAATGAATTGAAATGAAACTAAGACCTTTTAGTTGAAATGCTTTTGATATTTTAAAAACTGTCATCACTTGAATAATAAAATGCAATGAGTTTCATATTTCAATTAAATCGGTTATCTAAATTGTTTTACCCTTTCTTCAAGGTTTTGTTCCTAATTTTTACTCATTATCACGTATGATCTACTACTTAGGTATATCTGCTTACCAAAAGTTATAAATAAGCACAATTTTGCGTATATTCACAAAAATACTCATATTTTGTTATGTAGGTATTAATAATATTGTGTAAAATCAATTAGTCTGCAGTCTCAGTCTAATGCCTCGGCCAACTTGCAGTTACACCCAAATTTGTTATTAGATTTTGCAGTGTAGGTATTTCCTATCAATGAAGTAAGGCATCACTTTAACATGACATTACGTATATCAAACGTTTAGCTTTAAAGCATTGATTTGAACTGCCTGGATTATGTAATCAATATTATACAACGTACAAATCTTTAACTAGACTAATTTGAAAGTTCGATATACATATACATATTGTATCCAACCTGTCTATGGAATCGTTCCTTTAGTATACTCTGTAAAACAATCATATACACATTTTAATACAAAAGAACACAATACTCTGTATGTAGCAGTGTCTTAAATGTTTAACACAACTGTGTTAATATAACTGGTGTTATGTATAACTTTTACACATTTGGTGTTATTTGTATCATTACACTTGTCACAATTAATGTAAAGAAAGATGTAATTACCTATCTTCTACCTACATAGGCAATAGGAATTGAAATTAACTGGTAGAAATCTGAACATATTATTTTATTTCTCTAAAATTACAAGAAAGTCAAAATATGAAGATAGTAATTTAAGACGTCAGTGTGAATTCCTATTATTTTTAAGAAATCTAAGTCGTTTTAGCTTTATCATAGCTTTTAACAATATTTATTATAATCAGGTAGGTACTTACCATTTTTTTTACCAAACCACAATTTAATTTTAAATGTATTCCATTTCAACACCGCGAACGATAGTTAACTAAACACAATAACGCAGCACGACCAACATGGTGTGCTGGAACGGTTGATAGTTGTGCTCAGCCAGTCAGGAGTAGCCGGCCATATAACACAGAGGTGTGTTAAATTTACACAAAATGGTGTACCTACTTTTAACACATTATTGGTAAATAGTACCTAATCAGTGTATCTTATTAAAATATTAGTAATTTTAACACATCTTGTGTAGGTATAAAACGTATAAAAAACTATAGTGTGTGAAACTACTACGGAAATTTTACACATCCTGAGTTACACACTGGAAAATCTTTCTTACAGAGCTGTTTTTCATCTTTTTTTTACGTACGTAAATATTTGATATGGTGAATATACATAACTCCATTCATAGAAAGTGTAGGAATATTTTTTTGAATTAACTTAAATTTACATTAAAGAAAATAATTATTAATTTAGTTAATAAAGGAGAAGTCAGAATTGTATCCGCATAGTTTTTTAAATTTTATTAAGATAAATAAAATATTTAACTTATCTATTTACAAATCTACTTGGTTAATATCCATTCATATATCCATTTGTTGCATTTTCCCGTTATATCCCCCTAAGACAAAAAACTTAATAGTTGATTTCCCTGCTGTTCCACAAACAATTTATGCTTCATAAATTATACAAGCATATTATGAAGATATCAAATTTTGAACATATCAGTTTTAATGATCTCAGTGACCTTTGCTGTGGAACCACAGGTAATAACTTAACTTGAAGGCCATCAAATGGTGTATATGAACCAGACTTTTTTTCTCTAACCATTAGAGTCTCAATATTATTGATATTAGATAGGTAGGTACTTAATATTTATATCAAACTAATAAATTCATTAAATTGCTGTCCTTCATAGTGAAATTGTCAAGGAATTTACTATGTGTTGGGTTCCTTTTTCTTCTTATTATTATTTTTTATTGTACAGTGTTACTTTCCTATATATTTATCTCGGCAAATAACTACAAATATTTGTTTTGGTGACACAAACATTCTAAGTACTCGTATATGATGAAGACACAACCTCCACCGCTGTTATTCCAGTTCTGATCATAACTGAATATACTAGATAGGTACCTACTTATTATACATTTCATTTATGATTTTAATTAACATAATTAGGTAAACTCTTTAATTCTACACTGATAAAAATTTTAGTACCTACCTATATTTACAGGTTGTTCTCCAATGTAAAAAATACGAAAGCCATACTGTATTACATGTGAATGAATACTGTGCATTTACATATTTCATCCAAAATTACATAATTCTTTTTATAGGTAAATACATTATAACATTGTAAAATATACCTACTCGCTTCAAGGATTCAGACGACTCAATCCGGTATATTTTTATCAAAATATTTAAGAAACTGCAATTGAAAGTAATAAAACTATACACTACTACACTAAATTTTTGCATTATATATTGCACAAAATTGTAAGAAATTGTTGATTTTAACGCGATCAAATGTCGAAAATTACGTTGACAATAAAGACAATTGCCTAATGTCAACCATGACGTAAGATGTCTGAATTCTTGACGCGAGTATAGCATTTCATGTGTAAAAACACGATTTTATTATGAAAAATTGCATATTTGTAAATAGTATCCAATTTTCTGTTAGAGTTGTAACATTACATTCTAGTTTGTTACTTATTTCACATTATTGACCTATGCAATAAATAACCAAGAATCCACGATGTAATATCACTAATAATTTTTATAAGTGTACCTACATCTTTTTAAAAATTGTGGCACTGTAAATATAATTTTCACTCAAAATCAACAAAATTGGTTGTTAAATCCAATTTAATCCAGTCTACACTAACAAAAAAATATATAACTAGCATAATTAAATCATTAAATTATTTTCAAAACATTCACTTTTCTATGTGTATATTAGGTATTTATATATTGCGTGAGGTTTTTTTTCCAAGTCTCTAATAAAAAATTTATTTAAAATTTATGCATTGTTATTTTTTACTGTGTAGCGTTCTAAAAAACAACTCTAACAGCTTATTCCTAAAACTTAATTTCTTTATCCATGTAACACCTTAATCTCATTAACATAACTATACTCAAAATTTATAGCTCTAATTTAGAAAACTAATTAACTTTTAAAAATTCCAGACCCGTTAGCTAACAAGCATGGACTAAAGAAGACGTCGTCTTATAAGTTATCTCACATCTGCTGTGCCAGCCATTTTAGGTAAGTAGACATTTTGTTCCTTTTGCGGCCGCATCTCGGTAATTGGAAAGGCAAAGGCGGAGTTCTTGTTGACATATTTATCTGATACAGGTCGGTTTTATCAGTTTCAGTTCTGGTTCTGAAACTCGTTTACGTCTACCGCCTTCATTAACTATCCTATCTAATGTACTTGCTGGGGATTTCTTTTTATTTTCTTTACGGCGCATCCAGTAAAAGGATTATGGCTGCTGTGAACGAACCTGAAATGAATTTTAATATTTAAGTTTGAGTAGGTACCTACATTTATTTTAATCCATATTATCATATTAATATTCAATTAGTGGCCTACACAAATCAGATGCCATTTTATTTTGTATTTTAATAGCTATTAACTAAAAAAGCATGTTAAGAAAAAAATTCATATATTTGTTTGTGTGATAGGTATACCTAAATCAATTGCTCAATTTATTTATTACAATAAAATACCCAACAGGTAAAACCCAATTACAGGATAAGTTACAGTCAGAGTTTACAAAAGTAATAAAATGGGAGCAATTCAAAACAAACAATATATAAACAGATTTAGAAAAACAGAGAAATACATATAGGTACCCATAAGCGCAGAAAAAGAATAGGACAATAAATGGCTACACAAAATTCTGCTTTATATCACAAAATGTACACGATAATATATCTAAAGTTTCTTTAATATTGTGATAACTGCTTTGCATGTTGTAGATTTAAAAAATCTCCTCCGAACATTTTCAAACATAGAAATCTGAGTCTTGTATATCGGGTTCCATATCACAGTGCCATCTTCGAGTTACAAACCCAACAAAAGTATTTTAAAACAGGCGATGCGTGGTAAGATCTTTAAATTCTTTGGAGTTCCGTATAATAATCACTACATTTCTATATATGCCTCGCAGATATGCTGAAAATCTAAGTTGATGATCAAATAGAATACTTAGATCTTAGGTTCATTTTTCTTTTAAAGTTCTAAGCAGTAATTGACTACTTATCTATAGGTAGATATATCATTATAAATAATTCATTGTAAAATGAAAAGAGGGAAAAAGTTATATTTAGATAAACATGTTCACTGTTTGCAGTTTACCTTATATAGTTTTTTATCACCATTGCACGTTAAGGTGTGGAAATACGTCTTTTGCAATTGATTATTTGCAGTCGTTCAATTTTTTACATTTAGAGTAGAGTGGCTAACATGATATTTATTTATCTTTATTTCTTTACATTAGAAGTTTAGTATTAGGTACTCTCTTTTGAGTAGTATTATCGTTTTCTTTTGTACCTTATATTTCCGCCATTTCTGAACCACGGTTTAGTGTCTTTTTTATACTTTCGTCAAGAATTCAGATATCTTACGTCACGGCTGACGCATTTGTTCTTATTGTCAACGTAATTTTCGATATTTAGTCGCGTTAAAATCAATCATTTTTTGCAATTTAGCGCAATATATAATGCAAACTTTTAGTGTAGTATATAGTTTTCTTTTTTCCATATATTTTCAGGTATTAACAATATTGTGTGAAACTAACTACTCAGTGGACAAAAGCCCCAACCTGCGTTGAATTACACCCACAATATCTACCCATATATTCCTTATTATTAGCTTTTGTAACATTTTTTACTGTTTAAGAAAGGTATTTTAAGCTAATATGTATCAAATCTCCTACAATTCCTATCAGTTTCACACAATATTGTTAATACCTGAAAATATATGGGAAAAAAAACTATACATAAAAGGTAAAATTTTTTATTAATTTTTATTTATTTTAGTAGGTTGTTATGATATTCATTGACAGTTAATCAGTTTGACGTTGTCGATATTTCATTTTGACATTCAATTTCAAATAATTTTAATTTATTGATATAATCATCTTTATAGTTAGATATTTGACTCAGTTAAAGGAGGCCACCTGATGAAGCGATCCTAATAAAACGTAGAAATAAGTGAGATCTCAATTATTGTGGTTGAATTTCGAGTTCCCACTCCAGAGGTTAGTAAATATATTAAATTTTTTAGATAATTATTGAATAGAGTTTTGTCTGTGGATGTTCATTAGCATACCTAGATGTTTGGTATCAGAGAACATACATATGACTTCATTGATAGGAATTGTAGGAGTTTTGATACATATTAGCTTAAAATACCTTTCTTAAACAGTAAATAAAATTTATCAGTTGCAGTTTCTTAAATATTTTGATGAAAATATAATGAATTAGTCATTTGTTGATATGACGTAAGTCGTCTGAATTCTTGTCGCGAGTAGGTATATCTTAAAATGGAGACATTTTGCAGGAATGTCTACTACATTACGAAAGTTCATATTTTTATTTGTGTAAATTGTATTGCTCTGAATTTGGTGTTAGATTATCAGATGAGAAACACAATTGAATACGTAGTCAAACATTACAAATTATGAGGCAATTGTTATAGCATTCCTTGTAATTAAAACTAAAATACCAGAAATTTCCTGACAGACACTGGTGATATTTTTTAACAATGCCCGATTGGGTTACATACATTAGTGGTCATCAGTTGGTGAAAGCTACAACTATGTTAGTGTTACTAGCTCTACAGGAAAATTATTTCCAGGGAGACGCAAAATTTTCGGAAAATATTCTGATTGCAAGTTAAAGCTGTTTTAAGATTTAGCTTAACTTAAGTTTTTGAATTGAAATAATGATGCATGTGTTCTGCTACACACATAAGTATAACCGAAAAACAAGTGTTTGCAACGTTCTTCTTGTAAACGTTATCTGGTACATCTTTCCTACACATTTAGGAGACATGAACCATCAGCAAATGGAAGGATAGTTGGTCCAAAGTTTCTGGAATAGAAATATCATACCACTATTATGCCCGCCTGAAAAATACAGAAAAGGTGCAACAATAGTAAATTACGCCAAGAAAAGCTTTAGATCATAATATGTCACATGTACCTCAAGTATCTCAAGATGTACAGAAAGCCAATCAATTGGGAGTTGTGTTACCTTCACCAATGTATATTGAAAAATAAAATAGGTAAAAGCAAAAAAAAGAGACATACAAAAGTACAAGACTGGAGGACAGAAAGAGACCAAATCATTGGAAAACATACAAAAATACAGATGCAATGTCTCTTCTTCAGTCGGATTATATGGATTTTTAAATAAATATGTTAGTCGTTTGGATAATAAATGCGTTGGATGCAATAAATACTAACCAGACAACAAACTGGAAACATGACTGGATTAAGTGTTTATTGTGTTCGAGATGAAGACTGCTCATTTTATATAATAACGTTGTCAAATGTGTGGTGCAACGAAGAAATAGTATTAGAATTTCGGGAACCATCTATCCTATCCTTCGTCTGTCTCACCTAGCCCATAGGTAGAATAGATGCAGTATAGTGTCATTTAAAAAGGCAAAAGAGAAGTATAGAGTCTTTTCTGTGTTGCGTATTTTTACATATTTTTATTTATTTAAATAGATATTTTATGTTTTGTAAAATATTTCCCTTATTTCTTCTCGCTACATTAAACGACATATTTTTACTGAAAATTATTCATGAAACCTCGAATAACAACGAAATGATCGTACTAAAAACTGAAATATGCTACTTTCTCTCGATATTATTTAATTAGGCAGATATAGCACATTTTTTTGATTGGAACAAAACTAATATACAGGGTGTATCTAAATAACCCCGAAAAAATGCAAGGGATTCTCTGATGAAAATTAATAGAGGTCTTGGGTATAAATTTTGTTCAAAATGCATTTTTAAAAAGATGAGCTGTTTAACGCGAGGGTATTTTGCCGAAAGATCTAGTAGTGGCCTGTTTTAATTATCAACCAATATTATCTACACAAAATCATAAAACTTGTGAAGGAGTAAGAAACCGTAACAATAAATGTCATTGAATTTGTTTCTACAGAACATTGAAAAGAACAGGCCCCTAGATCTTTCGGCAAAATACACTGGCGCTAAACAGCTCATAATATGTTTAAAAATGCATTGTAATACAGTTATTTTTTTCTCTTAAATCCCTAACTTTTGAAAAACTTGAATAAATCAAAAAGTTAGTAAATGAACATGTAATCTTAAAAAATATATAAATAGGAATTTTAGGAATTGATCATTTCAATCCCTTATAAAAATACTTTTCAGGGAAGGGTTTTTACAAAAAAAATTAAACCAGAGGCCCCTATTAATTTTGATCAAAGAATCGCCCATTATATTTATTCGGTATTATTTAGATACACCCTGTATACGGCACTGTCTTATTTGATGTAACCTTTGTAGCCTCGAATTTACAATACTTATAGGTATTGTCAAGAAGTATCAGGCAATATATTTTTTGTGGCAGTAAGAATATATTTAGTTTTCTTAGAATTTTATAAGGAAGGCATATGCAAAAACACACAAAAACAGATAAGATTTAGATTCCGAAAGTAAAAGGGTATTTTGCGAAAAGCAAAAGCGTATCTAAAATGGAGCTTTGTTATGCTGAGCATGCCGTCGGTCTCACCCTTATTTTACGACAAGGGTTTTCATTTCCGAAGGTTATATTTTCTGATACCACCCTTTGAATATTCCAAGATTATGCAAGGGACTACGGCTTTTATTTAAATGACCCAAGTATTGTAAACTTGTGCCATATAGCTATTTAGAATACGGCATATAATATCCTGTTGTGATGTAAAAGATCTGCAATAAATTCTTGCATTTTCCAGAAACACAAATACAAAAAATAATTTCATGTATTTGCCATATTGTTGTAATTGTGTACAAATATTTTAGTTCCGCTCATTCGTGTTTCATTAAATAGTAAATATTAACTAATTGATTAAAATAGATAAGTGTTTTATATATTTTTAAAGACGATGAATGGCAAATAGGACACTACCTGACTAATAAATATATTTACTTATAGACATCGTGATTAGTGTTGGCAATCTTGTCTTTCTTTTTCTTGGTCATACATAATATATACTTGGTCATAGATACTTGACAGCTCAAACTGCAAGACAAGACAATATTTAAAAAATAAGTCAAGCTACGATAAGAAATCTTGCAATACAAGAATGGCAATATTTAGTGAACGTTAGCTGGAAAAATAAATATTGTATTTCTATTGTATATGCTTTATTTAAAAGACATCCAGCATTATAAAATTTGTAAAATTAAAGATCTAATCTAGGTCCAGTTCTGCTGAACTGAACTAATTAGGTATTCACTACTACTTGACTAAAGAGCTCTGATTCTGTTTCATCCATTATATTATTACCTACTTATTAACCGTTTATATACTTATAACAATCGACCACTGCCGAAGATCGATTATATCAATAGTTACATGTTAGCTCCGAGCCAACCGAGGGTAACCACCACTACTTCCAAATTCGTAATAAAGTTAAATATATCTCATTTGTATGCAATAGTCTTGAAAAAATTATACAAGTCTTGCAAAATTGCCAGACAAAAAATTCTCTCGCAAGACAAGACAAGATCTTGCAAGATCGAGCAATCGATAAAAAATCATTGCATAGATTTTAAATTGGCGTGTTTATATACATCCGTCACAGTGCCCTATCAGTGCCGTCAGTGCTGCTTCAGTGATATTTTTGTAATTCTACTGACAAACTGGCCAGATTTTTCTATTGCTTAGAATGGATGAAAAGCTTATCAAGCTGTTATGAAATTTTGATCAACTGCATGATAAATATATTCAGATCACTTTATTTGATAATCTACTAACTCTTTTTATACGATTTTAAATTGACATGTTTATAGACATCCGTCACAGTGCCGTATTAGTGCTGTCAGTACTGTTTCAGTGTCGGTTCAGTGGCTTTTAATTACGTTGGCGACGATATTTTTGTAATTTTATTAATGAACTGTCCACATTTTACTATTGCTTGGAATGGATGAAAAGTTTATCGAGCTGGTACGGAATTTTGATTAACTGCAGGATAAATATATCCAGATCGCATAGTCTACTAACTCGGACTTTTTACGGGCTATAGACGGATATATGTAAACTGGCATCAGTGATCGACCACAAATAACACTGATACTGAACTGACGCTGAACTGATACGTCACTAATGTGTGTAAATGGACCTTTAGACGCTCAGTATTTTCATCTGTTTTACGTGTGCAGTTATAAGTCGTCAAGTAAGATGGAACACGCATAGTGTTTTTATACCTTTACCGTTTTATAATTCAGTTTATCAGTCTTTAAATTGTTCAGGAGCGATATTTTTAAAAATGAAGTTTATGCAGCAATAACTATAGCTGTAATTACAAGTGAGAAAAAGTATAAGAGGAACTGATTTAAATGGCAACTCTTTAAAGGTAACAGTTCAGCCAGCGACAGATTCTGCGCGTTTTAAAAATCACGTTTTATTTTGCAAGACAAGATTTTTTCAAGTTTTACAAGGTTTCTTGTCTCAGCCGTGAACTATGGAGATTTCCATGTATGGAGATTTCCATGTATGTTGAAAATATACCTAATTATCTGAGTATACACCTTCAAAGTTACAATGAAGCTTCGTTTAACAACACCATTATCGAAAAATACAGGGTGCCCAATATGTATGTAGAATAATGTTTATAACTTTTTAAAACACCTGTACAAACAAATATTCAGCTAAAAGATTTTAAATTTTTTTGCATGTTTTGGCAACCTTGAGTTTATTTTAGAGCTAACTTTTTTTGAATACGGACAAGTAAAATGTGTGAGAGGTTACATTACAAAATTTTTTAAAAAGTCATCAAACATTTTAGTAAAAATGTATTTGCCAGTGCAACTTGTTTAACCTCTAAGTTTCCTGCGATGTAATTATTTTCAGAACCTTGTTAGTAGGAAATCAGAATATGTGTGAGTGGAATATGAAAAAACGATTAAATGCCTATATTAATTTCTCAGTTCACAAATTGTAAAAATATAGTTTAGTAAACTTAAGTCGTATTCAATGTTATTTGATACATAGTGATTTTCCGGGTTGTTGTGCCGTGACCTCGGTAACTGGTAGCTGCCAGAAACAGAGTTAAAATGCACATCCCTAGCATTAGCCGGGATTCTTTTACCTACTCTGGTTGTTCTCGGGCTAGGCTCTGTGTGGACAGACCCGCTATCGGTGTTTCTGGGCCTGCCCATATATTTATTTCGGTTCCTATTGTTGGTATTACGACTGGTACGGTCGGAACCGTTCCTCGGATAATGGTGGAACTCCGAGGCGTTCCGTAGCCGGCGCTGCAACTGGTCGCATCCCATGCTTCCAAACGTTTCGCCGCTCTTCACTGTCGGCATCTTCAGTGGTGACTCTGCATTTTCGCCGCGACTGAGCCCGTATTCAATGTTACTTACCGCTATACAGGGTGGGTCTTTTCTATATAGTTTTTCTATTTGAACCCTCCCTGCAGAGATATTCGCGTTAGTGGGGTGAACCTGAAACTCGGTTTTCATTTTTTTTTTCAAAAACGGCTGAACCTAAACTTTTGAAATTCTGTACGCGTGTTCTACTGATGGAACTACGTTTTAGCAATAAATATTTATTTTTACCCTTCAGTTCGAAGTGGTTGAAACAAATAACCATTCCTGATGTTTTGCCCAGAACTTTTTCCTATATGGCTATGGATCAAAATTAAAATTACGGTTTTATGGACCTATGAATTTAGAAACTGCAAAAAATACTTTTTGAGTAAAAAAAAATATTTCTTATCAATTACTACCCTTTCAAACTGGAAATTATAACAAATAAAAACACATAGGAGGCGTGTGTCATTTTAATGTTTAATTGTTGTAGAGTCACACTGACAGTTCCATACTTTTCAAATGCATATCTGCATATTCCTGATTTCTAAAAACGTTCTGCATCTTGTTAATAACGGTAATTATTAGTATAGGCACAATTCGTTTAACAAGACCGGTGAAGCAGTTGAAAACTATGGAACTGTCAATAAGACTCCACAACAATTAAACATTAAAATGACATGCCTCCTATGTGCTTTTATTTATTATGATTTCTAGTTTGAAAGGGTGGTAATTGATAACAAATGTTTATTTTACTCAGAAAGTATTAAATTTTTGGAAAAATTGAAAGAACGTTGTTAAATTCATAGGTCCATAAACCGTAATTTTAATTTTGATCCATAGCCATCTAGAAAAAAGTTCTGGCCAAAACATCAGAAAGGGTTGTTTGTTTCAATAACTTCGAAGTGAAGGGTGAAAATAAAAATTTATTGCTAAAACGTAGTTCCATCAGTAGAACACGCATATCAAATTTCAAAGTTTTAGGTTGAGCCATTTTTGAGAAAAAAAATTAAAACCGAATTTTAGGTTCGCCCCACCAACGCGAATATTTCTGCAGGGAAGGCTCAAATCAAAAAAATATATAGTAAAGGCCCCACCTAAATTAGGCCGTTGATTACCCTCCTTCAATATTTACGTGAATTTACGGGACTCATTAATACTGACAAAACAAAAAAAATTAAGTTGAAAGGTTAGTTTGGTTAGTCTTAATTCTACCTTAGTTTGAAATTGAAAACAGATTTGATTGTAGTTGTAGGTATTTATTTATTTTGAAATGAATGTAGAAAAGCTATTCGCATTAGATTTTTTTGTATAAGAGATTATTGTTGTTTTTGGTTAGATATACATGCCTCTTTTATATCGGCGTCCTGTATAGATAGCAAGATATGATAGATATGGCGGTATCTACCAATAGCACCTAAAATATTATTAGAAAATAATGTGCCAATTGTCAGTATTTCAAGAACACTTATGATCACTGTTCATACATGTAGTGTATAAGATTTTGACAAAACCGTTTAATTATTGGTTGCTTCCTCAGACAACTTTTTGACAACGGACGGTCTTCTCTCTTAACTCCCAGTCGGTAAGAATTGTAATGTAATGTTGTAATTATATGGAACTTCGGTATCTATTTAGGTTCATAGATAATTGAAATCTAAGTGGCGTTACGTAAAATAATTAATGGATACAATCTTTAATCTACCTAGTTACTTGTATCATTTTACCCTAATACGTAGGTACTTACGTTTTTTATAAATTGGTACGTTTGCAATAATAATGACACTCTTTCAAATGAATTTTGCGATTTCTTTTAAACTGCTGACGTATTTGTAATAAAATCTACTTTCAACTAATATTTTAGTTCATAGTTGTTTCACTCACCAATAGAGATTCAATGAAATTTCTACTCAGATATTCCAGAAGTTCAATAGCTGTTTTGAGGGAGTGTCATTATTATTGCAAAAACCTAGTAGTACAGAAATCACAAAAATTTGATGTTATAAAAATAATACTTACCTACTAAATATAACAGCTGTTAAATTTCCTTGATAATCACTTGGATTACATTAGTAAATTTTTGTTTGTTTTTATTATTTGGGACTAAAAATAAATTTAATTCCCGAAGGTGAAATGAGACACTTAGGTTTGAAATAAGGAGCCAAGACAGTAGGTACTTTTAATCCACAAAGTACATGCTTTTACAATAATAATGACATTCCCTCAAAACAGTTTTTGAACTTCTGGAAGTTCTAAATAGAAATTTCATTAAATTTTTGGTGAATGAAACATCAACAAGGACTTGGGTTGAAAGTAGATTTCATTACAAATACGTCACTAGTTCAGAAGAAATCGCAAAATTCATTTTAAAGGATGCCATTACTATTGCAACAGATTGTACATAACAAATATTTGAGAACTAAAAATATGGATATCTATCTATACATTTTACTCGACATTTGAATGTTTAACTATAACAAATTTATATATTTTTTAAAATTTTGAGATTAGTAGGTTGGTACTTATATTTTCTCATTTTGTTTTAATTAGATACATAAGGGTAAATCAAGTATTATTGATGACAAATAAAGTCATGCAAGAAGAACATTTATAAAAAAAATAACTTTTGAGTTCAGGTTGCTAAAATTTCTTCTATTAAACATTTTAAACGTTAACAGGCAGATTTTTATACCTACTTCTTTTCATTTGAAATGCCTATGGTGACTAATTTCATTGACACCTATCAACAATAAACATACCTACTCTGTATTTGCATTACCTATAGAATTTTATGTCTCCTTAAACTGCTTCAGAATGAACGCTAAACAGCAATATATTATTGAAGTATTTGAAGAAGTTATTGTGACATAAAAACAATTTATTGCTAGTTAACATGGCAGTGAATACAAATTATGAAGCAATTAAATGCTATATTAACTGAACTAAAGCCTTAATTTGGATCTGAAATTCTCTGTACGGTTTTCTATTAATATTTTGTTTATTATTAATTAATTAATCTAGACGAAATTATTTATTTAAATATTTTGTATTGTAACCTCATGCAAATTTTACACGTCCGTAAACAAAAATAATAGTTGATTCCAAATAAGGACAGAACAAATATTTTATTTTTTTTATTAGGCATTAACATTTAAAAATACTAAATTGGCTGGTATAACAATAAAATTTCTGTGTTGTACGTTGACAATGAATTTATTTTAAGAAATGTTAAACAGAAATCAGAAATTGACTACAATTTATTGAATATTTTTAGGTATTAATAATATTGTGTGAAACTAACTACTCAGTGGACAAAAACCCCAACCTGCGTTGAATTACACCCACAATATCTACCCATATATTCCTTATTATTAGCTTTTGTAACATTTTTTACTGTATTAGATAGGAATTGTAGGAGATTTGATTTATATTAGCTTAAAATACCTTTCTAATACAGTAAAAAAATACAATTTATTGATTTCAATAAATGTATCAATAGATTGTGGATTTTAGATGTTCTAATTATATATCTAGTTACAGCTTGTAATCTTTAATAAATTGAGAAAGTGATCAATATCTTTACAAATAAATGTTTAATTTATTTATCAATAAATAGTGTGCAAAACAGCTACAATAAAGTATAACATTGTTTTTATTTAGACCTATTTCAAAAATAATTTAGTTAACTTTTATTTATTTTCGATTTTTTCGTTTTCTAAGCTTATTTAAGAAGCTACTCAAATAGATAACACACTATTTTCGAAGAATTATATTTTCAGTAGATAAAAAAATGAACAAGTAACAAAATTTCGATCAAATGCAAGCAAATAATGAATTAAGTACCAAAAATTGTCCCCAGAAAAATATTACGATTTTATGCAACCAGTGATACTCCTTAGTTCAACTGACACGCCAATATCGAGATTTTCAAACCAAACGAGAGTATCAGGCATTGCTATTGTTGCAGTAAACAACAAATTATAATTTTACAGGCATTCTATTCAAGATTTCAACTTATAATATTACAAAAGCTACATCATGATAGGTAGTACAGTGCAAGTGTATGATTAGTATAAATATTCGGCCAGTTTGCACCACTTACATTAGGATGCTGGTTATTTACATAAAAGTAAACCTTTATAGCACATCGCAAATCAGTATTTACCGGTGCAATAAAATGATCAAATTTTGTAAACTAAAATGTTACTTACACTTTCTCCTAATAAGGGTATAATTAATTCTCTTGCCTAGAAACAGAACCTGTTGTATTTTATAATCAAAGGTATCTGTGTTGCTCAACTTCACATATACAACCTGCTTCTTTAAGATGTATTAGTTTTAAATTAACAGAGTTGTCGACTTTTTATATGTGGGGCAGCTTTGGGCTAGCGTGTCCAAATGCACCCAAATTCGATATCTCTCTATGCTTCAGCCAAAGAAGAACAGACGGCCCAGAAAAAAAGATTATGTACTTGTACGAGTACTCAGGAAAAGAACATAATAGATGTTGACGAGATGCAAAAACAAGCTATTAAGGAAAGACGAATTACAGCTGTGCAGAAATGTTTTCGTGGACCAAACCGCACAGAAGCCAGAAAACTACCAAAAAAGAAATCATCTTACTCAATTTTAAGTTTCTCAGATCAAGGACATTGACGAAGCAATCAATTATAACTTATATAAAAAAAAACTAATTGATTGTGGTTCTGATTTCGATATGCTAAGCGAACATGAAGACATTAGTCGTTTATTGGAGGACAAAGAGTTCACCATAGGTTCGAATTGGAGAAATATTAGAGAGAGATATATGGACGAGAAGATCGTACAGGCAAGCTTCCTTCATCAAATTTCAGGTTTCGCTTTTTCAGTACAACATTCATAATATTATTTCTTGTTTTATATCAAAAACCCGGGAGATTTCATCAGGAAGATCGAAGGAATACAACTATAACCAGATGATATCCTAGTGAATTTCGATGTAACATCTTTGTTCACGAAAGTGGCTATTAAGGAAGCTTTAGATGAATTTCATTGGAGGCTTAGGGCAGAAGACAGAGATGAGAATTTAGTAGATTTGGCAAGAGTATGCACCAGATGGATCCTGTTTTCCTTCGAGGATCAGTTCTATGAACAAAGGAATGAGCAGCTATGGGTTTGTTGTTGTGTCCAGCCTTTGCAAATATCTATGTAGGAGCTTTTGAGAAACATGCCCTGGAATCAGCAGTTCTGAAGCCAAAATATTGGTTCAGATATGTGGATGACACATTCATCACATGGCCTCATGGGCTCGGCAACTTAGAAACCTTTTTGGATCACATCAATAGAATACACCAGGACATCAAGTTCACTATGGAATTGGAAGAAATTGGCACTCTGTCGTTTCTAGATGTTCTTGTCAACAGGAAGCCAGATGGTACACAGTGTTAACAGGAAGCCGGCTCATACTGACAGATATTTCAATGTCCAATCTTATCACCATCCTGCTCAAAAACAGGGTATCATCGACATATTGGTGGTCGGGCACGCACTATCTGTGAACCAGAACAGCTAGAAGAAGAATTACACCGTTTACGAAAGGCTATTGGAGAAAATGGATACATGAAGCATCTAGATCGAAAGCATCGAATAATTACCTATCTATCTTATATACACAAATCTACGGACAAAATAGGGCGCTTTTTGAGAAGACATAATATTGATACAGTTTACAGCACTTCGAAGAAGATGGAAGCAGCATTTCCTAAGACCAACAGCAGCAGTAACACACTCCAGGGTCCAGGTGTCTACAGTATCCTGTGTATGCAGATATGTATGTTGATATTGAACAAACGGGCTGACATATGAGTACGAGATTGAAGGAAGAGTCATATCAAAAACAATAAATAGGCAGAACACAGAGCAAACACGGGACACTCTACAAACTTGGAAAAACAAGATTCTGGTAAAAGAGAGAAGATTCTGGCCAAGACTCTACAGGGATGCCATAAAAATACAGAAAAAATGTCTTGCTTAATTTTGCAAGATCATGTCTTGTCTTGTCTTGGGATAGTCTAGCAAATTTCTTGTCTCGCATCTCTTGCCCTTGCATGATTGTTGCGAGATTCTTGCACAGAAATGATAAACATATGAAACTTTATTACGAATTTGATTTGACGACATTATAAAATGT
Source organism: Monochamus saltuarius (assembly GCA_025584915.1). Taxonomy (NCBI): domain Eukaryota; kingdom Metazoa; phylum Arthropoda; class Insecta; order Coleoptera; family Cerambycidae; genus Monochamus; species Monochamus saltuarius. The sequence goes on along the minus strand of CM046726.1, from coordinate 25,705,635 downwards.
ACAAATGGCCAGTTTTACAAAACAAGCTATAAATAATGGACGAAATAGACGAAACAGAGTCGGAACTCTTTCATTCAAGTGACAGTGAGTTTATAATTAGTTCTGTTCAGCAGAACTGGGTCTAGACGCAATAAACTTTCATTTTAAAAATAATATTATGTAGTGAATATCCTTTAAATAAACTATAGGTATACCTACAATAGAAATGCACTATTTACTTTTTCAGCTAATGTTCACTTAAATATTACCTCTACTTATAATTCCAAGACTTTTTGTCGTATCAATATTTCTTGTCTTGTCTCGTAAGACTATTTTTTTTAATTTTGTCTTGATTTGCAATTCGAGCTGTCAGGCTCTTTGTCTCGGTCTTGTTTTGTCGACCAAGACAAGAAAAAAACAACAAAATTGCCAACGCTAGATAAATTAAATATAATATGCACATGTTTAGATGGTAAATTAAGGAAAACCTTAATAATGCTTAACCTTACGAAACGCCAAATAACTCTTTAATGAGTTATTATTCATTTACCTACATGTCGCTTGGAACTGAAGACAAAGAAGATCAACTGATTCAGACTGTTTAAATTTTTCTTCTTAAAAATATATAATGTAGCTGCCGGTAGACCGTATATAAGCTATATTCGTGGAGGGATTGGCACCCTCTCTGCGGGTATGGTAGGGTGGAATAATGTTAGCTTGGGTCAATGTGAGAGATTGATGCCGGTTGATATTTGACCACCCCCCTAATTAATGAGGTTTTCCAGGTTTTCCTCATTCCTGCACTGAATAGTGGTTAGGGCCTACCAACGTAAGTCGTTCCTGGGCGCAAATGCGGCCTGCTTAATAATAATATGCCGCCCCCTCTCCCGCACAAGTCTCCGACTTCTGGGCTAATCCCTGTGATTAGAATGAGGGGTAGAGATATTGTTATTATTATATTATTAATATATTACTGAATGTTTCATATCACATCATTTGATAGTAGAAACACATGAATATTACAGGCGACAGGATAATTTTAGGTGGTCCTTATTCTGCAAGAAACATTTCTTCGTATATGATAAGATAATACTATACTTAAAACATAAAAAATACATAATCAGATCTTGTTGATAGTAAACATATAATGCTTGCAGAAAATTAAGAGAATAAGTTTGAAAACCTAAATTTTGATTCCTTTAAATGAATTTTTAGCCATATGTTCTGAACATTTAAATGCTATTTTTTATACTTAGGAATAACGTTGTTCAGTTAAAATATCGACTCCTGTTATTTTAGTAGATAGATAAAATAATGTCAACTAAAATGCTAACATATTATTTTACGTTTCTGGTTTTTTATTTACTTTTATGTCAGCTATATCAATATCCCATTATTACACCATATACGATTGCTCAACTATTTTAGTAAACATGGGTATGTAAGTATATTTATATATTTTCCAATTTTATATCTACAGCAAGCGATATGTTAAATAAATAAGATTCTCACACACCTACAAGATTTATGTTAACAAAATGAATTAATTAAAACTAGTAGAATATAAGCACCTAAATATACTATAAATTACCTCTCTTCAATCAATAGGGATTTATATGGATTTATTGAAATAAATAACGGTATAAATAACTTGGTTAATTGAAGTTAATTGAAGGAAAAACTTATTTTTAACGACCATAATTTTTTATAGCTGCAGTTTATTTTTACAGTAAATTTTTTATGTCCACAAACCTCTAGCAATATTTCATGTATTAAAGTAAAAATAAGCCTGTAAAACTAATGATTTTGATCGGTTAGATATATACCTACTTAAGATTAAAAATGTTTCATACCTGAGAACTTTTATAGTTGTATAAATTTAATAATTGCCAGTAAGGCCAGTAGTAAGATGAAAAGGTTATTGTTCATATAAACATGTTATTACAATTTATGCCTCAATTTCTCAATGAGATTTAATGTCAATTGGTATTATTACAGGATACCCATAAATTGGTTTAGTATTTCACCGTTTGTAAGTACATAATTACAAGCAAAAGTAATATTTAGTGTTCGATATAATTTGAAATTTATGTGTGCAAGACTTACAGATTTCGTATGTTATAATGCCAAGAGCAGTTAGTTGTTGGTGCGTACTTGGGACACTCTCTTATAGATGGCGCCATAGTAGATAAAAATAAAGTATTGGAATTACACATGTATAATTATTTCACCCTTTAGAATAAAAATTTCATTAATTCTTTATGTTTAATATTTATGGATAATTCCTTAACTGCATTTCGGTTCGTTTATTTTCAATTACGTTAGAGAGGATGGGTAGCTACATTTATTTTCATACTTAGACTGGTTATGTAACATGCAATTGCAATAGCTGCGACGAATGTTAGAATTAATTTTTATTGCTGGACATCATCAAGGACTGTAGTAAAACTTAACCAATTAATAATTAACCCAGCTAGTGCATTTTTAAAGGAAAAAAGTGGATTGTGATTTGTTCTTTTATTTTATGATATGTTTTGTAGGTAGGTGTTATTTATTTATAGCTGTTTATTTATGAAACATTAAATAAGTATTTAACTCAGAAACCTTTGATATGATAGATGACAAGAAGTATAAATTAAAAGCCTTTGATCTCACAAGAAATTAATATCTGTTAAATTGTTAAGTACTTTTTTATAACAGGGTTAGAAAATTACACATTGATTCATTGAACATAATTGTCTGTAGGCATTTATTTATAAATATAGACAGACTAATATATTTGAGTACCATGTAACTTCAAACTAGAAAAACATAAAATCTTATAGTCTTACAATATTGATCGACATTCAGTTTATTGCTCACGAAATGAGAATATATATTTAATAAAAGTATTAAACTATAACAATGAAGAATTACCTATCTTTTATTATACTTAGTTTCTTCTAACAAACACTAACTGCATACTAAAAGAGCTACAACTTTTTGTCTATTTATAAGCATTATACCTACCGTGATGGTATTTACTTTATTTTAAATATATTAAGCTTATTAAAATTAATCCATTTTTTTTTAAATTTGCATCAACTTACGTTTCCTCTGATCTGCTCTGATCTATATCTAAACAAAAAATGTAACATCACAGCAAAGTAAAATAATTATGTTAGCTTTACTAAATTTGTTATTTCAACTTAAATAGGTACCTACGTTTTTTCAAATCTAGTTTCTTTTCCAACTGTGCTTGTTATAAATAGCTAATAGTTAATTAGGTTCTTTAATATGTCACTAATATAAAGCTAGTCATATTTATTTCTATACAAAAACATTGAAATTCAGTAGTTAGTGTGGCTATCACATCACATAAAACTGTATAAAGTCAATTTGTTTTGGAGATGTACCTGCGTCTGTAAAATTTAATTTTGCATTACCTGGTTTCACGCAATATTTTATGTAGGTATATTTGTACCTCTTACACGTATAATAGCTTTAATAACTTTTAAAATTTGGATAAGTTTGGTTTTGCATCTACCATAGACAAATAGATTGTCATGCCTTATTTAAATATTGCTAACTGGCAAGAGATAAGAAATTATATGAAATATGCACGAAAAATCCAAAAATTTAAAATTATACAGGGTGTTTGTTGCTTTTAAAATAACAAAGCTGGCATACGCCGTTAAAAGTAATGTCAAAGTTTGAATAAAATACTTTTAGAAACACTGTGTATATGTCGTGCCTCAATAAAAGCTGGAACACTCGGTAGGTATATCAGATGCAGTTAAGCAGAAAGAAAATATTATTTACATGAAAATTGGGTACACTCAACTGTTTTCTCGCATTCCAATTTCAGTATCAGGTTACATATATGTTGTGAGTTATTTGTTAATATTAATGACATACATTTGTTGATTTGTTAAATCTTATCATCACAGTACGATACCTTTTTACCTGTATGACTCTTCTATATTAGTATATATCAGAAAAAAGGCAATTCAAAAGGAACACTGTAAAAATAATTACAGTTAAAATAGATGGCAATTTATTTACCACTCATTATTGCTGTAATTTTCTTATCGATTGTGACTTTACAAATAAAATGTAAAATTACGTTGTAAATTTATTTTGTGATGTAATTTTAGGTTTTGCAATTGTAATATTACTTTGTGATTTTACAATACAAAAAGTATTGTTACAATGTAACTTCCACAATTAGTTGTAAAATTGCAAAGTAACTTTACAGGCATTTGTATAGTTACATTGTAATAATACATTTTATATTATGACTACAATGTAATTTTTTAAATTTATTGTACAGGATGGTCCAATTTGGGCACAGGGAAAAAAGTAGCCAAGATCTTTGGAGCTTAATTTTTGAGAAAAGTTGAATAACGAGAATCACATTTCGATATTTTGATTTGTTTAAGAGATACCTACATGATTTTAAATTTTGGTCGTTTTATGTGGTAACTTCTACTTATTATATTAATATTTATACATTGTAAAGATTTTTTTTCTGTCTGTGTAATTTCTAGTGGTTTGAGGAATATTTTTATAACTTCTAGTTTTCCGCTGCTATAACAAGCATATATATATATGTTTTAATGAAGCATCATACGTATGTAATATGGGGCATCATAGAAAAGGCCTAAAATTAAAAAATGTACTGTATCAAAGCAAATCCAGATATTGAAATGAAATTTTCATCATACAATTTTTCTCAAAATATTCCCGTGACATTTGGACCTTTTCGGAGAATAAAAGAAACCTAAAAGTGTTGAAACTGACCTAACCCGTACACAAGACATCTTGTTTACAACATTCGAATTCACTAACAGTGCTTTGACATAGATACCTAAACAAAATCTGAATAATAATTCATTTATACCTAATAGATTAATATGCCTACATGAGAATAATTGAAATATCGTAAGGAATTAACGATTGTTACTTACCTTAAGTAACATATCAGGCTTTTCCATGAGTTTCTCAATAGCATCTCTGCATCAGAAAGTTATTTCAAAAGAAAATTGTACTCATATTAAGTAACCTAATTAACATGAATGCCAATTGCTTCTAATGTTCACAAGGGTAGGGATTGAGAAATAAACAAACAAGGCTATCGAATACACCTGATTTAATAGTATAATAAGATAACTAAATTGGTACAAATATACACAAACTTCTCGTGAAAAACAATGTAATGTCAATCGAACCTGATATAGATAACTTACGTCTCCTCCAGCGGTGGCCAGGTCGTTGGGTATCTTAACTTTTGGGGCCTCTCTCTTCATCCAAGTCTCGGAGGTTTTTTTATTACTAAGAATACGTGTCCACACTGGCTTTTCTCGAATTCGGATCAGCTTCACTGAATATATCTAACTTATTCCTATGTACGTAAGGACTCAACTGCGGTAGATAATGAAGTTGTATATACTTAAGATGCATGCAATGCAATTATTTTCCTATAATTTAGGCTAGATCGAATGGCTGATTGATAGAACATACAAGTACTCCCAACACTTTACTGTTCTCCGCCGCACTCCCTACCTCGTCCAGACACTATCCGCCACAGGTGTTCATTGTAAGCCTGCGCACATCACTCCTTTGTTAACAGAATGCAGATGGGCCATCACAATGTATAACTTACATACCTATTACTTCTGAATCTCATTGAGGTTATGTTATAACAAGCACTAGACCAAAAAATTTATAGTACTAAAAACACTCACTTGTCACTCTAGATATGTTTATATTGCTAGTCACTACTCACAAAATTAATTATGTAAGTACCTAGGTCCTAGGTACACGCTGCATTAATCGAAATGAAGCAAGAAATAATGAAGGCGTCACCACCCAACGCTCTCAACGGTTAGTGGTATAGTGCGTTTTAAAATTAGTAGTACCTTCACACACACATTAGGCATATTTTTACAGTCAATTATATAGTAAATTTATGTTGAGTAATTTTACAATGTAAAAATGGATTTCACATTGTTAATTGTAAATGTATTACAATATATTCAATAAATGTACAAATTATATAATAATTACATAGGAAGTTTACGGTTTTATTGTATATTTGCAGTTTTCTTGTAAAATTACAAGTGTCAGTGTAATATCATCATTATTTATAGAATTATTTTAAGACAATTATAAGGATATACTTACAAAGTAAATTTGTAAAGTTACTGGCCTTTTTCAGTGAATGTTTAGGTAGTGTAGTTAAGATATTACCTGTTCAGTCTTTAGATTCATGTAGTACCTACCTATTAATAATTCAAAACTGACACTATAGATGCTTTATTTTATAAAAACATATACTCACTATTTCTTGATGAGAATACAGGTTATTTTTAAAAAATCTACAAGGTAAATATTTCTTTTTTGTCGAATTAAGGCCATTAACAAAAAATATTATGAAAATCCATATATACAACTGTAACAAAAATTGTTCAGAATAGGGCTTGCGTCAAATTTAGAAAAAATATGAAAATGTGATATCGACAGTTTTACAATTATTTTGGAAATATCTATGAACTACAATTTGCAGATTTTGTCTCTCTCAAAATATATAGTAACAAAGTTTTATATAAGTTGTAATCGGATCTATAATATGTGCTATACTTATCTAATGATGGATATAATGCGGAGCAGTTTTATTCTGACTTTTTTTAGTAACTAGACGTTGACAGCAATTTCATGAACATAAATGGATTTCTTTAAAGCAAATGATATAAAATGTGAGAGCCTGTTAATACTATACTTACTAACACTATTAGCAAGGACAAGTTCTGTATAAATTAATCTAAACTAACTATTCTGTGTAGTTTAAGTAAATTTAAAAACTGCACGATTAATATCTACCTAGTATAAAAAGTATCAAATTCAAATATTGATCCAGACGTAATGAATTAATGGAGAATTACAAATGCTAAAACCGTACCCTATGATATTAAAAATAAATAAATAGTTTAAGTACTTAAATAATTGATATGGGTATAAATACATTTTATAGTAGTACCTACCTATCTATTACAAATTATAAGTAAGTACTTAAAAAAAAATTGTAGGTAGGTCCCTACATTGATTTTGCAATAACAATGACACTATCTAAAAGCAGTTTTGGAACTTCTGAAAGTTCTGAGTGGAAATTTCATTAAATCTCTATTGGTTAGTGAATCAACTAAGAACTATTGTTAAAAGTATATTCTCTATGAATACGTCAGAAGTGCAAAACAAGTCTCAAAATTAATTTTAATGAGTGTCACTATTATTGCAAACGATGAACGATGAACGATGATGCAAACAAACCTATTTATGTCAACAAACATTTAACTGGGGAGAAAAAGTTACTTTTCAAAGATGCTCGTGAATTTGCCAAAAATGCTCAATATAAATTTGTGTGGGTAAAGAATGGCGACATTTTCTTAAGAAATCTAAATTATCATGGATTTTTCAGCGCTTAGATAGTAATGACTCTATGTTAATATGTGGTGACATGAATTGTTCTGGTGATGTCTGGTCACGAAATGACCCTGAAATATTCTTAAATCCATCAAACGTCAGAAACGAATTTACTGATTTAATTGATATGTTTTCATTTGCTGGACTTAAGCAGTTCAACTCTGTAAAAAATGTTTCTAATAGAATATTGGATCTCATTTTATGTAATCAGTTAAATAGTTTTTACTGTTTAAGAAAGGTATTTTAAGCTAATATGTATCAAATCTCCTACAATTCCTATCAATGAAGTCATATGTATGTTCTCTGATACCAAACATCTAGGTATGCTAATGAACATCCACAGACAAAACTCTATTCAATAATTATCTAAAAAATTTAATATATTTACTAACCTCTGGAGTGGGAACTCGAAATTCAACCACAATAATTGAGATCTCACTTATTTCTACGTTTTATTAGGATCGCTTCATCAGGTGGCCTCCTTTAACTTGAGTCAAATATCTAACTATAAAGATGATTATACCAATAAATTAAAATTATTTGAAATTGAATGTTAATACCTAAAAATATATGAAAAAAAACTATGCATAAAAGGTAAAATTTTTTTATTAATTTTTATTTATTTTAGTAGGTTGTTATGATATTCATTGACAGTTAATCAGTTTGACGTTGTCGATATTTCATTTTGACATTCAATTTCAAATAATTTTAATTTATTGGTATAATTATCTTTATAGTTAGATATTTGACTCAAGTTAAAGGAGGCCACCTGATGAAGCGATCCTAATAAAACGTAGAAATAAGTGAGATCTCAATTATTGTGGTTGAATTTCGAGTTCCCACCCAGAGGTTAGTAAATATATTAAATTTTTTAGATAATTATTGAATAGAGTTTTGTCTGTGGATGTTCATTAGCATACCTAGATGTTTGGTATCAGAGAACATACATATGACTTCATTGATAGGAATTGTAGGAGATTTGATACATATTAGCTTAAAATACCTTTCTTAAACAGTAAAAATGTTACAAAGCTAATAATAAGGAATATATGGGTAGATATTGTGGGTGTAATTCAACGCAGGTTGGGGCTTTTGTCCACTGAGTAGTTAGTTTCACACAATATTGTTAATACCTAAAAATATATGAAAAAAAAAAACAGTTAAATAGTGTTTATGATATATTACCATGTACTGCTCCTATTGTGGAAGAGGATGGTTTTCATCCATCTCTGGATTTTTATTACTCTTTTCTTAAAGGATTATGCAAATAGTTACTACTTTAACTACAAAAAAGCTAACTTTAATTTAATAAATAATGACCTGCAGCAAATTCGATGGAATAATGTATTTAACACAAGTAATTCGATTGATGTTTGGATGAAAACATATCCTCATTTTATAATGTGCTTGAAAACATCATTCAAGATAGAGTACCAATATGTCAAAGAAATATTAAATATCCAGTTTATTTTTCTAATGCGACTATAAAGGTAATAAAAGAAAAAAATAAACACCATAAAAATGGAAAAATTACCGTAATGTCACTGATTTAAATACATTCAAACTTTTGAGATCCAGATCAAAACGACTTATTTCTAAAGACTATATGAATTACGTTGATTACATTGAGAATGAAGTTTCAAATGATTCTAAAAAATTTTTTCAATTTGTTTCTTTAAATAAAACTACAAGTGGCTTTCCTAAAATTATGAAATTGAATGATGTTGAAGTAAGTAATAATTTAGAAGTTAGTAATTTGTTTGCCAATCATTTTGAGTATGTTCGTCCGTCCTCATGATTCTGTGAGTAATCTTCCTTATGCCGATAATCATTCTAGTTTATTATCTATAATTTTAACTGAAAGTGAAGTGCACAGAGCTCTTATGGACCTAAATCCAAACAAAGGAGCGGGACCTGATGGTTTACCTCCTTTACTTGCTAAAAATTGTGCTACTGGTCTTGCTCATCCTTTATTTATTCTCTATAATCAATCTTTCATCAATGGTTATTTTCCTAACAAATGGAAACTGTCTTCTGTTGTTCCTGTACATAAAAGTGGACCAAAAAACAATGTTGCTAATTTAAGTACTATAAGTAAATTATGTGTTTTTGCCAAACTGTTTGAAAAATTAATTTATAAATATATTTTTGCATTAGTTAAATGTCAAATAATTCCCGAACAGCATGGGTTTTTCTCTGGAAGGTCTCTTGAAACTATTCTTTGTACTTATAGCGAATATTTACGTAATAACCTAGATTCTAGATTGCAGGTTGATTCTGTCTACACTGACCTAAGTAAAGCTTTTGATAAAATAAATCATGATATACTTATTATTAAACTAAGAACGGTTGGCGTAGATGGAGTTCTCCTCAAATGGATAAAGTCTTATTTATTTGATCGTAAGTTTTATGTGACAATTAATGGAGTACAATCTAACATTTTATCTACTATATCTGGAGTCCCTCAGGAATCCCATCTGGGTCCTCTTTTCTTTCTGATTTATATTAATGATATTAGTGAATGTTTCCATTACTGTAAATATCTTCTATATGCAGATGACTTAAAAATATTTACAACAGTTAAATCTCTATCTGACTGTCTACATTTGCAGGAAGACTTGGAACGTTTCTTAAACTACTGTGAAGAGAATAGCCTTTTCATAAATATTAACAAGTGTTCAAGCATTTCCTTTACAAGAAATCGATCAATCGTAATTTCAATTACGGTTGTCACATAAAAAAAGCTTCAGAGATTAAGGATCTGGGTGTAATTTTTATATTTATAGCAGAATAAATTTTGCATCTACTATTTGGAATCCTATGTATTCTTCATATATTCACAGAATTGAAACTGTTCAACAGAAATTCTTAAAGTGCCTTGCTTATAAGTATAATTATAATTTAGTTGCCGCTAATATAGATGCTGTGAGACACAATTTTAATCTATTAAGTTTAGAGAACCGGAGAATTTTAAATGATCTCATATTTATGTATAAACTAGTCACTAATGCTATTGATGCTCCTCAAATATTGACCAGTATTAATTTTAATGTTGCCCCACGGCACCTTAGATCCACCTATCTCTTTAATATCCCTTTTAGGAGAACAAATAACTCACAAAATGCACCTTCTTGTAGAATGATCAGATTGGCGAACCGCTACTGTTCTGATGTTTACTTTCAAACAATTTCGTACGCTGTCATTAAAAGCAAATTAAAGAAAGATCTTATGTAACATAGAAAACTAAATATTCATGTTCTCTATTCATTCACTTTGCTTAGTATAGTAATTTTTATTTCTGTTAGTTGCAATAATGCACTTTTTCCTTTCTTCACTTGTTTACTTTATTTAGAATATTAGTTTAAATATGTTATTGTATACTTCTCTACTTATATTATTGTGTACTATTATATATGAAATAACTTTTATATTATCTTAGTGGATACTATTCTTGGGCTTGTCCTGTAAGTATCCCAAATAAATAAATAAATAAATAAACGATTGTACCTAGTTAACAGTATTTTACTAAATATGTACTTATATAAATGTATTTAAAAAAAATTGTTCTTTTATTTAATGAGGAGTCAGTAACACCATATAAAAAAATTCTTTAAATTAAATAACCTCTTTCTTTAATTTTACATTTGTCATTACAAAAAATTAATATGTACCTAGAGTGTCAAGTATTCACATATAAATAAAAAATCACTTGTTGATCATTATGCTATCTTTAATTGCTGCAAAAACAATCAATTGATTTTTTCACTCGAAATTACTAAGTATATTTCCAAATCCGTTAAATATTCTTATTTTAATGGAATATGAACAATACTATTGATTCAACTTAAATTAGTTAAGTGGTTTTAATAATACGATTAATAAATTATTAAAAATGTTCCCATATGCCATTAAGTAAAAAATGTGCAGATAGATATGCAAAAAAATCTAAATTATATTATATGAATCTATATTCTTCCTATTTTTTGTAATAGGTAATGCGTAGAGAATTCAATTAACTTAACTCTTTTATAATGGCAATGATATTAGCAATACATCATTCAAGGTTCAAGGATTTTATATTAAAATCACAAATTAAAAGGGGTAGAGAATACCAAAGACAAGCCAGACGGACAATGTGCTGAACTTATGTAGCTTATTAACATTCTCGACATCTTACATTTCGTGACAAATTTTCATAAACGTGTCTCCCGAACATGAGAAATCTAAGTCTTTTGCTCACTCAAGACTGAATACATTAAAGAACAGACAAAGGCTGATGAGGACGTCTAACCATTGAAATGCAAAACAGCTTTTCCTCTTCTTAATTAAACTGTACTCGTCAGGGATCTTTTCCGTTAATTCCACGTTGAAACATCAATCTTCTGTGTGCAGGACCATTACATTGTAGGTGGGCAATCTGAAATATTTTAATATTAATAAGTGAATTGTTATAAATACCATTATGGAGCCAAGAAAATACATTCTTTTAAATATCTAGTATCCTAATAATTTTTATATGAAGGTAGTAGTAGTACAAATTCTGCTGGTAATCTATTTCAATTATCTAGTAGATACCTATGTATTTTTTTAAAAAGTGAAGTAGATCATTTTTAACTAAATATCTAGTGTATATCTAACAATATTTACATGTATCTTTTTATATGCAAAATATATTTTAATAATAATTCTTAAAACTATAGATAAAGATTTTACTTCTACTGTAGCAAAATTTAAAAATTGATAACATTTGTAAACGTATAGAATATAATTTCAAAGAAAATCTGTATTTTGACCTGTTTTTATATCTGCTAAGATTACACAGCAACACTATAACATTATATTGCATTAAAATGTTTCTTCCTAGGCGACAATTAAGTGTTATTGAGGTTTGATGTATCAATTGCTATAGCTATAATTTTTCGAAGCAGCATGTAATAATATAATTATTTGAGGTTAAGTTGTATGCATAGCTATGCATATCTATGTCACATATGCTATAAACTTTAGAATACGACTCACATATGCTATTTTTCTCAAAAATAGTGTTTATTAACTATATTGATGTTTTAACAGGCAGTTCTTTCACGTGCATGTAATTCACATTAAAATCGCGTTTTCCTTTGAAATTACATCTCAAATTGAAAATACCAAATACAAAAATTATTTTTCCAGTGTTGAAAGATCATTACAGAAAAAATAATAGAATGAGTTAAATGCATAGTAACTATTTTCCAAAATTATGTGTATCTACTTAACGATATTTTCCGTAGTTTTACTTATCTCGGTCAAAAGGAAGACTCAAGAAAAGTGTTTATGAGATAAAATTTAGAGATAAGGATATTTATTACTCAAGATAAGTAGTATATCTTATGAACAAAAAGTCCTGAAACTCTGGTTCAAAAAAAAAATTGTTATATTATTTGATGAAGACTCATTTTTCAAAACACCCTGTATTTTTACTAGTATTCGAGAGGAGTTAGATATGTTTCATCGTATAATTTCAATAAGAGTTTAGGTAGAATCTCTCAGTATCTATTTAAATGTAGTATTTAACAGGTGTGAACATGGCGCCTTCGCCAAAACTTGAACTCTTCCACAATATTGAATGATGAATATTGAAAAATTCTAAGTAAAATTATTAAAATCGAATATAATCTGATAAAATGTAGTAAGGTTTTATCAGATTATATTGGGTCGATATGGACGAGTCTCACGTAAGAAAAGAAAGTATCGTATATTTCAAAAGAATATTCAAATTCTGTAGGCCTTGACGGCATTTCAGTTAAAATGCTTATCATAGTAAGCTCATATTTAATCAATCATATGACGTATATAATTAATACAGCAATTATTACTTCTACGTTTCCATCGGCTTGGAAGCATTCTACTATTTTACCGCATGCAAAAACATCGAACCCTTCGGAAGTTTGCCATTTACGTCCTATATTGCCGGTTATGTCGAAGATCTTAGAAATGGCTATACACCAACAGATTACTGAATATGTTTTTGCGCAAAATATTGTTCCTATAATTCAATCAGGGTTTAGATCAAATCACAGCACTGCTACAGCTTTATCTCATGTAGTCGATGATATACCTACTTCGTAATACTGATAATTGTAAAGTCACCTGTTTAGTTTTATTAGACTTCCGCAAGGCGTTCGACACTTTGGACCATAAATTGTTATGCAAGAAATTAAACTTTTTTGGGTTCAACTTACGTTCTGTTGCTCTCATTGAAAGTTATCTCCATTGTAGGACTCAAAGGGTGAGCTTAAAATCTAAAGTGTCTGACCCTTACCTGTTCAGTACGGAGTGCCACAGGGATCCATCTTAGGCCCCTTGTTATGTTCTATATATATTTCCGATTTTTTTAATTCAGTCTCTTTTTGTAAAATACATCACTATGCGGACGATACTCAATTATATACAGGTTTTAATTTGGATGAACTCGTAGATGTTAATAGAGAAATTAATGAAGATTTAAGTTCGCTTCACGAGTTATCCCTCGAACATAGATTAAAGCTAAATCCGAACAAGTCATATGTTTTATTATTTGGACCTAAACAAAGAGGATTAGTAGCGAAACAGTCCTTACAAATTATATTAGACAACATTACATTAAACGTAATTAGTGAATGCAAAAATATAGGGTTTTGGTTCGATTCAGATCTGCGTTTTACCAAACATATAAATCAATTGTTAAAGTCATGTTATAATATTTTACGGCAATTGTACCCACACAGACAAGTTTTAAATCAAAATTTGAAACTACAACTATGAGAAGCTTTAATTTTTTATAAATTATCATATTGTGATGCCGTGTATGGTCCTAACTTATTGCAAAATGATATATCCAGACTCCAGAGATTGCAAAATTCATGTTTGCGCTTTTCTTATGGTATCAGGAAATTTGACCACATAAGTCACAGGTATAAAGATGCTGAGTGGTTAAAAATTACTGATATGTTCAAATATCATTTTATATGTTTTACGCATAAGATACTTAGCACCGGTGTACTTGTTGTTTAAAAAAGTTATTAAACTTGGAAATGTTAACTTTAGTCGATCTTCGCGCAATATAAATATCCTGTTAGTTCCCAAACATAAAACTACCACCTTTACTCGCAGTTTTTCATATTTAGCACCAAAGTTATATAATCAGGTATCTAACGATATAAAAAATGCGACATTGGTTAATTTTAAGAAAAGGTTAAAACCACTTGTAGGAGACTTACATTTTTAAGTACTTTTAACTCCTTGCTTGGAGGGACAGTGTATGATGAACAACACTTGTACAATTGTATTAGGAAACCTAGAGACATAAGAAAATCATTTATAATAGCGACTACAAAGTCACTTGTCTGATACAAAAAGAATTATTTGCTGGTATTGCTATAGAACTAGATATATTAGAATGCAAGCCTAGCAGCATCAATATAAATTTTTACTAAGATGAAAAATTAAAATTAGCTACCTACTGTAGCTGGAGATTTCAGCAACAAATTAAAAGTAAACCTAACTAATAATAGGTTCCTTTAGCATTTTTTTTATTATGACAGCAACGTAACCTTTTTGGAGCTATTAGGTTGCCTTAACAAAAGTTAGTCACATCCATAGTTGCCTAGTTTTTAGATGTTAAGTTTTCAACGTGAGCGTGGCGAGTGACAGAAGTCTGCGAGCGCCACTCTATGTGACAGTCAGGGATGCCGAGAGTTCTTCTCAAAAAACATTTTTCCGATCATGTATGCGCACTCCATTGATCAAATACTGAATTCAAATCAGGTTAAATATGAACAATGATATCAAATTTTTTGCATCTTTGACAGACCCAGTAGATATTCTCGTTGAAGAGAAAATTGAATATGTTTAGGAGTTTACTGCTCTTATTTATGAGATCAGGCATTATTTAAGCATCAATGACGCTAGATATCGTATGTTCCAAAAAACATATGCAACGGACAAACACAAAGAGCAATTTATAAAGAAGATTGAAGGCATCGACTCTAATCTGATTCCACCATGCTGGATCTCACTCAAACAGAAAATTTTTAGTACAATCTTTGTAATTTCAATGTGGCTTCATGCAACTGATGCATGCTGCGTCAAACCAAGTCCTGAAGATTGCGGTTGGTTTTTTAATGGCTGTTTGGAGCCAACGTGGTTCGTAGGAGACCCAACACCCTTACAAATTGAGGATATACTCAGCGAATTGAGACCAAAAAAAAATGTCGAAGAATTAGAATTAGATTTTGATATAAGCATTTCTGACGAGTCAGAATCAGAATAAGTTTCTTATACAAAAAATTTTCAATAAGATATTTTGCTATTAATAAATCACGTGAATAAAATATCTCCTTTTGAAAGATATACAGTTTGGAACAGAAAAACTTATTATTTTATAATTATGTATTGTCGTTGAAATAAATGTGGGAGTGCAAAAAATTTAATATCATTGTTCGTATTTAACCTCACTTGAATTCATTATCTGATCAGTGGAGCGCGCATACATGATCAGAAAAATATTCTTTTAGAAGAACTCTCGGCATCCTTGTCTGTCACATGGAGTGGAGCGCGCAACACTTCTCTGTCCCTCTCTATGCTCGCGTTGAAAATCCATATTGGAAATAGTGGTATTGATAGTGGTGGTGACAGTGACGGTTGATGATGATGATGATGATGGTTATACTCAGAGGTATGTTATTTACATGTCGACAAGTTTTTATTTATTTATCTATTTAATTGTTAAGATCTAGTTTTACTTGAATTTTGTTTTTTTTTATATTTTGTTATCTGTTCAAGTTGTTAAATGTTTATTTTTGGTTTTTATATCGGAAATAAGGCTATTAGCGAGCCACCCACTAATAATAGTAAAAATGCTAACTCGCCAAAAGTAATGCTTCAGGAGTGGTGTGAAAATTTGCTTATACCTAGCAACAAAGCTTTGTAAAAACATAAACATGCTATAACAGCGAAAATTCTAAACATATATCAATGCTAAATACATTTTATTAAAATAAACTTTTTCTATTCATATCTATATTTACTGATCATTTGAACCATTCCAGAAAAGTAACACATACGCTTATGCTTTAGAAGTACATACGTGATATTTGCAGGTCATTCAACTACTACTAGTAAAATATAAACACTGTGTGCTTATTTAAAAATGATTTTTGTTGTCTGTTGATTTTTATCTACTAAATATTTTGTTCATATTCTGCGCTCGTATCTTTGTGCATTTAAATTTAATTTATCTGCTTTAATTATTCAGAATGTTTGTACCCTTGACTCTTGTACTCCCGTTAATTACTGGTTGCAAGCAATATTACAGTCCTCTACTCTAGAACGTATGGCAACATATAGAGTTAGGTATTTAGAATATACGGATACCCTTTAGGAAAGGTGGGAGTGTAAAATGCTCATTAAGTTTAAACGGTCCCGAATGCCCAATTTTGCTCTTCTTCTGTCTCCATACGCACATACACCCTGAAATAGAACAGTTACCTCGTTAACAAAATTAATGCCCTTAATGTCGACGTACCTAAATAAAACTTATAATCGCATTAAACTGACCAAATGACATACAGCCGGCCTTACATGTTCAAGGCAGTGGCACGAAGAATTATAATTCACTGTGGTTTTCTTTTACAACTACGCGGCATGTTGTGTGGTCGGTTACATCAGAAATATTTTTAAATGATCCCACTGCGAATTACTTAGTAATTAACCACTGTCAGCTGCCATTAACTTTAACTTAAATCGGTAAACATATTTCATGAATATAATCGTGGCACTAATAACTTCAGTGCACGCATCTTTTAATCAGGTAATCAGTGCCTATATACTTAAGCTAAAAACATAATTATGAAAATTACATGCGCATCTCTTAGATTAATTTACTTTGTATTTTATATTCTCTATTTAAATTACACTCCTATCTCTTTAATCTAATTGCAGCTTAAACTGCAGTTGCTGCATTTAATCAACATTTCTAATTTTAGTTGTGATATGACGTCATGTATAAATGTACACATGCAAAAGTCCGACTTGCACTGTCAATGGTATAGCGCGTAATTTATGCATCCTGCAACAGTGTTGCAAAAACTCACTGCATTTATAATGCTTGTGTAGGCATGGTGTGTGACAGTACTATACTATTATGTCATCGTAGATTAAGTAGGAGTAACAATACCAAGCCCTTATACTCTAACTGGAACGAAAAATGGTTTTATATCAACATAATGTCATGTTCCTATGTATATTTATTACTTTTGACATACACAATTTATGAATTTAGTTTGAAATCGACACACGCGTCTCTGAAAGTGGCAAATTAGGAAAACTATTTTTATTTCTGCATTCATCTGTGATTTGTTCATATCTTTTTATATATTACACTTCAAAGAAAAAACGTTTGAGTACTTTTATAATTCCTAAAATTACACCATCACATCACCTACTAATTATTATTGTTATCATTTTTTTAAATCACGATTTTTCTTAGCAGTTACTTCGGAGTCTATTCTTGATTTGCTATTGGTGATAATATGATTATCGAAAATGATATCAAATTAAATTTTCTGTATAACATCATATTCTATATACCATAGGTACATAAAAAAGATCTTTAAAATATTTTTGTGGAATGTGAACTGCGTAGCTATAGGTAGATATAGGAATAACATAAATAAGCTCCAGGGCGCATTATAATCGACACCGACAGATCTAAAGCAGTTTACATAGCAAGATATAATAGCTTTATTTCCAAAAACGATTGGAAACTATTAGAAACCATTAGCATCATGTGCTCTTCGAACACGAAATCACCAACACTGACAAAAAATTTGGTATTTGTAGAAAGCACAAGGCTAGTTTCTAATTAATTCTGAATGATCAGAATAATTCCCAACGATTCAAAAAATTTTGCTACAAGCGTATAAACACAGACGATACAACACGTGCTACGATTGTTTTTCTAATACTTATTAGAAGTTTGATTGCAAATTCAGTGATTGAAATAACTTATTAGATGCATTGTCTAGTTCGAGCCATGCTACAGCGATGATGAAATGGATTTACTCCTAAAAACATGAGTTAAGAAAAGGACTGTGTTGAAATCGTTGCAGCTGTATAGCGCACTTGCGACTTTATTTATCCTCAGAATATTGGATGAATTGAGTTACTAATCGAATTTTGCTGAAGGACAATTCTACCAATTTTATACTTAGTTATTTAAGGAAATATCCTCTTACATTTTTTAGATATTATAGGATGAGTGTAAACAGTTTTAATGAATACTAAATTCTTTTAGTTGTTTATTATAAAGAGCAATGGTGGAATTTCGTTCTTTTCGATAATAGTCAAAAGCGAACGTCACTTTTATCCTCGTTAACTATTGTAATTACACTTCGGTCAGCATTGACTTCTGCATTACGATAGGTAGGTAGAAATAAGGAAGTGGTGCAAAAGGAATAATAGGAAAATAGGAACAAAATACCAAAATGCCGTTTTTAAGTAGTAGTATAATAGTGGTAGTAACAGAATTTACGAATCTAATTAAATTTGTAAGAAATAATCACACAATATTAAGCTGAAAAATGTACAATGATACTAAGTACTTCAAATATGTAGAAATCTGTTTACACATTGTTCCTGTATCGACTTTATGACCAATAATTTGGTCCCAAAGGAATACATATTTTCCATACCTACCAAAAATTTGAATTATATAGACATTTATTGCAAAACAAAAATGTAGGTTATGGCAATTGGCATATTATAAATCATATACTTAAAAAGTTCCGTTTGTAGAGAAGTTCAAATCAGTTTAATAGACAAATCATTGAATACCAAATTTGCTACTTCGTTCTTCGAACAAAGCTAAAAGCTAATAACTAAAAAAAATAAATGTTCAAAAATGTTTCTGTTCTGTACTTAACGCCCACACACGATTAAGCAATAACAATACAATGAAACTGTATTGCAGCAGTTAAAATGTGCAGATGAAATTATCGGTTCAAATCTCTTGTTGTGCACACAGATGATCGACAATTCATACAATTTCGTTGGATCAACAAAATTGTATACCTAACGGTGTCGGTGTCGTTAAGAAGCTATGGCAAAAAAGAGACAAATTGTTACTTAAACCATTATAATATTGCAAGTAAACATAATAAATGATAATAATATGTCCTTAATTTGCCAGATCTGAGGAAGTCAATTCCAATATTCATGGATCCTGACGACAATCGTCAAAATTTGTGGGCAAAAGGCATTCTTTAAAAACATATTTTAGCAGCAAACGATAGTAAAATCTATATTCATGTAAAGAAAATTGTGCTTCACTATAATAATAAGTCACATTTAAAGTAGATTGAAAGGAAGAAAAAGATAGAAGCTAAAAATACCTATGACAAGTTTCCCATTTATATTCTAAGTAGGTACTTATAAATAAAAAATATTACTTTGATAAGAGTTTGTTACTTTATTAGGGTCATGCATCAAATATAAAAGAAGAGAGGAACAAAACTCGAAATCATTGTGGCCACTGTGAACAAATTTTAACTCAAAATCAATCCAATTGGGTGTTAAAATGACTGTGCCTCTGATTGTATTGAAATAATTGTTTGAGTATTGTTTGAATTTGCTTCGTATCTGGAAGATCAGCAACCAGGCGAATATGCAATAGCTTCGTATCTGGAGGATCGGCGACCAGGCGAAGATTTAATTATTTAACTCGAAGGACCGTATAGATGATTTATTGTATTAATTTACAATATAAAGTATTAAACTTTTATTTGACATAAGTATTACAAAATTAATTAATTGACAGTATATTAATATACACACTTAGATCAGTTTTTAAATATAAAAAATTAAATAGGAGGCATGCTCCAACATACTCCCCCCCTTGAAAGCTTAATTACATTTAAGTTTCAAAGAAAAAAATGGAAATAAAATTAAGTCCAAGAATCAGGAAGCTGTAGGCAACACACAAATTTTTGCCATAGGCCGTAGATCGGGTCCTGGATGAAATTGAATGATTCTTCCTATACTTCATTTTAGTGGAGGTAGTTTATCCTCCTTGATTATGACAAGAACATCGATTTTAAGCAGATCAGAAGACTGAAATTTCCACTTGGTTCTTGTTTGCAATTCTGACGCGTATTCCTTTGCCCATCTTGACCAAATGTCTTGAGCCATTTATGACATCTTTTGTATCTTGACAGTTGGGTTTCATTGACGTCGGTCAAATCAGCACAGGGCACAGAAGTAAGAGGATGACCAATAAGGAAATGTCCAGGAGTCAAAGGGTTTAGATCGTTCGGATTATTTGAAAGAGGGTACATAGGTCTCGATTTTAAGCATGCTTCTGTCATTGTCAACACAGTAATAAATTCCTCATAAGTGAGATTACTTTCACCGATAACACGCTTCAAATGATGTTTTACTGACCGGTTTCCCACAAACCTCCAAAGTGTGGAGACCTTGAGGCACAAAATGCCAATTTATGCCTTCTTGACCAAGTTCAACCGCAACGTTGCCTTCAAGACATTTTAGGAAAGTTTTCAATTTCATATTTGCACCAACAAAGTTGGCACCATTGTCAGAGTAAACATTTAAACTCCACGTCTGGACATGAAGCGATGCAAATATGCAAGAAAAGCGTCTAATTCTAAACTACTCACTAGTTCAACGTGGGCTGCCTCTGTGGCAAAACAAATAAAAACTATTTTTGAATCACTGCATAAATAAAAATTGTTAAAAGAAATAGTCAATGCAGATTTCACTTTATCAAACAGTTTGGCTAAAAGTAGAGCTGCACATAACCTTGATCTAGGCACAGTTATAGGTTTTAATGAAGCAACCCGTGATTTTGCACAAAGTAAATTAATAGTACAATTATTAAGTTTATCAGTAGTTCGAAAATGAATACAACAACCAAACGCTTGTTTTGATGTGTTTGCAAACCCATGAAGTTCGACTTTATTTATGTCATCGCCACAAATATACCTGGACACTTGAATACCATTTAAATAATAAAGGCTTTTTGAAAATGTATTACACTCATTTTTTACATCCACCGGAAGTGCTTGGTTCCAGTCATTTTTAATTTCCATAAAGCTTGCATAAATATTTTGGCCAGTACTATTACTGGACCAAGTAATATAAGTGAATCGAAGATTTGTGCAACTGAGGAGATTATATTATGTCCTTTAGTAGGGGTAACATTAGAGATCAAATCTTTAACATTATAAAATAAAGTACCTGATTTTGATTTCCATAGTAAACCTAATGAATGACTTTCGTCATGTTTACATATGTTTACAATAGTATCTGGATTACAATTAACAATGTAGTTCAGTATGCCAGTGCTATTAGAAATCAATTTATTTAAATTAAAACCGTAAGGTTTAAGAATTTTACAAATATCATGATATAAAACTATAAGAGAATCAATATTATCAGCACCTGTTAAAATATGATCAAAGTAAAAGTCAGATAAAATTTTATTGCATGCATCAGGATATGAATCTTTATTTTGATACGCAGTTTCATTGAGACAACGTACAGCAAGATATGGAGCAGATGCGGGTCCATATGTCACTGTGTTTAATTCATAACATTCTACTGGATCATTTTTATTTGCACGCCATAGAATTCTTTGAAGTTTTCTATCGTCTGGATGAATCCATACTTGACGATACTTGTTCGAAATATCAGCGGCTAAAACCCATTTATATAGTCGAAAACGTGTAATAGTCATGATTAAATTTTGTAGCAGTTTACCACCGACCATCATTATATCATATATAACAGAAATACTTGTTGTTGTTTTACATGAAGCATCAATTACAACCCTCAGCTTAGTTGTTAAATTATTTACCTTAGTAACAAAGTGGTGCGGTATATAAAATTCACCTGTTATATCAGTATCTGTTATTTTTGACATGTGATTTAACTGGATAAAATTCGTGTATTGTTGTTGTAAGACATTATTTTTAATAATTTATTTTCAACTGAATATAATCGTTTCAATGCTAGTTGTTTAGATTCGCCTAAAACGTCTGCTGGTTGTTTTATAGGTAAGCGCTTAACAAATCTGACATCACTACTGCGTTTAGAAGTAGCTTGAACATGTTCTTCGACATTATGTTGTTCAGATGATATATGTTTGTCTATATCAATATCTTCTATTTCCCAAAATTTTGTCAACTTATTATCGATATCTTTTGTTGAGACAAAAGTACATTGTACGAACGAATTAATTTGCGATTGCGACAATTTACCAGACACTATCCAACCTAGTACGGTATTTTGTAAAATTGGTTTATTTTACCTAATGTAATGTGACCTACGCGTATTAGCCGCCAAAAAGTTCAGCACCTATCAGAAGGTCGATTTCATTCGATTCGTTAAATTGTGGATCAGCTAAAGTGATATCTGTAGGTAAGTTTAACCAGTTTGTATTGAATGATACAGAAGGTATATTTTCACTGATATGAGGTATTATTAAACAGTTAATATTTGTTGCAAAATTATTTGAATGTGATTTAATTCTAAGATTGATTGAGTGTGTTAAATTGCTGGAACACTTGTTTATACCAGAAACAGAAATATTTACTTTATTTTTATCAATTTGTAGTTTATTAGCAAGATTTTCAGAACAGAAGTGCGATTCTGAGCCACTATCCAATAGTGCTCTACAAGTTATGGGATTGTTATATTTATCAAAGACTAATACCATTGCAGTACTTAGTAACGTATGAGTCTTAGTATTCGTAAAGTGAGTTAATGTTTGTTGTAAAGTATGTATGTTATTCGTATTTTCAGATGAAATGTTATTATTTGCAGGTTCAATTTCTGAGGTAGACTGATTAGACGTGGACTCGTCATTACTAGAGTTGAAGTGTAATAGTGTATGGTGACGTTTAGAACATATTTTACAAGAAGAACTAGTACAAAATTTATTTGTATGACCTGATTTCAGACAATTTGAACATAGACCTCGTGATTTTATTTCAGAATATCTTTTAATTGGAGATAAATTAAGTAATTTCTCGCATTTGTTAATATAATGTTCACCAGAGCATAATTTGCAATGAGGATCCGTATCACTATTGACAACTAGTGCCCTCGGTTTTACCCTTTGATCAGACATTGTATCACTTAGTGTTTTTAGTACTTTACATTTATTTTGCAAATACTTTAGTAATTCATCTAGAGTAGAGTCTTCATCATTAGTACGTTTTTCTTCCCAACCCCTTCTAGTGCGCGGGTCTAACTTATTTACTATCATATGAATTAACAAGGTGTCCCAATGTTGAACAGGCTCGCCAAGTACATTTAAAGCACGCAAGTGTTTATTTAAATTATCAAGAAGACAACGAAGACAAGTATAAGACTCTTTGTTACTCGTTGGCAAATTGAAAAGCCCCTTCACATGGTCATCTTTAAGTATTGATTTATTATTATATCTTTCAATTATAAGTTCCCATGCGATCTGATAATTTTCAGATGAGACCTCTAGGTTTGAAATGATATCAGCTGATTCTTTTTTCAAGCATGAGCGTAAGTAATGAAACTTTTGTATATCAGATATGCTTTGATTATTATGTACAATTTATTCGAACGTATCTTTGAAGTATAACCAATCATTGTATTGACCGTCAAAGAAAGGTAAACTGATCGTAGGTAATTTTACATTACCCATATTGAAACTTGCATTAGATATTTCGCTATGCCTATTTGCATCGGTATCATGTCCAGGTTTTGGAATTGAATCTAAAATACTCTTAGCTTTAGCTTCATACGCGAAATAATTGACGTTCAATTTCATGATCTTCAGAGATATCTATGGCTTCAATTTCTGACTGAATGTCATCAAATGATTGCCAACACAGATTTAATTTATTTAATCGAAGTTCCAGCTGAACCAGGTCAAGTGTCACATTGTCTAAATTATCAACAAAGGTTTTGAATCTTGTTAAACTGCCTTTAATGACAGCACGTTTACGAATTAATTTTTCTACGTCAATATCTGTCATTGTAGAAATGCTTAGAGAGTAAAACAATTTGAGCGTGCAATCGACAATATTATTTAAATATAAACTGGTGCAAGTATGCAGCGATTATTATTTTATTACTTTAGAATAAATTAACTAAATTTATATTATAGAATGCGTGCTTATCACACGAGACAGGTAAAAGTTAGATGAGCTACTGAAATAAGGAACGAACTGACCTTTACCGTCTGACTCTGCTTGTAGACTAACGATGAAACGTATTTTGGACTCTTGGTAACTTCCAAACTTGAGTCGCTTAAAGATATGCAATAATTTCTTGCCAATTATATAGTAATTCACTGGATCCGGCTCGTTGACCAGAAAATGTTTGAATTTGCTTCGTATCTGGAAGATCAGCAACCAGGCGAATATGCAATAGCTTCGTATCTGGAGGATCGGCGACCAGGCGAAGATTTAATTATTTAACTCGAAGGACCGTATAGATGATTTATTGTATTAATTTACAATATAAAGTATTAAACTTTTATTTGACATAAGTATTACAAAATTAATTAATTGACAGTATATTAATATACACACTTAGATCAGTTTTTAAATATAAAAATTAAATAGGAGGCATGCTCCAACAAGTATCGTTCAATTTTTTATGGGCAACATTGAATAGATTTCACGTTAACCCAATAAGCAATGAGTTATTACAAACACAAAGTTGAGTTATATTTCATTGCTCTTTTCCCAGTATATTCTCATTCACACATATTTTGGTTTCTAATCAAAAAATTGTGTTGCTAAACTCATTTCATAGTAAAATGTCACACATTAAAAATTTAACAGCAAAATAATTTCACTCATAAATGAGTTTGAATTTACGCAATATATTTTTTTACTGTGTATTAAATTTAACTAGGCACTTCTAACTCTATAATTTTTTTTTGTAATTAAGCGTCTGTTTTTTTATATGAATATCGTTATTATCTAATTTTTATGCACAATTAATTTACCATTCAAATTAATTCAAATACAGTAGTAGATACATTTTGATAAATTTTACGAGGAATATTTCGAAAATATTTGTTAAAGAAATTGTTTCGAAAAAATTGAGAATATTAATAAGTATACAGGGTTAACTATGACTTAGTACAAATATTTTAAGAGGGGATATGGAAAAATAAAAATTAACGGAATCATCCTTAAAAAATATTCCAAACTTTATTTATAAAGCGAAAACAATTTTTTTTCATAACTATATTAAATCCTTATCTATCGCCGTCACTTGAAGAATGTTTAATCATCTGTTTTCTTACTTGTTTAAATTAAAACTTGCAAAGATTTTTGTACTTGCTGTGGACCTCTCCTTCCCTCGATCGTTCTTTTTGTGTAAAGCGAGGTACCTACTTGGTTTGGCGGTCTTGACCAGGTCTATTACTTACGCCGGGAAAAAGCACAGAGGATAACAACAAAATACACGCAAATGTACACAAATACATAAAAACACTGCGACACGTTTACCACCACGACATAAAACAGTTGTTCGATGTGGTTCAAAAAGTATTCAGCATAATATTTTGTATACTCGGGAAACGTCTTTGACGCTGTCGCACGATAATATGCATTTGTCACACTCCCATAAATCAGCACCTTATCCGTCATCTAGGCATTTGAATACGACATGTTTGTAAATACACATAAAATACGCGAAAAATTAAATTTGCGATAAACAAGTACTGAAAAATTATTTCAAACTAATCAGACTGTATACTATACATCTACAGACAACATCTGTAGGCCACTAATGCCAGGTGCACTCTTCTTCTTCTTTTTATGGCCTACTCGCGGCACATAAACAAGGAGAAGAAGAAGAAGAATTTTTAATTTTCATGTGTTGTTGTGTAATTAAATTCTGTTAATACTAATAGTAGCAACAATATTAACAGTAATCGACGATGTTTGCATAAAATAATTAGTAATACTTTAAACTATAACATCCCAAGATGTTTACAGTGTTATGTAAAATGATCCATAGATTATAACTGACTTCGCGTTTCTGCATGGTTTGGAGCATGGAAAGTAGGCAAATAGCAATGCAATATTCATAACCTATAACTTACTGTTACTTTAAATCAGCTAACTGACTAATTTTAACCGTGTTATAGTAATTAAATAAAGTATGTCGGATATGTTAGTGGATAATTATGATGAATCTGCAAGGAATGAAAATGTAGTTTTGGCAGTGTGCAACGAAAGAACGAAGATCCAATACAAAATACTGCAGCTAACCGGATTAGCTGTTATCTATCAGGTACTTAGACATTATTATTATTAATAAAAAAAATTATTTTCGTCGTTTCTACACTTGACAATGTTGATAAAAACGACCGCTTGGTAGTTGACATATCTAGCACAGGCGCCGACTTTCCGTAGGAAGAATGGTTTTGCCCCATTTTTTAAACATCGAGCTAGAATTCCAAAATAAATTTTTTATTGTCTTTTAGGCCTCCCTGAGCACGTGGTTAAAATTATACTTATACTTAGCCATAGTTAACCCTGTATAAAGATTTCCATTTTCTTGAGATATTTAATTTACAACGACCAAATGACTAAGACTAAGTTGAGTTTTCAGAATAATGTAGGTATCAAAAATTACGAAAATAATATGAATGAAAATTATTTCAAGAATTAACTAAATTTCATTGTTTTTCGATAAAACTTCTTAAGTAAATGTTATAAAGGGAATTTCAAAGTATAACAAATTTTATATATTTTAAAGTAGACGTTCAATTTTACATAAAATGATGCTGCCATCTTAGTTCAAGTTACCTCTTAACGTCATTCTCCATCTTCTCATCTCCTATCATCCGATTTCATATCAAAAGGTGCCTGGCGTTCGTTGAGACGCTTCCAAGTTTAATACTTGCAATTTGTACTCCCCTTCCGCCCCTGAATATTCTCTGCTTGTAGTATCCATTCCAGCGCTGAGTGCGACCACCCAAGTGGCTGACGTCACTTTTCCAACTGCTGATCTTCCTAATTACTTCGCTTCAAGCCAATTTGGTTAAACTCAACTAAAAATTTATTGCAAATTAATTTGAGGAACTTAAAAAGTCTTAGTTCAAGTTATAAAGCATACATTCACTCAATCTTTGCAAAATTACTACCGCCAACTTAAGTTATTAAGATAAATCTTCTGCCAAAGGTATTAATATAGCGGTGGAAATTTTCTCTGCCTGACACTGCAATATTGTTGCATTTGCCTTTCATACGGAGAAGATAATGTAATAAATAAAACGAACAAGGTCTTCACATCACATTGTCTTGATATCTAACCTAACCTTTGGCTCTCTGATGAGGTTTTTATCGTTTGGAAAAGAATGGCGGATGCACCTTTCACTAGATGCAAAATCAATTAATTCAGTATCGTTATTTCTAGATTTCTCATGAGCAGTGTTTCGTATACCTGAGTTTAATTAGCTCTGCTATTAATTTGTTAAAAAATTAAATGACATCTATATTGCAAGTGAAAAATGGCAATCAAGGAAAAGTAAACTACTTTTATTAACATTTGTATAGTGTCTGTTACTAGTTGACATCGACTTAATAATCTAAAGAAGCGTATTGACAAGTTTTGTAGATAGGTAATTTTGGGTTTTCAGATTTCTAATAATGCTCTAAAATAACTACTTTTTTTTGTTAAAATTTAATTTTGAGTGTATACCTAGTAATATTGGAAACATATTATTTTCGGCTACATGTTACCACTTCAAATATTAACCAAAGCCTTCCAAATATCAGTACTACAAATTAACTAAGAATGTCAAGTTCTTGTTAAGGCTTGTTGGTAAATAAAATGAATTGAATGTGATGGATGATTAACTGTGGTTATGTCGATAAAAGAGAAATGGTGGGCTCTATACCTTTACAATTAGCTATTAAGAACATATCAATAAGAGAATTGGCGTTAGGTATTTGAAATATTCCAGTATTTAAAGAAATATATTGATACGTTTTACTTTACTTGCATTTTATTTCGAATGTTTTTGCCTATTAAATTTATATCTGCCTCATTATATTTACTTTAATCGTCCCTATATACTATAATTTCGGTAACCTGTGACTGTGAATTAACCGAGTCTACACCCTAGAATTGAATTAGAAATTATACATGTCGTTTTCGACTTTTCGATTGTGTATAGCAATATTAGATATCAGAATTCAGTTTAGTTTAATTCACAGTTTAATTGGAGTTGTGAAGATCTGAATAGTGATTTGAATAGTTATTCGGGTAGTGACAATTTGGATCTTTTCAATAATCCTGTACCTAGTTAGTGATTCTACAAAGTGGTTCATAAAGTCTGTAAAAAAATAATTAACACAGATATACCTATCTATCTAATAAATATGTGCTTTTCAGCAGTACCTAATTTATTTCTTTAACTGTAATAGTTTTATTTTTATATTAAGTGTTGGCAGTTAATGTCAAAAGGGAACATTTTTTCACGAATGTGTGTTTTTGTTACTATTTTTTCACAAAAGCGTGCTTTTGTTTATCGCCGTTAGAATATGGCTAATTTTTCGTATCTATAGGGATTAAAAAAGTCGTATTTATTGACAGTTGGACAAATAATACTATACAGTATTACACCCTAAAAATTTATGAGAAACGTACACATAAATTCAACACAATTAGTTCTCAACAGCAGGTTTATAACCACAATTCGTTGAGTAATACCTATTAATCAGTTTTTTCTATATAAATCTTTTATGGGTAACATTGAATAACTTTTGAGCTAGCTTACACATACTGCTGCGTCCTATTATTAATATAATTTCTTGTTATTTTAACAATATAGGTACCTACCTATTCTCACTATTTGGTTTTTCTGACCCAAAATTGTGCCGCATATTTTAATATGTTAAATTCATTCAATTTTAACGTACATGAATGACTGAGTTTGGATTCAGATAATGTTATTTTGTGCTAGGTAAGAATCAATTAATAATTCATTACTATAACTGCCTGTACTAGAAACAAATAATCAACTACATATACCAAACTTGATTTTCAGCTAGCAAAAGTATTATTAAAGAATGTAAAAATAGCAACATAAACCTGCTTAGAATTAAATAGAAAAATTATTAGCACACTAAAAATAAATAATTAGGGAATAAGCCATTAATATTTAATTTCTTTACAGGCACAATTTTATTTCAATTTTCGTTCCTACGTAAACTAGAACTAAAGAGAAAAAATATTTGTATGGGACTTAATACGCCTACTGATGTTTTTGATATGACCCGTAACAATTAGGTAGATATTAGCTACATTTTTTATCGGATTATTTTCAAAAATAGTAGTTATTTTCACAAGCTATACATAAAGAAATAAAAACATTAAATGTCATTACGATAACAAAATCAAGGGAAAACAAAATTCGATCAGTAATTGTGATTATAGCATAAAATAAATTCTTCTGGTGATACGGAAGAATGAAATTCTAATAAATTTCACAAAAAAATTACTCGCAGGGCTGTAGAAAGTTTTCTCTTTGTATCTAGATGTGACACTACCTAATTACAAGAAATCATAAAGAATATAACATTATCATAATATAGGTATTAGCAGTGTCGTAGCGAGAAATTTGTCATGGGAGGGGGGAAGGGGTCAATGAACAAGTATTTCATTCTAGATTTTTAATAACAAAATAACGATATCATGAATACGTAAATATTAAACGAATCAGATTTGTTAAAAAAATCACAAAAATATAACTAGAAGTTAATTGCAAGTGAACCCTAATGTAACAAAAGCCTTCTTTTACTTTCAGCAAGCTCATCCAGTACTTAGATAAATTAATTTCTCTTTATATAT
Organism: Monochamus saltuarius; assembly: GCA_025584915.1. Taxonomy (NCBI): domain Eukaryota; kingdom Metazoa; phylum Arthropoda; class Insecta; order Coleoptera; family Cerambycidae; genus Monochamus; species Monochamus saltuarius. The sequence continues at coordinate 25,675,299 of CM046726.1, read as the reverse complement.
TCTGTATGTTTAAAAATTTTTACTACGATTTTGAGAACGAAAACAGAGAGTTTTTCGAAACGTCAATAACACGGAAGTGCGCGATAGTGATGTGATTTTTGTTATTTTTACTTATCTGCTATTTTCAGTGTGAGATTTTTTGGTTAGGCAAACTTAGTTTCGAAAATAACCCTTGACTGTTCCGTTTGGCGCAAGGGCTTATTTAATTAATCTTTATTATATTTTCAGAAGTGTGGCAAAAACCCAACAAAACTAAAGAAAAACTTATATTATGCCACAAATAAATAGCTTCAGACAATATTCCGTAGTAATATAGGTAATACCTACTTATATATCCTATATGACCCAACAAACCGAACCTATGGATTCTGACCCCCACAGACTCCCCACTCTCATGTGAACAAGAAGTCTTATTTTATTTAGCGAAATTCTATATCGACAAAACATTATTTTGCACAACACTCGAACTTTTACTGCTTGTTTTACATGCGTGTAAAATGACATACATAACTTAAATTGTTCTGGACCATTTTATTCGTCATAGTCAATTTAGAAACACACACATAATAAAACTGTAAACGTTTAGGTAAGTGAATATTATGATTTAAAGGATAAACTAAGCGGCTGGAAATTTAAAAGAGACAATTTAATTTCTTTATTATTAATAAGGGCGATATATTTAAACAAACCGACCAGTCATTTAGAATAAGAAAAAATTAATATTGTTGTCATTACATTATGTACAATTTTATACTCCTGCTGCGCGCTAAGAAAATCGTATAAGGCATTTATAAACATGATCACACGCCTCAGAACTTTTTTTAAAAATCTGTAACACTTGAATTGATAAAAATTTTTAAGTGATTTTGACGAAATGCCATACAAAATGAAACGGTGTCGATCACTGTCTTTAAATGAGTACCTAGCCATATCGTAACGTATTTATCTCCAGAACTTAAAGGAAATGATTTACTTTCAGCAAATATAAAATTGTTATAGTTTGATTTTATGCTTATACGTAAGGACCCTGGGTAGATTTTATTTTTTCTATTAAACACCAGCTTTAACGTTTAGGTATACATGGAAAATATGTATAGGTACAATTGTATTTAGGTACCTACCTACATCCAAGTGCAAGTTCGTCAGTTTTCGACTTGTATCAAATTTCAAATCACTTACCTTTGTAAAAACAGTTGTATAGGTATAAAGTATACCTACCTATTCCTATCTACTAAAAGAAAATTATAGATAGATCTAGATACCTAAATAATCTACCCAAAACTGAATTTCCATTTTTAGATACATAGTAACTTTATAAACTATCTAATGCATACAAATCTTGAGAAATAAGGGTGGGGCATCTACTTCAACTTGCCGTTTCCTTTTTTTAATACTATGTACTTTGCTACATTCTACGATATCCATATTAATGTCTTAACCTAAACGTGTATGAAATATACATATATAGGTAATAAAGATAAGAAATTTATACTTATGAAGAACCATATACTTTATTTAAGGTAATCATATAAAATACAGAAAACATGGACACTTATCTCAATTACTTCGCATAGTATGCTGGGAAGCCTGAAATTTAATATCAAGTTTAATACCTTTTACATTTTCTAATTAACGTCATATGTAAATTCCAATGAATGTTTCTGCTTTTCGAGATATCCCGCTTTATATACAACGAGGTTGTGTACCTACCTATTCTAATTTTGGAGAGACGAGTCGCCTTAAGTATTCAAATTAGTCTTAAAATAAATAAATGTTTCTTAACACGATCTCGTTGGTTTCACATTGAAATAATGGTTTCATTTACAGCAATTTTGTGTTACTCTTTTAAATAATTTGTTGCAATTTCACTTTGTAAACGTTAGTGTGGATAAATGTAGAGGTACACCGTAAAAAAAAGGAGTAAATTTTCACTCAAAATCAACACAATTGGTTGTTGAACGAGTTCGCAGTGTTGAAATAATAACACTACTCATTGAGTAATGTTTTTTCGGTTATTTGCTAGTTAAATAAAACTTTTATGGTATAATACTGAATACGTTCGTGTTATATTACGAACGCAGATTATCAATAAATTTTGTTGTATTTTTCATAATCCGATTTTGTAACTAATACATTATTAATATTTTGATAAGCTTATTTCTTTGATAAAATATGATATCCCTCAAACTGCAGTACCACTGCAGTATAATTCCACTCAAAAATCAATTTGAATGTTACATTTTACCGGCAAAACATTATTTTTATTATTACCAATACCGTGTTCTATATGCGTATACAGTAATATAAACCAATAAGAGCTATACAGCATTTTTTAATGCCTTCCTAATAGACAGACGTCGTTCTGAATCAATTAAAACTTTATAACTATACTAATCTATATAAGAAAAAATGTAGATACCTACTAATTCAAAACCACTTGTGGCTCACACACCTGGTTTGCCCATAAAACATTAAAGTTACGACTTTATGATCGATTTAGCAGTAAAAGTAGTAGAGGTGTTTATATTCTTAACAAATTACAGCTACTTCATAAAATGTATTTCACTTGTTTGTATTTAAGCTCATGGCACTGTAAAAATTGTTTGTATGACCTGCATTCTTTGGTACAATTTGATTTAATTTTAATGGAAGTAAAATTATTCATGTATTTGTTTTAGGTAAATATATTTTCGACATACCTATCGAACATAAGTTTAAAATTAAAATATTAAATACATTGATAAAAAATATATAATTTTAGTAAAACATTTATACAAACGTCGCATTTTGTAATATGAAATACTGTATTTTAGCCATGTTTGCCTATCGGTTATCTCTAACTTTTAAACACTTGCACTCTTTTCTGTTCAGCTTAACATAAAAATATGGTTTTGTTTAAAAATATTTAATCCACGTATATAGTCTGGCTAGTATAACTTTGATTTATAACAGCGTACGTTTGTTTACTTACCGAAACTTTTGTTTATTCCATTCAACACACCAGGCGGACAAATCAGTTTGTTTACGTGATGGCGTCGAGATTGAGAGGCCATACTGACGAAGGCGTTTCACATGCACATAGTCCGAATAATGTGGGTCCCCTTGGCAGCTGGTTTTCTATACGACACACTAATGGATCTTAAAAAAGGAGGGAAAATTAAATTTGGTAATGGAAACATGCAAGAATTATCCTACATTCTTTTTAAATAAATACATATAGGTAATGCAGAAATCTTTAGAGAACATGTACGTTTGTTTTTGTTTTTCATTAGTTACTTGAGCAATACATTATAAACACCACTAATTATGTAATTAGTTTGTTCTGGCTGTCCAATAATAAAAAATATCGGTCTTAATCAGTGGCGTAGCATATTAATAAAGGATAAATATTACATGTCGTACATTGGCTATCAAGTATAGAAAACACATAAATGTTGTATAGCTATGTAGGTATAGATAGATAATATGTTACAAAATTTGACGAACAACATTAGTATAATTTCTTACGTATACGATATTTTGGAGATCTACACTGATAAAAATGAGTGAAAATTTTCATGCTCTGTTATGCTCTTTGTACATAATATTTATTGGAGATTTTTAATTTACGTTACCTAAATATTACCTACGGCAAAATCAAGGATATGTGTTTTTAAGGGCGCCGTTACCGTGTATTAGCAGATTAGATTACAAGACAGTAAGATTTTAAATCCTTGACAGATACTCTGTTATCTATTAGGTAATAGGTAACTATTTATGGCTCAAAAAATACCGCTAAAAGTATATTACGTGATCTTATTGTGGTTAAATATAGGGATAATCAAAACAACATGCATTTCGACATGGATAATTTTAATTTTACCTTTCTCTTCTTGAAAAAATGTTATACTTTTTTTGACTACAGCAAAATTCACATAAAGAATGAGCTTAGTAAAGGTGTGTGTTCATTTTTCTTACTTTGGCTTTTAAATGTGAACAATTAATTGTTGAAGTTTATGTTAAAATTCCATAAAAAGAGCCACGTTCAATAAATATTTTAGATATAAAATCGCTGCTACATTTTGGCAATATAAATACCTACTAACACTAAGTTGAACTTTCTAGTATTTAATAACGTATAATTATTTTTGATAACTTTAGCGGGGTTTAAAATTCCTAACTTTAAAATTATATCAACATTTCATTATTTCAGGCCAAGTAATAAAATTTGGAAATTACAGAAATAATAGTTACTAGTTACTTTTATTCAATTTATTATGAAACATAATTTTTCATGTGAATTCTGTTTCATAATATGTGCAGAGATACATCAAATTAACATCTAACCTAATGCGTTTTAGTTGTGTTAAAGTGTGGTAGACCAACTTGTACAGTTCATTAATAAGGACTTTTTGTGGGATACTCGTAAATGAGCAAGTTAAATGTTATACAATTAATAAATATAATAGAAACTTCGCCATTACCTGATGTCTCTAAACCATATAACATTCATTTCAACCATTCTCAACATTTTATATTTGTCTCTGTAAAAATAACATCTAATAGTTTACAACAGATATTAACGTTAACTGTAAATTTCCTGTAACTAAAATTCGAGTTAAAAATATTATTTTCACTTAGATGTCTACAAATATTGGCAAAAACCAAGAAATATATATTAATGATTCATGCTGTCATGCTCAGTGGAAACAATGCAGCACATTTTCTAATGCTACTGAAATACATTGCAATACATTTTTTGATGATGGATGGAACAATACACTTTTACAGAAAATGATGGATAATTCACATTTAGAGGATGGACGGACAAATTCCATTAAAAAGTATTCCTGCACAAAATGTATTTCTACTCCTGACAAGACCTTCTTACCAATTAGAAATAAAATTGTAATTCGCCTAGTGTAGGTTTTTTTTATTGAATTCTAATAATTAAATCTACTGTATTTCTAATAATGGTTTAGTAAGAGGCATCCTGCGTACCTGACTCACTTAAACCTGTATTTTTGTACATTTTAACAAACAAACTTTTTAATCCTAGAAACTTTTTTCCATGACATTAAAAGTAAAAAAGTTTTTGCTATTTCAACTTCATCTGTCGATAGGTACATTCTTTATAGGGCAACAAAAATATTATCACAATATCTAATAATAGGGAGATATACATTTCTAAATTGGCTTCTATTACACTATTTAGGTTAAACAAAATGAGAATATTTGAATTGATGAACCCTTTGGTATATACCTACATTTTTTTCACATTACATGTGAATATTGTTCATTGTTTATAATATTTTTTATACACTGATATTTAGTCATACCTATATATCTACTAATGTAAAATAATGTTAGTTATTGAAACACTTTTTTCTATGATACTTTTAAATTGTAACTATGTAAAGATAAGTATCTACTCAGTAAAATTTTATAGGTATCTAAAAAATTACAATGTATAAATCAATACAAATTATAGTGTCAGAAATTTACGATGAAATTTAGTATAATAGTTGTAAAATCACATAACATAATAAATAATTTTATCCACGTTTACTGCTGTAATATTACAGTGTACCTACTAAATGAAATAAGTAGTAATTATTATGTAATTATACATAACTTTACGCTGGTTACAAATTGTTAACGTAAAATTATGTGAAATTACAAACACATTTTTATAAGTGTATACTTAATGCAAGGTGTATGATAAACTTTACTTTATTTCTAAACGAAAGTAATTGTCGTTCAGTAGGTAATGTTTATGTTTATGAGTACTCATTACGCATGACAATTTTTAAATGAACCTTGCTCTATTCATTTTCAAATGGCTCGTTTTGTTCCCTAGGTATATACATATACATATAAACAATTTCCAATTAGGTATCCATAATGGAAATCGATATAAGAACTTATATCTAAACATCGAAAACTAATTTTTGCAGATACATATTTAAATATTACATATTTTTTGTATCTGCAGTTGATGTAAGTTACTTAATTGTATAGAACACTCATCTCGAGTTATAAATAGGTACATACTAATATAAATTATCTGTCATGCAGATTTAAAATTCTAAATAAGTTTTTATTTGTAAATCGTGATATGAGCAGTTATTGAAAATAAAACATATTGAACACATTTCTGTTAGTTTTCATAGCGTATTTCTTTTCATTTTTCTCAAAACACAAATTGGTACAAGACCAAATAACTAAATCTATAATTATTAGATTAGATAAACAATAGTTGTTGGAAAAATATCAGGCTGTAGGTAGGTACTATAATTAGATACAAATCTTATATACTAAATATTCCTGACAGTTTTCGAAACAGCGATGTTATCCATTCGATTTAAGACACCCTGTATTCCTAAGAAAATATTTGACTATCTGAAAACAGTTTCTCACATTATAATATGTATATCAACACTTAGAGATACTTATCTAGTAGGTACTTAAGACTGTAATTAGTTTTGTTATTGAGATCTCTTAAAATACCCAGTCTACAAATTTGTGGGAGATAAACATTATGACAAGGAATGTATATTAGCACGAAATTTATTACTTTGGTATACCAAAACATTTGTCTCTTGCAGAAACAGGTGGGCATGCTGGCAGGTTTTTATATAAGGGCGCCATATTCTTGAAATAGTGTTTTCTACAACATGAGCGCCCGCAGAAAAATATCTCAGTGGGGGCCAAAATGGAAAAAAGTGTTTAGATATGTATATGCATATATTATCTAATATATAAAATTCTCGTGTCACAGTGTAGACGCCATACTCCTCGGAAACGGCTTGACCGATTTTTATGAAATTTTATATGTAATATTCGGCTTAGTACCTAAACAACAGGCATGTTGTCGCGTGCCTCCTGGGTAGGTGAGACCAGGTACGAAAGTAACATTTTTTTGTAAAGCCGGATAAATAAAAAATTAACAAAGTTATTTAAATGTACTTACTCTAAGTCGTTTACTTGGCATTTTATATATAGAAGAAAAATAATATTGAAGTAATTAAAGTTCATATTGATGTACAATTAATAAAAAAGTAGAGAGTGTACGTCGTTACAACCTACCCAATGGTATGGGTCAAAAGTAACAGAACATGGGGACGTTTGTAACATATGAATAATAGGTATTAACTAGGTATAGAAAGTTAGTATTTGTTTAATGATTATACCTATATAAAAGTAAGTTGTAGTGCAGGTACATAATATATTTTTTTATTTGAAAATAAATAAATAAATAAAAAAATTGAATAATGAAACAAAAATATAAAATAAAAATAATTTTTTTTTGGTAATAACACAGAATCCTATCCCAATTTGGCTTTTGCATGGTTGTCTGTCGCCAGACTCGTCCATATTCCATATTTGGGATGGACCAAGTTTTTCCCAATCCATAACAATCTTTCCCACGATCTGTTGTTCGTTGTCTTTTGTTAGACATCCTAAATAAAGATAATGAATTTGTATATTCCCACACAGTATAACAAATAATGAAGTAATTATCTGGATATCTACAGAATTATCATTTTAAATATGACAAATACGGTCATAGGTATTAAATATAAGGGACGGTTGTAACATGTTACAATCGTCCCCCTATGGCATTGTTACAATCGTGCCATTACGCATTTTTCACGCGATTGACAGGATACTTGCTTAAAACTTTTTTTAACGATTATTTTTAATTAAAATACCATGCTTAGGTTATAGCCAATATTGGTATTAACTGAACAAACCAATAAAATAACTCAAAATAACGTTCAGTTCTAGGATTTTGATAGATTAAGATAAAGAATGAAAACTTACTTTGCATATCATTTTGCACCGTGCAGGTCTTAACTCGAACTAAAAGACACTACGGATATTGTTGTTCAAATAAGTTAATGTAGATTTCACTGCCGACTCTATGATGATATAATATCATAGACAAACCTCTTTAGAAAGACAATAGGCTTACTGTTACAACCAACCCGTGTTACTTTCGTACCCGGTCTCCCCTATTTTCAAAAGCCTCACTCAGATTGTTACAATAACCGATCTAACAACAAGGTTTTATATACTGAAATATACGAACATACCTACAGTTTGAAATATAACTGTAAATATTTTTAGAACATAAACTTAGTACTAAATATAAAATTGGTCAGTTTTATCTATTAGTTAAGATAGCAAAAAGCGCTTTTAAAAAAATATTATTTTATTTGAGCAAAATTGAAATAACAATGAATAAACAAAAACACCAATTTTATTTTTGTGCTTCCCTTTGTTGTACATGTTTTATTTTTCGAGGTTTCGGTAGATACGTAAACACACCAGAAATTCTACAACGAGAAATATGCCGGCATAATAAATTACGCATAAATGCGGCAAAATAAGACATTTTTATAAACATAAATTAAGTTGTTTTACAGTAAACTAATAAGTTCAAATAATGAAACAGCTAGTCACATTATTTACAGAGTGTTCCTAATTGTCTGGCTCATTTCAGAAGTAAATGTTCATATAAACATCCCAAAATGTTTGTTTTTTGATGTAGAGGATGTAAACGTTTTTGATTTTTTTTATTTGTTTTCTTGATTTGTTCACTGTTATGTAAAACAATAAAAATGCTAGAAACACAGTATTAAAATTATATGAGAGAACAATGATTTTACATGTAGGTATTACTAAAAAAGTAGGTACTTACTATATAAAATAAATTAGGTATCTAATATAAAATAAATGCATTGTTACTGTCATATGATAGTAGCATGACGAATGAAATGTGAAGCGGGCTCTTTTCTTAGAAATATCAATTGATGAAAAATATTCTACTTTGAAAAAAAAATACTAACGTATGTACGACTTTTTCTGATGTCGTCACGTGGTTGCGGACATGGAAAAAATGTAGTTAGTTAAAAATGTCTCTTTATGCTATACTAAAGCTCAACAAAATTAATTCTATGATTTCAAAACGTCTTCGAGCTATTTGAGAAAAACTAAAAAAAATAACGCATCTATATGTAAAACAACTAGCGTTTTAGGACATTTTTATATAAACTTTTAGCCGCATAATACGCCAGAGATTTACCTCGTTCAGTATTGAGAGCTATTATCATTTGGGAACATGCTGTATCTATAATCTGAATATCCTTGGGCACTTGTTTATATTTGTTAAAAACAACAAAAAAGTGTTTTTGAAATATGGTTGGAATAAAGTAGATACCTATATACGTCAACATATAATCCTGAAAAATAATGCTGAGCTAAATATATTTCATTCAAGCTCTCAAACTCGGGAGCTCTGTATCTAATAAATAAGAGAAGAAGGCGAGATTTAAGTTTTTGTTAGAAGCTTCATCCTTTCTCTCCAGTCTCCCTCTAATCCGATTTCGTTCATTACCCAGGCGTAAAGTGTTTTAGTTTTATTTTATAAAATGCAATAACCCGCAACTAAATCCCTGTTGTGAAATACAAGCAAAGCAACAAAATGCAGACATTTTATTTAAATTTTAATTTAAAACCTTGTCTTTTCCCCATTCCGTATACATAATAAAACTGGCGGCCATTCTCCCATTCGTGTCTCGGCAAACTGAATGCAATCGTTGTAAATTAGCATTAGCGTCTACTAACTTCATGCTATTTGTGTCAAAATAAACCCACGAATCTTCTGCTTCGCCAAGGCTCTTACCATTTAAGTTGATATTAGCAACATAACTGGACGATATAACTGCACGCTCATTTACTTAAACAAAAATACATTTTACATGCACTTCACTACTCCCACAGGTTACAAGTATGCAGAGCAATAACACTATCATAGGAGCTTTCAAGATTATCTTACAACGAAATATTGAGATGAATACAAAAATATAGATACTTTATGTTTCCTAATTTGACTGCACATTTTACTGACAGTAGTTTGTATTAAATATAAGTAATTGGTAAAGATATACCAAAACTTAAACCTGTTGTGGATTAGAATACCGCCTATTAAAAATCTGAAACAAATCTTAGAACTCATGCAGGTGTACACTAGTGAATAACTCAAGTACCTATCTATATTCTTCTAGAAATCATATCAATTCGTAAATTCGGAAACATAATATGATCTTTAAAATTTATGTCATAACTTTTAGATCATTTTCTACTAAATACTTAATGAACAAAGGATCCTCAAACATTTTATATTTATTGAAATATCTTTGAATAGCTACCTGTAGGGAATTGAAGAAAGTTAATATTTCTTTCTCATTTGAAAAAAAATATACTTGTTTGGTATAGGTAAGTACAAACATGTCTATCACAACGAAAACAAAATTTGGTGCCTGTAAAAATGTTTGTGTTTGTATAGGGCCGAACAAATATTTATTTCCTGATAGCAAATAATATTTTGGAAAAGCAAAAATACAGTTATTTTGTATAAAGAAATAATTTAATTTGTTTAAATCAAAGAATATTATTTCCCTTTCTGGTGTTGATTTGATTATATTCTATAAAAAAACAATATGTATTTGTATCTCAAATAATTTTTTCCAATTAAACATGCTGCTTATTTAAATCAACAACTTATTGCTCAAGAAATTCAGAATACAACTGCGGGCTAATTCCACGACCAGCATTGAATTACGCCTGAAAAATATATAGAAAATAGTAAACAAATACCGGTTTCGAGCTTATTAGCTCTCATCAATACGCCACAGGTGAGTGGTGAATTAGAGGACTAACCCAGACTTTTCATATCTCTCAAACCCGACATACCTACCTTAGTACGCGATATATAGCATAGCTAGATCTAGCGGACACTTAATGACAATTATTTTTTGATTATAGAAAACAATTCCATTTTTTCCTTTAAAAAAAAACTCTTTTAGACGATGCGTCTAGGTAGGTAGTATATTACAAGTTTCTTGAATTTACGTTTTTGCATAAGATTATAGGTATAGGTAACCTAATAAAACTTCATTTAAAACCTTCACAAATATAATTAATAGATTACATATTTTTCTTTTCCACATCCGTCAATTAAAAACATGCATTTTTAAATTAAATAAACATATTATTTGATTCGAAACGCAAATTCTTTTCTGTCAAAAAAAATTTTTTTTTATTTAAAAAAACTAATTGTTTAGGAAAATGAAAAAAAAAATATTTTAGGTATTTGAAAATATTTTTTTATAATCAATTTATTTTTGACAAAAAACTGAGCATTACTCTAAAAAAGATTTGTTTCCGAAGAATAAATTATGTTTAAATAAATTGAATTAATTGCTGAAAAAAATTTCTTTTCCGGTGCAGTGGAGATACTGATAGGTAGGGGGCTGTGATTGTAATCCTTTAGAATTGCGACGAACCACCGAATATATTAAACATTGGATAAATTAATTTAATTAATACTGCTATTTCTAACAAAAGTAATAATATTATTTACGAATAGTTACAAAGTATAAAATTCACTTATCAATTTCCAAAGTACTTACTCAGTGGCGTCAAAATTCTCAGATTCTCTTATTGACAAACTCTTATTAGTAGATTTCAAGAATTGAACATGTAAATACTTATAGAGGGTGTCCCATAATTAGTGTGCAATATCTTAGCAGTAGATTCTACGATCAAAATAAGATTTTTTTTTTCTGTAACTAAATAAGGTCGAAAAATGCTTCCTAAGGAAAATTCTCTGTTAAGGTACCCGTATCTCTCGCCGTAAAATGATCAATTTGTGGTGTTTTTTAGGTACTGAAATCTCGAAAAATAAAACTCGTAGAGCAAAAGTAATATCAAAAATAGAATTATTGATGTTTTGTTTATCCACTTTTACTATTTAAACTTTCCTCAAATAATGTAATAACTTTTAAAATGCAATTATATGACACACATAATTTCGCTATTCTAACCCCACATTTTAACAATTATTTTCACATACTTATAAACAAAAGTGAACAATCTTATATGCAGAACTATGTAAGTTTATGTTATAACAATGTTTACATCTATAGTTGAATTTAAAAAAATACGTATTTTGAAAGATTTCAGTACCTAAAAATTCAATGGATAGATCGCTTTCTGATGTTAAATATTGATTTTACTTCGGTACCTTTAAATATTTGCAAGTGGCATGAAATAACATCCTTGTTATTTGCTAAACTTTATATTATTCAGTTCTTAAATGTCTAAAATTATTTATATTTGTAGAAAACACTTTTTCAGGAATACGGCGCACAGTGGTCAATTTGCGATATTTAGCAGGACAGAAGTAATTATTGTAAACTAAATAAGAAACAGCAGTTATTGTTGATGCTGTTTAGTCAAAACATGTTTTTGCTCCTGTTTGAGGTACGAAATAAATGATCTTTTCTTATTATGTATGTCTTCTATACAGGGTAGGTACTCAAAAATATGCAGTATTAAATAAATTCAACATTCATTATTTTGATTTACATTTAATTTATTAATTTATTTACATTAATAGTTACCGCATAAATAAAAAATTTGAACATTGAGGAACATTAACATTTTTAATCATCCTTTTACAGGGTGGTACTACAAAATCTTAATCAAAATTAATGTATGTCCTATATAGCTTCAAACATAATACTGGAATTTTAAGAAACAAATTGGAAGAAATCTTTTATGCCTATTAATATTTAGTCTAAAATTTATAAATAATATTAAATAAAAATAAATATAACATATATACAGAGGGTATTTAAAAACATTTAAAGTAATAGTAAAGTATAAAAAGTAATTTTGCATAAAAATATATTAGCAACAAACAAAATAGAGCACCAAATGAGAAAAAAATAGAAAAGAAAATCCTTAAATTAAAAATTCTGAAGACTGCTTCAATCTATTTTATTTAATATTGAGTTTAATTTTTAAAAATTGTATGTTTATCAAAAGACTTTTTTAAACAGAATTTTGTCATTTAGTGTTCTATTTTCTACATCACTTAATATATACCTCGATATAATTAACTATACTGGATGGAAAATAAACAACACTTCCATTAATAATATATTCATTTAACGGTCTATAATTTACCTTAATCTGGACATTTAAGGAAACGCAATGTTTCAGGAGATAAGACACTCTCTTTTTTGTTAGGTAAGTTTCTGATATTAGATATTACAGGATCTGATGATATTAGGAACATGTGGAAGAGATCTGTGTTTGTTTCAACTCTGGATGTTTTTCTTGTGTTGTGCTCTCTATAATGCCGGTATTCTTTGTGTCTTGCCTCCTGAACATCTTCGGACAATTGCCCCATTGGCAGATCAAATGAATTGATAATGTCTGCTCCATGTAAAAGGATTTTGTGTACTGAAGCCGGCATGTAGTACCAGGGATATAGAAATACAAATCGTTCAGCAGTTTCAAATAAATAAATTTTAAATTCATTTGTTTTGATGGAAAATCCACTAGATAAAGTTTGTAAAATGACATTAAAGCGATTAAGAAGATCTTTATCTACGCCCGTAATTTCGCTCGCCTTGTCACAATTTTGGAAAAACCTTCGGGCGGTATTTCCATCATTTGTACTTCCATATCCCTGTTTAACTACATCTACTAAAAGCCCTAGCTCTAATTTTAGTTTATCTATAATTTGTTTTTTCCTTGTCTCAAATGCTGCTTTATCGTCTTTTCGGATTTGCCATTTTGATTACCCAATCTATACGAAATGTGTAGCACACATTCAAAAACCTTATGTGGACGTGTAAAGTTGATAGGCCCAATTCAAAAGCATTATCTTTCAACTGTCTATCTTTAATATGAGTTAGGTCATTCATTTCTTTGGGTCTTGCACCGCAGATATAACACGTTTGAGACGAAGAATTTTTTATAACAGCATTACAAGCTTTTCCATCCAGCATAGTTAGGTACAAATTATGTTTTATATAAATTTCATGACCGAAAGAAGTTGTTACCTGAGTTGGCGTAAGATTTGATATTTGAGACTTTATATTATTTACTTCAGAACTAATTACTTCTGCAGTCTCTTTTATAAATTGAATTTTAATAGGCCTGCAAAACCTAGTAGAAGATGTCCTAGGATTTTGCCAAATAACAACTTCTCCATCACCTTCATTTTTGTATACGAGGTTTAGAGGGACTAATGATGTCAAAAGGACATCACTATCGGAGATGCTGCCGTACTCTCTTGAAAAATTTTGTTTGTAGTTTGCATGACCACCACTACCGTCCAAGCCCCATTTGCAATTTAATTGACAAAAAACCGTTTTAGTATTTTGAAAAGTTTGAGTAAACACTTCATCTTGTACTTGGACCAAACGATGGCAGGTGTGATCAAGCAAATTCTGCAGTTTTACTTCTGCAGAATTTTCCACTATGTTTATGTTCGTCGGATAACATTCATTTTTGCTTTTAAAACCAAGTAGTAAGGCGGGTACAAATTTACATTTCTTTCAGCAGCACCTTTTTGCATTGAGACGTACTGATATTTTGTCAATTTCAAATCAACCATCAGAGCTAGGGCTTCCATTGGCGTATAGGGGTTCGGCTCAGGTTTACTTTTATCTGATGAATACGAAGGTTCCGATATTACAATTTGTCCTATTTGCTTGGCGATTTTTCTTTTACCTTGTGCTCTATAGCTAATTTCAGTAGCAAGAGCAAGTTCTTCAGGAGATTTTGATTTTGCTAAATATGCCACTCTTCTTTTTTTAGTTCTTGCACTGCTTTCGACGAAAGGCATTTCAGGTCGTCCAGTTTTTATTTTAACCTGCATATCACTATCGGAACCCATAAAATATTTTTGGAGCCATACAGAATATTTTTTTAAAAATCGCTTTTCTGACTGATGACATTTTCTCCATCTGGTTAATAAATTGCCACAAAATATCTTAATCTGATCGAGTATTAATCTTTCTGATTTACCAAATAGGTTTTCTTTCCCAGTTTTGGCTTTAATGAATTTAAAAACAGTCGATAAGGCTTTAGGGCTTGAGGCATTTGACATCAAATTATACCTTTTCAAATAACTGTATATGTCCAGCCTTTTAACACGGGCAATGCAGTCTTCTAAAAATCGTAATTATAAGCGCTGGTACTGGCTGGTTTTCACATAAGGCAAATCATGTTTCTGAAGGACTGTTTTAATACTTTTTTTATAAATTTGAGTAAAATGTTGTAAAACTTTTTTTTGCTGCCCTTGTCAAATTTTGTTTAACTATTTAAAATAAAGAAAATGTCGCATATTTGGAAAAATACCTAAATTATATTGCTAGGAGAGATTAACGAATCATATAATAAATCAAACTTACCATTGGCTGCTTCTCTATCCATTTTTAATACAAGTAGCAATACGCAGTAATTATTACTTTATTTATATTAAATTGATTTTCGCCTCAAACTAGATAAATAACCTGTGGTAATTAATATAAAATTATGACAGCAACTTTGACAGTTCATAGCCTGCGTTTAAATATTTGCCATGACTTGTTTGGTTGCCATGGCTTCAGGCAGACTAATTTTATGCCGCCTGCGCAAATAATATTGCAGAGTTTGATAAAAACTATATCAGACTTCTGTCCCGTTAATTATCGCAAATTGACCACTGTGCGGCGCCCTTAATTCGTGAACTGGATTAAAGCATATAATTAATGCATATCTATTTATAGCATATCTATATTCCCAATTTGTAATTCCTGCTGTTAAAAGATGATTTAATCTCTTTAGTATCATCCTTGTATCATCTAATATTACAGCGGTGGTTTTACTGCATTGTCTTGTAATAACAGAGATGGATAATTAAAATAATGTTTTCGTATTTTCGCTGTGATCAAAAATTTTTTGTATTGGTATTCATTAACTTGACTTGTTGAGAACATTTTATTATTAATAAACGTATGAAATACAGAAAGCCATAATAATTTTGTGTGGGTAGGATATGTAAATACTTGTTTAATTTTTTTTTTTTCATTTGTTTGAATTGTATATAATATCTCTACCATGAAAATAAATCAGATACAAGTCATCTGTTAGTAAAAAGTAATTTTATTTTCTATAAAGAATTACAACAGTTAAGTATATAACATTATAAAAGGTTCTTTTAAATTGAATGGACTTATATTTATATACCTACATTGTTATAATTCATAAATTATATTTTATTGAGTTTATTTTCATTGATAGCTATTTACTTTTACTTTTTGTAGTAACTACTATCTATATCATTAATTTCAGTAAATATAAATTAAGTAATTAATTAAATATCGGCATATTTTGTAAGGTCATCCATAGCTGCCATTAATATTAAGTTAATGAAAGCAAATAAAATATTTGCTGTAAATAAGTTTACTGTTTTTAAATGTAAATTTAAAAAAATATATTCATCATTAAATTATTTGTATTTGTGAATTCTACATGTCTGACATAATCCTCTAAAATTTATTTTCAGAGGTTAATAACTCGTGTTCATTCATGTGAATAATTATTCTAATTAATTAAATGCTGCATTGGAAAAAACTGAAATCCGTATGATGATTGAAAAATCTACTCACATAAATTCTTAATCTTTTTATTTATAAATTCAGCCAAAGTTAAAAATATTTGTTTTATTTCTAATGCAATCAATTAGACTGACTATAGTTGCAGGCCAACGACCATATATCAAACATTGGCAATCTATCAAATGCCCGTTAGGTAAACTCGTGCCCGTTAGACACAGTCCGTTGTCAATTTCAAAGCACTATTTATTAAATTTATTCTTTTGTGACTACAATGTAGCGTGAATATATGCTAACATGCCTAATGACAAATATCCAAACGATGATTATGTAATCTATATATTATTAGAAGATAGATTATGCACAAAATGAAGTTGATTTTTTAACAGATTTATAATAAGTATAAAATTACTTTTTACGGCTATTTTATGGTCAACTTGCCATGTCAACGATGGACTAGTCCTTTCAGTCAGTAGGGGATAAAAAGATAACATATTTATTTAACCATTTATTTAATTTTTTTCAATACCCCTTATACTTAGTAATTATCTTCAGCTTTATTATACCCGCCTTTTATTGCTTAAGTTAAATAAGTAATTTGTATGCACGCATTGAGAGTTCGAAAAGTAGTTTTATGCAATTAGTATAATCATGAGCTGGTCTTTTAATCCTGCCGGTCTATAAAAAATCCAGAATTATTTATATATCTAGTTAAAAAAACACACCAAACCAGGTTGGTGTCGCAGACTATGTCGCATATTTGGCAGCCATTTTTCTGTATAAAGAATGTATTTCCTAAGATAACATGGCGTTAATTTTACTAGAAGCAAATCCGAGCAATGAAAACACGCAAAGTCGTTCAATTGCATCTAGCATACTAGTTATACATCATAGTAGGTACATCGTAAAGATCACTGATTTCCTGATCGATTCTGTCAGTTATCAAAACAACTTGACAAATTCAGTTGCCTTGATTCGAGCAACAGTACCTAATCAACAATCTTATTTATCATAAAATTTGTTTTAATTGAAGCAACGATTTTTAAACTGTGCGCTTTGAAAATACTGGATTTGCACATGTATGGGAAATTGTAAATAATATTTTGCATTAAGACCGATGGCGTTTAATAAAAGAAACTTAGATACCCAGGATCACTTGTAGCAAGTTTGACCATTTGGTTTTGTCTCGCATTTCGTCAAAACTACTTAATAATTTATATCAGTTCAAGTGTTAATGGTTTTTTAAAATAAGTGTACAGCACGCGTAATAATTTTTTTACTGTATTAGAAAGGTATTTTAAGCTAATATATAGAAAATCTACAATTCCTATCAATGAAGTCATAATTATGTATATCTGATATCAAAGATCTGTGAAATTGTTCATTAGCATACCTATAGTTAATAATGGTTTTTTATTTTTTCAGTTTTGAACATTGGTAGGAAATAAAAAATAACATCTCATTTACCCATTTATAGATTATACCCAAAATGGTATATTCCTTTTCCTAAATGAATTTGCCAATAAGTAAAGACAAACTTGAATATGAAATAATAGAAACTTTACATTTGACATAAATACCTCAGATATACCCACTTAACATTTCTAATTTTGCAAATAGATTAATGATAAATAAGTTATAAAATAAGAAATCAACAGTTTTCTAATCCACATGCAAGTTTATTTTTAAAATAAATATTAAGTCATGCTACAAGAGGTTAACCGTATATTTATACTTTAAGTATTATCTTCTGTGTTATATTACCTATACTTCATCAAAAGTAAATATATAAAAAGTATACCTTACATAAATTTAACTGTTTTAATTTCAAATATATTTTATGAGCCAGTTATAAGCTTTATTACAAGAAAAAGAATCCCATTTTTCTTTTGCGGATATGTCTAATTTTACATGTGTGTTTGTTTATATTATTAGAAATCATGTAGCTATATAAAACGTAAATTTACAATAAAAAAATTGATCAATTTCAATTTTTCATAATAACTCCGAAGATACCAATTTTGAAAATAGCTGATGTTAAAATGTTAAAAATAGATATCTGGTATGCTCATTCCAAAGTATATATTTAGGTATCTCCTCTACGTATGTTTAATACTTAATTAGAACAACAATTAATTATCAATAAACTAGGATGTCTCTACTTTAGTATGTCATTCTTTAAATTTCATAAAGGGATCTTATTACCTTAGCCTGAGTGCCTAAACCAAATAAACTTTTTAAATAAAATTTGTAATCCTTCTCTTTGTCATAAAATATGGTAGGTAGATATAACATGACACATACTCACAAATCGAAGGTTACTCGATGCATTAACAATTATCACGTGTTGATCAAAAATATTGTTCTACCTTACATCACAGTAGCACTTATTTTCACATTGTTAACCATTTAAACATGAGCAAACTACTGATCTTTACTTTTCTGTAGGTGTGTCTGTAAAATCTACGAAAACTTTCTATTTTTTTTTATAGAGAAAATGTGAAATCTTTCCAGGGAATTGTAAAATTCTTCCATGCATTTAAATGATTTGTTTTGCTTATGCATTGCCTACTTAAAAGTGCTACAAAAAATTTGAATAATTTCTGCCTTAAAGCTGAAGGGGATTCACTACGAACAACGTACACTACACAAAGCATTGTCACAAAAAATTAGGTCAAAATCTGAAAAGACTCGGTGGCAGGTACTTGAAAAGGGTTCGGTTTTATGGTTGTTACAGAAATTTGATTTTATGACCGAAATATTTATGAATACTCCAAGATACTTTACAATACATTTAAGTATACTAAATCTAACTCTTTGTGCAGATACGACATTAAGATGTGATAATGATTAGATATAATATACTGAAATACAAATTCGCTAATTCACTTGTATTATAAAGTGAATTTAATAATCACATAGGCACTAGGTGTGCCTATACAAACAAGCTTTATACATATTAGGTATAATTATCTAAATAAATAAATAAACATAAATGTACTTTTCCCATAAATTTACTTTTGGGAAAAAAATGGAACGCCAAAGAAGATTTAATTTAAACTTGGATAAGTTCTAGAACACGTTTTATATTTAAAAAAATTATATATTATGTTACATATGTATTTTTATATGAATATATTTTAAATGTAGGTGATATGTATATCTTTCTTTTGCAAGATATAATTATGTATGTTAATGAAAACTCGCGCCCTCTTTGCGAAATCTAAAAATATTTCTCAAATTCAGATTTCTCGTTCTACAAAATATAATCATACTAATTTTAGCTCGAATGTTCAACTGTTTTTGAATGCTTACCTACGTATTCTCAAAAATAAATTTTCACTTTCAACACCCTGTATCTTAAACGAGATACATTTTACTAAGCGTATGTTTCGCTAAATATTAATAATTTGACTTCTTCAGTTCACCGCTTTTTTATGACCTATTCATTACAGGACGCTCTGTATAAAAAGTAATTTATCAATGCTTTATCATAAAAATTCATAGAATTGCATAAATAGAAACAGCTATAAGTAGGTTTAACTTTTATATTGAGATCATTTTAAATTTGATTCATAAATATAATAGCATTAGGTACCTAGCATATCTGAAATAAGTAGGTACAGGTATCTTTTTATAATCAAAAATCTTTGGATTTGCAAAATTCTAACAACAGCTACACTCTAAATCATAACAGGCTCATATTCATACCCCCCTAAATCCTCCCATACCAAATTTCAATATTAAAAATTAAATAAAAAAATGATCTAAGATAATTATTAGGTACTAACTGTTCTAAAATAATCGCTATATTTTCATCGATAAAGCTATCCTAAAGTACGACTAGTTAAAGTCTGTACATTCTGTATACATGTAGTTTTTTATTAGATTTTGTTTATTTTTTAAATTTTTAAAGGACGCCTATGTTTTTCCTACTATGCAACTAAATAATGGAAAAGGTCAGGTGTCCTTGTTGAGCAGGAATATCATAATTATATATAATTATCTTTGGTTAAAAGAAAGTGTTAGTGGCTGCTATCGATTAGGTAACTACGCAAACGTATTAATTATCAATTACCAATAAAAACAATTTATTTAAATAATTCTTTATGTCCTTATTTTCTGGTAATTATGTATTTATTTATTTTAGCAAAGGGTTCATTAATTTCAGCGTTTATTATTTTTTTATGACTAGTGTTCAAACACCTCCAGAAAGATTGAAGAAAATAATATTAAATTACAACTTTATTAGACTTATTAACATACGCGCTGGATTAATTATAATAAACTTGAAAGCTAATCTTGAAACATAAGACAGGTTTGAGTTGCTAGTAGAATTTTGCAAAAGCTGATATTCAGATTATTATCAACTCGCCAATCAGGTTTATGCAGTTTGCAGTTGTTGCAGATGCAGTAGTTGGTATTCTGTACGTATGGGTCACATGGGCGTACATGTCATATGTGCTGCTGTAATAACATTTATGGTTTATCCGCCTTCTCTGAACTCTGCTCTCCTACTAATGGGTACGTACTTACAGATCATACTTTCTGAGTCAACAGAGATAAAATAAGTAGTTATACAGGGAATCGGCTACAGCTTAGGTCATACTTTAAGGGTAGGTAAAAATAAATCGATATAGATTAAGGACATTTAATTTTGCAATTAATTATATAAGCTTCGCTATTAGATAAGTCATTTATCATTATTATTTATACATTTATTAGCAAAAGTAATAAATATATAAATAATAAACCCTATTGTAATAGTGTAAGTAACAAATTGTTTCCTTTTCTTGGCGATTAGAAAACTGGCGGTGACAGCTGACAACGTTAAAAAGTTATGTGCAGTATCAGCAATTAGACGGATAATGTTCTTCTTTTATGATATTACTAATATAGCACTATTTTCGTAGCAAATGAACATGAATATAAGCTTAACACATCTAGTCAAAGAATATTTATTTGAAACAGTCTTTTGGTTTTATATATTTTTTAAAGCAATACAAACAACATTAAATAAACATAGGTAGGTACTTATTGCGTATTTCCAAAATACATCGTTCTAGAGACATTATTTTTAATTTATAATAAAATTATCCATTTTATACCTTAATATCAACTTCTCTATTAGTGTCAACTAATTCCAGGTAACCACATACTCCGTTTTGAATGAGTCGCAAGAAAGATTGAATTTAATTGTACAATTCTGCATTAGAAAACTGAAATTAATTTTCTTAGAGACTATACAGTTTACAAAACCACGTATACAGATGTATTTTTACCTTTACGGGTAACACCCTGTATAAAGCGGTGTATCAAAAATCTGCAGCAAAACAATGGAACATTTTTGGTTTTATATTTCTTCCAGTATTTTAAAAATATTATTTGTTCAAGCAAAAATTATCTATACCTTATATCGATATGGTATTGCAGTAATAACAGAAAGGGATTATGTACAATTAACTTTAAAAATACTAAGTAATAAATAAACTCTTTCTGCAATGTTCTTTGGACACCAGTATTCCATAAAATTGATTTCTATTACGGTTAAATAAATCGAATATTATCCATTTCTTTATTAAAATGAAATTTCAAAATGAAAATATCAAATTTAAAAAAAATTGATATTTGTTTTTTTTTTCCTGGGAAACGCCACTGAGAGCTTTTCGGGGCTTTCAGTAAAACTTACCATGTACTTCTGCTAGTGCCATACCTTTTCGAATACAGTGGACTTTATCTTTGAATAAATAAATCATTGGCCCAAGTCTTTTTACTCTGCATGTCTTCAGAAATATTTCAGACAATTTTTCTAAAAATTATCGGTTTGCTATGAACAGGGATTACCCAATTTTGGTATATGTCACACGTTGAATACTCAAAACTGTTAAACAAGTATGACTTTAAATGATTGTCATATGAATTACACATAGTTATTATTAAGTTATGAAAACTGTATTGAGTAGTTAGACACTAGATGAATAAATATGAATGAAATATTAGGTATGTAACATTTAGAATACAGGATATCTCGAAATTAGGAGACTATATTTCTCCAGGGTGTTCTATGCCAAAAAAAAGATTTATTTTTTCTTCGTAGAATAGTGGGTCCAAAAATTCTTCCTAAGAAAGTTATAGTTACTTAAAGGGGCCACTCTGATGATGATTGTTTCCGAAACCAGTCGAGATAAAATTTATGAAATTTGATAACTGGTAATCTCAGCAGGTTGTGAAAAACAAATATATGCGTTTGGCGTCATTTGCATTAACAGTTCATTTATTGACTTTTTGCGAATTGCTATCAGTTTATTGTATTAGTAGTATCAAATTAAATTGATTTGTCTATTTTGTCAAAAAATCTTCTAAAAATTTCTCTGAAAATATTCCAAAAAAAGTAAATAACTGAACTGCCAATGCTAAAGACGCCAAATTAATTTTTGTTGTTCATAGCCTATTATGTATGATAGAAAATATTTACATTTTTGTTTTCACGTTATTAACACGAGTCATATCATCTTTCAAACAGATTTTACTCAAAAATGGCGCACTTATGACAATATGAATCAAGATTATTATTTTTATTAAAAAACTTTTAAATTTAATATATTTTAGAGAAAAGTCGAAAAGTCAGAGCATAAAAGAGTTATGATAAATTTTATCCCTCTCGCCTCTAAATTGGAAACATTTATTTAGCTAAGTGGTTATTACTCAACGAATTATTTTTTTCAACACAATCGGATGTGGATTCATTTTAACAACCAATTGTGTTGATTTCGACAGAAATTTTACGCAACTTTTTTACGTACGTCCTCTGCTTCTATATACCTACCTACATTCTCTACATCAAATCAGTTACTGTTATAATGAAGACACTTACGAGTAGTCTATGTGTAAATAAATGTCTATTACCAGCCGTAGTTCTGGTACCGCAATTTCTTCAAAATTTACATTTTATTTTTCGTACCTACAGGGTTATAGATCGAAGGAAGTATTTTTCTCCCCGCACGTCATATTTATTCTGAGTCCAACTAACAACAAGGACCCTTTTGTTCACTGATCGAGGCGTTTTTATTACACGCTCTGTAAAACATACAAATTGCTTCTTTTCTGGTTTATTTAGTGATTTAAAATTTTATAACTTATAAATCATATTTTTTACAATTTAATATAACACAGCCACTTATAATGTACCCTTTAGTTGTTTCTGATGTTAATAAAATATTCTGTAACTATTCTTATCAAATAATTACATCAGTTAAAACTATAATCATCACAACTAAGTAGGTGTTACTTAAAAAATTATTTGTATAAAAACTAAATTATTTAAACAGTTTATATGGAATCATACCGAGAATTAAAAAAATCTGATATATTTTTAAACACATAAAAAAAAAACAACATTAGGTACCTAGGTATATAAATTTAAACTGATTTATGAATCAATTTAACATTTTAC
The DNA here is from genome assembly GCA_025584915.1 of Monochamus saltuarius. Classification (NCBI taxonomy): domain Eukaryota; kingdom Metazoa; phylum Arthropoda; class Insecta; order Coleoptera; family Cerambycidae; genus Monochamus; species Monochamus saltuarius. The sequence goes on along the minus strand of CM046726.1, from coordinate 25,651,401 downwards.
CTTTTACAAAGAAATTCACTTATCGAGACAATTTTTGGTTAGGGAAACCAAAATATGAGTAAATGAGAACATATTATGAAAAACAAAACAACGAAATACATTCATAAGTCAATTTTGTGCTTGTAACACAGAGTTTAGTAAGCTTACCCAAAAGTCATTCAATGGTACCTACTTGTGAAAGATATCAAAATTTTGACGGTGTAGTGAATACTGAAAAAAAATTAATAGTAGGTTCCCACTTATACTATTTCAGAACTATGTACTATAATTTGTTATGATTATTTTATTAAAATGTCTGTTAAAGTGAATTACATATAAAAATTACATATTGGTAATGCGGAATTTCAGAAAACAACTACGCTGCGTGCTAATGTCCCGATAAGCAACAAAATTACACCTAAAAGGACTTACAGCAAACTACCAAAGTCACTCATTAGTGGCACACTAAACATATACCGCTTTTGAACTTGTTACCTCTTGTCTATTGGTAATGATCACCACAAGTGTTATATTAATACCATCTATAAACATTATTATTTTGCCGTATTTTTAATTTTTACAATATGGCATTTATTACAAAATATAGTAAAAAATGCTATAATTATATTAAAATTTACAACTACCGAATTAGTACCTTTGCATTTACCAAAACAACGAACTTTTATGATTTACTATGTTTGTAGTTTATCCAGCTATACAACTTTAAGCACAAAATAGTAACTGTTCGACTGATATTTCTCTCAATGTATCTAGCTGTATATCCAATTAAATACAGCAAATACAGTTAGTAGGCACTATATTTAGTTCTTCCTAATAATATTCGTATAGAAAGAAAGATATATTAGAAACAACTTTATTTAGCGTTGAGAAAAGTATGATTGCTAACAAAATTATTAGACATCAAAAGAATTTTACCGCTTAACAAAGACATTATATGCGGTTGGTTCCTTAAGGGGTTATAAGCTGGAGTTGGAAATAGTGAAATACCATAAATAATCACGTACCACACATGCTTTTAATTATTTCTGATGTATGCATAGCCGGATTTAAAACAACAAAGGCGGTTTTGTGAACAAATATTCTGACAAATTTATTATTGGTTGGCTCCGCAACCGCACGACAGACGCTTTCTGTTGAGGGGATAATATTAATTACGAAAAAGGTGGGACTAAGTCGAATCTTTGACATGGTAATCATATCTTTTAAAATCAAAATGTTTTAATGTCAGGTAATGTTACAAACTAATTAAAATAGTCAGATATCGGTTTTTTGAGGCAGATGAAATTTAAGTCACAGTTACAAAAAATAGTAATAAAATTTGTATTAAATAACTTTTATCGTAAGTACAAACGTATTGTCAATACCAGAACTAATAGTAAACAGAACTACTGGATGAAAATTTAAATTAAATTAATTATTTATTCCTTTACATTAAATTTAAATATTAATACTGAACATTATTTGTATAACATATTTATATATATATTTTTTTATTAAAAGTGCAGTTTAAGGGCGATGACAGACACAGCGGTTTGTGCCGCCTCGGCAGTAGAATCGACACAATTGGTAGGAAATGACACATACAACGATTTTCAGAGATACACTGATAATAATGGGTGAAAATTTCTATGTTTTGTAATGCTCTTTTTACATAATATTTGCAAGAAAATGTTACATTATACATTAAGACATAATGAAGTGTATGTGTTTTTACGTAATAAAATTAGTAAATTTCAGAAATAGTGTGGTGATATAATGTACTACAATGGAACTATTTACTTTTAGTAAATTTATTATAAAATTTTACAGAAGTTTTCATGTGATTTCTGTTGCACATGCGCAGAGTCACATCAATCTGACCTCTAACCTAATACGTTTTAGTTGTGTTGTGAATATACTTAATAAAGATTAATTACTTAATAAAGAAGAAACTGAAATGGTAGGTAGGTACGTTGTTTAAATGTTTGCATCAAAATTGCGCCATTGCATGTGCCTCTAAAACATACAAAATTAATTTCAAACAACATATTTATCTCCATGACAGCAAAAATAGTAATTGCTTACAACATATTGTACATATTGTAACCTCTAAATTAGGTTATCGTTGAAACACGTCACGTAGACAAACAATCTTTATTGTCACTCTTGATAATACAAGAAATATCCTTCAAACCAATTTCACAACTGTCAACGCTTTACTTTGACGTTTGTCACTCGCGTTTGGCTGCTCAATATAAACTGACTGTGACGGCGGAATTGATCTGCTTATATAGTTTTTTAGAGTTCTCGAAGTTTCTGAGATCTCGAGAACGTGTCGAGAAACAAATAGAATATAACCTGGAATATTCCGGAAAGTCAAAATAAAGACATCACAAAAATTATAAATTCTAACAAAAACAGAAACGTCATTTACAAACTAACGAGGTAGGTGAGCTTTAATTATAAATTCTAACGTAAACAGGATCATAATTAACTAACTAAAAAGGTAGGTGAGCTTTCGTAACAATATATTAACATTAGTTGTAGTTACATTGTACTGTATCTAAAATTCGAGCTAAAAATATTTATTTTTGCACAGATATACGTATATCTATAAATATTTGTAAAAACCAAGGAATATATTCTGATGCTTCAAGAATAATTATGTAGTATTTTCAGCGAAAATATCAACATATTTTCTAATGCGAATGAAATACGTTGCAATACATTTTTGATGATGGGTGAGCAATACACTTTTACAGAGAAGAATGGATAATTTATATTTAGAGGATGGATGGACAAATTTCACTAAAAAAATTCTCCTACACAGAAGTTATTTCTGTTCCTGACAAGGCCTTCTTCAGTATTTAGAAATAAAAATGTGACTCGCATAGCATATTTATTATTGAATTCTAATAATAAAATTTACTGTATTTCTAATAATTTGTTAGTAAAAGATATACTGGATATTATATTGACTAGCTCAAACCTGTACATTCTAACATGTAAATTTTATCCCCTTTTCAAATTCTTCTGTCAACACACTCTCCATGACCACAAAAATAATATAATACATTTTTTAATTGGCTTCTGTTACACTATTCAGCTTAAGTAAAACGAAAATATTTGAACTGATTGATGAATTCTTTGGTATATTTTTTTTAACATTTTCAAAAACGAGGCGGCGAAAACGCTGTACTTGTACCTGTTTTTGTCTATTTAGCGCTGAGTAAATAACTGGACAGCCGAACTAGTCGAATAAGAGGGAATGAAACTTTTCTCTTTGAAATACAGTTGGGAATAAAATGAATTTACCAAATATTGTCATACAGTGTCAAAATTCAGTTCTTATAATGACATCCCTCTAATTATTAAAAAATATTAGCTACCATATTTTACTGTATTAGAAAAGTATTTTAAGCTAATATTGTAGTTGTAATTCAACGCTGGTCAGGACATTAATTCGCAGAGTAGTTAGTTTCACACAATATTGTTAATACCTAAAAATATTAGCTACCACCTTGACAAAAAATAAGTTTTTATTCAGTCGGAGATTTATTTGCATTTGAAGCTAATAATTCTCCATTCCCTTTATACTTAATTATGAAAGTAAAATGGCAAACTTTAATATTAATTTCCTAAACATTCCTACATAAATATAATAACAGACAACGTTGCTTATTCCAATTTAATAATTTTAAATTAAACAAAAGCTTTTGAGAAAACTTTACACCTCGAAGTGAGAAATGCTCCAACAGAAACTTTATTTTACTTAAAAAATCATTTTCAAGATGTTGATATCACTACATTTAGGTACGTAAATTAAAAAATATGTTACATTTTTTTGTAAAATATAAATAGCAGATACAGCACGAGCACAAGTCTTTGAAACACCTTTTTACTTTTTGCTTACCACGTATTTTCTTAAAGTTGGGATATCATATTGTAGGCGGGCTTCTTAATAAGGTTTAATGAAATGTAAAACGTTTGCTGTAGCAAGCGCGTGTATTTTACGAGAGAAAGGATTGGAAGAATGAAAGGAGAAATGGTCCTTTGGGGAGATAGACACAATGAAATCTTCCTGGTGTTTTATGTCACTGTCCTCGAACAGGGTTATAACATACATGTATATCAAGGGTAACTAACTAAACTTAATACGTTCCGTCAGATTAATTTTGAAGATAATTTGATATCAGGATGAATACCCAGAAAGATTAATGTCTTCTACATGCATCTTTCTAAATATGTTTTACATTTCGAAGTAAATATCTAGAAATTGTGTGAAAACTCTGAGAAAAATAATTGATATTAGTAATGTAAATTTGCTCTCTTTTCTTTTGGTTGAACTATTTTAAAATGTTGATATATTAACTTGTATAATACTCATCAAGATAAACAAATTTATCAAATACTTAATTCAAAACAAGAAAATGAAAGTGTATCTAGTATTTACAAAATTTAAAAATCAGTTTAAAAGTTCAGTTCTAGTTTATATTTAGGTATTTAAACTAAACTTAATTATTTGCCAAATATTATTTCAGTTCTACACAGATAAAAAAATTATTAAATTTCGAATCACTTTATAAAGTGATTAACAGTAAGGGAAAGTTGCTGTGCTATGTTATGCACATGTCATTAGTACCTTGTTGGTATACAGTCGTTATCATTTGTGCATGAGACCATTTTTGTAAAAAGTGGCATTTAATTAATTCTGGATTACATGAGTACGTATTTTCTATCTGTTCGTAAGGCTTCTAGACTTAGCATATTTGCATGCCTTAATTCTTTCATAGCATGTGTAGGTACCTACCGTAATAAAAAAAAATTCAAAAAGGCATTATTTAATAAATTGTACCACTAGCTATTTGCATATCTTACTGTCACAATTTACGGATTGAGCTTCGATTGAAGAAATGCCATCATTACTGTCAGTGACGCACAGGACAGGATACGCAGAAATGCCCAAATTCTTAAAACAACCATATGAATAGGAGTTGGAGTTGAAACACGCTTCTATAAACCAACAGAAAAACCGGATAGTAAAACGAAAAATAGGTTTTGATTCTTCAATGCCCAGCACCTCGAGAGCTTCTCTGCAGTTTTTAATGTTCAAGGCTGGTATTTGTGCAGAATGAAAACAGGAGAAGATATTATATAGTGTCAAAAGTGCCAATAGTTGACATATGAATCTTGTGCCGATATATTTTAAGCATTTCATCAGCGACTCCGTGCGTTCATTGTTATTTTTTGTGTTTCTGTAAATTTATGTACTTTGTTTCTATAGTTAAGTTTATTTTCCTTTAAAAAATACTAATTGTGACAGATTTCCTATTAAAATAAACAGAGCTTTCAGTAATATGTTACAATTTTATGCATATTGTCTCTTATTTTCCCTGTGTTTTATATTAAAGTGTATATGTACAATAAAGGAAACCAGGTACAAACAGATATATCACAGTAAGACTTAGGCAACTAATGACCGAAATTGCACTATTTGTAGGGAGTTTAAAAACTGTATTTTAGATTTCTTAGTAATCGTTATCACACACGAGTTTTTAGAACTCTTTCTGCACTACCACTGTCCCACCAAGTAATGGCATCTGGTAGTAATAACATAATTTCATAGGAAATTAGCAGTAGGTATTTACTGAATAATATAAAGAAATAAATTTCTATTTATTAATATTAGGTTTCTTTAACGACTTATTAAAATTGTTGAATGGCTACAGAATGAAATAAATAGCTACACTTACTAGTTATCGCAAATATATTAAATGAAAATTTGCTTAAATCCATTAATGTCTTCCTCTTCATCAGAGATTCATCAAACCGTGTATCATTGCAGTAGATACTGAAAGAGCGTACAATAATATATGTATGTATATAGATATGTCGATTTAAAGCAATTGAAGTACTGTAGATGGCGTCCTCTACAATTGACAACAAATTCGAGGTCATATATCAATTTCTCGTGCCAGAAACCTCATCATTAGCAAGACTTATGTATTTACTACAATTTATAGTTGTTATTGAAAAAAAAACTAAAATAAAATTATAACTTCAACACCCTGTATCTCGGAAATTATAAAATTTTGGACTACGGTAACTTGATATAGCCTCCGAAATACGTGGTAGCATTTTTTCTCAAAGTTTTTATATGTTAATGTATACGAAAGATAAACAGCGCGTCCTGTTGTTACGTTGATCACAAAATGGCTAAGGTAAATTCATTTCAACTGTTAATAAGTAGACCTTAAATAAAGTCAATTACCTACTGTAGTAAGTTATCTAGTTACCTTTAATAGTTATAAAAAAATGTTAAGGGTGCCGTATCTCTCCATTGTGCCAATTATAAATTTTCTCTAGTATATAAAACAGTGTACATGCTGTCAAGTCATTTAAAATAATGCCAAAAAAACATATTTCACCTGTTATGTTTCATCGTTGCATTTTCTACATAAAACGCTGCTGCACTCTAAGAAAATCGAATTCGGCTTTATAAATATATTCACACCCCACATAATTTATTTTATTTTTTATTTTTCACTGTCTTTAAATGAGTAGCCATGTGTTTTTTTTTTCTAAACTTAAAATAAATTATTAACTAACAGCGAATCGAAACTTATAATAGTTTGGCTTTACCCGAATTCAAATTTTTATTAAACGTCAATCTTAAAGAAAAGTTAGAAAATATATTTTCAAGTGTGAATTTTTTTCTCTAAAAGCTTAATTCATCAATATATTCTATTGTTTTAGCAAAACGTCGACTTTCTACTTTTTCTACATCGGGTAGAAAAATCGTGTCGATAAAATAATTTATATTGTACTTGGTCCATGATATTGTGATGTTAACATGAACAACTCCAACGGTGATACAGATTTTCTTAGCAAAATTTTTTTATTGATCGATTTTCCTTAGTACCTATAGTTAATATTTAAATGGGCAGCTTTTAAATGTTCTACATTTTGAAAAAGTCTTCCATTTTATTCAAAATTTATATGTTAATTACAGTTAGTAAACTATTAATTTTTGCCAAGATAAACGTAAATGTATAAAATATGTAAATTGAAAAGTCAAATATCGTCACCAATTTCAGGATTTCTAACACTGAAGAAATATTCAGATCCAATTTAAATTCTTATCTGGAATAGTACGCCTTTCGTCTTGTTTCTAAAGTAGAAGTAAATATCCAAGATTGGATGAGAATACCTGCGCTTTAGATGCGAAGGAGAAAGGCTCTATTTCCGGAGGAGTTATCGCGTGCGCAGGAAGTTACCTTCCATAAACTGAAAACGTTCAGATCCTACGAAATCCTTGATGCTTTTCTAAATCCCCTCTTTGCATTCACCAAACGTATACAACTTTGCAGAGGTGTTTCTTGTAGCCTAATACGATATATTTCCTTTCTTGCTCAGTAATTACATATAGTTCTGACATTTCAAAGCATCAAAAAAATAACTATACATTTATATTTTATAATCATACTAAAATTGTACTCGTATATTTATCAAAAAGAAAAATCCTAAAAGACCTACAAATTAGTTATTTTTTATCGGTGTAGGAGTTTTGACCTATTTATTAATATAGATACTTAGAGAATTGGTGAACTGAAAAACCATTTGAACTTGGTATATAATGTGCTTGTCAGACATTTCTATAAAAAAACATTTACTTATTTAAACATAAGTATTTTTAATAGAAATAGATTTTTATAATAATTTACATTTTTCGATTTTCATGGACCTTAAACATTATATTTAAGACTTTATCACCAATTTTTCATACTTTTTTCTTGTTTTAATAAGTAGCATCATTCGAGCAATACGTGACGCTTTTTTTTGCTTAAACAACGCATCTGTCGAGTCTATGTTATTGTATTTATAAATTTAATGGTATTAATCAAATATCGACATTGTTAGTAGGTAATCTTATACATGTATATGTTTTAACGAAATGGACGTAGAAGAAATTTTAGGAGAGAGAGAAGTAATCTAAAAATGAGGCAGTATAGAAAAATTAAAAAATAATAAATATTTTTTAATTTATTTGCAAAATTAATCAATCTACTTAATCAATAACCATGTCATCACGGACAATGCTAAACATCATGTATATGTATATTGTAATGTTAAAAATTAGGTACAGACATAATTGTGAAGCATGGACATGGACATTAGTTAAAAAACATAAATTGAAATTGAGATTTAAAGTTGGATTATTAAATAAAATTTGACATTGACAATAAACATTAAAATAGAAAATTAGGAGAAACGTTATTAACAAAGGATAAACTATTGAGAGAAAATAAAATTACATAGAATAAATTATTTTAAAACTAATTCCAAACAGAAAGTTGATATAAAAAATGGGATTTCATAAACATTTAAATAGAGTATAGTGAAAAAAAACTTACCTGTTTTTGTTATCTTGGTTATAAGAAAAAAAGATTGTTGACAAAATATTGGCGTAAGAAGACTGATATTGAATTTGTACTCATTCGTAGAGGAGAAATACTAAAATAATCATCAAGATAGAAGTAAAGTCTTATCACAGGCAGTTAAATGGGGTGTCTGGAGAAAAGAAAATGTTCAAGCACTGGCGACAACACCCATCCATACTAGTCTAGAGAGTTGGAACCCCAGAAATCCAAAGTCCAAAGAAAAGAGAAAAGAGGGAAAAATCAGGAACAGGTTACATTTGGCGAACTAAACACCAATTTAATTTATAATAGGAAACACATTAATAACATAACCTGGACCGAGAAACAGATGCAATTCACATAACATGATCGAATGAGGACATGGTACCAGTTATAGTAGATTCACAAGTTGAAAACGATCCATAACTATTAGTAAGAGATCACAGTGGAACATAGTTAAGAACCAAAGAAAATACCTGAAGGAAGGAAAAGATTTGTACTTAATATTTAACTTTTAGAATAGTGTCCACATAGTGGACCAAAGAGTAGCACAGGGTACGCAGAGGTAGACTAAGACTTTTGGGAAGAAAACTCATTTTATCATTAGGTAATAATTTTATTTTTTTCTATTTTTGACAATAATTTCAATAGTGAACAGCTTTAACGAAATTTTATAAAATACTTAAAATTAGCCAAACTTCGTTTAAGAACCTCCTCTGAAGATTAAGGTTTCTCACGCTAGTAAAGTATTTAGAGTTACAAATAATTTTAATAATAAATTTCATGATCAGCAATTCTATTTAAAATTTAATTGATTATTTAATGACAGTCAAAATGTTTCTCTTTCCAGTATTTTAATATAAAGATTTTGTTTCAAAAACAAATGCTGGCTGTTAAAAAATAAAACTGTATATGAGACTGGCGCCCTGAAATTAGGTCGGGCACTATATTTCTCGCCGTAAAATTTTCAAATTTGTGGTGTCTTTAGGCACAGAAATCTCGAAAAATAAAACATGTAGAACAAAACTAATATCAAAAATTAAATTCTTGATATTTTGTTTATCCACTTTGACTATTTAAATTCTCTTCAAATAAAGTAATAACTTTTAAAAGACGTTTGTAAAACGCACATTATTTTGCTATTCTAACCCCACATTTTAACAATTACCTATTTTCACATATTTATAAATAAAATTAAACAATCATATTCATAACTATGTAAGTTTAAGTTGTAACAATATTCACATCTACAGTTAAATTTAAAAAAATACGTATTTTGAACATTTCTGTACCTACCTAAAAATTTGTTGATGAGACCGCTTTCTGCCGTTATAGATTTGTTTGGCTTCGGTACCTTTGAATATTAGCAGGTGGCATAAGATTCTTGTTATTTACTAAGCTCTATTTTATTCAGTTCTTAAATATATAAAATTATTCGTATAAAACACTATTTCGAGAAAACGGCGCCCTTAAGCATAGTAAAGGTGAGTCGAATTAATTCTGAGCTATCCGAAAATTTATATTTGTACATAAATATAAAACAAAACAAAAGCTATCTAGAGCATGTTACGTCGAAAACTCGTTTATATGTTATTTACACTAATTTAGTTCAGAAGGAATATTTATTTTATTGTTTAGGTAGTCAGTGTTTTTTTTCAAACGCTACGCATGTGGGCTGTTTGGATATGTACGTTACATAATAAGTATGTTCAGTTAATTTTTATTTCACGTTGCTGTTGTAATTGTAAATGATTACAAACTTTATTCATTAATTGATGTAGTAAACATATCTCCTTTTACATTTAAAGGTAACGATATAAATAACACGATATATGTCAAGTTGGTTCATTTTATTGTTATATAGATGTGAAGCTAACATGAGAAAGCTTTTGACCGCTGGGGAGCATGAAAACGGAAATTGAACTGCAAACCCCAGTTCGCGAAACGATAGTGTGAGCTTCGCTTTCATGATAAATTTCGTCGAATCTTGTAGAAATTTATTATCACGAACGCCTTGTATAACTTTTATAAAAAACTTTTTTCTTGGAGTTAAAAATGAATTACATAGGTATATAAATTTTAAAATTTTGAAAACATAATCAAGAGAGTTGCCTAGAACTGACGATAACTACTTTGTAACACATTATTAAGGGGCAACATCCCAAAATATTTACATTATATGGTACAAACAGCAAAATATATAGCTATGATTAAATAATAAAACACAAATATAGAAATGATGAAAAATCTTCTTGAAGAAAGAAGTTTACACTTTATGGTTAGGTAAATACGAGTATATCCCAAAAACACCTCATGTAAAATATTTTAAGGGGAACAATTTTCAGTATTTAATGTGGCGTTGTTCCTAGGTTTTTCTATAAAATTTAAATATTAAAACTAACCAACTGATACTACCTATATGTAGGATGTTTTATGTGAAAGACATCTATCAGAAGGTATAATTTGACTTAATATGTATACCTACCTATACATTTAAAATTTTTGGGTTAGAGATTCCCTAGGATAAAGAATCAAATAACATATTCAATGTCAAAACTTCACAAATTAATTGTTCTTGTTGATTTTTTAAAAACACTTGCTACAAAATTATTAGAGGGTTTGAGCCTGCATATTTTAAGCCGTGGGCAATGATACAGCGTACAGATTTGATATTTTTTGTTTTAAATTCGTACTTAGTTTGAAAATATAAGAATACAAATTATGCTAAGGGTGCGGTTCTTTTATAAAACAGAGTTTATTTCTTCTCCATCTGGATATAATTAGGTTCAGAATAAACTCGCTCCTTTTGTCTTTCAGACGTTTTGAAATCTTTAATAAAAACTGGTTTCACTTAAAACAATAAGGCGACTGCACAAGGGAAAATACTTACGCTCGTTTAATTGTACAATATAACCTTCACATTTTACTGATATTTACAATTTGTATGTATGTGATAAAATTATATGGTCCCCAACTGTATTCCAAATCCATATTCTATTGAGTTTAAAGCTTATAAAATACACATGTTGCTTCATAAATACGTAGTCATAAATTTCATAAAGTATGTATATAGTTATACTACCCAATGTAGAACTGATTCTAATATTTTTAAGGATACAAACCGTTAATATACCATTCAATAAATAAGGATCTAGGAACTCGTATATCTTGCAATGTGAATAACACGTTATAGAAATATGTAAATTATTGCTTACACCGAGTTCGCATAATTTTTTATTGAGTCTAACAGACTTAGATATCGATATACCTACCTATAGCTAAGGTATATTTCTGAAAATATATATTTATATTTAAAGACAAAAACAGATTATATTCAATCATGTGACAAAGCATGTGAATATGTGTGTATATTCCTAATTTCGAATACAGTGGCTTACCAAAAGTGATTAGATTAGATTTTATAAAATTGTTTGAAATTATTAAAATATTGACGTTTCAGCTCCCGTTTTGGACCCATTTTTATTTCATTTTTTTAAACATTTGCATAAGAGAATGCAGAAGATTGGAGAGTTGCTATGATTATACCAATTTTAGGATGAAGATGCAGCAGGCTGCAGAAACTATAGGGGTATATCATTGCTAGATATAAGGTATAAAATCATGGCAACCTCAATAATATAGAGAATAGAACTTAACAAAACTACAGAGAGGGGAGTATCAAGCAGGTTTTAGAAAGGGGAGCTCAACAACGGACCAAATCTTCATGGTGAATGAAACCCTTATTACATGCTATGAATATGGGATTAAAACAATGGTTTTATTCGTGGACTTTAGGAAAGCATATAATTCTGTCAAAAGGAATAAACTAAGTAAAATTTAGGATACCAACCAAACTGATTAGGCTATTGAAAATGAATTTAGAAAATACTAAAAGCAAAGTAGGTACGAATAAAAGATGAATGTTCGGAAGGTTTTAGTAATGACATAGGACTGAGACAAGGAGACCTACTCTCAATGCTTCTTTTTAATTTAGTACTAGAAAGAGATAGTCAGTTGAACAGAGAAGGACACATATTGTTTAAAAGTCACCAAATAGTAATTTATGTAGCTGACGTGGCCATAACTGCAAGAGATAGCAGGGAATTAGAAAAAGTAACGACAAAACTTGTGGAGTAAGCAAGTAAAGTGGCATTGCAGATAGATGAAGAGAAAAGTAACCTTGGGAGAGATGGAGTTTGAAGAGTTCAAGAATATGTGTAGATGAAGAGCAAGAAATTAACAAGAGAATAATAAAAGCAAACAGAAGTTCGGCAGCAGTCAAACATTTCATGAAATAAAAAATTTGTCCAGATGAGGAAAATTTGGACAAAACAATGTTGAGACCGACAGCGTTGTATTGCAGTGAAACCTGGATCCTCAATAAGAAGTCAAGAAAACCTGTTAAGGTGGAAAAGAAAGATGCTAAGAAGAATTCTAGGAGGAAAGAAGACGGAGGAAGGCTACCCATGCAAGGAAAAATAATGAGAAAATATATGCAATGTACCGGGCACCAAAAATAGACTTTGTAAAACCCAGAAGAGTACAGTGGCTAGAGCATCTAGAACGTATGGAAAGTGAAAGACCAGTTAACTCCAAGCGATGGAAAGAGGCAGTGGTAATAGATCTAAGGAGGAAAAATGTAACGGATTGGAAAAGAACGGCGAAGAACAGAACGAAGTCGAGGAAAATAACGCAGCTCTAGGCCTAAAAGGTCTGTACTCAGCTTTATATATATAAATTTTGATGTTAAGTGGGGACATTTTATTAGCGTTATTCGAAAATTGTTCAAAATGTTGTACATTTCTTCCTAAGCTATGTCTTCCAAAGAGTATTTAAATGGTTTTACATAATTAATATCTTCCGATTTCATAACAGAATTATTAATATAAGTAAAAATTCTTTTAATTATGCGAATTGTATGATACATAGCTCAAATAATCTTAATACTATATGCATGTTATAAAAACTAAAATTTTCAAGCCTTATTGTTTTTTGTTTCTAAATTGTTTTTTTTAACATTAAGGCATTTAGCAGTTTTACTTTAAGAAGGGATAATTACACATGGATTGAAAACTAAATGATCAAATATAGCTTTGTATGATACCATTGAATAGCATTTTTAAAGATATTTAAGATAAGGTATCACAAGTAGGGTTTTACCATTACCTATTTTATTATATACTTGGGGTGACTTTTTGTTCCTCAGATATAGGCACCTAGTCATTTTTGTTTTCAAATTGTCAAACTGTAATTTAATTCAGATATAAAATAAGTAAATGTAACGAATAAAGAAATATTTTTATTTTCGTTAAATTTACAAATTTCTCCGATTTATTATTTTTTTTTTGTACCAATTGTAAAGAATTCATCCAATGAATGATGCGTGAAGCAAATGCAGTGATGCAAATAACGTTGACACTTAAATGGGTGACCAAGCAACAATAGTGCTTACGTTGTAACGTGAAATTTTGTTAATTTTTAACTGTTTCTGAAACAAAAGTTTGCATTGAATGTATTCTTTAAAAAAAATGTATGTTTGACTCATCAAACATGAGTTTAAGCATTTATTTTGTTGTAATTGGAAGCATATAAATAAACGAACTTCACTGTACAGAAGTGCGCGTATACGCACGTATGATCTTTATAAACTGGTGAAATAAAGTCGCTTTTATTTTCGTGATTTCAACTAGTGTAGGCAGAATCTATTTTCATATTTATATTGCCAGAAGAGGCAGGGAAAGAGATTTAGCTTTGAACCCATACATATAGCTTTATGTTTTATTGCCATTCTCCATAGTTCTTGATGAAAGTACTAAATTCAATTCCGTTAGAAGGACCAAGGCCTATCTAAAACTTTTCAGTCACTACTACTATAAAAAAATCAATTTAGGGAATGAGAACATTTCCATACGTATCGCTGGGAAAACAATTTCAATAATAATATACTGTAGTCGTAAAAATGATTTGGTTTGTTGAGCAAGAAAAAGAAGTTCTTATATTTTTTCATAAACACGATATGCACATCCTGGACGTCTCGGAAAAAATAGTAAATTATACTTTAACCATTTTCTTTTCGGTATTGAAAAACAACGTTGATAATTCTAGAAATAGGTACTACAAAGTAAAGAAGCAAAATAAAATTCTAAACGCCAAGGGAGAATTTTTTTACACAAATAATATGTTGTTTAATATAAAAGGGATGTTTACTCCCTTGGTGTAGGTATTATTGGGGTTGACTTATAATTGATATTTGTGGTAAAGGCCCCCAACGAAATAGGATAGTTCCGGTTGAGTTAGTCTTTATCTTTGCTAAGATGTCTCCATAAACTCTGATTACTGGCAGAGTAACGCCAGGCTAGGGGATAATAATGGCGAAAGTTTTTATTCTTTGTTTCGGCCCTATCGTATTTTTAAAAATATCTGTATAAATGAATCTTCTTTTTCTTAAAAACTTTTAATTAATACGCCCTAATAAAACTTTTTATTATCCCTATTGTCTTTTTGTTGAACAAATCTGAACTGTTCAGATAGTTCTCAAATAAATTAAATAGACCAAATCAGTGTAGCTGTTGGATTAAGGAACTATTTTTTTTTTGTTATGCGTATATTAGTTAAATGTATTATGTAAGTGTAGCAGGTATCTGTCTTCTATTTAATAAATTTTATGTAGTAACAAACAGCTAGACATTGTTTTACTTTTGGAACACAAAATAATGTCATAGAAAACCACAGAAAAATGAATAAATATACTTTTTTGGGATGGATGAAGAAGATATTGCAGAATAAAGAAAGAAAGAATATAAATAGCCACAGAAAATATTTTTTGTTGGAATACTATACGACGTAGATACCCTACGAGGGAATGCAGACAGTGTAAAGGGCCATTTTAAATTTCACAAAAAGTTTATATAACAATTCCAAATCCTAACTTATACGTTTATAATTTTTTAACAAATTAACAAAATTTAATTTAAAAATTATGCCGAATTTACATTCTTAAAGTACTAAAAAATAAAATATAAAAAATATACATATTAAGGGCAGATTTAACAATGCTACAAATTATATTAAAAACAACTATTTTGAAATAAAATGTGTGGCTTCTTTTAGACAAACAGAAAAGTTGTTTTTGCAACTGATGGCAGACAGTTAGAAAACCAAGTGTTCGGTTTTTTAAATTTATTCGTGCTATAACAACGTTACATTTTATGTTTAGGTTTGTATTTTTTATATTTAATTTATGTATAGATATGAAATTAACTTTGTATGTCAATCTTATTAACATTTAAACAGTTATTTTTGATGTTAACATATTAATTGTACCTACTTATTGTTGAAAAATTGTATCTGTGAAATACAATTATTATTTAACTAAGTCTATGAAAACATTTTAAGTTTATATTTTTCGTAAATGTATTATTTTAGCAGAGAAAGTTCCGACTAATGTCATATTTGGCTAATTGGTAATTGAAATCCAGAATCACCTGGACATGGTTTTTTTAATACCTATCTATTAAATGTAGGAACTGCCGCATCAAATATTGTCAAGCTTAATAGCTAATGCTTGAAGTAATCTATCAAAACGGTTTCCGGATCAAGGTTACCCGATATATTTTTGTTTATTTTTAACTCTGTAATGTCCCTTAAAGTTTTCTACTTTTTGAGGAGACACTCAATATAAATTTATTTTATTATACCTACCTCCATATTTAAGCAGTAAAAAATTTGAAATTTTCATGATTTTGATACCGTCATTTTCTAATTTTGCTGAGGACCTTTGCTAAGGTTGGACATAATAAACATATATACTAGGTACTTATACAAGGCGTTACAAGAAGTGGGTATTTTCCTTAATCATAGATATATTCTTTGATCGAAAATAACAGAACATTTCTTATGTCGGAATTAGCTTAGATACCTCAATGCAACAATTAAGAAATATCTGTATTAATAATACGGTTATTTTTGACATATTCAACTAGTCAAAGCGCGATTGCCAAAAAGGGGTGTCGAGATACCCATTAGCATATTTACTTTTTCGCGCAATTCAGTGTTTTAAATAGGATAGTTATTGTTATTTAAAATGCTTAAATGGTTACACCAAGCTGCAAAAAAGTTCTGCCATTTAAAAGAAACATGATATGCCGTAAGTGACGCCCTCTACTAGTGACGTCAAAATTAGAAACAAATTTGAATTTCTCGCCCGCAAAAACCCCTTATTTACAAATTCTATGTAAATATTATACAAATATAGTAAATATAATTTTAAATTTGACATCTTGTACTTATCTTTTTTATTATGTGACTTGGGATTGGATTTGTTAGGTTAAATCGATTTATTTTCAGCTAAGGAATCTATGGTCTTATTTTTGCTACTTCATTAAAAACACCCTGTATATTGTTCACCTATACTTATTAAAAAACGGGCATCTAAATGAAAAATAGCAAAAGGAAATTTTGCCGATCGAATCTATGATTGGCGATTTGACCAGATTTTTTGTAATACCCAGTGTATATAAAGTACTGGCATTAGAATATCTACACTTTAATGATTTTAATATAGTTTTTTGTTTCAGGCTCAATATTTTCTTATTGCCGGTGTTAAATCTAATGCGTCAAGCTGTTCGGGGACGTGGAAAGAGTTCTCCATCCCTTCGAGTTGTCTAACAGGCAAGTATACTCGTAGATCAATTATGGTTCGCTGTAGACAAAACGTGCTGGAAATGTAATATGATCGGAAACGCTTAATCTGCTCTGTAGTAACCCCGCCTTTAGATTCATTTCAAACGTGACTCAAGCAAACAAACAAAGATTAGTATTTTTTCCCTAATTCGTTCAAATTTATGTTTATTTCCCTCGAAATTCAATGCGAAATTTTAATTCCCAGAAAACATATATCCATCCACAAGCTTTGTAGCTGTTTAGTTAAGCTAAAGTATAATATTTTGGAACACTCAATTCATTCCGATAAAATGGAACAAAGTCATCACGACCGAGAATCAGGTTATTTACCGAATGGTATATTTATTTGAACCTGACGCAAACTGTAAACCAATGTATTTCAGGTTTGATATTCTAACCAATGTGTTTCTTTACAGACTCTCGAGAGTGTTTCCCGGCTCTACGCTTGCAAGTTTTCATCAAGGTAAAATCCTATGCAACTATAATTTTTAGACAAAACAGTCTCCAAAATAAATAATTCTCTTTGAATTTAAATAATCTTAAGTATATAATAGATATACACCTACCTGTACTGAACTTTTATCCGTATACCTACGTAATCCGCATGCACTTTAGTCGCTGATGTCAACTGATTATTATTGACATAAATAGAAAACAGTTCATATGTATAGTTTATTAGAAGTATTGATATTTCCATGAATATTAATGATTTAAATGGCATTGCGGTTTGTCTTTTTTTTTTCAAGAAAAACCGAAAAGTGATTCCAATTAGACACATTCTTTGTTTAATATCTAATAAATCTTGTTTATACATAACAATTTACTACCTACGTTCTAAAATATGTAAAACTAAAACTATTTATCTGTATTGAAGATGGTTAACCCCTAAGACTAGTAGATAGATAACACCCTATCTATTTAGCTGTATTTAGATGTATCATTTTAGTTTAAATTTGTAGTTATAATTAGTAAAATTTACATACCCTGTATCTAAGTACAATTAAGTGAGAAGTTAAATAAGTCGTCATCAGACGAGAAAATATGCGTTGTCAGAGCGGAATTTAAATCGTTTCAATTTTTATGCAATGTTTAAGGGTTTTAGTCAATTGTCTTCTTGATTTACACTGCGATGTTTGACATACAGGATTGTACCACATACATTTAATGTACCTACATACAATGTTGCGGATGTCACAATCATAACATCATCAGCTTCAGCGAATAGGGGAGAATTGCATAGATTCTACCGCCACCTAATTCGCACCAATACTGATTTTTCACAAAGCAACGCTAATGTGCAATGCTAATGTGCTAATGTCTTGCGCCAAGTTTAAAAGGCGCTGGTCCAATGAAAGCAGTAGAGGGCATACAGCGTCACGTTATATACCGCATCTGTATGCTAACTATAATAATAATATATAAGACGCTGGTCTCCAATAAACGCTGTTGGTCGCGTAAAGCGCCACGCTATACGAAGCATACCTACCTGTAGCGTGACGCTGTACGCGGTCTATGGTGTCTATTAGAGAATAGCGCCTAAGGTGCTACTAACTGATACCAACCACATTCTATTGGAAGCTCATGACGTCAAGGCAACAATTCGGTCTGTCAATTTTAGAACCACTCATATTGGGGCGGTTCTAATTTTTGGTTTGTTTACTTTGCAATCAAAACATAACCTGACTTAAGTGCGTAAATATTCGAATGAACATGTCAGAAATGGAATTATATTATCCATTGGAACGAGAAAATGTAGAAATTAGTTACAATGAAGTAAAATTTACAGTTTTTCTGACTCCCTACGAAATTGTCAAACTTGAAAATGATGAGTAAAAGTATTCAAGAAAACTAGCACAACTAGTCCCAACACAGTAACATATCAAGTTTATTTTATTTTACTGGAGACACATCACTAGAAATTAATAAATAAACGTAAAACGTGTGTAAAAAGCCATACAACACAGAACCAATGCACCCAATTAGCAATAATGACAACGTCATGAATTTAGAACCAAGGTAAAACCACTGTCAAAAAATCTGTCAATATTATTTCAACCGAAACCAGAACCGGAGCTGAATAAAATTTGCCTATACTTGGCTGTATGTGTGCAACGGCATTGATTGCAAACCAGCGCAAGGTGACAATCAACGCAGCATGTGACTAATTTTCATTGGAGTATACAGATGCAGCGTATAGCGTGACGCTGTACGCCACGTCTGTAAGACAGAATACAAATTAAATCGTAATAAATAATTGTCCGATACCGGCAACTCTTCCTTATTTCAAAATTTCAAACTTATTTTAAATGTAGGTACATATTTAAATTTTATAAGTACAAAAAATTATATTTATATCTACGTAGGTACTTATTTATTTTGTACCTTATTTTAGAATATGCATACTAAGTGGCAACATAGCTAGGTATCAGAAAGATAATGGATTTATCATTTGTTTTATTAATACCAGCTATGATTTTTTATTTTCATTTAACTTTAAATCACCCAACGGGAAATACCCAAGTACAGGATAAATAATACAATACAAATTAAAGTAAATACAAAAATAATTACAGTTACAGTTTAAAACGTTAAAACATAAAATAAACAAAAGTTAGTGTAGTCATATGTATAAAAGACAGTGACAAAACACAGATTAACTAAATCTGTAAAAATAGCAAAAATTGGAACATAACAACTAAAAATAGATGAAAACAAAGATTAAAAAGAAAACCTAGTTCTAACAACAAAGTACTCTTTTAATATCCATAAGAGAAGTATTGAATAAGTCAGACTATTCTCCAAATTATCGTATATAACTAGCATGTGGTGTATGGGAGACCACTGCAGCATATTAGTGCGTGCAGGAGGAAGACTAAACAAGTTATTTGATTTTGTCGAGGAACGCGGTAATTTATTTTCGATGTACCTAAGTCTAATACAATCATTACGGTTGCTAACCAGTTTATATAGAAACACTATTGAGTACATAATCCTTCTCCTAATTGGGCTTTTTATATCAAATATATCTAATAATACACTTTGAACAAATCTCTGAACTGGATAGACCCCATCCAAAAAAAAACTTGCGGATTTAAGAAACCGTCTCTGCACTTTTTCTAAAGATGTACCTAATATAAAAACTGTAATAAGGAGACCAAGCTACAGAAGCGTACTCCAGCTTGGACCTAACAAAGCTTATGTATAATGTACGCAATGTGGACATATTCTTAAAGTCTTTACTGTTACGCAAAACGAAACCCAACCTTTTATACGCCAGGCAGATTGGGTAATATATGCAGAAAAAGTTAATTTCAGATCAAAGACAACCTCTAAATTCTTAACATGCTCAGGTCGATCCACCACCTAACCACGTAAACTGTAATCAAATTGAATGGGTAGAAAGACCATTACATTTTGAGATAAGGAGATTCAAACAATGCTGAATCTTATTACAGTCAGATATAGAGGTGACATCGGCATAGATCTTCAAATCATCAGCATTCAACAGAAAGTTGGCGTTAAAGTTTTGGGCTTTATCGTTTATAAAATAATAAAAAACAGTGGTCCCAAAACTGAACCCTGCGGCATGCCTTATGTTTGACTAAAAGTATCAGATTTATAACCTCGATATTGCACAAATTGAACGCGGCGTGATAAATAAGATTTACACAGTATTTTTCTTTCGTTATGCATATATCAAACCAATTTATACCGGGTTACACAATAAATATCTATTGTTATTTATGTTAATATTATTTTATTGAAACTTTTTTCGCCGTAAGTAGGTAGGCATCTGTCTAATTGAGTCTTTAGGTATTTGTTTTGACTTTCTACTCTATTAAATTAGGAAAATGTAATGTTTCAAGGGAACCTAAATAATTATATAAATTGTTACAGATTACTCGTTCCCAATAAAAGTATAATTAAATTTGAAAATAAATCTAAATTCTGTAGTTAAATTACTTTAGTTTAATATCAGGTCACACGGTGGTTTCGATTTAATAAATCCAGGCACAGGAAGCTAGTTGCTCGCCGGGTTCATTAATGTATAACCTTTATCGTTAATTAAACTTCTACAGTTTACACAATCCAATTTCAGTAAGTGAAGAGTACAATGCATGCAGACTAACTTGGCTCGATTTCCATGCAACCGGAGATCCATGGCTGCTAACGTAGCGCAACGAATAGGACTCCGTCCAATATGTAGTTAGTGACGGGCGCCGTTTGCAATGTAAGCTCACACCCCCGCTTGCAGGGCGGAGATACACACGCCATTCCCTGTTCCACTCACCCGTCAGCACTGCTCTGTTTGGAACTTGCTGGCCCTATGCTGGCCCTTTGCCAATATCAGATTCAAGTCCGTTCACCTGCACTCAGTGAGCAACTTGAGACTACTTAATGCTGTATGTGTCAGTGCTGCCATATTTTATTGTCATACTGCTCTCGATTTAACTCGCCCATACAAAACGTCTTCAGCTCTGGTATTTATCTACTTTTGAAATAGATTCTGAAATTCTGCAAAAATAGAATAGATGGTGTTACTGAATTTCAACTAAATAAATAATTTTGATATCGCCATACAAGAGGTGATGAAAAATCTTATTTGCAATAATTCCATGCCGGCATAACACTTATTCACATACAAGCATACTTTAGGTAAATACACTGTACCAAAAAACTGTCTTATTAGAAAAACAAGGACCAAAGTATAATGGTCAAAACAATATTTTCGAAGACCGCAAGTTAAAACATTTGAGAAGCAAAATGACACATTTAGTCCCCCACCAATTATATATGCTCACTGTTAATTGACCTATCAAAAATAAACAAAAATCCATTTATTCAATCTAAATGGTTGTCAAGTTAATCTGCAATAGACAATTTTGTTACACCCATGATCTCAGTGTATTATTATATATTTACTAATGATAAATTTACTTTAACCCGGAATTTTCTGTATCGTAATGCTTTGAGCATTAGCTTCGAGGTAATTTTAGTTAGTACCTATATTGTCTTACTATATAGCAATATACTTTACAATAAAAATCTACTAGGTAATGCTTCTGAAAATTTAGGTTCAAGGAGCTAAATTTGATTTTAAATTTCTGTAAATTTTCACTCATAATAAACACAACTGATTACATTGAAATAATAACACAATAATTCATTGAATAATGTTCACTCAATTATTTGCTAGCTAAATATATAGGTAGGTACCTATCGTAACATTGATTAATTTTAGAGTTAGCTTACTATCCTATAAGTTATTGCAAACACAAAATAGAATAAAATTATTAGTGTATTTCAATCAATGTTTTTTTACAATAGGTTCTGACTCATACACATTTTGGTTTCTGTAACCAAAAATTGTGCGGATAAGCTCGTTTCCTTGCAAATTTTCAATTAAATTCACAATTTAAAATCAAAATAGTTTCACTCATAAATGAATGTTCAATTTTCAGTGTTACTGTTTGAAAAATTAAATTTATTATATGACCTAAAAAAAATCGAATATTTGCTAATACCATAGACTAATACATTTAGTCTATGTTAATACCTACAATTTTAATGGTTACATACATATCAGTCTTCATCACACCAACCCATTACAAAATTTCGAATACTTAGTTAGGTATTTGGATATAAGTAGTGTTTTATAAGTCAATGCCATAACTTTAAGATGATTGGATTATTTGTGGCAATTAGGCTTAATGAAGTCATAGTATAAAGGCATTTTTGATTTACTTACCTTAACCTTAATTTTAATATATTTTGAATTATTTGCTTCATGGAAAAAATGTAAATATTTGTTCAAAATGCATCTAGGAAAATTGAGGAAAAAAAAACACGTTTTACAAATAATTGGAAATTGAATTCCAAACATGTTTACAGCAATACTATTTTGAGGTTGTATTAAATGAATTTATAAGATAATAAAAGAATAATATTTGGAATGAAATGCATTTATTTGTTTTCCAAATTATTTAGTGGTGTTAAAATTATGAGGATGTCAGTAGCAATGACCCCAGTAACCCCGTCATTTGTTAATAATCTATTAGCCAAAATTTCGTTTACCTAAATCAAATATGATCAGATATTTGAATAAATGTGCATAATACAATAATAACATTACCTATGGAAATTGAAACACATTCAAGAAATTAGTTTATCAACACAATTTTTGGTTAAGCAGTTCGTTTGTAGAAAAAACAATAAAATATAACTCAATATTTGTTTTTACATTATTGTTAATGTATTTAAGGTAATTCAAATCAATTGTCCTATACAATTCATATCAATATATGAAGTCATATGTATGTTCTTTGACATCAAATATCTAGGTAAACTAAAAAAGTAACTCCATGGACAATGTTGGTTTGAATAAATATCTAAAATAAAAATTAATCTCATTTACTAAACAGTGGGGCTTAATAGAATATAGATCATTTTCAAAATTCAGATTTAATATTGACAAATTAATTTGGCCATTTATACTAAAAAAAAACTACAAAACTTAATTATATATTTTCACAAAATATTGTTGATACCTATATGTACAGTGTGTCTACGGATGGAGTTGACAAGAGGAGAAAGTCTTTTGTTTTTGACTTGATCGAAAATGCCACTCTTTATAAAAAGTTCTGCTTCTCGAAAAAATGAGATTCCCATAGAAACGTTTTATATCAGACATACAAGGTACTCATAAATAAAAAAAAACAGAAAATTCAAAAAAAAAACCATTATTTATTATTTTACACAAAATGTCCAAAAAACAAATCTGTTTATAATCTCAAATACAGTCCTATTACAAATTTTAAAATCAAAATTTCAATTTTGACTTTTACTCTACATACTCGTAACTACCGCCCACTTCAACACAATTTTCCGCTATTTCGATAAATTTTTCGTACATTTTACCCTAAAAAAAAAGTCTAAAGGTGTAAGGTCAGGTGATCTAGCAGGGTAATGAATTGGGCCAAATCTTTCTATCCACCTTTCACCAAAATGATCTGCTAACCATTGTCTGAGTAAGGCTGTAGAATGAGTAGGACAGCCGTCCCGTTGCCAAAACATGATCACCCTGTATATCTGATCTAAGACGTTTCTATGGCAGTCTCATTTCGTCGAGAAGCAGAACTTTTTATAAAGAGTGACATTTTTTGATAAAATCAAAAACAAAAGACTCTCTCTCTTCTTGTCAGCTCCACCCGTGGACACACTGTATAATAAAAAATGCACTAAAGTAGTTTAGTTAACTATCTCAGAAGTTATTCAATGTTGCCCCTAAAAGATTTATTCAGTGGGCAAAAAATTATCTCGAAGGACAGTATCTTTAGACTCTCAGTTTATTAAGGTTGTTTTGATTAAATTATACTTAACTAACAGCCTTCTGAAATTATGATATATTTCTAATATAATAGAGCAAATTCATAGGTATTTTACACAAAATATTTCAAACATTTTAAATAAAGCTAATACTTACTTATCGTTATCTATCTTATTTATTGCAGGCCATGAAGTACAAAAGTAATAACAAGTATATTCTGTAGGTACTGGTATAGTTAGTTTCTTAAAATATGAATACAGGATGGTTCAGTAAGAGTGAGCTTAACACAGCTTAAGACGATTGAAATAAGACAATTGAGCCAAATCTACACTGATAAATATTATTAGCGATATTACACGGTTGCGCAACATGGGCGCCGGCAGGGGGGGGACAAGGGGAGCAGTTGCCCCCCCCCCCCCTCTTGAAGTTAATATTCCAGTTAGAAATAACGGTTAAGAGGTATGAATTTTAAATTCTTTACAGTTATTTCTTGTTTTATTTTTGTTTGTTTCTATGTACGCTAACTATCTACGCTTTATTTTTGTTGCCCCGCTTCTGATTTTTTTTCTGCCGTTGCCCATGATGGTTGTGTGTTATTTATTGCCTAGGTCAATAGTGTGAAATAACACATCAGAATGTAATCTTACAATTCTAATGGAAAATTACTAGTTACGTGTAAATGTACAGTATTCACATGGAAATTCTTTTAATACAGTATGGATTTGGTATTTTTTACATTAGTGTATGGTATGTAACGTGTAAATTTACAATAATTTTTATCAGTGTACCCTCATTAAATGTAGTTCTCTTTCAATCAACACATTATTATTCTTTTTGTTAAAATTTTGATTATATTTTGAGTCATAAAACTTGTTTCTTAGAATGAGAAGTTCGAAAATAAACACCATGAACACAATTAATTAAAATATAACTAACTTTAAGTAAAAAATATATCTACAGTTGCTCTAGTCAAAGATCGCACTTGTTTTTTTAAATAACAACGATTTTTCAAATTATTGCATGAAAACCCACTTATTTGAAGATCCAATATATCCTAATATTTAAAATCATAATTTATACGACGCATTAAAATAATGACTTAATTCATTCTAAATAACAGTAGGTGTATCAAAATTAATCAAAATGTGGTGTTTGCGATATAGAGAATGAGTGATATAAATTCACTTCCTCTAAACATGTGTTGAATGAATAAAATAGCTAATTTAAATAGGATACAAAAGGGAACAATCGATTTAAGATGTATTTCAATAGTAAAACAACCAGCTATTTTCATATTTTATCCTTTAACTTGATAACAAAATTTAGAATTTCTCTTGTTGTTTATTACACAGTGAAACCAAAAATGGCTTTTATCTCGAAATGTTGGATGTTTCTACTTTCAACTTAATTATCATTTTTGCGCAAAATTGATCTAATTTTGATTATATTTCACATGATCCATTTGTGAGGGTCAAAGTTGATATAATATTATTATTTACTTCATTCGTAAGGCGTGAGCACAAAATTTATACAATATTTGATTTTTTTGTTTTACAGATACATCGATATTTTTTATATAGGTAGCCTTGTATATTGAGAAAGAGCAATATGTCATTGGAGGCATGTTTGATTCAATAGTCGATTTGATAATGAAGCGGCTTGTCCAATAAGTACCTAATTAATTAGATAATAATACCCAGTTTAACAATAGTCAACAAATTAAAAAAATAAAATTAAATAAATCATGTCGAAAATCAAGTAAAACTGCTTGAAAATAAGTAGGTAAATACATGTATGTGAGTACGAGTATTTACCTCTAATTTTGTGACTGGGATCAAAAGCAAGAGGTGTGATAGCTCCTTCAAGTTTTAACAAATCTTAATTCTTAAAGTAATATGAAATTAAAATGAAAATTATGGAAATTTATTATAATTAAAACATATATTCGTAATCGGAAAATATATAATAAATTTGCGGTAAGAACGTTTAGCCGTCATTTCTTTCTTATAGGTAGTTTATACCTATAGACTGTGTAAGTATCGTTACATATACCTAGTTTTATTGACTTAACAATCCATGGATTCTTACTTACTATTATCAAAAAAGGTAAATTAATTTATACCTACATATATCCATGCAAGAGCAACAGAATTTTATTCATCACATGACATAAATTTGCTCTATTTTAAGCAAACAGGTTTGTGGGGGAGATTAAGTACCTAAATATGTACAATCGTTTGCAATAATAATGCCACTCGTTAAAATGAATTATATGATTTCTTTTGAACTGCTGACGTATTTGTAATGAAATCTACTTTCAATTTTTAACATTAGTTGTTGTTTCACTCACCAATATTGATTTAATGAAATTTCTACTCAGAACTTCCAGAAGTTCAAAAACAGTTTTGAGAGTGTGTCATTATTATTGCAAAATCATGTACAATCGTTTACAATAATAATGACAGTCTTTAAAATTAACTATAGGATTTTTTTTTAACTACTAGTAGTAGTACTAGTAGGACTACTAATATTCGTCTATAAATCTACTTTCAACTTTTAACATTAGTTCTTAGTAGTCACTCACCAATAGAGATTTAAAGAAATTTCTATGTAGAACTTCAGAAGTTCAAATAGTATTTTGAGGGAGTA
The DNA here is from genome assembly GCA_025584915.1 of Monochamus saltuarius. NCBI lineage: Eukaryota > Metazoa > Arthropoda > Insecta > Coleoptera > Cerambycidae > Monochamus > Monochamus saltuarius. The sequence continues at coordinate 25,624,344 of CM046726.1, read as the reverse complement.
TTATTATTATTGCAAAAGGTTATACATAAATATTCAGTAGAAAATAACATTGTGTAAACACATTTATGGGTGAAACTATTTAGGTGTTGAATATTATAGTGAGTGATTTAGAGTTTAAGAAAGAACTAGGCTTATCGCCACAATTTTTGGTTACAGTGGTTTTTTTAAAAAAAACAACGAAATATATTGACAATATTACTTAATTTAATATATGTATTAAATAATAGGTACATAATTTACCAAATACCTACACCAATAGATTTTACTGCTTTATTATACTCGCGTCAAGAATTCAGACGTCTTACGTCACGGCTGACGTTACGCAATTGTTTTTATTGTCAACGTAATTTTCGATATTTGGTCGCGTTAAAAACAATAATTTTTTGCAATTTAGTGCAATATACAGGGTGTCCAGAAACTCTCCTGACAAACGAAGACCGGAGATTCCTCAGATAATTTTAAGACAATTTAACCCAATTCACCTAGTCCGAAAATGCTTCCTAAGGGAACTAGAGCTCTTTGAAGATGGCGCCTTGTAAATAGTTTTGTTTAAATACCTCCAGAACGCTTCTACTTAGAAAAACAAAAACTGGTACGCTTGTTTAGCCTTCAGAGATAAACCGATTCCATCAATTGCGAATTTCTAGTACCGGTCATAGGCGTCCGTTTTAGGTAGGTCAACGGTTATTTTAATGCATAACTTCTTTGTATTTAACTTTTAAGCATTTGTGACACTAGATTATTAACGAAAAATTTTTAAATCCATTTTTCTAGAAAACGGTGTATCCTGATGACTTAAAGTAAGAGTACCTTTTAGTACTAGAATACCTGAAAATTTAATAAATTTAACGAAAATTTTTTAAATCCATTTTTCTAGAAAACGGTGTATCCTGATGGCTTAAAGTAAGAGTACCTTTTAGTACGAGAATACCTGAAAATTTAATAATCTAGAGTCACAAATGCTTAAAAGTTAAAGACAAAAAAGTTATGCGTTAAAATAACCGTTGACCTACCCAAAACGGACGCCTATGACCGGTACTAGAAATTCGCAATTGATGGAATCGATTCATCTCTGAAGGCTAAACAAGCGTACCAGTTTTTGTTTTTCTAAGTAGAAGTGTTCTGGAGGTATTTAAACAAAACTATTTACAAGGCGCCATCTTCAAAGAGCTCTAGTTCCCTTAGGAAGCATTTTTGGACTAGGTGAATTGGGTTAAATTGTCTTAAAATTGTCTGAGGAATCTCCGGTCTTCGTTTGTCAGGAGAGTTTCTGGACACCCTGTATAATGCAAACTTTTAGTGTAGTATATAGTTTTATTACTATCAGTTGCAGTTTCTTAAATATTTTGATGAAAATATAATGAATTATTCATTTGTTCGTATGACGTAAGTCGTCTGAATTCTTGTCGCGAGTATAGACGAAAAATACAACTTTAAATATGCATAGGTACTATTTTTTGGATCAGACGTTCCTAAGAGAACGCATATGTAATGTAATGTCTTCTATTCTTTAATTTATATTTTCCCATTGTAATTAACTACAACTTTCAAAAATGAAAATGTAGGTACACGCAATTATCAAAGAGTACGCAGGGTGCCACATGCACACTCTTGCGGTGCTAAACCATAAAACGAATAGCACGTCATAGCAGACCTATGTTGCATAACCTCCAATGCATGATTTGAAAGATAAAATATAAGGCTCTTAGTTAGACACCACATTATTTATTGATCAACATCTAAGTAACTGTAACAACATACCAAAGAAATTAAAAAAATTATACCTAATATTTACGCTACACATAAACTTTATACCTACCGCCACTCAGAAAGCGCGCACGCGCCGACTTCCAGTTCTAGGCAGCAACTGCCACGATCATAACAACCTAAACACTGCGCCCTTTGCAATTTTTACCGACGACTGAAAAGAAAAACAAATGTGTACTCTTAAGAGATACGCACTCTTATAGGTGTCCTACCTTAAGTATTTAATATTTAGGTTTTAATAAATAATTTACTGCTGCTGCTATGTAGCTATCTAGGAATAGATATTTACAATTAAAAAATTACTTATTAGCATTTAGCAAAGTATACAGGGTGTTGCTATATTCAACGAACAGATACCTCAGGTAATTCTTTGACCAAAAATGAAACTAAAAACTTTGGTAAACTTTTTGATTTTTAAATAGGTGCACCGTGACGAAATTTTAAAAATATTTTTAAATTTATTATACTTTTTTTTTAAAGAAAATTCATTAAAATTAAATACACTGAATAGGTTAGTACCTACCCTTTTAGTGAATGTACAAATTTCCATTAGTACATATATGAGAAGTAGAAAGTAGGTAACACTTTTTTGAAATATGTTTAGGTAGATAGTAATCTATTAAACAAAGTGTAGCTTAAAGCGTGATCACAATTTTAATACAGGGTGTCCGCAATATGAGGGCCGTAATTTCAAGGGCTTATCTATATATCTGGCTAAAGGCAATAAAAAACTCTTATGAAAAAAATGTCTAAACGAATAGTTTATCTACAAATACATTTCAAAAATAAAAATACAACTGCAATAATATGCAAAACTGTTATGAATTACTAAGGTACAATTATGGTTAAGTAAAAGCGCCTGCAACGTAATATGTTCATAATTTAGATCAGTACCTATTAATGAAGTAAACAATGGCAGTTTCCGAGAAACTCGTTAAAATTATAACGTACTGTAACATTCGACAACGTTTCAGTGTCAGGCTGGTGATAACCTAAAAGTAATGTTAGTGATAATGGTGTGTACAGCTAGTGTCATTCATTTTTGTATAGTTTTTCTTTGATGTTTGTAAGTGTATATAAACAAAAATGGAACAATTTATATTAACCATAACCAGCTGCATCGTATTTTAATTTACCCCGAATCTAGGAAAAACTGTCTAGCTACGAGACGTTTGTACGGTAAACGCTTCTTGCAAGAAACAAAGTAATTTTAAGCACTATTATTCTGTGTTGTGAAAAGAGCTGTAAGAAAACCATTCACAGTAAGTACGTATGCTAAGGTGTACCTATTTGTAATTATTATGTATACTTAAATACATAACAATCCTGTTAGTATGTGAGCGACGTGGTTATATATTCAAGACCTGTTTGCTGTCATAAGTTTGTTACTATTGGTCAGAGAAAAAAAATGTTAAGTCAAATATGTTTTGTTCAAATATGTTCAAGACACGTTGCGGTCTTTCTAGTCTACGGTTTTCATAGCTGAGATAACTCCGATGTCCTGCGGTCATAAACAGTGTTTTGCACTGTTCAGTGGATTGATGTCTACCTCCTCATATAATTAATACCATATCTGCTAATTCTTGATGTGAATAAAATATTTTTAAATAAAGCAATATACGTTCCGCCCGTGGCCGTGCCATGCCACACAAGCTAGTTACTGAATTGCTTTGCTAAGTTTCGCGTAATATTTTGTTATTACATTTCTGTAATACATGAGATTTTGGACAACAAATTGCTTAATGAAAATAGTTTATTTTCACGATTTCTACTAGTTAGGTACCATGGGCTCCACAGAAGAATTTCTCAAGGGGGGAGGGGGTAAAAAATATTCTCATGGGGGGGGGGGGACAAAATGGAAAGCGTGCATATGTTATGAACAATATTTTGATAGATAAAATATATATTTATATATAATTCACAATATAAATACTCGTAATTTATACTGTCAATATTTTAATGTATACTTATATGAAGGAAGCATCTGTAAAAAATAGTAAAAATGTAAAATCTCAAGGGGGCACGGCCCCTACTGCCCCCCCCCCCATGCGGGTGCCCTTAGAGTCCTTATAAGTGCCAAAGTTTTAAATGTAATTTTACGAATGAAGAAAGTCCACCTCATAATATAAGTACACAAAAAAAGTTAATGAGAAATTAATGATGGCTATTAAAAATGTGCTTACAGCCAACTGGTAAATAACGTCTATTTATTCACTATAAAAAAATTATTAGTATCAAAAAAAAAGTGAATATTATCTATTAATTTAAGATCATATTAACATTAAAAAATGATTAATTATAACGTTTTTATGAGCTATTAAGTACCTACCTAAATATATATACTTATTTTTATTTTTCATTATATTTAAGTATTTTGAAAAAAGTTAACTTAAATTTTTTGATATGTTAAGAGGTAAATAAATAAGGGAATTTATATATGCTCATCTACATTTGTACTGGAAAATTGTGCTTTAGATTACGAGGTTGGCATCTCATGGGGCGTAAAATTTTGCATACATACTTCCAACCGTTTGAGAAAATACACTTTCAGAACGCGAGCTAAATTCAACTGGAATGGGAGTCTCAGAAGAAATATGTGAACTAATCACAGAAATAGGGGTAGTTTATCCGCAATGTATGGAAGGACAAAAATTAAGTAACGTAAGTCGTAGCTAAATATAGCAAGGTGGCATGAGACATATAGGACCACATCGCAGCATTTCCTGTAAAGCCGCTAGATCGCACGCGCGCTGCCGATCCAAGCCGACAGAGTTAAACGCGAGTTCCACACGACTTCAGTATGTGTTAGCAACCTGTGAGCTGATGTTTGTCAGCGTATGCGAGCGCTCTCGCTGTGTCACTTCGCGATCTATATCTCCGATATCAAAACTTCAAGAAAACTCACGTCCCTTCATTTCCGAGGGTTAGTTTTATCAAAGGACGTGAGAAATTAATTTTGTGACGTTTTTACTGTGTCTGCAATTTTGCAAAATAAAAAATCGTACCTGTGCAATAATTAATAAAAATATCAGAACTAATATTGCTTTAATATTTGTGATCTTAATCTTAGAAGAACTAATAGAAACATTTGAATTAAATAAAGTGACACCTAATTGACACATTTAATTAGAACTTCTGAATCAATTTTTTGGAGACTGTTTTATAAATAAATGTGTTCCAGCTATAGGATTGCCTTGCTCATTGTAGTGTTCTCTTTTTCATAAACCTTCGTCTTATCTGGCTTGTGTGGCAACGTGCCTGGCCTACATCTGACATTTGACTGCAACCTGCTTATCCCCCGCCACCAAATCTTCCGATGCTGTGATTCCATCGCACGAACATCATCATCACCATCGCGGACCCCGTGGCGTGCGCCGCGCCCACCCTGTACGACCATGTGCATCCCCCCGGATCCTCCCCAGCCACCGGAGCGGGGTCTTCCACCGGGGTGACGTGGTGGTCCATGATGAACGGTAGCCTTTACGAAGAAAGCCCCCCACCTGCCCCCCAGAGCGCCGCTACGCCGATAAGTAACAGTGGGATGACTAGTCCAGCAACGGTGCCGCCACCCGCGGCTACTACCTCTGCAACGTCTAGCTCTTCACCAGCGAGCGTCACTAGTAATAGTGGCTCTGCAGGTCCTCTACATATTCCCGCCAAAAGATTAACTTCGAGCGGCTACGGAGATTGTGCAGATGGTGTTATAAGACACGGTCATGGCCAGCCTTGGACTTACTCACCCTCCGAAAATCACCATGCTGGGGCAACAGCTTTCGAACCCACTGTTGGTCTTAATCATCATCAGTACAGTGCACCTACGTACTATAACTTGGCAGATCCAACAGGAAGTAGAGATAGTAGAAAAGCCCCTCTATCATTTTGGTCACCGGCTGCAACGGCTGCTACGGGAACTCCTGAATATAAATATAGTAGCGTGTCAGCAGGACCCAGCGCTGATCCGACAGTTTCTTCTTGCCATCAAAGCTTTTCTGGAAATTCTTGGTGCAACTACTCACCGTATTCTTCAGCGTCCAGACACCATGTGGATACACATCAAGCCGTCCCTTACCTACCTGCGGATGACCGAGGCCGTGCCGCTGCTGCAGCGGCTATGGTAGCCGAAAGCGCAAGTTTTGCCCATGCTCACGACAGGACAGGATATGGTCTGGGCAATTATGCACCTGAACCAGTACCATCCACCCCATATCCTCCACCAGGTGAGTAACCAAACGAAAAACATGTATTTATATATGAGAATGTCGATAGCGAAAAGTATTTTCAAATAGTGCATGACTACACTGCACGGGAAGCTTATACTTCATAGTTTTGCCGCTAGATGTCGGGAGTATCCACAACAAGCAGGCATATTACTACATTTATCTGAAATCGGAGTAGTATGGTACTTCCAATGCAGTTGTTTGTTATTTTAGGTGTTTATTATTGTTATTATCACCACTGTCATTAAAGTATTTGTAAAAAATATGTAGTAAGTAGAATGATAATTAAATAAATAACATAGTGTCTAACACAAGTACAAAATATGGGAGAGATATAAATAAATAAATAGTCGATTGAAGTTTGCCATGATTTATTTCTTTGCTATTTTTAAAAAGATGCATTAAATGTAAATATTTATTTAATAAGCCCGTTTATTATTTTTTATATAAATAATATGTATATAATTATGTTCTGTCACCAAAAATGTAAGCAATTAAAACATTTCATAAGTACAGTAATAATCAAATTCTATTCATTGAGGACTTTTAAAGATTTTACGACTTAGGTCAGTTTTATTGCATAGTAAAAGTGCTATAGCTTCATAGTACTACAGCCGTTGAGTGATTCTTGCAACACATTTATTTCCGTGTTTACATAGTCAGCTGATTTTGTATTTAAGTACATATTTTTATTTCTATTATATACGGGATGTGTCAGTTTTTTTGTTCACTGATTTAAAAAACAGGAACCGATTTTGAGTAAAAAATGCAGCTGTGAACATTGGTCGTAAACTACTTTGCAACCGAGATACAGGGCGATGAATTTCAATTTTCAAAATAGTTTTGACAATATGTCAGTAACATCAAATAATTAATATTTGGTGCTTAGTACTTATAATATTATAAAATGCAAATGCATTACTAATATATCGTTTCATGCATCAGTCCAAATATTCTATGGATTTCGCAAAAGAGCTGGTAAAATATTTGACCTGCCTACTAAATATTCTATTAAAACATCACTGCATTTTGATCTAAAATTGATGGGTACATTTTAAGTAAATTTGAAAACTATTTAAAAAATATAGGTATATTATTTTAGACATGAATAAAAATTTGATTTTGTTTTACATTATCTACTTAATTTATTTAAGAAGTCCATTTACTATACGTCAGTTATACAGGATATTGCATAAGTGTACAAAACAAATTCAGAGGTACTTTCCTTGGCAAATTTAAATTATTTTTTTTTAAGTAAGTTAAAGCACCTTAAGAGAAGGGGTAATTTCTGTTTTTTTTTTAATTTTTCTCAAAAACAGTTGTAAAAAGCAAATAATCAAACGAATTTTGATAGAAATGCAATAAGTACTTATAAAATCATATATTAGTGGGATATTTCTCGTTTTCCTGGTTTACTACAACGGGGTGAAATAAACTACCCCTTTCATATTTATTTACCAAATTGTTTAAATGCCCTAATCGAAATGAAATTCTGAGATAGCTTTGTTTATTCAGAAAATTTTTTGCTTCCTACAAAAATTCATATAGTCTTTAGTTTTTGACAAAAAAAAAAAATAAAACTGTGCAAAATACTTTTGCAATTTGATTTTAGTAGGCTGCTGCAAGAGACAAGAAAGTTTCTAAATAAGCAAAGCTTTCTTAGAATTTCACTTCGATTAAGAAATTTAAAAGTTTAAGACATTTTTTTCACCTCCCTATAGAAAAACAAGAAAACGGAAAATGTTTCAGTAAAATATAATTTTATAAACATTCTTGCCAAAATTTGTTTGTTTATAATCAAAGTTTTCCCTTGATATTTCCAATTTAAAATATATAAAGAAAATTGTCAAGGGAACTACCTCTAAACTTGTTGTATACACGTATGCAACGCCCTGTATATACTTCATGATTAATACTTATTTGTGGTGTTTCCATATTAGATGGTATATTCATTAAAGTACCTACATTAACATAAAAATGCCCTATACAGGGCAATTCATAAGTAGATACCTATAGATTCATTTAGTGTGACGTCATATATTTAGGCAACCCACAACAAATTGTCATAGTTGAAATTGTACAGACCGAAGCTGACCTTTGTGTACTATTCATATAGATACTATAAAAATGAACAACTTCAAATTAGTTTTTTTACGAGGATTTAAGTACAACCAACATTTGTTTGTAAAATAGATACACTAATGTGCTTAAAACATACAAAAAGCGATATAAAAGAATATTCTTAAATAAAGTAAGAATTTAACATTAGTCACATTATTCCTAATGCGCATGATCCGAAAGAATAACCTCATAGGTAGGTGACATGTTATTCATGTGTCTTTTAGACATGATAATACCTATAACAAAAATTGTTACAAAACTTAAGTGAAAGGCAAGACAGTAAACACTGGTAGATACAGAAATTACAAAGTTGACTTATATTTCACAACATTTTTCTTGAATAACACAACACTCGAGGCAACACTAGCAAGGCCAAGGCCGTAGCTAGGGAGAACTTAGACCTACCCCCTCCCACCCTTAGAGGTGATGTTAGTCCTCCTTCCTGGAGAAAAAAATAATGTGTAAATTCAGTGTATGTATAACTTTTTTGGGAAGTTACTTTGTGTGGAGGCAAAATTTGTTTGAAAGCCTCCTCAAGATTTCACTTAAAAATTAATATTTAGTTAATTATGTCTTAATGAAATATTAGTAGATAAAATGATAGTGTCAAAAAAAATTATTATAGTCCTTTATAAGTAAATTTTTTGAAATTTGTCATGAAGGTTGGTGGTTGTGGGCTATACGGGATAAAAAGATATAAAGAGAATGGTATGTTTCGTTTAATGTGCTAAACGGTAGTAATGCAGGTATACTACTTGTTTTAAGTCAATTTTGAGAAATACAGAATTAAAAATATTCATAAAACTTTTCTAATACTCTCTTGAAAAAATATTTTCTGAAACATGACATTGGGATACCTCATTAATTTATTATCATTAAGAAAATGCATAAAATTATGGTTTCAATGTATGCACAATAAAGGGTACCTATTTTATGATTTCTCTACCCAAATAACTCCCATCCACCTTATTTATCTTACATTTTATTATGCCACGAGCTAAATATTAATAGTTTTGTTTAATTAAACTGATATTTTAATAGATGTTTACTAACAGAGTAATACTTATCTCAACCAATTCGAAAAACGAGTAATTTTTAAGTTATTATTTTTAAGGAGAATTTAAATAGGATTTAGAATAAACTGAGAAGAATTCATAAACTGTATACTAAAAAAGAATTATATGTATCCTTTACCGAAAATATACTTTACACTATATATTCATTAGCAATCTCAAAAAAATTTGATTACATAGAAATTTCTCCCTTGGTATCGTAAAAATTTTAAAATTGCAAGGCTAATTTGTATTTATTTTTTTATTATATTTTATTATAGATTGCAGTACATGTTAATCATATTTTAGAATAAAAAATAGTTAAGTACTTGAAAATGGTCCCTTTTTCTTTATATGCAATTAAGAATTAAATGAACATTCTTAGTAACAATGTTTTCCAATATCTTTCAGCTTCTTGGTATAAATTGTATGCAAATTCAGTGCGAATTTACCGTTACTTGGTTAATGATAGAGTAGTTTTCGGATTTGTTACTATGTTCTTGGTTTAGAGTTTTTGACGCTTTTGACGCCAAAGTGATAAGTGTCGCTCTCTGCTTTAGAATGAACTCTGAAACTGCTCGATGAATGTATCGCTTCCTAATTCCAGTCTTCATCTCAGTTCAAATCATCTCTATCTTTATGGAATTCTATTGCCTCTCCGTAGAAACTTGTCTTTAATTTTCTATCTCACTAGGATTTTGGTTCCGTCAGGAGACGTTTTCCATTTTGTCTCCCACTGAGAATTTTTTCTGCAGACGATCATGGCCTTGGAGTATGTTACTCTTGCAGTTAGTCTTGGAAAAGGCTACTCCCTATTTACTTGAGATATTGTAGACGATATTAATCACCCACCGTGTTTTCTTAACAAACGGTCTCTTTTGTCAATACATGTACCTTGCAGGTATATACAGGGTGAACCTTAAATAAGTACAAATATTTTAACTGGTGTAGTTCGTCATATAGATCAGTCCAGTGAAAGCCATTTTTAAAAATTTCTAATATTTACGGAGATATTAATTTTTTACAAAAATACCCACATTTTGAGGACCGCTGCTTAACCAAGCTAATGAACCATATGATTTGTTGCGAGGTTGCCATATCTTCTCTAATATAAATATTATTACGTTTCCATTAACGTAATAAAGTAATACGGTTAATTCTATTTTAAAAATATTTGTTTGAAGCATAAGTACAGTAAAGTTGGGTATGTAGTATGATACGCAGCAATATTAACATACATTTTAACTGTTTAACTGACCTTACCATAAACGATTAAAAATGAATTTCCGCAAGTTAAATACTACCGTAAAGTATTTAGGAAGATATTACGTGATATTACTATGTCCAATGTTAAAAAATTATACATAAATGTGCACACAAGCTTACCTGTTTGTTAAAAAATTAACTATTTAATCAGTAATCCACATTTCACAAGTTAAATGCCATTGTACACTGTTAGAAAGAGAGACAAGACACAATTTCCTTAAGTTATTTTATGAATAATAACGAAAAACTATTATTTTCCCACAACATATTAAATTTAAAAGTTTGTTCAAGCAAAGACATTTGTGTAACACTGGCAACACTGTGAACTACACGTTCAATCTGAAGCGCTATGACTCATAAATGTATGAAAGTCAGCGGTCCTCAACACGTTTTCTACAGAAAAATCACAAAATTTATTTAAAATTTCACTTTTTTATTTCTGATTTTTTTGTAAAACAACTATTAATTATGTGTTCTACACAGTGAACTATATTGCTGGTTAAAATATTTGTACTTATTTAAGGTTCACCTTGTATATGGTAGACAGATTGTGGCCAGATAATCCTTCTTTTTCTTGATCATCTCCTGATGGCTTGATCAGTATCCAATTCCTCTGAGCGCGGAAGGTAGATGATGAGAGTTTGGATAGGCGTCAGAATCGTCTAGTTAAAGTAAAACTAAATTTCATTCAGATTCGAACTTAGTATATATTATGTGTGTTCTACCAAAACTTCACTACCTTGTAACTATGCATGTTGTAAATATAAAAAATCTCCCAAGACAGGTCAATTTCTATTTTGAAGGGGATGCATTTTGACCTCAAATGTGATGTTGTCACATTTACATTCTCTCCCCACCGACCTTCCCATCTAGACAAACTCTATTCCAATCCATGACAGAAATTAGTCATTGATACCCATTCAGCATGTTCTTTGATATTAAAAAATATAATATTAATTTTTGAGAGAATTTTGGGACAGAATAAACATTCTACGAAATTTTATACAGTTATAATAACAATTGCAATAATATAAAGTGTAATTACTCCACAAGTAACAGTATGGAACATGTCAAAAGAAAATTTTATAAGATTTAGGAAAATTTTGCTGCCTCAGAATGAATAATAATTACTAATTTCTTATTTGTTCTCTAATCTTTTTATTATATATACTACTAGCTTGTACTATTAGAGATAAACTTATTAAAATATATACCTAACTGTAATTTTACACTTCCTAATCGCGAAAATATACAGGGTATTTTATTTTCCCTTTAAATGACTATGTTTGACTTTAGTCTATATCTCAGTAACTTGATATTCAATTGTTTCATTATTATGGATATTAATCAATCTCCAAATGTAAGGGAGCAAATAGGGGGTGACATTTACGGTGCATCGCCCTGTACTTGAAACATTGAAGTATTAAGAACGAGTTGCTAATATTGATTACCTTAATAATGCTTAACTAAATAAAAAGTCCTCAGATATTTATTATTATTTTTATGTTTTACATACATACGATTTTCTGAACAGTAACAAAAAAGTTGTAATAGAAATTTCAATATAAATACCAAATTTATTTCTTCCAGAAATATCTACAGCAATATGCATTATGTATCTTTCTTTAATAGCATCTAAGAGAGAAAAATAACTAAAAATAAGTTTTTATTAACTATTGTTGGCTATCCAAGTTTTTCTATGACAGTTTTCAGACTCCTCAAACCTTATAATAATTTCACTATTAATAAAAGGTCATTCGCATGTATACCAACAGGGTGTGTCGTTTAAAGAAAAATAGGCCCTTCTCTACTTTCTACTCGACACATAGTCAACACCAACGAATTCTAACCTCTAGAAGGACAATTTTCAAACTTTGTTCGCCAATAAACAAAGCAACTGTCAACAATGGACACAAATAAGCGGTACGATTGGGCATCATCTGCGGTCATGCAGCGGTCATTAGCGTGCGTGTTTTCTAACATTATAATGATGGTATTTTTAAAGTTTGCATTGAAAGGAATAAATTCATTGGGTAATGTTCTAGAATATCTGTAATTACATAAATATTGAAAGAGGTGAAGCTTTCAACATTCAATATTGAGTAAACTATAATTAAAGTATCACTTTTACGTACATAGTAAAATATGTTTTTTTATCGATGTCAAAATATATTCCGTTACCGCCACTGCCGTTATGTCTCTTTGGGTTTACGTCAGACTCTGTCCTTATCAAATTGGTAATATTGGTAGTTCTTTATCTAATTGGTAGCTACAACTGAACGCAATATATTACATTCACAACACTCTTTTTAGGGGTTAGAATTCGTTGGCCAACACCGTGTATGTAGATATACTGAATGTTCTTTGATGTTTTTGCATGTGGTCCCATTTTAAGTAGATTGATCTCTGATAGATCTTTTTACATAACACATTATAATTTATATAGTACCATCAAACAGATTCATTAATTTGATACATGTTGATTTTCCGGGTTCTTGTGCCGTGACCTTGGTAACTGGTAGCTGCCAGAAACAGCATCCCTAGCATTAGCCGGGATTCTTTTACCTGCCCTGGTTGTTCTCATGGCTAGGCTCTGTCGCGGCGAAGCTTTTGCAGAGTCACCACTGAAGATGCCGACAGTGAAGAGCAGCGAAACGTTTGGAAGCATGGGATGCGACCAGTTACAGTGGCGGCTACGGAACGCCTCGAAGGACCACCATTATCCGAGGAACGGTTCCGACCGTAGTAGTCGTAATACCAACAATAGGAACCGAAGTCAATATATGGACGGGCCCAGAGACACCGATAGCGGGTCTGTCCCCACAGAGCCTAGCCCGAGAACAACCAGGGCAGGTAAAAGAATCCCGGCTAATGCTAAGGATGTGCATTTTAACTCTGTTTCTGGCAGCTACCAGTTACCGAGATCATGGCACAACAACCCAAAATCACCATGTATCAAATTACAGCATTGGCCGTGAAACCCTAAAAACCACTAGATTAATTAATGAACTATTATGAACTTATAATTAATTAATAAACGAGAGCCACAAAAAATGTTTATATGCATGTATTTAGTTTATATCGGCAGTCGAATATTTAATTGTTCACAGTTATGTGGGGATCATCCCCATCTCTGTTTGCTTCAGGTTCATTGGGTTCTATGGGAGTAACTGTACCTTGTGGAACTGGCACCAATCCGTTGGAATGGACAGGGCAAGTCACTGTTCGTAAAAAACGTAAGCCATATTCAAAATTTCAGACTCTGGAATTAGAAAAAGAATTTCTTTTCAATGCGTATGTCTCAAAACAAAAAAGATGGGAACTTGCGCGAAATTTGAACTTGACTGAAAGACAAGTTAAAATTTGGTTTCAAAATCGGAGAATGAAAAATAAAAAAAATTCTCAGCGACAGGCGCAGCAGCAAAATAATAATAATTCAGTAACAAATAATCAAAATCACCATGCCTCACATCATCATGCAAGCCACCATGTACATACGCCGCATCATGTTGTGAATCACCATGTTTCTGCCAATGGAACTTTAAAACATCATCAGTGACCAATGGCATTTTCTGGGGTTGTCTTGGGTCATCACCACCATGGGTTGACTACTTAAACACCCTATTTAGTTGTATTTGTTTATTAAGGACTTAGTTGAATTTGGGTGTCACAGGACTGTAAACAACCCTGGAGAACATTCTTTGCAGTGCCAAAGAGTTATATTAGATTTGTTAATACCTATGTGAATTTGCGGAGACTTTTCGTTTTTTATTTGGAATTTAGGGCTTGTGCAAATTGTAAATGGTGCGAAGCACGAGAATTATGTCTGCCTGTTAAGGGGTAGTTATCTCTTTGTATTATTATACGTGATGAAAAATATTATAATAAAGCATGTAAGACTTATATTGTACATACGTCGACTGTCATTTGTCACTAGATTGTAATTCGTTGGTATGTTATAATGTAATCAATGTTGCCTGTAGTTCAATGTATAGTAAATTATTGCAGGTATATATTACTAAAATATTATCAGCCATATTTTCCCTTTGTTAATTAATTTTCTACTTTCCAATTTGATGTACATAAAACATACATTTAGGTACCTGTGTATCTGTGGCTTGTTGTATACGGTTAATGCAAAATTTTATTTTTTTTGTTAATAATTTTTTTCGTTGAAATGTTGTACCCATCGCTTGATGTATTATCACTATTGTAATATACTTGAACAACTTCTCTAGAAATCCGAATTTTATTAAAATAATATATAAACATGTACTAATAATCAACCTGTTCGTAGGTTTTTTGTCAGGTGTCAGATGTATCAATTTAGGATTCCTAATTTTTGTTTCATAATCAGTTTTAGATAAAAATGTATATACATATATCGATTTGGAAAAAAACTGTTAATTCTGTTAGGAAAAAATGCATACTTTCTATATTATTATTAAGTAAATTATTGCAATTTTATAAAGTTCTTTAGCCAACGCTAATTTCAATTTTAAATGATCTCTAGTTGGCCAATTGATTATGTTACTTAGTTAATTACTTAATTTTATTATGAATGATTTTCAAAATGAATTTTACTATTTATTTATTATTATCGACTATAACGTTTGTGGTTAGAATTAGAATTTTATGTAACTTTCAAAATAATTTTGTACCTACATATTTTATTATATATTTGTAATTTACTTGTTGTGTTCAAAATACATATTGTTGTGTTTATGTATGTATATGTATACAGATAAAATATTATTAAGTATTCCGAATATGTGTTTTATAAACATCCAGTTCGAATTTTATTTATTAATAATTACAAATTGAATAAACTTTGGTTAAGTATATAAGATAATGTACAGGTAAGTAAAACTGATGTACATAATTTTATCTTGCTTATGTAAATATAAAATATTTAAAAATGCTGTTCAAAATGATTATTTATTCGTCAATCCTGACCCCTAGTACTTAATTAATATCTACAGTATGTATCATTGCAACTCAGCTAAGGTCTTATTGGTGAAGTTTAAAAACTTTTGCATTTATACAAATATCTCTGAAAATGTTTTACATCGATCAAAACTTAGGCGAATGACTTTACTAATTATAGGCAAAATATCATGAAATCCAAATATATATATATATTAATCAGTTATAGAATATTGAGGCTACTGAATATGCTTTTGATCTGGATAATAACATTTAATTCTCAGTGCTGCTGCCAAGGAAGAATATTCTAAAATTGTACCTCGAATTTGAAGTTTTTATTTATCTATATTTTTTGTGAAACTCAGTGTTCAGAGATATTTGAATAAATATATCGTTAAATTTCAATATCCTGTGTGCACTTATCTAGTTCATTAAGATTTTTCGACTAAAGTTATCCCAGGGACATAGTTCTGAAGATGAACTTTTCAATAATTTTTTGAAGTTATACTTCTTTGCGCCCGTTAGACACATTGGGATGGGATGTTGGTCGAGAAACCGCGTCACGCTCAAAAGGAAGAACAAATTTGGAAGAACAAATTTTTAAGAACAAATTTTTAAGAACTTTTAAGAACAAATTTTTAAGAACTAATATAATAATATATATATATATATATATATTTTTTTTTTTAAGAATTTTTTTTTTGTACGTACGAGTGGGTGTATGAGAATGGCCAAAGAAGTATAACTTCCACCGTCTGGTCCGACGCAGACAATTTTTTTTTTAATATTTTATTAACTTAAATATACAACGAAATTTTAATAATATGTTGCAATGAAAACGTTGGGTGTAGTATTTTAGTGAGTATACAAAATATTTACTTTTATCAGATTTCTATCAGTTTGCGGTTAGATTTCAATTTTTTAAATTAAAATGTATTACAAATAAAAAGTAATTTATTTCACCATTACTAAAGTAAAGTAAAAAAAAAATAATAATACTGTTATTAAAAATTGATTTTTCTCTCACAAGAATTAATATTCATTTTTTACTTTTACGAACCTTACCATGGGGTCAGATCTGTGGGTATTTAAAAATGTTGTTGAACATACTTACCCAATTAACGGAATGTAGTCTTTTGCCATATATATAGGATGCCAAATGTAAAAACTCAATAATTTTTTATATTTTCAAAATAAAAATAAATAAAATTGAAAATTTTACGAATATTTAAATACCTAATTAGACATTTTTTACTGGAATATGTGAATTTACTTTTATCAGATTCATAAAATTTTTGTAATACAATTTTAAAATTATACTTAGTAACTTCTAATTTTAATTTTACATTAAAATATTTTTGTACTAGGGTCATGGATAAAACACTACGTAGGAAACCTTTTTATGAAAAGCTATTGATTTTTTTGTAGCAGTGGGTGTATTAGTGTGGTAAGAGACAAAATAGTCGCTTTAGAAATACACAAGAAACTATTTAAATAAGAATTGAAAAATACGATTTGAATACGTCATTAAATTGCATGTATATTGGAAAATAATGTGTAAATAATTTAGCATTTGGGTTCTGATATTTGCAAATTGTCAGAAGAGTTCTTAAATTTTGCGGAATATTATTTTAAATTTCAAACCAATGAAATGTTTAATAATGGTCAAAGTACTTAAATAGAATTGTAATATTTTAACAGTATAAAAAATAAATATGTAGGTAGGTACTTTAAAGTAAAACATTTAGGTATATTTTATGCAGTATACGAGTATTTTCAATGAACATACCATTTTTAGGAATTTCAAACATTTCAATTTTTCAAATTCAACATACTGCATTTAATTGACAGATTTAAAAAATGTACAAGACATTTTTTAATGTGATATCCGTTACCCGTTCTTTTGATTTCATACATTTAATACATATGGAGACAGAAAATAGGTAGGTATAACAGTCAGCGTTAGTTAAGGAAGGTAGGTATCGATTTATTTATAACCATAGTTACACTCAGTCTAAGGAAATATAACTACTACAGTGGCGGTTCCAAGTTTACGAAGCAAGGGATCCATATCGTTATTTACGGAATGATTTCTATGCTCACAGATAAAACTTTTATGGAAAAAAATTATATATTATAAGAAGTTAAAATTATAACGTTAACCAAAAAATAATTTATAGAAAACTAAACAAAAACCTATCAGTTAAGAATTATGAATAAAAAATTAAATTCACTTAAATATCTGAAAGGCGGAGGATAGGGAGGGGGTCATCGAGCATCACAGAATTTCGACGCGGCAGAATATTTTGCAATTTTGATATTCCGGAAAAAAATTATTTATTTAAAAACCAACCATTGCTTGATTTGCAGTTATTGAAATAAGCTTTTCACCCTGTTAGATAAGTCTTTAAATGAAAAAATGTATTATCTTTGAAATGTTTTTATGAGGAATGTGAGGGAGCACAACGTCAATTTTTAAATAACAGAATTAAATATACTTACTTATCCAGTGCCGGGGTTATGGGATTCTTAGCACCTTCCAGCATCTCCGTTATTGGTTGATAGATTTGTGTACCAATTCCTCGTCGAACGTAAGTGATTTTCTTCAGAGTCCTCTATCTTGAAAACAGGTAAGTGTATTTAGATCCTTGCCCTTAATTTCGTTGGAATCACACAACATATCCATATCTAGTGCTGCAACATCTAAATTCATTATGAATGTTGTTTGAAATGAATTTATACAGTACTTTAGCAATCGAAATAATAAATAATATGCAGTATGTTTATACCTAAGTACCTAGATATTTAAATAGATAATGGACATAGTTTTTGTATAATTTTTTGTTTTAAGAGAAGAACTTCTACAGTATCGGAGGGTTGGTTACTGTATTTCCATTGCTTCTGCATAAAAGGAACTAAATAAGTCAATACACATATTATGTACAGTGCGTTTCAATAACTTTGATAACATTTTGATGAGCTGTAACTTTTCTGTTTTTAAAGATATCGGAATGAAGCAAAAACCATATTGCATAGTGGACTAGCAAGTTTTTTCTTATTTGAAAAACAAAACAAAAGACCAACGATTTTGAGAGATCTTAACCTAACTTATTTTTTTAAATGGAACTCCCTGTATATTATTGTATATTTGGATTCTACTGAAAATTCCAAGCATATTTTAAAAAGCATATCCTATACCTATCTTCAACTGTTTCTGAGAAATAGTTTTACAAACATGTTAAATTATCATAAAAATTGCTCTACTTGTTCATGGCACACTTTGCACTGAGCTAAAGCTGAAGTTCAGCATTGCTTGAGCCGTGCTGGTAGCAATCGAGCCTTAGTGTTTTGTTCTGTTGAGGAAAATGGCAGACAAGTAGAGCGATTTTTATGATAATTTGACATGTTTGTAAAACTATTTCTCAGAAACAGTTGAAGATAGGTATAAGATATGCTTATTAAAATATGCTTGGAATTTCGAGTAGAATCCAAATTCCAATAATATACAGGGCATTCAATTTAAAAATATAAGTTAGGTTAAGATCTCTCAAAATCGTTGGTCTTTGTTTTGTTTTTCAAATAAGAAAAACTTGCTAGTCCACTATGCAATATGGTTTTTGCTTCATTCCGATATCTTTAAAAACAGAAAAGTTACAGCTGATCAAAATGTTATCAAAGTTAATGAAACGCACTGTACAATAGACAATGACGATGGCAACGGTTCACGATCTAATAATGGTCAAAATAATTCTACCCATTTGTAGTGGAAAAATTCCAGTCCACATAAAATTAAGTAAACAGTCTGGCAACCATGGATATGTCAATTTTTCTGTCACACTAACTTAACAAAAAATTGTTCTTTTTTATTGTAGACCAGAGGGAACGTTTATACCGAAATTGTATATTTGTTAAGTAGAGTTAGTGCCAGCGCGGAGTTATAATTTTTTTTCTCGGAAAGTTGAAGGAATAAAGTGTTGAAATTATATATTTTTGAATTCAGCAAGTTAAGCTCTATAAGAATCCGATGAAAAAATATAGGGGTTCTGTTTAAAAAAGTATCCGATGATGTCATCACGTGAAAACAAATGAACGTCGGAAATGCGTTGGTATAGAAAAAAGTGTGTTTTGAAAAAGTAAAATCGACGGGTCCGAGGAAATTTCATGAAACTTATTTGTTTTAGAAATAATGAATTTATTCCATACTTTTCTTCCACACTGTATATAGCCCGATCAAAATCCTGTAAAGTTTTTGTAATGCGAAGCGGTGTAGCTGCATACATGTTAAAAGTAGGACAAATTTTATCTCAAAAATATACAAAAATGGTACATTTCACATGTGCTGCTCACACACTTAATTGGGTAGCTGAGAAAATAGGGGAAAGTTTTCCTTTATCACTTTTATATCAAAAGTTTTCATTAAGGCGCCTACATGAAGGGACGTTTTCAGGAAGGCTTTAGGAACCAGTTACAACTAGATGGGGTACTTGGTTAGAAGCCGTAGCGTATTATGACAAACATTTCTATGGTATACTATAAACGATGTTATTTGTAGATTTATTCCATACACAGTACACACACTGCGGGAATTACTGAAGGACCAACATAATATTTGCGATGACATACGTTACATTAATAATAGATACTATGGTTTCTTAATTAGTGCAATAAGGAAATTGGAATCACATGGACTATCCCTAAATGATGTACAAAAAATATATACGATGCCAGTAACATACGCCCAGTGATTAGTACGAAAAAAAAATACAGTGTGTTGAAAAAAAATCTCGGATACACCATTTTGGAAATACATGTAAAGTTTTAGCAGATATACATATAAAAAGTTACCAGCTAATATATCTATACATAGTTCATGTATCAACAATTTGTTATATTGTCCCTTGTCAACAGTAGACGTCATTTTTCCCTACACAAGTTAATATTATGTGAAACGTCGCCGTTTCACTACAGAAAAGCACGTAATATATTTTAACCACTCAAAACAAAATTTTGTTGGGTTAGTTGCCATTTTTACGTGTTATCTTAATTTATACAGGGTGAGTCAGTCATAATGTCATTAATTTTAACCACGTATTCGGAAGGCCTAATAAAGGCAGAAAATCGAAAAAAAAAATTTTACTCGACCTTTAAAAAAATAAACAAATCACTCTATAAAAATCGGTAAAATGACGCTCCTGGTACGCTACAAACTTTCTGATGTCGCAGCCATATGATAATCTAATTCCGATGGAAAGCATCGTTGCCACTTGTTTACATACATAATGTCGTCTAACACTTCAGCGTGCGTATTATTCAAATTTGCCACCATTTAGTCAGACTTTCCGCATTTCTTTCCCCAAACTTAGAGATCACAAAAGACATTTGGAGTTGGGATGGATAGAATACGAGCAGTAGTTTGTTTATTTCGGTCGTGTATTGGTAGTAAATTCACATCACAATGCCTAATTTTACTAATTTAAAATATGCGGAAATGCTAGTTTTATACGGGGAATGTTTACGAAATGCAAATGCCGCTGCTGTCGAATACCGGAGACATTTCCCTAATAGGCTTTACCCAAGTGCGCGAACTTTTGTCCAAGTGTTTCAACGTGTTCGCGATACGGGATGTGTTAAACCGCGCCGAGAACTTGCTGGGCATCCTCAAAATGACTTAAATGTAATAGAAGCTGTTTTAAATTTAGTTGAGGAGGAACCTACAATTTCTACAAGAACCATTTCAAGGCGATTGGAGATATCCCAAAGCAAGGTCTGCAGAATATTACGCGAAAACTCACTGCACCCGTATCATTTTCAGAAAGTTCAATCTTTATAACCTGCTGATTTCCCCAGTCGTCTTGAATTTTGCAATTGGTTACAAAATTAAATTGCTGCTGACCCAAATTTTATTAATAAAGTGCTATGGACGGATGAGTGCAGCTTTACTCGAAGTGGAATTTTAAATAGGTTAGTACCATGCTACTTAAAAAGCAATAAATTTCTAGGCTAGATGTATGTAATTACAAACTGAATAATTATATTATATTATACTTACGACTAATACTACAAATTCATATTCAATTGTAAAACGTAGTGAAAACGTAATATCAAAATTATTAAAACTAAATAACCTAACATTCGAAAACATTTATTTATTATCTACATTTGTTTTTATTAACAAATAAATCAATATTTAAGGAAAATTCATTCATGTATCTAGATAAAAAAGTTAGTTTTACTTCATGTCGTTAAATAGCAGTACTAAAACTAGGTAACTAGGTTATTGACCTAATAATACGGTACGTCAGATTTACTCTCGATAATTTTTATGAGCATCAGATCAGAGGCGTGCTCTTTCGGTCTTGGACAGTGTTTTGTCGACAACACAAGGGTTTTTTATTACTTTGTATTTAAACACGGGACACTTTTCAGCTTCTCTTAATAATTTACCTACCCATTGGGTATACGTTTTTATGTAATGTACCTAAATGGTTTATTACTCAGTTTATTGTTAGATACGTTGGAGTTTTGTAATTTCAATATTAAATATTTTTTAAACATTGAACATTAACATTTTAAATTATTATTGGCTGAACTGAGCAAGAAATAATATGATATTCTAAAATAGTCAGTACAATCGTTTATTTATGATGTCTAATGCCTAGGTAGGTAGGTACTAGAAAAATATTTCAACTTGGCAACATTGCATCAGGTCGACATCGAGTTGAACTTGTGAGCTGTAATCGACCAAGGCTGTGACCGGTCAGTCAGTCAGTCTGAAAAGGGGGTTTAAATAATGATTTGAAAATATTTTTTTTCGGCGTAAATATGCATTTAGATTTTTTTTTAATCGCGTATTCGCATTATACTCATTATTCCCTATCTCCTCTTAAAATTAATGACATTATGACTGACTCACCCTGTATAGGTATTATATCCTCGACTTAATCTTACTATTTGGTAATAGTGCTATGTTGCGAGGGTGGTCCACTTTCGAAAGCGGAAACTTTAGGGGCAGACAGAGAACCACAAAATATTATGCCCATAACAAGAAAACAATTTTTTTATTTGAAGCCCTGTAACTTCTAAACAAGGCACTTTTAAACTAAGCTACGTTTATCTAATTCAGTTCTATTTCATCTCAGGAAGCTATGTTTAAGCTGGGTCCCATTACTTTCCAGACACCCTGTACAGGGTTTGGGGGGAACCCCCAATAATCGAAAGGGGTGTTCAGCGCAAATGATAAACAAGTCGAATAAACATATGGTCGAATATCAACGGTTACTGAGATAGCAATGAACATATTTTTCCCTAGTTAATTATTGTAATGCATCAGTAGAGAAAAGTGTATATTTTGTAGATATTACAAATTATAACTTTGATTAAAGATCTAATAAACCGAAATTAATGAATGATATTTTCAAATATACCCCCGTCCGCTTCGATTCATGCATCAGCTTGTTTATGGATTGCAACTGACAATCCGATCGAATAGCGCATTTCTTGTGTTCACTTTTGTTTCATATACTAATGCATAATTTAAACCTTCTCAAAGGCAGGAATCAAGGGGATTCAAATCTGGTAACCTTGGTGACCTATTTTGGAAACCATCTCGGCAAGCGCAGCGTTGTGGAAAGTGATTGTTAAGATGCTGAAAGTTTATGTTTTGCCTAATATCCAATGGAACGTCGTCCAGTAGATCTGTCAAATTATTTTCTTCCAAAAAATTTCATTTTACTCCAGTAAGTAGACCATCTAATATGCGTTGCGTTCATCTAATTCCAAAAATGCAACCGCAAATCGTTGTTACCGCCCTGAAGATTCTAGACGCGCTGAATATGGAAAGGTTTTAAACCATTTTTGTGAATGTCTTCCTATGCCTTAGTTTGATTAATTTGGAGACGGGTTACAATGCGCCTTGTACTTACACCCGGGCTACGTTCTACCATATTTAGAATTTCTTCTTACACTAATAGACCAGGACTAGCTTGCCTCTTCTCACACTGGGAAACATTCCAATTTCACCTGCATTGTTGAAGACTGTCTGGAATACATTTCTATCTGGTACTCTTCTGTTCGGGAAGTGACGTCGATATTCAGCACTGCACGATTAGCGCTACCGTTGCAATACCCAGAAATAATATCAGCATATTCTCGATGACTAAATGTGGCAGGCATTACAAAATTATTTGTGTACAATACCGACTAAACTAACGCACATATAAAAAATACTTGCGGCCATATTTTGATAGGCAACCAGGCAGAATACGTATTCTTCTATTACTAATCATCTATTAAAATTGCATTTTAATTTAATAAAATTGGCATAGTAATCACACGGTCGGATCTCGTATTACAAGTTGACATTATTTTTCAAAATTCTATTGACCCTTGAAGTTTGTTAATTTAAAACCGAATTACCATGCATACAGGTTGGAAATAACTAAAAGTTATTGCAAACAGATCCAGGGGATGATTCCTCATTGGTGTGATAAAAGTGCTGTTTTTATTTTCATTCTTAAACATAAAGTTACAAAGATGAAATTTAAGTAAGTACAATCGTTTACAATAATAATGGCACTCATTAAAACAAATTTTGCAATTTCTTTTGAACTGCTGACATATTCGTAATGAAATCTACTTTAAACTTTTCACATTAGTCCTTAGTTGTTTCACTCACCAATAAAGATTTAATGAAATTTCTACTCAGAACTTCCAGAAATTCAAGAACTGTTTTGAAAAAGTGTCATTTACTGTAATAGAAAGGTATTTTAAGCTAATATATATCAAATCTCCTATATTTCCTATCAATGAAGTCATATGTATGCTCTCTGATACCAAACATCTAGGTATGCTAATGAACAATTCCACAGACAAAGCTCTATTCAATAATTATCTAAGAAAATGAATCTATCTAAATATACTAACCTGGTTTAATGAAAACACTCTATAAAAATCCAAGTTCGCTTTTGACAGTGTGGGAACTTGAAAATTCAACCACAATAGATGAGTCTGACCTATTTCTGCATTTTTAGTATTGCTTTTTCAGGTTGCATCTTTTAAGTTGTGTCAAATATCTAACTATAAAAATTATTATAGTGTATATTGTAACAACACTTCTTAGCTTTCATATTTTTAAGATATTCTAACCAGATGGTTTAGTACTGTAAATAGAATTATAAAATTATTTTTCTTAATTTTGTTCGTTTAGAAATTTTAAAGTCCACGCCAGACAACCACTGAATTTAATGTCTTATAGAACACCTACTCTTCAAAGTGAGTTAGAGACTTTATAATAATGTCCATCATTCCCTGTTTAGAATTAATTCTAAAAAAATGTCTGTGTGATATTTTTCGCTTATTCTTTTTTGTGTCCGATGTTATGAATTTTTTTGTTTCAATCCTTTACTACTATATCTATGGCTTCAATGTAGTTTGTAGCACTACGCACACATACCTGAAAGACAAAAAACAATAATTACAAATTACTGTCTAGCTTTAAATAACTGTGATAGGTACCTTCTCGGTCTAGTAAGTTTGCAGGTGATTCAGTTGCTTTATTTTAGTTCTATATCATATGAAATACAAATATTGTAGTACATTGTTTAGTATTTTACAGATGTAGAGTCCTTCTTAAACATACTTTATCCATCAGGAGCATAAATATAGTGCTGAAATATGTAGACACAACAAACTTATCCTCAATCACTTCTAGCACAGATTACTTCTAGGTTATGCTTTACTAATTTATTTCGTGGGGTAGGTTCAGTGTCAAGGACAAACACGTTCACATTATACCTAATGAAATAAGTTTTAAGTCATTTTGTTCGAATTTATTTCTTTTTAAATAAGTAATGGAAAATTATTATAGCAGTTGAAAAAAAGGAATATTCTTTATTTACACACTTTTGTAAATTATTTTGTGATAAAAAATACGAATACCTAATTATTACGTAGTAACATGAAAAAAATAAAATTTACTGAAGTTTTATTATATTATAATATTTACACAGAACGGAGCTGTAATGGAAAACTGCGACGGCGCAGCGACCTCAATAGTCCAAAAGCCCAACTCAAGTCTAAATTTGTGTCGACAAGTATCAATAACACCATTGTGCATATGGAAATTGCATTCAATCCATTATTTAGCGTTATTTATGTGTAACAAAGTACTTTATGCCATTAATATTTGACAATTCATAGATAGTTTTGACGTTTACTGATGTTAATTTCTCCTGTGTAAGTCTGGCTCAAGGCTATACATATTTTGCATGACAAAACAATGAAATTTGGGCACTTTTTGGGGGCGTTGCTTTATGTTAACTTTTAAAAAATTTTAATGTTTATATTTCAAAATGTGTTCATAATTAACTATATTTCAATTTAAACATAAGTTTTAACGGGGTTGACCAGCAAAAAATCAAAATTAATTGAATGAAATGAAATTTTGTCACGATGGCTATGATGGTTTCTGAGATATAAGCACTGAAAGTCTTAGAGGGAACACCAGGTATAAAAATCTATAGGATTCAAGTCAAAGTCCTCCAAACCAATTTAGCAATTGCTTCATTTAAGAAAAAACTTAGCTAAAAATCGTTTGTGAGAAAACATTTTTATACAGTTTTTAAGAAGTTATAAACATTCTTTCAGAAATATCAGGCATTCTGTCTGTATACATTATAATACTGCATGAACTATTGGTAGCTATATATATTCGAGAGTAGATTATAAAATAGATCCTATAATTTGATAGTCACATAAAATTATGTTTGTTAGGTATTAAAATAAAACTACCAACCGCGGGCTTGAGCATTTCCTTAGGTAGGAGCTTATTGATGTACTTTCCTGAAGCCAATGTTAAATATTCGGTTGATGGGTACCCTATAATGAATTATAAGTATGTTGCCTAAGCTGATGAAATTGTTATGCGAGAATTGAAATTCTAACCTATTTCACGGCTAAAATGAAGGCAATTTAAATAGATATCTCGTTTTTGAATTTCCGAAACTAAAAAAAAATCAATTTTTAAGATATTTTTAACATAGTAGGTATAAGCATTTATTTTTACTTGCCTTTCATAAAAATAATATGAAATTAATATAAATAATAATAATATCTTTACTCTCGCGTGCGCGTTTTAATATTAAGTAGACCGCATTTGCGCCCAGGAACAAATTATGATGGTAGGTTTCTAACCACCATTCAATGCAGTAATGAGGGATCTCTGGAAAACTTCATTAATTATGGGGATGGTCCTATGTCTATTCCACCTTTTTTGCCTTAATATTAGCTATGTTGATATATATCACTAGATTTCCTGCATGTACTTGAAACATCATACGTAGGTAGTAAGTATTTAAATTTAAAATTGTAAGTTCCCATATTATTTGCAACTTTAAAATATGTAATGCAAAAAATTGGTATAAAAAGTGATACAATATTGTCTGATTGTAAATTAAGAAGAAGAAGAACAGTATATTAAATAGCCAAATAATAAAATGTAGAACTTTTGATCTTCCAAGATGTCTCGTAGCCGTATTTGTAACTGGTCGCAAACGTTTCGCCTCTCTTCACTGCCGGTATCTTCAGTGGTGACTCCACAATAGCTTCGCCACGCCTCAGTCGCGGCGTTACTGGCTGGGACCAGTTACAGAGGTCACGGCATAACAATCCCGAAAATCACTATATTTCATAGTACATACATTTTCTAAATAGCCCGCCACACAAGAACAGTTCGAAGTGCGCGTAAAGCATGGGACGTTTCGGAGCAAGGTCTGGAATGGTATGCGTTCTGCCACAAAACCGGACGCAATATTCACCCGAATTTAGACAGTTTATAATCATTTTTTACTGTTTAAGAAAGGTATTTTAAGCTAATATGTATCAAATCTCCTACAATTCCTATCAATGAAGTCATATGTATGTTCTCTGATACCAAACATCTAGGTATGCTAATAAACATCCACAGACAAAACTCTATTCAATAATTATCTAAAAAATTTAATATATTTACTAAACTCTGGAGTGGGAACTCGAAATTCAACCACAATAATTGAGATCTCACTTATTTCTACGTTTTATTAGGATCGCTTCATCAGGTGGCCTCCTTTAACTTGAGTCAAATATCTAACTATAAAGATGATTATACCAATAAATTAAAATTATTTGAAATTGAATGTCAAAATGAAATATCGACAACGTCAAACTGATTAACTGTCAATGAATATCATAACAACCTACTAAAATAAATAAAAATTAATAAAAATTTTACCTTTTATGCATAGTTTTTTCATATATTTTTAGGTATTAACAATATTGTGTGAAACTAACTACTCAGTGGACAAAAGCCCCAACCTGCGTTGAATTACACCCACAATATCTACCCATATATTCCTTATTATTAGCTTTTGTAACATTTTTACTGTTTAAGAAAGGTATTTTAAGCTAATATGTATCAAATCTCCTACAATTCCTATCAATGAAGTCATATGTATGTTCTCTGATACCAAACATCTAGGTATGCTAATAAACATCCACAGACAAAACTCTATTCAATAATTATCTAAAAAATTTAATATATTTACTAACCTCTGGAGTGGGAACTCGAAATTCAACCACAATAATTGAGATCTCACTTATTTCTACGTTTTATTAGGATCGCTTCGTCAGGTGGCCTCCTTTAACTTGAGTCAAATATCTAACTATAAAGATGATTATACCAATAAATTAAAATTATTTGAAATTGAATGTCAAAATGAAATATCGACAACGTCAAACTGATTAACTGTCAATGAATATCATAACAACCTACTAAAATAAATAAAAATTAATAAAAAATTTTACCTTTTATAAAACGTAGAAATAAGTGAGATCTCAATTATTGTGGTTGAATTTCGAGTTCCCACTCCAGAGGTTAGTAAATATATTAAATTTTTTAGATAATTATTGAATAGAGTTTTGTCTGTGGATGTTCATTAGCATACCTAGATGTTTGGTATCAGAGAACATACATATGACTTCATTGATAGGAATTGTAGGAGATTTGATACATATTAGCTTAAAATACCTTTCTTAAACAGTAAAAAAGTCTAATAATAAGGAATATATGGGTAGATATTGTGGGTGTAATTCAACGCAGGTTGGGGCTTTTGTCCACTGAGTAGTTAGTTTCACACAATATTGTTAATACCTAAAAATATATGAAAAAAAAAAAAAAAACTATGCATAAAAGGTAAAATTTTTTATTAATTTTTATTTATTTTAGTAGGTTGTTATGATATTCATTGACAGTTAATCAGTTTGACGTTGTCGATATTTCATTTTGACATTCAATTTCAAATAATTTTAATTTATTGGTATAATCATCTTTATAGTTAGATATTTGACTGAAGTTAAAGGAGGCCACCTGATGAAGCGATCCTTATAAAACGTAGAAATAAGTGAGATCTCAATTATTGTGGTTGAATTTCGAGTTCCCACTCCAGAGGTTAGTAAATATATTAAATTTTTTAGATAATTATTGAATAGAGTTTTGTCTGTGGATGTTCATTAGCATACCTAGATGTTTGGTATCAGAGAACATACATATGACTTCATTGATAGGAATTGTAGGAGATTTGATACATATTAGCTTAAAATACCTTTCTTAAACAGTAAAAAATGTTACAAAAGCTAATAATAAGGAATATATGGGTAGATATTGTGGGTGTAATTCAACGCAGGTTGGGGCTTTTGTCCACTGAGTAGTTAGTTTCACACAATATTGTTAATACCTAAAAATATAGGAAAAAAGAAGTTTATAATCACACACTCAAAAGTATTTGTTTTAGTATGTTAAAAGTGTCTCACATCGAGTAGGTTTCACAGGACTGCACTCTGCCACTAAAACGGTCACAATATTTGCCCAAATTTAACCGACATTTTAGAATCTCACACTCAAAAGAGTTTGTTTTAGTGTGCTAAAAATGTTTCACATCGAGTAGGTGTAGGTTTGGAGTAATGCGTGACATTTTAGAAACCTGTAAACTTCTCCGGATTTTGCTCTTTGAACTACACACATCAAACGTGCAGTCCAAACATTTTATGTAACGTTCTACTAACTAACGCTTTTGCGTGTGATTTATGAATGGCATATCAATCCGACACTATGAAGTCTTCATGTCTTAGCTAATAGGTATGTCGCCTTTGTAATCGAAAGTGCACTTAGCCAAGCAACAACGTGGTAAGTAGGTTAGGTATTGGGAATACTTTAGTATTTGGGAATATTATAAGTAAATATAAAATTCCCTACATTTTATAGGCAAGATTTAATTTTACAACTTGAAATTTACGGGCAGTAAATTTAAAAACATAGAAATGTTTGCCCTTTATGTTACCGTTTCTGCATATTTTTATTAAATGTTAATGATATTTTGTGAAGCAACTACTCTGTGGACCAAAATAAAAAAACTGCAAAAGCTAATGATGATGTATGCAGCTCAAAGCATCAGTCCACATAGTTGTTTCACACAATATTATTAATGCCTAATAAAAACTTTATAACTCTATACAAGCAGTATTTTTCAAAATATTCAGGGGCGTCGAATTTCTAAAGAATTCAGTGGTAGTCATTGCCGGTATCTACTTATAGTAGTACAAGTATTTGTAACCAAATTAAGTAACTTTTTAGCTTAATTAGATAAACCATTAGCTCAGGTTTCATCATTCTACATCAATTGCTTTTCCAGGCCGACAAGTCATTTAGAATAAAGTTTTTCTTTATTTAAACATAATTTTCACCTGTTATGTTTTAAGTCTCCTGAGTTTTACACCTCACGTGCACATTGAGAAAATTTCATACGGCATTATAATATTGTCACACCCCTCAGAATACTTTTAAAAAAACTAATAATACTTGATATATAGCAATTTTCCGGGTTGTTATGCCGTGATCTCGGTAACTGGTAGCTGCCAGTAGCAGAGTTAATGTGCACATCCCGAGCTTTAGTTGAGATTCTTTGACCTGCCTTGGTTCATCTCGAGCTAGGCTCACAGTAACACTTGAATTGATGTAAATTATTAAGTATTTTTCAGAGCGTATGGTACACAGTGGTAAGGTATAATTTGAAGTCTTTTATGTTATCTAGCACATGCTACCTCCAAAAGTTAAAGGAAATGATTCAGTTTCAGCATTATAGTTTAGCACTACGCTAATAAAAATCTCTACTTTATTGGGTGGATTTTCATGTGCGTTTTTTACGATTCTTTGTCCTTGAACCTTATCAAATAATAATAAAGGAAAATATATCGGTACCTACTTAGCAGTTGTCTAAAGCGACTGTAACACGACAGCGACTTACTTGTGCGGTATAATTTGCGGAATAAATACGAAACACCATGCTGTGACCATACAATGCAGGTAAGCGCGTGCATTTATGAGTATTCTAAAAAATTATTTATAATATTTATTTCGTCAGACACATTAACAAGTAACTAGTGAATGTATACAATTGCAACTAAAAACTGAAGACGTTTGTTCACATGTTCAAATATTTGTATAAACTGAAGTTTACTCAAGCAGTCCACACATATTATGTATGTACTTATTGCACAAAACGGTTTGCACAAGATCGTGGTAATATGCCAGTCATTTTAGGTAGGTACCTAGATTTAGGCAAGTATTTCGGAAAATTGAGATACCCAGCTGTAAGCTCGTATAAACTTGTATTTGACATCCTAAAACTGTTATCAAAATTCACATATGATATCCGCAACTTTAAAAATCGGGGATTAAAGGTCAAAAACATCGATTCTTTTCATATTTTTTGCAAATATCTGATTTCCTATTATAGGTTTTACGCTATTTGTATTTATTATCAATATTGTAGTGAATTAAATTCTCTACAACTTTTGTTTCAAACATTTTTTATACGTTGAATCGTTTTCGAGATAGAGGGCAGAGAGCGCGGGATTAGAATATCATTATTTGAAATCAACTGGTAGTCCCGATCGAAATCATCTTATATAAGGTTTATAAATTATTGCTAAATATATAATTATGAATAATTTTCATTTTTTATTAACAATTACATTATATTTAAATATTTTTTTCATTAATGAACCTATCTATGAATTCAATAATACTCGTAATTTATTCCTGTCATTGAAAAATCATTAAGGGATATACTTTAATTACATTTTAATTGTATTCTCGTTTACGCTAATTACATTTTAAGTAGGTAATAATTTAGTACATCTTGTTTAAAATCTCTAAAAGAAAAATTTCTATCAAATTGCAATAATAAAGAAAAGCTAAAAAATTACAAGCTGTTGGTATCAATACAAAACAGGCTAGAGATGATCCGGATGTTCTCATCATTGAGACAGCTATTGAAGAATCTAAACGTGAGAAAACAGCAATTATAATAGGTGAAGATATTGATTTACTGGTCATTTTAATTGGGCGTACACTATCTCTTGAACAAGAAGCAAATGTGAAAACGGAAATATATACTTCTCTAAAAGTTTCGATAAATAT
This sequence comes from Monochamus saltuarius, assembly GCA_025584915.1. Lineage (NCBI taxonomy): Eukaryota > Metazoa > Arthropoda > Insecta > Coleoptera > Cerambycidae > Monochamus > Monochamus saltuarius. Next base: position 25,592,485 of record CM046726.1, on the reverse strand, counting down.
TCTAGTTCTAAAAAACACATTTTGTTTCTTCACGCATTAAGTGGCTGTGCCACGACTTCTGCGCTCTTTAAGAAAGGGGAAAAAACGTTTTTAAGAACATTTAAGAAACTGCCTAATTTGGATGAACTTGCTGCAGCATTTGAAGATGAAACCTGCCCTGTTCAAAGATTATTTGAGAATGGATTGCAAACTTATTAGCAGTTTATAATGCTCCAAAATCTGTGGACAGTATCGATCATCTCCGTTATGCACAATACGTCAAGGTAATAACAAAGCTCAATAAACCTGTGCAGTTATCAAATATCCCACCAAGACCAAGTGGAGCAGCTCACCAACATTTCAATCGTGTTTATTACCAAGTTCAAACATGGTTAGGGCATGATTTGGAACCCCAGGATGGGGTTGGACAATGCGTAACGAATTCCTAGAACCTATCACGACAATTTTACCACCTGCTCCAGATGAATTACTCAACACAATATTCTGTAACTGCAAGAGTGGTTATGGTTCAAGATGTGGATGCAGGAAAGCGGGGTTGCAGTGCTCTTTAGCTTGTGGCCAGTGTAATGGGCAAGCTTGTCTCAATGCTGTACCATATGAGACCGATGTCAATGAAGATATGACCTTTGATCCAGAAATCATGGAAGAATTAGAGACAAATCTCGTTGAAGACGATAATGAAGACGATAACCACCTTGGAATTCTACAGCTGCGGGAAAACGACAACGATGAAGAAGAAAATTGAAATTAGAACTTATTTTTTTATAATTATTTTTTCTTTTTTTAATTTTGACAATCACAAATGTATCGAATGACATTTTTTAATAAAAACATTATTTAAAATTTTATATCTTTTCTATTCTTTTTTATTTATTAAAGAATAATTACTATAAATAAGAATTAAATTATAATATGATTTAAGCAGGTAAGTGTTATTAAATAAATTGATATTTAATTGAAAATAAATAATTAAGCAGAAAAATATTTAACTATAATGTAATTGTTAATAAAAAATGAAAATTATTTATAATTATAGATTTAGTAACAATTTATAAACCTTATATGAGATGATTTCGATCGGGACTACCAGTTGATTTCAAATGATTTAACCGCGCGCGCCCTCTGCCCTCTATCTCAAAAACGATTCAACGTATAAAAAAATGTTTGAAACAAAAGTTGTAGAGAATGTAATTCTCTACAATATTGATAATGAATACAATACAATAAATTCAAATAGTACAACACATAGGAAACGAGATATTTGCAAAAAATGTGCAAAAATCGATTTTTTTGACATTTGACCTCCGATTTTTAAAGTTGCGGACATCGAATCATACGTGAATTTTGAGAACAGTTTTAGGATGTCAAAATACAAGTTTATACGAATCTATAGCTGGGTATCTCAATTTTCGTAGGTGAACTCCTTAAATGACTGGACTATTATAATGCCTGTGCGTCTGACCGGCCCATAATACACCTACTTTTCAGATATAGGTACAGATGAGGCCACTCATATGCCTGTTACTTAACTTTGAAGAAAATATTTGAACACTCTCAAAAAATTAGCTTTTTATATTAAGATCTGGTGATCAATCATTGTTTAAATTAAAGTAGTTCTCTTCAATGTAGATATATCTTTTAAAGGTACACTGAGAAAAACCCTCTAAATCCTAAGCAGAGCTGGGAGTATTTTGACAAAAAAAATAAATAAATAGTATTTTAAACATAAAATAGTATTTCGTAATTTACCTAAATACTTCTGTTATCAACCCAAAAATATGTTGTACTTCAAATACTACTAATAAAATAATTTGTATTTTAAAAAAGTATTTAAAATTTTCTAAAAGTAATTTAAATAGATAGGTACTCTTACACAAGTATTTATAATAGCTACCAAAAAAACATACGCCTGTTATGACTGGCGACTGACGCGTATAAAAAAAGATGGATTTTGCACATTCTGCAAAAGAGCAATGTGCATTGTATTATTGTGAGTTGTAAATAACACGTGAACTAATGTATTACTTTAATTTTTCACTTTTTAATAACTAAACTACTCTAAATATTGAAATTAAGTGCCGAGTACTTAATTTGTTTCTGTTATATTTATTTAAGAGTTATTAGTTAGTTAGAAGATACAGTAGGTTTGCAAGTTTCATTAAAATAATTGAATTGTATGTATTCTTCTAAACTTATCGACATGTTGAGATAATGTTTGCATGATCATTGTTAATTTAATACAACCTTTATAAAATACGGAACATACAAAATATTAGTGAGGTATTCTAAGAAAAATTAATGAGAGGTCTCAGTAGTTTTTCTTAATATTTTAATGATTTGATGTAGATGCAACATATTTTTAAAAAAACATTATAAGAATTCAAAATTTAACATTTCACAAAAATATCTTAAATACTATTATTGAGTATTTTGAATAATAAGAAGTATTTTGCCCAGCTGTAGAAGTATGTTGCTAAAACAATTCATTTCCGTAAATATTTTTATATCTGACAGGCATGTTATATTATTATCCACAAGTAAAATAACGTTTCTGCACATGTGCGCAGTTAAGGGATTACATTTTTGTAATCAGTGTGTGATAATTTATTGAAATTTAAAATTCAATTCAGTTAAGTCATTAATATTTTGCAGTTCAAATTTGTTTGATAATAGAACATTCAACCTAGTCCCAAAATTTTTTTTATTTATAATAAGTTACCTTAAGAATTGAACACTTTAATCGATATCTATACGCTAATAAAGTTTGCCAAAGATTCTACATATACAGGGCGATCAGTAAAGAATGGGTTATGAATTAAAGAGAGTTAAATCAACTTACCTTAGTACAGTTTTGCTTCAAAGAAGTTATTGATCTGAGATAATATTTTTTTTTCATTTTTTTACGATAATTTTTTTATTTGTTGGGTAATTTTACATAAATTTTGAAAAATAAGTTTTTTGTGAGATTAACACAAATATCTAATAGATTCTTGAGTAAAATATACTGAACGCCTGTGCACTACCTAGGTATATTCTATTCAATTTTTTTTTAAGAATAGAGAAGTGATTAGTTAGTTTGAAACAGCCTTCGATTAGTTTTTCAAAAGGTATGTTTGGTACCCATGTTTCTAACATGCACTATTTTAGAAAAAATTGGATTTAACGTATTTGTTCAGCTTGGAAATCAATTCATATATTTTAACAAATTATGGATTTAAAACGTTATTACAAGAATTACTTTTTTAAAACTAATTGAAGACTGTCAAAGCTCCTTAAAAAAATTTGAAAGAAATAATATAATGGCACGGACTATTAGAACGCCGTATACATTTAACTCAAAAATTAATTAGGTAGAAATTCATGTTTCTCATAAAAAAACTTCTTTTCTAAAATTTGACTACAATTACACACCAATAAATATTTTATTGTAAACAAGTAAATAAAACAATAATCTATTTTATTTATTAAAATAATTATTTTAAATTTGTGAGTTTCACAACTTACAGTTCATTTTAGATGTAGAGTGTTATGTTTTTATATTACTATTATTGTAAAGTAAACTGTTATGAATTAATTATTGTATTCTCGTTTGTAAATAGACCTTTCTATATTGCCCACGTTCTCAGAACAAAAATACATGCTCTGCTTTAAAGAATGCTTGTCAGAATCGACTTTTTGGCACGTGATGTGTTATACTCGCGTCAAGAATTCAGACGTACGGCTGACGTTACACATTTGTTTTTATTGTCAACGTAATTTTCGATATTTGGTCGCGTTAAAAACAATAATTTTTTGCAATTTAGTGCAATATATAATACAAACTTTCAGTGTAGTATATAGTTATATTATTATCAGTTGCAGTTTCTTAAATATTTTGATGATAATATAATGAATTATTCATTTGTTCGTATGACGTAAGTCGTCTGAATTCTTGTCGCGAGTATAACAAACATATGTTTCAACAATACTTTCTTTACTTTTGATTTCCGAAACATAAACTTTATTTTTCTTTTATATATTTCGATGGTAAAGTATTGAATAGGCAAAAATTATATTTTAACATGTTGACTCTTTTGATACAAACGTATAACGTTTTTGTTAAATTTTCGATTACAAAATAGTTAAAAGATTAAGGTAAAATCTATTGCAATAATAATAGCTAACTCTCTCAAAAGAGTTTTGTGAAGTATTGGAAGTTCTGAGTAGAAATTTCGTTAGATCTCTATTAGTTACTGGAATAATTTACAACTAATATTGAAAGATAAACGTAGATTTCATTACGAATACGTCAGCAGTTAAAAACAAACCTAATTCGTGTTGATGAGCGCCATTATCATAGCCATAGATTGTACATGCGCATACATACTCTTACTATTTGGAATTGTGACTAACAATTTTATTTTATCTATGCTATATAAGTATCTAATGCACATTAAGGCAAGTAAGATATTTACGTATATAATGTTTAAGATGCAGCTAACTTACAAGTAAAAAAGTTATCTGCTATAACAACGTAGGTATTATAGTTTTTATTATCAATTATTACTGCATTGCAGTCTACTAACCTTTGAGGTAGAGTTCACTTGCCCTTGATGTACCAGAAATACATTTAGTTAAAAGCTTTGATAACTGTAGCAACAGAGAAGAATAATTTCAGTAAGAAATTTTCGTTATTGTTGGTAGTCACATGACCTTGTGATTGGCTCAAAAAACTTGATTTAATTACAATTAAATTATTGTTCATCTGTCCACTATTTTATACAACTTTTTAGAAGTGTATTTTTACCTACCATTAGTATATTTTCATTTCTCTTATACTTCGAATATACAATTTTAGCTCTTAAGGTATCACTTAACCCACCGAGATAAAATTCCATGTATCCAGGCCTAATTTAGTTTAATGAGCGATAATTTATTTTGTGATCCGAATCTGATGATTTTGTGCTAGTTTTAGCTAAAATGATCAATTGTTGTGTACACGCTTTGAATACTATAAAACAATTCACAATTTGCAGTAGGTATAATGAAGGAAATTCTTTTCTCACTTTTATGAGAACTTATCAACAACCAATGAGAAGTTATGTGATGATGAAAACTTTAGTATTATTTAGGTACCTACTGTTTGCTCGTAAAAAAAATGTTTATTGTTTAAACAGATTTATGTGGAGCAATCCTACACTACACGTTAATGGAGGGTAGGTAGTTGATAAAGAAATTGAATTGGATTTTTTGTTTATATATTTCTTGCATATACACTTTGATAGCACTTAACACTACGTAACAATTAGTTCACTAATATTTACAACTAAAGTTCGATAAGGTATACGGTACTTGGAATCTGAAGGTGTATGAATGAATACTTGTAGATAATTAAGGTGTTTGATATGAGTATAGCTTGCGTCTTAACCGATCGACGTTTGTTGCTTGACTGCCTTCCAGATTCTGCAAAGAAATTATATACAGGGTGTCTGTAAAAGGTCTTTACAAAAACATATCACATATTCCTTAGACCAAAATAAGTCGATTTAAGTAAAATTACCTTAGTACAAAGTTGCTTCGTTTGGGCTCCAGAGGGCCTTGAAGTTACAATTTTTAAATCGTTTTTCCCATATAAATTTAAAACGGCATATGCCATTTTGCTGAAATTTGGTATATTGGTAGAGTTTTATGTGGACAAAAAATGGTGTTAAATTTTTGTCCGATATTAATCCATAGGCGTAGAACTTGATTTTTAAATAATTGCACCTTTATAAATTCTACGGCAATGGAAGAAAAGGAGTTTGAGTATGAAATTTAGATTGCTCAACTCATTTACTTTAAAAAGACTTGATAAGACTCGATTACTCTCATGGTTTTGACGAAATTTGCATTTTAGAACATAAACAATAATTATTAAAATACAAACTTTGAGTAAATCGAGTGTTATCAAGGGTACTTTTTTGTAGTAAAAACATAAAAACAAGAGATTAGGTGTTAAAACTTGACAATATTTTTATTTAGATGAAACTATGGAAACCAACAATAAATGTTTTTGGATAGTATTGCAGGCAAATAATTAATATTCCTCAAAAAATCCTGCATGGCAAGAATCGAGTATTTTTGTTAAAAGTCTCGATTAGAGGTGTTGAAGATATGAAAAAAGTATATTTTTATGAATACAATTTTGTAAAAAAATTCAAAAGGGTAGTTCAAAAATGATTTAAAAATACACTTCTGCACGGCACTGGAAACTGGTCCACTGTAAAACCTGACTGATAAGGCGGTAAAACATGCATCTGCGAACGGGCAAAAAATGGAAAGAAATGCTCAAGGAAAAAATAAATAACGTTTTATAACGCCGATTTTATATAGCAAATGCAACTGCTCTTACCGCTATTGTTATTAATTAATTTAATTTGTGGTTTTAATGAATAAAATACTTTGACATACCTGATGTTACAACAATATTCTGGGCCCGTCTGGCCCAGTTTCTACAAACTAACACAAATGTTTCTGCTTCTTGTCCGTTTTGAACTCGTAAGTTATTAGCAACTATGATACGTTTGCGTAAACCATCAATAGTATACAGATTCGGAAATTGCGGATCTTTACAGAGAAAGTAGAAATTGCCGCTTCATCCCAGGGAAGGTACGAAGTTTAAGAGGCGCGGCGACGTGCATTGGTCTAGCATTCCCCACTACTACGGTAATCGGTTCCGTATCGCCAACGCCAATTCGCCATTGCAAATCTAACTGTCCGGTCAACTGATGCCAGTGTTGTCAGGTCTCATGCAAAAGCATGAGATCTCATGCATTCCGAGGAAATCTCATGCTCTCATATTTTGATTACAAAATCTCATGCTTTTTAATAGACACAAAAAGAAATAATAAAATTATTAAAATTACTCTTTGAAATCTACCAAAACAAAGACCTAACGAGAAATAAAGGCAAAATCGAGGGCAAAATTGAATAGATAGTGGTAGGTATCTACAATATTTGGGTACTTGAAATGTTCTTTATTGTAGACTGCTCTCTTAATAATTAGCAATGAATACATAAACGGGTATGACAGTCTACGGATATGCGGTGTGTGTGCTTTATTCACGCTGTATTGCAGTGATTCTTAACTCGATTCCGTAAGGGTACCTACATTTTCTGGAAACAACAGATTTTACGACCCGTGAGTCACCCTGCGTCACATCAACTGCGCCTCAACGTTCGCCCGGCCTAACAATAAAATAAATTAGAAAGGTTACGTGGTTAATAACTTTTAAGTAAGTACCTGTAAGTACCTACTTACAATGTAATATTATGATAAAATAGCGGAATATAATGCTTTTTAATGAAATATAAATGGCATTACAAAAGTAATTAAAAATTAAGCTGTGTCAAGATGTGTTTTTTGATAAATTAAGCCATCTCATGCTTTTTTCTCCAAACCTCATGCTTCTTTGAAATTATTATCATGCACTGAATTTTTCCCACCTGGCAACACTGCTTGATGCGAACACGATGTGGTGGAAGTGGACACAAATACACGCAAGCGGCAAAACACAATTCACCATCAAGATCCTCACTTTCCAAATCTGTATATCCACTTTTATGCGATACACTTTAATTTTTAAATGATTTAATGTCAGGAGATCGTGGCGGCCATGGTAACGGTCCTCCTTGTCCAATCCCTTGGTATTAATGCTTGGAGGCGCTGTACATGGTACAGCTATAATTGAACCTCGTGTTTAATATGTCACATTGCTGCAATACACCATGGACGTCCTGGACCTCCATCTCTTCCACGGTTCGGTTTCAAATTTCGCGTTGCATTACATTTGCTCTTACTGCACACCACGGTAAAAGTAGCTGTATTTGAAACATGTCTATCGGGAAGTCGTTCTGCTAACACATTTTCACATTGCCATAAATTAATACAATATCCATCAACTCCGAGTTGCTACTATACACGTAAACCATTTTGACACTTGAAAAACTTATGTAAAGTCTCGTTTAGTACCTATAAAGAGTAATCCCGCCTGGCTAGAGACTACAGTAGCCTAGCGATATAAATGTTGAAAATACTACAATTCAGTATTTTTTGTACTCGGAAACTATAAGGATTTTACAAAAAACTTTTTTTACGATTGTCTCCATTTTTCTTGACGCATCTATTCGCAAATTCTTTTTTAACCACCCTGTTAACGGCCGTCAAAAAAGCATTTGAAACACGCCGCCGCCACTGGTTGCTGTCATCTGTTATTACTTTTTTTAAATCAATTATAGAACTATATGCGACTAATGCCATGACAGTAGAAATAATTCTTGTATAAGAACAGGTGTTTTTTTGTATGACTGCGACGTGTTTTTTAAAGTCACCAATTTTTTAATGTCAGTTATTTTTACTGTGTAAAACAAGTAAACAAAAATACTAATCTAAAAGATACGAAATATTTCTTAAAATAATTTCAAGTCAAAAAATATTAAACCAAACAATTCTGATATTATGACGGATATAAATATAATCCCCATTCAAAGTTATACCTATAGAACATAAGTAAAAAATTAGAAGCACCCCATTATTCTCTTCTATCTTTCACTATCTTAATTTGGGTAACACATTAGAACTGAGATTAAATCTACTCGTAAATGACGTAAAGTATGAGTTATGTATCTAATTGACATTAAATAGAAACAATTTTGAAGATTTAATTGATTAGAGATGGCCTCATTCAGTACAGTTGTTTAAATTTATTTTCATTTACTTAAGGTCTGCTAGCGATTTGTTTTTATTAACCTTGATTTAGCATTACAAATATGTTTATGTCTGGTGCTCTGGCCTGGGAATTTATTTGTATATGTGTTACTATATTTTGCTATTTTCCTAATCCACTTACTTATTGTTCATGTATGATATGGTTTTTTGACGGTTAATAATGTTTTCGTCTTTTAATATATTATGTCTGTGATCTTTATGCTCATATCTGATTTATTTTCAATTATATATTATGCGATCTCATTTTTGACAATGTTTGATAGCGCTGTGCAGAAAACAATGCTAATAATAGAAATAATCATTTTAGCTGTTAATTATTTGAGGTGACATAGTTTTTCTAAGAATTATAAAAATGGAAGTGGGTATCATACCTATAGTTTCATATTATGGATATGATTGTTTCAATCTGAATGAATCATGAATCTGTCGATTATATCTGAATTTCCTGCATTGGATATAAAATTTAAAGTGTTCAAATTGCTAGAACTTTGGCTGTTTTTAAATTTAGTGGTTAAAAGTTCTAATATGTCTAAGAATGTATATATCTAGTTGAAATATTTTACTTGCATATATGCTTTACAGAATTTCCACCATTTCGAAAAAGAGAATTATATTGTTTTAGAGTATTTTTATTAAGTGAAGTAAGCCTATACAGGATAAGATGGTTTTCCACATAGGATGCAGGTCTCTAAAAGCAGATAATAGGTCAATTTGTGGTAATATGATTAATGGTGATACGATCATTGTTTCCAACTTTAGAATCTATGGTTGCAACTTCCAAAGAGGGAGTTCGGGTATTTTTTTGCGTTATCGGTTTCAATTTTGTCCAATTTTTTCTTTGTTAGTATAATAGGAAGTGTGCATTTCAACTATGTTTAATATAATTTCTAACCTAAAAAGTTGTTTCCTATGACGGCTCTAGAGCTTTTCTTTTTGTTTATAATGAACCCTAGGTTTTCTAAAACAGCTTACTTTTTCGTACATTCTGCATACATTAATTTCTAGTTTTTGCCACTACAAGAATGCCGTCCAAATATACTAGGTATAGATAAAAGCTTAATAGCTCTGAGAAAAGTTAAAACTGGTTACAAAATTTTTGTAAATACCAATAAAAGCCCAAATGGAAAACGTCTATGTACCTGATCTACTTCCTGTTCTGGAATTTCGATCGGTAACTGGGCTTGCTGCTTTACATTTTTCAAGAAAATCCTCACTTAAAAGTAATCAAGTTTAAAGAGACTATTTTTGGTGTCTTAATATTCATATGAGGTTATAACAGATTACGGTGGTCAGACACTTTACAGTGGACATTGCATAACGTTTGTAAGACATCTACTAGGCTCCATAACATAGTTTTAACTTCTTCCGTTTTCTTATCCAGAATATCTTGGAATATAATGGCATTCAGAGCTGCCAAACGTTTACCGAGAAAAAAAGTCTTTCTTTTATTTCAGTTGAGGACAACATTATTTGAATTTTGGGATTCAATTTCGATCCCCCTAATAGAATGCATTTATTTGGAAACAATAATTTCTAGAGTAAAGTAGATTTTGTTTCCTTATCTAAACCTTCTAATAAATATTTGTACCATCTCCTAGTTAGATCTTCTGATACGTTTGCGCCAATTTTTATTTTTTATGGAGTCATTGCCAGTAGGTATAGGTATTATCGTATTCAATGTCAGTCTCTGAAACATCGGTGGAAGTTTTGCTGAAACCTAAGTTGGAGCAGCGATTTACAAGCCTGCAATACTTTATTTTGTTTTTGAATATCAGTCTCCTCTGTAATTACATATCAGATAAGGATTGCCAAAATGATTCATTCAATAAATCATTATGGCATTTGTTTTTATTACGATTCTTCTGATACAATCTTTATATTTCACCTTTTTGGTGTTTTCTCTTCGTGTGTCGTACAAACCGTTTTTAAAAGTTATTTTTATGTTTGAGGAAAATATAAATAGTGATAATGAATAAACAGAACATCAAGAATTTTATTTTTGATATTACTTTTGTTCTACATATCTTATTTTTTTAAATTTTTGTACCTAAAATGATCAATTTACGCCGAGAAATATGGCTACCTTAAGGTAGATTGCCTTCAAAATGGTAAACATTGATCCAATAAGCCCTATTCAATTTAACTGAAAAAAAGTCACAAATCACTTGTTCAAACAGAATATTTTAAAATGTTAAATATTTATTCATACTTTGTTATTGATGCATACAATTAAGTGCGCAATATTCTTGAAATAATATTTTCTACAAATAAGTATAAGTGATTTTAGACATTTAAGAACTGAATAATATGTGTAGAGTTTAGCAAATAACAGGACTGTTATATCATGTCACCTGCGAATATTCAAAGGTATCGTAAAACGAATATATAACGACAGTAAGCGTTCTAACCAACAAATTTTTAGGTATACAATTTTTTCAAAATACGTATTTTAATTTATTTGTAGATATAAATATTGTTATAACATAAACTTACATGGTACAAGTGGATAAACAAAACATCAAGAATTCTATTTTTGTTATACGTGTTTTATTTTTCGAGATTTCTGTACCTAAAAAACACCACAAATTTGATAATTTTACGGCGAAAAATACGGCGACCTTAATACGATTTGAATACACCTTGCTGAAATAACAGATAATTACATACAGTGCTTTCGCAAAGTAACGAATAAATTGATTATTTTTGAAATTGAGAAGTTTTCGAAAAAATCCTCTGGCACGTCGATTTTGTTTTTAAAAAAGGCACTTTTTGACAGTAATACTTCTGCAACGGCTTTCATAAACCAGTGGACTGCTGTAAGGTGGTGTACCGTGTAGTGCCACCAAAATTTGAATACCTGTAATAGCTTTTAATCAGTCAGTGAGTCATCTCACCTGACTCGCCAACTCTCCTAGAATTACCCTAGTGTTATTAGTATAAATATGAATAATTACTTTTTTCTACGTTTATGCAAAAAACAAAACTTGGTGTAGTTCTTTATTGCACTAGTGCAATAAAATGTTTATTGCATTCATCTGTCACTCTATAATAGCGTTTTGTCATCATGACAAACATAAACGTTCAAATCAATGTCACATTTTCCTAGACTTAGTGTCATCTAATTAACATTTTTTGGTTTTTGCATGAACGTAGAAAAAATATTGTATGCAACTCGTACAAAAAGTGCTTATTGCACTCGAAGTGTTGTCCTATCCAGCCTGACGGCCTCGTTGGACAATTTCACGTCGCGTGCAATAAACACTTACTTTTTGCACTTGTTGCATAAATAACTATTATAATGAACCAAAATAAATATTTTTGAAGTATTTATAGTATCGGTGATAAATTACTATTACTTAATCTTAATTATTTAATTACTAAGATTGGAACAAAATATTATATTTCCATGTAATAAAAGGTTTGTTACGGTCATATTTTACTTTCCAAAATTATTGTGCACAGGAACAAAATCAGTTGCTCTGAATATCTACAACGTAATTAGGTATATTAAGGACAAGCGAAGGAAAATTAATTGGCTTAACTTAAGAAGATTAATCTGAACTTCGGAAAATCTGCATTTATTTTCCTTAAGGTAAGTCGACATTTTATATCTAATTTTCGTATTTGCAATGGCATTGTTAAAATAATTTTCAGATATACTTATATGATTTGAATACACAGCTAAATTTTGCTTATTTAACTATGGTATCAGAAAATGCCTGTCTTCCAATTGTTTTTGCTTAAGAGGAACATAGCAAGGCAATATATCTGTATGACAGACAAAATTACAGTTATATTCCTAATGTCTTACTTAATAATACTGTCCATTTTCAGTAGGAGGATTTGAAATTCCTACTAGATAAAATCGAATACCTCAGGAGACCAACACTGACACAACTATCGCCGACAAGCCAGTCATCGATATTAGGTTGGTAGGCAAGTAAGAAGTGCGTCGGCAGAACGGAAACTTTAGACACGAAGTGGAGAGTGGACCGACTTATTACCATATCATTGAACCACAGGTGAGCATACTCCCATCCGCATTTGTTCCAAGGCTATATCTCATCACATTTTCACAATCTGGCGACGTTGGAAACGTTATTTTATCTGCCTCACTGCCTTAAGAGAAGAGTTTATTCTTATTATAGACCAGAGGAAACGAAACGTTTATACTTTCCGAATACAACAGTCGGAATTTTATCACCTTCAAATTTGCTAATAAGAAATAAAAATTGTGCTGTATTGTAAATAAAAATCATACAAAATTTTTTATAAAATTTGTAATAATTGAAGAATATTACTTGTGAAAGATGCCAAAACCCCTAATGGTATATGTACAGGGTGTCTCAAACTCGATATTATGGGCCTACTGTGAGAAAACAAAAAAAATAAATAAAATTTGTTACACCTGCACCTGCAATACAGACATATTTCTCTAATAAAAGTTTATTAAAAAAAAGAGGTTTTTAACAGGAAAACAATTTGGGTAAGTTTCTGGAAAAAATATAATTAATGACGTCATTAGTAGGTTATCTAGATTCTGTCAAATCCCAAAGATAATACTTTCGATTGAAAATGAAGCTTACCTCACCGCATTTAGCACCACGTGTTCCAAGAGTTTTTTGTATCCTCACAGTGGGCTCATACTGTCGAGTTTGAGACACCCTGTACTGTAATTATTATAGATTTATTAAATGAAATAATATTGTGTACCTACTTAATAATACTCATTGAGTTAATACTAAATTAATTAAAATAATAAATATAATAACTAAACGGATACATCTATAGAGCACCCAATGGGAACTGCGTCCATCGTTATGTAGGGAAAATACAGATCCGAAAAATTTGACCTCTCTGGGCTCAACACAACGAAAATATCTCCCCTCCAGCTCTTCCGGTTATACCGCTTGGACACAAATTTGTTTGTTGTTTTAAATGGATCACCCTGTATATTATTAAATTTTTGGATTCTACAAAAAAATTTATGGTCGCTTTTTATAGCAATGCCAAAATAACTGCAAAATTATTAATTTATAGTGTGCGAACGTGTACATAACGTTTTCCTGGAAATATACAGGGTGTTAAAAAAGAGTGTAAAATATTTCAGGAGGTAATAGTATGAACCAAAATAAGCAGAAAAGTCTTAATAAACATGGGTTCTCAAAGCACCGGTTGCGGATATATGGACCCACCATTTGTTTTTCAAACATTTTATTTTATTAGGAATAAACCGACAAAGGAAGCTTTTAACAAACAAAAAACAAAGTTACAGAAGATGTTCAAAGTGCCCTCCGTCCATTTCCAAGCAGGCACGACATCTTCGTCTCAACGATATTCGAACTCTTTCGAAAACACCCTCCTTGGTTTGGATTTCTTGACACTTTTAATTAATCCATAGCTGCAGCTCTTCCAGGCTACTTACAGGAGTACCATACACTAATGTCTTCAAAAATCCCCAAACAAAGAAATCTAGAGGGTTCAGATCAGGCGATCTTGGAGGCCATAAAACGGGTCCGGCCCTTCCTACCCATCTATGTTTAAAAGTTTGATGTAAATGCTCTCTAACGGTCATGGAAAAATGAGCTGGAGCACCATCATGCTGGAACCACATTTGTTGCCTCTGATTCAAAGGAATGTCTTACAAAAACTCATACAGTGTGTTCTGCAGAAAGTTGAGGTAAGCAGCGCCTGTTAATCGGTTTGGTAAAACAACAGGACCTAGAAACCTGTCACCTACAATACCCATCCAAATGTTTAATGAAAAACGTGCCTGATGTCCAGATTCTATTAGAGCTGAGGATTTTCGTCGGCACAAATATGCGTGTTGTGAAAATTAAACACTCCATTTATTGTGAACCCGGCCTCATCAGTAAAAATAATGTTTGCAAGAAAACGAGGGTGTTCAGCATCATGACGTAGAAACCAGCGGCAAAAAACCAAACGTGCTTGATGATCATTTATTGGATTTAAGGCCTGTATTCGTTGCATATGGTATGGATAAAGCAGTTGCTCGTGAAGAATTCTTCAAACAAGTGGACCACTAATTCCTACCTCGGCTGATATTCTCCACACACTCGTACCTGGATTCTGCTCTACCAGTGCTAGAATTTCTTCTTCTGCTCTAGGAGTGGATACCGACCTTGGTCTTCCGGATAAATGGCACTGTTTGCTCAAGGAACCGGTATCACGCAATCTTTGGTGAATTCTTCCAAACATGCGTTGTGAAGTAATCTGTCGATTTGGATAAGCGTCAAGATAAAGACGTCGCGCTTCGGTGACGTTACCATTAGCACGACCATACATGAAATGCATGTATGTTAATTCTGCTTTAGAATAACCAGCCATAGCGAAAGAAAACTTGTGCACTGAGAACAACTGTCAAATACGTACTGTTTATTTCACTAAATATCAACCAACTATTATAAGAAAATACACAACGTTTTCGCAAAATAAAAAAGGGGCTAAAAACATAAAACATTCTATATCTCCGCAACCGTTACTTTGCGGACCCATGTTTATTGAGACTTTTCTGCTTATTTTGGTTCACACTATTACCTCTTTAAATATTTAACACTCTTTTTTTAACACTCTGTGTATCATGTTAATTGTTGGTACTCGGAAAGAACTTAGGCGACAGTAAATTATGGTATATTTGTATATTTAATATTAGATCAAGGGTTTTATTCCTACCGTTACAATTTGAGGACTTTTTTTTATCTCAAATGGAACACTACGAATTTTTTGATCTGTCTTTTGCATATTGAAACTACATTTTAACTCATATAAATATTGTTAGGGTTGCGATTACTGCCTTTGGAGATATTTGCAAACTTCTACTATTTTGGCAGTTGTCATATCTGGAATGTTATCGAATTTGCCAAAACTGCTAGTTATAAAAATGTTATACGAAATGACACTAACAATTTATGTAGAATTCAAAAATATAATAATACACACATAGTCTAAGAGCCAGTGGCCGGCAACCTATAAGTAAATGATTATACTTGAAATTTTGCACAGTGAGTCTCTTATACCTATCACTCATGATATGGGGACTCGTTAAGCCCGGCGAGGCCGACTCAAGAGTTACTCATGTGCGAGAAGTACGAAAATGTAACCAACTTCGTTATTAAATTACCAAAGCTGCCGTTTGAAAATTTTAAAATATACAATTATTACTATATAAAAATAACAAAGGCAGACGATTACCGTGCTTCTAACGTTATGGCAGACACTTGCGAAATTGGCAAATATTATAAATTTAAGAAGTATTTGATTAAATCTGATTTTTGACGTTAAGAAACTGTCAGAAATGTCAAGAATTGTAATCGACATCACCAAATCTCAGAACCGGTGCCAGAAATAGAGGTTATTTGTTACTTATATTATATTAATATAAAAAGGTGCTAAATATAATAAATAATAAAAATAAATGCCTAATTTGTTAGATCTGAAATTTTAAAATTTTCAAAGGGCAGCTTTGTTAATTTAATAACGAAGTTGGTTAAATTTTCATACCTCTCGCACCTGAGTAACAGTTAGATCGGCCTCGCCGGGCTTAGCGAGTCATCACCTCATGAGTGATAGGTATAAGAGACTCACTGTGCAAAATTTCAGGTATAATCATTTACTTATAGGTTGCCGGCCACTGGCTCTTAGACTAAAAGTATCCCATTTAAAATAATGAAGTTGGTGGCATAACCGGAAGTGCTGGAGGGTTCTAGATATTTTAGTTGTGTTCACCCCAGTGGTTTTGTAACCCTGGCAAATTTTCAAATTTTTTGAATCAGTATTTTTTCAGATCATTAACGCAGTTCCCGATGGGATACCCTGTATAAAGCCTCATTTCCGAAAGTAAGCCAACTTCTATAAATTATCGTAAGCTATTTTAATGTATTGCGTCACAGTAAGTTTTTTTTAATACAGGAGCAACCTTTTGGATTTAGGTGAAATTTCACTAGCAATATTTTTCAGGTACTTCTCATACAATAAAATATTTTAAGTAGTCTATCACAATATACTTTTAAAATCAGGACAAATTATCAGTTATTGGAATATCAAAAACATATTCTTACCAATTTCTGAAAGTAATCTTTCTATCTTTATAATTTTCTCCATGATTATTTCTAATTAAATAACTTCAAGCATTCAAAATTGATTTCCAGTAACATTTCACTGGAAAAGAAAAATTGGGCTTTTTATGTCAAAATCTGTTGAAATAACAAGCGAATAAATATCACAAGAATCAATGTTGTTTGTCAGAAGTTTCCTTTGTTTTATTGCGGCTGTGGTAGTTATTGTGAGTTTCAACTAATAAAGGATATTTCTTCGAAGGGACATGACATGCATTATACATAGGACTTTAGTGTCTACATCATTACTATAAATTGTTCTTTTTCTTATCTGTACATTTTTCGCAATTGCTAATGTTATGTTTGTTTCTTGTAGACACACAAAATTACTTATACCTATATACTTACAAAGTTATTTCCATAATGTAAAAATATATACAGATAGACCGAAGTATTAAAATATATTGTTTTTGAAGTATACACGTTATAGCAGTGTAAACAAATAAATAAACTACCGAAGGTGGAATTATTTTATATATAACTGCAAAAAGTATTCTTAATGAGTTCTATGGTAGTGGTTTTAGGGTCCTCATGTTTTATACTGTTATCCAGTCTACGGTTTTTCAAGTTCTTATGCCGTAGCTTATATAACCGCAGCCAGTCACAGAATTAATATACACTGCTCTAACCTGGATTGCAATCTTTCTCTCCTTGTTCTTCTCTGTTCTGTTGATTGAAATAAAAAAAGAAAGGCATATAATTTGTAAAGGGAATACAATTGCACTAGAGTATCTTGATCCAAAGTGACATATTTTCATCTAAGGGATCTTTAAAATACTGCTCATTTGATTTCAAATACCGTGCATGAAATACTTTGGTTTACTTTAAAGTAGTCAATTGCATATTTTCTAAAAAACGATTCGTTTTCAGTGGTAGGTATTAATAAGAGTATATTATTTGTGTAAAATGAAGTAAAAAATTTACATCAGAATACATCGAAAGAAGGAAAATGATATTTTTAAAATGCGTATTCGACAAAAATTCGATTGCTATATCTTACAAGATGAAACTTAGTCCGTATAAATGAAATCGAAAAGAGTATACTGATAGAAAAAGACGAAATAGTGATATGGCGAAGAAACTACTTAAAATAAATATTAGAAAATCAGAATCTGGATCAAAAAATATATTAAGTTTTGACGAAACATGGATGTATGAAGATCATACGGAAAGCGGTACGGGATAACATTTTCTATCATTTTCATCATGAAACTGTCATGGTAGATTATCAGAAGCCCAAAAGAAATTTATTAACACCACATAATAAAAAGGAGCAATAATATTTGTATTACATTTGTTTTACAATTTCGCAAATTTTGTCAAAAGTTGAGACTTTCCCGCCATAAATAATTAAAATAGAAGTTACAAAATTTGTGCAAATATTCGTGAATTTCGCCTCCACGAGGACAAGGCAGCCCCACACTTAGTTCAAACAGAATTTTTTCATTTTTTAAAAATAGAAACAAACTACTATTATTAAATTGTCTTTTAAGCTTTTGAACTTTTTTGTAAAATGTCTGTACCTTATTATTATCTACTAGGTATTACCAAAACATGTACAAAGCGATTTTTTTGTTTTTAGATTACGTTTACATATTTTTATCTGCCAATATATTAATTAATTCTAACAGTATTTTAATTTACATTTAGCAAAAATAGCTGATAAAATTAAAGCTTGATTAGTCGGTAAGCGAAGCGAAAAATACATTATCTATCTATTCACTCATTATCACTGTTGTTTTTATTTCTTTTGTAAAGATTCATTTTCATTTCTTTCTCCGTGTCTCTAAAATAGGTCACACCCAAATAATGCCAGAAGAATGATTTTTGATACTGACGTGTTTTGTATTGAAATATAAATATTAATAGATTTGTGAGTTATAAATATTGTAAATAATAATATAAAGTACTGATTTTATGAATAAGATAAAACAAAATTTATGTTTGTCAACAAAATTACAGGAATCTGTTTATATTGTAATTATCCCTTTCAATGCACTTAGTGGGACGTGGTAATTTCTTGGTGCCATTCCGGTGTCTAAAAATTCTTCTGCCATTCGTTCTTCAGTTCATAGTCGGTAAAAATATTTTAAGAGGGGATAGAGAAAAATAAGTATTAGCGGAATCGCCATTCAAAAAAATTCGAAACTTATTTATAAATCGAAACATTTTTTTTTTCGATATTATATTAAATCCTTATTTAACGCCGCTTATACGACCCGTCTGCCGTCACGTTTACAGAGTTGGAGCAGGCAACCAACAAGCAACGGGCAAATTCGCTGTCATGTCATAATTCAACTCCTATGTTTACATATTGTCTGAAGCTATTTATTTGTGACATACGTTTACAAATTTTTACTACGATTTTGAGAACGAAAACAGAGAGTTTTTCGAAACGTCAATAACACGGAAGTGCGCGATAGTGATGTGATTTTTGTTATTTTTTACTTATCTGCTTTTTCAGTGTGAGATTTTTTGGTTAGGCAAACTTAGTTTCAAAAATAACCCTTGACTGATCCGTTTAGCGCAAGGACCTATTTGATTAATCTTTATTTTTTCAGAAGTGTGGCAAAATCCTATGTTTACGTTGTAGTTTTGTGTTCTTTTTTAGCTTTTAGTGACTTGTTTTAATTTTAAACTTTTATAGTTTTATTAAATAAAGAAATATGTGTCGGGTACAAATATTTTCCCACGATATAGTTCGCCGGTTTGTTTTTCTAGGTTATGGGACAACACTGCCGCGGGTATATTAAAAGTTTTCTATTATCTATTAGTACCTACCAATTTCTATCGTTCAATTTTCTTATAATAAATAATTTTATCTAACTGTACCTACGAGAAATGTGTTTTATCGGTAGTGAGTGGTTGTCATGAGTGAAAATGTAGTTTTCCCAGTTTGTAATGAAATAATTAAAAACGAAAGCAACATACTGGATTAACTGTTACCTATCTATCAGGTATTATTACTAATAAGAATGTTATTTTTTGTCGTTTCTGCATTTATAAACGCTGCAAAAAGGCGACCACATGCTAGTTGACATTGTTGACAGATGTAAGCTTTATCTATGGATGTGAGTTATTTCAGTAGATGTTTATCATATGCGCCGACTTTCCGTAGGAAAAAAGGGTTTTGCCCCATTTTTTATATATTGAGCTAAAATTCTTAAATAATAATTTTTTTATTGTCATTTAAGCCTCTCTGAGCACGTTGTTAAAATTGTTGTGTACTTAGTCATAGTTAACATGTATGCATTATACCGGAATAGCTACTTATAGGTAGTAAACAAAATAAAAATAAATATACAATAACACATGTTATGATGCAAACACTCTAAGTTTTCAGATCTAAACATCTACAAGATAATCGACTTACCTTAGTGTGCAAACAGGTGTGTGTTGTGCACAGTGAAGTGGAGGTCGTACAAAACAACTGTCTTTGCCAAGACAAGGGTAAATTTCTAGTCTTTCTTAAGACTATAGGAAAATAAATTCGTCCTAATTGTCTAAATTGTTCCAGCCTAGGCAGACAGGATCTAGATATTTCTTTTATAGGTTATTCCGTCGAGGAGGACGACAAGATGAAATCTCGATCGCCATCGCCGGCCCCCAGCGAGGGGAGGACAGCCGGGGTGATAGTGATAGCCCGCTATCAGACGCTGGGCGAATTATCCATCTTCAGGAGAATAAACTGAAACGGCTCCAGGAGGAGAATCGCCAGTCGAGGAAGAGCATTGCCAGGCTCACCAGGCAGCTCCAAGACCAGGAGGAGGCGGCAAGAGCCCGCAAGGCGGCGGCTGATGCCCGTCATTGAGTTTTGGAAGATCTCATCAGGAGCCTGTCGGCCGGCTCCAGCCAGGCGAATCCCCCTGTGGCGATGGACACGGAATCGCCCGCGCCAGTCCGCACTCGCCGCCGCCGTTGCCAGCAGTGGCAAAGGTAAGGGCGGAGGAAAGAGGAAGAAATTCACTCCTTCTCTTGTTTCAGGAAAAGCCGGATCTTCCGACGAGGGACCTTCCAAGGTTCCAAGGAAGGCAGAACCGACCCCCTCGCCTGGAACGAACTCTTCCACCGTCACCGCCCCCCCCCTTCCGACGAAGAGGCAGAAAAATCAGCGAAGATCCCTCCCGTTATTCTCAGAAGGCCAGGCCAGGTAAATTTCACCAAGGCTAAGATGGTGAGGGAAGGCGTCGCCATCTCCCCCGCCTCCGCGAGTGACCACCGGAAGCTAACCAAGCTTCTGGCAGCCAAAGGAGAGGAGTAACACACGTACTCTCCTGCGGTACCCCGCTGGAGGAGGTGATGCAGGACCTCCGCGGCCCGCGAATGTGGCCAGAATGTCCGACAAGAGGATCAGGCGGCAGATGGCCCTTTTTCTCGTGCAGGTGCCCCAGGACCAGGGAAGCATTCTACAGGCCACAAGATGCTGCTCCCTAGTGGTGCACGTCAAGCCCCAGAAGGCCGGCGCTGTAGCATCTAAATGCCACAGATACCAAAAATTCGGCCATGACCAGAGCCGGTGCACCGCTCTTGTGAAGTGCGTCAAGTGCGGCGAAGGCCACCATTCGGCCGAGTGTAAAAATCCTAGGGAGGCTCCGGCGAAGTGCGCCAACTGCGGTGACTCCCACCCGGCAAGCTATAGGGAGGTTGGAGAAGATGTACTCCCTCCGATTCACGGCGAGAACGGGATCGTCTACACGAAGCGGGACAAAGCAGACGCTTTTGCAGACAGCCTTGAACTGCAGTGTAGAGAAAACCTTCTCGACGAAGAAGACGGGGATCACACCGACGAGGTGGAGCGCCGTGTGCTGCGTCTAAGACGCCTACCCGATGCAGAACCCATTAGACCCGCTACTCCGGAGAAAGTGAAGGATATCCTGCGCCACCTCAACCTCCGCAAAGCACCGGTATATGACGGTATTGGGAACAGGATCCTTAGGAAGTTCCCCCACCGGGAAGTAATGGCGCTGTTGAACATCTGCAACACCATCCTGAGACTGCGCAGGTTTCCTAAGAGATGGAAAAAGGCCGACATGATGCTAATCCTTAAGCCAGGTAAGAACCTAACGTTCCTCTCTAGTTACAGACCCATCAGTCATGATGAGCAAAGTAGCCGAGAGGGTGATCCTGGCCAGACGGCACGAGATCACAGAAAAACTACAGATTCTCCCGGACGAGCAGTTCGAGTACCGCCGTGGCCACTCGACGTAGCAACAGATTCTAAGGTTAGTAGAACTTGTTTCCGCAGTTTTCTTGGACGTCGCCAAGGCCAAGATGCTCGACTTTGGCTACCCTGTCGACCTAGTCAAGCTGGTGGCGTCCTTCTTAAGTGGCAAAGCGACCCATGGAAACCGGCGTCCCCAAAGGCGCCGTGCTGTTTCCGCGCCTGTTTAATATTACAGCGGCCCTACCCAGGACAGAGGACACTTCTGTGTGCCTCTACGCCGATGACACCGCCATCTTAGCCCGATCCTTAAACCCGGAAATGGTGACGAGGCGACTCCAGAGAGCGCTAGGCAGACTGGAGGACCGGTGTAACCGCTGGAAGGTGGCGATCAACGCTGAGAAAAGCCAAGGTATGATGTTCTCTCGTAGGTACAGAGTGCAACCGCAAGACCGCGTGACGTTCAAAGACGAGGACATCCAGCGGACAGACGGAGCCAGATATCTAGGGGTGACCCTAGATAGAAACCTGACCTGGAAGCCACACGTCAACGACATGGTTCGCAAAGGCAAGTTCGTGAGGGCGAAACTCTATCCATTACTTCATAGCAATAGCCGCCTAAGCCTTGGCAACAAGGTAAGGTTAATCAAATATGTCTTACAGCCACAGTTGACGTATGCCGAAGCAGCATGGGGATACGCAGCGAAGACGAACCTGCAGGCCGTCGAAAATATCGCCCTGCGTTGCGCGACTGGAGCTCCTTGGTTCGTCCGCAACAGCGACATTCGCCGGGATCTGGGATTCACGCCAGTTCTGGAAGCGATGAAATTGCGAGCGGAGGCATCCTTCGCAGACGCAGAAATCCACAGCAATCAGCTGATCCAGGCGGTGGTGGACTACTAACCCAATACGGCCAAAGTTTCAACTCCTGAATGCGGGGTAAGTTGAGACGTTTGTTCTGTTTCAGGACCGCCAGGATCAAGAATAGGACCACGAAGAGACTTTGACATTTTCCTACCCTACCCCGGAGCCCGCCCAGGCGGGCTCCGTTACCCTATCTTTTCCGCGACGCTGGACGACAGGGCCTTTACTGTTCTTTGTCCTAGCGTCTCCATAGAGCCACAGCGCTAATCCTGACTTAACCTAAACCCCTACCTGGTCGGAGGCGTTCGCGCCGCGACCAAAATATGGCTACCCCCGGGGGTTAACGAGTCGGCGAAGAAAGAAGAGAAGGCGAAGAGCGCGATAAGATAAGCCCTTGCCGACATCGCCGGCCGCAATTGCGGTCGAGGCTGACCGAAGAAGGGAACCCACCTCTACGAGGCGTCCAGGCCTACAGCGATGAAGTGGGTAAAGAGAGATAGTCCTTCTCGACCGCACTCATCCGAGGTCATTTATCCAGCCAAGGATATTGGCGACGTATAACTACAACGCCATATAATTTGAATTGAACTTCAACCTTAAGGTAAGTCATTTAATTCCTAAATATAATAAAGCAATACGGGAAGGTGGCAGTAGAAACTGAATTATAACATTACGTTATTGCTACCCATTGGACCTTCAATGAGAGAAAGGAAATATCTACATGTATAGGTAATTACAGAATAAATCATAAAAAGATATAGACAAATCTTAACGAAATGTTGGTTGTCTAACAATTTAATGGGACAAAATGTTGAATATGATATATTAGATATTTAGGTAAGCCCAATTACAAAATATAGTCAACTTACCATGTCAAAATAATGCTCGAATGCAATTCAGCTTAGATATAGTATCTAAATTTAAATTTCTGTAAATATCATTATCGTCCTATCAAATTGTTTTACTTTATTTAAAATTACGTAATAGTACCTAGTCCCTAATTAATTAATTATGTTAAATGCTATTCAGATCCATGTATGGATTGACTTTATTTTGAAATGGTGAACTCATGGAAGAATTATAAGTAAAAATGATTTCTTTGCAAAAACTTATAAATATAGCAAGTATAAAAGTATAACGTCAATATTATTAGAATGTGTCTCTTGTTGCCATTCCTATTCCATTAAGTATTTTATTTTATGGTCTCCACTCTGAGAGACAAAATTGATTAATCTATTTGCTTTTAATATACAGAGAACATGAAACAAATTAGATTAGAACAGCGTGCTTCTATTGATCTGTATTGGTCATAGTCAAATATGGACGATTTAACCAAGTGCATTTAAAACTACGGTGGAAGGATAACGTTTGCGTGTGTGTTTAAATTACAGTAACAATTAGGTAAATTTTATGTTTAAGGGCGCCGTATTCCTGAAAAAGTGTTTTCTACAAATATAAATAATTTTAGACATTTAAGAACTGAATAATATAGAGTTTAGTAAATAACAAGGATGTTATTTCATGCCACCTGCAAATATTCAAAGGTACCGAAGTAAAATCAATATTTAACATCAGAAAGCGATCTATCCAATGAATTTTTAGGTACTGAAATCTTTCAAAATACGTATTTTTAAATTCAACTATAGATGTAAACATTGTTATAACATAAACTTACATAGTTCTGCATATAAGATTGTTCACTTTTGTTTATAAGTATGTGAAAATAATTGTTAAAATGTGGGGTTAGAATAGCGAAATTATGTGTGTCATATAAATGCATTTTAAAAGTTATTACATTATTTGAGGAAAGTTTAAATAGTAATAATTAGTAATTCTATTTTTGATATTACTTTTGCTCTACGAGTTTTATTTTTCGAGATTTCAGTGTCTAAAAACACCATAAATTTGATCATTTTACGACGAGAGATACGGGCACCTTAACGAATATGCATATTAGAGTTTACAATCCGAACTAAGGTCGTCCTTCATCCATCTGCTTACCGGATTAAAATTATTGTTTATCAAACATAATAACAAATATATCGAAAATGAGTCGATTAATAAAATATGTTCATGGCTACTCTTAATTAAAGATATTGTATATTTTTTTATATTTTACTCGCTTAACAAACGAATTTAATATCAATCGAAAGTACATAAGGAACAAGCAAAAGTTAGGTTGCCAACCTTATACTGTTCCCTATTACCAAGTTGCCAGGTGTAAATAGATGAGTGGATACTAACTCGTCTGCTTATTCATTGAAATATATATTAAAATATTGATAATTTTATTAAAAACACGGCGATAAAGATTGCTTGCGCAAAGTTGTTCATGAATCATGGTTGCTTTGAAATTTAAAAATTAGAGAAGGCGAAAATGCGTGACAGAGAAGCATTGCTCGTACTGTTCTTCAGAATTTGAGGACAATCATCTAACTTCTCATGAATCGGATCCTGGATGATGGTCAGTAATTGAAAAATTTTTAAATACATTTTTTTTAACTTTGGAGTTTTGATTCCAGCACTCGTCATTAGGACCATACGTTTCTTACAACTTAAAAAGTGTTAAAAATACTAGTTTTGTCTAAAATGATTCAAATTACAAAATAGATTCTTAATTATTTTTACTGTATTAGAAAGGTATTAAGCTAATATATATCAAATCTCCTACAATTCCTATCCAATGAAGTCATATGTATGCTCTCTGATGCCAAATATCTAGGTATGCTAATGAACAATTCCACAGAGAAAGCTCTATTCAATAATAATCTAAGAAAGTTAATCTATCTAAATTTACTAACCTGGTTAACACTCTGTAAGTATCTAAGTTCACTCTTGAATGTGTGGGAAATCGAAAATTCAATCACAATAGATGAGATCTGACCTATTTCTGCATTTTTAGGATTGCTTCTTCAGGTGGCCTCCTTTAAGTTGAGTCAAATATCTAACTATAAAAATTATTATACCAATAAATTAAAATTATTGAAAATTAAATATCGACAATGTCAAAAGTGAAGCTGTCAATGAATTTAAACCTCATAACGACCTAGTTAATTAATAAAAAAATTTTACCCTTTATGGAATGTTTTTTTATATATTTTTAGGTTGGAGCTTTAGTCCACAGAGTAGTTAGTTTGACACAATATTGTTAATACCTAAAAATATATAAAAAATCTTAATTATGTTATGAGCTGCTCATTTTCAGAAATTTAGGAAAAACATTAATTTTTATTATTTATTTCATTTTCGTGTTGCATTTACCAAAGTGTTTACACACGTCAAACAAGAGACAATAGAAACAAATTCTATAGAAGAAAGAATAGTACAGTTTAAAATAAACGATGATGTAGCATTAAGTCAATTAATGATACAAATTAATAAAAAAACTACACACCATGAAGAAAATGATAAAACCATATAAAAGTTAAACAAAGATTAATAAAAAGTTAAAAACGTTACAAAAATTAATATAAAAAAATCTATCGAATAAACTGTGTACCTATATTGAAACAATAAATAAAATGATCCAAACAGATACATTTTTAATATAAAAATGTTAATTGCTGAAATCATTAAAATATTCAGCGAGAGTATAAAAAGCATGTTTCAATAAATGTTTTTAAATTTTTGATTTAAACAAATTAGAGTGTAGAGTTCTTATATTTGAAGGCAATTAAGGAACTGAATTCCCATATAATTAGACCCTATTCTAGTTTTCAGAAATCGAAATTAACTACAATCAAGCCATTTTTATTTCTAATATTATAATAGTGATACTGACTTCTGCTGTGGAGTTATGCATGTTTTTTACAAAAAGGAGATATTGGAATATGTAAATAGAATGAAGAGTAAGAATATTGAAATAATTAGTATAGGACGTTCTAGAGTCATCTCTGTATCCCTGCCCTGAAATAATCCGTATTGCTTTCCTTTGTAGAGAAAAAACATGGGTACTAGAAGGAGCATGACTTCAAAGGAGAATAGCATATGGAATAATTGAATGTATTGAACAGTTATACGTAGTTTTTATGTAGAATTTGAAAACTATGAACTAGATAACTACATTTAACGTCTAACTCGATAACAGCTATTTTTCACATGAGCTAAAGAAATATTTTTATGTACTTAAGTTACACACCCTTCTCTATTCGTCATCATTTATCTCGATACCTTAATTTATAGGTTGCAGCTCTAGTTTAGATAGTTTCCTATCCGGTTTATTTATGGTGTTAAATAGGTCTGAGCAATTGCAAATTCACTGTCTTCTACAATAAATTGGCAGTGCTTAAAGTTTATAGCTTGGAATATATTATATTAAACTATATTGATTAACTGATGGTTATCATATTTGTTTAAAATACTTTAAGTAATGTTAAAGGGTCTATCCCACATTCTATTACTGATAGGTTTTATTTCTTCATTCGATATAATCTCAACAATTTAAGCCTACATAGCTTTTGCAAAAAAATCAAAAAGGGCAGTTTAAAAATGATTTTAAAATATACTTCTGGGACTGAAAACTAGTTCACTGTAAAATCTGACCTCGTGCAAGGTAAAGCACATAAAAATGTACGAACAAGAAGTTTAAAGAATTTTCCTAGGAAAGATATAAATAAAACTTTGTAACACCTAGTTTATATCGGCAAATTTAACTGCTTTTGCCGGTACTGTTTTTATTAATAATTATTAAAATTAATTTGTGGTTTTAATTAATAAAATAAATTGTAATACCTGATGTATGTTCTTGTAGGTTTTAAACTCAGAAGTTATTAGCAGCAGCTATGAAACCTTCGCGTAAATCGTCAATATTGTCCACTTCGGTACGATAGATTTAATTTTTTAAATATTTATACAAAAAGAAGTCCAAAAGATTTAAGTCAGGAGATCGTGGCGGCGTTGGTACCGGCTTTCCTCGTCCAGTACATTGTACTACTTGAACTTTAAGGTACTTTCGAATATTTTGTCGAAAATGAGGGGGGCACCATAGTGCAAAAACTACATTCGGAGTCGGATAGTTAAGGGCACATCTTCCAGGCAAGTACAGGCAGATCATTTCGAAAGAACTACTAAACCCCATTCATTTGGTTTGGTTATATGAATGGTACAATCAAGCGATCATCGGCACTAACATGTCAGTTGAAAATCTGGAATTTTGAACAATTTGTTGCAGCAACTATTCAGAAAATCTAATTCGTAAGGGATAATTTCTTGTTATTATTGCTTGGATACACTGCGTAGATGATACAGATATAATTGAGCCTCGTGTGTGATACGGCACACTGTTGATTGAGGCATTCATTTTACTTGTTAAGCGATTTGCGTAGTACTAAAAGTAGTTGCATTTGGCACATGTCTACCGGTAAATCGTTCTGCTTACAGACGAGAAGTTGCTAAAGCATTTTGCCTTCACCATAGCGATATCCATCCGTAAAAACGTAATGCTACAATCGAATTTCAGTATTCGGAATTGCCTGTATTTCGATAACGCTAGAGACTACAGTTATAGCCCAGCGATGTAGCGAAGGTTAAGCTTCAAATATTTTTTCCCGGAAACTATCAGGGTTTTATAAAAAAAAATATTGACTCCAATTGTCACGACGCATTTATTCCCATTTTTTTTGGATAAGTTGTGAATCACCCTCTATAAAAATTGGAACATGATTTTATCAAAGTTAACCTCTCGGTTAACCTGAAGGAATGTGATTAATATTTAGAACATTAAAAAATTCATGTTTGGTGTCATTCAAGTACCCTTAACCTATATCTATAAGAGATAACAATTTAAAAATGGAGGAATTTTGATACCTTATTATATGTTATTTAAAGGTAATTACACAATAGAATCTAAATTTTTAGACTCTTCTTATATTTCTCGAAGGAACTAGTTTTCGTTTTTTATGGTTATTAATTGCAATATAAAATGTAAATATTTCACTCTTATAAGAAAATAAAGATTGCTACCGACAAAAAGTCTTTACGTACGTGATTAAATTAATAAGCGGCATACATTGTAAAGAAATTGATAGCTGGAATACCTATATTATCAAGGCCGTTTTAATTCTCAGTTGTAATTATTGCACGTTAAATATGCAGAATACGTGTTGCTTATTAAAATGCTATGTTGTCAGGTGTCTTATTTAAATTAGCCATCAAAGATTTAATGGAATAAAAAAAAAATCTGTATACTGCCAAAGAATACAAGTTATAAGTAGTATTAATGAAATTTAAACTTCTAATATATATCCGTAGTGCTTAAATTATTTCCGGAAATTTTTTCGATGCCATGAACATTCTGAAAATTCTTCCGAGCCGCAGGCGAGACAAAGGCTGTCAAAAAATAAAGAGTTTTTTTTTTATTGATAATTTCCAAACTTTTATTGAAAATGGTTTAAATTTGGTTCAATATATAGAGAATGTTCTATAAATATACCGACAAATTTTTAGAGGTGGTAGAGGACATCAAAACAAACATTTTGTGGGAATTGTTGTTTTGTAGACCAAAAATTTCAGATAATCCCAAAGGAAGAAATCCAGGATGTTTAAATCGGAAAAACGTCAGGCCACGGGACCTCCTCTTCCAATGCACTGATCGCCAATCACTGGTTTAGTTACTGCGCACGTTGAAACCAATTTGTGGACGTTTTTATCCAAAAAAACGTACAGGTTGTCTACTGAGCATGTTACTGCAGTTACTATATCAACTGTAATGGGGGTTAGGCATCTTTTCCATGGATCCAAAAGATGCCTAGTTAGCAAGAAACTGAAAATTTAATTGAAGTTGGTTGAAGCGTTTCTTATATATTAATGAAAAAAAACAAAACGATATGTTTATACAGCAAAAAATGTTTTTTTGATGTTCTCTATCATTCCTAAACATTTTTCGGTATATTTATAGAACACCATGTATATACGATACGTAGGCCAAACGCCTAACTCAACAGTGTGGCAACCAACCCGGAATTAAACTAGGACAATTTCTATACATTTTTATTAGGTATTAATATCTGTAGCTAATGAGCGAGCATTGCGTGATTTTCACGCAGGCACCTCTTATGTGGAAAGTCAAATTCAGTTTTATTTATCTATTTTTCTTAGACCAGTATTTTCCGAAAAATTTGAAACTTTATAAAAAAAATTAAATTTTCCAGGGTCTACAAAAACGCTATCTTTTAAGGATGACAGATTCACTTTTGGGTTGGTGGAGTGGATAAGCCAAAAATATTTCATTGGTCTATATAAATAAGTTAGTATGTTCATTAGTTTGAACTGAAATAGTGCAGAAAATAAAATAAATATTAATCATTAAGGAATATGTTGGAAATAATAATTACAAAATTAGATGCCTAGATATTGTTCAACTTTTGTAAAATTCTAGAAAAAAACACATTCAAACACAATCATTGGGATATTGGGATATACTCGTATGTTTACATATGAACGTGGTTTAAAATAGATATTTTTTCGTAATTGAACTTATTTTTTTAAGTCAATTATTTTGTTTTCTTGACAAATTGAGTTATCAATCTATTTTAAAAATTCTTGAAACCAAAAAATAGGAAATCTTTTTTAATACTCAAGATTATAAAAAAATACTTGCAATTTACAATGGATCAGAAGAGTCTACCGAATTTAGCGTATACCTACAGTGTAGTTTGTTTTTCATAGCCCGCCATTGGCATCTCTGACTGTAAAGTATACATTGTAGCTCAAATTGGAAATAAATGGCTGCTATTGGTTTTAGTGACAGATTGGTTCAGTTTTTTAAATCATATTTATCAAATCGTTCTTAATATGTTGAGTACGAAGGCTTCAAATCAGCTACATTTATTGCCACATGTGGTGTTCCACAAGGTTCTATCCTAAGACCGTTACTCTTTAATATATTTATGAATGACTTAGCAATGCAATTTAATATTAAATTACACATTATATGCTGATGTATACCCTCGAATTTAGAAGAATAGTACCTGGATTGGTGTTTCTGTACAAATTATTTCATAACCCGATTGATTGTTTGCAACTCCATTGCATAGCAACATTCAGAATTCCATCTATTAATGTTAGAAACACGACACTTTTCTACCTTCCACAGGCAAGACCAAATGCTATGTTGAAGTCACCTATATATTCTACGTGCAAAAATTTGAATTTGATTAATAATTTAGTAGATATGTTTTGTGTTTCACATAATTCATATGTTGGTGCGATTTAACAGAATGTACCTTTATTAACTTTATCTCTTAATATATAATGATACTTGTATCTGAATCCTGTTAACACTTTTATTATTTTTTATCTTTTGTATTATTACTTACTATGCTAAACTCGCGTCAAGAATTCAGACGTCTTACGTCACGGCTGACGTTACACATTTGTTTTTATTGTCAACGTAATTTTCAATATTTGGTCGCGTTAAAAACAATATTTTTTTTTGCAATTTAGTGCAATATATAATGCAAACTTTTAGTGTAGTATATAGTTTTATTACGATCAGTTGCAGTGTCTTAAATATTTTGATGAAAATATAATGAATTATTCATTTGTTCGTATGACGTAAGTCGTCTGAATTCTTGTCGCGAGTTATATCTATCTATTTGTTTGTTTTTATTCTACCTTGTTATATTTTTACCACGTCTATCTGTATCACTCTTATTTTATAGGTATATTTTTGTTTCTTTTTGTTATTTGTCGTTATTCTTCACCCTTTTATTGGACTTTGTCTGTTGGACCCTTTAAGTAAATAAATAAATAAATTAGAAATAAATTGCCTTTTGCAATCCAAGATAACAGCTGCCGTTGCTGAAATATTGTGAAAACACTGAAAACAGCGATTTTAGAAGAAAATGCCTTCTAGCGTCATTATTTCTCTGCAAAAAGAGCTGAAATTTGGTACAAGGGGATAAGAATATACGAAAAATCGTCGATAGAAAATTTGTACTACTACTAGTTTGGGTTATGCAGCATTCAATTGTTTTTTTCTTCTTATGGACGTCATATTGGATCTTTACAATAAAGTTTAAATTTACGAATACGTTAATATAAACAATACTATTTTATTTGAAAAATAACTCATAAAATTAAAAAAAAAAATAATTGCAATAACAAATAAAAAATCTAGTTATTCTTGACGTAAAACAAAAATTAACATTTTGGACAGATTCGACATTTGCTAACTTTATTGTTGGGCGCCTTACTCCTCAGAAGTATATTCAAAATTAAGAATGGTTCAGCAAAATGGGACAGTGCCACATTATTCTGCAATGGTGTTCTAATATTTAAATCGACGGTTGTCAAATATATAATTGGATTGACACTCATGAGCCTGTTGTATGGCCTCCACGGTGTTAATGTCAATGCATTAAATTTTTTTCTTTGGGGTAGTCCAAAAGATAAAATTTATTACAATCCCTGAGAAAATATAGAAAACTTATGTGATAGAATTTGTGGTGCTTTTTGGTATATTTCAAAAAGTATCCAAACCATGTGGACAATATTAAGATTAACAACTAAGCTTTAATGTCCATTTACATATCAGTGACGTATAAGTTCAGTATCAGTGATATTTGTGGCTGATCACTGATGCCAGTTTACACAATCATATCCGTCCGTAGTCCGTTAGTAGACGATCAAACAAAGTGATCTGAATATATTTATCCTACAGTTGATCAACATTTCGTACCAACTCGATAAGCTTTTCATCCATTCTAAGCAACAAAAAAATCTGGTCAGTTCGTCAGTATAATTACAAAAATATTGTCGCCAGCGTATTTAAAAGCCACTGAACGGACCCTGAAGCAGCACTGGCAGCACTGATACGGCACTGTGACGGATGTGTATAAATACGCCAATTTAAAATAAGCAACAATTATTTATTTTTCACTGATACTGATACGGAACTGGCACGGCACTGATGTGTGTAAATAGACCTTTATGCAGGATTTATAGAATATTTGTGTTTTGTTTGGTTAAGTATTGGATTTTGTTTTATCTTAAGGACTAAAATTTTTATTTAAATTTTTGTATTTTTTAAATGTTATGGATTACTCTTCAAATTGAAATAAAATAGAAAAGTGGCTGTGTTATGAGGATCTTTTGTGATTGTGTATATAAAAGAAACTTGTTAGGCATTTTTATGTTATACGCAGAACCTTTTTTTTTTTGTTTTTTAAAATATGTTTTTTGTTAGGTACTATTATGTTTACGTTATATTTAATAACGTTTAATAATTATTTTTTATAATAAAATGATGTTGCTTTTTGGGATGTGGGATAAGCTGAATAGAGGCGACTAGACTAGACTAGACTGATTGTCTGAAACTAACTATACTCAACGGACTAATATAGGAAAATTGATTTGAATGAGCTTAAATACCTTTTTATACGACTGCCTTGCAAAAGGGGGTTTTGCACACGGTTATGTCATCTTTGCACACGCTGTGATTGTTGTTTGATGTTGTCACCCAAATTATGCTATGTTTCAAGTTGTCTGAGTTTAAGTTAAAATTTGATTGTTGTGGTCTCTGTTTGCAGTCGTATAAAAAGTATCGTATAAAACTCCTTTGAAAACCTCTTTGCACACTCGCTCGACTTGACCAATATGTCTCGCTCGTGTGCAAAGAGTCGTTTTCAAACCTCGTTTTTTTAAAATACTATTACAGTACAGTAAGAAATTATATTTCCAGTTAAAACTGTTTTGCCTACATAAGCAAATAAATGACTGTTTCATACTTTTTCATACGCGTTTCACATTTTCCCATCAACAGCTTAAGTAGAAATAGTATTTTCAATTTTTTTTAGTAAACCATTTACAATTTTACAATTTTACAATTTTTTAAGTACCAATGAACAATGAATGCATTGATAAATCTTATATATTACATTTTCTCTCAAAACATGATTTTGAGTCAAAAATAATGTTTTGCCTCAGAACACATGATTTTTGAGTCAAAAATAATGTTAGGCATTATCAGTACGGAATCATAGACAAAGGTCAATAGGTTATCTTCAAAATCAGATGCCTTTTGTATGGCCTAAATTCAACGCCACCAATTAGTTTTTAACCAAAACCTGCAGGCGTTGCTGTGAAAGAACTGGACTGTATCAAATCAAGTATGAAAACGAGGTACTAGGTATAAATTAGTAATTTGATAATGCATATTACAGAAAAATGCTGAAACAGGTAAACTTTTAATTTTGGTGGTGCTTAATTTTATGAATTTTACGTGCCTGTGATGTCACCAGGTCGTGAGTTATAACTTCATCTGTATTGTTTTTAATGGAATGCTATGTTTCTTGATAATAGTTTTACAATGCTTTACACGTTTTTTTATTATGGGAATATGTATTGTTTGTTTTTCAAAGATAAACTTGTACCAATCTTAATACCTATTCTTATATCTAATTCCAGAAAATCCTGTGATGTCACCAGGTTGAGTTATGACTTAGTTTTAAAATGTTTTATACGTTTTTTTTATTATGGGAATATGTATTGTATTAGAACATTTTTGTTTATTTTTCAAAGATGAACTTGTACCAATTTTAGTACCTACTCTTATATATAATTCCAGAAAATCCAGATATTCCTAGTGACACCATCTTGTTCTAGCAAGATGAAGCAGCAATTCAATAGGCTTGTTCACTTCGCGATTATACAGTATGCGCCAAAAGTATGAAATAAATTCAATAAAAACGAAACAATAATTTTTTGGGAAAAATCCTCGAACAGATCGATTTTTAATTTAAAAAATACTTATTTTAGCGTAAAATGCGATTTTAAAATGTCATTTGTTTTCGAGTAATGACGTCATCGATTTTTTTTAAATGGCAACACAATATTTTTTTCCTTGATTCTGAAAGATCGTTTAATTCTCTATCAGACAGTACTAAAATTTTGCCCTCTTACATAGGAAAGTTTTCGAGTAAA
Source organism: Monochamus saltuarius (assembly GCA_025584915.1). Classification (NCBI taxonomy): domain Eukaryota; kingdom Metazoa; phylum Arthropoda; class Insecta; order Coleoptera; family Cerambycidae; genus Monochamus; species Monochamus saltuarius. Next base: position 25,557,657 of record CM046726.1, on the reverse strand, counting down.
TGACGATTGAATGTTAGAAAACGTAAATCAATTAAAATAAAGCAAAAACGTTATCAAGTTTAGTTTTTCGAATTCCATAGTTCTTTTATGGATCACGTAGGTGAAAATATTTGCAAAGTGTCATTGTCACACCGACTTTCTAATAAGTATTGTAAGCGACATAGAAATTATTATTCAATTAAAAGTATTATGGAACATTTAACTGTTACTCAAAGAATTGAAATTTTAATTCTTATCAGATGCGGGAATATGACTAGAACTCAGCAGGAAGTTTGCGATTTATTTAATGAAAAATATCCAGATCGCCCTATCAGCCAATCAACAGTCAGTAAGGTAGAGTCTAAATTTAGAGAAACTGGCAATGTTGTAAATATTCCAAAACCTGGACGTCCAAGCATTAATGAAAATCAGAAACAGAACATTTTGATAAGTATGGTGGATAATCCTCATAATTCTTCACGATTGGTTGCATTAAACAATGACACTAGTCAGAGCACAGTGCTACGTATCTTGAGGAAGGAAAAATATCATCCCTACAAAATTCAACTTGTGCAGGAACTCAATAAAGATGATCCCGATCGCCGCTTACACTTTTGCGAAATTCTAATGGATTTATGTCTGTTCGCGCTCAACAAAAATTAGTATATTAATTAAATTGTTCTTAAATATATATTTTTTTTCCTTTTAAGTTATTAATTTCACCAGTATGCTTATGATTCGTTAGGTATATAGCATAGTTTAAGTCACGTATTCTAATCTCACTCGGTATTGGCAACGCCTTGACCCGCCGCGCGAGCGGACAGAACGAAAAATTGAACTCACGCGTGAAGACGGTGTGCTTCAGTCAGCCTTGTGTTTTCCCGACTCAAAATTTCCTCATCACTCAGAAAATACGAATACAGTCCACAACTCGATCAGGAGGTGCAACCGATCTTCATAACAGGTAGGTCATAGGTTACACCTTACCGAGTCGAGGCCTTTTTTAAATCATTCAAAACATTGGTCACTTCGGCCGTGGATTCTTGAATCATAAGCATTTCTGGGCATACTGTCAACTTTGCATTGCGTTTTATTTTTACTCATAATTAGTTAATAATCAATCTCTTATAAAATCTAACTTATGTTAAAATCCAATTTAATTATCATATTTATATTTTTGCAAATATGCGCGCTTCATATCTTCTCTTTTTGTTTGAATACTTATCATACACTACTCGATCGATTCGCCACAGTAAATAGTTTGTATTTTTACTTACAGTAATAAATACTGAAATAACTATACAGGGCGTTACTCATACCTCATTATTAGTATTATTTATCACTTATTTAACTCATCTCTAATAATTATAATTAATTCCGTATATTTATCTCTATTATCTATCTATATTCTTTTTTTTGATTTTGTGTTATTATTGTATTGAAGGATATAACCCAATATGGCCGCTTCTGCAAATAAAATTAAACAAGCTCGCGCTTTAAGGGATGTTGCTATACAACGTTTAGATGAAATTCATGAATTATCTATCACTGCAAAAGATAATCCCACGCTTTTACAAATTTTAAAATGCGATTCTCACAGCTAGATTCTATTTATATGGAATTCAATACTCATCATAATAATTTATTGCATCACCTATCTATACAGGAGGATGCAGAAATTGGTAATGAAAACGAAATACGTCAGCATGCAGATGAAGCGTATTTTGCTGTAAAAACTGTTTATCACGATTTATTTGAAGCCACTAATTCTCAAATAACTTCATCTAAAATGTCTAATGTTAAACTGCCTAAGATAAATATACCGTCTTTTAATGGTAATATGAAAGAATGGCCTACTTTTATTGGTTTATATCAATCTTTAATTCATGATAAAGACGCTTTAACAGATATTGAAAAATTTCAATATTTATTGTCCACCTTATCTGGCGAAGCTCTGACATTAATAAGAAATATTAAATTAACAGGCGATAATTATCAAGTTGCTTATAAGAAACTCACTGACACTTATCAAAGTCGCAGAGTACTTGCAACTTATTATTGGGAACAAATAATTAAAGCTCCAAAGTTAACGTCCAAATCTCCTCAAGGTCTCAAATCTTTGTTAAGCACATTTTCAGATAATCTGGAAGCACTTAAAAATTTAAAGTTTCCAACTGACAACTGGGACTTTATTTTAGTATACTTACTTAGTGATAAAGTAGATGCAGAAACTTTAGAAAAATTTGAAGTTGATCACAATTCACAAGATGTTCCAGCTTATAAGGATTTATTCAATTTTCTCAAGAATCAATGCGTTGCATTTAACTCTGTTGCTCTGATTAAATCTCACCACTCCGAAAAACAAAACCGACAGTGTCATAAAAATAAATTTAGTTCCCCTCATTCAACTTCTTTTATGACAAATACTAGTACCTCACCAGTTCCCTCACAGTGCCCTCTATGCAAATAAACTCACACTATTTATAAATGTTCCATTTTTAACTCCAAATCTACAAGGGAAAAATATAACTTAGTTAAACAAAATAAATGGTGCACTAATTGTTTAGGTCACAAACACACATCAAAGTCGTGTGATTCTAAATCTTCCTGTAAAGTATGTACAGGAAAGCATCATACCCTTCTACATTTTGATAATAATATATCCACTCCAAATTTAAATGAATCTTCACCTGTAGCTTCTACAAGTCAAGACCCTTCTTCGACTATTAATAGTCAGGATGTGATAAACACTTCTCCCCTTAACTCATTATCAAATGTTCTTCCCACGCACTCCACCGTTTTACTTTCTACTGCCCAAATTGAAGTACTAGACTTCTGGGGAAATTATCAGTCGGTTAGAATTCTACTAGACTGTGCAAGCCAGGCTAATGTTATTACTGAGAAATGCGCTAACCGATTAGGTTTATCTTCTCGTAAAACTTCTCTATCAATTCACGGATTAGCTCACATGTCTTCTACAGCATCATCTGCAGTTACGTGCACAATCAGACCCAAAGGTCAGGTAGAACCAATCTTTATAGTAGATGCTGCTGTTCTACCTAAAATTTGCTCAAATATGCCTAATGTTAATATTCCTTCGCATAAGTGGAACCACTTAATCAATCTTCATTTAGCAGATCCTAAATTTAATATTTCAGCTCCAGTGGATATGTTGCTGGGTGCAGATATATTTCCACAGGTACTGAGAAATGAACGTCTTACAGGTGGTTCTATGGAACCCATAGCCCTTAATACGGTCTTTGGTTGGATTGTAATGGGGAAGATCTCTTATGAATTACCTTTTATTAATTCTTTTTGTACCTCTATAGAAGTTCCTTTAGATTCTATTCTTAAAAAATTCTGGGAGGTAGAAGAAGTTCCTCCAAATGTAATTATGTCTTCTGCTGATCAACGGTGTGAAGATATTTTCGTAAATACTCATTTTCGTGATAGTATGGGTCGTTTTGTAGTCTCACTTCCCTTTGATGGACCCGAACCACTCTTTAGTGATACTCGCTCGCAAGCCCTTCGTAGATTTTACTCATTAGAACGGCGCTTGATAGCTAATCCTCAACTTTACCATGAATACTCCGAATTTCTAAAAGATTACTTAGCTCAAGGACACATGGAGCTTGTAGATAGTAGTGTCATTCCCAAAAAGAATTATTATATACCTCATCACTGTGTAACTAACCCTAATAGCTCTACTACTAAACTTCGAGTCGTTTTCGATGCGTCGGCAAAATCTCTGAATAGTCTTTCCTTAAATGATACTCTTCTGACAGGTAAAAAATTGCAGAAAGATATTTTTACATTGTTATTGAATTTTCGATTACATGCTTTCGTAATTACTGCCGATGTCAAGCAAATGTACCGGCAGATCTCAGTCGTTGAAGGTCATCGCGATTATCAACGAATTCTCTGGAGATTTTCTTCTTCGGCACCCATTCAAGATTATCGTCTTACAACTGTCACATACGGAGTTTCATCAGCTCCATTTTTAGCTCTACGTGCACTCTTAGAACTAGCCGAACAGGAGAAAATGGAATTTCCATTAGCTTCTCAAGTTCTTTCCCACGACATATACGTCGATGATATCGTGACAGGAACTAATACATTAAACGAAGCAAAAATTCTGCAAACTCAATTAACTCGTCTTCTAAGCAAAGGTGGTTTTCAGCTACGTAAGTGGGCCAGTAATACCCGAGCTTTTAGAAAATATTCCTAAGTCTGATTGTCAACATACTACTCTTTCTTTCGACTCTGAATCGAAAAATATGGTTAAAGTTTTGGGTCTACAATGGCATCCTGCTAAAGATTCCTTTTGTTATGAAGTGTCCATTTCACAGAGACCATGCACAAAACGTTCAATATTATCCGATATTGCTAGAATCTTTGATCCATTAGGATTCTTGGCACCATTGACTCTTTTCGCAAAATATTTAATTCAATATTTATGGAGCTTAGGCTTAAATTGGGATCAAACTCCGCCTCCTGAGGTAGTCCAAAAATGGACACAATTTCAGAATGAACTCAAATTTCTCTCCTCTCTTAATATTCCACGTCGTTTAGTGATTGATTGCGATTCTGTTCTTGAACTACATGGGTTCTGCGACAGTTCAGAAATTGGATACTGTGCAGTAATATATTTAAGGGTAATTCGAACTAATGGAACTATTGAAACTTGTTTTATTTGCTCTAAGACAAAGGTAGCTCCTCTTCGTCGATTATCCGTTCCTCGACTAGAACTTTGTGCCGCTGTTCTGCTTGCCAACCTCATGGAATTCGTAAGAACAACTTATTGTAATAAATTGGTAATCAATGATCTATTTGCTTGGACAGATTCCACAGTTATATTGCACTGGATCAAATCGTCTCCGCACAAATGGAAAACATTTGTTAGTAATCGAGTGAGTCATATACAAAGCAAAATATCGCCTAACCTATGGCATCACGTCCGATCCCAAGAAAATCCAGCCGACTGTGGTTCTCGAGGTTTAATGCCCTCAGCACTTATCAATCATAAACCGTGGTGGATAGGACCTCCTTGGTTAACACTCTCTAGAGAGTTATGGCCAGCTAATGAAAACTCAAATCCTATTCCTACTCAAAACGAAGAAAGAAAACTCTCACTTCATTTCTCTCACTAGACTCAATAGATACTCTTCTCGATAAATTCTCCTCTCTCACCAAAATTACACGTATTGTAGCCTATTGTCTTCGATTTATTAATAATACCCGAACCATGAACAAACAGTATCATTCCTTTACTCAATATGATCTTCAAAGGCTCAAATCGTTTTGCGTCCAGTACGTGACTTTTAAAGATGACATCGCAAAACTAGATTCCAAACTTGTTGTCTGTAAACAGTTACGTAAACTCAATCCTTTCATTGGAGAAGACGGTCTCCTCAGGGTGGGCGGTCGTCTTATGCTTTCAGGTCTATCATTTGACCATCAACATCCTCCAATTTTACCTCGTCAACATCGTTTGACAGAGCTTATTATCGAACATGCTCATCGTCAATATTTACACCCAGGCCTCCAGACTCTACAAGCCCTTCTAGCTCAACGATATTGGATATTATCCTCTCGACGAGCCATTCGACATGTCTTATGCAAGTGCAATAGATGTTTCCGTGTCAATACAACTCCCTCGAACCTCTAATGGGAAATCTGCCTTCGTGTCGCATTAATAAGGTAAAACCATTTTCTTGTGTTGGTGTCGATTACGGAGGACCTTTTAATATTACCTTAGGAAAAAGACGAGGAATCAAGTCTCAAAAGGCATACATATGTTTGTTTGTCTGTTGTGCAACAAAGGCATTGCACCTAGAATTGGCTTCTGACCTCTCAACTGATGCGTTTCTCGCTGCTCTCCGGCGTTTCATAGCTCGTCGTGGACGCTGTTCTCGTATCCTGAGTGATTGTGGTAGCAATTTTGTAGGTGCTAATCGGGTGCTTTCTGAGTACATGCAACATGCAGCAGCAGAAGAGGCGATTGAGTGGTCATTTAATCCCCCTTCCGCCCCACATTTTGGAGGTTTGTGGGAATCTGGAATTAAATCCGTCAAATCTCATTTAATACGTGTTATTGGACATCAAGTTCTAACGTATGAGGAGTTCTACACTCTTCTAGTCCAAATTGAGGCAATCCTCAACTCCAGACCTCTATATCCGTTAAGTAGCGATCCAAATGACTTATGTGCACTTACTCCAGGACACTTTCTTACTTTAGAACCACTTACAGCTCTCCCTGATCCTAGCTTAAGAAACATTAATATAAATCATTTAAATCGCTGGCAATTATTACAAAGAATGCATCAGGACTTCTGGAAGAGGTGGAACAATGAATATTTACATACGCTTCAACAACGTCACAAATGGACAAAACCTGAAAAATCTATCGATCCGGGATTAATTGTTTTATTAAGAGATGAGTCATTGTCTCCATTGCAGTGGCGACTCGGTCGAGTAGAGAAAGTTCACCTAGGACCCGATGGGATTCCTAGGGTGGCCACAATCAAAACTACTCGGGGACTCGTTCAGAGACCTCTTACTAAATTATGTCCGTTACCGTCTCAATAGTACATAAAATACCTCGTATTTGGTGGGCGGTATGTTCGCGCTCAACAAAAATTAGTATATTAATTAAATTGTTTTCTCTTAAATATATATTTTTTTCCTTTTAAGTTATTAATTTCACCAGTATGCTTATGATTCGTTAGGTATATAGCATAGTTTAAGTCACGTATTCTAATCTCACTCGGTATTGGCAACGCCTTGACCCGCCGCGCGAGCAGAACGAAAAATTGAACTCACGCGTGAAGACGGTGTGCTTCAGTTAGCCTTGTGTTTTCCCGACTCAAAATTTCCTCATCACTCAGAAAATACGAATACAGTCCACAACTCGATCAGGAGGTGCAACCGATCTTCATAACAGGTAGGTCATAGGTTACACCTTACCGAGTCGAGGCCTTTTTTAAATCATTCAAAACAATGTCAAGGAAATAGAAATTTACACCGGCAAATACTTTTTTCAGATGAGGCCACATTTTGTCTGAATGGTACAGTAAACCGTCAAACTTGCAGATATTGGAGTCAGGAAAATCCTCATTGGATGGCAGAGGCACATACCCAACACCCTCAGAAATTAAATGTGTGGGCTGGAATAGTTGACGACAGAATAGTAGGACCTTTCTTCTTTGAAGGAACCCTTACAGGACAAAGATATTTAGAGTTTCTAGAAAATGACCTTGTTCCAGCCCTTGCAGTAATTTTTCCTAACGATAATGACCCTGACATTCCTGACGATACCATACGGTTTCAGCAAGACGGTGCACCTCCGCACTATGCGTGCCCTATACGAGATTTTTTGGACAACTGTTTTCCTGGGAGGTGGATCGGCAGACGCGGACCGATAGAATGGCCTGCAACATCGCCAGATCTTACACCTCTTGACTATTTTTTATGGGGATACTTGAAGTCAAAAGTGTACATTAATAAACCACGTAATTTAGAAGAACTTCAAAATCGCATTCGGGACGAAATACGCAGAGTTACCCCAGAAATCATTCATAATGTGCAAGAAGAATTTCTTCACAGACTTGCGCATTGTCAAGAAGTTGGTGGATGGCAATTCGAACATTTAATTTAAGTATAAAATTTAATCAATTGTATTTTATTTTACATACCTCAGAATTGTTACTTTTTATGGATAAAATTTACGTTTTCTAACATTCAATCGTCATTTACTCGAAAACTTTCCTATGTAAGAGGGCAAAATTTTAGTACTGTCTGATAGAGAATTAAACGATCTTTCAGAATCAAGGAAAAAATATGGTGTTGCCATTTAAAAAAAAATCGATGACGTCATTACTCGAAAACAAATGACATTTGAAAATCGCATTTTACGCTAAAATATGTATTTTTAAAATTAAAAATCGACCTGTTCGAGGATTTTTCCCAAAAAATAATTGTTTCGTTTTTATTGAATTTATTCCATACTTTTGGCGCATACTGTATAGATACAATTTTCCCTAAAAGATGGATTGCAAGACGAAGTGGTTATTTAAGAAATTGTAGTTAAAATACAATCTAATACGAAGTTAATTTCATAACTTTTACAGTTTTTACAATTTATGTTAATATTATTCCTGTGTTTTAAAAAAGTGTTTCAATAACTGTTATAAAGATATTCGCTGTAGGTTTCCTGAAAGATCTTATATAAATACTACCCAAGAACGCCATACAAATACATTGTTCTATTAAAAATACATAGCTATAGCTCAAAACCTAGTGACATAATATGCATGTAAAATAAATTCACTAGTTTATCTGCTTTTAGCGTTTTTCTGCAATATTTACTGTTATCAAATTACCAAACTAATTTCATAATTAGTTTCCATACTGTATTTATAATTAAAAGCACTTGAGTAATTAATCATAAACCATATTCCACAATTAATTTTGAATTATTTTTATTATAGGTAAAAAATAACTGATGCGTAAGTGTGTCTGATTCTGATTTAACATACTACAGTAGCCACCACAAGATATTGTTGACTACAATAACACTTCCATTTTGTTCTCAAGGTTATTTGTAGTTATGGCAGATCACAGCGATGATAATCCTACTTAACTATTGTTCCCTATTGAGTATATTATGTGTTGTATGTGAACAATTTCTTTACAGTTAGTTATAAATGCCAGCCAATATTGTTTGCATTATGCTAACTTGATCGTCCATCTGACAGGGTTACAGGGATCTTAGATATATTAACAGCTCATTTTTATTATTTTCTCATTTGGATCAAATAAAATATTATCGCGAACTTATGAGTGATTTAATACTTGTATACAAGAGAGTCAAATAATTATTATTAATTTCATTCCACACATGTCTGACTGTACCTTTTTGTAATTGATATCATAATTGTTTTCTCAGTTTTAACTGTACCAGAGAGATAACAAAAACATCGTCACTATTTGTGTAGCTGTCGAAATGTTCAAATTGGTATTTTTTGGAATTAGTTAGTGTCGGTGATTTCACACTGGTTCATAAACAACAGTTCCAAGTGGCAGTTAGTTCAGTTATAAAGCAAGCAAATCTATCTACACTGTGGCACAACTCAAGTGGGCTGAAAATTTATATGATTTAATTCTACTACGGGTTTTCAGGCAATAGTTTAGATAACTGGTCGTTGCCAGTGACACAATTAATGTAGGTACAATTTTTTTTCAAATATTTTGAAAACGGTTAGAAACATTAAATGTCAAATTTGGTTATAATACTACTCTACAAATTACAATCTACGAATAAAACATAATATTTTTCTTAGAAATATTCTGAACAAAACTGGTATTTCCATCATACCTACATCAAATAACTAGAAAACGAAGACTTGCCCGAAAAAAAGTGAAGTTATACTTTTTGCTCTAAAGGGGACACGCAATTTTAGAAATTCAGAAAATCAGTGACGTAGAAACATTTAAGAAAATAATATACATTTTTCTCAACTTTTCAACACCCTCACCAAAGAAGCACTTAAATCATCCTGAAGGAAATGAGAATCCTGAATGGAATTTACAGAAAAAAATCTCGATCGATGGTCTAGAGGCTTAAGGCGTCAGCAGATACTTGAATCGTGCTTGCCACCCGCCGCACGTTCGAATCCTGCGGCCGGTAGACCGCAGACATACTGCATTTGTGGAGAGGATTGCACCCTCTCTTTGGGTATGGTAGGATGGAAGAACATTGTCTTCGATCCATGTGCGAGATTGATACCGGTTGACGTTTGACCATTCCTGTAATTAATGAGGTTTTCCACGATTCCCTCGTTTCTGGGCGCAAATGCGGCTTAATAATAATATGCCGCCTCCTCTCACGCACTAGTCCCCCGACTTCTGTGCTAATTCTCGTGATTAGAATTAGGTCTTGAGATATTAATATTATTAACTTTAGATCATCGGCATATATGAGAGATTTGCTGTAGCCAAACAATTTTTTAAAAAGAAGACCGTGGTCCCGTCTGTCAAATATCAAATTCTGAAACGAATTCAAAATATCTTGTGAATTATTGCAGCAAATGTTGTAACACATAGCTTTAGGCAAATCGAAGATATTCTTTTTTTCGTTAAAAAAAATGCTCAAAAGCGGTTAGGATTAATTTAACGCTCAGTGTTGTTAATATAGACAATTTGGATTCATTGAATATCGATTTTAATTTTAGCCTGTAATTCTCCCGAAGTGAAATCATTGAGTAAACTACTCTTTACTCAATGGTGAAATGTATCATTTTAATTATGATTTCTGATTTGATTTCCTAAACAAGATATATTATATATTTTTAAACCAGAGTGGATATTTTCTTTAATTTAAAATAATTTTAGGAACGCTTTTGAAAATAATGAATTCAAAACATAATAAAATTTATTACCGACATCATCCACGTTACTACTACTAAAAAAATAGTTAGAGTTAGTTGTAATTTGTCTTCATAGATTATTTGAATAATAAACACAATATTAAGAGCAGGATTACTATTGAAATTGAAAGGCAGCAATAAATCAATAGATTCATTCAATACTACTTCTAACATTCTGTTATTATCATTAAGTACAAAATTATATTGTTTTAATTCACAAACTCCGTAAAACTGTTCACAAAATTAATTAATTGTTGCAAACACGGAATTCCAGGAAACAACTACTCTGCGGGCTAATGCCCCGACCAGCATTGAATTACACCTGGAAAACCTATAGCAACAGCTAGAGTCATTCGTCAGACGCCCACCAGACATATACCGGTTTCGAGCTTATTAGCTCTCATCAGTATGCCATAGGTGAGGTATCCGACGAATAATCCTAGCTGCTTTCGTCTGTCTAACCCGACAGAAGGGACCATGAGTACGCGGTGTAGAACTAACTACATCTATCGGCCGTTCGCTACTCCATGCCGGACTGAAAATGTCACAGACACGAAGCGTTCTACATGCAGTAGACACCATTGAAAGCTGTCGACCTTTATCGCGATCGGCGAGAAACGATATTTTGCAAACACGGAATTTCAGGAAACAACTACTCTGCGGGCTAATGCCCCGACCAGCATTGAATTACACCTGGAAAACCTATAGCAACAGCTAGAGTCATTCGTCAGACGCCCACCAGACATATACCGGTTTCGAGCTTATTAGCTCTCATCAGTATGCCATAGGTGAGGTATCCGACGAATAATCCTAGCTGCTTTCGTCTGTCTAACCCGACAGAAGGCACCAATTGTTTCGTTTTTATTGAATTTATTCCATACTTTTGGCGCATACTGTATATTGAAAACAATTACGTATTTTATTTAAAAATCTTCAATAAAAGTTATTCTTCTATACCACTTATAGAGTCTATTTGCATTGTCTGAATTGCAAAGAATGTAATATTTATTTAAGTATTAATGATAAATAGTATAGTTTCTGTTACATTTTTATAAAAAAAATATTGAATTGAAAATATTTTGAGAGATGAAGAAAACGTGGTGTTATTAAAATAAGATGCTAATAATTTTTTACAAAAATTGGCCCCAGAAATGGACTGAAAACAGACGTAGGATTTACAATTTTAAGATAGTTTTAGAATCTAGTTTTTAAAAATTTGAATTTATAAATAATTTTCTTTTACTTTATAGGTATTATATTAATTTATTGATTATAAATCGGAACAACTTGTATCTTTATGCTATATTCTATTAATGGATTTCCTAATTATACAGAACCTGATACAAGTGCATGTCTTCAAAAGGATAATAAAGGATAATTTTCATTAAGCAATCTGTGATTTAAAATGTCGCGCGCCGTTATTTTATTGGCGAACGGTGGCCTTGTATGGATTAGGATCGAGCGGTATTATCGCTCTTTATCCTTCACCATCTCTGTAGACCTGGGCGGCCTCGTAGAGGTGGGTTCCCTTCTCCGGTCAGCCTCGACCGCTGTTGCGGCCGATGCTGTCGGCTCGAGGAACCTCCTCTGCGTCTGACGAATGACTCTAGCTGTTGCTATAGGTTTTCCAGGTGTAATTCAATGCTGGTCGGGGCATTAGCCCGCAGAGTAGTTGTTTCCTGGAATTCCGTGTTTGCAAAATATCGTTTCTCGCCGATCGCGATAAAGGTCGACAGCTTTCAATGGTGTCTACTGCATGTAGAACGCTTCGTGTCTGTGACATTTTCAGTCCGGCATGGAGTAGCGAACGGCCGATAGATGTAGTTAGTTCTACACCGCGTACTAATTAATTGTTGTTATCATCATTATTTAAAGAAGCATTATAATTCGCAATATTAAAATCACCCAATACGATAACATTGCTATCACTGTTAAACAAATTAGAACATGCTATTTCATCAAATAATAATTGATATTTTTGCAGTTATATTAGGTGGAATATAGAAAACAACAACAGTTAATGAAGAAGAAGCATTCCTCCAACGCTATCAACTTGCGAAAGTGAGGTAAAATGTACTGGAATAGCCGTCATCGTCCTTAGAATTAACCAAAATTTCGATCAGAACGAAACACACCGTACTCGCTATTGAATATTTCCGTAAATAAAATTTTAGAAGATCTTTCATCAGGCTCAAATCAAATGTATACCGATACAACAGATGAGCAGCAAGTAATATTTGCAGAATTACCTAATGTCGATTTATGGTAAGTGACGATTTCTATTATTTTTAAATTAAGTTTGGATGTACTTGTAAATCATCACTCACGAATCTAACAAATTGTTTTTAAAAGTAAACATTTTCATTGGTAAAAAACATTGTCAGGTGAAATCCTTGACATTGCCATGCGTAGGTAGGTACTCTACACAACAATACCGGTTTCAAAATTATTGTAAAATCTATCAACCTGACAATTTTTGTTATTTTGAAAATATGACATTTTAAATCACAGATTGCTTAATGAAAATTATCAATTCTTCTATTATCCTTTTGAAGACATGCACTTGTATCAGGTTCTGTATAATTAGGAAATCCATTAATAGAATAGAGCATAAAGATACAAGTTGTTTCGATTTATAATCAATAAATTAATATAATACCTAAGTAAAAAAAAATTATTTATAAATTCAAATTTTTAAAAACTAGATTCTAAAACTATCTTAAAATTGTAAATACTACGTCTGTTTTCAGTCCATTTCTGGGGCCAATTTTTGTAAAAAAATTATTAGCATCTTATTTTAATAACACCACGTTTTCTTCATCTCTCAAAATATTTTCAATTCAATATTTTTTTTATAAAAATGTAACAGAAACTATACTATTTATCATTAATACTTAAATAAATATTACATTCTTTGCAATTCAGACAATGCAAATAGACTCTATAAGTGGTATAGAAGAATAACTTTTATTGAAGATTTTTAAATAAAATACGTAATTGTTTTCAATATACAGTATGCGCCAAAAGTATGGAATAAATTCAATAAAAACGAAACAATTATTTTTTGGGAAAAATCCTCGAACAGGTCGATTTTTAATTTAAAAAATACATATTTTAGCGTAAAATGCGATTTTCAGATGTCATTTGTTTTCGAGTAATGACGTCATCGATTTTTTTTTAAATGGCAACACCATATTAATGTACACTTTTGGCTTCAAGTATACCCATAAAAATAGTCAAGAGGTGTAAGATCTGGCGATCTTGCAGGCTATTCTATCGGTCCGCGTCTGCCAATCCACCTCCCAGGAAAACAGTTGTCCAAAAAATCTCGTACAGGGCGCGCATAGTGCGGAGGTGCACCGTCGTGCTGAAACCATATGGTATCGTCAGGAATGTCAGAGTCATTATCGTTAGGAAAAATTACTGCGAGGGTTGGAACATGGTCATTTTCTCTAAATATCTTTGTCCTGTAAGGGTTCCTTCAAAGAAGAAAGGTCCTACTATTCTGTCGTCAACTATTCCAGCCTACACATTTAATTTCTGAGGGTGTTGGGTATATGCCTCTGCCATTCAATGAGGATTTTCCCGATTCCAATATCTGCAAGTTTGACGGTTTACTGTACCATTCAGACAAAATGTGGCCTCATCTGAAAAAAGTATTTGCCGGTGTAAATTGCTATTTCCTTGACATAAATCCATTAGAATTTCGCAAAAGTGTAAGCGGCGATCGGGATCATCTTCATTGAGTTCCTGCACAAGTTGAATTTTGTAGGGATGATATTTTTCCCTCCTCAAGATACGTAGCACTGTGCTCTGACTAGTGTCATTGTTTAATGCAACCAATCGTGAAGAATTATGAGGATTATCCACCATACTTATCAAAATGTTCTGTTTCTGATTTTCATTAATGCTTGGACGTCCAGGTTTTGGAATATTTACAACATTGCCAGTTTCTCTAAATTTAGACTACCTTACTGTCTGTTGATTGGCTGATAGGGCGATCTGGATATTTTTCATTAAATAAATCGCAAACTTCCTGCTGAGTTCTAGTCATATTCCCGCATTCGATAAGAATTAAAATTTCAATTCTTTGAGTAATAGTTTAATGTGCCATAATACTTTAAATTGAATAATAATTTCTATGTCGCTTACAATACTTATTAGAAAGTCGGTGTGACAATGACACTTTGCAAAGATTTTCACCTACGTGATCCATAAAAGAACTATGGAATTCGAAAACTAAACTTGATAACGTTTTCGCTTTATTTTAATTGATTTACGTTTTCTAACATTAAATCGTCATTTACTCAAAAACTTTCCTATGTAAGAGGGCAAAATTTTAGTACTGTCTGATAGAGAATTAAACGATCTTTCAGAATCAAGGAAAAAAATATGGTGTTGCCATTTAAAAAAAATCGATGACGTCATTACTCGAAAACAAATGACATTTGAAAATCGCATTTTACGCTAAAATATGAATTTTTTAAATTAAAAATCAACCTGTTCGAGGATTTTTCCCAAAAAATAATTGTTTCGTTTTTATTGAATTTATTCCATACTGATCAGTATGATTTTCAAATTGCAAGTATTTATCACAAGAATCTGCTTTTTATTTAGATGAATTATTAGAATTGTAAAAGAGGAATTATTGAGTTAATAAAATTATCACGGAAAAGTTAATAAAACTATATTAATATGGAAAATAATTTAGTACCTACAGGTATAGGTATTAGGAACATCCCTCAACATTCAAGGGAATAGGCGCAACAGTTAAGGACGCCATTTTGATAAGAAAATTTTCATCGTTTTTGTTTGCTTAGTCAGTATTAGATAAATCTGAGTAAGTTAGAAAGAATATCTCTTCACTGTGTCAATCACGCAAGTTTCCTCCTGGGTTTACAATAGTTTCCAGGCAGACCAAGCCTTTTCGAATAAGAAAAAAAGAAGCAATTTTGATGTGCATCTTTAGAAATAGTACTTTGTCCTTGAAACGCCAGCCTTGAGTAGGTACAATATCGTATATTTCTATGCAATCTAAATAAATCCGTACGTAAATATTATTCATAATGATATTCAATCCAATAATCTGTTTTTAATAGAGATGGAGCTGCATATTATTCAGTAGGCCCTAACCACCATTAAGTACAGGAATGAGGAAAATCTGGGAAATCATGAATTAGAAGGCCGCATTCCGACTGGTAGGTATCACTCTCACAAGTTTCTCCAATAGATCATTTAACTTGTGCACGATACTTCGTTATCTGTTCCAAGACTGTATCTATATAAATAAATTCATTTACAAATGATAAATGGTGTTAACTGTTCTCTCAGTGTTGTAAAGTGTATCTGAAAATATTCACATTTTACTTAATCTAATTGGATTATAATACCTAAAATGCAATAAAAATATATGTTTAAAATATCTGATAATGATAGTACCAAATTAGCTTATTTAAATATTTTTGTTATATATTAAAATACGTTTCTTACAGTTGGATTTTATTTTAATATAACATTCTAAGTAGGTATGTTCAATAATATTTATATTAGTATCCATATATGTAAGTCTACGTATAAAGACAGCTAAAGTTTACATTTCTGATGCAACACTTTCTTTGTAGCACTTTGAAGCAATAAACTAGTAGGTACAAACTACTTTTGAATTAAACGAGGCAAGAATAACGTCACCTCACACATTTCCAATAATTATGCAAAATAACTTAATTTCAGGATGTCGTCTATAGGTATTCAGTTGTTTAAATATGAAAATTTTGTAAGTTCGCTATAATGTAAATATGTAACACCGGTCTAGCCGCGTGAAGGGTGCAACTGGGTAGGGGGTGAAGAGCATTGTGGGAATGTTTACGATTTATGAGCGAGACAGTGTGCATCTCGGAGTGCTAATGGGCAAGAATGGGACGGCATGATCCATCCGGATATTAGAAGAGTTCGGATCCGATGTCAGCCGAGGGGGTTCGCAAAGTGTCCTAAAAGTTTTACAATCGCTAGCTGGCTGTGCGGTATACGGCATGCTTGATGGCCTATCTTCCAATGTGAGTAGCGGCCATAACACTAAGATGTATACGGCTGCGCTGGGGCCCCTCCTATATGCTATATGCAATCCGCATGCCACATACCTATAGGTATAACCCAAAGAGTGCAGGGTGCTGTGACAGTCATTAGTCGTGTTCGACAGCCGCGGGCGAATCTTTAAGGTGAGCAACCTAACCTACTTACTGCTAATTATACCCTGCTTGAGATTCCCGCCCGGCAATGCCCGCAATTACGCCGGCAGACCTCGACGAGCGCTTGTTGCTTCGTCCTCTCCCAAGCCAACCTTGCATGCGTACCACAGCCAACTTCGTTCTTGGTCGTTTACATGCATGCATTTCATTGTTTATTCACGACAGCTAGTAGTCCAACGGTCTCGCCTTATTATTGCGGAGCAACTGCAAAAGTTCTGATTCGCCGAGCCTTGGGTTCTCGTTGCATGAAAACGAGAGATAGCATCAGAATACCTACGTGTTGCTCATTCAAAAACAGGAATGTGGAACGAATTTTTGCATTCAAATAACCACGTTATCTGAATATACCGTGTTTATAAACATATCACTAAACATAAATTATTTAAAAATGGTACTACCTATTTTATTATAATGGACATACCTACCTAACAATTTTATAAAAGTGAGGTTAGGATACTTGTCATCGTCAATTAGTAAACTATTGAGTATACAGAATTAATATATAAAATATGTACATGTTCTGTTCTGAAGTACAATCTGCAATAAACATTTACTTAGTGGAGTATGGTAATCTATTAAATATTAAGTATTTTTATGTTTTTGTGAGAAAAAATATGGAATTAGGTAGGTATAGCTATTAATTAGGTATCTTAAATTGGAAAGTTTTTGTCTAAATTGTAATGTTATTTGTTAAACAAGTATAGTTATTGGTTCGCTAAATGTGAGGTTAGGGAGACCAATAATGTTGAAAAAAATTTATATTTAGATCTCCAGTAGGTATCCTAAATTAAAATGCTAACTTTTCTAAAATTCGTGATAAAAAATAAATTTATGTACTTAATAGTTTGTGTACAAAATATGTAGTTGTGAGGATAATGTTTTCAGTTTAAAGTAGGTACCTACCTACTGAAATGTAAAATTTTTAGCTTCAACCAATAATGCGTTTTAGCCCAGCAAAAATGTGTTGTTATATTCGTTTAAAAATCCATTAAAATATAATTTAAAAATATAAAACATGCATAAATAAAATTCTGTTTTCTATATTTCTATGAAGTGATTAAATTTTGTTATCTATTAGCTACTGGTTTTGATGAATATCTGGTAGAAGATTTTATAACTGATAACAAATTATACAAATACAAGAACATTTTAGTTTGATACGTCACGTCGTTAATATCTAAATTTTACCTAATATCTCGATACCCGATATAGGTACCTACACAGGAACGTAAACAAGTAAAATTATTTCTTAGAGGTGATTTGTTGCATCATTCTAAGACAAATAGTCTGTAGGTATTCTGTGTATTAAATATAAGGTATAGAATTTTTTGAAAATATGACAAAGGTACACAAACGTTTGACGGAGGCTGGCGTGAAATTTGAATTATTTAAATTAAAATAAAATTACTTCTTTCGTAGACTAAATCTGTAACAATTTTTCGTTAAAAATAAAATAAAATACAATTTCAAGTAAATATAGGTAGAAATTAATTTTGTGTGTGTTCCTCAGTATAACCGGCGCTACTGTTTGGTAAAATTGTATACAATTTTTGTGAATATTTACCTTTACTCGGGTAAATTAGTACCTAAATTTCGTTAGTCTACGTCAAAAATCTGCAGATATTTGTGTAAATGATGTATCTCAAATTTTTGTTTCTCAAAAGTTCAGAAGTTTAGGACGTGGGTATTTTTACGTTCTTAAATTATACCCTATAGGTATATAAAAATAACTGAAAATTATAATTTTAATTCAGTCACATTGAAATATCTATAGGTAGATATAGTTTCTGTTTAAAATAAAAGATTTCGATTGGTAAAAATAAGACGATATACCTTGATTAATTAAAAGAAGTTTAAACTACATTTTTATTAAATCTCTTGGAAATAACTACTTAGGTATGTACGTTTTAACAATTATTTTTCTCGATTTCCTTAAATCGTAGTAAAAATTTTGAATAAATCAGTTATTCATGCATTTTATTTCTTACTATCTAAAAATGCAGCCTAGCAACTGGAGGTTCGTGAATTGTGAAATACGATACAGGTCAAATAGAGCAAAATTGCGGAACGTACATTTCCCATTTATAAACGCACTATGCGATTAGATTTGTCTGGGAAGTTCTTAAAAATATAGATTAAACTAGCTTAAGTGGATGGGTTAATTGCTAATTACTTAATTAAACTTACAAAAATATTTTAATGTTCCAACTTAGCAATGTGTGTTACATGCGTATGGCTGAATTTCATTCCATTTATTTTTGGCGTTGCATTACTGGATTTTAGCATTGAATATAAGGTCTACTTTGATGAACAAATACCCACATACTGGATATAAATTGCACTGTTTCGGTGTTATTTGCTATTGTGACTATAATACATTTTGTAGATATTCTTTCAGAAAATAATTAACCATTTTATTGTAAAACAGTTTGATTTTAAAAAAAAACATTTAAAAATGCGTCTCTGCCGATAACAAATATTCTGTAAAATTCTGTAAACAATGGAACATTTAAAAAGATTGTAAAATATTTTGGAAAAACTATTTTTATGGAAACTTTAATAAATAATAATTTATAGTTATTTAGATGTAACGATATAACAACAGCCATTACAGTTAGATAAGCCCGTTCATAAACCTCGATAAAATAGATCAGGCCCTGTGTACCTAATAGCTACAAAAATAAGGAATGATTGTATTTTTATGATAAATATTACAATAATTAAATTACTGACCAAGCAAAACTATTACTGATTGGTGGAGTTTGACTCACATGTGACAAATCACATTTAGGTACACTGGACAGCAAGCATAAAAAACATTATATTGATCACAAGTATGTGTATAGCATCGTCTACAGATAGGATAAGTCGGTTCACTCTTCATTTCCCACCTAAAGTTTTCTTCCTGTCCACCACGCACTTCTACTTGCCAACCTCATATTATATATCTCCTGTTTAGCAGGCGATTTATTACCTCAGTTTAATACTCAGTGTTGCTCATAACTACTATACCCGAGTTCCAAAATAGCAGAAAGTTTGCAGCACTTAGGTATATGAGTACGGGAGGTGAGAGTAGCATGAGACAAGATTCCATAGGCGTGTTACTTCAGAAGGGTTTAAAGATCATAAAATTAATAAAAAATAAGTTGTTATTGAGTAATCAAGCAGTTTAATAATTTACTTTAAAAAGTTTATGCTGACCCGTAGAATTTACGCACTATTTACATATGCCCTAATTGCAGCACTAGATTCCATAATATGTGGCAAGACAGTTGCACATTTTTGTCATCGTATGGCCTTCGATTATCCATGTTTCTTATTCCATGATTCAGATTTCAACCTTCTAATACTACCATATCACTATTCCGTCTTTTTTATCAGCAATTCAAAACTCATATCACGCCAAATTCACAAATGCGCCTTTCTAGGGATTCTAGGCAAAGTTTCATTCTGTGTGATAGCAACCTGATTTTATTTATTGTCGGCACATTTTTAAAATACCATACATGAATTATTATTGTTCTACGAATTGCATATTTTGTATCATCAGCCTCTATCTTCTTTCCTTCCCCGAGTTTCCATCATTTTCCGTTTTGCAGATGTATATTTAATCTTCATTCTTTACTGCACGATACACTACTCATTAGCACTCTGGATCTTCCTCACTTTTTGTTGTGTCGATGGTTGTAAAGCTAACGGGAAAATATTTCGATTTTTTTATGGCCCAAAGATCCTATATAGTTATAATATATGTATAACAAATGTATTAACGGGGTTTTAATCAGGGCTGCAACTTATACTGTAGTGGAGTAGATAATTTAAAATTTTAATATCTTATAAAGTAAATAAAGCCTTGATGTACATTTTAAAGGTGTCGGTACACTTAATGCAAATTAATATGTGAACGAAGTGTTTTTTTGTGTGTGCGACTGTCAAGGCAGTGACGGACCATTTGGTGGTTTGACAGTGTGTTTTAAAAATTTAAAGATTATTATCTTTAGAAAATATTTTCATATATAATTTTATATTTACAATGGCTTAGGTCAGTATGTTAAAAGAATGTTCAGATATTAGGTTTGAACACAGATGTCCAAATTTCCTATATAAATACTAGGTCTTATTATATTCAAAAGTCAGAGTGTACTATACCTACTTACCCTTAAATGTGCTAATAGGGAAATAAAATCCCAGAGTTGTAAATAAGAAAATTCTAAATTATAAATTTTCAAAAATTAATAATTAAAAAAATGGTAAAAATTGTATATCCATATTTTATATTAATTTTACCTGTAAAAGGTTGGTATACCTATTTCTATAAATTATACTGCAGGAAACAACTACTCCACGGGCTAATGCTCCGACCGGCATTGAATTATACCTGCAGTATCTGTGTGAAATAATATAATAATTCAATGCCGGTCGGGGCATTAGCCCGCGGAATAGTTGTTTCTTGCAGTATCATTTATAGATTTAATGGCGCATCGCCCGGGGCGAGAGGTCTGCGGTTAAGTACCTACGATATTGTAGGTCGCTTTCTGCAAGTCGAGCCGCTTAGGCCGAGCAGGAAGTAGCAGGCCAGTTACATCTCACCTGGTATACCTATTATTTGATAAATTAAACTGTTTTTAATAATGTAAATAAATGCATTGCTGAAAATATTAAAACTCATCATTGTTTTACTGTACAGGCCTTCGACTGTATCTGATGAGTTCGTGACGTAAGTTTAAACGTAGTGTGAGTGAAGACGTGACCAGAAATTAACTTACTTATTAATTAACTTACATATTGCTAATGTCTTGGAGGTGACCTTCATTTTCTTGTATTCATTCGTGAAATTTTATTTCGCTAACATTAACTGAAATAGTTCATAAATAAAAAAAATGTTAATGTTCCGGTTATGGAAAATTAAATCACATACGAAATTTTTCAGAAAGTTACAAAATAGCGATATTGACCTTTAATATCAATACCTACAGATTACTTTCGGGGTAGGGTCGATTTTCCAAATATCAAATAAATTATTTTATGAATAGATTAAATTTAAGGAACTGGAATGTGTGCACAACATTTATAGATATCAAATTTACTTTATCTATTTGGAAAGAAAAATTCTGATATTTTGTATAGATACGTTAAAGCTAAATAATACTTAGTATTATTATGCAACGAGCATATTGTAATGATCGCTTTAGGTAAACCACCCAAGTGATTTACAACCATTATATGCAACTAGAACAGGTACTAGGTATACTTTGTCCACGATCATTAACAATATTTTAATAAACTTTTTGCTTAAAAATATTATACAATATTTTGATATTCATAACATAAACATGATACGAAACATACCTATAATTCAAAACTATCAAAAGTCCTTATTTTCAAGTTTAACATTCGCCGTTGATAACTTTAGAAAAGCAAATAAAACTTTAATTAGTAAACTTCTATCATCAATCGGTATTGATTTGAGTTCGGTTTTGAGAAAATTATCCATCGTCTTCGACTCAGGATAATTTTCAAAATATTCGTGACCTCGAAAAAATTTCCGGTAATAATCCAAGCACTAGGGAGATTACAAGTGAAAATTATTCATTTGTTCGTATGACGTAAGTCGTCTTGCCGCAACTATACCTCATTATACTTGAAGAAACAGATTAATAATGTAAATATATATCGTACATTAAAATATTGAAAATTATTTGCTTTCACAATATGTCACAAACCTTCCTTAATTTAATAAATTTAATATTTGCATAGCTACACGCGTATAAGGAATTTCGTTATGCCCGCATAACAACTATTTACATTTTATTGTGGGTAATTTGATATATTTTAACAACAAAACAAATTAGTTTAACAACGAACAAATTCAATTATTGACTAATTTGAACAATCCAATTTTTTTACTATAAACTAATCTGCTGAGAAGTTTTAGTTATAAAAATAAATTTTAACCGCTAATTAAGAAATATTTTGAAAATTTATAAGCATATACAATATAATTTCTTCATTGCTTCTGCAAATTTATTACAATATGTTTTTTCTCACAAGATATGTCTTTATTGTGGCAGTTAGGTACTTATATGATTTATATTTATTTTTTTCCTGTATTATGAACGTTAATTTCATAGATTTTCAATAATAAAAAATATATATGTTATCAGTTACTCTAGTTCTTATTCATCGTTAGTTACCTATTTTATTTATCTCGCTAAATAAACTGAGTCTCCGCATTATAGTTGAGAACAGCAAGGGCAGGGGAAAGATTCCCAGGATTCCCAGCTAAAATTAAGGAAGTGCACATTAATTCTGTGATTTAATGCGGGCATATCTAGATAATTTTTATCGACGTATGTCGGCGAGTTCATAGACGAGAGACTGCATAGTTGCCAAGTTTGTTGCCTTCGATTCATAAAATTAAACGACTTCTTAAAAACGTTATTATGCATTTATTGTGAATTTGCGAAGTGCTAATAATTCGAAATGTTATATATCTATATATATATATTTGATACCTGTTAAAATACTAAATTTTATAAAGACAAAGACCCATTTTGGTTAGGCGGTTACCTTGTTTTGTGAGATGTTTACAACGTTGCATTTAAATAACGGCTTCTAGCTGCCGTTACAATATAAGTTTTTATATTCGAGCAGTGGGTTCGATTGGGGTAAAATAATAATATCGAGTTAGATGTCTAAAATAGACATCATCTATAAAATTGTGATAATATATTATACATATAAACTATAATGATTTCTATGTCACTTACTTGAAATTATATTGCACCACTGTATCCCAAGCCTTAGTTTCGGGGTCTTTTGAAATTTTTTAAGTTCCCTTATATCGATGAGATGTACTGTACTTTTGCGTACATAATATTAATACCTAATAAAAACGGTGTTTAGGTAAATAAAAGAATTGTTATTCAATACTTGATACATTATTTGTTTTTCTATTGTTTTAGAATATACAAAACTACGTATCTTTTAGATGCTTTTATATCTCTTTCATTAAGATAAGAGGTTGGGGAGCTCATTATGTACAAAACTTTATATCATCATGTTGCAAGTATTTATTTTGTGTAGTGAATAAACTGTGGATCCCATTCTGTTTATAAAATAAAAAAATAATGAAACCATGACAAATTCAAACTACCTAGTTGATATCTATGTACTTATACAAAATTAACTGCTAAAGCCCAATTCATTTATATTGAAAATTGTTCCTATTGAATGTTTTTACATGAGAACTAGACTTTGACACATCTACTATTCGAAACTTAAGAAAACGTAAAAGTCCATTCTTTCCAAGATTATAAAATGAACACATTTAAATTTTTAATTCGCAAATTAATATTGATTTTAGATAGTCACAAGTTCATGACATTTAATATGTATGTCAAGGAGGCCGCAAGAAAAAAATCCAAACATGATTTGTAAGGATCCATCGGTTAATGGTAATAATTTAAAAATATTTTATTCTGATACAAAATATTTTAATTTAATTGTAATTCAATAATATTTAATTTTAATGAGTTTTGCTTCTTCTTTTTAAATATACAGGATGATCCCAAATTATGTGGAAAAAATTGTGAGTAGATTATTTAAAAAAGTTTTTCTACGAACATGTTAAAAATGCAATTTTTAACACTCCCTTGTAGCATTAAAAATATTGCTTTAAGGCACCAGTGCCTTAAAATTATCACTTTAAAGCCTTAAAGTAAATGTCAAATTGTGAGAGTAAATTTGCAATAGGTACATTTAATTTGTATTTTCTACAATTCACACAATTTGAAAAATTAAATCATTCCACAATTCCACCACTATCAACTAAAAGACCGCATTCCTAGTTGACGTTTGAATAGAATCCGCTGATATTGATGGCACTGAAAGCAGTTTTCAGGCAACCGAATTTTTACATTTCAACGAATCCTCGATATATCCCTTGGCGACTGTTGAAGATTTCCATCCCCTATGCCGCTTAATTGCCGCTAAATTTGCCCCACGATCCACTAGTAAACTTGCCGACGAATGCCGAAAACAATGTCCAGTATAGAGGTTAGAATTTGGAAGTTGCAGAAATTTAGCAATAGCAGCAGGAAATTTTCCAAACGTATTTATTCCCACAGGGTTTTTCGTACACTTGCCTTTCACATACTTTAGGAAAAGCCTCCGATGTCCCACATTTGCTGGACGAAGAGCCATGTATCTCCGGTAACAATTCAAATAACATTCATCAACGGTAGTGAAATTTCGTGGTACCTTGGTTTTGGTATCTGATATCTTAACTAATATTGAACTGGAAGTGTCCACAATTTCCAAGTTGTCGAAAGTCAACTGGAAAATCTCGTCTCTACGGCAGGCATCAAATATTCCCAAAATAGGTTCATCATAAGATACTCGTCATCCGGTGCGCACTTCAAAAACTGGTCAATTTGGTCTCTGATCAAGATCTTTGATTTTTTGCGTTAATAACCTTCTCCATGACACTTCCGACACGCAATGACGCCGGTGTTTATTCGTAACATAGCTTTAATCATAGAATAATTAGACCATATAGATGAAGATTTTCAAACCTTCGATTTCTCTTCAAAATAGGCCAAGAATAAATTTTCAGTATATTTTCCAGGAACGCCTTTTTCTTCACCCAACTTATTTTATGCATCGTCATAGTGAATCTGGGATCTTCTTGGTAATAAGTAGCTCGGTTGGCTGCTTCATCGATATCTTTAAATGGATTGATCTTTTCTATATTTTCTTTATACTTTTTAAGGGCAAAAAGACAACGTTTAAAAGTGACAAATCCAAAGCTTTGAAATTTTTCGTAAATTGCAGATTGAGCGCAGCAAATTCTGCAAACTTTTACATGCGTACCTTAAAAATGCACTTTTCACTTGCACTTTGCACACTCACATCATAAATAACTATTAAATAGTCCATATAATTTTTTTCTATTTTAGCGCCCTTGGAGGAGTTACGACCTCTTAAAAGGGGATTTATAATTCAATATATAACAACCATAATGTACTAGAATTAATTTATTCATGTATGGCAAGCACTAATATAAATCTGCAAATTGCTACAAATGAAAATATGGGAAATGTTGAGTCTCCGTAAGGAACCTTCTAGCATCCCAGATTTATAAGTAGAATAAAGTTTTCTATGTAAGTATCTCATTGGTTGGCTTTTTGTTTTTAACCTAGATAACCAGTATTTTTAAACCACCAAAGGTAAACATTGACCCAATAAGTTGGTAAAGTTTTTTGACGTAGTGTATCAGTGTACTCAAAGTAAAAATCACTTGTCGACTACGTTTAAAAATACATATTTATTTTTTAGTTCACATAATATTGTTTTGGACAAATTATTACACTGAACGGGGAGAACGATAATACATTTAATATTAAACTATTATCAAACGTGCAAACATATGATTTCAATGTATGGTGCAATGGGGGAAAATGCCCTTGCGGCAAGTAGGTTGTACCGAGAACGATGGTTAAATCGTCGCATTTTAAATGCAGATACAATCCTACGTTGTATTCAGCGGTTAAGAGAAAGGGAATTGTTATTCCACGAGGAGAAAAACGTGGCAGACAAGTTAATCCTATTGTAGAATATGGAGTAATCAAAACTCTTGAAGAATGAAAATCCACACGCGACTAGGGAAAATCATTATTAACGTGGGTTCTCGGTAAATGTTTGAGTTGGCGATGTCCTTCTTGGTCCCTACTTCTTTCAAGGATGATTGAATGGGTCAGAATTGCTGATTTTATTGTAGAACCGAATGTCTAATTATCAAGTGATGTGGCATTACAACTACAGGCGCGTATGTGGTTTCCTCAAGATGGTGGTTCTCCACATATTACTCGAGCAGTAAGGGCACTTTTGAATTAAATGTTTCCAAGTGATAGATTGACCGCTTTTGTCCTGTGCCGTGACCAATGTGATTTCCCGATTTCATCCAAATGGAATTTTATTTTTAAGATCACATTAAGTGTCTAGTTTACAGCAGCGCGCCCATTGTCACAGTGGAGCGAGCATTTGCACTGTATACTTGAAGCTGCTGACATAATTAGTGGTTACCTATCTGGGATATTATTCGCTGGAGGTAGGTGCATCGGTGCCATGCCTGTGTCCGCGCTTATGGAGGTCTATTTCAACATTTTCTGTAAGATTGATACGTTTTTATTTCATTTTATGCTCCGCCATTTTGATGGTTTGGGTGGTGTGTTGTACTGCCATTACTATTATTTTGTGTGTATTGTCTACAAATAATCTGTGAGTTTACTACCGAGATAAATAAATAAAAAATGTTTTTGTTCAAATCATTTTTTTGTTAGTTTATGCTTATTGTCTGTTCTGTCGAAGACCTTACTAATTACTACATTTACATAGGTATTCAATTCCTCTTTTAATACAGTTTTCTGTACAGTGTTCGAGACTTGTTTCATTACTTTTATGATTATTTTTACTTCAGGTTCCAGTATTATATTGGTAATGTATTATTAGTATTTCTCTAGAACCAGGTACCTCTAAAATTCCAGAGATCGAGAAACGAATTTTATATGTCTGTCGTATAGCCACTAATCGAACGGCTTTCTTGTAAAACTGGTTTGACCATCTTGCGGTTCACCCACCTTCATTTCTCCATTATGGATATAAATGTCTGAACTTCAGATTTAGATCAACAATGTCCTCAACACCTCAGAACTATTTTTAAATAGTTTTTTACACAATTTATTTAAATGCCCATCCTTAATTTTTATGCATGTATTCTCACTATCTAATAAGTTTATCAGCTGACATTTTTGGAACTTACAAATAGTAGGCTTATAGGTTATGATAATTCATTAGATATATAGAAATTTTATTATAGAGCAATGTAAAATAGGATTGGCAATTTTTGATGGACTATAACTGCACTTGTCTTTTTTTGGAGTACCTACTTATTTAATTTGATTATTTCAGAGAGTATTTTATGCGAAATCAGTTAAATCATAAGATTTTTTTTATTGTGGAAAACTGTATGCCTTAATTCAACTCTAGGTAAAACTCTTCTTACATCTTGGCCGTGTTTTTTTTACAAATATTTACATGTAGGTATTATACAGAGTAGTAAAGATAAGTTTGCCAAACTTCACTGACATATACCTACCTACTATTGATGAAAATAATTGGGGTTTGTTATATAGGTAATTTTTTTTAGCAAACGCTTAATAAGAGAGCTATAGGGTGTTACAACTATTTTTTTTCCTTTTTTTATCCATAACTTCAATATATGAAAATTAGCTATGTGACATTTTTCCAACAGGAACTATTAGATATGCGGATATATTAAATTTAAAATATATCCCAGTGGCGTAGTTACTGAGTAGTCAAATATATTTTGTAAGAAAAAATACGTCACTGACATTTAATAAATTTCAAGACATTTAGAATTTCCGATCAATTTTTGATAAAAATGTATTCTTGTGAAATCTTACCTTAAAATTGACTGGACGTGAATTAATTGAGAAATTAGCAAATACAGATAAATTGTCTAGTTACTATTTCTCATTTTGACAACTTACGTCATAAAATGTCGTTGCTAGGACACTGTAATTATTTATGACAATAAATAGTTAAAAGTGCCTATCACTTACTTTTATTGTAGGTATGTGAGTATGGATAAAAAAAACGTATATAAAATTGTAACACTGTATAACTCTCTTATTGAAAGCTTTGAATAAAAATTTTTTATGCGCACTCAATTATTTTCATAGATAGAATATGTGGGTGAAGTTTGGTCAAATTTATTGTTGTACCTGTATATACAGAGGTATTAATATGCACATTATAAAACTTGTGTTTTCGTTGATGTTAAATATTTTATATCAAATTATTGTTTATAACACATATGCACGTTTTCCATTTTGGCCTCCATTCAGAAATTTCTTAATGTGTTGCTGACGTGTAAAATTCAGGAGTATTTATGATAAAACATAATACGTGAAAATGTACTTACTCTTTTCTCATTCTAAAATTACTCGTCCTTTTTTATAGACTGCCTCGAAAAATAGTTACGAATTCGTTGAAAATTATTTTTAAAAAGGGTGTCTCTAATACCAAAATTAATTTATTCAGAAATAAATAATATCACTAACAATTCGAATGATTATCTAGATGAAAATTTATTATTGTCCAACTCTGGTTGAAGAAAATAGAACTGATTCACGCTAAAACATAACATTTTATAAATTTAAACTGATATAGTCAAATTATTTTGGTGTTGAAATTTCACATTTTACAATGGATGAGCTTATCAATACAATTTTTGTTAGGGAAACCAAAGTTATCTTGAGTGAAAAATTACTCAATATTTTTTATGATGTTAATTAACTAAATTAATAAACCAGAATTATTTCTAAATCATTAGACAATAGGTTTATAATATAATAATATTTATTCCAGTGATTCTCATTTTAAACACCTAAGTATTTAAATAATAAGTAGGATGATGTTGTAGATGATAAATACCGTGTCCTAATGAAGCATATATAGGTATTGTATTTTAAATATGTAATACATTACATGCACATAGGACTAAAATCCTGAAAGTTCTTTAAAATTTTCATTGATATGGGTACCGAAGTTCCGTATCTAAAAAACGATGAACTGTTTAACTTCAAAGTTAAGCAAATCTAGACATTTTTATATTTAAAACTATCGCCTAAATTAATTATGGGAAAATGTAAAATCTTCTCTAAAATACTTCGTTAGGCCAGTTAAAGATTCAAAAACAAATATAAGGACATACGAAGTAAATCTTAGTGTCATAACACCAATATCAAATTTCACAGTCTTTTGTTTTTATTTCACACACATTTTATGTACGTAGATATAATAAGTCACCTCACATACTTAATTCTAAAATTATGATTAAATATTAATGTAGGTTAAAGTTCATATAGGTACAAGCAAATTATTAAATACTTATCTAAATTAAAAATAAAACGTAACACTCGATACTGACATTTTCTATATTTATTTAATAAAATACCATTTATCAGATAAATCAAAAAGAATTTTAGAATTGTATAAGGAGAAATAATATAATCAGTAATGTACTAATATTCAGATATGTATGTACATATATTATTATTATTATATTCCACTGTTCTCATAAGCTATTGTAATAAAACTATTTGTAGAGCATTCTGCAATTAAACAAACGATTGTCGATAGTTTCCTCCCCTAGTTCTGAAAAAAATAATTATCTATCCCAAGGAAAAGTCTGCTTTTCCGCATTTTCGCTTGTTGCGTTTCTTTCTCAATATTGCAGTCTAATTGAATGTGTGATGGAGATGTGTTGATACGGGGCAGGCCAGACGTCTATATGACTCTGATTGTGTGTGTAAACGGGACAGATCGATGGCATCCACCCTATAGTTATCCTTCTCCACACCCCTCCATCATAGTATTCCGTGCTTCGTTCTCTGACTCTGCTGACTTTCTGAAATGTCGGCCATCTTGATTTATTATTATGTGTCTCCAACCGGTTATCTATTAGCTTAAGTACTTTATTAAGGTCTATCAGGTTTCCTTAATTGATTGGGTTAAAGTGACTCGGTTGATCCATTGGTTTTATTTAGATCTGTCACGTGATGAAATTTATTTAGCTGCATTTAATGATAAACGTAATTAATAACGAATGTAGCAAATATTTGAAATATTGCTTCCAATTTCAAAACGAAACTTTTACCAGTTTGTTAAATGAGTAACCAAGTGATACTTATTTTGAATATCAATATAGTGCTTGAATATTTACAAATGCAAAAACCAAATATTGTAATAAGTTGATTGTTGTAAATTTTAATATAATTATAATTGTTTTATTATTGTTTGTAATAATGGTCATAATGTAAAATTTAAAACGCGATTAATAGATGGTATTAATACAAGATTTAGACAGAAAACTATAGAGACACAATTATTGTGTTATTTACTACAAATTATATTAAAGTTGTGTGTAGAGGTAGTCATATGCATAGGAAACAGCGTGCAATTTTGTAGGACCGCCAGGTTCGGCATGTGGCCGCAAGATGTGGCTACGTGCTATATGATACGTACTCAGCTTTTCTTCTGTCGTCGGTTGCCTTACTTGTGGCACAATTTACCTATGGCACACTGAGGAGAACTAACAAACTCGAAAGCAGTGTATGTTTGGTGTGCCGCTAATGAAAGACTTTGGCAGTTTGCTGTAAGTCTCAGGTGTAATTCAATTGCTGATTGAGCCATTCTACTACATAGGTAGTACCTAGTTGTGTCCTGAAATTCCGCGTTTGCAACAGAATAGTAAAAATTACTACCAATGTGTAATTTTTTCAAATAATTCACTGGTAATTATTAATGTTTTTAACAGTTAATTTATTTGACATTTATATAAAATGTTGACATGGGGGTTACAAAAATGCTAGTAAACTGCAACTACTATAGTCTTTGTGTCAATAAACGCACAAAATATTTAGTAAATGGTATGATACAATAATTTATGTAGTATTTGGTAACATATCAGTTGTAGTAAAATAGTGTTTGGAGATTATTACTATAAAATTGTAAGCATATACTAGTATGTGAAATAATACAACAAATTGTGTTTGGACCAATAGGTAATCACAACAAATTGTAAAGATAGATCTACAATTGTATTCACAACACAGGTAACAAAATAATAAATTAAACAGCCTTCTTTGTCTTCTTTTACAATTAGTTTCTTTAATTTGTATCTCTATATCAATATCACTTTAGTTGCATTGTGAAATCATGCGTTTAATCCATGCTTATTTTTTAAATTTTCCATTAAAAATGAAGATATATAAAATATTTTTCGACCAAATTTCAAGACCGATATTTCGTTGAATTGTTTTTTTAGATTAACGTCAAATTTTGATGTTGATTACAAATAGTCTTCCTTGGTGAAAAATTACATTTTGTAATTACCTATTTTGCACGCATCTGTGATTCATCAATTTAAATGAAATGCGTGTTAAAATTGTTAGTGAAAGCTTAGTTCCAATAGCCTTTATAAGCCTATTAGGGTAACTCCGTGATGGATCACTTCTTTAAAGATATCGGTTGTATTATTAGTTAAGTTTTTCGACTACAGTCTATCAAAAATTATAAAGATGATAGTAAAAACCCACGTATGTAGGTATTCTTAACCAGAAGTGTGATGCTTTTTTTGAAAAAACAAAAAATGGAAATGACGTATATTCAATATTCTTTGATTTTAATCACTTTATAATATCTGCATTCCTCCATACTGACTGAAAATGATAATTATTATGTAAAAAATTGCCTAAATTAAATGTTCAAATTGTGCACCGTTGGCTGCCTGACAGTAGCTAAGACGATTAATAAATTCTGTTTGGACATCATCAATAACTTCAGGAGGTATACGATGTATCTCGTGACAAATTCTTGCTTTTAAATCTTCTAAATTAACCGGTCTAGTAACGTAGGTATACTTTGCTTTTTAAGTATCCTCACAAGAAATAATCTAGGGGTGTCAAATCAGGTGAACTGGCTGGACCCCTTCTCCCTATCCAACGATTCGGGAACAGCTCATCTAAATAAGCACGGATAGGTGCTGCATAATGGGGAGGTGCACAGTATTGTGAAAATTAAATATTAAAATCTTCAAACATTATTTTGTTGACATTTTTGTTATGTAACACTATAATTTCTCATGACGTGTGTATGTAGAATGACACGCTCTTTCAAATGGCATGGTCAAAATTGAGGGTTGCTATTTAAAAAAATTGTCGCTGATGTCATATCTGGAACAACGATGACGTCACAAATATGGGTCGTATGTCAAAAAGTGCCTTTTTAAAAACAAAATCGACGTGCCAGGGGATTTTTTCGAAAACTTCTCAGTTTCAAAAATAATGAATTTATTCGTTATTCGAAAGCACTGTATATTGCCATATTCGTTTATCCACGTCTCAGACTTATATACCTATCTTTTTGCCAGATGCACGAAATTCACTTAATTAAGTATTCTTTTTGCCATACTACAATTTCGTCTTTTTCAACGAATATTTCGTTTAAAATACCGAATTTCATGTCATGTATTGTTCTTCTAAGAACTGTATTAGACAATTTAGTCATGTCTTCATCTTCAGCTATTGCAGTTCGAATAATCTTTACGGTCTGTATTTCATTTCTGAAGAAAAATCCATGAATTTTCCTACTAATCGCGTATTTTACCTCATCAGCGACTTCTATATTTTCCTTCCTCGTGTTTCTATTTTTTTCTTTTTTGGGTTTACTTGTATGGCACGGTATACACTAGAAACTACATCTGGTGTCAATGAACTGCACATATCAACCGCGTCGCTTACGCTTATATTAGAATAATTTTTAATTGTTATTGTGTATCAAAACTTTACCAAATCAAGTACAGGGTGTACCATTGAAAACTTTGCACCCGGCTTATTTTGAGCTACGTTCCAAAATATTAAAATTGCCGTGACACGTCCATTTTGTTTTCGAGGGGGGACACATTTTAGCGTTAAATATAGATTCGCCAGAACAACCCGGGGGCGCATTCAACTTCAGAATGTTAATGATACTCTAGGTCGAGTGACACCTCATTCGAAAGTGTTTTTAATTCTGGTTGTAATCATGTAATTTTTTTTCAATTTTAGTTCATCCGTTGTTGTTGTTGAAAAAAAAATGTTTACTTATGCTTAGGAGTAAAAAACAATTTTGTATTAATTATTTAATTAATTGTTCAAAATGTCCGCATCCCACTTCTATGCAATAATAAAAACGTTATTCAATATTTCGGCGAACATTGTTAAGAATTTCGGGGCCATTATTCAATGATACGCCGTCTGAGTTCTTCTAAAGACTGCGGCTGAGTGGTATAAATTTTAGAATTTGTGTCCCCATAAAAAAAATTGAGTAGTGTCAGATCAGTAGGACCGCGGCGACCTATCCATTGATTTGGAAAATGTTCATTTAAAAACTGACGAACTGCAACTGTAAAATGTGGAGGTGTGCCATCTTGTTGCAATCAAACACTGTCTTCTAAAATGTTATCATCATTTTCTATAGTTTCAACAATCATTGGATAAATGTAGATATTCAAAAGCTCAAGGTACATATCAATAAATTAAATGATTAATACAAAATTGTCTTTTATTTCTAAGCATAAGTAAACATTTTTTTTCAACAAACGATGAACTAAAATTGAAAAAAATACATAACGACAACCAGAATTAAAAACACTTTCGAATGAGGTGTCACGCGACCTAGAGTGCCATTTAAGATTCTAAAGTTGAATGCGCCCCCGCGAAGGGGGTTGTTCTGGCTAGTTTGTATTTAACGCTAAATGTGTCCCCCTCGAAAACAAAATGGACGTGTCGCGGCAATTTTAAAATTTTGGGGCGTAGATCAAAATAAGCCGGGTGCAAAGTTTTCAGTGGTACACCCTGTATATAACAACGCGTTCAGTTTACACTCACCACAAAAGCATTTGCCTAATGCAATAGATAAAGAACACATCGAACTTCAGTGTAGTTGAGTCTTTACCATATCCACAGCTGTATCACTGTGCATAGAGAGCGGTACAATATTTATATCGATATAAATAATAATAAGCTGTTGTAATCATTATATATTTTTTTACACTTTATAGTAGTAGTGTTTATACAGATTCGGAAATTGCGGATCTTTACAGAGAAAGTAGAAATTGCCGCTTCATTCCAGGGAAGGTACGAACTTTAAGAGGGGCAGCGACGTGCATTGGTCTAGCATTCCCCACTACTACGGTAATCGGTTCCGTATCGCCAACGCCAATTCGTGCAAATCTAACTGTCCGGTCAACTGATGCCAGTGTTGTCAGATCTCATGCATTCCGAGGAAATCTCATGCTCTCATATTTTGATTACAAAATCTCATGCTTTTTAATAGACACAAAAAGAAATAATAAAATTATTAAAATTACTCTTTGAAATCTACCAAAACAAAGACCTAACGAGAAATAAAGCCAAATCGAGGGCAAAATTGAATAGATAGAGGTAGGTATCTACAATATTTGGGTACTTGAAATGTCCTTTATTGTAGACTGCTCTCTTAATAATTAGCAATGAATACATAAACGGGTTTGACAGTCTACGGATATGCTGTATTTACGCTGTATTGCAGTGATTCTTAACTCTATTCCGTAAGGGTACCTACATTTTCTGGAAACAACAGATTTTACGACCCGTGAGTCACCCTGCGTCACGTCAACTGCGCCTCAACGTTCGCCCGGCCTAACAATAAAATAAATTAGAAAGGTTACGTGGTTAATAACTTTTAAGTAAGTACCTGTAACTACCTACTTACAATGTAATATTATGATAAAATAGCAGAACATAATGCTTTTTAATGAAATAAAAATGGCATTACAAAAGTAATTAAAAATTAAGATGTGTCAAGAGGTGTTTTTTGATAAATTAAGCCATCTCATGCTTTTTTCTCCAAACCTCATGCTTCTTTGAAATTATTGTCATGCACTGAATTTTTCCCACCTGGCAACACTGCTTGATGCAAACACGCTGTGGTCGAAGTATGCGTGTAGCATGACACAAATACACGCAAGCGGCAAAATACAATTCACCATCAAGATCCGCACTTTCCAAATCTGTATATTATCTATGAGTCGCCTAGATTTTCGATGATTAGAAAAACCTGTAGCATACCCTATATCTAAACCCAGCCGTTTCGGAATTATTTGACAAAAAAAAATATAAGTCTGTGTTGTAGGTCTTACAGTGGTACTACTTTTCTTTAATAGTAAAAATGACTTTATTACTTTATTGTATTCTATTCAATAAAATATCACAACTAAATGAAAAAAACAAACAAACTAAGCATGCAAATTTGTTTTGATACCTATTATTACACTTCTGTGGTAGACATGAAATAAATGATGAAATTAAAATATTTCCCAGTTATTGAGATCACTCTATTTACGGGCTTACTAGGTCATTCAATTTTATATGTTTTTTAAATGGAATATAATTGCAACGACGATGACCTTTTTCAACTAATGTAGGTAGCTAATAATAATCACACATTTAAATGAAAAGTAATTATAAATATTATGTAGGTATCTACTATGTTTTTAATTATAATTTATCGTATCTATTATCACAAATTAATTATTCTTCTACATTTTTTTTTCTACAACTGTTATAATTATTTTCTTGTATCTCTGTTGCAGTTTCCCTTTATTCTCCTTGTAAAATAATGCATACATTTTAATTTTTTGACCACGTTATAGACACTTTTCATAATCACCTCTGAAGATTATCAGTGGAAACGATGAATTGTTAACCATTGTTGTGATGACCTACAGAAACGCTATTTATGATTTAAATAGTGGAACTGGTCACTTTCTTGTGTACTTATATTTAACAAAACAAAATATGTCCAGGAAACAATTACTGTGCGGGCTAATGTACCGACTAGCACTGAATTACCTACACCTGAAAAACCTATAGCAAAAAGTTAAAGTCACTCATCTCACCTATGGCGTACTGTTGAGAGTTAATAAGCTTGAAACCGATCTGGCAGACTGCTGATAAGTGACTAGCTGTTTGCTATAGGCTTTTCAGGTGCAATTTAATGCTGGTCGGGGCATTAGCCTACAGAGTAGTTGTTTCCAGGAATTCTGTGTTTGCAAAATATATCGTTCTCGCCTAACGCGATAGCTTTTTGAATAAATCGCTGTATTAAGGGAAATTCAAAAAATATTATCATTTAAAGTGAAATAAATAATTTTAACATATCTACATAAAAATCAAGCTTTATTATGAATGTCTAAGAACTTTAAACATAATATCGGATTATAGCTTGTATCGTTGTACAAGAGAAAACACACATACATACTATTAATTTCCTTACTTAAATAAAATAAACTAATCTGACTTCAAATAAATCATGAACATGTATCACGATCTAATCGTACACTGTAAACATCAATGTTTATCACGTCTAGCGGAATTGGATTCTTGGCTATCACAAAGAATTTTGAGAATGTTGATCAGCTGTCGAAATTGTTAGTATTTACTAGTATTCTAACACCTTCCACTGCCACGTTGCTCGCCAAACACGTAGGATGCAGGTACACATTTTCCTACATTATAATACATTAAGGATTTGCATAAAATATGCATTAATAGATAAATTATTTTAGAAGATATGGTTTAAATGTGCAATTAAAATCATCTTATAGAAGGGAAATAAATAACGATGGATAGGTAATTTAAACTTTGAAAATACTAATTATAAATACCTACATATTTACTGCTATTAAGTTATATACAGTGAGATCTAGATTAGCTGCTGTCTAGAAATATTATTGCTGCATAATTCAGTTATTGTAACTTTAGTTCATTAACCAGCAGAATCTTTGAAATAACAATGTTGGCTGTAGAAATATTTATGAACGAGAAAATTTTCAGTTACTAATAAATTAGAGATATTTGGTAAAAAAATTTCACACCAAACAACCTATCACGTGCGACAATTTGACTTTAGGTTTGCTTCAACCAGATTTATAAACCTGTGTGAAACTGTTAGAAACTACTTCTTGTAGTACATTCAGTGAAAATACATTGACAACTTAACGGACCAAACAATTGTAACAGTTGGAAACCAGTTTCTGACTCTGGTTGGAACAGATCTATAGTACGTACTGAAATTAATTACATGTAGAATATAATAACTTACTGTTTTTTTATTTTAGTTTGCATATAGACGATTAAAAACACAAGAATTAAAAATAATTAAAATATTAAGAAGTACTGTCAAATAAAATATCAATCTATATATAAACGTCAAAAATATTTCCAGTGTAATTATATGTAGGTGACTTGAAGGAGGACGAAAATTCCAGGAATGTTTTTGTATTAATATGATAACGTAGCAAAATACAAGCTTCTAATTGATTAGAAAACGTTGGTGAGAAATTTTTATGTGATGAAGCTTTTACTTACTGAAAATATAAATTGGCTAATTAAAAAAATAAGTATAAACACTTACCATAATATAAGAATAGTCCAGATTGTATTCCGTAATGTATCTATATAGTATGTCACAAACAACCACCGCAGAACAAGTTTAAAGCAGCACTAATACCTAAGCAGATAAAAATATAAAACCACACAAATTTTTCTCAGAAAGTTTCTCTTTTGATCCCTGCTTTGAATACAAGTATAGTTAAAGTAGGTCATTTTTTGCTTTGCATATTTAGAAAGTTAGATGCTATAGTGCGGAGAAATTCTCTGGAGACCCTTTGGGTTATAATAGGGGTGGTAATATCAAAGGTATTTTCTATATTTGCCTGCCATTGGTCGACTTGGGTTTACTATAGGGGATAGATTCATTTGCAAATATAGGTAGGTACCTATAAGAAATCACAATTATGAAATCACTAGTATTTCTTGAAATTTTATAATATCAGTAAATTATTCTTAGTAGTTTATAAAAAATTAAATTGTTATGTATTATATTATAAATTATTTTTTCTAACTTTTATCATATAAAGTAACATCTTTTGTTATCGAAACAAGTGTCAAAACGTTCTACTTTATGTAGGTACTCGCGACAAGAATTCAGACGACTTACGTCATACGAACAAATGAATAATTCATTATATTTTCATCAAAATATTTACGAAATTGTAATTGAGAGTAACAATACTACATTAAAAGTTTGCATTTTATATTGCACTACATTGCAAAAAATGATAGTTTTTAACGCGACTAAATGTCGAAAATTACGTTGACAATAAAAACAATTGCGTAACGTCAGTCGTGACGTAAGACACCTGAATTCTTGACGTAGTTATAACTAGTTACATAATGAAAACCATTATGCAACTGCTTACGGAAAGTTTGTTATGTCACTAATTGCAAAAAAGAATTAAACAAAATGCAAAAGAAAAATAAGAAAGTAACTTTTATTTAAGGCAGTAATTTTATAAATATCACTTTATTAATTATTATTATTTAATTATAAATATTCACAACGCAATTAGTACAGTTAGTGAAACTAATTCCAGTAATTACTCGGTTTTCCAAGAATATCACCGGAAATTGTTTTTTATTTTCTATAAAATTTCCAACATATTCTTCTGCAACAGAATTTGACTTCCTGCTGCTGTGTTGTTTTATTTTTAAAATATTGGCCCCAAGCAGAATCTGCAAGTAAAGTGGCCGAAGATCTTCTGAAACAGTGCCCCGTGAATAGTGCACAATTCGGCAAACCAATCATTTGAGCAACCATCTTTGGTAACTGAACAATACTGGTTGTACACCACATTTACCAATTCTATATCTAACAAAGAATCTATTGTGTTTAATATTTTCCGGACGTAGGTTTCTATACTTCCTGATAACGTCAATGAAGATTAGTCCTTCTATATCTCCCGGGGTGATTACAAATTCACGAATTGCTCTAGTTTTTGTATTTGGAATATTTACTCGAAAATACGTCTCCTCATTTGTAACATCTTCAACACGTAAAAATGTTAATTCTGACTTCCGACATGCATCGGCTATTCCCACAACCAACAGAACCTAAAGCAAAATATGTGAATCGTAAACTGACAACTAAATGAAGCAATTATTAGTTACTTTAGCCATTAAAAATTATTGTCATCCACCTCCGTCAAAAACTTCGCAATATTTACTTTTGAAAAAACGTTTGATTTCAAACTATTGTATGTTTTAATGTCTATATACCTTTTTTAAAAACAGCTCTCAACAGAGAATACTGTGACCATAGCGTAGAAGCCTTCAAATTTTTCTTACCTTCAAAATATGCCAATAGTACTTTCTCATTGACGTGTTTTACTTTCTTCTGTTCACGCCATTTCTCAAATTTTTCATAAGCCAAGTCTTATACCGCTTTAGATTTTTCAGGAATCGGTGAACATACATGTATTGCCGCTTCTTCGATATCTCTCGGTATATCGTCAGAATCTGAATGTAAATCATACATTTTTCCTAATAAATGGTAATAGTAACAATCAGCGTCACAGAATTGATCAGCGTATATTAAATGTCAAGCCAAAATTAATAACTTGTAAGTATTTCCCATTTTTCGTCAAAATTAGAAAGAATCTTCTGTGTTATACGTTATGAAATGAAATATCATACTTTTCATAACTGATTTCATAAATAGTTATTTTATTAGCTGTTACTTTTTTCATTTCTTTTAGTTTTTTACCTTACGTACCTAGGTATTACATTATTTGAATATTTACGTATCATTAACACTAACCGTGTGAACTTATTTTTACAGGTATACATTTTTCTTGCAATTGTAAACACGTTTTTTAGTGATTGTTATTATCATTAATTCCATGTATCAGAACTGCATGCTTTCCATAATGCATGACAATTCAGTAAGAGCAGTTGTCGTGGCTGAAGTAAAATTGATAGTAAGATATTGCAATTGTTGCTTTACACGCCTGTGCCGCCTAAAGTAAGAGTCAACATAAAATTTGTTATGCGAGATCATGAAAAAAGGAGTGACGGTAGCATGTCGGTGGATAATAAATCATGGCGCCCAGATAAGATGAATATAAGATAACCCCTGTTGCAGAAAAATTGTATATTACATTTTTTGTTATTATTCTTAACAACATGGACGCTTTTTAGATAGCGCAGTGTCACTATCTATGTAAATACAAGGTTGGAGAAACTGACAGACACGCTCATAAATCATTTACAAGAGTCAATAAACTATCCTTGTAAAAAGGAGATGCCACAATCACACTACTTGTTAATCTACTAGCAATGGCGGCACTCAGCTAATCAGCACAAAGCGTAAACATTCATTTGTTTATTTTAACAAAGA
This sequence comes from Monochamus saltuarius, assembly GCA_025584915.1. Taxonomy (NCBI): domain Eukaryota; kingdom Metazoa; phylum Arthropoda; class Insecta; order Coleoptera; family Cerambycidae; genus Monochamus; species Monochamus saltuarius. The sequence goes on along the minus strand of CM046726.1, from coordinate 25,517,099 downwards.
TAAGGTTCTCGAAACATTTTATTACCAGTTACCCTGCAAGTTAAAGGCGTATCCACTTCATTCCACTTATGAACGATAATGAACAGATGAGTAAACAAAGGATATGAACGAAAAAGATAGTTCTCTACATATAGGTACCTAAGCTTTCTTGGTGTAAAAGTTGCACAATAATTATTCTGTTCATAGAGCGTCGATTTACAAAATTAGATTGTAACATTTGTGTTATTTATTGTCTCCCACCTATTACGTACCTAGACATATAAATTTCTTTAGCGGTTACCCACAACTGCATAAAACTGATACATTTGTTTTGCGATGTGTAACGGAAATGGAAATTGTCGGGCACTTAGTTTTATGCTCTCATTGTGACTGAATTAGTATTATATATCTTATTTTCGATTCAGATAAAATACATAGCGTACATACACATGCACTGTACATGCTTTTGCAATAATAATGACTCACTCAAAATAGTTTTTAAATTTCTGGAAGTTCTGAGTAGAAATTTCATTAAATATCTATTGATGAGTGAGACGATTAAGAACGAATGTTAAAAGTTGAAAGTAGATTTCATTACAGATACGTCAGCAGTTCAAAATAAATTGCAAAATTCATTCTTAAGAGTGTTATTATGGCAAACGATATGTGAATTGCTTTTTTGTTTAATTTTTAAGTATTGTTTCATGTACAATTTGCGCTTTTCACTTTCGTCTTTATATATTTTTAAGTAAATCATTACTATTTTTTACAGATAGATATTTTATAGCAAGGTATTTGCAAATAACAGGAAATCGATATTCATACACCACTATTAATAACCACGCAAGTAAATCATTACATTCTGAAATTACTACGTAGCGAGAATTATGAATTTATTGAACAAACAAATTTGTATATACAATTACATTATACTTACTTACAATCGATGCATCCACAACGCAACTTCGTAAATTGTTCAATGACTATGTTAGTGTAAGTTATTAGTATTTATTATATAACAAATGCAATGACAACTTAATGAATTGTGCCAATGTGGAGATTAGTGCCATCTGTCCGTCTTTACTAAATCAACGATTAGGTATATGTTTGATGAACGAAATAATAAACAGTGTAATAAAATAAATTAGCAGATAATTACTTATTATGTAATTTTAACATTTTTTGTAAGATTTGTTACAATAATTTAATTAACAGACACAAATGAGCAAATAAAAGGTGTTCTCACCTATCCATAAAATATATTTTCTTAGTGGTTACAGTATGTTGATTTCAATTAAATGAAAACTAATAAACAAAGCTTAATAGGTATAGCTATTATAAATAAGACAATATTTTCTGATACCCTAACATTAACTTATTTTTGAATGTGCTATTCTTCATTTTTAAGGAATTACACTAATTAAAATGAGTTGAAATTAAATTATCTATGGCCTTATCTAAATATCTCAGTGTGATAAATATTAGTTAAATACTTGATTAAAAAAAAAACATTTTAAGGAAGGTCCGAAAAGAAACATTTTATATGAAATAAATATGCCCGATAAAATATTAACAAGATTTCCACTAGGTATATTATTTTTTCCAGTCATGTTTGGGACATGCCTACGTATATAATCTTGCGTAGCTTTTAAAATTTTATTAAATAGGTACCTTTCCTTACCATAAAATATTTTTAATACTGTTATTTCAATACAGCCTACTTATATCTGCATGTGATTTTTTATGTAATTGGATCGGTCAGTGGTCGCGCGGTTCAAGGCGTCAGTACTTGAATCGAGGTGACTAGACCGCTGTGGGTTCGACCCCCGCAACCGGTAGACCGTATATAAGCTACATTTGTGGAGAGATTGGCACCCTCTCTGCGAGTATGGTAGGGTAGAAGAATGTTGGCTTGGGTCAATGTGAGAGACATTTGACATTTGACTACCCCCCTAATTAATGCGGTTTTCCAGGTTTCTCTCATTCCTGTACTGAATGGTGGTTAGGGCCTACCAACGTAAGTCGTTCCTGGGCGCAAATGCGGCCTGCTTAATAATATGCCGCCCCCCTCTCACGCACAACTCTTCGACTTCTGGGCTAATCCTCGTGATTAGAATGAGGGGTAGAAATATTATTATTATATTTTTCCATATTGAATAGAAAAGCAAATGAAATTGGTGGCGCTCAGCCCCCTGATCGCTCATTGATGTTGGTAGTTTTAATGCACTCAGTTATCAGCAGGCATTTTATGTGTCATAACATTGGCATGATGTCTCAATGTCAATCAGTACGATACTGCCCATGACAACTGATCGTTCACTGATCACTACGACATGTTTACAAACCTAACGTAAGTATAACCAGTGACTAGAAATTCCTGCTGCTGCTGAGTACACACTTATCCTCAATTATTTACACAACGAACGATTTCTACGCCACTGATGTAATTTTTTGGCGGCTTACGATAAGTGGCTTTGAAAGATTTTATTGATAGTAAGGATAGTGGGAGGAAGAAAATATGAAAAAAACTTTGAAACAAGTAAATACCAAGTCGGTCATATAGAATTGCACGATATCTCCAAGGCAACTTTTAAAAAGCACTTGAACTCTGTTTAATTGAAATCTGTGTTTTCCTTCATATCTATATACCGGATGTTCCTCTAAGACTTTCAGTGCTTATACCTCAGAAACTAATATAGCCAGTGCGACGAAATGTGGTATACAGACACTAGATGGCACGTAGAATCTGATGATAACATCAGTTCTTATACAGGGTGTTTAATTTTTCACAAAATCGATTTAATTTTGATTTTTCGGTAGGCATTTCCGCTTAATGTTTAAATTGAAGAGACTAACATCGGTAAACGTCAAAACTATGAATTGTCAACTATTAATAGCATAGAGTATTTTATAAATAACGGTAAATAATGTACTGAATTCAATTTGCCCATGCACAATGCTATTATTGAGACTTGTTGATAAAGACTTAGACTTGAGTTGAGGCCTTTGGAGCACTGGGGTCGCTGCGCCGACGCATTCTTCCGTTACAGCTTCGTTTGTCGTTAATATTATGTTCAGTAAGAATAATTTAAATACGTATATAAAGTACATAAAACAGTGCCGCAAATAAATAATTACAGAAAATGTTCTTTCAAGCAATTCAATCACTATCCAAACCAGTAGATTCTGTGCCTAATGAAAATTAAGAGAAATGGTTGCATATAAAATATTGTTGAAAATGCTTTCGAGATACAGGGCGATGACGTTGAAAAAATAAAAACTATTTGGGAAACTTAAAATAAGAACGGAAGTTAACACGGATGCATGTTTACAACTAAATATTTTTTACATATTATAGGTTTCCTGTTGTTTAAATTGTCAGTTGATGTGAATGTGAATTTCAATATCAATATAATATTTACTTGTCAATATTTTGTTTTATATTAAAACTTTGTAATTCTTCCTTAGACAAAAATGTTCGTGTTACTTTTTGGAGAAAGTTACTAATTTTATATAAATTAAACATTACAGAACGTTTACTGTATAAGAATCTACACCAACACGAACAGTGAAATGTGCGAGAAAGATAGCCTTATACATTATGCATTTGTAAAGGAAGGATAAACAATATATTTTTGCAGTTCTGTGCCACTTTTCTTTTAATACTAATAAAATGCCTTCATGATTTTATTAGATTTATTCACTAATAGACATAGAAAAGAAACTAAATACGAAACTTTTATTTTATATTACTGCACTAGGTACTTAGGTAAAAAATTAACACATTTTTGAATTAATGGTAAATAGTACCTATTATTGCCATCTAGCCAAAATTACGATATTTTACAAAATGGTGAAAATAGAATTAAGTATGTATGCTGGAAAAATGCATTACAATATCTACTTACTTTATTTATTGAGATTGGCTTCAAATATTTCAGAGAATTTATATCAGATCAGATAGATTACTTTATCTCTCTATCTTTACTTTGGAGTACAACCTACCTCTACCTCTAAAAAGAGTTTATCATCCATTAAAATTTCTTTAAAATAGAGGTGGATATAGATTTTCACTACAATTCTTTTGCAAAATTGCTTATTAAAATAGGTACTTAGTTATTCCTTATTGTCTATCACCATTTTTTTTTTAATAGAATGCTTAGAATATCCGTAATAATAGATAATAGTTGTATGTACTACCATGTTACATGAATATTTATGCAATTTATTAACATGCCAAATATATGTTATCATTTTTGCTTATGTTTTTAATATAAGCACTGAAAAATGTAAGCAAATTACTATGTATCTACATAACATCTTTTCTACTCGACAAATGCCTGTTAGATAACCTTCAACAAAATTATGTAAATTGCAGTTGCTTGCTAATATTCCTATATAGAAAGGTATCCGCAGTATATTTATATTTACTATAAGTGTGTATCAATCGTAATAATAATTATTATTATCATTGAAGAAGAAATAAAAATTCCAGCACACAAAATAACAATAATTAAACATAATAAACGTACACTCTGTCGAAGTCTGCGTTAAACTGCAATGATTGTAATTTACATGTTATGTGTTTAATCAATTTGAAATTATGTTTGTAAAGAAGAGATAACTGACACTTAACTTTTGTTAGAAAGTTTAAAACATAAACTCCTACATTTAAAAACAATTCCTAAGTAGGTATAGGCAATGCCGATGCGTTTTTTAGACAAATACTTATTTCTAAAACATAACAAATTTGATTAAAAACAAACTTTTTTCAGTTAATTACTATGAACACAGAATCTATTACATTATCTACTGAGAAGTTAAAAATAATGTTCATATAATGATACAAATTTATGGTACTATGACCTCTATGATCATTTTTGTACACTGAACATATGACAAAGCACTTATTAGCGTTTTTTTCTGTACATTATGTACAATTTTCAGAATATATTCTTCCGATGTTAAATACACATATTTTGTTCAATGATTTATATTAGAGTTCCATTTCCTGTTGGTTTTCTCTTTTTGTGTAGGTATTTATTTCTATGAAATGTATCAATATATCCTTTATAATAATACCTACATGGAAATAATGTGTACACAATTCTGATTAAATATTATGCTTATTAGCTCTCATCAGTACACTATAGGTGAGTGAAGAGTTAAGTGACGACTAAAGTCTTGTCCGCATGGCTGCGAAATTCGCGCAAATTATTTAATGACGGGAAAATTCTCAACTTTTAGCCAATTTTGCCAACTGCAATATTTTTTATCATATTTATCATAAAACTGTCATTGTTTGTCATGGTAGATTGTTAAAAGCTCAAGTTAAACTTACTAATCCTGCATATTGATGAACATAGCGATAATATTCCTGTTTTGCAAAATTCACGAAATGTTGACACTTTCCCCGTCATTAATAATTTAAATCAAAATCTGCAAAATTTGCGAGAATTTCTGCGAATTTCGCTTCCATGAGAACAACATGTCTCTCAAACTCGATACACCTGAGTCCGCAAAATATAGCACAGTTATATCTAGCGACCACCTATTGACAATTATTTTTTGTTTATAGGAACAATTCGTTTTTTTCATTACAAACAAATACTTTTTTCGACGTAAAGACTATATTAAGAAATTGATTTAAAAAATTATATACCTCCCTAATCGTTACATATTTTCCACATCTTTTAATTAAAAATATGCATATTTTAAATAAATAAACTGATTATTTGAATCGAAATGCACATTCATTTCAATCAAAAAACATTTTTTTATTTCTAAACATTTGAACAAATTATTTAGGGAAATCATTTTTTAAAATTAAGTTTTCATAAGTTGTTCAAAAAATTAAATTTTATTACTAAACAAATTCCTGAAACAAATCAATTTATTTTTGTCAAAAAAATATCATTACTTATATCAAAAAAGATTTGTTTCTCGATAATAAATTAGGTTTAAATTGAATCGTTTGCTCACAAATTTTTTTTTAGGTGTAAAATAGGTAACTTCCTATTCTGTAAAAGAAAAATTATATTCTTATAGGTAAGTACCTAAAGTTAAATGGAATTCTACACATTAATTTGCATAAAATTTTCTTTCAATTAATATGAAATATTTGTAAATTTATAAGTTTAACGGGATATATAAATGTTATAATGTTATAAGCAAAATTATCAAAATGCTCAATATTAAATGAAAACGTACTCAATAATTTAATTCATTCAGTATCTTTAACCGACATGCTCACTTGCACTCATCTACTAACAGTTTACCAATATTTTACCTATTGCATAAAGTAGCTTATGTAAAGAGACATTTTTAAATTTACTTCATTTGTCTAATGGGTTTTAACTTATACAACCCTTAGGGGAAGGTGTAGCTCGAATGTAAAATTAAATTATTTAGAAATTAATTGAGTAACTAACATAAACGACACGATGAGTAAACGGTTGCTACATCAAGAGGCAATTTGTGGAGTGCAGAGTTAATTTAATATGTTTACTTATATGGGTTGGGAGTAGTTGGCTAGAACTGGAAACGAAAATGACTCTTTAAATATTTCTGCTTTTATGTTGTTATTAAAAGTCCTATAAAATTACTGACAGGAGAGCATAAAAACCTTTTAAAAGAGCGTGCATATGCCTTTGCCGACTTTGAAAATTTCACCGGTCTTCCCGTGTACCGACCCTTGGTTATACTTGAAGGGCTATTTGACTTCAGTGTGGTGGAGGGACAATTAAAAATATATAGCTGTAGGAGGGATTTAACATTTTATAGTTTCTTTCACTGGATATTTTACAAATCAGTTGTGTTTGTGAGTTTATAAGGTCTAGTGCAAATATATATGTACCAATACGGGTGCCAATTTGATAACAGTAACTAATTTCGTGCTGGAATTTTGACCACATTTTGTTTGCAATTGACAGGTACCTAATATAATAACCTATATTATAAAAGCACACGGTTAAAAAAGTTTTTATTAGAAATCTGTATGTAATTATAATAAAACGAGTTATCTAATTCTAACAATAAAAAGCAAATTGTTTAATCGTGATGCTTAGTTGTAATACGTACATTTTATTTTAAAAATATGAAGCAATAAAATAAAATTAATTACCTACATTCGTTTTTTACATTGATTTATATTATTTATATCCTTTGAAATTTTTTATATAATAGAGAATATCTATGATTTGGAATAAATTTTGCATTTATACATATCTATTAACTCTTACAATAAGTGGATAATGGAAAATTTAGTAAAATTATTTTTGAACAATGTAGCGAATTTTAACATTAATTTTGTATCTTCTTACACGTACCTTGAAGATACTGTTGAATATATGCATTTGCTTTAATTTTGTATTTATTATCTGTATTCGTATGGCAATTAATTATAAGTATACTTTTATTTGCGTGTAAAAATACAAAAATACTTTGTTTAATACAAAATATCAATGCATTTCTTTTAATTGTTTCTCTGGATATCTTCGCACTACCAAAAATAATTAACAAAAAATATCGACGAAACTGTTAAATGTGGTAAAATCTAAACATATGATATTAAAAGGTAAGAGTAGATTATTTTCTATCCGTCTTAGCCTACTTTTTATTAATTTTGAGAAATTGCATATAATTCCGTACCTACCTATCTTTTCCTATAAGTATGTAATAATATTCTATTAAGTAAAAATACAATAAATAAGAATGTGATCCATTTATCATGTGTTGTAAAAATAAACAGCCGTTGGATGGTTATGCGCATGCACTGTAAGTAATTTTATTTAAAAATAACTTACTACACATATATTATCTAATACACGTCACTCATGTGCCCATGCTTTCATGAATTGGTTTCTATTTTTACTAGGTAATTTTTTCCGTGGTTCCATACTTGCTTAATGAATATTCGTGAATTCGACAACTTCACTATTCACTAGTTTGTTTATGACCTAAAATTTATAGAAAAATTATTATTGCAAATTGACTAGGTATATGATATTTTTTTGATAATTTCGTAGCAAAAATGAGAACTTTAAGGATTTGTAAATAAAAAAGTACTCTTGTGAAATTCGATGTGGATAACATTTTTCGAGAAAAAGGGTTTTAATAATCTCATTAAACATCTATGGAACTTAAAACAGCTGCTTTAAATGAAAGAAAAAAAAAGAGTTTTAACAATACTTATATGCATGGACATGTTCACTTTCACTTGATAAGTTTTTGTAAACTTTCGAAACAAAAAATTTTTACTTCATTTTTTTTTTCACTATTCGCCATAATTTGTTCTCAGCTATAATTTCCTACGTTTACGCGTATAGGTTAAGAATTTCTTTGTATCTTGTTGGATGTTGGTCTTCAAATCTTGTTAGGAGTCCTTGGACGGTTCACATAAACACGGGATTTAAAAAAACTCCATAGAAAAAAATCACAAGGGGTCAAATCGTGAGAGCGAGCCGGCCACTCTAAATCGCCCTTAATTGAGATGAGGCGCTCCGGGAAGTGTTCCCTCAATATAGCCATCGATGTCCAACTCGTCTAGCCGTGGAAATTCCTGTAACATGTTTACATACCGGTCCGAATTTACTATAACTGGGACTTCATTTTCGTCAAAGAACCAGGGACCAATAATTCCAGCTGAGAAAATTGCACACCACACTGTGACTTTAGGTGAATGCAAAGGCCTTTGATGCAGTTCTCGAGGATTGGTGTCAGCCCAGTAGCGCATGTTTTGTTTGTTGACGGTTCCACACAAATGCAAATGAGCTTCATCACTAAAAAAACAATAGTGTCCTCAAAAATGACTTCCAGTAGAACATCACATGCGTTCTTCCTACAATTGAAGTCACGTTCAGAAATTTCCTGCACCATTGTCATTTTGTATGAATGGAAATAAAGATCATCATGAAGAATTATCCTCACAGAACGATCGGAAAGTCCAAGGGCAGACGCACGTTTGATCACAACACTGAACCTCTCACTGCCTTATTGTTAGACCTTATAAATTTTCACTCATCTTGGAATATTTCAACAGACCTATTTTTTATTTATACTTACACAGTTTTATTTATATTTTAGGACATAACCAACGTTTTCACGAAAAGTCTATTTCCATAAGTGCTCTTATTACGATCCATCATAAACACTATTACAACTAGTATTGGCAATCTTGTCTTACTTTTCTTGGTTTTGTCTTGGTCCCGCAAGACGGGGCTAGACAAGACCAAGACAGGACTTGATTTGCAAAACAAGATTTTTTAAAAAGGCTTGTAAATATAAGGAAATATTGCATTATCTACTATTGTTGGTATATACTTTTAGATAATATCCAACATATAACATTATTTTTAAAATCAAAGTATACTGAGTCTAGGTCAGGTTCTGTTGAATTGAACTAATTATAAACTCACTGCCACTTGACTGAAATAGCTCCAATTTGTTTCGCCTATTTCGTTCATTATTTAAAAACTGGCCGTTGCTATATCTTATAACGTCTAGATATATTTAATGCGGTTCAGCTCACAACATATTTCATGCATTTAACTTTTTTTATTTGTCAAATTTCAAATAATTGTACTTTTGTAACATCGTGTCATCATATTCAATATGTTTTCATTTAACCGTTTGATGATTTATATTTTTATCCATGCAAATGGTGACAATTTTTCTATTTGTTGACTATAGTAAAGGCGCATTATTCGTGACAATCAGTGTAGTAGGTTCCATGCGTAGCAAAATAGATGCATATCATTATTCAAATTCTTCACTGTCCATATCCTCATGATAATGTTGCGGCTCGAACACATTTAAATCATTACTGAAAAATAGATACGCATTTACATTCGATCAATTTTGTTACCGCTTGTGTTTTGAACAGCAAAATTTATACTGAAGTGAGAAACTATTTATTTGATATACAAGGATTTTCCGGATAGTTATGCCCTGACCTCGGTAATTGGTCGCTGCCAGTAACAAAATTAAAGCACACATCTTTAGCTTCAGTTGATATTCTTTACATTGTAGCATTGTTTCCTTCTAATCTCATTCCTTCATTAACGTCATTGCTATTTTTTGCAAATTGATAACTTCGTGAGAACTCATTTTATCACTCTGGTCACATCAACAAGTATACTTGATTGTGCACTGTTCTAAAAACCCTAATTTTACATTTCTCTGTGGACTTGGGAATTATAGTTTTATCAACTTGAAGGGCAATTTAAACGGTATTACGCAGGACAATACGAAATATTGATATGTAATATAACAGCTGAACCACAGGTTTATGCATAAATTCGAAAGCATTGTAAGGTCCTCTCAGACTTTCTTATAATATGCAAAATTAAAGAAGAGCAAATTCACCGGCTTTCCACTTTACAATAACAAAAAACGATGCCTTGCCTGGAACATAAAGAAATGGGCGATATGATACTTCGCATTTCCTCTAGACATCTAAGGAATCTTAGTCCATCAAGAAAGAACATGTGAAATATTCTGGTTCCACAGAAAATTTGATGACAAACGACATTTTTCAACGGGAAACGTCAACGGCCGTCAGTAAACGCAGCAATAACCGACGATCTAACAGCTAACCGCTTGTTTATCATAGACCGGAAAACAAAAATGTAATATCTGATCAATACAGGCGCGGATATATGCGTTTATACCAAAGTACGACTGTTAAATCGGACTACGCGGTCAACGGATCTGATCTGATCTGATGCATGTCACATTTAGTCTAAATCTGAAATTACGCCTTAAACTTTCGCAGACGTCGACAAGCAAGGTCCTATGCCAGACTTAAGAAACCGTCGCCTCGTCGATACAGCGACAAATCTCGCATCTCACGAATTAACCGTTTCTATACATGGTAGTTCAACCAAGACAATCAGTGATACATCCAACTACTATAAAATACCTGCACAGTTCTCAGACACCGTCAGACATTACTCGATTATCATTCGTCGGTCGCACCATGGAACACAACGTAGTGCATATTGAGGCAACTCCTGGACTACTTCTTCATATTCAGCAAACCTCGCAGATTAGCTCCCGATCATTTAAAAAGTGGCATAGTAAGAATTTCAGTTCTTACTCAGACAAGGTGTTATCTGCTCTTCCAAAAGTCCCTAAAAAAAGATCAAAGGTAGTTACCATGTGACGGGTACCGCGCTCGAAAGTTCAACAATAGTTCAACGACTTGACTTACTTAAGGGTACCGACAAGTGTAATGATGTGCACACCCCAGTTTGAAGATGCATTTGATAAACTTAAAAATAGTTTAGCAAATGCTACCATTCTTCCATTTCATTGCCGCGCCTCATTGCCATCTTTGGGGACGCATCTGATTACGCCGTTGCTGTTGAAGCAATACGTCGACAACATCTAGCTATCATTGGTGTTTTTTATAAAAACAGTGCACACAAAAATATAGAGCGTATGATCGTTTATTATTAATAATATACGAACCCGTCAAAAAAGTTCTGCTACGCAGTAAAAGGGACTCAGTTAACATTCCATATAAAGGTACTAAAATCTTCATTGATCGGAAGATTCATAAATCCAAGTAGCAGATTCGAACGCATCCACATGTATATAATACGCCCTCTATCAAGTTCGCAAGGCTATCGTTATTATTTCATTTGTGTGGATCGTTTCACACTCTGGCCAGAGACAACACCTCTTATGAACAAAGCAGAAACAGTGGCCCGTGTTTTTCTAGAGATTTGGATAGCACAATTCGCAGTACCTCTTACGACTACGATAGTTCAAGGCAATAGTTTGAGGTGCATTTCTTCTGTTACTTCTTATTGGAGCAGAACACCTATCTACAACCGCGTATCACTCTGCGGCTAATGGCATGGTCCAAAGGTTCCATCGACAGTTCAAAGTCGTCCTCTTTCTTGAGAAAGAACGATGGATCGAGGGTTTCAATCAACTACTGGGATTCATAACAGCCATATAGATGACCTTAAAGCAACCGGGGCAGAGGTGGTTTATAACTCATCTATTCGTCTATCAGCAGATTTTTTTTGTTCATATGAAAATAGAGCCAGCTGGACTACGTTGCCCAACTTCGTCGTCTCTTCGAGAACATAAGGCCAGCATCCATAAAGAATCGCGCACATATGTTGAAATTGAACGAACGGCACAGAACGGAAAAATATAAAGTACATGGAATCCTATGGTATAATGTACCATGACAGTACTAAGCTAAATTTCTCGAATCCATTCTGACGTATGTGCGTTGATGTGATATACAATTCCGCGCCGTGCGTCCGTTCTGTGCCGTCTGTCCGAATCCAACATATGTGCGCTTTCCTTAACGCGACACGTAGACAGAAAAACTTTTTTTTAACAACTGGCAACTTCGCCAAACGCGTTTGTGCGACTCGATGGCGTCCTCGGTCCACTATTGTCACCCTAGGACGGACCGTTTGAGGTGTTAAGACGATCTGCCCACAACTTCGTCATACACATAAATGGCAAAGAGTCGTGATTAAATACAGAACGACTGAAACAAGCACATATGCTCGCAGAAGACATCATGAAACAGACGATAAAAATAAGTGAAGTAGAAATGCATGACGAGGACAGTCAGTTGCAGTTGAACCAGCGCCACACAACCGTACATGGTCAGACAGACATATCATTTGCAAGTGGCAACGCATTAAAATTATTAATTGTACACTTCCATTGACATTTATTTTTCTGTCTTTGTCATTTTTAAATGATTAGCGTATTATTGGTTGTTACATTTACTCGTATCGCTTACTACATTGAAATTGTTTTCATAGTCTAATATTAATGTACCTACCAGATCCTAAATCGACAAATTGTTGCGTTAATATCAAATTAACTGGTATCTATAAAGTTGTGTAAAATTTATATTATGTATATCAAATATACAGTGTTCGGGATGTGGGTCTTTTATTATGCCGTATGAATTGTGACCGACAACAGATTTTGATATGTTACAACATCGCACACCTCCCAAGTCAGATGTTTCTACATAATAAGCATAAGAAACCATAAATATACTTACCCGATAACTGTTGCTCTTCTCGGATACTCACCATGAATGGTTTTCTTGGAGCTTTTCTCATAACACAGACTAAAGTTTGAAACAGAGCCATAGAATTTTGCCGTAAATTAACATGTCATGCAGCTCATGATTACTAAATGTTTATTTTTTGTTTATGTAATCTCACTAACATCAAACTCTATGTAAGTACAAATAAACAATAAGTAGGCACAACCGAATGAGCACACGCACGTTTATAAAACATTTCTTAAACATTGTCAAATTTAACGTTTATATATAATACTTCTATCCATCTATTGGTTAGATATTGAATCAATAGGTTTTTCGAATTTGGGTTTTTACTGTATTACCATAATTTGAAAACAAAATTGTACCATAATAAATATTTTTATTAGTGTTGAAAAATACGTTATACTTATAAAACGTAATCCAAACGTGACGTGAAAGGTTTTCTAAACGCTAATAAAACTCTAAATAAAACATTTTCTATTAGTAATATTTAATAAATGTCTCTTTATAGTTAAAAATTAAGTTTTCTTGCGCGACAATTTTTTGTTGTTTCAACCTTCGATTTTCAACCACTTTTAAATATTGATTAAACGCATGCATGCCCATTAGAAATATCAAGTAAATATGTACGATGTACAACAGTTTTAATGTAGGTTTGAGAATAACAGTACTCGATAACACATTGCAAGGTTGCACATTACAGTACATTATAGTTTGAAGATTTTTAGGAATCCTCTTGTATACTTACTTTGTTAATATTGATACAAAAATACAAATTACGAACAAATTATGTTAAAAGAGCGTTTTCTTATCCTAATAATAATAATAATAATAATAAGCTTTATTCCGTAGACACACTACAGTGTATAGAACAAGTCACAAGAGATAACAATAGTAAATATATCACATTGTCAACAAACAAATGGTAAACAACAAACTAAAATACAGTAATAACACAAACAACAAAAAATATATTTAAACTAAAGATGACATTCAAAATATTCTTGCAAATTGTAAAACGAGTTGGCCAACAACATACGCCTAACAATTCTTTTGAAAACCGGAATGCTGTCAATTTGTTTGACCCTTGCTGGGAGATGATTAAATAGCCTTGGAGCCAAAACAATTGGACTATTTGCTGATTTAGTCAAATGATGTTGAGGGAAAAGAATATTATTTTGATTTCGGAGATTGTATCCAATTTGTCTGTCTGAGTATTGTGAAAATTCATCAGGATGAATCTTGACATATGTAACGCATGCAAGAATATACATGGACACAACTGTCAGTATTCCCAATTCATTAAACAATTGACGGCAAGATTGTAGTCTTGACTTAAACAGCATGCTACGAATAATTCTGTTTTGTGCTATTAGTAAGTTGTAAATGGTAGAACAATTACCCCAACAGACAATTGAATAGTTCAAGATTGGATACACTTGTCCGAAATAGTACATTTTTAAAACGTCAAGACCGACGAATTCCCTTAAATTATAAATCACATAATTTTGAGTAGCTAATTTCCTACAAAGGATTGATACATGTGAGTCCCAACTCAAATTCCTGTCAACTGAAATGCCCAAAGAAGTAACAGTAAGTTTATCAGTAATGGACTTACCATTTAAGGGTACGTATAAACTGAAGTTTGACTGAAAAATGGAAAAAGAAATCATTTTTTGAAACATTTAAAGATAGAGCATTTCTATCACAATATTCACCCATAATTTGTACGCATTCTTTGCCTTTTTGTGATAACTGGTTTATATTTTCCGCTTGAAATCCAACTGTAGTATCATCGGCAAAAAGAGATAAACAACTGCTATTAAAATATGATTTTAAGTCATTGATGAAAATTATAAATAAAGTTGAGGAACTCCTAAAGGAACAATTCTGTTGTCAGAAATTTCGTGCCTGTTTTCTTCTCGAATCACTACTTTTTGCAAACGGTTACACAAATAAGATCTTATCCAGTTCAAAGCCAAACCCCTTACACCATAGTGTTCTAACTTTTTCAAAAGCATGGCATGATTCACAGTATCAAAAGCACGACTTAGATCAAAATAAATACAAGCCGGTTTATTTTTTGATTCAAAACTCCTTAATATAAATTTATACACAGAGAGAATAGCGTCCTGCGTAGACCGTCCGTTACGAAATCCAAATTGATTATCACTGAGTATGTTATGTTCATTCAAAAAAAAATTTAAATTTTCAGAATACGCAGTTTCATAAATTTTTGAAAAAACTGAAAGTAGTGAAATACTTCTGTAATTGATTATTTTATCACGGTTTATGAATTGGGACAACTAATGCTTGTTTTAAAATCTCAGGAAATGACCCTTTCTCAAACGAAATATTAATGAGTTTAGAAATAGGAAATGAGATACGCTACATGCTTAATTACAGAGCAAGGAATGCCATCGAATCCCTTAGAGTCTTTCTTCGATACTTTTTTAATTATGTCAACCACTTCTTCTGGAGTAATAGGCAACAGGTTTAAAGTGTTTTTTATGCGATCACTTAAAATTTCATATTGGTCAGGATTGACGTCAATTTTACAAATCTCCTGAATAGAATCTAAAAAATACTTGTTGAAAGCTGAAGCAGAGTCACTGGAAGGAATAGATACACCAGTACTATCAAACATGGTGTTTGGAATATGTTTATTATCTGTAACATTAACATGTTCTCTTATTACGCTCCAGGCGGCACGGGATTTGTTGTCCGCATTACTAATTTTAATATTGTAATAGTTTCTCTTAGTGTCCTCTATTAATTTTCTGTGAGCTCTTTTTAGTTGTAGGTACACTTCCCTAATAATATTATCAGGGAATTGCTTATATACTTTATGGACGTCCCTCAAGAATTTACTTTGATTTTTAATTTGGGGTGTAATCCAAGATTTGACTTTTATTTTATCGTTCACGAAATGTTTCTCTACAGGAAATGCTATTTCAAATAAATCCAAAAATCGATCCAAAAAAAATGAAAACTTACAGCCTTTATCAAGTGGATCATCAATGACAGCATTCCAATATTCACTCGAAACAAGCGTCTTAAAAACATTAATATTAAAAGGATTGTTGCAGTCACGTTTAAAATAAAACTTTTATTTTCAATATTTGGCTTAGTATTATAGTCAAATTTTAACATTTGAAGAGTGTGATCGGAGAAGCAGGATGAAATATATTAGTGTTTTTGTCGGAAAACTCAATATTAGTGAATATGTTGTCAATAACACTTCCCGAGTCTCCTTTGATACGAGTATATTGATAAAAACACTGTTTCAGGCCATATGCGGCAAATGTATTGACCAACCTATTAGCATTTGATGTCATCTCGTTCACGTCTAAATTTATATTATAATCACCACAAACAAATAAATACTTGCGGCAATCTGAACATATAATACCTAACATTTTATCCAACAAATCCAGAAATAAATATACGTTACTGTCAGGTGTCCTATATATACATGCTATTAAGATATTCAGTGAATTATAAACAACTTCAATAAGCGCATATTCGAAGTAAGACTCAATTTTATCAACAGAAATATTTTTAATACGAATGTTATAAATATCATTACGAATATAAATTGCGACACCACCACCGTTCATGTCTGTTCTGCAAAATGAATCTGCTAAGGTATAATTATTTAATTTTAAGACAGAAGCCTCGTCATATGAGAACCATGTTTCACTTAGGCAAACAATATGTGGAAAATTTAGTGTACTAAGGAATGTATACAATAGTGTCAGCTTATTTCGAGCACTTCGAATATTAAAATGACATATGACCAATGAAGTTGTTACTTTATTAATTGAATGATCCGGAACTGAAAGATTGCTGGCGAAAAAAACGAAATTGCTTCACAATTATATTTTTAGGCCAAAATTCGGGTCTATAAAGCAGGTCCCTTGTTTCTTCATTGTAGTCCGTACATATTCGGAAAGCGACGTTGGTTCCTTTGCTATTAAGTTTTTCACACACAAATTCATGAGTCGGTAATTTATTCTTCAAATACGAAGTAATGTGCTTCTCTACGGTATCCGCTTTACACCTCCCAACGTAAACCCATAGTTTTTTAGTTGGAGCAGCAAAGGATGAAAATTCATCTTGAACAGTTGCTGTGCCCCTAACACTAGATTTGTTTCCCCTTTTGGTTGTCCCATTCTCACTATTCAAGATTTGACAGCTTTTGCGCCTCCTAGAATTATTTTTTGTATTTTTAGAGTTCATGTTGCTATGATCACTCATTACAACAGTTTCATGTGAAGAGACAGAAGAAAATGACGTATTTATAGTACCATTTTGAGCACTTATATCATCAATTAGTGAATCGATTTGTCGATTTTTCGTAAGTAATTGTATTAATTCTTTGTTGGTAGCAACCAAGTCACTGACTTGCTGCTCCAGTGATATTATTTTTTGTTGAAGCGAATTTGTGGCATCATTTACTAGCGTTGCAATAAACTCTTTTAATTTGTCATCTTGGTTGATTTCTTGAGCAACTTTAGAAGCGCTTCTCGTTGTCTTGATCATTTCGATAGTTCAGGTGAGCAGTTTAGTCACACCCCAAGAATTCGCTGATAAGCGCTCGATTTTAGACGGTTTTAGTTATAAAAAGTTTTGTACTCACAATCAAATATAGTTGCAAACACTTTCAGATGTATCTGAGATCAAGTACTTTACTGCTATAGCAGTGATGTAAATTAAAATGCCACAAAACTACAGTTCAGGTACTTTGAACAAGGAGAATACGAATATTAGGTATATCTCAACTACACTCCGGCTAACCATATGAACCTTAATTGTACCTTGGTTAGTAATTACGTAACAGCTTAGCATTTTATTGTACTTGTATTTGTATTTAATGTATTTGTAGAAAAACTATTGTTTTTGGTTTTTTTTCCATAAGAGTATTTTGTTGTTTTCAGTCAGATATACAAACTCTTTCAGTATTGATTATATTTCCGACACCCTGTATATTAATTTCAGCAAAAGTAAAAATAAAACATTGCAATAATTGTGAAGTTCATAAAATTTATGTTATGTACAGCACTTGCGTAGGAAGTGAACAAATTTGTTAAGAATACGATACAAATAAAATAAAAAAGATAAATTGTTGAGGTTAACTGATACATTGTGGTAGGTCAGTTTGCCGGCCTTTTAGAAAGACCATTGACCTTGTCAACTATGTGTCGACCATGTCAATGATGTGGTTGACATGTAAATGTTCATGACCTGGGTCAAGATCTGTATCAAATAATGAGAATAACACATTATGATTCAAAGACAGCATTTAATAGCAACGTGCGTATTAAATAGGTGAACAAAAAATGTTATACCGCAAGTATTTACTGAGTGTATGTAATGTCTCCTTAATTAATATTTTAAGCAGTGAAGTAGACTATGATATCTGTTTCGTGTACGTTTAAGGATCAAGTACATGATTATAAATACACCGCGACGAGAAGGTAGCAAATAATGTAATAAGAATGAGACTATTTATTTATTTGGTGATTGGCAATTGTTAGTTATATTTGTAACTTCAGTTTCAGCCTGTACTTTATAATGCAAGATATCAAGTAAAGCTTGCAACATTAATTAGGTAAACTTAGTTTTCATTGTTCTTGTAGAATCCTAATTTAAATTTATATGATATTCATTGAATATTAAAATTGTAAAGAACGCGACTTTGTTTTTGGATTTGATAATTTTAAGTACTAAAACCGTTTAGGGATTTTCTAACATTTTTAGACTGTGGTATTAGCAGGTAGTAGTAGTACCTAAGTATTCTCCGTAAAGGATAGAAGACATTTTTATGATGGAGCTTCCGTTTATTATTATCATGACGTCCGCCACTTCAAAATAATTATGGAAATGTTATTTATTGTTGGCTTCTCCATAGCCCGAACTTAACTTCATCGAATGTTTGTTCTATGCGATCGTAAGATATCTTAAATTTAAACAACCGAGTTGTTCAAGGCGTAGTAGGTAATTTACAGTGTTGTCAGGATTTAGCAGTTCATTGCATAGTTGCCTAAAAATATTCCTACATTCATTATTCTATTTTTTATTATTCGTCAGCTATACACGACGATTATTGATAAATTATTTTCATTTCTAGATCCACCGTCTCATATGATGCTCTGTTGTTTAGCCACGTTACAGCCAAAAGTTTAGGCTGTCTCTAATTGTAAATAATACTGGGTGCACTCATTCTGATTAGCTTAATTGAATTATTTTGACAACTATTAAATAATTATACAGGAGCATTCCAGTACCTACAACCAGAAGTAAGTAAAATAAATCATTTTAATTCAGCATCTGTTTACAATGCATTGACTAGCTTAAGTTCATTGTATAAACAGGGTGAAAGTCATTTTTAAAAATTTCAAATATTTACGGAGATATTAATTATTTTTAAAAATACCCACATTTTGAGTACCGCTGACCAGATAGACCACTGACTTAACCTAATAAAATAAACCATATGATTTACTGAAGGCGAGGCTGCCATGTCTTTTGTAAGATAAATAATTTTTGAAAGTAAATTAAATTTTTACCAACATATCCATAAACGTGCATGAAAGCTCACATACTTACTGAAAAATCAACTATATAAACAGTTATCCATATTTCAGTTAATTCTATTCCATTCTACACTGTTAGAAAGATTATCACGAATTATCCCCTTAAATTATTTTATGAAGAATGACAGAAAACTATAATTTTCACACATCTTAGAGTTAATTTTCGCCACATAACCTCAAACAACCTGGTGAAACAGATTTTAAAAATAAACACAAAACATGAAATAAAAAAATAACTAGCTTGATGTATGCGTTCAATATCAAGAGAAGGCAAAGCAAAATATTTAAAAGCGGCGTCAGTCGCATGCAAAAAGAAACTGATGTAGGCACAGACAACAGGTAGGTGCCAGGAGCAGTAGGCGAATTGTCCCACACTAGCTCAATCCTCTAGGCTCTAGGATTGGTAGAGATAGATGTTGATACCAGTGCACTAGTATGGTTCAGGACAAAGGAATAAGTTGTGGCACAGGCAAGTGCAATCAAAACATGTAACATTTGTAGAAAGGGATTTGATAATTTCAATCCACGTAAATTGAAAGTTAATATGAGATACTTTTGAAACCGAACTAAGCTAATAGCTTCTTTGAGTAATGCACCGCTTGACGCATCTGTTTTAAGAGTTGCCGCACTAACGTATAAAACGTATTTAATCGTGTTATTATTTTCACGGACAGTGTTTTTCTCTTAAGTGTCTTGTGTATTTAATTAAAATTTTCGTGAAATACAGTGTGATTAAATAAAATATGGCGCATTATTCAAACAGTGAAAAGGTTGACATGCTAAAAGCATATTTGTTAAGTAAGTAGTGTTAATCAGGGATAGTGATAAAAATAACGTATTCAGTCGGAGTGTAGTAAAAATGGATAATGAACAAATTCTAGATAATATGATTGTGAGTAGAGAATCTTGTTTATATTTTCAATTTATTAGAGAGAAATAGAAATGGCAAACGGGAGGAGATGGCCATTAATATTTTCACAAATAAAAATATTTCAATCATTCTTTGACATGTCTAAATTCTAATTCTAGTGTAGCACTGGCAACGCTGTGGAATGCACATCCACCATGACTCCCGAATCAGCGGTCCTCAACAAGTTTTCTATTGAAAAATCACGAAATTTATTTAAAATTTGACTTTTTTATTCCTGATTTTTTTGTAAAAAACTATTAATTATGTGTTCTACACAGTGAACTGTACTGCTGGTTAAAATATTTGTACTTATTTAAGGTTCACGCTGTATTCATATTTTCGTCTCTGCAAAATGATATTATCAATTTCTAACTTTGACGTTTCGATCGTCGAAGCCATCATCAACTTATTTTTTTTTAATATGAACCTGGATGTTTAAATACAAAATTTCAACAGCTCGTTTTTTAAAAACAACCATGTTTGATATTTGTTATGTTACCGAATGTTGCGGGATAATTGAAAATAATACAAAATTTAAATGACAAACTGAAGACGTCTATAAAGCCAAACGAATGTCTATATTATTACATATATATTTTTGTAAATTTTTGCAAAAACAAAAATTGGATGTTATAAAATCACTTAAATAAAACTGTATTAACGTAAAATGACAACAAAAATAACTGATTTGTTCAAACAAATCACACATTTTTAGCTTCAGTTTAATAATAATAAAACAAGGTGTAAATAATTTAACTAAAAATTATTTACGATATTCAAACTGAAATTCTTCTCCTTCAGTTAATTTTACATTGAATGGACCTAGCAGAATTGTTCTAATTTCTTGGACTAAATTTTGCAGTAGTTCATTAATGTGATTTGCTATCTCACGATACAAACATTTTTTCAAGTATCTCCATAAAATAACTCCGGTAGATTTAGATATCTGGCAGTCCATCGCGTCACCGTTTGTCTTAAGGAGACAACGCACTATTAGGTCGCGGTCTAGATGTATCACAGATCGTTTTGTGTAGAGCTGGTAATGGACTTTACAAAAGCAGTCCCATATGTTGTTCTCTATGCGCTCTATGCGCTTCCGACTTATTCTACCATATTATTTATGTGTCAAAAATTTGTGGAAAATGTATTTTTATTAGTTCTTTCATTTGACCCAACTGGCTAAATGAGAATAACATAGTCCGTGATCCGCCTAGTGCATTTGCTCCTTTACACATGCGGCTCGTTTTAGACGAGCAGCAACAGCGCGTCTAAAATGCGTATGATCGGAAAGAATGGCTTCATACGCAGATGAGATCTTATGTGTCATCACTGTCATCGTTAACGTATTTTCTCTTCTCTTTTTTAATCTTGGCATAAAAAGAGTAAAAGTTACCGTATAGATACCTGGCATATCTGGATTGTAGAGTATTTTATGTTCTCTTGTTTAATGTTGGCATTTTTTACAGATGTCTTTTAGGCATGATAATATATCAAAAATTATTACAAGACTTAAGCGAAAAGAAGCAAGAAAGTAAACACATAAATCACAAACTTGACCAAACTCTTCTTGAATTAGATGAAATTATCTTCAATGCACATGCTCAATAACATTAGATGTTATTTTTTATTAATCATATATATTTTTTTCTACAAATTTAAATATATAAATTGTATAATTCTTTTAGCTTGTCATTCGGAGTTTGAAACTTCTTAAATATGTCTAATATTTCAAGATATTGCGGTATTTGGACATGAAAAAGGAGACATTTTTTGGCATTTGCGTCTAGTGTACATATGGTCTAATATCTATCTAGTAAAAAATTGGAGGTTCTTCTTTAAAAACGTATTCTCAACATTGTTACCAACGTTGGCATGAACTGGAATGTCCTAACCGTATTACGATGATGAAGGATTGTAGTCATCTAAAGATGAAGACGAATGAAGAAGACTAGTCAATCCTTCAACGTCTTGAACGATTTCTTTTTGTCAAGTCTCAGGAATTCGATTGTTATCGATTCCACCGAAAAAAAATATCTACTTTTGATAATTTTAAAATTGGGTCTTTTCAAAAGAATCATCGTGCGTACACACCACTTGGATCAATTGCTGTCATTTGATCACTTTATTATTGCAGGTAGGTATGTAAAATAAATGCTTACAAAATATTAATCACCATATCAATCATCATTTGACGATGTGTAATGTAGAAAGAGAGGAAATAAGAGAGAGTTTTAATTCGACTAACTCGCAATACCCTTAAATTTTAAGGTCAGGTGTAAATTTTCTTCTTGAAGATAGAGAGAAAGAGGGACAGCGACAGATAGAGGGATAGAGAGGGAGAGGGATAGAGAGAGAGATAGAAATGAAACATTAGACAGGACTTTTCTATAGATGTGTATTGTTGAGTGCGAATATCCCGAATTAATTTCTCTTATTGTTAAATAATTATTTAGGTTACGCGGTGTAGAACTAACTACATCTATCGGCCGTTCGCTACTCCATGCCGGACTGAAAATGTCACAGGCACGAAGCGTTCTACATGCAGTAGACACCATTGAAAGCTGTCGACCATTATCGCGATCGGCGAGAAACGATATTTTGCAAACACGGAATTCCAGGAAACAACTACTCTGCGGGCTAATGCCCCGACCAGCATTGAATTACACCTGGAAAATCTATAGCAACAGCTAGAGTCATTCGTCAGAAGCCCACCAGACATATACCGGTTTCGAGCTTATTCAATAAGCAGTAGTTAGTTCTACACCGCGTACTCATGGTCCCTTCTGTCGGGTTAGACAGACGAAAGCAGCTAGGATTATTCGTCGGATACCTCACCTATAGCATACTGATGAGAGCTAATAAGCTCGAAACCGGTATATGTCTGGTGGGCGTCTGACGAATGACTCTAGCTGTTGCTATAGGTTTTCCAGGTGTGATTCAATGCTGGTCGGGGCATTAGCCCGCAGAGTAGTTGTTTCCTGGAATTCCGTGTTTGCAAAATATCGTTTCTCGCCGATCGCGATAAAGGTCGACAGCTTTCAATGGTGTCTACTGCATGTAGAACGCTTCGTGTCTGTGACATTTTCAGTCCGGCATGGAGTAGCGAACGGCCGATAGATGTAGTTAGTTCTACACCGCGTACTCATGGTCCCTTCTGTCGGGTTAGACAGACGAAAGCAGCTAGGATTATTCGTCGGATACCTCATCTATGGCATACTGATGAGAGCTAATAAGCTCGAAACCGGTATATGTCTGGTGGGCGTCTGACGAATGACTCTAGCTGTTGCTATAGGTTTTCCAGGTGTAATTCAATGCTGGTTGGGGCATTAGCCCGCAGAGTAGTTGTTTCCTGGAATTCCGTGTTTGCAACTTATTTAGGTTGTAACTGAACTCTTCTTCTTTATCTCCACAAAAGGTCCAGTACTTATTGCAATACGCGCTGTACTGCCGACTGTCTCTTGTAATTGACGCCAGAATTATTTTAATTGCTGCTTCTGGTATCTCTTTACGACGACCGTTCGGATAATTTTCCTGCCACCAGGGAAATTTTCTTGTACAGAGTATGGTTCTGCCTATAAGGAGAAGGTAATAAACTTTTATTAGTTTTAAAATATAAGAGGTTTTTAGTTCATATTTTTTTAAATAGCTATCAAGGTTGAGTTTACTAGTTTTAGGCTACTACTATGCTGCAAGTTTCGTCTGGCAAAACATTTGTTATTGTTCTACTGCTCATTGAAAGCGAGGAAAATGCATAGAAGAATAAATGTTTCCACAAAATGGTCTACTGATATATAATTAGGATCATATTTTTTGTTTATTAACTATTATAGTGGCAAAAATATATATTTGCAGCAATTCCATATACTTATACTAGAAATTGTAGGCTAAAGCTCCTTATATTTTTCTTTCAGCTCTGTAATTTTTGGGGAAACTTCTTTTGATACGATCTGTTGTTACTTTGTTATCAATTTTTGTTAAGGTTGTAACGTTTTGTGCTACCATTACAAAATACATTTCAATTGTTCGAGGATGCGTCTGTAAATGTCTTTAGGAAATTATATTTGGTTTTATTTTCTATGACATATTTAAGTAGATATGTCATTAACTACGGCTTGCTTCCAACGATTCTGAAATGAAACTTGAATAATTATAACTTTTTCCCTTTAGACCCTTAATTTTGTCTTTTCTTTTTCACTTTGCCAACGACTGTAATTTCGGAAAATTCTTTAATCTCTAATACAGTTTTCATTTTAATCTTTGCAATAATTAGATTTAATTTTCTTGTTTGGTAATCATTTTAACTGCATCATAAGTAAAACCCAAAAATTATGTTTTTGATGTAAATAAGTGGTTCGACTTTGTTTGGAACTGATATGCCGTTGTAAATATTGCTGAAAAGTATAGTTTTGACTGCTAAATTCGGTAATTGATCAGACTTGATCTTCCTGTAAGTGTAGGTACTCATCATGGAACCAACACCTGCATGCGCGTATATGATATTTGATGTATCTAATAAATTTAAGAAATAATCCTTCTAAACTACATCGTTTATATCTCGAAGTGTTGGAATACTTTAGAAGGTAATAAACACTGACAGTTATATCACGTTAGCTTAATCTTCCTTACTTATATGTTTGTGACAAGAGGTAGTCCAACATAATTTTGAACTAATTCCAATTACAGAATTATACATAGGATAAAATATTCTGTGCACAAATACCCTTATACTAATAAAAAACAATAAATCTAATAAAAAAGTGTACATACCAACAAACTTACAAATAAGAAAGTAGATAACAATTGAAGAAACTACTAATTAAATACAAAAATCCCATTACGTCTCACAATGGGAAGCGGTCATTATTAAAATATACATTTACATAGAATAAGTTTATTGAACGTGTCACATGTTGTTTTACATTGAAATTAATCCTATCTACAATATGATTACTATCAATATTATTATTACGAACCTTATATAAACACAAAAAATAAAATAATACAACGAGATTTAAGTTTCAACAATTTGTAATATTTTAAGCTGAGATCATATGAATCAAAATGGAGGTTTCTCCTAAATTTAAATTTAACATATTAACAAATTTTATTTGCACTTTTTCAATTGTATCAATATACTTTACATATTTGATCCCAAAGTATATAGACGAATTCAAGGTGACTTCATACAAGGTACTTATAAAGAGAAGAGGATTCAGGTTTTGTAAACAATTTAGTATTTCTCATTATGAAGCTCAAATTCTTATATGCTTATCTAACAACCACCTTAATATTGCAGTCAAAAGCTAACTTACAGTCTAAGATCACTCCCAGGTATTTGCTGGGTGATACACTATTAAAATAGTAAGAAAATTTATTATTGACATCTGTTATAGACAAAATTATATAGTTACATTTGTGAATATTAGGATCAGTTTATTACTCTCGCAATATTTATACAATCGTCTCAGATCCGCTTAAAAATGTATGCACCTATTGGTGGCAGCGACAACTTTATACATTTTTAAATCAGTGTATAAACAAAAATGAGAATGAACAAAACATAAATCAATACCATGGATAAATAATGAGAAAAGTAGTGGTTACAAGTGACTCTTGATATAATATAAATACCGCAATTACTATTATCATTACGTTCATGGCCGATACGGAAAACATAAGCTAAGCCGATGATATTGAAATAAGAAACTTTGGTTTTCATTCCAGTGCGTATCAATAAGATACTGATGAAACTAAAGTAGAATAACATATGAGAGGCCAGCAAAGAAAAAAGTGTATATATTAACTACTTTCTGAAAGAATTAAAGCCATGCCATTTCATATGTAGAAGTGCATTATATGTTGTGAAAGAGGAATTCCAAGTTCCTTTTAAGATTTTGAAATTCCCTCCAGCTGATGATAAAATAGAAAACATTATGGACTGAAATGTTAAAATGTTACTGCTGTTTTCGTTATCGATTTGATTGCAAACTACAAAGTGCAAACTTTAAATGAGTATGCAGTCTTCTTTGCGTTCATATATTGTGCTGCATTATATTGTAAATACATTTAAGGCTAATTTTATATGCAAATAAATTCAAGAACTTTATTATATCAACTAAAGTTATCCATTTTATTATGTTTGCATTTGCATGGAAATTACTTCATATTTTTACTCCTTTCATATGAAATCTGCATTTAGATACAGAAAATTATATTGGGAAAGTTTAAGGAACGCGTTCAAGGCCAGGAGAAATGTGATTTATTGTATTTAAAGATTGGATTTACATATTAGGTATTTGACTAAGTGGATTATTACACAGTACTTAAAATCAGTAATAAATACTAAGTTAATATTAGATAGAACCAAGACTAATTAGAATTGCTGAAATTAAGTTTTCTTCTTTTTCATAAAATTAGCGGAAGAGTAGAATTGACGCCTTTCGTATAAGAGAATATACTTGAAGGCACCTCCTAGGCTTATCCCGCTGATTCTAACAAGTTTTGGTGTTACTTTCATTAATTCAAAAGGATTTCTCTTACTAGTTTAATGAATAATAACTAATAAATTATTTAAGGCGGGTTATAACTAAGAACAACTATCATACGAGTATATGTATCTGCGGAAGACGTGTAGGTATTGAAGTATAAATATGAATTCATACTTCCATAGCTTCAAAAGAAGCTTTGTTGCTTCCCACACAATTATTGAAAATGATGTTAAATGTTACCTATAAATTGATCTTTTTTCTAGAAATGCGAGCAATATAATTTTGAAAAATCTGCACTCAAAACTTCTCCAAAATAATATTAGTTTCTAATTTAAGTTTAAGTATACTTATTGCTTGAATCATTTCCTCAAAATCAATCCTTTATCTGTTGTAAAGATAGGGCTACCTACATCTGAATTATATAAATACGTTGTACGTTTAAGTATTGATTATGCTCTTACATCATCAGTGACATTCCATCACGTCATAGTTGCAACGCGTGAATTAGAGCCAAAAGAATGAAGTCATCATATCAAACTCACCGACTTACAGGGCGTACAGTAGTAGTGTCTTCGCAAATGAATTTTTATTGCCTGATTAATGTTAACGTACTAAAGTAGAAACAGCTACATAGCAATTTTACTGAACCGATATATATTTTTTATTAGCTAGTTTTCATGACGGAATGGTGATATAGAACACAAGTTAAAGGAAGATGATAAGAAGATTGAATATACCAAAGTTTCAACTATAATATGATTACTTAAGTCACATCAATCTAAACATCTTTTTATTTTTCCGATATAGGCAAGCGGGGAATACTATACACAATATAGATATACATATGTTTAATTTTAATAAAATAATATGAATTTGCGCAAAAACTGTCAACTACTTCAGTAATTTTCAGATAGAAATAAACAGGACATTGATTTTCCGAGGAACTGCTAACAATTCCTCAAAGCTAAAATATGAAAATGTGCATTGCATAGAACAGATTAACTAGTACGCATTTTAATTTACGAGGGTGGATCAATTAAACGGGAATTTATTTTTATAAAACTTATCGTCACTAAAAAAATTATTTAATAGGTAGGTACATCTTAGATTTCTGCATGATCTTCTTCTTTTACTAATACTTTTTTCACATCGAATTGGAAATTTGTTAATTCCGGCATCGAAAAATGAAGATTATGCCTATAACCAATTAATTGCTCACAAACAGTTTCACACATCGACCATCATAAAAACGACGCCCTCCCAGTTCTTCTATAGCTGGTTCAAACATGGTGACAAATCTAGCGTTTACCGGTCACTGCTCGTGAAGGAAATAAATCAGTGAGTAGTACGTCTCTGCAATCTCAAAAAATAGTGGCAATTCCATTTGGTGCTTCCTCAGATTGTCCAACTCCGTGCCTGTTCAAAGCCGCTTTACAGTTTCCAATTCTTTTTGCAAATCTATTGCACGTAGACATGCTGAACAGTTGCGTATTGCAAAAGTCGTCATATCTGAAAGATTCTTGCACTTTCAAAATATAGGTCTTGCTCGATTTTTATTTCAGCTTTTCTGCAATTCTGGGAAATATGTTAGTGATTTGTATACGCAAAAATTCCTAGGCTGAACTGTCAAATTCAAACTACCTTCTTTCGCTTCTACATGATTATTATTTGATTGTTGAGCTTACAAAATATAAAAAAACTTTATTTTATACGTATATTATGCTGTTTGTTATTGTTACTTGGCAAATTTGGATAAAGAGTTTAGTTTTTAGTGTGCATTCGGGTGTTGTTATCACTTATATTGCAATGGAGAATTGAGGACTATAAAGCAAACTGCAAGTCAGAACTGTGGGAAAGGTATTGCATTTGCAAGGGATTGCTGCAAGCCATTGCAAGAATTGCGGACTGCAAACCGGATTTTATTTTGACTCCAGAGTGTACTGCTGCGCCTACCTTTCATTGCAAATGACAGTGCGACTTAAAAAATTGCCTCCATATGGTCCATCTTGCAACTAAAGCCCCTCACAAATTGTAAGGCGGTTTGTTTCCTGGTTTTTCATTAGGAGGCGAGGAACCCATTTTGCTGATATATTTCGGTAACCCTAGTCATCGAAAATGATTATTAAGATTATTAAGCACTTCCGGACGACATTCTGTTCGTTTTCCACTGAATCTCGGTCATTTAAAAATTTGTTATGCCACTCATAGGGAATGAGACTTTGACTTGTCGGTAAACTATACAGTTGGTACTTATGCATCATCATATCGAGGGCAGTAACTATAAACTGTATATAAAATAAGAAATAAAGTGTCATATTTGCCGTAGAATCTTGATAAATCCTGTGGTTATATTTTAAACCTTTTATAAAAGATATATTAAAAATAGATACCTTTTAAACGTTATTAATTTACACAAATTAAAGATTTGATAAATGTTTCATAAAATGTAACAATAATGTCAAAGAATAACTCTTTATATTTTCAATATTTATTTATAAAGAATTTTGTCATTATAGTGTAATATTAGTGAATATTTACAGTTTGTGTCTGTATTTATGACGTGACCTATTTCATCTGTTTAAAACACTGAATCACTAAGCAAATACTTTTTGACTTTTCTGTCCAAAGATCATCTTTTGTTAGAAATCCTAATCTAAATCAGCTCAATCAACTGAATCAATTATTTATACTTCCATGGTTCAAATATCTACATTTAAAAAATTGTACTTACTAAACCAAATACCGCGTGTGCACTATATAGGTATTTTGTTTCTTTAAATGATACTAAAAATGATTTTAAAATTTTTTGTGTAGATTTTTTGTCACACTCGGCCACGAAATTGGAATATACCTAAACAAAAATTACATATGGCAAGATAAACAGCATTCTAAAGTATGATAGAACAGTGGTGCTCAAAGTGTAGGGGCTAGTGAGGGAATACCGTGCACCTAAAGAAAATAATTATTACTAGATCATCAAATAAATTTGAAAAATTAAAACTGATGCAACATAATTAGCATTGATTAAGAAGTACTTTATATTATTTTAGTTCATTTATAATTTTTAGATTCTGAGAAATTTTGTTTGTTGTGAAATAATGCAAATGCGCGATATTTACCCCCTCCCTCCCCTGCGGGGTAATGATGCGCATATTGTAACAAAATCTCGTACATATTTGGATATCATATGATTTATTTTTTAGATATAGGTACTTTGCAGCTATCTTCAGTGCTTTCAATTCTTTTTCTGTTGATTTTTTAAAGGTGTGGTTAAAATTTGTGAATTGCTTTCTAGTTCCTCTTTTTATTACTTTACGAAATCCTTTTTTTGAAATTGGAGTCACATCTTGAACACTCACAACTGAAGAATTTAGGTCTAACGGGTTCAGTATTTACAACCGTTAAGTGTTGATATACTTGGGGTTACGGAATCTGCTGGAGTTGATGTTTTCGTTACTGGATCTGATAATGCTGATATGCTAGCTACAGGTTCCACTTCATATTCAATGTGAATAGGAGTCTTCGAGCTGTCGAAGACCGATTTGTCGGCTTCAGAAAAACATGTAGGCAATGTTTTTCCTCGGCAAGTTTTTCATGATTAAAATGATGTTTCTCTTCTTGGGTTGGAGAGTAAATATGAATTTAAATATTGTTTTGGCCTCTCAAAAATATTAGATCAAACAGAGATCATTATAAATACAAATTCGTCATGTACTTCATCAAAAATTTGCGAAGGGTTTTCCAGAACCTATTGTAAAAAAGTTACAGTTCAAATTTATAATAATGATAGTATATGATTTAAGTTGACAATAAATGAATAGTTAGTTCAAGAATTATGATGTATTTTGGCGCGCGTAAATTTTTTTCCTTTATTAGTTAGGGAAATCGAAGTTTTTCTAACTCAAATTAGTTACTAAATGGACAACTTTTAAATACACTATTACAGTCACTTTTTCTAACTGATTGCATAAATAGCTATGTAGTCAGTTCTACTGCAACCAGCGACACGGCTTTATTTTATGTTAGTACAATTTTTGTAGAATTAAATTTTGAAATTCGGCAGATATATTTACTGATTTATTTCAAACGAAGTAATGATGTTCAAAGTGAGCGGCATTATCCGCTACGGTAAAGGTCTGAAATACTGATATCAATGCATGTGAAAGAGAAATTCGAATTGTTAGAAATTAATTAACAAAAAAAGAAATTAGAAAGAGAGAAAGTAAAACAACGGACAAATAAAAATAGAAGTTGATAAAGCAAAGGCGACCAAAAAATTATTTATTAAACTTCTTCAAAGGAGGAAGATTTAGATATTTCAAATAAATAGACGATAACGGAATTGATGACGTGGTGACCTTGGATAACGAAATTGAAAAGAAATAGATACATTTATGGATTTTAAACATATACAAGCTTTGATTGAGGTTCAAAGCATAGAACGGAACAAAAGAGGTGCAGTTTATAATGAATTTGGTAAAAATTAATTTTGGTTTCGTTGTACTGCCTTCTGTAACTGGGCTCATGTGTTGTGCACACAGGTTGTGCAGCACTGCTGATCAACTTGATGGATATATCAGTGATGACTGTTTGGTATTCTAGACATATAATGATACCTTTATAACATGTTCACCTATCAATTATAATATAACCTTTAATTTTGTGATAGTGTTTAATGTTTTTAGACTTATGTAAAATCTGTTATTTTTAGTTAGGTATTTATCTTCGTTTCCCTAAACTAATTGTATCCTTACCTACATATGCAATGGCTAGGTTTATTCAACGAACTTTTTATTTGAACATTTCTATGGTAAAATTTCGGATATTATAATCTAATTTGATCAAACAAACTGTTAATCAAACCCTATTTATTTTATTTATATCACTTTTCTCTTTGTTATTTTGGAAAAAGTACAGATGCTCGTGGTTTCATTTTCTCTTATCTTTTACTTTTAAAGATTAATATTTTGCATCAAACAATATGTGTTATTATTGGCATCGTAAACATTAAACACGTGCATCTATGGACATGCCTATTTTTAATTAATTCATTTTCGTTGACTGATACAATCGGTTTATTCAGAATAATACTTAGTATAAGGAATTCAGGAATAATTGATGAATTTTATAACAAGTAGATAATGAAACTTAAATAAGTAACAATCCTGATGTTACATTATTAGAATTCAGGGAATTTGTGTAAATTAAAATCAGTCAGATTTAATAATCTGTGACTTTCTTATTCTCGTTAGTGAGAACTTACTTATTCTCATCAGTGTTGAAAAGTTATTTTAGTATGTCTTTTCTTGAAGCCTGAAATCGGTTCCATTTCAACTTGCATGCCTTAATGATTGTGCACAACTGTGCGTGGTTTATGTCTTCATTATTTCAATGATTAACTGTTAAAAATTATACCAAATGTAATCTGTATTGTCTTTAATAGCAGACAATTGTTAAATTCCAAAACTATGCTTTGAATGCAAAACAAATATATATATTTCAGGCAAAAGAATTGTGTGTGGGTATGAGAGTGGTGCATTGGACTTGCCAATTAACCAGAGATCTTTTAGTTATTAATATTTTCTTGAATTTGTCCAAAATTAAAATAAGATTTTCATTCGTCAATACCTATTAAGGCATATTTAATTTCAGTCAAATTTATTTCTTCAGTATTGCACAATTTGTTATCATTTTTAGAAAAATTTTTAATTAGGATTTTGTACTAAAAAAAAACACATAGGTAGATGTAATTGAAGCGTATCTATGGGTTCGATAAGTATAAATATTAAGGCGGGAATAGATACCCATGCCATTAAAATAGGTAAATAGCTGTATGCCAGTGGATTGCACAACGATGATACACTTGCAAGATGCTTGCAAATAAAATGACATTTTTCGTTAATATGTTGCTTATTGGCATGTCAATAGCTAGTAAATGGTAATACATAGAGACGTTCCGACGAACTCCTCCCAAACTCCCCGCCTCACATTGCATGCCAAAAAATCAAATGATCTGCAATTTACTTGCGTGCCTTCTACTAGTATGCCATTTAGTAAACACACATGCCAGTAGCTGCTTTCTGCAAGATCCTTGCATGCCATTATGCTGTATGGATGTCAATATAACACTATCAAAGTTACAAAATTTATCATATCGTTAATAGTAGTTATTTTCAAATAATTTTGGCGAATGTAAAGTACCAAGTGCAAAGATTGTTTAACAGTCCAAAACCTCAAACCTTATAAAATTTGTCGTCAACTACTGCGGTTTATAGGAAATGACCTTATTTATGAACACTAAGAAGGCGATGTTGTCAAAGAAGGAACATGTTAGAAACACATAATCAGACTTGAAGGACCTGTAGATCAGGTGACCAAGATTTATTCTTGATTTTATGAAATTTCCTGCTGCATAACATTTTAATGAATTAATGATCTGATAACAAAAACTATATACTAGATACGCGGTTGATCCACTCTATGTGAAACAGGAAGTAAAAATTATCGATCCCCTTGATGACATTGAGGTCTGCTGAGCAAGAGCATTGTTTTGTTCTAAAGTATGAAACGCGAAGTTTTACTTTCGCAGTTTAAGCTGCACGTCCACTGAGAACAAACGACGCAAAGAGAAGAGTCATTTTGATCTTCCGTCCGCTCACTGGCACGAAGCATCAAAAGAGAAATTACTATGTGTTTGTTATTGTTATAACACCACAAAATAAATAATTGCTTTACCAAAACTTGAGAGTTTCCGAAGTAGAGTGCAATTACCAAACTAATTTGGCTCAAGCATATTCATTCATATATGAAAATATGTAGCTATGTACTCTAAATTTCAGTTAACAATCGTTGTATCGAGACGAAACCAAATTAAATTTTATTTATATTAAGGGCGCCGTATTCTTGAAATAGTAGTTTGTACAAATACAAGTAATTTTAGATACCTATTTAACAACTGAATAATATAGAGTTTAGCACATAACAAGAATGTTGTGTTATGCCACCTGTGATTTCAAAGGTACCGAAGCACTATCAATACATATCGTCAGAAAGCGATCTATCCGACAAACTTTTAGGTACTGAAATCTTTCAAAATACGTGTTTTTTTAATTCAACTATAGATGTAAATATTGTTGTAACATAAACTTACATAGTTCTGCATATAAGATTGTTCACTTTTGTTTATGTGAAAATAGGAGTAGAGTTTAAATAGTAAAAGTGTTTGAACAAAACATCACTAATTTGATATTTGATATAACTTTTGCTCTATGTGTTTTATTTTTCGAGATTTCAGTATCTAAAAACACCACAAATTTGGACATTTTACGGCGAGAAATGCGGCGACCTTAAGCAAAACTTTCTCGATTTAGGTATACTTCAGGGCTGAAATTCTACAGAGTAGCGTCATAAATAAATCAAATTACAATTTTTTTCCCTGCATTATTCACCTGCAAAAATAATTTTGTATATTTTGTGTTTGTAAGCTAATTCAAATACGGACATCAGTAGCTTTGTATGTGCTACATGTCATATAGCTGGGCCGGTTTTAATGTAAGAAAGAGGTAAAGGGTTTGTTAACATGCGTTCCAGTTGCGATGATTAATGATTACGATGATTACCCCAATGATATGGACACTAGCATCAATTTTGCCACATATTGAACATGGTGGAGCAGTGCTTATTACGTTAAAAGTACATTTATTAACAATTGCACTAAAAAGAAAGTTTAAATACATGGAATTATGTATATTTTAAATTAGGAGGTGAAAAAGTACTTCTGCGGGATGTGACTATTCGAGTAACTGCAGAGACATGGAATAAGCGCATTATGCACGGACAAAAAGAAAAACCATATTGACACCTCGATACATGAGTTAAAATTGCTTATGATAGAATCTGTCACGACAGTTTCAGGGGACAGCATTGGTGAAAGTGATAGTGATAGCATCAACGCTTGATGCTTAGATGTTTAAACGGTGATTTTTATGGGTGGTGCATTTAATTTCTCAGTTTGTATGTTTACGTAGTTTTAATGAGTTTAGTGATTTTTGTGTCGCTCTACTGACAATTTGACCCATATAGAACTATGTTCTAATATAAAAACTAAATTGTATAAATATAAATATAAAAGTGCCTACCTATCATTGGATATACCAGGGTAACTATAAATTTATAAGAATAATATAATTTTTACCAAACTGCTCATATATATTTGTTGTTCCATATTTAATATTTTTTTAACATTTTAAAAAATCCGCCCATGGAATCGCATTAGCCTCCACCGTCGGTACCGGAGAATAGAGATTCATATTTCTACTTATAGTTGTAACATCTACATTATCCAATGAATAACACAATTACTTGTAGTAATAAAACAATACCTCTATAACATCATCGAACCAATTAAAGATGTACAAAGGATAGGATATGTGTGCATACTTCTTTGTATTGTAATTTATGAGAAATAGTTAAATTATTAAATATATTTATTGTAGATATACTTGTTACGAAAATTTTGCAAAATTTAAAATAGCAATTGGCCATCTCCTTCAAATGCAATGGGGGATGGCCATATCACTAAGAGAGTTGACCATAGCAAGAAATATGTTTTTATTAAAGAAACAGCAAATAAAAACAATAATGTTTTGCAAATTAACATCTTTATTAAGTAGGTACATAATATGTGTGTAAATATCTCAATCTTGATTTCAGTTTTCAATAGTCTTTCCAAAATGTTTCATGGAATGATGTGTCATTGATGCATTTCTAGAGAAACCATTTTTAACAACCTCCACGGCATGGGGAAAATTGCCTTCCGTGAACCATGAACCTCGACATACTTCAGATTTTTTTGATGTACTTGTTTGGCATCTGAAAAAATCACAAACCCAGAAAAAATGTAGACGACCGCTAATTCATGGCCCCCCTAAAAGGTCCAGAATCGCTAAAATTTGCTTTTTAAGCCAATTTACGTTGGTTGTACTGTAGAGTGATGCTCATTTGTTTACTGTGCCATCATATTTGCGGAACTGCAATTTAAGACCCTAGGCGACGCGGGACCTGTCACGTAATCTATATAATGGAACGGCGCCGTCTATATTTTTTCTAGGTTTGTGGAAAAAATGCATATTGTTATGGCAATCTCACAACCAAAATTGAAATGACCATCTCGATAAGGTTTTGCTGACCTATAACTCCTAACAAGATAAAGTTCAGTTAATACATTTGTGCCAAGTTTTTATTACTGTGCATTGCTTTATTTGATTTAATTTTTATGCTGTTAGTAGATATGATGTGTCACAATTATTTTCCGTTGGGAAATCCACTTTATTAAAATGTTACATAAAAATGAGAATATAATAACAATCCGATTAAGTACATTCTGTACGATTAGTGCATAAGCTATATTTTTGAAGTAAATGAATGGGGCCAACGTACACAAGTTTAATCACCAATCATGACAGTGGTGGCTCGTCAGGTGACGTAACGCCTCACCTAAAATAACCCATTCTACGTACTGTTTAAAATTATTTTTAATTTAATATAAATTTTGTATTTCAATATGTCTTCTGTTTATTATATACCTACCTAGATATAAATACACATGATTTATGTTTATTGAATAAACTAAACTAAAATCAGTAGATACCTACGAAAAAAGGAGGATAGGAGACCAAAACTAGCGGATTTTGCGGATGTCCAGCACTTCTTCGCCTGTTTGTATAATTATAATGATTTTATGGGGCCAGCAGTGTTGTTATTTCTATGTCGGTGTTCGGCTACATGTTACGAATATTTGAATTCGTTTAAATATTCCAGTTTTATAATACAGTTAGTGATCCCGTTTGAGTTTTGTTGAAAATACATGTCAAGTTAAAGCCTAAAAACAGTTAAAACTTACATGCCGGCTTAAGGACAGTAACCAGACTTCAAATTTGGCAAACATTTCAAACGAGATCTTATAAATGCAAAATCATATTACGATGACATCATCGATAAGAGCCCTGGATTGAAGAATATTTGAAAACTAAACGAATTTGTTACATACAAATTTTAATATAAATTAACAAATTCGCACCAAAATATTATTTTACCCTCCAGTTCAACCTATTATTAAGTCAGCGGTCCCCACTAAAACATGTACAAGGTTGGTTTCAGTGTCAAAGTACCAATCAAATTAATTTAAGAACAACTGGAATCAAATACTGAGAATTATTTTATTTTCTATTGAAGACAAGAAACATGATTTGAATCGATAAATATTGGCAATCAAAATAGTTTGTGAATTTACTGATCAACAACATCATTTAAATTTAGCAGGCGATTTCCGGCAGTTTGACTATACTCTCCTAACTGCGGACTTTTTAAACAATATTGTAAGAACATATTATGACACAGATTCTAGTTATTCGTGTTTATGCTACAACTGAACGATTTTTTCAGGGAAACTGTTTTTTCCTGTTTTCAGTTCTGGTATAGAATGGTGTTATATAAGGTGTATGAACGCTTTCTAGCTTCTTCGAACCATCATGGTAAGAAGTATGTTGTTAAGTCGTCCAATTATGTTCTGAAATTAACGCACAGTATAAGCACAAAAATTAGGATCAACAGGCAAGATATGATAAGGTCAGAACTGAATTCATGAGTGATGACTATCGAATTGCAGTTTGATGGTGATGGAGTGATTGCAACTATAGCAGACAGGACGTCGTCAACAGTATATGCAGTTGCCGCAACTTAATGCATCCAACCTAAAGCGTATTAAATTTTTGTGGGCAGGGTGACTCAGTGGACTATTATTAGGAATTTTGGGAAAAATTATAGGTCGTATCAATACGTATTAATAATTGTTTTTGTCTCAGTGCTCACCGCAAAGTCCTAACAAACCTTAACATTAACTTCTTTTGCAAATCAACGATTAAGCGTTTATGGCGTGGTGTAGAAGCAGTAGACTTCTTAAAGGTGTAGCTGGAGTTAATTTGGTTGTTATGAAACTATTCGCTCTTCTAATTCGCTCGGTTTGTATCCAACAAGATTGTATTTGTATACCTACCTATTTGTCGTAAAAGTTCATTTTAAAAATAGGAAGAACTCGGATATGCTTTACTTTTGATCAAAATCTCGAAAAAAATGATAGATATATATTTTCCTCATCTTTTTATCTTTTTACACAGACATGAAATATCGTAAAATATTATAGCTGTAGGTAAATTGTAATTTGTGGCGCTACCAACATAGGTAGATTAGAGATTTATTTTTCATGACGAAGTATTTCTCAAAACCTACTTATGTTTAAATGCTTAATACACCCACTATAAATGTCAAATGAGTAATTTCAAATGTTTTTGTGAATATTAATATAATATCGAGAGTATAAATATCGTTTGATATTGGGATACAGTAATTTCAAGAATTTGCGTTGAATTGTTTCCAAATTGTTAATATGTATTTGGACAGGATCAGTAGAACATGCATCGCATTCGAAATTAGATCTGACGAAGAACCGATAAATTAAACTATCTCCGCAAACACTTAGTATGTGAGATTCCATCAACCTATAATTATAAGCATGTGTTAGTCATCTGTGTTTAGAAAGATTATGTCTTTGATACACCAGATCATTGATTGCTTTTAATGATTTGCATCTACCTGAACCATGATTCACCAAAACTGACAGTTATTTCATGAATAATAGTTGCTAAGTGAACAGTAATTTGACATGAATTCTAAACCTAATAAATTTTTTCTACAGTTCCTGCTATTTTCTCCCTGTCTACTGTCTTATTCTTAAATAATTTGTTACAATGAGTACCTCTAAGTACCTACTTACCTATATGTGTTTCTATAGAAATGCTTCTGAGAAAACGAGAAGAAATATAAAGAAATAAACATCGTAACCAAGAAAACAAATGTTTCTTCCTAGGTGGTTTTCTAGTTACCAAAATCGACATGACAAAAACCATGTAATGCTCACATAAAATGGAGATTCATGTAAAAAAATCATAAATAGTAATCTTTACAATAAAAGATATCCCATAAATGTCACAATTAGATAACATTCCGTGAGAAATATGTTGTTGTTTTTTTCCTTTTATGGCAACATTAGGTATACATTTTAAGTACTTTGAAATCATCTTTAGTATTTTGTATACTTGACCTACTTCATCGTAACCACTCTTGTAATTGTAGTAAAGTCGGTTTGAAATACATAAATAAGATTATTTAGCTTGATTACACATTTTATTTGTAACAATATTTACTATAAAAGCGTCAAATATGGAATATGTTCTTATTATGGAATTAAACAGAATTGAATAATCTATTAGTTGTACCTAATACTGCAATGTCAACTTGCATTCACAGTATCAATCACGGATCTCTATTAAAAATGGTTTGTTTTTCCCTAACTAATTTTGTGCAATAAATAGTTTAATTTAGAAATAACAAATTTTTGCATCAAGCATCTAAAGCTTAAATATGTTTGTTTAAAACTAATTCAAATACTTCCCCTTTTAAAATTGATTTGTGTAGCATATAAGGTTTCATATTTTCATTTGTAATAATTGTAAAAGTATGTAGGATATATTATTTTAAATTAAATATGGGTAGATGTACCTAATATGGAATAGTAGAATATTTCATATTGAGTATCATCTAGTAAATTTATGATGAGGAAAAATTAATTATTATTTGTTAGAGACAATACGTAAAGATAAGGATTGTAAATAGGCAAATATTAAAGTATGGGATAGACAAATTATACTTCTTGCAATATAAGAAGTTTTTTAGGTTTTTAGTCCTCATCATTGATCTCACATAAACTGTTCAACATCAGAATAACTTTTGTAAATATTGCAAATAAATTTAATAGTTTAGTTTATTTCTGTGTAAAAATTTAAAAGCGTATTAGATTACTGTTTTAATTTATTAAAAATATTCATTTTATAACTGATCCATTTGAAATATAAGGACAGTTTCTATAGGTAGATATAAAAACGGTGAAATGTCAGAGATTTTTATAATATGTCGGGGAAAATAAGAGAATGTCAGGAAATAACGAAATTATATATCAGCAATTTTCTTGCGTTGCATTCTAAATACAATTTAAATTTTCCGCCGATCGGTAAAAATGGATTGTATTTTACCAAACATACAGATTGATTATTAAATATGTGCACGAACTATTAGAAATTAATTTTTGATAATAAATTAAAAGTTCATGGAAGCATGGGCTTACAACAGCTCTGTTTAACAATTTAAAAAAATAAAGGATTTTGTTATGTAATTTCTAAATAGTAAGATCTAATTAATAAAGATAGATAAATTGATAGCATTCACGGCACTCTAGATGCAATATTAAAAATAGTTCTAAAAATCAAGTAGGCAAAAACATTTATTAAAAAGGGTAATCGCACCTAAATCATCTCTCGAATCAAAAACAGTAGGTTAAAATTATATAGAGGGTGCTGCATTAAAAATTTAGTTGAGGTCATATTCGGTGAAAAATTGGCATTTTTCCCTGTATATTATGTCCTTTAAATATGAATTATATGTCTGTCTAATAATTTTGTTTTCAGTGCGAGTTCAGATATTAATGATAGAACGTACAAGCCGCTGTCCTGCTGGAAGCGCTTCATGAAGCACTTTTGTACAGGGCCTATAACTCCTGCTAGAAGTACCCAAATCTTCTTCAAGCAGGACACCAACAGTCAAACATTTCAGTTAAAGTTGTTCTGTTATTAGGTCATTTATGAAATATTATTTTGATATTTTACCAGTGGCGGAGCATTTCTTAAATCACAGATAAATAATAAATTAAATCATTTAACGATATTAAGGTACTTAGGTATTATTTAGCAATATTACTTAAGGATAATGGATGTCACACTGATTGAAAGTTCCTTTAGATGAAATTTTGGGAAACAGCTACTGCTCTATAAACCAGCATAGATTATACCGGAAGAAACTGTAACAAGCATTAAGCATTTGGTATTAAAACTAAAACTCGAAAATAAACATTTACTGCAAAATACATTCCATTCTAAAAACATAACAAATTAGTTATAACATTCTGTAATGGCTTTTTTCCCATGTGACAGTAGCTATATTTTTTGATTTTAGAACACTTAACAGTTCCATAACATCTTGCTATACGCCACTGATCTCCAAACTGAGAA
The DNA here is from genome assembly GCA_025584915.1 of Monochamus saltuarius. Classification (NCBI taxonomy): domain Eukaryota; kingdom Metazoa; phylum Arthropoda; class Insecta; order Coleoptera; family Cerambycidae; genus Monochamus; species Monochamus saltuarius. Next base: position 25,475,889 of record CM046726.1, on the reverse strand, counting down.
AAACTCCAAGAATTGTCGTTTCTACTATCAAATACAGTCGCCGCGACGGAAACACGCTGCCCTACGCCCATCATTTTTGCGACAAAACTACGCGGTTTTCATCAAGTTGTAACTTCTAAACTAACAGAAGTACAGTCGCGGTTAAAAAATGCGCTGCAAGCCCATAATGTTTACATTTACCCTATAGTAAAATTTGTCCTGCCTGACGTATGTAAAACCCTAAAATATTACGTTTTTCAAAGTACTCAAGTGAGCCGTTTCTGTCCTGCTGGTAGGACGCTGTACATTCTATCATTAAAGTCTAAATTCGGTGTTTAAAGTCTGAAATCAGAGATTAAAGCCTGCATTCAGAATTTAATGTCTGAATTTACCTATATAAACTCTAGTCATGGCCCTTCTAGGGCTTCGTAGCTCAACTATTAAATATTTAAAATAAAAATATGCATCTTTCTTTTCTGAAAAAACCTAATTTAATTATTTATATTTGCGTTCATGAATTAAAACCGCAGGTACCTATACATACAAAATATTTAATATTTTTAACAGCCTGTATCGAAAACAGAGTCGTTGTGAACTCACGTTTATATGCCTTAAAATCAATCATCTCAGAAAGATTGTTGACATATTTAATTAACACTCTATACTTTCTAAAACTATTCAATAGATAGCTAAATATCAGAGAAGAAATGTTGACAGTGACGAGCAGAAAAATGTTTGGAAGCATTTGCATAGGTTACTATGGGATGTCTCAGAAGATGACCATCGTCTGAGGAGTAGTTGTGACCATACGACCGCAGTAACAATAGCGGCCGCAATACCAGCCGAAATAAATATGTACGCGGGTTTTAGAGTTCTGATAGAAACTTACTTCCACAGAGGGTTCAAAAACAACAAAGTCCAGTCAAATATTCTTAGCTAAGGCTAGGAAAGTAGAGGAGAAGGTGGTAATATGGAACCTGATTTTTATATGGAACCCCTGGCTTATTCAGAAACAGCCAGTGACATCTATATGTAATGCTCAAAACTACGTTAATAGTTACGCATAAACGTCGCAAATCTATTGGCTACATCGACTGTGCTTCTAATTTCGCTGCATGTGGTCAACATATCAACGGTCGAAAAGTTTTATTTACGAAGTGTTTTGTCCCGTTTAGTGGTCCCATCTAGTGGTAAGTGAATTCTGAGTGTTTCAGTAGTTCAACATGGACTTTGTTTTTATGTTGTTTTGTCAATAAAATATCTGTATAGACTAGTTTAAAAATATAACCTAATTTTTTTCTAAACTAGGCATTGTTGTTAATATGGACCCCTCTTGCTGCTGGTATTATGGAACCGGGTTCCATAATAAATACCGGGGTCCATATTATATACATATATTGTAGTTATGATTTCAAACAAGGGTTAATTGTCGTACCTCGATTCCCCGACCAAAAAGGAAGATGTTCAATAGAGGTCGAAAAGCTTCTTCTGCGGCAGTTATCACCAGTTCACCTTACAAGAATGAACTAGAGGAATTTGAGAAGAAAAGAAAAATTACACCATTAAATTCTCGTCTTAACCAAGAGCAAATTTCTACACCTAGCACTTCTTATGGGCAAGTTGAGTCGGCGAAAAAATGTCTACAACAAAAGCGGACAAAAAAAAAGAGCAGATCAAAAAAGAATGAAGAATCAGGTTCATCTGAAGAAGGGGATGACAATATCGTTTCTGACTCATCTAGTGATGGTCCAGAAATCCGTTTTGGGAGAGAACCCAACTCAAAAAATGATGCAATCTGTATATTCTGCGAAGGAAAATTTTCCGAGGACATAAGAGGTGAACTATGGGTCCAATGCATCATGTGTGAAATGTGGGCCCGTTGTGATTGCGCAGACTGTGAAAAGACAATTACGTTTGTGATTTTTGTCGATAAATGTATTATTATTTCTTTGAGTATAGAAGCCTACCTTTAATTTTTAATATGTTAACCTAGTACGAATATATTTCTTTTTTTGTGATAACATGGATAACTTTCGGGGGCTCCATATTATCAGCACTTTTTCCGCCGACCAAAAATTGCACTATGTTCGGAATTTTGTATTTATCTGTGAACTGATCTTCAGGATGTTTAATTTTTCTCAATTTTACAAAAAACAAAAACTTTACGTAAGAAAAACAAAATGGGGTTCCATATTACCACCTTCTCCTCTACACATTATCTCTGTGACTGGCGGCGACTAGTTACCTAGACCAGTTAGGAGGTATAACAATCCCAAAACCTACATAGCGAAAAAGGCGGGTAAAATTTTAATTCATTTTACACCATTTTTGGTCCACGGAAGTCCACATTGAAAAAATATATAAAATTTACCCGATCACAATTTGGTAAATTTCACAATGACGATTGAGTGATCAAACATTTGGTAGAATTTACTTGTAATAGTGTAAAACTCACGCTATGTTAAAATCTGGTGTAATTGTGTAAATCAGTTACTATATGCGTCCGTTTGGAGTTAATTCGAGAAAGGTGTGTCAATTAGGAATTATAGGTATACCTACCACCCAATGGAATTAACATACTGTACTAATTTATAAGGCTCTCTAATAATCACTAGGACTGTTAAATCAGTGGTATGAAGATCATCGCTAAATTTTAGTTATTGGAAGAGTAATATTGATTATTAAAAGTGATTGTTCTCCAGAACTTTGTAATAAAAAATAAGATCGTCTATTAAAATAATGTGGGAGTTTTTCCTAGAAATTAAGGACATTTTCAAATACGTATAAATAAAAAAGATTTATAACATTTAATCTAACTAGTATTTTCCAACTACATCATCAGGTAAATCTATCAAGGACAACAGTATAAGAATATTTTTAAAAGCATGTGTCTAAGAAAATTTATTTAATAAGACCGTTTTTCTACTACAGGAAAATACGTACACAACAATCCCAAACATTCACTATTACACAATAAATTGCATCATCATCAAGCGGTGGTTACAGTTGGGAAGGGAATACGGTTTACCCGCTTTCGTTTAAGATTTTAACTCGATTTTGTTATTTTAAATGTAATCAAGGTTTTTAATTTAACTAGTTATTTTAGAACCAAACTTCGGCTAAATTGCATGCATCATTTTTCTTATCGCATAGACCTTATAAGGTCTATGTCTTATCGTCTCGTATAATTTTCATTAAGATATTTTTTAAAATCTCTATAGGTACTTATCTTCTTAAGTTTTACATATTCGCCGGAAATTGGAGAAACATTCCAAAAATTTGGAATTTGACCCACCCTGTGGAGGGGATTAAGGGTTTCTGAAATATACCTATATATAAAGAATTATAGTTTTTTTACGTTTTTTGAAATCTTAGTTGGCATAAAATATGAAAATTTTGTATATCCTATGTATTTTTTAGTTTTTTAAAGAGGTTTCTTGAGTAGGTATACCTACCTAGTCATTGGGTTCATAAATAGCTTAACAACTAATACCTAGTATAGTTTTCTTGCGCAAAATCCCGTGGCGTATAGTAATATTTTGCTATAACTTCTTTTTATTAAAACACGATGTATACAGGGTATATTTAAATGGAGGTAAATACATACGGATTCATCAACAAGGCGTAACGTTAGTCAGACTAGCGGAGGTTACGCAAAAAATTTACGCATCTGTTGCACTAATTTAAATAAAAAGCAAACTCCTATTCACTACTATGTATAATACTTACTTTATGATATGTTAACTAATCCGTAGCACTGAAAAGTACAGTTTTTGAATATAAATACTAAATATACAATGGGAAGCGCAAGGAACTAGAGGCCGAAGTTACGCGATTTTTAGACAGGTACAATACTGGGTCTAACTTTTGGCGCAAATATGGACGTAAATAAACAGCCTACCTAGCAACGCATGCTTCGCTACCTAGCAACGTATGTTTCGTGAATGAGCGCAGAGCTGGTTAGGCCAACTAACGCGCTTTACACGGGCGTAAACTCGTTAGTCCGACTAGAGCTACGCCCGTTTCATGAATCCGGCTGATAGAGTCTAAAGTTTTAGTTAATCATGTTTCAAATTTTCTAGCGAGAGATTTTTTAAGGGTGGTAAAAATAATATAGCTTTGTGTGTTGCGTATGGGGAGCTTTCTGCAGACAAAGTTACGCATTAAATATAAATATATTATAACTTTTTGACAAAGTATAATTTTAAAATACGAATGCTCAAAATGTCTGTTTGTACGTTAATATTCCTTAATATATATATCCGTAATACAAATTTATAAAATTAAAAATATCTCATCAATGGTTGAGTTTGGCCATTTTCAAAAAGAACACCTTTTTGTTTAAGGAAGTTCAACGCCTATTTCATATTTTGTGACTAAAAGCGCTATACGAGAGCTGGCAAAAAAGTGAATACTTATTTAATGCACAACATTACATGCAGAGTGTGCGACACCAATAAATGATTATTATATTATTTTTCAATTTGACACCCTGTATCTTTTTTACTATGCAACTTGGAATGTTAGGTTCAATCAACTTATATTAATTTAAGGCATCTGTGGTATCGGTTGTGCCCCTTAATTTAAATAGGTACGTACACCCTATATTTTTCGAAATTATAAGTTTGAAAATAGGATATCTATATCTATTATAGAATTAGGATAAATGTCCAACACTTGTAACCGCCATTTCAAGTTGCTCATGTATCACTCATAAAATTAATGCTCTTGTAATTTTTTTATATTATTGGACTATACAGTTTCGGAAAGTGCAAACGTTTCCTGATGGCTCTACAATATGAAAAAATAAATAAATAAATAAATTCATGTGTGAAGACAATCAGTCAAAGAGAAAAACATATTCAATGTTGCCATTATCTGTAAAAGCGTCTATTTGCTTGATTTTATTTTGTTCGCTCCATCTTTGTTATTCACAGAAACATAAATCAAACAAAATAGAGTATATAGTTTTGGAATGCAAGTGTCGATCCACTCTCTATTTCTCGCCTAGTTTTCCTTCTTCAGCCGATGTTCTTCTTCCTGCCTACCAACTTAGTATCGATGGCTGACTTGTCGGCGATACTTTGTGTTAGCTTGAGCATCTCTCAATGGGTGTGGAAAATTTGATTCTATGGAATACAATTTTGGGATGCTGCTTGATAGAAATGTACAGTAGGTATTATTTAAATCGTGAAGCGTTGGAAATTATAACCGCCTACAGTAGAAAATATTGATGAGAACAATTTGACATTGGTTACTCACTTGTAATGAGGAAAATTTGTAAGTTTTGGGACAAGGAGTTTTCAATATTACTTAGGACTTATATGTGCATTATCTATAGTTACTTAATTAATTTTTTGAGGAGGTTAAATGAATGAAACTGAGGTAATTATTTTGTAAGTAAAGTTAAATAGTCACTCGTGCAAATACATTTATTAATTATTAATGGCCAATTTAATCATAGGTATATTCAGAAAACTGTAATGATAATTACATTAAATTGTATTTACTTCATAAGCCACTGTCAAATATTTATAATTAGTTTTAATAAGTATTGTTAACATATAACATACTAACTAGAGGTCCTGTGATTTTTACATCTTATATTAGGATAACATAGGTAACTAGTACCTACTATTGGCATCTTTCTGGATTTGAATTGTGGCAAAAGGCTTATTTTAAAACTTTAATGAATTTATTCTGAAACCAAAGTTAACTCATAGGTAGCTAATTAGATTATAACAGTGTCAATTCATCTTTCTTGATATTTGAATGAAGCTTCTAAACTGTTAAGAGGTGCCAAATTTGCTTTACTTATAAGGGGAATTGTAAATTACGTAGATAGGTAGGTACTATTTTTGTTTTATTTCTATATTGATTTTAATTTCCTTCTCTTCAAACAGTCATTGCTATAGTTATTAATTTGAAATAGATAATATATCTGCATCTAATTTTTCAGTATTTCAGTTACAAAATAAGTATTACCTACCTTATTGAGCTTGTTGTGAAATAACAATTATTCTAGAAGGACTAATAACTTTTTTGAATTACTTATTAGATATACAGTACACCTATCATAAATTACTTTCTATAGACCCTTATTTATTTTTAATTGGCTAATAGTTTTTTTATATATAAAAATAAGACATTTCTGAAATTTGAAATTCCCTCTAAATACAAAATATAGCCAGTCGCCGGCCTCGCTAAAACGGAGACGTTACCTACATCTAGTAGCGAAACGTAAAACCAGCATTTAGCTGGAAAATCATAAAAATTTTACTATTTATCATCCAATGAAATTCTTTACGATGTTATTCCATCCTTGTTTGAGAAACACTCTAATACTCATTTCATTTCATTTTAAAAGGCGGGTTTTGAACGGTTGCCATGACTATATCGACCCAAGTCCCATAGCTTATTGGCGGCATTGGCATTAGTTCTACCACGTGACAGCCAGTTTCACTTGCTACAATCATGGCTGGACGTCTGTTTCACTCGAGCAAGCGTTTGTGTTTAGTCTAGACGTACGTTTACATTCTGTTTCGCTTTTACTCACGGAAGGAATTGTTTCTACTTTTAATTTATAGTTGTACATATTTATTTATAACCTTTAATAAATAATTGCAGCACACAATTACCCTGGAATCTTATTTGACTCTGAATACACACTGTAATAGCCCACATAGTTCAGTATGATAAATATTTATTTCTAAATTCCTCAAAAGAAATGCTAACCAATCAAGTAAACTGTCACAAAATTTTGGTTGGTCCAAACTCCATTAAAGAATTATTGTTCAGTGATATAAGCCTTCTAATGAACTACTTGAATGTATAGTTTATACATGAATAAAAGACAACTAGTCAAAACATTTCACTATATTTCTTGATCGTAATTTTGTTTGAATACTTCTGCGGTCCATTGGATTAACATTAGAATGTGACTTTACAGAATATTACTTTGGCTGTATATACCTATTAAATGAAATAAGTATCGTCTAAGGGCCTACTATAGTATATTCCCCTCTTTCCTACTATATATTTTTATTATACTTAAATAAAGGTACATCTAGAGTTACATTTTTGGGGTGTCATTTGTTCTAGTTTGTGGGTTAGTACACTGCGAATGTCGTCATAAGCCGGCGGAATATGGTTAGTTAATTCTACATAATGTACCTACCTATAAAAAATTTCAGAAATTCTGTTCGGTATAAGTTCATTTCACCAGATAATTTTGCATGATATAAATAAGTACATCACTAAGTGCATAGTGCAGTGAAATAAATGTGTTTTCTAAAATTAAGACTAATGAAACACTCAAGTGGAACAGATTGGCACACAGCCATCGTCTTTACTTAGCGTAGTCACGGGACGGTCTTTCCGTTTCCTTTTAAATGATTTTGTTTTATAGTTCGGGATTTCTCCGTCATTCCATTAGGGCAGCACTGTTAACGAAATATACCTACGATCGAAACCCTTAAAATGCTGACTGGCTTATTTCAGATGTATCGGTGAGTGCCGTCTTGAATTTAAATAGCCATTATTACATTGCTTTTTTATAAAGGAATTTAAGCATACCTCGCTACCCATCACTTTTCAGACCAATATGTTTGAAACTTAGTAAACTCAAATTTTAATTTAGGAGACGTAGGTATTCTTTTGATATATTTATTCAAACCTAATTATAAACTAGTCAATTAAATTAAATAAACTTTCATTGTCTAGTAGGTATCTATAGGTATATACATAAAGATACAATTTTAGGTATTTATTTATTTAAGTAAGTACATGCTTTTGCAATAATAATGACACCCCCTCAAAACAGTTTTTTAACTTCTGGAAGTTCTGAGTAAAAATTTCATTAAATCTCTATTGGTCAGTGAAACAACTAAAGACCAATGTTAAAAGTTGAAAGTAAATTTCACTACAATTAAAAAAGTGTGAAGCAGCAAAAAAAATTAGATCACATGTCTCTTACAGTTGTTGATTAATAAACAAAACAACTGTATATAAATATAAAATTTACAGCAACAATAATATGTTAAAATGCCTGTAATTTGTTACATTTGTATTTTAACAAACAAATTTTTCTATTATTTAAATGATAAATTGGTATAACCTATATTTTATAGAGAAGAAGTAGACACTATAACAAAAAATAACATAATTTAAGTAAATATTAAAATTTATGACATGTATTTACCTATTATACTTGTTTCTAAATTTCAGAATTGTTTACAATTTCTCATACTCATTGCTAAATAATAATAATAGATAGGCACCTAGCTGCTAAAGAATTTGCTGTCACTTTATGCATTCGTCGAAATTTACAATTTAAATAAACCTTATAAAAAATAGACATAAAGCCAACTAAAATATTCTATATTTACCCTTTCAGCATTCTATATTCTGGTGAGCAATATTCAGTACGAATTTATATATGACGAATAGAGGATGCTCGAACCGTTTCTTGCATATATCGTGAGAAAGTCGTAGATCGACGGGCGACATTGCACGCTCACCTATACGGTGCGCTCTTGGCTATTTCAGCATTTCACCGAATAGGAGACACGGTGAGACCCTAAAAGCTCTATGTTTGAAGCAGGCCCATCTACTAAACTGTTGTAAAATGAACATATAAAAGCATGCTGTCAGCCGTCTGATAGAGAGTCGTTCATGTGTCACAGTAGTTACTATCTGTCTCGCGAATTTCTTAGTGCTATGTGCTGCCTACCTCCACCGACATCATCGGATTCAGGAGGAGTTAACAAAATTGTGTTCCAGGTTTGATTTTTGTCCAGTCTACTGTTCAATGTAAAACGTTCCTAACAGGAACTAAATATTTATATTTATAAATACCATCCTGGTATCAATGCCTTTGCCACCTTTTTATTCATCCTTCATATTTGTTTTTGATCGTAGCTAAGTAGGTAATCCAAAACTGTTTAGAAGAATAACACATTTCTCTTCTCCATGCAAAGAACACTTCGACTTGATTACAATTTCTAGAATATTGATTAAATCTAATACCATAACTAAGTGCAAAAGTATAGGTAGGATTTGTTTTTCTTTTACTTTTCACTTTTATTTTGAACATTACTGTACTTACTTGTATACAATTAGATACAAGTACTTTGCAGGTTAGTTACAACTAACCAAGTAACCTATCTTCTTATCCTAGAATACACAGACTAAAAATTCACTGTCCATTTAAAATTATACAAATAATTATTTGTCTAGGTTAGTTACAACTATCCTAAGTATGCTTGCTTATAGAAAATACTTTACCTTTTCAACTGCATTATTTTAGTTATATAGTATATTCAATACTTATGTAGAAAACTGTTAATGTTGCACAGAACTTAAAGGGGATATGCCTACACATTTGCTGGCTTGCAACATACCTACCTGCTGCGCGTAACTTGTTTCAACTTACTCTAGGCTTTTTTTCACTGACAATTCAATTCAAATGAGTAGACTAGACTAGACAACTAGAAAACATTACATATAAGATAGGTATTATTTTGATGGAGTCTCTCTTTCTACATTATTTAATCTAAGTATCATTATTTATCTATAGGTATCTTATAGTTGAGAAAGCACTATTTCAATGAAGAAATTTTACTTATTTTAAATTGCGGCAAATAATTTATAATTACTATATCGTCAAATCAAAGAAAGTCAAATAGTCGATTAATAATAATTGCAAAACTATCTTGTGAATTAGGTATAACGTTACACTTACTTTTAAAAATAACAAATTATGAAATGTATACACTTCTCTATAATGTATTAAGTAGAGAGACGACTTTATAAAACGAAGCTTAAAGTAGACACTTACTAAATTAACTTCTTTCGTAAAGCGTAAACGAAATTAAACATGAAACACATGTTTCTCAGTGGGCTGTAAGGGGGAGATGGGAGGTTTTCAAAATGTGTTTGTCTGTTCTTTTCGTGTCTCGCTTTTGTTTATAAAGTAGGTATTTTAAGAAAAAAGCGGTGCTGCTGTACTTGGTGAGTATACGTGTCATTTGTTGTTAGTACTTTACCTAGCTGTTGCTCTAACATATATACATATCCTTAAAATAAATTCATAAGTAATTAACTTAATAATAATTATACATACTATATATGACTGATATTTTCCTTTGTAGTCTAATAATTAAAAAAAATACTATTACTTTTAAAACACGTATTTGGTAATATTACTAGGTCATCTGTTTGTTTCTTACTGCACTTTATTTATTGGTGCAAAGTATTTTACTAGGTGAATAATCCTTACCATTTTCCATTTTCTTAACCTCGGCGCATACTATCGAGACCACATAAGGAGAGATACGTTTTTGTCGAAAATTTCTTCAATAATTTCAACAACAATTTTTATTGTTTAATCATGTTTGAGTTGAGGAACATTTTATAAAAAGACGGGAATTTGATAAATCAGAAGTTAGCGAACACGCTTGGAAAAACTTTCATTTAATTCAATGGTGTTCGGAAAAAATTTTAGAGAAGGAAGATAACGCAACAAAATGAAAATTAAAAGAGACCGCAATTATTTTGTTGAACGGAGGTGTGTGAAAAACTGTTCAGTAAACATTGATCATTGTTGGATTCAAGAAGAAGTAGGTAACAATAAAATACAAATTATTTAACATTTCTATTGAAGCAGATAAACAAATTTTAAACTGTCAAACTTGACATACTTACTTTTAATACATTTGCTATTTTGAGAACGAAAACACAGAGTTAAAGGTTAAAAAAATACGGAAGTGTGCGATACTAATGCGATTTTTGTTACACTTATATGCTTTTTTATTGTGAGATTTGTTGGTTAAGCAAACTTAGTTTCAAAAATAACACTTGACTGATCCATTTGGCGCAAGGATTTATTCAATTAATCTTTATTTTTTCAAAAGTGTGGCAAAATACCCAATTAAACTAAATGAAAACTAAAATTATGCCACAAATAAATAGCTTCAGAGAATATCATAATTACTTACTACTGACAGTTCCGTTACTGTGCATGTTTAGAAACTATTTATTCATGACATTATCACAATCGATAATCTAGAGGTGCCAAGGTCCATTTGAATACTTTAGATTTCAATTAAAATATGTTTGGTTGTACATCTCACACTGTTAGTATTTCTAGTTTCAGTTGGGACAAGATATTTACAAAACAATCAATTTTAAACTAGCTTGTTTAAAATCACACTCTAAGTAATTTCCGTATTGATAATAGACAATTTTGTTACATCCATAATTTGACTGTACCTATATTATTACATAGTATTAATGGCAAATTTACTATTTACTTATTTTCCATAACAAACTCCTAAATCAAGAATTAAAAATGTTACTACAAATGAGAGGTGTAGTTTCAAAAGTTACAATATCCATCAGAAGTAAGTTTACAGGAGAAGAAAAAAGTCAAAATGTAGTAAAATATGTGTGGAATAGGGAACAGTGTTTTGCAGAGCTTAAGGGACGCCGTATTCTTGAAATAGTGTTTTTTACAAATACAAGTAATTTTAGACATGCTAACATGAAAATAATAAATATCATGAAAGATATATTGTTTAAGAAAATCATTTTTGTGGCTAAATGCTAAAAGATGTGGAAAATGTGTTAGATTATTTGTAGACGATAAATACCAAATATGAAATATCGTTTTGTTTTTTCCGTATCATACAGTGGTGTTTGACAAAGTTTTTTAATATTTTTTAAGAAATTGTTTTCTCTATTGACCCTTATATTGAAAATTGGATAGTCCCTAAATTACTAATTTTTCAATTGCGTTTTATACCAAATATGGAATAAGTACCAACCTACCTAATATTGTATGTTTCTAATAAGGGATATGCCAGATATGAAATATACCTATGAGGGAGATAATTGACAAACTCATTAAAATCAACGTATTGCATTAATAAGTTAAGAAAAAAAAATCATAACTTCTGTTTAAATAATTTCGGTAGCATACAATAATCTTCATGAAATTTTTTTATATGAAGGAACTAATTTGACTTATTTGCAATATTCGCATATAAAAAATAAATTTTTAATTTAATAAAAGTAGGTAGGTAGGTACTCATTCTGAAATATTCTAAAATAGGAGCAGTCTGTTATTCCACTTTAGGTCCATCTAATCTAAATTGTACATACTAAATACATACCCTTACAATCACGAAAATCTAAGTTGTAAACGAAAATTTATAGTCTGTATCCTGCACAAACTTATTTTAAAAAGGGAAATTTTTGCGTTAGCTCTTGCAAATATATTTAAGTCTCATATACTTTCTGTAAAAAAATTACGTGTTCACGTTAAAACTTTATTTTGCAAAATATACTAGAGTAAACATAAACTATTTTCACTCTACGAATGCAAGTTGACGTTGCGATGTTGTAGCTAATAGATTCCACAATTCTGTTGCATTTAGGGTTGCCAGGTGGCCGGTAATGACCGGAATTTTCCCGAAATATTTTTTTCCGGTTCCCAATAATAGAGTACTATGTTATTCTTGAGTTACGGCAACCTGTCAGTTGTGTGATGTACTCGTATATGACAAGGTGACACAGCATAGTGCCATGCAACGTTCACTTGCCGTCAATCACTAGGTTAAAAAAAATATATTTGAACTTTTTTATTAAGCTCAACATAAAGAACATTTGGGCAAGTTTTTGGAAAGTTTGAAGTATTTTGTTTTTGTCTCACCAAGTTGACAGACGTGCAAAAGTATGAGTTTATTTATTTCCTCGAAAACGAAACCAGATACAGAATAAAATTAAGAGGCAAACAAGCTATATTTTTAGTACCATTATTAAACAAAATTATTTCAAAGTTGCAAATAATCTAGTGGGTGATATTATTTATGTGAAAAACGAATCGCCCCTGTAATCACCGAATCAACTGTAATAGGTTTCTAGTTACTTCACGACTCTTTGTTGTGGGACACCCTGTATGTTTGTCAAAATAAAATTATTGAGACATCATCGTAGCAGCCGTGCTTTATCTATTCTGTTCCAATGCTTAGTTGCATTGACCCTTTGCGCATGGCAGCACGCTACAGTACAAGTGTCTAGTTGATGAAATAACTGGATGCCACGTCGTAGATTCTCGTAGCTTGACATTTTGAGAGTCATGTCGCTCTCTTCAGAAAGAATTCTGAAACTATTAGGGCCTGTGTTCTGTGCTTATACATATAGTTCGTTGTGTGCACTATCCTATAACGTTCCGGTTCTGGCTTGAAGTCAATGAGCTGTGACGTTCCGGTGTCCAAATTCCTAGTAAATCTTGGCCTTCATTTTTGTTAAAGTTATTTTAGTTTTTCTGTATCTCTATCACTTCCCTGTAGAGTCTTGGCCAGAATCTTCTCTCTTTTACTAGAATCTTGGATTCTCCCAAGTCTATAGAGTGTGTTCATTCTGTGTTGTATAACGGGATACTGTAGGTACCCGGGTTCTCGAGTGCGTTGTTACTCTTGCTGTTCGTCTTAGGAAATATTGCTCCTATCTTATGTATTCTCAAAAAGGGCCCTATTTTATCCGAACCCGAATAGCTTGTTCAATGTTCCTTTTCGTAAATTCGTTTCCTCTCAGAGCCGTTCTTAATTGGTATAGTTTTTCTTCCAGCACTTCTGGCTCACAAATGGTGTGTGCCCGATATACTAAGTTGTACAGCATGTTTTTGAGATGATGATGAGATTCAGCATTCAAATATTTGCCAGTATGGGTCAGTGTCCTGTAAACAGTGTGCCTTAATGTTCCATCTGGCTTCCTCTTGAAAAGAACATCTAGGAACGGCAAAGTGTCATTTTCTTCTAATTCCATAGTAAAATAGATGTCGTGATGTATTTCATCGATGTGTTCTAAAGAAGTTTCTAAGTTGCTGAGTCCATGAGGTCATATGATGAATATGTTACCTATATATTTGAACCAACATTTTAGCTTCAGAACTGCTCCTGCCAGAGCCTGTTCCTCAAAGGCTTCCATGCAGATATTTTCCAAGCCTGGAGACAACGGCTGCTCCTGTTTATTCGTAGAACTAATCCTCGAAGGAGTACTGTTGCTAAATCTACTGTATTCTCATCTCTGCCTTCTGTCCTAAGTCTCCGATGATTTTTTTTCTAAAGCTTCTTTGATAGGTACTTTCATGAACAGAGATGTTGCATCGAAACTCACTAGGATATCATCTGGCTCTATTCTTTGATCTTCCTGATAAAATCTCCCGTATTTTTGACATGATGTTCTGTCTGTCCCAATAGGTCTTTGATTTTATATAATACATACCGGGCGAATGGAAGAGTAGCTGATCCAACACTATAGGTCAGAAAGGTAGGTTTGGTTTGTGGATCTTCGGTAGGCAGTAGACTTGTGGAGTTCTCAAGTCACTCAAAATCAGATCCCATTGTAGTTCCTTGGGAATGTTTGAGGCACGAACTGCAAGTGACACTTCCTTTTCTACCTTCTTTACTGGGTTGTTTTTTATCTTCTTGTACACCGGACCCTTCAGTCAGTTGGCATTGGCAATAATCTTCTGCTGTATCCAAAACAACTGTTGCATCTCCTTTGTCTGCCGTGAGTATAGTAACTTCATTATTTGCCCTTAATTCTTTGATGGCCTAATTTTTTTTCCTTGATAGATTTGGTTTACTACGTAAAGCCATGGCTGCAAAAATTTTTATTTTATATTTTGGTATAAGTACCAACGTTTTAAAAACAATAATATCTCAAGTGATTTAGAATTTAAAACATCGTTTTTCAAATTTTTGAATCCCTGTTGCTCAAAAGCACAAACCCTGTGTTTATTTCGCGAAATTGCCTTAATTCATAGATTACATACCTATTGTAATGTCAAATAATCAAAATAATTTATTGCAGTTTAAAAGAGCTACATAATGTAATGCAAGAAATCGGTATCTAAATAATAATAATAATAATAATAATATAATATCTCTACCCCTCATTCTAATCACAGGGATTAGCCCAGAAGTCGGAGACTTGTGCGGGAGAGGGGGCGGCATATTATTATTAAGCAGGCCGCATTTGCGCCCAGGAACGCTTACGTTGGTAGGCCCTAACCACTATTCAGTGCAGGAATGAGGAAAACCTGGAAAACCTCATTAATTAGGGGGGTAGTCAAATATCAACCGGCATCAATCTCTCACATTGACCCAAGCTAACATTATTTCACCCTACCATACCCACAGAGAGGGTGTCAATCCTCTCCACGAATATAGCTTATATACGGTCTACCGGCAGCTGGGCTCGAACCAACTCCGTCTAGTCACCTCGATTCAAGTACTAACGCCTTAAACCGCGCGCCCACTGACGTAATACATTTAAACAATGCTGTTTACTGTAAATTTGGCTAAGTAAAATATGAATGAAAGAAGATATTCAATATTTTCAACCAAAATGTTAAATTGCTAGAGTGCAAGACTGTTTATTATAATTAGTATTGTAGACTATTTTAAATTTTCAGTTTCTGAATAAAGCGTCATAAATCATAGAAAAAATTTGGCATGCAAATATTAATATTTTGGCATTTTACAGCCAAATGATGAGTAGTTTCACTTAATCCCTTAAATGGGGATATTAAGTAATTTTTAAAAATAAAATCTAAATTTCTGTATATGTTATAGAATATTTATATCCACTTGAACTTTACCTGCGTGTGTTAAATTTATTTACGTTTAGTTAATTACATTTAAGGTACTGATAAACACGTAGGTAAATTTCATAATATAAAGTAATTTACCAGTTTAAGAAAATTTTATATATTTTTTGGAAATGTACCGACATTTTTTAAAGTGAAGAAAGAATATTAATAATATTTTTAGTATTTAATAATTTTGGTGTTGAATTGCCGTTTTAACAAATAAATAAGCCCATCAAGACAATTTTTGGTTAGGGAATTAATCTATGGCTAACAAACAATCAAATATATTAGCAATATAATTCAATTTTGTAGTTGTAATAACACATAGTTGAGTGAGCTAACTCAAACATTATTCAGTGTTACCCATAAAAGAAGTATTTAGCCAGCACATAACTAAGTGAACATTGCTCAATAAATTGTGTTATTTATTGTTCCAACACAATTGCGTGGACTGGTTTTAACATCTAATAGTGTTGATTTTGAATGAACATTTATTCAAAATCTTTTACGGTGTGCCAGTTGTCAGCAATTAATTTCATCGTATCATTCTATATTACGTAAGGACGTACAAGAATGGTTTAGTTTCTTTATAAATCATATTAAATATTTTCGTATTGGTATCTTACGTATAATTAAGGGAGAATAATTTTTCTCTAGACAAATTATGATTGGATGTTTGGTAGAATGCTTAGTCTGTGTTTTCTTTGATATACTTAATTAGATTATGATTTATGCATGCCTCTTATATATCTACCCCAGATCAGAATATAATTTACTATTTAATTAGAGTTTTACGTTTTATCAGAGCGATATGAAAGAACAGTTGAGAGATATATTAGAGATAGAAGGGCTTCAGTTATAAATTATGAATAGAAACTCTTACTTATATATATAAGTACATTTCCTTAATATTGAATTAAAATAATCAAATTTGTATTAATTTACTGAAATAATAATACGTGATCCAAATAATTTTAGTTAATGCAATGCAAAATATTCAGTAGTTTATCAAAATACATATTTAGTTCGTTGCTGTATTAATCAATAGGTAATATTAATATTAGTTTAGTTACTTCTGTTCTCCTATTTTTTAATTTATATTCAGATGATAATACAGCAATTAGTTTTATTGATTTATATTTTATTAAATCATTAAAGACGAAACGATATCACGTTGTTACAAATTTATGTTATTTATATCCTAACATATTCGTTAGATAAGTACCTAATATAGATCTCATTTCAAAAATTGTTTGATAAGATTAACAAAGTTAAAATTTGTTCAAGATAATATATTTCAATATTCAAATATTTTCTTGAACACCTTTTATTTTAATTTAAGCGGGAATTTTAAATTTCTGTAATTTGAAAGCATATGTGGTAAGTAATTTTACCCTCACGGTATACTCCGGATGTGACGAAAGTATAATAATTATATTATAGAAAAAATATTCTTCTCCATTGTGTATGGCATTTTTCTTACACAGCTGCAATCCTGTGATATACAGCAATAAAAGTAGAAATACAGACGGACATTGTTATAAACTACGAAAAATATGTTTTTAAAGCTAGATTTCAGTACTCGATTTGTATACAGGCGATTTAGAACTTATCTAAAAGAATTTGGGAATATATGCGTCATGAAAAATGGAATCAATATCATAATTTTTTTATTTTTGCAATTATTTATTTATACTTTCCAAGACAAAAAATATTGAAGTTCAAATAGTGTCAATCATCACTGCTGGGCTACTGTAATCTGTGGCCTGGCGATTTCAAATATCCGATTCCTCATGTATGAACTCTTTTGTGATGCAAGGATTTTCAAATATCAAAAATGGCTCTAGCAACTGGCAGTTGGTGGATATCGTTTTAATTTATGGTGAAGTAAACATACTTTAGGAGAACGATTTCCCGGTAAACATATGCCAAATGCAGCTATTTTTACAACGGTTTGCAGTGAGTGCAAATGTAGGCAAACGCTGGAGTGACACGGGAAATTTGCAACCCAATCGGGGGAGAGATGGAGGTCTAGGGCGTCCACGGCGTACTGCAGCAGTATGACGTATCATACACGAGGCTTAATTATTATATCCGTACCATGTACAGCGTGTCCAAGCATTAATGCCAAGGGATTGGGCGAGAAGGACCAGTACCATGGCCGCCATGATCTGACTTTAAATCATTTGGTTTTCGTTTGGTGAGGAGATTTAAAAAATTAAGTAAGTATATTGCACCGAATTTGACACTATTGATGATTTACGCCAACGTATCATAGCTGCTGCCAATAATTTAACTTACAAGTTCAAATCGGACAAGAAGCAGAAACATTTGTGTCGGTTTGAAGAAACTGTCAAACTATTTTACTAATTCAAACCACAAATTAATTCTATTAATAATTAATAACAAATGCGACAAAAGCAGTTGAACTTGCTATATAAAAATAGGTGTTGTAAAATTAATTTATTTCTTTCCTTGGAAATTTCTTTAAATTTTTTCTCCGGTCACCGATTATACAGGTTTTACAGTGGACCAGTTTCCAGTGGCGTGAGGAAGTGTATTTTCAAATCATTTTTGAACTATCTTTTTGATTTTATTTTTACAAAATTGTATTTGTAAGAGTCCCCTGTACATTCAAATTTTTTTTAGATTCTGAAGTTCTAAATCACCCTGTATAGTTGAAAGTGCAGTCGTGCATAAAGTAGATATCAAAATGGAAATAGCTTATCTAACTAATGTGAAGTTTATAATTTTAATTCCTCCCCATTGCGTAAGTAAGACAAAATAAACTAAATAAGTTGTTGTTTGAGGAAACGTTTATTACTTATTTATATTTCTTTAATTTTCTAGGCACGTTTTGTTTTATTGCTAGAAGGGGTACGGGACAAAAATAAAATATTAGATATAAATTTTTCCGGAAACTGCCGTCCTGATGTGTAAAATGTACCTAACATTGCATGGTTATATCCTAAATAATTAAAATATATTTCATCACAAGACTGTCATAACTCAAAATATGTAAATTTTCAGGAGAGCTCGGTAAAGTTTTATAAATAATCTTACTCTAAATATTGGAAAATAAATAAATATATATTGTTTGAATCATGTTAAAATGTTTGTGTGGATAGTTCTTAGTATTTTTAATAACATTTTTTGTTTACTTTGGTTTTTGGCACTTTGTTATTGTTATTTTTGTTAAATAATTCCGAGTTGTAACTCTCTTTCACATATTTTTTTACAAGTTTTTCAACATGAATAGACTAAAATAATACAATTTTAAAGATTATTATAATAATATTTATAATACTGCGCAAAATATTACGGTTTAGGTACCTATTGTATGAAATGGGAACAAAAAAGATACTTAGCTTATGAGAATGACTGGTCTATTTAAAGATGTGACAGTTTTGCATATAAATACACATAAAGAAACTAGTTTCTTATGGATATTATTTCGACTTGTGCTACTCTTTTCCAAAATTTACTCGTCTCATCTCATTAAACGTCACAGCACGACTAATTGTGACAGTTTTGTCTAAAGCACAAAACCAATGTTGGAGATGTGACATTTCAACGCAACGCCATTCGATGGTTATTAAGCAAAGTTCACTTGTAACTCTTTTACACATAAAAATATATAATATTTGTAGCTGATACACCACTAAATCTTGAAAAATGACAATTTTTAGTTAAGACTGTTTTGTTCCAAACTGACAATTTATCTTATTCTATCCAAACAATGGGAAACACTATTTTGTTTTATTGGGAAATTGTTCGAAATGTGTGAGATTTGAACGCGTTGTAGTTAGTATCATTACGAAAGAAATGTTTCAATTACCTACCTATCGCACAATTTTTGGACTATTCAAGTTAAATAAAATTGCACTGATAAAAATTATTAGCGATATTAAACGGTGGATTGTTGGTTATTTATTGCCTAGGCCAATAGTGTGAAATAACACAACCAAATTGGATCGGTCAGTGGTCGCGCGGTTTAAGCAATCCTAAAAATGCAGAAATAGGTCAGATCTCATCTATTGTGGTTGAATTTCGAGTTCCCACTGTCAGAGGTTAATATCTATAGAGTGTTTCCATTAAACCAGGTTAGTAAATTTCGATAGATTAATTTCATTAGATAATTATTGAATAGAGCTTTGTCTGTGGAATTGTTCATTAGCATACCTAGATGTTTGGTATCAGAGAACATACATATGACTTCATTGATAAAAATTGTAGGAGATTTCATATAAGTATATTAGCTTCAAATACCTTTCTAAAACAGTAAAAAATGTTACAAAAGCTAATAATAAAGAATATATGGGTAGATATGGTGAGTGTAATTGAACGCTGGTTGGGGCTTTAGCCCACAGAGTAGTTAGTTTCACACAATATTGTTAATACCTGAAAATATATAAAAAGGGATGTGAAATATTTTGAAATAAGTTTATATAAAAATAGAAGGCAGGTAGATATTTTATATGTACTACCAGTACTGTCTTGAAAGCACGTAATTGGGGGAATTATACCCTGTATGCGTATACTTAGTACCGTATAATGGCGACATCCATCCTTGACCAATAAAAGGTATTATTGCGTAAATGTTGGAAACATATCTACGCTGTAAAAATTTGGAATAGATTTGAAATCAATACAATTGATTGTTAAAACAATTCTACACTTGATTGTATTGAAATAATTACACAGTTCGTTGAATAATATTCACTCAGTCATTTGTTGGCAAAATAAATATTTTATTTGTAACATTGAATAATTTTTAAGTTAGCTTACATAAACCATATCTTCTTACAGCTCAACATCACAAGTTATATTATTCCAGATATTGAGTTGGAAAGCTAATTTCTGTATTAAAATGTTGAATCGCTCAAAATACGACGCTAAAATAAGTTAATGCTTTTGAATTTGTGCATTTTTATACTTTCTGAGGGATGTTGACATATCTGTTTTCAAATTTTCAGTTAGATAAGTATTGAGGAAAGTTTTTGTATAAAAAATATTACACCTACTAACTGTTCATATTTCAAACGTTATAACCTATATCTATACCTACAGTTTTATAGAATTTATAATTTATAGTGTAGCCAATATCTGAAGTTGATTGGGTGCAAAAGAAATTTTCTCATTCCTTTGACTCAAGGAGTAACTTATTTACAAATTTTAAATAAATAAATTATCCCTTGTCAACTATAAGTACCTAGTAAGAACGTACACTGATAAAAATGATTGTAATTTTACACGTTGTTTATACATTAATTTTAAAAAATACCAAATCCATACTATATTACAAGAATTTCCATGTAACTAGTGTACATTTATACCTTTCATGTAAAATTTACATGATTTTTTCTAAAAATACATAGAACGTCATAAATTTACATTTCATATGTACAAAAACACGGTTTTACTATGAAAAAATGCATGTTCATAGGTAGTAACTTTCCATTACAGTTGTAACATTACATGTGTTAATTCCATTGACCTAGGAAATAAATAACCAGCAATCAACCGTGTAATATCAGTGCACTTACTAAAAATGCTACAAATAAATGTCTAATATGCAACAATTGTGAATATCTACTAAAACCTATTTTCTATTTTCAATTCTCCTGATTAATATTGTTTATAGTTCAGTTTTTGCTTGTAAAATGTTTAAAAATTTGTATAAAAACTGTTTAACTTCCTTTAATACCTAATAAATTAAAGTCAAACAAGAAAAGCATAAGAAACATTTTAAAAAATAACTATAATATTCAACATTTAGCTACAAGAAACATTAAGTAATATATTTATGATAGTATGGCTAATAGTTGCCTAATATATGCAAATGGGTAAATAAAAAGGCGGTATTTATTATACTAGATATTACTACTGAAATGTAGGTACCTACGTAGGTATTATATTTGTAAATTACTACCAGCTGTCAATGTGATATGATTTACACTATGAAAAAGTTTAATCAAAATTTAAATAAGCACTTGCTAATAATTTTTATAAAATTTAAAACCAATTATTCAGTTACAATGTATCTGAAATAATAAATATGCCTCTATTGCTGTTTACATTAACATATCGAATTTCTAAATCGGGATGTATTAATTAATGCAAAATAATAACTATGTCGTCTTCGTATAAAAATTTAAATCTTAATTATCTCTGGCATTTTTTAAAAGGATATATGTTATTTCATTAACATAAAGTTAAAGTTTTTATAGCTAACTCTTAGTTGCAAATATCGCTTACTTGAGCCTGATCCAACAATTACCATGCTAATGTTGAATAGATCCAGACAGAGTTGTATAAAATACGAAAAATACGTTTTTAAGCTACATTTCATTACTCGATTTGTAAAACTTGAAAGTGCAGTCGTGCATAAAGTAGATATCAAAATGGATACAGCTTGTCTAACTAAAATGCGGTTTATAATTTTAATTCCTCCCCATTGCGTATGACATTTTTATTATACAACTCCAATCCAATGATATAGAAACAAAAGTGGGAATAAGTAACGGCGACAAAATAATCAGAATTTTTTTGAGGAAAAGCTTATTACTTACTTTTATTTTCTAAGCATGTTTTATTGTAATGCTAGGAAGGGTAGGTATACGGGACAAAAATAAATATTAGACATACATTCTTAAGAAAAGTGTCGTATTGATGTGTAAAATGTAAAACTGCATAACCAACTCCTAAATAATTAAAATATATTTGTCTACTAATTTTATGCAATAAAATAATTATTTAGTCATTCACAGATGATATGCTAATCTAAATTAATACAAGGAGTCACTATTATTTTATTAATAACTTGAAATACTTAATACCACTCTTGCCAAGAAATACTTGTAAATGTCACGACATTTTGCCATTTACCTTAAATGCCTTTACTACTTCATAACAGTTATACCTATATCAAATTGGAAGTGACCTGAAAAAAAAAAATAGAAACAAAATTTACCCTTGTAACTAAAAAATATGCTTACAAAACGGAAAGGTTTACAGTCTCTAGGTTTAAAAATAATATAATAGTTTTCATGGAAGGATGGCATGTTTTTTATTTGCAACACAATGATAAATTTACTTATAAGTTATCGATTTACATATATACAGGGTGTTAAAAAAAGTTTACAAACTTTGGGACGTAGTAGAGGGAAGGTGAGATATAAGTGGTCTGCTTACTTCCTGCTCGGCCTAAGCGGCTCGACATACAGGAAGCGACCTCATTTACAGTAGTAGAGGGAAGTTAAGAAAGACATTAAAATGTGAGGTTCGATAATGCACCGTTTCCATCAGAGCTTTATAAACAATGTTTTGTGTTCAATATCGATTATCCTTAAAAGGCGTTACGACACAATCCTTACTCGTGGAAACGAATGAAAACGATGTGGTACCATACAAGTTACGTAAAATTAGCGTTAAAGAATCTTAATACCAATAAAGAACTTTTCTACTATTTGTTAAGTAAATGATCGGCCACAATATTGACTCAAAATGACGACCTTAAACTTTATTACAACTAGGTATTAAAATATTGAGTGACATGTCATTCATATTTGAATGACGGTACTGTTTCCATTATGAATGTGTCATTCAAAAATGAATGACAGATGTCTAGTGTTGGGGACACGGCTGCGGCTATGCTGCGCCGTGGGATTGACATATGAATGATAGTATAATTTTATATGGGGAATTCAGAGCATGGCCCGTAACGAATATTTCCCTATATTTGGTTTGGCCTATCATGTATAATCACTTATGTAATTTTCGGAGTAGGAAAAAGCAAACATTTGTAAGATAAAGTTTATATATTAAAAAAGGTTATATATGTATTAAATTTAAAAGAAACTTAAAATATTTAGCACAGTAAATACTTATTTATGGACTATATTAAAACAATTGAAACATAGTTGGGGCTGCCCGTCACAGAACTCATAAAGAAAATTAGGTATCTATTGGCCTCTAAGGTTTTATTACAAATATTGGGATGACACTCAATGTGTTTTAAAGTGACTAGCCAAATTCTCTAGCATTCTTTGGAATAAATGTTGGTCTTGTTGAATTAAAAGACATGCGGAAATAGTTCCACCAATAAGCTCCTCTTGGGACTTCACTAGCGTCTCATAGACCATTGATTTTACGTAACCCCACAGAAAAAAGTTCATTGGTGTCAAATCAGAACTGGCAATTTAATGGGCATTCTTCTATCTACTTATTATAAATATTCAACCTTTAAGCGTCATCTTTTATTGGCATTAAAATGTAAGTCAAATGTAATTTGCTAACATTAAGTAACTTGTATGAACCCACCTCGTTTTCTTGCGTGATAAAGCCTTTGGATGCATAACCGGTATTGAAATCAAGAAACAAACAAAATTTGTACCTACTTATTTTTTTAACACCATGTATTGTATATTTTAGTTAAATTTTCGTGTTACGTACCTATCAGTATCATAATATATGTATGTACAGGGTGTCATCTAACAAATGTTACATATTTTAACCAAACTTTCTTAATCGAAAAATGTCGCAAAAAAACGTACAGGGTTTACAAGTTTCTTTTTTTTTCTCGTTTTCTCCTTAACTCAGATACTCGATAACCCGATAAATTTTTACACGCAACTATCAGAAATATTCGTAAATTCATTGCAAAATACAAACTTGACAGTAACATCGAAATTGTTATGTTATGGATACGTAGTCATTTCCAAAAGAAATATAGGGTATGTGTTACCTAAATAGTTTCTGTAATATCTCATAGCCGAGTATAATTTCGACGTTTGATAAGTACTATCGTTTTCAATATTAATGACACTCACTAAAATGAATTTTGCGATTTCTTTCGAACTTCTGACGTATTCATATAGAAATCTGCTTTAAATTTTTAACATTAGTTATTAGTTGTTTCACTTACCAAGAGAGATTTAATGAAATTTCTATTCAGAAATTCCAGAAGTTCAAAAACTGTTTTAAGAGAGTGTCATTATTCCTGCAAACGATTGTACCTATACACTTTTTGTGTAGAATAAAGTTCTCTACGTACTTCTGAAAGGTGCGTGTAAATATTTAAACGTACAAAAAAGTTGCAATAGAATATACACAAAAGATTGTAGCAAAATGAACGCCCTGTATGATTTAACTTAGTAGGAACATAATCACTGTATACTTCATGAAGAGAAACTAAGCAACAGCAAATTTCGCTCAGATCGGCTAACTGGGTTCTGAGATAAGGAGGAAACAAGAAATCAAAAAGAAACTTTAACACCGTGCAACTCTTTTTGCGACATTTTTCGTTTAAGCAAGTTGGTCAAATCGACACCATTTGGGTTCTAGATTATACCCCTATATACCATTTGTTTATTTTAAATTTATTTTCTGATTGTTAAACCCTTTCTATAACATTTTTCTTTAAAATTCGTTAAACTAAACGTAGCTAAACGTGCCAAATTCCCCCACTCCAGCAATGTATGGGACTGGTTTAAATGGCACCGGCAATAATGGCTTTACAAATACCTATTCATCCCTACGTTGACAATTGGGTCATGCCGGCTGCAGCGATGGCCCACCCTTAATCTTATCTTCCACTGTGAATCTCTTTCCCAATATCGACACCATGTAAATGTTGTGTTGAATGGCATGCAGCAAAGGACTTTTCTTGCCGGAATCTTCTTCGAAAATTCTGAGGAACCTAAAATAAGACAAAATATTAGACATTGCTCATTTTTGATGTGGGTAACCGACGCACGACGCAAATTCATTACTTAATACTGGTACGGGATGTATGAATATATTATAATGTGAAGCTTAGGGTGCAAATCCCTTACCCCGCTTGGGTTAATGGGTTACTGGTTAAATACTGACGCTGTGCAACTAAATTACCCAGGAGTGAAACAATTATGTTTTTTCAGGTGGCGTGCCGTGATGGAGTGTAGTGAAGTGCAGTGCGGTGACAGAGCGCGCAGTGCGTCTCGACGCTGGCGTCCTTGTGTCTGGTATTGGCGTCTTTGTCGTCATCTTTTCTTCGGGCGTCACCCTGGGAGGGGAAAGGTAGGTCATTATTTATTATTAGCTTTTGTTCGTTTGTTTGTTAGCATTGCATGTCCCCATATTTGAACACGTAATTGTACCGAATTACAGTTTTAATCATAACTATGGGCATATTGTAACTTAGGTGTAGATACTCTGGACTGTGAGTGTTCTCTGTTTGTCGTTGACACAATTTGTTCAAGTGCTTGAGCACGCCTTTCTGCGTGACTGATATTTTCCTGGTTCCCTTTGCTCGTTGTTTACATGGATAAGGATTAATTATCCGGGATTAGATGTTTAGAATCGGAAGTTCTAGTTAATGCTCAAATGTTCACCATCATTGTAACAGTGGAACCCTAATTATTGCATTGTATTCTGACGTTTATTACCAAAACCTCAACAAGATTTTAAAGTATACCCACCTAATCTAGTTCAAGAAACAGTTTTCATTATACGTGAGTCAAATATGCAACACTAAAATTATGCAAGTTTCATACTATATTCATGAGAATGAATGAAACATAAAAATTGAATATGGATATTTTAGTTTTATCTTAAATTAAGTTAGATAAGGGGTTGTTACTTTATTTGCTTTAATCTATTAACAATTTATCTAACCACAGGCAGTTACATTTTTAATTGAAATATGAGTGAGTCATTTAACTTGACATCCTGAATTTATATTTTTTTTATTTAGTAGATTTGTACCAGTTCTATATTTTTGATTTGTTTGGCATTCTAAAACCAGATAGTAGTTTTAAATTGTAAACTTCATTTATGTCTAATAGAAAAAGGAGACTAGAGAACTTCATCACTTATTAACTGGTCATACCTAAATATACATGTAAAATTGATGTCATTAAGTAAAGAAATTTAATGGAATATTCGAGTTATTTAATAATAATAACAAGAATTTGTTCACAAACATATCAATAATTACTAATGCAGATACAGTTGAGTAAAATAAGCACACAGTTCTCACAATGGTACACTACATTAATTGCTTGTTGAATTATTAGTATAATGGACTAATTCTCTAATTGTTTAAAATCAACTCAAACATGCAATAAATTTTAGTTAGTGCCATAACCTGAGTCATTCAGATGTAACTAAACTAACTGATTTTTTTTGAGCATTGTTAACGTTTCATACCTAAACTAAATGAAAGAATTTTACGCAAAGGATATTGCTCCTACCCTAAGGATACAATTCTGCAGAAGAAATATGTGGATATTTATAAATTTATTAAGTTGATCTTGGACTAGACTTTTTTTCAGTTTCCAAAGAAAACAAATCTAGCGTAAATAGTTAATTTATTTAAAAATATATTTAGGTTTGTTGAATAACGCACCTTGCGCATATATACCTATATATACAAATCATAACTCAATATTTTTCTTTAATTCTGAAGTTTATTATAAATAAAATATGTGAAGAGAAATAATAGATTTTCTTATCACTGAAGTTACAAACTACTTGATTTTATTCGGATATGTGGATTTAAATTGGATATCGTTACGAAACATTTGAATAAATTACGATAAATTGTTGCTTGTAATATTTTATTGCATTTATGAAAAGTGCATTCCTTCAAAGGGGTTGTAGAGGAATAATTTTCCGGAAAATTAATACTTATTTTGTGAAACTTGACCCCGCATCGTCTTATTCAACTGTTTACAATGCACTAACTCAGAGAAGTTCAGTAGTTCACTGCGGTTAACGGTACAGACGTGGCTGTGTCTCTTCCACTATAGATTGATTTGCGTTGTATTGCTTAAAAATGTATTATTCAAATCAAGAATTAGCAGGTATAATATGAATGTATGTGTGTGTATCGAACGCCCATTGTCGATTCCACCGAAAAACAACAGCGTATTTTTGCTACAGATGATGAAATTAATCAAGCCTGGAGTAACACGAAATATTTGTAGACTTACTTAATATCGAATTATGGTAAGTAAACATTTATATTACAATACTTCTACTACTACTACTATACCAATAATATCCATCTCGCTCTAATCGCGAAGATTGGCGCAGAAGTTGTGCAATTAGATTTTTTAGGTTAATTTCAGCCTCAGCGATATTTCAGCAATTTATAACCTAAAATAGTGCTAAAAACGTTACGTGACGATACCCTTGACATGGCCAGGCCTTGTTATTCTGTAAATATATACTGTAAAAAAATAATTACACATTTTAACACAAAATAATACAATACTGTGTTAATCGAGGTCCACACGGGATTACGTATATTTATGCACATTTCTCTGCATGTAGCAGTGTGTTAAAGGTTTACACAATCCACTGTGTTAATATAACAAATGCTATATAACTTTAACACATTTCAGTGTATTTGTATCATTAAAGGTTAAAATAATTTTTAATAAATAGATATAATTTTTATAATACATTTATTTTCACATTTTCTAGAAGTTTTCCCAATATAGCCTGGAATGTTCTAGAAAACGCCAAATAAAAGTGTTTCAAAAATTATAATTTCAAAATCAAATAGGAGCATAATTAACAAACTAAAAAGGTAGGTGAGCATTCGCTTCATGCATCAATAGGTTTGTTCCAACACAGCAAGAATCGATTCTGAACCATCCAGAACTAGTTAGTCAGTTCAGTTGTTTATGTACTCTCCACGAATGCGACATAAGACTGTGTTGGTTAAACATTTTTCACGGTTCTGAAACAGTTCTCGACGTTTGTTGGAACAGACCTAATATATAGTATTTTCAGAATTATGGTGTTACAGTAATAATAAAATAAAATATATTTTACCTTTTATGATTTTATTAAAAATATACAGTTCAGTTCAAATGACCAACAATAAAGTTTTCTAACAAAATATTTAATAAAATTAGTAGTAGTAGTAGTAGATACATATTCTATAGTAAGGGATTTATAAACTAATAACGTTCTAATAAATCATAAACAACGAAACCACAAACATTAAACAAATATGTAATTAGCCACTATATAATAGAAGTCAGGATAAACCCCTAATATTTTGAAGAATGTTACCTTCAAATAGGGTATGTAGTAGAGCTGGGTGGGTATGAATACAGGAAAATAATGCAAACCCGGAATACTCAGTGCTCTGATAAAATATATTCATGATTAGGCAGAAATGCAACATTCAAGGAATACTTACTTGAATTCTTAATACAGGGTGTTAGAAAAAGAATGTAAAATATTTCAGCAGGTAATAGTATGAATCAAAATAAGCAGAAAAGTCTTAATAAACATGGGTCCCCAAAGTAACGGTTGCGGAGATATGGACCACTATTCGTTTTTCAAACATTTTATTTTATTAGGAATAAACCGACAAAGGCAGCTTTTAACAAACAAAACACAAAGTTACAGAAGATGTTCAAAGTGCCCTCCGTCCATTTCCAAGCAGGCACAACATCTTCGTCTCAACGATATTCGAACTCTTTCGAAAACACCCTCCTTGGTTTAGATTTGTTGACACTTTTAATTAATCGGTAGCTGCAGCTCTTCCAGGCTATTTACAGGAGTACCATACACTAATGTCTTCAAATATCCCCAAACAAAAAAATCTAGAGGGTTCAGATCAGGCGATCTTGGAGGCCATAAAACAGGTGCGTCCCTTCCTACCCATCTATGTGGAAAAGTTTGGTGTAAATGCTCTCTAACGGCCATGAAAAAATGAGCTGGAGCACCATCATGCTGGAACCACATTTGTTGCCTCAGATTCAAAGGAATGTCTTCCAAAAACTCATACAGTGTGTTCTGCAGAAAGTTGAGGTAAGCAGCGCCTGTTAATCGGTTTGATAAAACAACAGGACCTAGAAACCTGTCACCTACAATACCCATCCAAATGTTTAATGAAAAACGTGCCTGATGTCCAGATTCTATTAAAGCATGAGGATTTTCGTCGGCCCAAATATGCGTATTGTGAAAATTAAACATCAACCAACTATTATAAGAAAATACACAACGTTTTTGCAAAATAAAAAAAGGGGCTAAAAAACATAAAACATTCCATATCTCCGCAACCGTTACTTTGGGGGCCCATGTTTATTGAGACGTTTCTACTTATTTTGGTTCATACTATTACCTCCTTAAATGTTTTGCACTCTTTTTTTAACACCTTGTATATTGTATTCAAGTATTCATATTACATGAATACAGTATAAATAATTAAATATATTTAAAGGTAAAAATATAGGACGAGAAAAAAGTCACAAATATTAGTGGCATGAGGGCTCTGAGGCTACGCTTCCCTCCAAATTGTTATAAAAAAAATAAAATAATTTTTCTACGTTCTTGCAAAAATCAAAACTTTATTGAACTATATTTAGTGGAAAAAGTGGTTCCTTATTTCACTAGTGCAATAAAATGTTTATTGCATTCATTCGTCATTCTACTACAGCGTTTTGTCATCATGACAAACATAAACCTTCAAATCGACGTCATACTTTCCTACACTTAGTGCCATCTAAATAAAACATTTTTTGGTTTTTGCATGAACGTAGAAAAAATATTGTATGCAACTCAATCAAAAAGTGTTTATTGCACGCGACGTGAAATTGTCCATCGAGGCGCAAAACGCCACTGTTCCTCCCAAATTACTGTACACCCCTTAGGGTTGGGCCGTTTGAGGTGATTTTTTTTAAATGTTAGTCATAAAATTCCCTATCGATCCCTCTTTCTCAATTTTTGCTTTGGGTCTTCATTTTCGCGGAATTTGACTCCAAAAATGGATTTGCATGGAAAAAACTACATATTTCGCACAAAATTTACCCTACGGAACACGAGATTGAGATTTTGCCGGACATTTTTATGGGGGAATGCTCGTTTTGGAAAGTCCTACAAGACTGTCCACTTAGATTTCGTATCATACATTTCCATCCAAACAGTTCCAGGAAAAATCAATCATTTCTCATTAACAAAGAACTATTGTATCCAAAATGGCTACTTTTGTCAAAAAATTGAATTCCCAAAAAAGTGTTCAAAATCATTTATGGAACCTTTCTGACCTTTTTCAGAATTACGGGAAAATTCGGAAATGTGGCCATTTTGGTGAATGTCCAAAAATGTGTCCAAAAATTCTGGAAAAATTTTTGCGGATTCCTCGAATGTGTACAATTAATTTTTGTGACATGAGATACTTTCCCAATTTTCAGTAGAACGATTTCTGACGTGAAAATTTTTGAATGATTTTGTGGTCATTTTAAAAGCAACGGAAAATTTCTCCCCGAAATCTAAGTGGACAGTCTTGTAGGCCTTTCCAAGACGATTCCCGATAAAAAAGTTCGGAAAAATCACAATCTCGTGTTCCATAGGGTCATTTTTGTGCGAAAAATCTAGCATTTTCCATGCAAACCCATTTTTGGAGTCAAATTCCACGAAAATGAAGACCCAAAACGAAAATTGAGAAAGAGGGATCAATAGGGAATTTTATGACTAACATTTAAAAAAAATCACCTCAAACGGCCCAACCCTAAGGGGTGTACAGTAATTTGGGTGGCCTCCTTTTGTACTTGTTTCATAAATAGGTATTAAAATTTAGCTTATAACGTTATCTAGATGAATACATAGATACCTGTACCGTGGAAATATAATTTATGAACAAAAGTGGGCACACCTTGTATAATATTTTTACAGAGCTGTTGGATTATGCTTACCTATTACCAATTAAAATTGGCTTGATAATTTTAGTGGCATTTTAATTTGGAAAAATTTGTAGGTATACACTGAAAAAATTGTATGTGATTAGATTCTGATTTTGCCAAAACAATGATGTATTATTGAAATAACATTACTGAACATATAAAAAAAATGAAAAATATAGAAAATGCATTTTTATGTGTTTTAACTACTTTTTGTAAATTTGCTGTTAATTAATATCTAAGTACATTATTTTTATAAATAACAATTGTACTTTTACAATGTCAATAGAATGTTAAATTGTCAATAGAAACTTGAAATTACATTAGGAAATGTGATTTATGTGTGGATTTACTAAACATATGTAAAAGTAAACGAAGAGTTATTATCACGTGACGTACATGCGCTAGGGTTATCTAGTCTAGCCATTTGTTGCTGCTGTAGTACTCCGAGTATTTGGTTGGATGTTCAAGTTGGTAAAAATTTGGTATGGTTATAGAAGGGCAGTGTTGTATATATTTTGAAAATGAGGCCTTTAGTTCCAAAACTTCAACGAAGCTTTCCAAAAAAATTATAAACTTAAATGACAAAGACATGAGATATGGGTCCACTAATTTTTAAAAATTAGTTAGAGTGATTCAAGTAAATATTAAGTAAAGGTACTGTAACCATAATTTGTAATATTAATATAGGTACTTAGTACCTCATTATTTAGTTGCGCAGAGTTTTAGTTAATACAGAGTTTGGTAATATTTTGGTATTTTATAGATGACAAATTTATATCCAATAATTATACTTTGTATTTAAACAGAATACATGCTTAGTTTGTCTTTCTTTTATTGGCATGAGTTTTACTGATTTGTATTATGTGTCAGTTTAAAGAGAAAT
This sequence comes from Monochamus saltuarius, assembly GCA_025584915.1. NCBI lineage: Eukaryota > Metazoa > Arthropoda > Insecta > Coleoptera > Cerambycidae > Monochamus > Monochamus saltuarius. Next base: position 25,443,683 of record CM046726.1, on the reverse strand, counting down.
GGTTTTTACTTTATAAGATATATTTTATAGATATTTTGAAATATAAATATTATCTAACATTGCGTATTTAAAACTTGAAATAATTCCGTACAATACATGTACAATATTATTTAGGTAGGTAGGTAACGCCTTTGCGTATGAGAAACAAAAAACATAAGAAAAATTATTTAAATATACCGAATGGCTGAGTACACAGAAGAAAGTATTATCCTGAAACATAATATAGATATAAATTTATTTGCGTTATTTATACAGTTGTAAAGAGGCCAAGGTAACGATAATAAACTTATTATTTTCTTTGTGTGTTTTGATCTATTTCTTATTTTAGAACTAACGTTATATTTTTTATGTTATATTTTTGTTGTTTTAATATTCAAATGTACCTCAGCATTTGTTATTTTTATAACATTGTCAAACTCTTCATCTTATTCCCATACGTGGGTTTACTAGCTGAGTAAGATTACGTAGATTCCTATATATTACTTTAATTTAATATAAAAGTCACAAATATATGCTTTACCCAATATAAAGCCTGTGGATCTACTTCCGAAGCAGCAGACATGCATACCATACATCATTTGTATGCAATTTATTCTAAATTAGCCAAATTACTGTTATATATTTGTTCGAGATGATTTACTACAAGTTAAACACAAAAATATACCTGCTTCTAAATTCTAAACGGATCGAGTAAGATGACCAGTTGGCATTTTGCCATTTCATGAACTTACCCGATAGAACTATTTTTAATTAAGTTTTAATAGAAAATTTTATAATTTATATAATATAGAAAATATTTAAAACATAATCATGAAAAAGTTATTTCATCGTCCACAAATTCTACAAATGCAGATGTGCAAAATACAAATGGCTTTCTTACGTCACCAAACATTAACTTGTTAGTGTCAATTTTTTTATTAAAATGTTGCTAACACTTGTTCTTAAAATGTTTAGATATTTTAAGTACGAGTAGATAAAGGATTTCAAGCATCGATGTTGAAAGAATTTGATGTTTCTTTACAAATTGGTTTTTAGAAAAGTTTTTGTTCATATTGATGTGAAACCGTAGTAGGTATAATATTTTTGCTAATTATTAGTATTTCATGAGACGAATAGATTTTTGAGAATTTATTATTGTATGTTGTAAGTTTAAAATTCAACAAAACAATAGCAGAGGATTCAAATACCGTACACAGGATGTCGGAAGTATGAGTGCCTTATTTTGCTGTTTGATAAATTGCACCAAACAACCCATAATTATTAATTTAGCAAAATTTTTTTTCACTTACCGTAAATGAAATTCTTAGAGCTTTTTTTACAACACAGGATAAAATTTTAAATAGTTATAAGCTTTCAAAAAGACTGATTGCGGAAAACATTCACCGTACAAACTCTCGTAACCCAGAGAATTTTGTCCAGTTTTGCCGTAAATCAACATGCGCTTATAGTTACTAAAACGTTTCACGTTTGTTTATGTAGGTACGCTCAAAAACATCAAGCCAACACTAGGTACAAGTTATTATTTACAGGTTGTCGCACATTATGTTGCAATTTGTAGGCTTAATTTATTTTTTACACAGAGAAAACAAATTATAAACAAATAACGTTAAAATGGATTTTGCTTAGTTTCGTTTGTAGGCTTCCGTGACAGTTGTTAATGGTTGAACAATTTCCGTGTCGGATAGTTTGAAGCTTCGAGAATCATGTCGCTCTCTTCTTCAGAAGAAATCTGAAACTGTAGCCCTGAACTTACTGTCATAGTAGCATAGATGATTCCAAAATAAGAAATTATTAGTGCCTTCCAGATCATAAAAACGTCTTGCCGACTCAGCACAGATACTACGTAAAGCCAAATCCCCTAAAAAATCTATCTAGGAAAGAAATTGAGGTCTTCAATGAATTAAGAGAAATTTAAGAAATAACTATACTCTCAGCAGACAAAGGAAATGCAACAGTTGTTTTGGATACAACAGAATATGTTGCCAAGGTAAAGAATCCATTGGAGGACCCGGTGTAGTAGAAGATCAGAAACAACCGGGTCAGGAAGGTGGAAAAGGAGGTGACCTATAGTGAGTGCTGTCAAAGACCTAATGGGGTAAACCGAACACTATGTCAAAAACGCGGCCGATTTCATCAGGTCGAGGAAACACAGTTAGAACCAGATGAGTGGCTTCGACGTTCATTGTTTACGAAAGTGGCTATCAAAGAAACTTTAGGACAACTTCATCGAAGACTTAGGGCTGAAAACAGAGATGATAATTTAGGATATTTAGCAGGAGTATGCACCAGAGGAACTTTTTCTACAAACAAACGGAAGGGGCAGCTATGGGTTCACTTTTGCCTTCAGCCTTAGCAAATACCTGCATGCAAGCTTTTATGGTAGAGGTCTTAAAATCAGCAATTCCGAAAGTAAAATGTTGGTTCAAATATGTCGATGACACATTCATCCTGTGGCCTCATGGACTTGGTAATTTAGAAACCTTTTTAGAACACATCAGTAGAATATATCAGGATATCAAGTTCACTATGGAATTGGAAGAGAATGGTACCCAGCCATTCCTAGATGGTGTTGTCAAGAAGAACCCATATCACCATCCTACTCAAATATGAAATATCATCATTGGTATATCAAGCACGCTCCATTAGTGAACCAGAACAGCTGGATGAAGAACTACACCATTTATGAACGGCTCCCAGAGGAAATGGATAGACAATATCGAACAAGCCCTTAAGAGGCCCAGGAGATGAAGGAAAAGAATACCTACCGAGCAAATACCTATCTGCACTACATATACGAATGTATGAATAAAATAGGGCGCGATTTAAGAAGACATAAATAATATTAATAGAGTTTACAGCACTTTCAAGAAGATACGAGTAGCAGTAACACACTCCAGAGCCCAGGTGCCTTAGTATCCCTTGTACTTCGACAGGATATACATTGGGCAAACGGGTAGACATGTGAGCACGAGATTGAAGGAGTATAAGGGTCACCTCAAGAATAATAACTTTGAGGAATCAAAAGTTGCAGAACTTATAAGCGAATACGGGACACTAAGATTTGGGAGGAGCCAATATTCTGGTGAAAGAGAGAAGATTCTGGCCAAGATTCTACAGGGAATATATTGAAATACAGAAAAATCTAAATAATTTTAACGGAGATGAAGATTTACGAGGAATTTGGAAAGATTTATACGTGAAACTCAAGGACCGGAACGTCACAGTTCATTGAACCAAAACGTTATGAGTCAGTGCAGGCAACGGACTATGTAAACACCGAACATAGAACTTAATTTCCAGTTTCAGAATTTCTTCTGAACAAGAGAGCGACATGGCTCTCGTTTAGAGTAGTTGTTTTGTTTTTATTTTTTATTTATTTATAGGAAAACAATTCCTTTAGACATTTTCATCATAAGAGTGTTTTGTTGCTTTTGGACAGATATATTAGCCCTTTAGATATTGGATAACATAAAATATTTAACAGGTTTCTCTTCAAAATAGAATCTATTGTTTGTCTTTAATCATTATTAAATATACCTACATAGCAGGCTGCTTTGACGTATTCAATAAATGTTTTTATTTTTTATGTCATAATTAATATTTTTGGAGTAAATTGGAAATAAAGGTCTACTCTGAATCAAAAGCCGAACAATAAAATTTGACTGTAATATTTGTTCACAATTAACTCCAAATCAATTTAAAGGATATGGAACTTACTCATAACTAGGTATTAACACATATAGGTAAATATATGTGAATATTTAAATTACATAGATGGGAAATGTCTTCAATTCGAAATAGAAAAATATATACTTACTGAGCATTATATAGATACTGTTATATTTAGAATAGTTACAAATAATTTGTTGGTTAAAATTGAATGTTATTTTATCAATGTATTTTGGTTGTTTTTATTTCAAAATCTATCATAATAGTATACAATATACCGCCTTGTTATTGTTAAATTATCTAATATTTATAATATTTGGAAATATACACAAATAAATGCCTTCTCAACTGGAGATGCTAACTGAAATTATTTGTTGGCCTTTATATTCAATATCTAAGAGTAGCAATATCCAGTTTCAAATTTAGTTGTTTTATCTTGAACACTTTTGAAGATATCTGGGGAAACAATTGTTCTGGGCATATTTTGAGGGGATATTTCGCTGCTTTTGTTCATATCAACTTTATCTCTTACTTTGACTCATAAAATAGTGCAGGATAATTTCGGGACACCCTGTACGTTGAAATATTTTTATGTTATGTCTGTTTTTAAATTGCGAAAAGTCCACTGTTTAAAATACTTGAATAACATTTTCATTATCGCTGAATAATAAATAGTTTGTTGCAATTTGTTGTTTTCTAAGATGATTATGTTTATTTTATGTCTCTACAATGTACATACAGATTTACAATTTTCATTACGTCAAAAAATTAACTACTATATGCAGTTTAGCAGATAAACAATTTGACAAAACAACTATCATTGGTATAGGAAACAAAAATTGTTTTAATTAAACTTAAGATACTGTTTTTCCGTAAACAAATATAACCAGGAACCATTACATAGTCGCAGACATAAATTCCCTACTTTATCGAACTAATCTTTGTCAAAGAATTTTGGGCTTTATGTGTGTTTTGACCCTATTGTTGTACACTACATTAGTCATGTAGGTATAATACATTGCGACGAGGGTTTATATCAGGGTCTCATCGGTATCTTTTACCCTTTTTCGTATATAATGGCGCCTTTTTTTATTATCCAGATATTTCGCTCTTCTTTAGTTACATTACTTTTGCAGAAAAAATTATTCATTCAAAATATATAGTGTGTCCACGGATGGAGTTGACAGAAGGAAAAACTCTTTTGTTTTTGAATTTATCGAAAAATGTCACTCTTTATAAAAAGTTCTGCTTCTCGAAAAAATGAGACTGCCATAGAAACGTCGCAGATCAGATATGCAGGGTGCTCATAAATTAAGAAAACAATAAAATGATCGAGACAAAAGTACCATTATTTATTATTGTATACAACATTTTTATAAAACAAATCTGTTTATAATTTCAAATAGAGTTCTAATACAAATTTTAAAATCAACATTTTTTTTTAACTTTTACTCTACCTCTACCTTCCACCTCAACACATTTTTCCGCTAATTTAATAAATTTATTGTATTAGGACTCTATTTTAGGTTGTAAACATATTTGTTTTATAAAAATGTTGTGTAGTAATAATAATAAATAATGGTATTTCTCTCTTGAGTATTTTCATGTAGGTATTTGTAATTTATGAGCACCCTGTATATCTGATCTGAGACGTTTCTATGATAGTCTCATTTTTTCGAAATGCAAAACTTTTTATAAACAGTGACATTTTTCGATAAAGTCAAAATCAAAATAGTTTCTCCTTCTGCCAACTCCATCCGTGGACACACTGTATCTGTCAGACTTAATTTCTTTAAAGTATCTCATTATTTTTTTATGTCATCTTGGTTCAATATTCATGTCTAAAAACTCTTACTTTCGATATTCTTTCGAATAATTTTAAAATGATTCGAATTTATTTGTACTTTGAGCTTCCAGTTTTTTGGCCATCCCTCAAGCTGCTGATATAAAATTTATTTTGAATATGTTAATAATAATAATAATAATATATCTACCCCTCATTCTAATCAGTTAGAAGCCCAGAAGTCGGAGACTTGTGCGCGAGATAGGGCGGCATATTATTATTAAACAGCTGCATTTGCGCCCATTAACGACTTACGTAGGTAGGCCCTAACCACCATTCAGTGTAGGACAAAGGGAAACCTGGAAAACCTCATTAATTAGGGGAGTAGTCAAATGTCAACCGGTATCAATCTCTAACGTTGACCCAAACCAATATACTTCCACCCTACCATATCCGCAGAGACGGTGCCAATCTCTCCACGAATGCAGCTGATTTACGGTCTACCGGCCGCGGGGACCGAACCCACAGTGGACGGGCCACATCGATTCAAGCACTGACGCCTTAAACCGCGCGACCACTGACCGATCTCAATGTTCTCAAACATCCTATATTTTAGAGCATTTACCACTGAATACTTACCTAAGTATATTTTACTAAAAATCCATAGCAAAAATGAAAATATCAGATAATAAAGAATCCTGTTGTATCGAGAAATTCAAATCCACATTGAGTTAGCCGTAAATTCAGTAGGCGTTGTCTATAACAAGGACACGTATTTTTTTATATTATCTATATCAGTATCACATTTTTGGTGAAACATTTTCTATATGATCCATTTTGGCACAATGATCAGTTTAACAAATTCTATGTGTGGAAAAATATCAAATAAATAGTAAGAATATTGTAAAGTTTCTAGTATCAGTAAGTAGCCCACTAAAACATAAGTTTAACATATTTTTAAGTCTACATATTACAAATTCATTTTTCTCTTGTCTATTAATAAACGTCTTTATGTTTTCATTTCTTACAATCTAGAATTGTGTTTATGCGAGAGCGAACACCTATAACTTCATTAATAAAATACACAATTTGTAGAGTCAAAGAAAAGCCAAAAGCTAAAACTAATTTTAGAAAGTTTATACAAATATTTTGTGTTGGATACGGAATGTAAATTAACTTTTTACACGGCTATTTACAGAAAGCTATAATAATCCTTACCGGCAGATAAATTGGATAAATTATGTCCTCACTTTGTAACTATCTTTACAAATAACATTCGGTCTAGGTGTTTATCTTTGTTATGAACTGCCAGTTTAAAAGTAAATATCGTGTGTAGGTTTAAGGCGTATATTTATTTATTAAGTTTTAACCACACCTCTTGTGGACAATTTTTATACTTTCTGTGCATATTTATCTTCCAATATCTATTTCACATTACCTAACCTAGTTGAGCTAGGTATATTGATATGTTATTATTTATTGGTTAATGGTTTATTTCATTACAAACAAGAGTTATTTGTATAGTTATTAAAAATAATTTCATAATACATGTAGCTACACTTATCAATTATCATAAAGTCCTTATAGATAGAGTAGTTATTACTATTTAATGAATAAAACAAATCTGGTACGTTCCTATATTATAAAAAGTTCTTCTACAGTCTTGTGTAAAGCAGTAGAATGCAGGACAAGATTTTATAATTTGTTTTTAAGTTGGTCAAGTTACATACTATTTATTAATTAATTTAATTAATATATTGTTAGGAATTTAGGCTTACAGAAATTTCAAATGCCTAGAAAAAATATATTATAAGACTCATACAATTTCTTTTGCGAATTTTTATTTTACATAGATTAAAATATAAAGATGCATTTCGAAGATTACCTATGTGTATATCAACTTTCAACAAAATTGTAGCGTGTTATTAGTTTTCAATGAGCAAGAGTTTTATTGTTTCATGTTTTAAGAATTTAAAAAACATATTTTCCGTACTACAAGTATGGTCCCAGTAAATGCTACCAGGTATTCACTGTGAATTGGGCGTCAGCAAAAAATCCAATAGATTTGACCGTCCCTACAAATCTGAAAGACCCCTAACAGATTACAACAGCCGATGACCTTTTACTAGTGAAGGGATAATATGATTGGGTATAGAATTTGGCAAATAACTTATTTAGAAGAGATATAAGTTTTAAGGGACGAGTAGCTGATTTTTAAATTTGTTTTATTAAATATTAGTAATATTGTGTAACTAACTATTCTGCGAACTAATGCCCTATCAAGCATTAAATTATACCTACAATATTTTACCCACATTATAATTTCTATTATTAAATTTGAAATTTTTGTACCTTATGGAAAAGTTTTTAAGATAATTTAAATATATTTTTCTACAATTCTTATTCATGAAATCATGTATTCTGTTGATTGCCGGATAATCTAAGTATGTCAATATCTTTAGAGTTATTTCTTTGCCATACCAGGATATTTAGTATTAAAGAGCATAGGTACCTACATAACATAATTGATAGAAATTATAGGAAAATTAAAGTGAATTAGTTTAAATACTACAAAAAGTCAAAGGAACAATTGAATTGTACTACAAAAAATGTTAACCGAAAGAAAACTTTGGATCAAAGTGAACTCCTTAATCCTTAATTAAGTACATCAAACCGAATAAGACTAGATCCGTCTTGCCTGTAGCCATGAAATTTGCTTTAATTGGTGACTGAAGGGCATAGTATTACATTTTGCTGTAGTTAATTGCGTCAAGTTCATTATTTCTAGAACATAATATTTTCATGCCATCAACTTATAACAAGAAATGCACATTTAAATCCGACACAATGTCATTAATAAAAATCTTAAACATTAAGGGTCCCAGAACAGAATCCTGCGGAACTTCTGAGGACTGCAAATACTGCTATTCCAGATAGATGAAGTCATAAGCTTCAACAATTAAGAACCTACTTCGGCAAAGTATAAGGTCCAAGATAATAATCTGTCATGGTCAAGACGGTTGAAGGCTTTCGAAAAGTTCGTATACACTGCATCTACCTAACCTCTTTTATCTAGGATCTCATGAATCATCGCAAATTTACAAAAATGTCAAGCGAACCAACATACAGTTATTAGTTAATTTAATTAAGAAACACATAATTAGCTAATCTATTTCCATCATTTAGTTCTATCACCGTAACAATACTGCTGTGATAAGTTGAGAACTCCTAACTGATTTATAGATTATGAAATAAGGCTTTGAGATATTGGCGAATTAATGCGTTTTAATATACCACATAAATTAAACTAAACATAACAATTACAAGCTAAGAATTTTGTCAGTTTCGTTAGTTGAAAGGTGCTTCAAAATTGAATTTGGTATTTGACATTTTAGGAAATAATACTGCGTGATTAAAGTTATTGATATTAATATATTAGTTATAAGGTTATTTGCAATTAACAATTAACAATGATGTCCACATACAAAATTTGAATACGATGGGCATATTTTAATATTTTTTTATTTGATTAATTGTAAAATCAGAACCAATTGTGATGAAATTTTAAACATAAGCATAAATTTGAATTATAAACATTATTTAATTAAAAATGTCTATATCGTGTACAAAAAAAAACATTTTACGTAGGTACACACGAATATTTAATAATGATATCATTTTAATTATTGTTTTTAAAGCAGGCAATTAAAAAAAAATTGGTTATAAAAATTTGATATGATATAGGTATGGATACATAAAAACAGTAAATTAACGTTATATCACGTTTAAAAAAATGGTAGGTAGTAGGTAAGTAGGTATAAGTAGTTTCTCTGCGATAGCATTCTACTAGAATATTATCATGAGACACGCAACTCCGCATATGAAATGAATGAAACGGTTTTCACTAAACTTTATTTGGACAAGTTTAAATATAACATTTCCACATTTTTTATTGGGAACAATAATTTCAGTTGAAATTTATTATGATGCCCTTATAATAATAATAATAATATCTCTACCCCTCATTCTAATCACGAGAATTAGCCCAGAAGTCGAAGACTTGTGCGGGAGAGGGGGCAGCATATTATTATTAAGCAGGCCGCATTTGCGCCCAGGAACGACTTACGTTGGTAGGCCCTAACCACGATTCAGTGCAGGAATGAGGGAAACCTGGAAAACCTCATTAATTAGGGGGGTAGTCAAATATATCAACCGGTATCAATCTCTCACATTGACCCAAGCCAAAATTCTTCCACCCTACCATACTCGCAGACAGGGTGCCAATCTCTCCACGAATATAGCTTACGTATAGTATAGGTCTACCGGCTGCGGGGGTCGAACCCACAGCGATCCAGTCACCTCGATTCAAGTACTGACGCCTTAAATCGCGCGACCACTGACCGATCATACGTATTTATATACATCTTGATTTTATATTATGTGTGCTTTTAGCTAAGAAATATGTAAACCCTACAATTTTAATTTGTGCAAAAACCTATTCTATACCTAATTAAATATTTTATTTATATTTTAACAAAATAGTATTCTTCTTAAATCTTAAATTTAGTGTAATTTTAAGAAAAAGTGTTGATTGAAGGATAAGAATGCTTGTATGTCAAGAATATGTAATTGTCTATATCAAATATACGTTACTACTGAATTATATAGCTTACTTACACTTTAATGAAGTTTAAAGTTTAAAGTATATTATACCTACTTAAGTACCGATTAGATTTTTTCCGTGTAAGTATAGCACGAAGGTACTAAATTTGCTGATTGTACTGTGCTAAGTAAACAGTCATCTAACGCTAATAATAATGGATGGAGCGAGTGGAGCTTTTAGACATCTGGTTACATAAAAGGATACTGTATGTTATTGCAAAGATAGATCATAGCTATGATGATAACTTCTGGAAATTAAATTAAATATCTAAATAAGATTACGGAGAGGATAAAATTTACCAAAGGACATTAATACATGCATTTAAAGTTTCCGAACCACAAATTTGTTTCAGAGCATTCAAAAGTTGTACTTCTATTTATTTGTTGTATGTATTTAATTAAAATGCGTTGCAATGATACCCTTAAAGATCGAACAAAGTGAAAGTAAATTAAAATTTTAAATATAGGCGTATAAAATAGTTTTTACGGTACTGAATTAAATAATTATTCATTATATTAAGTAATTGTAGATCAAGTTTGAATCAACCGGGAGCCACTGGTTTTCAATATACGAGATGTTGAAGTTTGAAAAATATATTTAATTTAAATATTTCTGATATGGATTGATGGAACTTGATCTAATTATACATATAATCAATTAAAGATAAAAAATTAATGTACACACATTTGTAAGCTACTGGCGGAAATACAGGGACCCGGAAAAATATTTCAAATATCCGGGATTTAACAATTTATTCCGGGAATTAAGAAAACAAATTAATGATAATAATAATATATCTACCCCTCATTCTAATCACGAAGACTTGTGAGGGAGAGGGGGCGGCTTAGTATTATTATGCAGGCCGCTTTTGCGCCCAGGAACAACTCACGTTGGTAGGCCCTAACCAGCATTCAGTGCAGGAATGAAGGAAACTTGGAAAACCTCATTAATTAGGGGGGTAGTCAAACGTCATCCGGTATCAATCTCTCACATTGACCCAAGCCAACATTCTTCCACCCTACAGGGTGCCAATTTTCTTCACGAATATAGTTTATATACCTACGGTCTACCGGCTGCGGCGGTCGAACTCACAGCAATCTAGTCACTTCGATTCAAGTACTGACGCCTTAAGGGTATAATGTTCGGCCAAACATTGTAGCTTTTATCAGGCTCCGCCCATCAGCACCTTATTAAGGCTGTAATGTTCGCAATTTTACAAAGCCGTTTTTAGACGTCTACGCGCTTTCATATTTCTCCTCAATGGAAATTCGTATTAAGATGGAGCAAGTTTTAATCAACTAATAAAAGTCTATTCTACTAGACAGCAAAGCCATGTTTTCAAAAAAAAAAATAAAATTAGATCTGAACAATATTTCGGTCGCAATATTGCCCACATTTAGGACTGCGGTGAGACGTTGTTAGGCACTATTATAAAAAAAAGAACGCTGTAGGCTAGTAAATCAAGTCTTCATATAACAGACAATTGTCTCAGATTCCAATTTTTTGCATTTATATTCATGAAATCTGTCCGCCAAGAAGACATGTTTTGCTAAATTTCTTCATACAATTGCCTAACTTACAGGGGCACAAAGTTAAATTTGCCGTTGAAGGTGCTGATCAAAATATACATTATGGGCGAAAAATAATTTAGTAATATATTGCTCGTTTAATAGATACAGGGTGTTAAAGTTTTTTAGAAACATTGTTTTTTTATGAATATCTAAAAATTCTTTGACCGCTTTTCATAAAAAATTTTCATCTGGGAGGCACCGTTGTTAATAGACATATCACAGAACATTTTGGAAAATTGAAAGAAAACATTTTATTCCTAACTTTATTTCTAATAAAAATAAATACGGTATTCCACTCCAATAGAAAAACAGTTTGGAGTGATATTATAATATATATATATATATATTAAATTAATGAAACTTGTCAAACAGTTAAACAAATTTTAAATGACCGACTATTTCTCAAGAAAAATCTATAGAATTAGTTTATTTCAAAATTCAATTAGAAACTCAACGAACCAGTAGATAAACAGGTATAGGTAGCTGTAATTCTTTTTAGCTGAAGCTAAATTTTTTCACCAATAGTTTGTTTTGGATTTGGACACTATTTTAAGTTTAACTTCTAACAAATAAATTGTAGGTATACATTTTGAATTTAACTAATTAAACTCAAAAAATAGCTCGTTTTTCGAATAACGTGGAAGATACTTTTCCTCGCCTTTCATAATGCTAGAAATGCACTTATTTAATTCTTAAAATACTGAGTGATTTATAATCAAAATTTTTTAGTAATACTTTTTGGTAAGTAGATACCTCTACGCCACTGATTAACCAATTGATTTAAAAATTTAATAATTCAATTAATTGCAGTATTAATTAAAGGCAAAATCAATTAATAATGATTAAACTATACTATTTTTTCGCAAACTAAACATTTTAATAAAAGTAAAAGTTAAGATGAAGCAATCACAACTTAGGCTCTAACAAATGAGATTTGGAGGAACAATTTGGGTTCAATCGAGGGGAAACTCTTAATGGTCGTAATGAATTAGGAAGAGCAGAAGTTTTAAGATTATAATTCAAGGAGATTTCCTGCTTCAACATATATATTTAGCGATCGGATTAAATCAGTTTATTATTCTTTATATTAGGTTGTATATTTATAGTTTAGAGAATACATCAACTAGATAAGAAAGCTAACTATATTCCATTGAGTATAATTATTTGCTATTTACGGGAGTAGGTATTCATAACAATTTTGCTCAATAAATTTCAAAATACTTTAAATTGAATTAAAAACCTTGACCAAAACGTGACGGTATTCTTCTTGTGTAATCAGAAAATGTAATAATTTAGGTCAATACTTTTGAAGAAAAAACAAATGATATAGGTAATAAATTTTAGCAGCTAAATGAATGAAATTTGAGATTTAATAACTTTTTATTTTATTTATTAGGATCATAAAACTTCATTAATAATATTTTTTAAAAAATCGACATTCCTAGCCTATGATTAGATATATTTTTAGTAGTTACGGATATATACGGCAATTTTATTTAATAATGGAAGCCTGTAATGGAATTGGCTTATCTCTTACAATATTAAGGAAGTTCGATCTTTTCATGCTAAGAAAACTGTCGAAAACATATAATTTCTCTAGGTTAGGTATTTAATAAGTATTCTCACACACTTTCACGTAAGTTTCTACCCTTTTAGAATGGGTTTAAACGTTTACATTTACAAATGTACAAGTAGATATTAGAATGAAATATGTTAACAATCTGCATTGTTTAGTTTCAGAATGTCGTTGATTTTTAAATTTTGCTTTTATAATACTATTAGCTAAGTAGCTAATTGACGTAGGTAAAACTTTCGTATTCGTTATCGTTTATTTTTAAAGTGGCACTTAGGTATTAGGATGCAGAAATGTCTATCAATGTAAATAATTTATCGTAACATATACAAAGTGTAATAGCGGCCTTGTGAGATACTTTCGTCGTTGATATTTTTTGTGAAAATAAACAAAAAACGACAGTAACATTTTTTCGTAAAACGAATCTTAAACGATCTGTGATCTTCTATTATGAACTGTCAAAAGCAGCTGTAATTTTCAAAGAGTTCACTTGAATGGACGCTAGAGTGGATAATTTCATTTGGGTAAACTGTATAATATTTACGTTTTCAATCGGAGAAAATTATACCTAGTTTTAACATTAGTTCTTGGTTGTTTTATTCACCAATGTAGATTTAATGAACTTTCTACTCAGAACTTCCAGAAGTTCAAAAACTCTGTTTTGAGGGAGTGTCATTATTATTGCAAAAGCATGTACCTCTGAGTCAACGTTTTCAAGTTTAGTTAATTTAAAGTCTGGTTACTAATACAGGGTGCGTAAACAAACATTCAAAATGTATTATTTTTGAATTTAAATATTTACCCTTTTTTAAAATATAAAATAGCTAATAAATTATGATCTTCACGAAAGAGCTACGGAGACAATGCAGTGGTTTATGTTCAAAACAAAAGGGAAATTTGCAAGTGTCTACTAACTAAGGAAAACCCGAGTTTTATACAATAACTAGGTATAGAAACAATTAAGTAAACTGATAATTAGTTTACAAATTTTATTATTCGAATATAAAATTACATATTAATTTCAGTAGCTTTATTATAATTTAATAGTTTGATTTCATTACTGGACCACCTTGTAAAACCAAAAGTTAAGCAATATATATCTAGAGCAAATACTAAAAATACTAATAAGGTAGCGACTTACTTAATAAGTAGGTATGTTTAGTTTTAAAGGTAAGTACATGCTTTTGCAATAATAATGACACGCCCTCAAGAGAGTTTGTTTTAGAACTTCTGGAAGTTCTTAGTAGAAATTTCATTAAATCTCCATTGGTGAGTGAAACAACAACTAATGTTAAAAGTTGAAAGTAGATTTCATTACAAATACGTCAGCAGTTCAAAAAAATGAGTGTCATTATTATTGCAAACTATTGTACGTAGGTATATGTACCCAAGAATTTAAACTTTAAATCAAGAATATATTCTACATTCTACATGTATGTTATAAATTATTATTAAACTGATTTGATATAGATCTTATTAAACAATACATATTTATTTAATCTGGGTCCAAGAAATATGTCGCGCTTTATTGCTTTTTGCAACAAGTTTCGCGTATTGGGATCCCAAGGTAAACTAATAAATAATAATTTATCTGGGCATTTTAATCGTTGTACTGGGACATTTAGGTACACTGCATTATCTAAATTTTGATTTTCTTTTAATGTCTCTACTGATGCTTTTAATATTTGAAATAAAAACTTCAAATCTAACGACAACGCTTCAAATTCTAAAAACAAGTAAGTGATAGCGAGCGTAACCCGGCATGCTATAGGAGGCACTAATATCACACAGCGGTTTGCTCTAGTTGATGTTCTCAAATTATTTTAAAAGCTTTAGAGGTGTCAGAATTACAAAATTATGTAATAAAAAAAATGTTAAATGACCCTATTAACTGTACGACGTACCAAATATGATAACTATATTATTCACCTGAAATGTAGGGTAAATCTAGGAGAGATGGCGCAGAAAATTTTGGAAGTGAAATATTTTTTTTTTGGTAAAAGATATAATAACTAATATTGGCTCACAAGAACTAATAGACTCTCTTGTATGCTATACATACTTTATTTTAAAATAATATATTACAATACATTCAAAAAATAAAAAACATATTTTTCTGTAAGTAGGTCATCTCTCCCTTACCATAAAGGACAGATGGCTTGCTAAGTCAGGTGAGATGGTCTACTTATATATTATTTATATTTATAACAAAAGAACAATTTTTCCATTATTTTATAATGTTTTATGGTATATTAGAATTACTTTTTATTTTACAGATTACTTTATCAGCATTCCTGACAAAAATTTACAAATCTAGTACAACCTCCATATACTCATTTTTCTCTGTTTTTTCTTTGGCGGGGTAAAGTGGCACCAGGGATGCTATATTGTCGACTGGCATAATTTACTCTCAATTTGCCATTATCGTTAGCATTAATGGCATTCGTTAGTTGATTAACTGTCAATTCGCTCATTTTTACACTACCTTTGCGTTAGTATTCCGTTGGCATAGCTGTAAATACATTAATAAATTAATATTAAGCAATGGAAAAGTGTAATATAAATATAACGAGCTGTTACACACGCGCCAACTCTCCTAGAGATAACATGCGCCGACTCACCTTAACTTACAAGGAGAGATGGCGCACTTAACCACTAGTGTGCTAAAACTTGTGGGAACGAGAAACTAAGTTAGAATGATGTATACAAATCTGTGTTAAACTATAGAAACAGAAATATACAAAATTTTTTACTTATACGTACCTGAACGATATCAAATATATTCTACGTCACAATTTTCACAGTGCACTAAAAATATTTTAATAAATTGTAAGAGAGTAGTGATACTTCTGTATCGGCTTCCATAAACCAATGCACTGATTTGAGGTGGCGGACCTTGTAGTGCAGCCAAAATTTGAATATTAGCTTTAAAACAGTCAGTGAGTAATCTCACCTGACACGCCAACTCTTCTAGAATTACCCTAAAAGTGTTTTTAAAATAAGTCCAAGTAGAACAAGTCAAGATGATGAAAACTTTACTATAGTTTTTTTCCTCAAACATCTCCTAAGGGGACTATCACCCCTGAAATGAGTTACCTGAGTACATGGAAAATATAATATAAAAATCCATACAATATTAGCAGAAACATAACCGACAAGTAGTTTCAAATTTTTTTAAAAATTTAAAATGACAAAATTCACCTTTTGGCTGTTTTTATATTTCTGAAATTATTATTTAACATTTTCAAACAATAGCTATATAACAAAATTTGTATACGCTACAATTATTGTGTCAACAAATGAATTAAAATCTATTACTGATAGCAAACTAAATGTCTTAAAATAGAATAGATTAATATACAGAGTGAACCTTAAATAAGTACAAATATTTTAACTAGCAGTTCAAAGTTCACTGTGTAGAACATATAATTAATAGTTTTTTTTGCAAAAAAATCAGAAATAAAAAAGTCAAATTTTAAATAAATTTCGTGATTTTTCAATCGAAAACTTGTTGAGGACCGTTGATTCGACTCCGATACTAATATTTTTAAGAGTCATGGTGGATGTGAATTCCACAGCGTTGCCAGTCTTACACTAATGTCTTCGAATAGGCTTCAACAAAGTTAGCTAGAATTTTTAGACATGTCAAAGAATGATTGAAATATTATGAAAATGTTCCTCCCTTTTGCCATTCCAATAAATTGAAAATATACCTACCAGATTCTCTATTCACAATCATAGTCATACAAAATTTGGTCATTATCCATTTTTACTACACTTGTACTGATTTATCACAATACGTTATGTTATCACAACAAATATACTTTTAGCATGTCAACCTTTTCACTGAATAATGTGCTATATTTTATTTAATTACACTGTATTTCACGAAAAATATTAATTACATATACGAGACACTTAAGAGAAAAACACTGCCCGTGAAAATGATAAAGACGAACGTTTTAGACGTTAGTGCCACAACTCTTAAAACAGATGCGTCAAGTAGTGCATTACTTAAAGGAACCATTAGCTTAGTTCGGTTTCAAAAGATGCAAAAGTTTATCATATTAGCTTTCAATTTACATGTATTGAAAATATCAAATGTCTTTCCACAAATATTACATGTTTTTTTTCCACTTCTAACTTGCCTTTGCCACAGCTTATTCCTTTGCCCTGGACAATACTAGTGCACCAGTATCAACATAACATCTTCATCAAGAGGATGGAGTTGGTGCGGGACATTTCGCCTACTACTCGTGACACTCATCACCTGTTTCCCCTGCCTATAACATTAGTTCTTTTTTGCACGCAATTGACTGCTTTGAAATAGTTTACTTTGCCTTATCTTGATATAGAACGCATATATTAAGCTATTTTTTTTGTTCAGTGTACAATGGTATTAACTTGTGAAATATGAATAACTGTTTAAATAGTTGTGTCTTCAGTAAGTAGATGACCTTTTATGCACGTTTATGGATAATTTTGGGAATCATTGAACAGAGTAACTTCCTAAACACTTTAATTAATAGTATCGAACTTGCGGAAATTCATAATTTAATCATTTATGGTAATTTTACTTTACTCTATTGCTAAAAACAAGTGTTTTTAAATTAGAAACAACGGCAAAAAATGAATTTACCTTAAAAAATGATTTATCTTATAGACGATATGACAACCCTGCCTTCAGTAAATCATAGGGTTTATTTTATTAGGTTACGTCAGTGGTCTAGCTGGTTGGCAGTCCTCAAAATGTGGGTATTTATAAACAAAATTAATATCTCCGTAAATAATTGAAATTTTAAAAAATGACTTTCACTAGACTCAGCTATATGTCGAACACCATCTGCAGTTAAATTATTTGTACTTATTTAAGGTTCACCCTGTACATTACTTATGTATATAAAAAAAAATTGATTTTTTAAAAATGCTAAATTATAAAAGGTAATTTGACTACTGCAATTAGTTTATTTTTACTCAAAAAAAGTTAGCAGGAACAATCCATAAATATTATGGATATGGACCGAATAAAAAATTGTACATGACTCAAAATTTTGAATTACAATTTACCTATTTAAGTTAAGATAGGTACTGAGAAATGGTTATATGCCTCATATCTATAAAATTATAAAATTTCCGAAAAGTAATTAGGTATCTAAGTAAAACAATATACATATTACCAGTTTATTATATTAACGTTTACTGTTTCTTTTTAAAAATAAATTTCATGTCAATCGCTTTTATAATTACTGTGAAATTTTTCTCTATAGTGAAGAAAATAAAATCAAAATAATTTCTATTTTAGTTCTACAACATCTATTTGCTTATAGCTAACCATGTATATAAGTATAACAATTTATAAACGATGAAGCTATAAGAGGAAAGAAATGAATCGTAAACTTTTTTATATTTTCCGTGTCAACATTTTATGGTAATCAAAAATTCTGAATAACACTATTAGGACTGCACAAGCATATGGTTGAGTGGAATTGAGCATAACAGTGTTTTGCTAAGAACATATCTTATTCTCGTCGCAAATAAACGAAACATCTAAAGATAAGGCTAGATACAGGTAACATAATATTATTTACCATATACCATCAGCAGTAATGGGGAACCATAGGTGTTTTCCGTTTTATAAATGCAGTGAACTGACTTCTTTATCTGGCTGATAAGAAAAAGGTTGAATAGTGAGCTGAATATAAAAATTAGAGAACATTCCTCAGTTAATTAAATTCCTTTATTTACATAAATATAAATTCCGTTGTGTATGCGAAGATAACATATTCATTCAATTAAATTTATGTTGGAGAATTTTATTGCATTGCGTTTAGCAACAAAGTTGGATTTTTGCTGTCATTACTTAGAGATGCATCTTTAGAATAAATAGGTATTATTTGCAAATTTAACATTTATTGTCTTTTTCGCATTATTTTTATAGCCTGCATCCTACACGGTGCAGTATTCTTAGCTATACGCATTCAAATTCCATGTTTCTCGCATGTTACCTACTTAAACAATTCAGTTGGGAAATCAATTACTTAAATAATTTAAATTAATTTAGACACAGAAGCACAAAAGATAAATTCCTCTATATACAGGGTTAGCTATCACGAAGTACAAAAATGTTAACCACATGCTCAGGAAGGCCTAAAAAACAATAAAAATATAGGTGTTTAGGTTAGTCAATTAGTTAAGATTTATTGTAACTGTGTTATATATATTTTGTTTTGTTAAATTTGCCGCGCGAAAAAATACACCCAAAGGGAAAACATTTTTGTCGCAACTGCGCAAGAGCGAGAGAGAAGAAGTCGAAATTAAGAATAATCGCTAAGAGCGTGTTGTTCCAATATTTGGAGTTATGAAGAGCTGAACTGGTGACTGGTGAGTTGTGACATTTGTTTAAGGTGCTTTTTGGGTGTGCGATACTTTGCAATTTTGTTGTTCGATACAAAAAATTACTTACAGTTTATTTAATCATTAAAACCTTATTTGGAAGGTCGCTCTGTATACAATAGGTATTTAGGAATTCTAGCTAGATATTTAAAAAATGAGGATAATCGACGTGTATGTTAAGCATTGTATGAGGTGGCTTAGATTTATCAACTACCATGTGGTCGTTTTTTTACATCATTTCCAAATACAGAAGCTACCAATGAACATTTTAATTAATAATAATACCTGCTAGGTAATAGTCTTAAGCTACAGTATTTTGCATTTGTTTTTCGTTATTTCATTGCAAACTGTCAAAACTACATTTTCAGTCATTACGGGATTGCCCAGGAACAACAGAACATCCTTTGCGTACAGTTAAATAAAGTGCCCATTCTAAGAAAATCGAACGTAAGGAATACTAATAGATACTTAATAGAAAACTTTGAATGCCTCCGCGGCAATTTTATCCGATAACCTAGAAAAACAAACCGGCGAACTATATTACAGGTAAATATCTGTAACCGCCCGAATTTCTTTGTCAAATTACTACGAGTATAAAATATTTAAAATTGAAAAAAGGCATTAAACATTAACAAAAACAAAATTACAACGTAAACACATCGCATTTCAATTATGACAATGCATTGTACCGTTTGCTTAATTGAAAAGTTGGCAATTTATGAAATCACGTTAAATATTACAAGAGTAGGAATCTATTCCTATTTATTATCGGGACTACCAGGTTGAAGTTTAATTTATGTTTCTATTTCTCTACTTAGATACATCAATAGTCACTTTAGACTACTGAAACTTATTAACTGAATATTATTGGGATCGTAGTGATAATGAACCTGCTTTAATTTGATACATGGTGATTTTCCGGGTTGTTATGCCGTGACCTCGGTAACTGGTAGCTGCCAGAAACAGAGTTAAAATGCACATCCCTAGCATTAGCTGGGATACTTTTACCTGCCCTGGTTGTTCTCGGACTAGGCTCTGTGGGGACAGACCCGCTATCGGTGTCTCTGGGCCTGTCCATATATTGATTTCGGTTCCTGCTGTTGGTATTACGACTGCTACGGTCGGAACCGCTTCTCGGATACTGGTGGTCCTCCGAGGCTGTTGTGTAACTGGTCGCATCCCATGCTTCCAAACGTTTCGCCGCTCTTCACTGTCGGCATCTTCAGTGGTGACTCTGCAAAAGCTTCGCCGCGACTGAGCCCTCAGGTTACAGCGGCGGCTACGGAACGCCTCGGAGGACCACCAGTATCCGAGAAGCGGTTCCGACCGTAGCAGTCGTAATACCAACAGTAGGAACCGAAATCAATATATGGACAGGCCCAGAGACACCGATAGCGGGTCTGTCCCCACAGAGTCTAGCCTGAGAACAACCAGGGCAGGTAAAAGTATCCCAGCTAATGCTAGGGATGTGCATTTTAACTCTGTTTCTGGCAGCTACCAGTTACCGAGGTCACGGCATAACAACCCGGAAAATCACCATGTATCAAATTACAACACTGGCCGTGAAAGCCTAAAAACCACTAGAACCTGCTTTAAGTCACAAACCCAAAAATAAAAATATTTAACATTACTCTTAAAATTCCTTTGAAATCGTGCAGAGAATACGTTCCTGTTGCCATTTTGGTTTAGGATTCGCACGTCGAAGTCATGCTTCTGTATATGCTCGCAATAAAAAAGTGTTTTCCTCTAATTATTTGGGCTGATTTTTCAATGTGTTTCAATTATTAGATCGTGCGTATTAACAGCAGTTTTGAACACTAAACTTTTCATCCACCTCCACAGAAAAAAAAATAGAAGTAGGTGCGCTGGTTTCGGCGACCTTTCAACAGGTCCTCAAACACCCAATCCACGGATTAGGAAATTGTTCATGAAATTCTTGTATTGACGTCCAATGTTGATAATGCCTGATCACATATTTATAGAAAGCAAACATATGCGTTATGAGAATTATTAATTTCATTAAATAAAGCTTCATCTACATAGTACTAAAAAAGTTTTTGTGGTTGCTTGAAACCGTTGAACATGGTAAGGGTGATACTGATTTTCATACAAACTTTCATCTTGCTGAATCTAGAGATGCTATCATTAGACTTTCATCCACTAAATCCAAGGTTTGTTCCTAGTAGGGGTCAATCCGGTTAAGGAAATGTTAGACTATACATTTGGACCACACTCTTCTCACGTTAATAGCATGTCATAAGTCTTTGTAATAATTTGGTCAGAAAGGAATATAGCTAAACTGAACACAAGCTAGTTTTTATTCTTGCCGATAAATGAACAAAATACATCTTTTTTATTAAACAGTTACGGAAATTATATAGGTAGATACAAACATTTAAAAAAAATTGTAATTTTTTCATTAGGTATAGAATTAGTTTCAGTGTGTTCAAAATTCATATTAAATATAAGGTTATATCTTATTTTTATCACTACATTTGAAGCAGATGATTTCTGTTTTAAATTTGGTGTACTGATAGTTATTTTATTTATTTGGGATAAAAGTGTGAGGTGTTCTAGATATATAAAGAATAAACAATTATGCAATGCTTCAAATATCATGTTTATATACCTACCCATATCCGCATGCTCACATATTTTACCTACTTGATATATTTTAATCTAGCTTACATGTGCTTGCATTATTATTATTAAAACCTAATTTCATAGGCAACATCCAAGGTTAATGTTGTAAAATTAGTTCTTTGCATATGATTAATTTTGTACTTTAGCATAGAAACTAGTTTACATGTTAAGTTTCTGTCTTCAAATGTTTAAGATTTTAATGCATTACTAAAAACATAATCAATTATTTGATACCTAGTTTATATTTGAAATTAAACTTCAAACGATTTATTTTAACTTGAGGACCTTTTTTAAAGATTTTTTTACGATCTTTAATTACGTTAACTTCGAGGCTGACAGAAGGTCAGAGTCGGTGAGTAATAACAGTTTAATATAGTTTAAAAAAAAACGTTTTTCGCTATATAAATAAATTTGGAAATTGTTTGATGGACAATTCCGTAAATTCTTATTTTCATCTATCCCCCCTTAAAATATTTGTACCTAGTTATAGTTAACCCTGTATAACGACAGAAAACTATCTAACCAACAAATTATCAAAATACGCATTTTTTTGTAGATGTAGGTAAATAATGTTGTAACCATAAATTTACATAGTTCTGCATAGTATAAGATTGTTCACTATTGTTTATAAATATGTGAAAATAATTGTTAAAATGTGGGGTTAAAACAGCAACATAATTGCGTGTCTTACAACCGCTTTTTAAAAGTTATTATTTTATTTGAGCAGAATTTAAATAGTAAAAATGGATAAACAAAACAATAATAATTTTATTGTCGATATTACTTTTGTTCTACCTGTTGAGTTTTCGAGATTTCTGTACCTAAAAACACCACAAATTTGATCATTTTACGACAAGAAATAGGTACGGGACTTTAATGTGTGACCGTTACAGTGACAGTGCTATGTAGTAGTAACCAATAGTAGAGTAGTAAGTAGATCTTAACTTACCTACATACTGGAATAATTTACCTAGTTACCTTTAGTAGAAAAAATGAAAACAAATATTTACCTATTCAACGTAGGAATGCGCTTTATTGCTTATTATCAGTTTTCACGCTCATGCAATTTGCGCAAATTGACTTGTGCATGCCAATTTGCGCGAGTAATAATAATTTGTTACATGTGACCCAAATGCGTTAATGTTTTGTATAACAAGAAATATTTGAAACGTTGATGAAGATTATCTTCGCAAAACTCTTTTATTGGTTGATTTCCGTCAGTTAGAAAATATATGCCTACCTAATATATTGCATGATTCCCAACACGGATTTAGGAATTCAAGAAGCACAGAGACAGCAATGCAGGATCAATTGCATGATAATTTAGATGCTGGTAAAAAACAGTCTGTTTTTATGGACTTCAGTAAAGCCTTTGATCTAGTTGATCATAAAATTCTGTTTATGAGTTGAGAGGAACTGTTAATGAACTTAGTGGTAGTTATCTTGATAATAGATTTCAGTTCGTTGACATAGATAATATGAAATTAGATAAATTCATAATTAATTCCGGAGTCCCACAAAGTTCTGTCCTGGGATCTTTACTGTTCATACTTTTTATTAATGACTTACATGTTGATAATCGTGAGCTATTTATGTATGCAAATGATAACATCTATACAGGGTGTCCGGAATATGAGTGTCTTAACTTTGTCACATGATAAGTTGTACTAAACAAAACATATATAACTTAACATTTTTTTTATCTCTGACACGGTTACAGAATTATGACAGCAAACAGGTCTTGAATATGTGACAACGTCGCTCACATACTATCTTAGGATTGTTATGTTTTATACATAATAATTACAAATAGGTATGCCGAAACATATGTACTTACTGTGAATGATTTTCTTAGAGCTCTTTTCACAACACAGGATAATAGTTACAAGTGTTTAAAATAACATCTGTTTCTTACAAGGAGCGTTTACCGTACAAACGTCTCGTAGCCAGAGTTTTGCCTAGATTGGCCATAAATTAACATGCCATGCAACTGGTTATGGTTACTATAATTTATTTTTGTTTATGTAGACTCACAAACATCAAAGAAAAACTAGACCAAAATGAATCGCACTAGCTCTACGCACCATTATGACTAATATTACGTTTAGGTTATCACCAGCAGCCTGACACTGTTATGTTGTTGAACGCTACAGTATGTTACAGTTTTAACGAATTTCGCGGAAACTTCAATTGTTTACTTCGTTAATACTAACCGAAAAATCAAATTAGGAATAAATTACGTTACAGGCGCTTTTACTTAACCTTAATTGTACCTTAGTTTGTCATTTCGTAACATAGTTTTGCATATTATTGCACTTGTATTTTTATTTTTGAAATGTAACCATTCGTTTTAGACATTTTATTCATAAGAGTTTTTTATTGCTTTTAGTCAGATATATAAGTCCTTAAAAGTACGGCACTCATATTGCGGACACCCTGTATATGTGCAGGAAATAATATAATACTCATGATATTCAAAATAAGTTCTCTATTATTTAACAACTGATTTCTACATAGATAATAAGCTGTTTTCCAATAAGAGTAAAACTGTTTTCATAAATTTTACCCCTAAATCTAGATAAATAAATAAATCGTTCCTTGTTAAAGTAAATGGCACATCAATTAAACAGGTAACAGTATAAAGTTTTTGGGTGTACACGTTGATAATGATCTACTGACTACGCACAATGGAAGCATTTGCAAAAACCTGTCATTTTACTATGCACAGATATACCTACTTAAAAATTCGATATTGTATCGAGTGCCTTTCAAATGTCTTGCAGTTTTTCAAATACAGAAAAGGGCTATTAGATCAATGGTGGTATATCGATGTTAACTTAAAATACTAAGGTTGCTTACAGTTGCTTATATATATTTATAAAATAGAATAAAAAATAATCTTATTGGTTCGGAAAAATCCAAGTTAATATGTCACCATCCAATTATTTCATACATAATAATACTAGAGGGGTGTTTTCCAGTTCACAATTTAACTTTAACTGAGAGAAATTCTTGTTATATCGGCATTCAACTGTTTAATAATATGCCACTTCAGATTAGACATAAGTATATCAAATTTTAATTCCTATAAGAGGAGAGTAAAAAATTACCTAATTCAGCACTGCTTTTACAGTATAACGGAATACATTGATTATTAAAATATACTTGTATTGCAACATTGTTGTTTGTATTTGTATCTTGGTTTGTATTTTTTAATGTATATTGTACTCTGTATCACGTCTTCTTGACTTATCCTATGCCATTCTATGGTCTTTTGATCAATCAGTTATTATTATTGATTAATAATCTATACGTACTAAAAATGTTTAAGTTGTTTAAATATTCATATTTGAACGAGATGAATGGGCTTGATTAAATATCTTTGGTGACAGACGGCATCATCAAAATAAAGCAATAGTTAATAGAAACACAGTAATACGTTACTCAATTATCACATAAGCACGTCAATGTAGGACTAATAAGGCAATTCGAGTGCAAGTACGGTCTTCCGACGTCCTGGAGTCATTTCGCCCGGGCAGAACACGTGCATTCCCCGGTCAGTCCGTTGCAGACAGCTCGAAGCTGACTTAATGGAAATGGCGAGTTGACGGTCGCCATACTAGCTGGGGTGTGGCGGAGTCCGACGGATAAATTTATTCAGTTCCAGTTCCAAGTAGTCCCGGCTCTACCACCTTGATGAGCGGTTGAGCTGCAGGAGCAGGGTTAAATTCGTTCTCCACGTTTTACTTCTACGGCCCTGAATGGCTCAATTACTGGAAAAGATAAATTTACTTAATTATTTAATCCTGAATTTAAATTCAAAACAAAAATAGTGAGTGCAGCCATTGGAGAAAATAAGTAAATTAAACTGTAAAACAGACCTCGTTCGTGCTTTACTGAAATTAATTCTTTCACAGTACTCTCTGTTATATAGCCGCGCTCCTTTCCTTATTCCAGTCAACAATTACCTTTTGCTTGTTTTAAAGTAATTAAGTGGATTTACAGCGTCGCTATTTATATTTGCATCACTTAATATTCTTGAGATTAATTACTGAATCATTCATTAAAACTATTAGGTACGTGTGGATATAGGTACCTTATTTTCTATACCTATTTAATAAATCTAACTAGCTTGATGGTATCAATAATTATTGATTGACTAGCTTGATGATATGACTATTCTATTTAAACTGAATATCTGTCAAACTCACAAAAATAAATATATATTTTTTCCACCCTTGAAGTTAAATATATTTTGATTTATAAGTAAATAATTTTCAATACTTGTATTAATGGGGTTAACTGGAAAATGGAACATATTGCAGAGATAGGCAAAAAAATACACACATAAATACTTAGGTACATACTACTCTACATAGGTAGGTACCTAAGTGGTCTCCTAAATTTGATTTTTGTTTTTTAGGAAATATCAGCTGCAAACTATCTTGTTTTATATGTTACTTCATTTTATTACAAATAAATTAGTTAGATATATAAATTTTTATTAAGAAAATATTCAAAAACAATGAAAGTGCACTTTAACCCTTGGTTAAAAGAACTAATAAAGAACTTATTTTTAGGAATCACAAAACCAATATTTCAGGTATACGAAAAACTGCAGCACATAAAACTGAAGAAAAAAAAAATAAGAACATATTTTTTTTTCACCATGCTTTACAACTTTTGTGACTACAATTCAAACAAATTAATTTTTGTATTCGACACATAAAGGGTATTAATAATATTGTGTGAAACTAACTACTCTGTGGACTAAAACCCCAACCAGCGTTGGATTACACCCACAATATCTACCCATATATTGTTTATTATTAGCTTTTGTAACATATTTTACTGCATTAGAAAGTTATTTTAACCTAATATAAATTAAATCTCCTACAATTTCTATCCATGAAGTCATATGTATGCTCTCTGATACCAAACATCTAGGTATGCTAATAAACAATTCCACAGACAAAGATCTATTCAATAATTATCTAAAGAAATTACTAACCTGGTTTAATGAAATCACTCTATAAATATCTAACTTCAGTTTTGACAGTGGGAACTCGAAAATTCAAGACTCAACTTAAAGGAGGCCATCTGAAGATGCAATCCTAAAAATGCAGAAATAGGTCAGATCTCGTCTATTGTGGTTGAATTTTCGATTTCCCACTTTCAAAAGTGAAGTTAGATATTTATAGAGTGTTTTCATTAAACCAGGTATAAATTTGGATAGATTATTTTCTTTAGATAATTATTGAATAGGGCTTTGTCTGTGGAATTGTTCATTAGCATACCTAGATCTTTGGTATCAGAGAGCAAAGATATGACTTCATTGATGGGAATTGTAGGAGATTTGATTTATATTAGCTTAAAATACCTTTCTAATACAGTAAAAAATGATTAACTGAGTTTATTTATGTTTTTGTTTTTTTTACTTTACCTTCTGTTCTTTAGTTAGGTTTGCCTGTAGAACAGTGTATTCTAAATAAAATAAAATAAATAATTAAAATTTAACAGTCAGGATTAGTCGTCAGTTAACTCACCACTCACATGTGTTGTACTGATGATAGCTAATAAGCTTGCCATAAATTTTGTAAGTGTAATTCAATGCTGGTCGGAGTAGGGGCAGTAACCTGTAGTTGTTTTCCGAAATTCCTGAGCAAGAAGTTGTTAACCTAAATAAGCAGTTGTTTAATGGTTGTATCATAGAATATAATTAAATCAACACCAGACGTGTATCATTGATAAGAAAATAATGTTTTTTTAATGGAAACAAATGCTTTCTTTACACAAAATAACTATATATCTAAACAAATAATTTATTTCCATGAAACATTTTTTTTACAGGCACTAGTTTTTTTTTTCAGTTTAATCTAAATAATATAGCAACTTCCTATACCTCAAAAATTAGTGATTACTTCTCATCCTATACCTATGTTATATTATTTTTTTATTCAACTCATTTATTTTTATAAATATAAGACAATAAATAAGTATAACATTAGATATAAAAATTATTACGAATGCATCAGGATTTTATGAATTAAAATTGTCAAAAACGTGATGGTATCTGTAAGCCATTTTATTGTAATAACTAACTAATAAAAATTCATAATAATAGGATATCGATTTGACGCCTTTTATAGAAAGTAAGGAAGGGTCCTTGAAATTTCCAACAGAGAATAATCCCTGGAAGATCTGTTAGCGGTGAATTTTACTGCCAAAGCAATAAAATTAGATCGAACCTGAACAGATATTTTTTTAATCAAATTGATGAGACGGATTATATATTATATGCAAGGTGATCTTGAAAAAGGAACTGAACTTTGATACTTAAAATTATTATTAGTTACCTAAAATTATCTACCAACAATTAATTGTTGTAATTTTTTATACAAAATTTCGTAATTTCTAGATTTTCATATAGGTACCTACTTACAAGGATTACAAACTTTTTCAACAATATTTTTTATTCCGTTATAATTTTTATAGTATTTAATATTGTGTACCTATGTAATTTCATAATAATTGTTTTCCAAATAGGTGGAAGAGAAAATCATACTTAAGCTATTTGTTATACGAACGGTAATTACAATTATTAAAGTAGTTCATGAAGATAACAAGAACAGGTGTTCTGTTATTATATGACATTTATTTAATCAAATCAGTTGAAATTGAAATAATCGTTTTGTAGTTTTCTTAATAATTTATTAATTTTCAATGTTCAATAACTCGAAAACGGTTAAAGCTAAGAATGTCATATGTCATATTTTTCAAACAAAAACAGAAAAAAAGGAATAATTCAAAAATTGACAATATACAGGATGTTCTATTATTATTGCTTCTTGTACCCGTATTGCAAGCCACTGTGCCATTAACTTATTAAAGGGGTTCAGTTACAGCCCTACAATTTTTATTGTAAACTTTATTTTGTATCTCTAATAATAACGACAATAAAGAGGGCTTAAATATAATGAATAACTCTATACATATACATATATCAATAAAGGGAAAAACGTTCAAGTCCTACACATGATCTCACATGGATATTAAGGGTTTCCGTGCTGATAGACAAAAATTTTTAAAATGGGGTAATTGCAGACTATAATTTCTGTATAGTTTGACTTTACAAATAATTAGGTAGAGGAAAAGCGCCAAATATGGAATACCATTTAGTATTTTCCATATAACAAAATAGTTTTTGGCAATAAAATTCCTATTATTATTATTTTAGAAATAGAGGTTATTGCTTTCTCTATTGATCTTTTATATTTAAAATCGATCAAGTAATTAAGTTATCTTTTTTATTAAAAATTTAAAAGATTGATATTTGCTACCAAATATGGAATATCTAATATAGAATAGAATATGTTTCTAATATGGGATGGCAGAGGACAAATATATGAGGAAGTAAATTCATTTAAAATTAACGTATTGTATTAAAATATAGAAAAAAATACAAAACCCTAACTTCTTTTTAAATGTCTTACGTAACACACAATAATCTAAAACGCTTTCTAAATGTTTACGTACCTATACCTATTATAGTAACTAATTTTAATTAAATTTATTTGCAATATTCGTAAATATTTGCAATATTTTTAAATGTCTTAGGTAACATACAATGATCTAACTAAAACGTGTTTTAATTTTTTGCATAGAAAGTAACTAATTTTAATTACATTTATTTGCAATATCGCAGAAAAAAATAATTTCATGTATTCAATAAATGATATGCAACATTCTAAAATAGGAATAGTCTACTATTCCATATTAGATACTTACCCATCTTTAACATTACATGTCAAATAAACAGCTTTACAATTAGCTGCACAACTCCAAATTGCAAGCAAAAATTTATAGCTTATATTCTGCTCAAATCTATTTCAGAACGTAAAAATTTTGTGTTAGTACTAGAGGCAATATAGTTCAGTTCCTTACAATTACTAGATACAAAAAAAAAACATTTTATAGGTTAAATTCGTGCATTATGTGTAAGGTTTTTATGAATAGATTTTTAACGAACAAGACCCTACACACTATTCACGAATTTCTTTCATATCACAAATCGTGCATAACGAATCGCGAATTCACGCATAGTCTGTAGCAAGTCTTAATGAACTGTTATTAGAGAGAAACTAACTGATTTTAGTAAAGCCCGTGATTTGTAGGCTGCAAATGCGAGTTGACGTTACGGTGTTGCAATTAATAGATTCTTCAGTTCTGTTGTATTCCATAATAAGGGCATATTCCATATTTGGCTCTTCCTCTATATGTCTTTAATTTAAAACAAAAATATATAATTTTTTTATTTATACGGTACTACACAAATATTCTGTTGAAGAATTTATTAGCATTGCCTTTATTTTCTTTTGTGTATAATAACAGAAAATTTGGTAGGTAGTAGGCAGTCCAATAGTATGTACTTTCTTGTACAGTTGGAGTAAAAATGCTTAATATCGGCCAAAAATGTACAACGTATTATATGGGGTTAGTTCGTAATTTCTGCATATATTTTCTATAATTTTTACTGCAACTCATTGGGTCTCTTTTTGGGTTTGGAAGTTATTTCATTTTAAAAATGAAAGTGTCTCCTTGGCAACATTTAAAAAATATATATGTTTAATGAAAACTATGATAATAACGATATATTAAACAAAACAATTTGCTAAATTTTAAGAAAGTATTAACTGAGTAACATAAATAATGCAAAATCAGATACCTAACAGTACATAAACGAAATACATGAAATAAAATAAAAATATCTAAATATTGGCAAATAAATGTTTATAACAAAACATAAATAATATTATTATGCTTCTGTAGTACGTGTTATATTTATTAATTTTAAACATCTTAGCGTTGTAGGTACTGGTAATCGATTTTGTAACTCCGTGTTACTACATATTCAATATTATTCACTGTAAACAGCCTACACTGAAACAAGAATTTCTGCCTGTAAAAAAGTGTTGTTTCATTGAAATAAATTATTTGTCTGCATAGGACCAAACAAATATTTATTTTCTGATACGATTTTTTTTTGGAAAAGCAAAAATGCAGTTATTTTGTCACTTCCATAAAAAAAACAGAGTTATAAGAATTTTTTTACAATTAAACTACTGCTTAGTTAAGGCAACAACTTATTGCTCAGAAATTTCAAAAAACAATCGCGGGCTAATGTCTCAACCAGCATAAAATTACACCTGAAAAATCTATAGCAAATAGTTATCGTATACCGGTTTCGAGACGACTTTTTTTATTTATGGCTTTTCAAATGATTATATATAACCTAACAAAACTTCATTTAAAAACTATACAAAAAGAATTAAAAGATTACATATTTTCCACATCCCTTAATTAAGAATGTGTACATGTAGGTAAAATAAACATAAAGATATTGTTATTTTATCTCTTATGCCTTTTCGGGTCTAGGTAACTGGTTGCCGCCAGTCATAGAATTAGTGTGACTTCCTTTAGCCTTAACTGTGAAACTTAGGATTCTGATCTATATATGAATCTCTGTTCTTATTGTTGGTACCAAGGTTGCACGATGGACACCACTCGTCAGACAGCGGTAGTCTTCTGAATGTGACTAATGTACCAGCATGTAAAATAAAATTAAGATAGGTACATAGATGCGTGCCTTTGTTTAATTATTATTATTTTTTATCATATTGTAAATTTATTATAATTGTTTATCCTCCATAGGTTCCATATCTGCAAAAATTTTATATTTCTGTCGTATAGACTAGTGAACAATCTGCATACTTGTAACATTTTCTAAGAGCGGAATATCAAAGCATGAATTATTTATTTAATTGGGTTAAGCTAGGAATAGTCATATTTCTCGGCTCTGTCCTATAAATTGCATGGAACCATTTGCATTTTGCATACGAATTGCAATTATCTTGTAAGTTATTCACGCGCTTTACTGCCAGTTCGTTTCACCACCGTACTATATCATATCATAAAAATAAATTAGTAATGAACATGTCTAAACGTTTAAGAAGAAAAACCCATTAAAATATTTACAGAAATTTATTTTTTATACTACCTATATATTTATAAACTTACAATTTGTCCCAAATTTTATACATAATTTTTTTTAACAAAAATAACTACTGATAGCTGATTGAATTGGACGTGTATACCTGCCTACTTGTTAATACCAAATTTCTTTACGACTGTGCCATACATAGTGGTTGTTTTAAAGTACCTACAACTTTTAAAATTCAGAGACTTGGCATAAAACCAATAATCTGTTATGTTGAGCTATTTCAAATTAAGGTTTGAAGAAAAAAATGTTATACAGAGCGGTGCAAAATATTTAGCCAGTTACCATTAAACACTACCTAATTCAGTTAAAAAAAAACTAATATGTATTATTAGATACTTATTACGGGATAATGATTGAAAACACAAACTTCATTTATTCAGACTAATTAAAGGACATTAAAGAGAAAATTTTGAAAACAATCATTAAAGAAATAAGTTTTCATTCATTAAAGTTTAAAATCGTTTTAATTAAATACTGGCATCTTGCAAACTGTAAAATTTATATTGCGGCCCAAATTAGAAAAAAGTTTCCATTTCTACTGCCGTTGCTGAAATATTCTGAAAAAACTGAAAATAGCGATTCTAGGAAATACCATCTAGCATCATTATATCTCAATAGAAAGAGCTGAAATTTGGTACAGAGCGATACCTAAGAGTATAGGAAAAATTGATTTTCGTCAAAAGAAAATTTCTATGGCTTGGGAAAAGCTTTTTTGAAATTTCATGATTTTTGACGTTAATGCTAGCGCCAAAAGCATTAAAATCATCATAACTTTTCATAATTGTCTTTGTTTTGACTATTCAATATTAGAAAACCGGCTAAATTTGTAATAATTTTATAGTTATATGCTACAATGATATTCAGCAATATACAATAACTTGGTTGTAAAAACCAGCGAGAAATAACAAGTAAGCTAATAGAGTGATTTCTATAAAACACTGGAAATTATGATTCTATAAAGAATGTATCATATCAGGGCCGATCGTAATAATAATAATAATATCTCTACCCCTCATTCTAATCATTAGAGTTAGCCCAGAAGTCGAAGACTTGTGCTGGAGAGAGGGCGGCATATTATTATTAAGCAGGCCGCATTTGCGCCCAGGAACGACTTAGATACGTTGGTAGGCCCTAACCACCATTCAGTGCAGGAATGAGGAAAACCTCATTAATTAGGGGGGCTAGTCAAATGTCAACCGGTATCAATCTCTCACATTGATCCAAGCCAACATTCTTCCACCCTACCATACCCGCAGAGAGGGTGCCAATCCTCTTCACAAATCTAGCTTATATCGTCTACCGGTCTGCGGGGGTCGAACCCACAGCGATATAGTCACCTCGATTCAAGTACTGACGCCTTAAACCGCGCGACCACTGACCAATAATGGTAAATAATATATGAAGGCATTTAAAATCATACGATACGATATTTCTAAAACATTTCGAAAGAATCATAGTTTTTGTTTTTGTTTTGGTTTGGTTTTTGGAAAAGTAAACATTTGTTTACTTTTCTAAATGCGTCACTTCTTTTGGTGTTTTCCACGGTTCATTCTTATACAATGACTATGAAAGCTGAAGCAAGAGAAAAAACTGCCGTACAAGGTTCCACCATTTTGTTGTTTCAAATTTACTTTGTGGAATGGTTTGTGAATGTAATTTTGCGTCAAAATAAACATGTTTCTGTTGTAATTGTTATATTACTATTTTTGCTATGCAACTGTTATCATTACATAATAACTTTATTGAAGTGTATAATACAGCTATTTGCCCTTAGAAGTAAAATTGTCTTCATGCATCTTTTAACATAATAGGTAGTTTTATAGGTTGATAACCCACATCTAACAAACAATTAAATACAAAAAAATGTATAGCGTTAGAGATGCTATGGAACATTAAGTACTAAAAAATTATTATGTAACACTTTAAGCTGTTTTATTATTAAGCTGCCAAAACATTCTTGTGATATACCTATAAAATATTTCAGTCAATGACAACAAAATAATGAATAGTACATGGTTAGCCACGAAGATCAAACCACCCTGTATAAATTTTATTTTGTGAGACATTGAAGAAAGTCAAATCACGTCTGATGTAGGAAATAACATGTATCTACATAATTAGAAAAATAGTAGGTACAATTTAATTTTGTATCTACTTATATTTAGGTATTTAAATATTTGACAAACTAATATCATCCAAATATAGGTAGTGCAAAATTCAAACGAGATTAATATTAATTTCACGTCTTTTAAAATTTTTGAAATTATTAAAAATTGATTCTGGTGTATATCAAACAATTCTGTATTTAAAGAATTACATGTCGTTTATATAGAATACTTTGAAAACCTTAATCAACACTACATATAAAATTATTATTACTTATATGTAACAAATGCAGTTTTAAACAATGTAATATGAATTTTTAATCACCTTATAGATGTGTATCAGAGCATACATGTATACACAACATAATTGCACCAACAATGTCTACAGCAACCATCGAACTTTTGCAGTTGAGCATCACATAAGTATTTAATATACCTATATACGTATAAAATCAGTCGGCAATCAGAAAATGGCGTGGGAATATAATGACTAAATAAAGTGGTATATATTTTTTCTGTCTCTTTCGGTTTTTAGGCCTCAAACAAATCTTGGTCAATAAACTATCAAATATATTTAAGAAAGCATTTGCATTAGCTGGCAAACATAACATTACTACATTATATATGTTTCAGAGGTCGGTCATGTAAATAAATAAGTATTTAATAGTAATTTATAGGCAATGGCTGTCGTTTAACTAAGTAGCTTATTTTAATTCCCCAGCGACCATGTGTTAATGTTGGCAAGCCTTTTGGATGCCGACCACCCAGCTTATAATGTCAAGTTCTTGTCATTGGCTGTCCTTGCTTTCGTTATTGTCATGGTTGTCATGTTTTAATAAATTTATTCAATCGGGCTGTTTGATATATATCTTAATTACTTAAAAAAACAAGTTGCTGTGACTTTCCTTAACGGACCAACTCTGTTTCAGTTAAGTATTCGCATTTTATACATAGTCATGTTAACTTAATTTTGCAGAAAATTTATTTAATCAATTCAAAAACCAGTTTGATTATGGCTAAATTATTTTCTTGATTAAGTTCGATAATATTACTAAAAATGTTCCCCAAAATGCCGCCTCTCTACAAACCCGTCAAAAATATATTATTGTGATAACAACATTATGTACTTATTTCATAATTTAAGAAAACGTAATATTGTTATTTGAGAGGACACTTGGTACTGTGATTTATATTTTCGGGTTTCGGTAATATATACAGGATGTTGCTGAGGGAGCATGCATTAAATTAAGGTGTTATAATATAGTAGTAAAGCCCTAACATTGCTTCTATCGCATACGCCTACTGACATACAGGGTATTAAATTTAAAAGAACAATGGCTGTGTTTAAGCTGTATCTATGAAATCCCTCAATGTATCAATTGAATTTTGGCCAAGATGTATACTATTCCAAGGGCGCTAAAGATGTCACATTACTATGGTCTCACATCAAGGGAGGTCTTCATAAACTCATTGAAATTTGGTTCTTGATACCTGTTCCGTCTCATATTTTCGCAATAATCGCAATTAATTTTAAAGAAAAATGTGCTACTTATGTTTGAATGCTGTAGGTAGAGTATAGGTACTATCGTTTGCAATAATAATGACACCCTCTTAAACCAGTTTTTGTACTTCTGGATGTTCTAAATAGAAATTTCAATAAATCTCTCTTAGTGAGTGAAACAGCTAATAAGTAATGTTAAAAATTTAATGTAGATTTGAATATGAATATGTCAGAAGTTCAAAAGAAAACGCAAAATTCATTTTAGTGAGTGTCGGTATAACCTAGATATTGCAAACGATAGTACCTACTGTTTTCATAAATGAAGTAGAATTAATGTATATAATCTTTTTACAAATGGCGTGAGTAAAATGCTCAAAATTCAGAGTTAACTGTCAATATGATTGATGATTTAATCTGTAGGGTGAATCACAAATTATCTAAAAAAATTAGAATAAAAGGGTCATCAAAAATGGAGTTAATATTGTAAAAAAAATTTTGTAAAATCCCTTCGAGACAAAAATGATTGAAGTTAGTTTTTTCAACTTTACAATCTGCACTACTGTAGTGTCTAGCTAAGCGATTCTGAATATTGAAACCCGATTACTTATCGTATTAAGGTTTTTGAGATGGGAGTGTTTACATTAGCTTTTCAAGTGTCAAAAAGGGTTTACGTGTATAGCAACTCGGAGTTGATGGATACTTATCGTTTTAATTTATGGCGAAGTTTAACACAACGATGTGGTAAACATGTGCAAATTCATTCAGCTACTTTTACCGCAGTGTGCAATAAGTGCAAGTGTAGTGCTACGCGGGCATGGCAAGGGATTGGAAGAGGAGGACCTATACCGTGGCTGCCACAATCTCCTGACTTTAAATCATTTGGACTTCTTTTTGTGGGGATATTTAAAAAATGAAGTGTATCACACCGAAATGGAATGATGACTTACGCAAACGTAGCATATCTTTCTTTTTTTTTCAATTATCATATATATTTTTATGAAATATTGTTTAGTAGATCATGTAGAAGATTACATAAAATGTTGTCCATTTTCCATTTTAATGTAAGTTATTATTAAAACAAGCTAAACTTGAACAACAGTTCTACTTATATGCACTAAACATACAGGGCGGCCAAATGAAAACGAAACAGAGCTATTTTCAGGATTTGCGTCAGGATTTTAGAAAATCGCAAGTTCCTGCACTAAATATATTTCATATGGATGGAATTTATTCTTCTTCAAAATGATTTATATGCTAGTTCGGTTGATCCCAGACACATATGCCAGCTGTCTCGTACTTAATATAGAATCAAGATGAACTTGTCCCAAAGCTGCAATTTCACTAGCTTCATTAACTATAGGTTTTTCAATTTCTCATTTTTTATTGGCTACGCTTCCTGTCTCTTGAAATTTTTTTACTAACTAGAACACACTTCCTCCTGACATGTCGATCTTGATGCTGTTCATTAAATACCTGAGTTGCCGTATTCGCACATTTATTGTTTATAAAGTAAAGCGAAATGATATCTACCCTTTCCGCAATGGAATAAACCATAGTGTTTAATTTTCAAAAACACAATTAAATAAACTACTAATCAACGCTTCCAAATAATACTAGAAATTAAATTTGGAATCCACTAATTTTACGTTCGTTGTGTGTGTATAGTATTCATTTCTGGCCACCTTGTATAAGATTGGCAATTACAACTAGGTATATTTTAATATCATAAAGTAGATAAAAGCAGAGACAAACTTACTTATACTAGATTTAATCTTAAAAATAACAAAACAACATAATATTAATTTTTTCCCAATGAAATTAGTTGCTCAATTATTAAGCTTAATTGTGTCTTGCGATTGGTGAAGTAAGAAGTAGCTAAGTTTATTTATAATATTTATAGAGAAAAATGTTTTACGATAGTTGGTAATCTCTTAAATGTGTTTTGACGAAAAATAATCAAATGTCCTTTATTCAAACAAATAATTTGATTCTTAAATATAAGTTCCACGAGGGTCACTATATTAACACTTGAATGAAATGTAGTTTTTGTGACACGAGTTGACTTTGTGACGACACACTGCAAGTGAGGTTTAAAATTATCGAAGTAATCCTAGTTTCATAAATGTGTCTGCATTGTTTTGGCGTTTTGGTCCCTAAATTATATACAAACGCAATTCAATCGATTATCTAAAGCTTTATAAAATAGATATTTTGTTGATTTCAGATATTTCAGATGATTTAAGAGGTTTCACATGATTTCATGCAATTTTATGTAATTTGCACGATTTTATAGATTTCAGTGATTTCCACAGATTTTTTTGATTTCACACAAAACGTATACCTGATTTAAGGAGTGGCCACACCCCTCGTCTTATTCACAAAGATCCATTCTTATCTATTTGTTACATACGTACCTATAGAGCACTATTATTTAATTTAAAAAACATAGTTTATTTCAGATACTCTGATAAATAAATTTTTATATTTTTTATTTCTAGAAAAACTTTCAATTTGCCCTGGAAATAAAAATATCAGAATAATAAAACTAAGCTTTTCATAAAATTTCTCGTAAAAACTTAGAAAGTTGGTTCAAGTTAAGTTTAACTTACTTGAAGCGGATTTCGTGTATAGTTAAACTTTCGAGAACAGATATCGAATAGCAGGATATATAGGAAACGCCAGGAAGGCTTTAGATAAACATAATTGACTTTTCGGGATCTTTTGTTTATTGAAGGAATGAATCTATGCTCTCAGAAACAGCTTCATCTATTCCTTAGAACATTCTCGTATAACCAACTATTACAGCTGAGAAATATTTTTGATACATGGGTACCTATATGAATTACGATTTTCATAAAACGTTAAACCACTATCGTTGACAGCGTGTACAGGATGTCCCAAATTTGTTGCAATTACAGGTTATTTCAGAAACTACAAAACATAGGAAAATGCAATTTTCGCAACACTGGACTATTTTTTGAAGAAACTTAAGATGCCGTAATCAGAACCTTCATAAACCTCTTCGTTTTAGAGATGATAATAATAATAATAATAATAATAATATCTCTACATCTCATTCTAATCACGAGGATTAGCCCAGAAGTCGGAGACTAGTGCGAGAGAGGGGGCAGCATATTATTATTAAGCAGGCCGCATTTGCGCCCAGGAACGGCTTACTATGGTATTAGGCTCTAACCACCATTAAGGTAGAAACCTGGAAAACCTCATTAAATTGGAGGGTAGTCAAATGTGGACCGGTAGCAATCTCTCACATTGACCCAAGGTAATATTCTTCCACCTTACCATACCCACAGAGAGGGTACTCTCCACGAATATAGCTGATATACGGTTTACCGGCTGCGGGGCTCGAACCCACACCGATCTAGCCACATCGATTCAAGTACTGACGCCTTAAACCCCGCGACCACTGATCGACAGGATACAGGACAAAATACAAAAAAAAACGACTTTTTAAGAGAATAGCTGAGATATCAGAATGGTGAAATTTGCTTCTAATATAATTTTTTACTTAGAGTTTAATGGCGTATTTGTAACTTATGTATTTTAAAATTTGATCCAAACATATAATCTTTTAAATGGTATAATTTTATGCCATTCAATCACATTACTTTTTGACTTCACAACCATAAACATCAAAAATAGTTAATAAGAAGAAAATTAATCGACATCATTTAAAAACGGTTGACAATTAGGTATTTAATATTAAAAAAATATTTAGACACTGTAAATTTCCTTCTGGCGATGTATTTTGGGCTTTAATAATTTCAATATTTGATAATGATTATGTATTTTTAACACGCGCGCGTATTATTACCTAAGTATCTATAGGTATTGAATATGGTGCTAGTATATATTTTGCATTAATTAACTAAGATAGAGAACATCAGTTTTATTAATTTAATGTGTTTTTGACAGTTTACAAAATATAAAGTAGGAACTATTATATTTCATTATAAAACTCATCCCCGGGTAGGGGATGAGTTTTCTGGAGCAGGAATTTATCTGGAAAACCTGGACATCCGGCAGAGCTTTTCGCTGGGTACACACTCCACGGTTTTCCAGGCGGAGGTTTTTGCTATTTTGATGGTAGCAAGCAAGGAAGAAGTAAGGAATTGTGTGGAGGAGAAAATCTTCATCTGCTCGGACAGCCAGGCTGCACTCAGGGCTCTT
Source organism: Monochamus saltuarius (assembly GCA_025584915.1). Taxonomy (NCBI): domain Eukaryota; kingdom Metazoa; phylum Arthropoda; class Insecta; order Coleoptera; family Cerambycidae; genus Monochamus; species Monochamus saltuarius. The sequence continues at coordinate 25,403,531 of CM046726.1, read as the reverse complement.
AGCTCTCCGGTGACTAGATCTAGTCTGGTCCAGGAGTGTGGAGACGCCCTTGAGTCCCTGGCCAGACAAAGAGAAGTGGAGTTGGTCTGGGTTCCTGGCCATAAGGGGATCCCCGGTAATGAGACGGCTGACTTGCTGGCTCGTCTTGGATCTGGGGCACCGTGCCAGGGACCCGAACCCATTCTCGTAATTACACGAGGTAGTGTTAATAGTGCCCTTAATAAATGGGCCTATCAAACACTAGGAGGGAATTGAAGAAGGAATAGAAAATATAGACAGGCCCATGACTTCTTCAATGAACCTAATAAATCTAGGACAAAGTGGCTGCTGAGCCTTAGTCGAAGGTCCCTGAACCAAATGGTGGGGGTCCTGACAGGCCACTGCAGACTCAGGAGGCATTTGAATTTGATAGGCATAGAGGATAGTCCCTTATGTCCGGAATGCGGAGAGGGGAAGAGACCCTATCCATTTTCTAGGACAATGTGCGGCTCTTGGAAGACTAAGATATAGAATCTTTGGCACCGAGGAGCTGCAAAGGCCTAGGGCCTACCATGGACCAGGATCCTGGCGTTCATTAGGACGTCGGGTAGGTTCGAGGAAGGCCGAGGGCGAATAGTGGAGGGGTGATGGGATGCCAGGGTAGGCAAAAGGGCCCACTTGTGGCCTACTTGCCAGGCTAAGGCCGCCCGTACTTACTACTAATTATATTTCATTATGAAATAAAACAATAACGCAATTGAATAGCATAAAATATAGAGGGTCCATTAAAAAAATTGTATCAAAGTTTGGGTTATATTTCAAAAGAGACATCCTATAGAAAAATTACAAGTACTTCTGTCACTGAACTCTACGTAAACAACTCTATTAGCAGCAATTTCCACCATTCCGATATCTCAGCAATTCTCTAAAATCTGAAGAATCCCTGAAAAATAGTTTTTTTTTTAAATTTCGCCCTGTATCTCAAAAACGAAGAGGTCTATGAAAGTTTTGATTACGGCATCTTCAGTTTCTTGAAAAAGTAGGCCACTGCTGCGACAACTTCATCTTTTGTAGTTTCCGAGATACCCTGAAATTACAGCGTAACTGAGACACACTGTACATTAGTCAAAATTTTGAGAATATAAAGTAAAATTTGCCAGTAAGTTATTCTGCGAATTGTTCACCATTGTTATAAGAATTTTTTACAATGTCTCTACTGTTAACACATTTTATTTTTGTAGGTATTTGAAAACGCATAATAGGCACACTCCTTTTTTTGATGTGTTGTTCTTATTAATAATAATTACTTATGATCATAACATTTTCAATTTTTCTGGAATCATTTTCATTCAATATTCTTTACAACTATTTTTAAGCAGCAGTAATTAGCATTTTCGTATTTCTCCTTTTTTCCTTCCTTTCCGATTTTTCGAAATTATTACCAATTTGTGACAAGTCTAAATAGTTAAGCAAACTGCATGTAAACAAGAATACGCATTGGATACTTTTGTGTTATATAAACTGCGTAGGTGGTGTTTAAAAAAATAGTTGCAGCCCTTTAAAAATGGGTGTTGGAATAAAGTTTCCATCGTTGTTTTATGATTGACTCAAATTAAAGATTCTAAATTTTGCATGGATGCATTTGTGTTAAAATGTCACTTTCTTGACATATTCCACTCATTGTCACCTCACAGTAATAGGATGAAATCATACACCTTGTACCTACGTTTATGTATTATTAGAATTTTTATGTACTTAAAAATTAAAAATGTTTTTGATCAAAACAAAGCTTTTTTGTCGCTACACAAATTCCAAAATAGTTTCTAATTTTTGTACAAGTGACAACTGACAACTGATGGACACCCTTAACAAGTTACAGCTTTTGTTGAAACAGAAGAAGGAAAAATACATATTTCTCCCAAATATCTAAAGATAATTTTTTTAAATTTTCCTACGACCGATGTTAATAAATAACCATGTTTTGAACTGAACAGCATTGAAGGCGCCTTATTTATATGTATACAATTTTCAATGAATTTATAACTACTCTTTGAGGAAGTCTATAAAAAATCTGAGTTAAGAAAAAATATCTCTTCACTGCGTCAATACAAGTTTTCTCCAGATGTACAGGTTTGTAGAGGTCCTTTGTTTGACCCTGTATATTTTATACTCTATATTATTTTGATAGCTTAGTGAACAAAGTTAATTAAAAAAATGTTTTTTTTTTCTATTGACATTTTTTTATGCGATTAATATTAAACGAGAAAATTGGAGTAGATTTAATACACTGCATTTAGTTCTTAAATTAAGTATTTCTAAAATATGTATACTTTAACTATACGATGGAAAATAGAAGTCAAAATAGATTGTCTGATACTAATACTTAATATATAGGTACCAAAATGCACCCCTAACGAGTTAACCCTTTTAAAGTTGAAATAAAAAATAATACTTTTATATTAATAGCAGATTATTACCTAAATTTTAATTAAAATAATCATCATCATAATTTATATTAGTAAACATTATACAGATTAATTATTCACATAATAAAATTATATACAACCAGTGAAGCATTTTTCTACAATGCAAACATATTCCGGTCATCTGCTTCACATGTAAAATGCGGAATTTTGTAAATGACACATCCTTATAGCACTCGCATAAATGCGCCTGTGCCTTTGAACCGTTTCTTTAAAATTGCAGCAAGTATTGCTGTTATTCTCGTGGCGGTATCAAATTTGCAATGGGAACAGTTTGCCTGGGAATGTCTCATTTTCTCCAGACAAATACTTGCATCAAAGTTTTATATCAGATATATCTTGGCTAGTTTGTACTTTTGCAGGTTTTAACTTTTTGTTCGCATATCTGTCTGAACCAGTTATGCCAGTTGACGAAAACAAAGTTTCTTTATGTTATCGCCGTCGCTGCGTTTTATATTCGTAAAATCCTAAGAATTTTTTTTCTTGTAAATATATATCTTTCAATTAGTAGAGGATTATTTAGTTTGAGGTTCATTTAGAATGAATTTCTACTAAGAAAATTGAGTATCTACGTACTACAATAATTAGATTTATCCTAAGGAGTGAATAACAAATTTAATGCATTTTTGACATTACATAATTGAGTAATAATTAAACGAAGTGTAAATATTTAGTTTTTGAATTTGTTAAAATACTTATTAATATAGGGACTCGTATATACCTAAATTACTTTTCACTTGGATATTATGATATCATTAAAAATAATGACATTATGGGAAGAAATATACGTCAAATAAATGTCTGCCATCAGATATGGCTGATATTTGAAATTTTATTTGTATCCAACAATGTTATTTCATTTAACATTGAGTTGTGTAGGTATATTAATGTAAACAAAAAACCGTCAAGGCTTATTTGATTTTTTTTAATAAATTCTATATACTCGAGACAAGAATTCAGACGACTTACGTCATACGAACAAATGAATAATTCATTATATTTTCAACAAAATATTTAAGAAACTGCAACTGATAGTAATAAAACTATATACTACACTAAAAGTTTGTATCATATATTGCACTAAATTGCAAAAAAATATTGTTTTTAACGCGACCAAATATCAAAAATTACGTTGACAATAAAAACAAATGTCTAACGTCAGCGGTGACGTAAGACATCTGAATTCTTGGCGCGAGTATAGTAACTACAATATTTTCTGTATTTAATCGATATAAAATTAAAAAATAAAGCAAGAAAATCATGATTCATACAAGTTGATAAATTGAAAATGTGTAAAAAAGCTTTTGTTATTTGAGAGAAAAATGAGAAATATATTCTAATTTTAATAATTATTATTTATTTGAAATTATAAACATATTCTGTAAATGTATAAGTTTTGTTTTACGCAATTACAATGGCTACTGTAATGTTGCAATCATGGGTTTTATTTATTTTAAGACATTTATAAGTAAGTATATTCTTACAAAGTAAGAAGTTGTAAAATTGCTGGCTTTTGTTTCTGTTCCATTAAATATTATTACATTTTTATATACAGGGTGATTCAGAACTTATCTAAAAAAAATTGGGAATAGACGCATCTTGAAAAATGAAGTCAATATCGTAAACAAAATTTTTGTGAGAAAAAAATTATCAAACTCCCCAAGTAGCACAAAACAATGGCCCGATGTTGGCGAAACGTGACTTTAATATTGGTTGTTTGATGGCTAAACTATGTCGGTGGAATAAAGATGTGTCACCTACTGGTTTTCAGTTCACATTACATGCTTAAAATTGCATATGAGTGTTGGTGTTTCGAAAATAATCGAAAAAACTAGATCTCTACCTCCACCTAAAAGAAGCTTTTAGAGTATGTTCGGATAGAAAATTTTAATAAAATTGAATAAGGATCCTACCATTTTATATTTTCAAATTATTTCCGGAGCAGCCTGTATATTGTGTAAATAGTTTTGTTTTAATATTGGCATGAAATGTGATAACTATTAAATTAATAAAGGTTTCATAATTATTAGACCAAGTTGTGTATGTATTTAATAATTGAAAAAATTTTGTTGCACAAGACGCAGGTGAAGAACTACTTCAGCTGATTGAATATATTTATTTGGAGCAAGTACACCTTCTCGGTCAGGTAGGTAGGTACACCTGTGGAATTCATAGATCATAATAATTAAGGTTAAGTGTGCACTTGGCTTTGCAATTTACAAAATAAAAATGCAAGATGACAACTTATTAATAGTTTCGTACCACACTTTAGTTCAGTTTACATTAATATTAACAAAATATTGAAGACCATCTTATTTAAATATATCTTAAATGAAACGTCAGACTCAAGTGAAGAGCTAACTCCGCCCTTAATTAAGAACCAAAAATAAATCCAATATTATGCCAATATTTTTCTAACAAATTAAAACAAACAGTCATTTTTATCAACATAATTGTCTAATATTGGTTTCATATAGTTTATGAAATGATTAATATACCACCAATAGCAAATTCGTACAAGTATAGGTCCACTGTTTAAATATTTTGTAAATATTGGTTCATTAAATGTGTGCTAATTAGGTCACTCCGTAGCGTAAATAAATAGAACCCTCTGTATATTGAGTCTAAGCTAATCCGTTATGTACTTACATTTTGAATTATCTAAATGACTTAGTTTACTTTTTGTCTCTCGACATTTTACGGGAGTAAGTGCTTTTATTTCTTATTTCGACAAAAAACATAATTTCAACGTAAATGTATATTACATGAAATCTGTGATAGCTCAGCACACACGTGAGGCAACAAAACAAATGCTGTTTTATGTTTACTCTCGCAACCTAGAATATTTACTTGGGACAAGAAGCAGAAGGTTTTTTACGAGGATGATGTATTATTGAGCCTCGAGGAGGCCAGGATCGTACACATTCTTCATCTTTGGAATTTTTAAGAAAAAATTGCTTGTTACTTTCACCTGCTCGAAACATAGAATTAAATGGAAAATAAATTTTACATTTTTAAATAATACGATGTCGTAATTAACTTGTATTTGACATTTTTTTAATCTATAGGTCCTCTCTATATCTACTGCTACTGCTAACTATGGGTTTGTTCCAACAGTAGCAAGAATCGATTCTAAATAACCGTCCAGAACTAGTCAGTCAGTTCAGTTGCTAATGTACTCTTGGCGAATGAGCGTAAGACGGTGTTGGTCAAACATTTCTGATAGTTCTGAACCAGTTCTCATCGGCTGTTGGAACATACCTATTATTATCTACCTAGTTGAAAAAAATATTGCTATTTCGATAATTTATTTAAGTAATTTTAACAAATAAGTACCTATTATTAGTACAAAACATTTATTACATATTACAATAAATAGAAAGTATCAGAAAAATATACCCTCACTTAGGCAATAATTTATATAATATGTATACATATGTAGAAATATTTAAGAACTAACACTGCTACCTACGTCATTCATATATTAGGTAAATTCAATACAATATTCACACAACAATAATTTTAAAAACATGCTTTTTATAATAGTAATAATAAATATTTACTATAATCAATGTTGCTTATTATTAAGTATTAAATTTAAATTTGGATAATATATCAGTTATGTAGGTATAATAAATATATATTTAGTGTTTTGGTGAATTTTTTTATTATAGGTTCAAAATGTACCTATTTCATCAACATCGGTAGCTCACAACTCACTACAAATATCTTTCCATTTAAATATATTCAATTAATTCATTTTAAGCGGTGCTTCCTAGTTGATCGGTCAGTGGTCGCGTGGTTTAAAGTGTCAGTACTTGCATCGAGGTGACTAGATCGCTGTAGGTTCGACCCCCGCAGCCGGTAGACCGTATATAAGCTATATTCGTGGAGAGGATTGGCACCCTCTCTGCGGGTATGGTAGAGTGGAAGAATGTTGGCTTGGGTCAATGTGAGAGATTGATACCGGTTGACGTTTGACTACGCCCTTATTTAATGAGGTGTTTCAGGTTTCTCTCATTCCTGTACTGAATAAAAGTAATATATTTTCTTCGGTGACTGGGTACCAAATGGAAAGGTACACAAATAAATATTTCATTTTTTTCTTCAAAAACTAATTAGTTATCCACCAGTACCTATAATTTTGTCACCCTATATGAACGAAAAGTCAAAAAACGGGTAAAACAATATGAAGAGCGTTCTGTTAGCAATATTTCATACTTTTCTACAAATTACTTGTAGATAGGTATACACGTTAAATGCTAAAATTATAAGTAGGTATTTAATATTTTTGTAGATACTTAACAAAACCATAGTTCATTGTATAGGTAGAGGGTAATTCAGAACTTATCTAAAACAATTTGTGAATAGATGCGTCATTAAAAATATAGTCAATATCATAAAATTTATAAAATTGTTATATTTTCCGAGAACAAAAATATTGAAGTTCTATTAGCTTCAACCTTTACATTGCTGGTTTACCGTAATCTATAGCCAAGCAATTTCAAATATCCGATTACTTATCGGATGACTTTTTTATGATGCAAGTATTTACATTAATTTTTCAAATATCAAAAATGGCTTACGCCTATAGCATCTCGTAGATAATGGATATCGTTTTAATTTATGGTGAAGGAGAACGATTTCCCGGTAAACATGTTCCAAATGCAGCTACTTTCACGACGGTGTGCAGTGAGTGCAAGTGTAGTGCAAACGCTAGCGAAACACGTGAAATTTGCAACCGAATCGTGGAGGAGATGGAGGTCCAGGGATCCACGGCGTATTGCAGCAATCTGGCCGTATCATACACGAGGCTCAGTTATATCCATACCCTGTGCAGCGTATCCAAGCATTAATGTCAAGGGATTGGAGTAGGTGGACCGGTACCATGACCTCCGCGATCTCCTGACTTCATTTGGATATTTAAATAATGAAGTATATTGCGCCGAAGTGGACACTATTGATGATTTACGGCAATGTACCATAGCTGCTGCCAATAACTAACAAATTCAAAACGGACAAGAAGCAAAAACATTTGTGTTAGTTTGTAGAAACTTGATAAGACGGGCCCAAAATGTTGTTGTAACATGAAGTATGTCAAACTATCTTACTAATTAAAACTACAAATGAATTCTAAATATTCATAATTAATAACAATAGCAGCAAAAGCAGTTGAATTTGCTGTATAAAAGTAGGTGTTGTTAAATTAATTTATTTCTTGATAATTTCTTTCAACTTTTTGACCGGTCGCCGATTATACCAGGTTTTATAGTGGACCAGTATCCGGTGCTGCGATGCCGATGCCGTGCGGAAGTGTATTTTTAAATCATTTTTTAACTGATTTTTTGAGCCAATCAGTCTCATTGTTTCAACATATACTTAAATTGATTAGATCTTTAATAATATTAACTAATTAACAAATTCAGATAAAGTTTGATTAAAAAAATTACCCCTTTTTAGTACATTTTTGCCTTTAATTCGTTAACACTTTATCATCCTTTATTGCTTTGAAAACTAATGACAGACTTCTGATCGATAAAGGTTATTGGTCTAAAATTATCCAACAATCATATCAAAATAATTTTCTAGACTTTTAAGTAAGTTTGAAATGAGACTATAAAACTAGTTTAAACAAAGAACACAAGTAATGTTGATCAATTACATCCATATTTTCTGCTTCATTGATCTAACAAATGTTAGCGAAAGATGCAACTGAAAAAGTCCATTTAAATGTACCAAGTTGCATATTACTCACATATGGTTAATTGCGTTTTTATTGGTCATCTGCAAGACACATGCAGCTCATAAATAAAAGATTATAAAGATGGCATGAATAGTAATAGTTTACATTGCATAATAAATATATTTATTTAGTGATCTAATACTTTTGTTAGTGCGCACTTATTATTAAAGTGCACTAAGCCGATATTAATTAATAAGGACAGATAGGTAACGTTTTTGTAATAAGTATAGTAGATACTTCATTGCGAAAACCATATTTGCAGGGTCATCAAATTTGGGCAACAGCCAATCCACTACGTACCTACTGTCTCTTATACAAAATATAGGTACATACATCTTGCTGTGGCAACTTGAAAAAATTGTGCTATATTAAGAGCAATCATTGTTTTTATTTCTAATACCGCATTTATGGAATAATAAGCACGGACAGGTGTTGTATAATGGGGAGGTGCACAGTATTGTGAAAATTAAATTTTAAAATCTTCAAACATTATATTCTTGAAATTTTTGTTATGTAACACCATATTTTATCATGATGTATATGTAGAATGATATGCTCTTTCAAATGGCATGGTCAAAATTGGGGATTGCCATTTAAAAAAATTGTCGATGACGTCATATATCGAACAACGATGACGTTACAAATGTGGGTCGTATGTCAAAAAGTGCCTTTTTTAAAAACAAAATCGACGTGCCAGGGGATTTTTTCGAAAACTTCTCAATTTCAAAAATAATGAATTTATCCGTTACTTTTCGAAAGCACTGTATAATGATTGGTATTTATATATTTGTTATTTATATTAATTAAATTATATTATTTGCAGACGACACAACATTGACATGAGATGTAACTGGTCTGCTACTTCCTGCTCGGCCTAAGCGGCTCGACTTGCAGAAAGCGACCTACAATATCGTAGGTACTTAACCGCAGACCTCTCGCCCCGGGCGATGCGCCATTACATCTATAAATGATACTGCAGGAAACATATATATATATATATATATATATATATATAAAATATAGTATAATTCAATGCCGGTCGGGGCATTAGCCCGCGGAGTAGTTGTTTCCTGTTCCATCTCACCTGCACTCGATTTATATGTGAAACTACATATGAAGCAACAGCCAGTTCAATTGTCGGTCATCTCACCTATGGCATACTGATGAGGGCTAACAAGCCCGAAACCGGTCTATGTCTGGTGGAGTGGACGACAAGGGTTCTTGGCTGTTTCACACAGATACTGCAGGTATAATTCAATGCCGGTCGAGGCATTAGCCCGCGGAGTAGTTGTTTCCTGCAGTATCATTTATAGACAACATTGACATGTTGGTACCATTTAGAGGCTAGCGAAAAACGGTCTAGCTAAAGCTATATGGTTTACTTCAAATAACCTTAAGTTAAATAAAGATAAGACATAAAACATATTATATTTTCTAATAGTATTTCTTATGATGATGTATGTAAAACTATCGGAAGTATACACTTATTTATAAGTTATGGAGTAGTTTTATGGAGAAATTCTCCAACGGCTCGTGTGTGTTAAACTTCAGAAGAAAGGTATACGCATAATCTGTAGACTAGGATCTTTTGAGCAGTGTAAGCCTTTGTTTAAAAAGTTTGATGTTATATCTCTACTATCTCTTTTCATATTTTCTTATTTGATTCATATACATAAAAAATATACCTAACACTTACCCATCTAAATCTTTATAATTAGCTACCTGCTCATATGAAGATGCTAAGCAATGCACAATTTAAAATCAATATTAAGAGGATTATGCACCATTATTTTTATTCTAATCAAGAATATAATACGGATGCTCCCACAATTCATTTTAATATGTTTTATGTATTATAAAGAAGGAAGAATAATTTTGTGGGAGTTCTAAACGGAAAGTATAGCAAAATTACTCTTAATTAAAGTTAACAGAAAATTTAAAATTTGTGTGCTGACAAAGAATTTTGAGGAAGAACAATTGTTGAGGACGTGATTAATAAACCTCTATATCAGGAATTCTGGAAAAGAATATTTTGCTGTAAAATGTCCTATTTAGTCCTATTTGAGACCATGTCATTTTTTCATTTTGCGTTTCTCAACGCTCAAGTTTGAAACACCCTATGCATAGTTGTAAAAATGCCAATAACGGCGCTATAATCCCTTAAAATTTCTTCTTTTTACTCGCCTTGATTAACATTTTAGAAGTTATTTTTGATTTTACAAATTATTTGACTTGTCATTTATAATCTGATACTATCTAGTTTAAAGTTTAATTGTACACGTATTTCAATAAACTAAGACGAGTAAATGAAGAAGTCATATACACACGCATGGGGAAAAGTAGCTAGGTTGTTTTGGTTGTAAATTTGAAAAAGAAATAATACATAATTTGTTACTGAGTTATGGAAAGAACTGAGTATTTTATTTGCTTTTGGATGAACAAGAAGGAAGAATAAACACAAAATGAATCAATGAAATGGCAACGCTAATCTTAGTATTTATTTAACAGTGTTGACATTGACAATTAACATGAACTTATGTGAGGTTATGTAAACTTGACGACAAACTAACTAATAATAAGCTACTGTTTAAGCGCGAGAAATTTGAATCAATCCTTGTAGTTTAAAATAGAGTAAGTATAGCAATTATTAATCTATTAAAATTGTCTCTCTGAAGTACCTACTCTTTGCCATTACAACCCATCAAACCTAACACCATTGTAATCCTAAAAGAAAAACAGTAGGTGTATTCAAATCACATCACATCATATAATATGTTGTTTGTTTTAAAAATCATAAATTTATTTTAGGTATCGAGTTTTTGAAGACTACAAAAATGTAAAACGAACTGTACATATTTTTTAGAGTTTTTTTTGTGCAGGAATTGGTTTATTTTACTATAACATTCAATATTTTATGGCTATTCTCAAATTTCAGAAGCTGTTTTATTTATGTGCCTATTCTTCAAGCTACCTAATATTTAATGGCACTTTATGCACCTGTCGCAATTTATTTGTATTTTCATATTCAACATTTCAATCTTTATCTTCTTAATTTAATATCATATATTTCTAAATAATAGTAATGAATAAAATTTAAAAAAAATTAAGTTATCATTAGAATTATTCGCGCATGTTTTACCTTTCAGCTGTCAAGAGAAAATAAGAAAATAACAAATAAAATAAACGTATGGAGCAGAGAATTTAATTAAATAAACTCGTTTCTTACAAGAAAGTAAGATATAAAGTTTCCTGACTCAGTACTTAAATTTTCTACTTACATTGCAAAATTTATTTCGATCGATGAAACAAATACCCTACTGTTAAGTAGTTTTATCAATAAAGTTTCAGCCAAATGGATTAATCTAATCTATTTTCTCTACGTGAGTTATATATCTCTAGACAGAAATCGTAAAACTGGGCAAGAAATTTGAATGATAAAGCCAGAACTTGCTAAACATAATTTAGGAATATCTTTGATTAAAATTTTATTTCGGTAATTTAAGTATAGGATATTTGTTTGTTTTGTACAATTGATCTTATGAAATTATTAAAATAATTAATCTTTTTTGCTTCCTTCTTGATTCTCATTACAAATACGACCATACCTATGTTTTCAGTATTAAATGATTTCAAAAATATGTATGACTTTTAAGTCCCTCTAAGAATTGTAGATATTCGTATTTTACGTCTGAAAATTCTTTATATACCTCCGTAAAAATTTAATTCCACTAGTAGGTAAACAAAAAAACTGTTTATTAAAATTCAATAATTTTTGCTGTTTATTGTACTACAATAATATATCAACCTTACATAGGTATCGTATACCGTCAAGGATATTTACATTACGTTCTATCTTTTTGGTAAAGATTACAGCTTTATAACTGAATGTTGGTTACGTAGAAAGTCCCTATATATTACGTTAGTTTGTTGTTGTATTGAATTCAAACTTCACGTCTATTACCCTGACACGCCAACATCAGTGGCTGTTAAAAATAAATAATAGATATTTTATTACTAATTTGTATCACCAATTTCATTTCTGTAGCTTGTGCCGCTTTCAAGAAAAACGGTGGCTGCTAACGCTACCATTTAGTTGTTCGGCAACTAAGAATGATAGCAAACCGATTGCACCATACTTTGTTGCTCAACGAGTATCTTCAGAGGGTAGTTTTTATTTAATAAACAAAATTTGCCCATTCATCTCGTACAGTCAGTTAAAAATTTGTGGCTGCCCTCCGCTTGTCTAAAAACGAAAAATCAAATAGTCATTATTTAAATTTCATAATATTAGCAATTTTCTGCATTATTAAAATGAATTAGGAAACTGTTCAACTAAACTAAATGCAAGAAATTCAATTTTTAATTTTGTTCTTTCTTTCTTGGAGGCCGTATTTAATTTCTAAATTTTAGACCAACGTATCCTTATGCCTTAGCATCAAATATTTAACTGACTGTATCAGGTGAAAGGCCAATATTTTTATTTTTGAAAAAATTATACACCTTCTGAGGGTACTCGAAGAGCAAAATTCGCTTTGCTAGCAGTTACGACTAGCATCCACCATTTTTCTCGAAAACGACATCACAAGCTACAAAACTGAAACTGGTGGTACAAATTAGCAACAAACTATCAATCACTTGTTTTTTAGGGCCCCTGAAGTAGGCGTCTCCATTTTAAATACAGGATGTTAACTAAGTATGTGCACAAACTTTAAGGGGTTAATCTATGATTGATTTTAAGACAAAAAGTTCTATAAATATGGATTCGCAACGACTTTGTTTTACAGATACAGGGTGTTAAAGTTTGAAAAAACAACATTTTTTTTATCTAGTTTCTGACTAGTAAGAGCTACTTAGTTGAAACTTGGCGCCCTTAATAATTATTAACAATTTAGGAAGTTAACAATGTTAAAGAGCTAACTCAACTTGTTACTTTAAAAAAAAACCTATTGAGACTACTACTTCTTCAGTCTCCTACAATCGCATACACTAGACCTTTGTTCGTTCCGAACTGGACTAATGATTTGATGCCATTTGTCTGCCACACTGAAATTTAAGAAGAATCCGGGATCATCTTGGCTTGTCTCACCTTTTTATTCAACGAAGACGAACGGCTTCGAAATCAGTTTCTTATATTAAGAAGAAAACGTTATAGTACCAGTTTGCCACAACTTCTTATATACTTATTATATATTGAGTTTTTTACCTGGGACCATCTTCCTGATTTAATGCTGCAACTTACTTACTTACTTATCAATTCATTTAAGATTAGTTATACGACTCTTATACTTCTAGTTTTAGTGTGTGAATTTATTATTAATTATTCTTTCTTTTGTTTTTTTTTTCATACTGACTACTGGTAGTTAAGTTTCTTTTATATTTAACTATTGAACACACCCAGAATATTTTTCCGACTTTACTACATGTTAATAATAGTCTATTAATTTAGACTAAACAAAAGAGAAAATTAGTAAACTCAATATAATGGATAACATATATTAAATGTATTTTAAAACACCTTTTATAGTGTCTAGATCTGCTGCTTGTAGCCTTACCGAGCAAATTTATAAATTACAGGATGAAGGCATGCATGTTGCCGGAATTTTCTTTGATTTGACGCGAGCATTTGATTGCCTAAATGTTTCATTTCTTGAAAGTAAGTTGTGTAATATGGGTTTTAGAGGGATATTCTTGGATTGGTTTGTCCACTATCTCACGGATAGGTCAATGTCTGTTAAAATAAATGCATGTGTTTCGGAAATGAGAAATATTGACTTGGGAGTGCCTCAAAGATCCGTGCTGGAGCCATTAATATTTCTGTTATGTCAACGACATGATAAAGCATTTTGACTCGTCTAAATTGACGCTATTTGCTGATGTTACTTCTTTAGTGGTCTCAACTCGGTCTCCTGAAGAGCTCACTAGTAGTTGCGAAAATTTTATTGCATATTTTGTGACCTGGTGCGAATCTAACGATATCATTGTTAACATTAATAAAATTAAAGTACTGTAACTGTATTTTCGTTCGCACAACGTGCCTGATGCCAAACTGAATCTGCGTTTTAATAACTTTATATTACAGTCTTCTGATAGCACTAAGTTTTTGGGTGTGTACCTTGATTATCAGTTGCGGTGGTCTGAACATGTGGATGTAATTAGTAGGACATTTAATAGATCGTTCTATACAATTTCTCGTTTTAAGAATACGATGCCGCTGTGAACATTGCTGAATGTGTACTACAGCTTGGTATATTATCTTTCTTATAATGTTATTTTATGGGGCAACTCAGTCAATAATTATCGGATATTCGTGGCTCAAAAACAACACCTTAGGAAAGTCTTTGGTATTAGTTCTCGGGAAACATGTTGGGATATTTTCATTTCTAACAAAATATTAATTAACATTCCCCTGTATCTACATTTATACAGTGTTATTATATATAATATAAACTATTTTACTAAAAACTCGTACTATCACGGATATTCCACACGAAGTGGCAATTTATTAAGTTTTCCCAAACATAAAACTGCCAAATTTGAAATGTCTACCACGTATCAGGGGATTACACTTTATAATAAACTACCAACCATACATCCATTTGGTAGCATTTAAAATATCAGTTAAAGGACTGTTGCTTCACAAATTTTTATATAGTGTTCATAATTTTCTAAACGACAATCTGGTGTAAGTTATGTATATTGTTATATTTATATGTGAATATGTTTGTTTGTATATGTGTATGTCATGTTCATATATTTTTATGTTTGTGTTTGTATGATTATGTTTGATAGTTGTACTTTGTACATTGACTTGTCCTATACATTTTTATGTCAGAAGGGATTAATAAATAAATATTGATATATTATTATTATTATTATTAGAGTTATTTTTTTATTTTTTTTCTTTTCGTTGAGGTAGCCCGCCATATATCCAAAGTTTAAAAATTAATTACCTAAGTAAATCATTACTCCAAGTAAATCAGGCAATAATTGTTTTGTGGAATTATTTTTGCCTTCAGAGGTGATAAGATACGTTATTAAATCAGTAAAAATATTTCTTATGGTGGTCTTATTAATTTTCCGATATATTTCTTATATTTTTTTTTTCATTAAGTGGCTGAATACAATAAATACGTATTTACACACTGATTTTATGACAATCTTGACTGTATTAGATTGTACAGTGTTTATAAAACCATTCTAAAATAAGCTAAAATTGGGTAAATAGTCCAAAAACAACTGAGTACTCTTGAACTTTTTATTTAAACTTTTGACATCTAAACTATATATTTATGAGGAAAAATTAATCGTTGTTCTAGTAAAATGGGAAAATTTTTGAAAATGGCAAATGTATAGAATGTTCTTTAAGAATATCAGTAATATTCTTAGTTCTTAAGGAAATTTCCTAAAATTTAGTTCTTCGTCGTCTTTTTTGTTTCTAGACTAAAAAGCCAAAAGCAGAAAAAGAACGTAATATGAAAATTTCTATATTTTTTTCTTTTCCCATTGACACACATCAAATATTATGTATATACTTAAGCACATTGATTAAACTTGAATTCAAATAAGTAGTTCCGTACACAAACTTCTAAAGTTACGTTATGTTAGAGACTTTTATTTTACCATTTCCCATAGAACTACAAAAGTTTTGTGCACACCGTTTGTGAGATTGGAAATGAAATTGAATTTAGGATAAATTTGATTGGATTTCTAGCTGAGTATATTTTCGTATATTCAGGATTCCCACAGGATTTACATAAAGCCGCAGCACCAAATAAGGACATAAAATTTTAATAGAAAATGTTGAACTTGTCTGATACTTTTGCAAAAGGCATCGAATCTCAGCAATACAAAAAATAAAATGATGCACTGTTTTCTTGTTAAACTTGAAATTCTACATAGATTATATATTATTTGTATTGAATTATACTTATGCTACGTTCATGCAAAAAATAGAACTTTATTCAACTATATTTAGTGGAAAAAGTGCTTTATTGCACTAGTGCAATAAAATGTTTATTGCATTCATCTTACACTTTTTCATCTTTTTCACTTCATCTGTTTTCACTTTTTCATTTTGCTTTTCTTCTACTACAAGGATTTACTTGATATTGAATAGCTTGTCTATTGTCAATTAGTATATCAGTATATGTGTTATTTTATTAAAAAATGTACGTATATGTGTAAAATGTATGTTGTATTTGTGATATTTGTACTCACGCACAAGTTTACACTTTTGTGAGTTAAATGTTTATTTACTACTACTATTGTTCTTAAATTTTATTAATATTGTAATGATATATTGTAAATAAGAGTAAATAAATCATTTTATTATTATATATTATTATCTGTCATACTCCTACAGCGTTTTATCATCATGACAAACATAAACGTTTAAATAGACGTCATATTTTTCTACACTTTGTGTCATCTAAATAAAACATTTTTTAGTTTTTGCATGAACGTAGTAAAAATATTGTATGCAATTCGTACAAAAAGTGCTTATTGTCCTACTCGGCCTTATCAATTTTAGTTTGAATTTCATGTTTTCGAATGGTGCACATTTTCCAATGTTTTGATAACTTTGAAGGTCACCTTAATTATTAATAAATACGTGGGCAACATTGGTTCATTTGTTGCATTTAAAAAATGCAGGTTTGCAGTAAGCTCGAGAACTGAAAAAATAACACAACAAATTAATGTATTTACTACCTAAATTCGATTCACGACATTGTAAAAAATTGATTTATTTGAAGACTGATAGTTGAGTGCACAGAATGGTTAATCAAATACATACATTTTATTTAAGTAAGTAAGTAGGTATATGAATTTGTAAATTTAAGTCACGTAGATATGACGAATAGACTATTTATTTTTTTATTCCTAAAGTTGAATTTGCTTTTATGTAAACATGGAATAGTATAGTTGACAAATTGTTAGTGTATCTAGGAATTTGTATACATTTCTAATAATTAGTGATGAGCAAAAAGTTTTTAATAGTGCAAAATAATATATCTAAATACACAATACTATGTAGTGTAGAAACTCATGGCATGACATGAAATAGGTATGCACAATAGTCACTGCGAAATATTCAATACTCAAAATAATGTAACTAATCAGAATTAGTAGCATTATTTTTGCATACAACATAACCTCTAATAACACTTTACTAAAAATTATCTTTACTTAGATAAAGTATTAGATACTAGTATATTTTTCCATTTATCTGGAACTATTTAATATTGGTATAGATACATATTGCAAGAAAACACTTTTATCACCTTTAGTGTTTTATTATAATTTTGCGAATATTGCTATGTTCACTATTGAAACTATTATAATGTAAAAAAAATTAGATAGGTACTAATAGGTTTATAAGCCACAAAAAATTTAAGCTAATGAAATCGCTTTTATTTTTCCAAAGAAAATTTTTCTTCATAATGGTATAATACAAGTTCGAAAAGTACAAACGTTTCGTCGATCTGCAATAAGAAGAAGAAATAAAACTCTTATGTTAAGGACATTAGTCTATAGTCCGTCTCAGATAAGAATTCAGCGTTGGTTGGTAAACAAGGGAACGTGTTTCCTCGTCTCCTATTGGTCAATTTGCAAGCCAAGTTCACGCAGGGAAATATAAAGAAATCATACAAATTCCTTACTGGATTTAGCGAAAAAATATGTTTTTACTCATCCTGTTCCGTATGCTGTGGATGAAATAGTTAAAGAAACCGGCCGAGAAGTGTTGCTATTACCTCCATACCACTGTAATTTTAACCCAATAGAATTGGTTTGGGCACAGGTTAAGGGATATGTTGCAGCCAAAAATACTACGTTTAAATTGGCCGATGTGAAAAATCTATTTCGTGAGGGTTTGGATAACATTACACCACAAAAATGGGCTAAATGTGTGGAGCATGTAATAAGAGAGGAGGAAAAGATGTATAAATTAGATGACATAGTGGAACAGATGGAATTATCATTTGTAGTAGGTACGGGTTCATCTGATGAAGATCCTGAATTTTCCGATTCAGATGAATATGGCATTCTCTCGGAATAATTTCAAGCAAAATAAAAAATAAATTTATATATTTTTTGTTATAAAGGTTCTAAATATACGTACCATTTTATATGCAACTTTTTATTTTAATACAAAAAAAATATTATTACAAATACTGTTGAATCTGATACAATGATATTGTTCGCAAATCCTAAAACTTAAAATATTAATCGTCGAACCATGTTAAATGTATGAAATAAGGAGTTAATTTTTATTTTTACTGTGACAAAATAAAAATATTTGGTGCAATTTACATTGAAATAATCCAATTTACCACCTATAATCAGAAAAACCGTACGCGTGTAAATTTTCCGTTATTTTTCATTTTGTGTACAAATGGCTGAGACGGCCCTGGGTGGGATTTCACTTACTTGGGGATTCCGGAATTCCCATGTGCCTGTGTGAACCGTGCTCGGCTGCTTTGGGAAACCACTGAATTCTTATCTGAGATAGACTATAGTTCGCGATTATTTAGATACAGCCTTTTCCTAACCAATGTATTGAAAGACGAGGTTTTGTGGATAACCAGCTAGATCGCTAGATTTAACTCCAATGATTTCTTTATTTGGGTTTATTTAAAAAAGAAGTATTTAAAAACGAAGTCTAATAATTTAGATGATTTAAAATAACATATTACAACATTTCAAAAAGTGCTAATATATTAACTTGGGAAGATACATATATTAAGTATTGGTTCCTCAAAAAGTATTTCAAATGTACTATCCAGATACGCCATAAAAAAAGATACCGTTACCGAATAATGTGTATACGTCATCTTCAATACGGTCATAAGCACAATAACATAAATAAAAACGCATCTGAGGCATTAGGCATACCTCTATGAAAGTGCCACAGAGACAGTCGAATATTGTTCACCAAATTCGTGGTCGTTTCTTGATTCCTTGTTCGCTATTAATACACATATTATATTTAGAATTTTAGCGCACTGTAATTGAAATTTTATTGTTGCTTCTGATTCGTTTTCGTTAAGTTTCAGATGTGTGTACTGTACACTGAATAAGGCCAGTAACTTTACAAATTTACTTTGTAAGTATATCCTTATAATTGTCTTAAAATAATTCTATAAATAATGATGATATTACACTGACACTTGTAATTTTACAAGAAAACTGCAAATATACAATAAAACCGTAAACTTCCTATGTAATTAAAATATAATTTGTACATTTATTGAATATATTGTAATACATTTACAATTAACAATGTGAAATCCATTTTTACATTGTAAAATTACTGAATATAACAAAATTACTATATAATTGACTGTAAAAATATGCCTAATGTGTGTGTGAAGGTACTACTAATTTTAAAACGCACTATACCACCATCACGTTGAGAGCGTTGGGTGGTGACGCCTTCATTATTTCTTGCTTCATTTCGATAAATGCAGCGTGTACCTAGGACCTAGGTACTTACATAATTAATTTTGTGAGTAGTGACTAGCAATATAAACATATGTAGAGTGAAAAGTGAGTGTTTTTGGTACTATAAATAGTTTTGTCTAGTGCTTGTTGTAACATAACCTCAATTAGATTCAGAAGTAGGTACCTATGTAAGTTATACATTGTGATGGCCCATCTGCATTCTGTTATATTTCAAATTTAAATATATTTTTTAAGTTTAACAAAGGAGTGATGTGCGCAGGCTTACAAACAACACCTGTGGCGGATAGTGTTGGGACGAGGTAGGGAGTGCGACAGAGAACGGTAAAGTGTTGGGAGTTAGTAGTTGTATGTTCTATCAATCAGCCATTCGATCTAGCCTAAATTATAGGAAAAAGAATTGCATTGCATGCATCTTAAGTATATGCATATATACTTAATTATCTAACGCAGTTGAGTCCTTACGTACATAGGAATAAGTTAGATATATTCAGTGAAGCTGATCCGAATTCGAGAAAAGCCAGTGTGGACACGTATCCTTAGTAATAAAAACCTTCGAGACTTGGATGAAGAGGGGCCCCAAAAGTTTAGGTACCCATCGACCAGGCCACCGCTGGAGGATACGTAAGCTGTTTTCTTTATCAGGTTCGTTTGACATTACATTGTTTTTCTCGAGAACTTTTTGTGTACCTACTTATCTATGCAGATTTATATAATTAATATTACTTTGTAATAGTTAGTATAAGATCATCGATTTCGTTTGAATATTATAAAATGTTAACTTTAGTTCCATGAATATATTCTTACATTGTTATATGTTTTGTATAACGTTAAGTGTTCTGTTTTATACAAATAACCTAAATGTGCAGGTACAAAATTTTAATAAAAAATTGCCGTAACACCATAATATTTTATTACTTCAGTACCTGTATGTAGGTACATGTATTTCTAAGCTAAAAAAATAAGCACAGTGCAGTTAATATATTGAAGATATAATAAAGCTGTAACTACTAATTAGCAAACTGGGCCGTAATCGCAGTACAAAATAGCTATTTATATAATCAGAAATGTACCTACGGTTTTGTGTAACAAATGTTTTTCACACAATTTGTCCAAAAATTTTAATTATAAATTTAAAAAGGATTATTTTGCTGATTTTAAAGTATACATTTGGGCTATAATAGAAATAAGTATTATTTTCAACTAAATGAGTCATAAATTCCAAAGTACTTCAATTTTTATATATAAATCTGAAAAGCATATAGTAAACGAATTTTTTGCTTCGGAAATGTTTGGCTTCATTGAGGATATCATATCAAAAATTCAGTATTACTATTAAGGGTGTTTGTTAAAATTAAAAGCAATTCATGTTATAGGTTACTTAATATGAGTACATTTTTCTTTTGAAATAATATTCTGATGCAGAGATGCTATTGAGAAACTGGTGGAAAAGCCTGATATGTTACTTAAGGTAAGTAATAATCGTTAATTCCTTACGATATTTCAATTTTTTCATGTAGGCATATTAATCTATTAGGTATAAATGAATTACTATTCAGATTTTTTTTTAGGTATCTATGTCAAAGCACTGTTAGTGAATTCGAATGTTGTAAACAAGATGTCTTGTGTACGGGTAGGTCAGTTTCGACACTTTTAGGAGGTGTCTTTTATTCTCCGAAAATATAGTCCAAATGTCAGGCGAATAATTTTGAGAAAAATTGAATAACGAAAATTTAATTTCGATATCTTGATTAGTTTTGATATAGCATTTTTTTAAATTTTAGTCCTTTTCTATGATACCCCATATTACATACGTATGATGTTTCATTAAAACATATATATGTTTGTTATAGCAGCGGAAAACTAGAAGATATAAAAATATTCCTCAAGCCAATAGATACTACACATAGAGAAAAAATGTCTTTACAATGTATAAATATTAATATAATAAGTAGAAAAATTATCACAGAAAACGATCAAAATTTAAAAATATCATGTAGGTATCTCTTAAACAAATCAAAATATCGAAATGTGATTCTCGCTATTCAACTTTTCGTAAAAATTAAGCTGCAAATATCTTGACTACTTTTTCTGTCTTTTCGGAAACCTTCTATACCGAAGTGCCCAAATTGGACCATCCTGTACAATAAATAAAAAAAATTACATTGTAGTAATAATATAAAATGTATTATTACAATGTAACTATACAATTGCCTATAAAGTTACTTTGCAATTTTACAAGAAATTATGCAAGTTACATTGTAAAAATACTTTTTGTATTGTAAAATCACAAGGTAATATTACAATTGCAAAACCTGAAATTACACCACAAAATAAATTTACAACGTAATTTTACATTTTATTTGTAAAGTCACAATCGATAAGAAAATTACAGCAATAATGAGTGGTAAATAAATTGCCATCTATTTTAACTGTAATTATTTGTTACAGTGTAACTGTGTTATGTGAAATAGCAACGCTCAGGGCTTCAAGTTCAGGAAAACGTGAGGAATATGCTAACGATATTGTCAAAAATTCAATAAATATGCGCGCTTGTTCCTCAATATTGGCAGAAATGGATATCCCGATTTAGGTAAAATGTTATCGCGAGATTTAATAACATTTCATAATAAAATTACTCATTATATTTTTTCAAACTGCAAGTTAAATACAAGTAAATGAAATGTTACAACGGCATCGGATGGGAGGTAAAATAGAAATAAAAAAATAATTAGGTAGGTACTTTGTAAGGAAAAATTGTCATACACCTAATCAAAAAATGTTTACTGAAATGAATTTATTCGCATAACAAAGTATAAAATATTGTACTCTCGTACAAAAAGTGTTTATTGCACTCGACGTGTTGTCAATTTCACGTCACGTGTGGTAAACACTTTTTTGCACCTGTTACATAAATAACTATAATTCGGTAGTTCTTATTTGGAGCAGTCCCAACCTTCTTGCTCCACCAGTCACAAAAAGTCACGAGCCGCCACTGTACATTTTCTAGCAAATGTAGTCACTACAAAACTACATAATATGGTTTTACCACAACAAAACTTCAATACACTCAAGTTTTGTCAGTATAAATGATGAGTGATTAATTCAGGATTAATCAATTTGGCTTATGGTTATTATATTGTAATGATTTATTAGAAATTATAAATATTTTCATTTTTCAATAATTACATACCTATTCTTACTTTTAAATTATACATTTTCCAACGTTACTTTTGCCGTTGAGTATTTTATGTGCTATTGTCACATTAATCGGAAAGCAGCAATATTTAACCTTTCTAAGAAATTGTATTTCTTTGGAATATTAATGATTAAATTATCATGTTTTACAGCATTCCCTAAGCAAAGTTTAAATCTTTATTATTAAGTATAACCAGAATAATTAGAGCCAGATAATTACTATTTAGTAAACTAGTTGATATTTGTATCCCAGTATATCAGTGTAATCACTAGTCTACTGTAATTATATATAGGTAATCACTATACTAATACTTTACGGGTAAGTACATTGAAGTTTGACATCGTCTCTATTAGAAAAAAAAAATGTATATTAACAGGTTTGATAACGATGTAAAACCTCTTCTTTAAGCATATCTTCTGTTAATCAAAATATATATTTTTTTATTTTTAATTATATACAAGATGTTTATATAAAACTTCTCAATAATTGCACGAATAATAAATCGCACGCACACAAAATACGCTAATATTTATTGAAATGAAAATTTGACACAAGCTTACTAAGAAAATAAATAGCAATATCAGTGCCTGAAAGAAAATCACCGCAAAATACATTGAACCTTTTAAATGCAAATAACTCAGAAATCTATAAAGTTAGGCGTCCTAAACAAGAGTATATTTTTTATGTAGTTAGACTTGAAAATACGTTTTGATTTACTTAAATAATATGGTGAAACTAGCGCCCTCGAGGAGCAACATCAAAATAATCTTCAAATTTATAATTCTCACACCAAAAAACCCAACACTACCAATTTCCAGTCATCTATCAAAACTTTCAATTATTGAAAAATTTCAGAATAAAATTTAAACCTTAAACACCCTGTATTTCTTACATCAGCGACATTCGTTAAGGCATGATGAGCTCAAACATAATTCGTGATTCTACACGAAAAATTAATGCCACAACAACCTATAACTTTTTTTCGAAAACTCAAACTTAACGGGGTTACAGGGTGTGAAAATAATATTTTGAAGAATTTCTTCTAACAACTGTTTTGTGAGGCAACGGCGGCAACATGATCTGCTATGACATGTTATTTATTTTGCGATTAAGTTCCGCAAGAGTGGGCATCCGAAGAATATGCCTGTGAACTTTTTGGCATCCTGCGTATTCTTTGGTAACTGAGTGTATCTATATTTTCATTGTTGAATTTTTAGTTAATTAATGGGGAAATATAAAAGAAACAATGAAAGACAATTTGTTATGCTCTTTTTACATAATATTTGCTGGAAAATTTAAATAAATAATATATAATATAATAATAAAATAAATAATAAATAATAAACAAACATATACGGTTCATTAAAAAAGAATTTTTGTGAAATATTCGTAAAACAGTAAGTATAACATTACATTTAGTTACGTGTGCACTTGCAGCTTGTGCCAATTTAAATATTATACAATTCATAAATATCATAGAAACTGAAACGATACTTTGTTTAGATGTTTGCATCTAAATTACGCCATTACATGTGTCACACCATATAACATTCATTTCAAACAACATATTTATCTTTATGACAGTAAATAACATTAGTTGTAGTTAATTATAAATTTACTGTAACTAAAATTTGATTTAAAAATTGTCACACATAGATACGTATATCTACAAATATTCATAAAAACCAAGAGATATATACTAATGTTTCAAAAATAATTATGTAGTAGGTATTTTCAAGGAAATATGCAACATATTCTCTAATGCAAATGAAATAGATACAATACATTTTTAGATGATGGTCGAACAATACACTTTTACAGAGATGGATGGATAAATTCCACTAAAAAAATCTTCCTACACAGAAGTTATTTCTGCTACTGACAAGGCCTTCTTAACTATTTAACGTGAAGTTATGTGAAATTACGGAAAAGTTTTTATCTTTGTACTTAGTTGTTGCGTACTCATAAAACCACAGATGCGTACTCTTGAGAACGTGTGATCCTAATAATACCTATGCATATTTCAACTTTTAAATCTATTTTTTTCTGGTCAAAATCTTAGTTGCTTTAATTTGTCATTGTGGTGTTAAGTAGGCGTATAAATAAATAAACGTGGATATTATTTGTTTTTAAATATTAAGTGCGTACTCTTAGGCGTTCCTAGCCTACATATATTTTAGTAAGCGTTTGAAGCGAAACACAAAATGCTCGTGATATGCATTTATAAATTGCGGACGTGGAAGGAAAAAGGACTAATATCAGACGATTTGCCAAGAACAAATATGAACCTCTCTAGCAAACGAAATTTCTAGCTGAAACTAGGTTATGGTTTGAAACAAAAATAAACCTTAAGGGTCCGCCAGATAACTGGAGTTGGGTGCAATTTTCCTCTCGATGCGGTATCGACTTTAAACTCGCGCATGCGGAACTTTCTTGAAAGTTTGGTGCAATTGCAAGATATCACATTCTAAACATAGATCAAAGAGGATGTTTAGGTATTCGGCGATCGTAGTTTAGTTAGACTGTGAAATTATTTGACACATTGAGCTTTAATGTCTAAAGCGACTAAATTAACCTTCGTTAAAACATAGTGTCTGCTTTGAAGACAAAACACGTCATGCAGAAAAAAATAGATATATACTTCAGACATTTTTAAATAATTGGAGTGTTAAGACACGAAACCGTTAAGCAAATGGACTAGAAAATATTGTGTAAAATCTGGATAATTCCATTCCCATAGTTAGATGACGTAAAACCGCTGTCTAAATATAGTTGTTCTCAGCTTTTAAAAGCTGCGTAAAACACCGAGATGAAAATAGGCAACATTTTACGTGTTTTAATGAAATTTATGATATTTATAGTCAGAATAAAAAATATTTTGTAACTGAATTTGTTTGAATCTATTAATACTGGCCGGCCCATTTTGAATATTATACATGTAACTGTCATTACTCCGAACTAAATTAGTTTTATTTGTCTTTTGAACTTTTTGTAACTAATTAAGCATAAATATTTAATTTCATAAAATTTATGATATTTCTAAGTATATATGGAATATATCAATAATTTGTTAAGTATCTGGTATGTCATTTGAAAACGATATTATTCCTTCAATAACTTTATTAAGAGCTATACCTATATTTCACTGTAAAATATAATAGTAAGTATACCTAATTCATAAGATATTGCCTATTAAATAAATAATTTACTTTCGAGTAGGTGCATGCAAATGCATTTTTATGAGTATTAAAAATTACGTTTGTACTGGATAGAAAAACACCAATCAGTTATATACGGTACAAGATCAATTACTACTAAAGACATAGTTCATGCGTACCTTATCTACCAATAAATTAAAGCATGGAGCACTAGCAACGATGTTATTCTACCAAATATATTAAATTATAAAATATATATTTTAACATTATTTGTTTCTTCTAACATTTCAATTTGTTTGTTCTTGGGAAACAAATCTTTTTTGGTACAATGACAATTTTTTGTCAAAAATAGATTGATTTATTTAAAAAGAAACTTACGATTTTTTACGATCATTTATTTAAACGAAATATATAGTACAATAATTTTGACAAAATCATTTTCAAATAAATATTTGTTTTATTTCCTAAAATAATTTGTATAAAATTAACACTTTCAAATAAAAAATATGGATGTCTTTTAGATTGAAGTGAATAGTATTTCGAATCAAATAGTTCATTTAATTCAAAAATATATATTTTTAATTATTGACGTACGTGGAAAATAAGTAATAATAATAATAATAATAATATATTTATTTATCCTTTTGATCATCTTACATGATATTGGACACGTCACAGTTTAGCTATAAAGCAAACATAAACTAAATAAAAGTAAAGTCAAAGTACATATAATATAGGCAATGCACATTTATATAAAGATATAAGCATACGTATATACACAGACATACATTAATACTATACATTTAAAATCGGCTGTTCAGAAAATCTGTCACATTATATAAACACTCCTGTGCAAGAAAATTTTTAAGTTTTCTTTTAAAAACATTAATATTATTTTCTTGCTTAATACAGACGGGCAAATGATTCAGGAACTGTATTCCTTTAAATGCTGGAGTTTCTTTGTACAACGAAGTGTCATGTTTAAGTGGTCGTAAGCATTCAGCACCTCTTGTACAATAATTGTGATAATAATGTGTAGAAAGTAAGTATATTATTTTGTTTAAAATATTCTTTACAACTTTCTCTACCATCAAGGTTAAACATTAGTCGAATTATCCTTTTCTGAGAGATGAAACTCTGGAGACATCGACCGCACTTCCTCATAAAACAATGTTGTAAGATATATGGGTGTATACTATAGCGTAATAATACATTTATTAATTATCAATAGTAAATATATTTTTTAACTGGAGTATTGCATAAAAGCTGCTGTTCAACTTTTTACAAACGTGATTTATGTGGGTAGACCACCTCATGTTACTATCCAGGTAGACTCCTAAAAATTTGGTACTATTTGAAAAATTAATATTGACATCTTTAACCGATACTAAATTATCACTTGAAATTGCTGTTCTATTGAAAAATTGCATACATACAGTTCTTCTATATACCGTAGATCAGGTCACCACGCAGACGCGGACCTGTCATATTATTTCTGCATTGTGACGTTGTTAACCTGAGATGTTGGTGTTGTGTATTTATTGTTCAGTGAATTTAGGCAGTTTAATAAATAAAATAAATTATTTGTCATATTATTATTATTGGATTAAATTAGTTATTTTCTATCAGACGTGAAATGGTCACTGTATGGTGTATTTGTGTTCTACCTACCTTGACGTTTTCTTACAGAACGTCTAAACTCTAAAGCTTAACATTCATAATAACTTTTGGCATAGGTACTTATGAGTCATATAACTTAACTTATCTATTACCTTGTAAAAAATAAATAAACTGGTAAGTAACCTATAAACCTAATAAAACTTCATTTAAAAATTTTACAAAAAGAATTAAAATATTACATATTTTTATTTTCCACGTCCCTCAATTAAAAACATGCAGTTTTGAGTCAAATAAACACATTATTTGATTCGAAATGCACATTTACTTCGATCAATAATAATTTATTTCTTTCCAAACCTTATTTTTTTACAGATTTGAAAAAATTGTTCAGGGAAATGAAAAAAATATATTTAATTGAAAATGATTTTTTAAAATTAAGTTTTCATAAGATGTTCAAATGGAATAACTATTTGTTTCATTTATACAAATACTCGTAAAAAAGTAAACCAAATATATCAGTTTTTTTTTGAGAAACAAGTAATAATTACGGCAAAGAATATGTATCTAATATCCCGAGAATAAATTATGTTTAAATAAACTGAATTGTTTTCTGGAAAAGCATTGTTTTTTTTTTCAGTGTAGTTATTTATATTTTAAATTTATTTTTTATATATCAAGGTAAAGTTATGGCAATTTGATACACTAATTAGGTATTGGTAACTAACTGCATTTAAGAAATAAATCCAAATGTTGAAAGTTCTAAATTGAATTAACTGAATAACTGATCATAACTGCGGATTAAGAAAAAGTGAGGTTTTATTAGGTCATTTAACTATGTGAAAATCCCAAATTAAAAAAAAACTATCAATTGCCTAATATAGATACATAGTAGGTATCGCCGGAAAAAATATTTGTTTGAAAGGAAAAATTGAACTTATTTGAATGAAAACAAAGTCACTGACCAAAAACGTAGTTCTTTAACAATTATTTTTTAAAATAAACATGAAATACCTAATATAATTCTAATCTATACCAGAATTGTACCATTGAAAGGAGGTAATCTTTTTTAATAGTTGTTTACATAAAATAAATGTTTAATTGCTTTTCCAAAAAAATTATTTTGTATCAAGGAATACAAATTTGTTTGGCCCCTATACGAACAAATAATGTATTTCCCTGAAACAATATATTTTACAAGCACCACTTTTTTAAGTTGTAGGTACCAACTCTCGATTGAGCCAAATAGGATGTTATAATTTTATTTTGAAATTTTTCAAGAATTTTGGAAGTTATAAATCAATAATCTCAGCTTTTATTATTTCTTTCTGGTTATTAGAAAATTATTTAAAAAAATAGTAAAACAATTAGTTTAATTTCGAACAAATTAAAAGGATTAGTAGAATTCTTAAAATGCCATTCTGGTCGTACTTTTTATTTTAGACAATATATGCCTTGTCTAAGTAATTATTCTTTAGCATACCTTAATATCTTGTATCAATTTTAGAATAAATTTGAATTACTTTTACACCTTAAAAGGTGAGAAAAAATATAAAAGTTTAATAAAAAATATATCTAGTATATTATTAAAAACAAGAACCTTTTAATTAATATGCCATAACGGCATCCCAAAATAAATTTACTGTTATTATAAAGTTATTTAAACAAAAATCTTAATATAAAGTTAAATGTCTCAATTTTCCATTTTTCCATAGCTCAATGAATTATGCGCCTAATTTTACATTTTTGACATGTTATTAATAGGTATATTACACAAAATTTTTCAGTGTTCTAGGATAACTATTAAATTTAAGAACATTTTCATAAAGAATTTATATCAAAAGAACAATTTCCATAATAAGACTTTGTGAGTATTTACTACTTAAAAGATACTTTTTTCTGACAAAACCTTTCCCTATAACAGTTATAAATGCTATTTAGGTAGAGAATATTTTAGTTAAAATGTCAAACACCATTTACCTACAAGGTGGCATCCATTTTAGGGAAAATGTATATATTAAGACGATGGAGTAATGGAGCTTTTAAAATTATTGTATACTTAAGTCTTATAAACAACGAATAGGAGTTTGTTTCATAGATACCTACTTGTTTTGTCTACTACCATATGGTAATACTTACTTGTCAAGTATACATATATGGGGACAGAAAACCAACGGGAGTGTTTATCTACATACTTCTATAATTTATGAATATATCAAACAGATTTTGTCGTTTTAATATCTTAAATCAACGTTAACAAGATATTTCTTTTTTAATTATTTTGTCTAACTGAATATTCCTGCCGTTGAAATTTAGAAAATATTAGCAAATAATCTCTTGTGCCTAACAAATGAGATAGTTTAAAAAATTTAGGTTTGCCTAAATCACCGGTATGTCACACTAAGAAAATATTTTGAATATGTTTCTATATTTGTTTTCAATACTTGTGGAAATGTCAATTGTGAATGTTTAATTTTTTATTTATCTACGTTCCATAAAGATGTAAGATATCATGTATAATGCTTAGGTATTACTCGTCGTTGAGAATGTCTAAGAATTATTGAAATTAAGGAATAATTTGAAACACAAAACTAACTCCACGCTAGTTCACAATTTTTCAAATTCCTGTTTTTCAGTAGTCTCTTTTTTGGCCTAAACTAACTTCTAACATTTTGAGATCTATACGTGTTTCCAACATAATGCTTACTGCCTTCACAACGTATAGGTACTTATTATTATTTATTTAGTATACGGCTGCTAAATATCAATATAAATAATGCTAACCAACCATATTAAAATTTTATAATTTCAGCAATTATCCCATATTTTACCTGTATCTGTTATTGTTTAATTGAATACTTGCTTATAACTAAAGCAATCAAATTTTTTTATCGTATATAAAAATGTATCTATGTTTGGTTTTCATGGCAACTATGAATTAAGTAAATTAATGGTAAAATTTACGTTAACTCATAGCATGCTTCATACAATGACGCAATAATATATATAACATGGAACATTAAGTCAGCTGCTGTGAGGAAAATATTTGAAAATTCCAATAAATAGATATCAAATACCAAATTTCATGAAGCAGTAGAGTGCTCTGGAAATTTGAAAAACTTATAGAAAATATTTCTGTTAACAACACAATGCCCTATTCTTAAAATAGTGATTTCTACAAATATAAATAATTTTAGATATTTAAGAATAATATAGAGTTTAGCAAATAACATAAATGTTATCTCATGCCACCTGCGAATATTCAAATGCACCGAAGTAAAGCAAAATCCATAAAGATATATAAGATATCATATATAATTTATTCGGTTGTACTACTACTCGTTGTTGAGAATATCTAACAACTGTTAAAATTTAGGAATAATTTGAAACACAAAACTGACTCTTATACTATTATTTAGTAAAATAAACGCGGATTCTTTTACTTTCCTCAGTACTCAATGACTCTCTTTTTCTATAAGTTTTGCGTTATTCAACTGAATAACATTTTCACAAATTTGTCTTTTCCACTAGTTCCGTTGTTTGTCTATTATAACTTCTAGCATTTCAAGATCTGTAAGTCTTTCCAACATAATGCGTAATGCATTTGCAACGTATATTTATTTTTTAAGAGTGCGATTGCTAAATATCAAAATAAATAATGTTAACGAACCAAATTCAAATTTTATAATTTCAACATTTTTTTATATTCACCACAAAACAATTTACGTTAACTCATAGTATGCTTCATACAAGGGTGCAATAATTAAGTCAGTTTTGGGGAAAATATTTGAAAATTCCAGTAGATAGTTAATCAAACAACTTTTTTGGAAAATATTTCTGTTAACGTATCAATTTTAAGACAAATTATTTATTTGATGCCAGTGGTTGATTTTTAAATAGTTATAATCCGTTGCTGACAATCCTACTAATACTGTTACAGTAACAATTATTGTTAGTTGGTTAAAACCCGCCAAACTTCATTTAATTTGGAGGCCACTGATTAGGTACAGTCTTGTTCAATTTATTATTACGTGATAGAACTGCATTATACTTGAGTAATAAATAAAATTGTTCCATTTCTTATTCTTGACGGATCGCAAAACCCTTAAAAATAATTTATGAAAAATGTTTTAATACTGTTACTAGGTACTTTTTTATTATTACTTTCACGACAAAAACCAGCCCTTAAAGTTTATTTAACAAGATTAAATTCACATAAAACCAATTTTTAATTTCAGACAATAATTAATTTTCTTATCTGCAAACAGTTACAATAACAAAATGATACGTTGTGGTTATAAAGTTTAAATTACAATACAACTAATATGTAGCCTTGATACAACCATAAGCGTAGTACATAAACAAACCATAAAAATAAGAGCAATAACTTTACATATCATTTTCATATCAGTTGTTGAGTTACTGAAATTATGAACACATCTTTGTAGACACTAGCCGGGTTTCGAGTTTCATTGTCAATAAATATTAAAATAGTATAAAATAGATAAATATTTCTTTTTTTTTTCAATTATTTAAATTTGTAAAAAGTATTACATTAATTTATTATGTGCTACTATGTTTCGTTCTTGTAAACGGTTTAGTTAAATATTAAAAACTGAATCTTATATTATATCCTAATGCACTAACCAGATAATAATATAAGAAAAGTAAATACATAGGTATGTAAAATAAACAAATATGTTAATTAGGTACGTATCCAATATCACTTACCTTAAATTACAGTTAATTCCATATTGTATAAAATAAAATAACTACAACAAACAAATAACTAGGTATGAAACTGTAAGAAAAAGGAAGCTCACACTAGATACACACATTTTGATGTATTTCACTAAACTAAACATCCAAGATTTAGTAGAACTCAAGTTAGAAGTATAACGGGATCTACTTTACATGTTTTATTGCCTATTTTACTGCCAGTGTCATGTTTTGGCTATAAAAACATGCGTAACATTACATAACGGTATCCCCGGTGCTTTGACTCGCTTAAAAGGGACGGAAGGGTTTTAGGTAATGACCTTACACAATATTGTTCTCAGTTAACGGTATACTTTTTTTACTCTAATTTCTTTTGAAAATATCATAAAACAGCCCTCTTCTGTAACAGTGTGCCCAAAGTTATTGCCATAATTTGACGAACGATGCCGATGATACAGTCACAAATTGTACCTTCTCAGATAGTGAGTGCTTTATACTCGCTTGTTCTCCTTCTGACAAATTAACTCTAAAGCACCTATTTTAACCCTAAAATATTTAAGTACCGTCTGATGGGCCTATACACCCATATTTTCGTGAACTATAGTATAAAGTAAAAAATTTGACCCTTTCAAACTTTGTTTTGTACAGGAGTATGTTTTTAAAATATTATAAAAAATTTAAATGGAAATAGGGAATGGGTCCTATGAATAAGTGCCCAAAAACATTTAGTAAAATGTTACAGTGTGATAAGAGTGTATTACCAAATTATATAGGGTGTCCCAGGTATTACTGGCATCCTTAGAAGGGGGTAATTGTACAGTGAAAATGAATGAGGTTTACCCAGATATACCTATATCTAAAAGTTCATCGTTTCCGAGATACAAAGATTTTGAAATTTTAACTATATTTTTCATTTATTTGCAAACCCTTCGTGATAAAACAACAATAATTAAAGGTCTAATTATTCAGTATGTTTAAATATTCCCATTATCATCAGTGGCGGAGAAACCCTGTGGCACTCTTCTTTTATTTAGAATAAAAATAGTACGGCACTGTCTAATTATAAAAAAGCGTTAGGTACTTTAAGCTCTGATTATTTCGAACAAATACATTGTATTCAAGTAATTGTTCATTTGAAATATCTCTGCAATTTGCAGTTTGTGCATATTTGTATCAAAAGCTGAAGGAAACTTCAAAATCCATTCTTATAATTTTGCACATCACCATAATTTACCTTTTTCAGTAATTTTTTTTTCTATTAACACTTTGCTGTATTTTCAGCAGAAAAGGCTCTTTACCTGAAATCAAAATATTTTTTTTCTCGGTGCATTGAATATTTTAAATATGATTATTTCGAAAACGGCTGCTCCTAACAGTTTCAACAAGGTATACCTTTTTCACATAAATAAGATAGAAGAATTGATTGCTTTAATAGTCAGGTGTATACACTACGCCGCAAAAAAGTTCTGCCATTTAAAAGAGGCATGATGTGCCATAAGTGACGCCGTCTATTAGTAGCGTCGATATTGGAAACAAATTTGAGTTTTTCACTCCCAAAAACATCCGATCTCCAAACTGTATGCAAATATTTGGATTATTTAAAATAGCTATTTATGATATACGTGTTAAAAGTAAGAGAGTTTTTTAACTTCACGAACAAAATAAAATCACTTTTAACACGTATATCATACACTATTTTTTCTACAAAACAATCGGAAGAACTTTAAACTCAATAAAAATAAGTAATCAAAAAATACCACACAGATCGCAATGTTTATGAACCAAAATTTTCGTAGCAACCAGTGCTGTTGTTAGTTACTTTGATTTACTTTTAACACGAGTGTCAAAAAATGACATTTTTAACATCAAAAATGACAATTAAAAAGCCCACTTTTAACAGTTTTCTAGAAAAAAATATTTACAAATATTGAAAATGTAATTTTTACTTTAACAGCCTGTAACTTTTTAACTATCAACTTTTGACTAAAGTAGTTCAGCTATATTGCATTATTTTGTCTTCAGCAATTTACTCTTGCCCTTTGGTGCATTAATTTCGGGACACCCTGTATTACTAAAGCATAATAATAGGTCTCACCATGCACAAACGAACGAAATGCAGAGAGGTATTTTTAAAGAGCAATTACCTAAATACGATGCTTTTTAATGGATAAATATTTGTTCCAAATAATCAAAATTAAAGTTAAATGTTTTTTTTATAATTAAGACAGTGGCGTACCATTTTTATGTTAAATAAAACAAAAGTGTCACAGGGTTTCTGCGCCACTGGTGATAATGGGAATATTTAAACATACTGAACAATTAGATTAAAGATATCTCATTACAACTCTAAAAAAAAAACGTTCTTGGTTTTCTTGGCTAAAACATACATATTTCTGACAAATGAAACAAATGAAAAATGGAAAATCATTTTTTAAAATTAAGTTTGCATAAAGTGTTCAAATAATAATAATAATAATAATATCTCTACCCCTCATTCTAATCACAGGGATTAGCCCAGAAGTCGGAGACTTGTGCGGGAGAGGGGATGAGATGAGATGATGAGGGGGAGAAATGGAATAACTGTTCGTTTCATTTAAACAAATACTCGTCCAAAAAGGATTTATTTCCCGAGAATAAATTATGTTTAAATAAATTAAATTATTTGCTGATTTTTTTTAGTGTAATGTGTAATGACAGAAATTAGCGTGACAGCCGCCTACTCAAATATTTCTTAGTTGTAATCGTGTGAATTGTATTCTAAATCACAATGTAATTAACTTTTGTCTGTTAATAAACGGTTACTTTTAAAGTAAAAAAGTAAAAGAGGTAAATGTTTTAAACCTAACCTAACTAAGATGTAGTAAAAAATAACTCCGGGGATGCTTATGTTAATTCCCCCCCAGGAACAAAAATTTTTGAAAAATTGTTGAGAAGTTGCACATGTATTAGAAGAAAATTTGTGAAAAATTTGACTATTATACCTTTTTGTGTTTCCAAATTACAGACGCAATTCCATAATTATATCTTTTGGAAACTTTGAAGGGCTGTATCTCCACAGGACTGAACATTTTAATAAGGTCATTTTTATGCAAAATGTGTTCTTTTTAACTGTAGTTTAACTGGTACCATTTGTGCTACTTTTATTGAAAACACCCTGTATATTGGAACTTCTCTTTTGTGCTGTTATAAGTTACAGAAATACGATCAGAAATATTTTGTTTTAATTAATTCTGTAAAGGATATGAAACTGTCAAAGTTTTAAGATGTTGATGAACATTTTTGTTTTATTTCTTTCTGAAGTTACAACGAATATAAACTCTTACGAGTTTTGTTAGAATGAAACTTATTAAACTTTTTGCTAGGAGAATAAGAAGAATTTCACATATGTAAAATTCATCTTTTGTTATTGCTCTGTAGAATGAAATTGTATAATATAAAATTTTTGATTACTTTGTGAGGTCGTGCTGCAACGGCATAAAATATGCTGAATTAGGTTTGCGATATTGAATTTAATTCCAGTCAAATAATAATGATATGTGTGTTTGTTCTAGTACGTCACAATTGTCCGCTAAATTGGATTCGATATTTTTTAAATTATTATATTAACGATTGCATATTAATATAAAAAGTACAAATCAAGTTTTTTCACTTTATTTTATATTATTGCAATAAGGTACCTATCCCGATGAGGTAGTAAATACCTTATTGCATTTAAATAACAAATTATAGGTATCTCCTATGGGAAATGCGTCAGTTAGAAAAAATCATTTGAAGCACATATTTTGAATGAATACTGTTTAATTTAATTAAAAATTAAGAAAGAAGACCGTCTTTCATGCATTGGTAAATTTATAAACTAAAATAGTGTTATTACAAGGACAAAATTGATTTATATGTATATTGTCAACGATATGTTTCACTTATACATATCTCTAATCACAAAATGTTAGTTAAATTCGCCACATAATATAATTTCACTCATAAATGAGATTGAATTTACACATTATATTATTTGCTGTGTGGGCTTATAATGACACTTTTCTGTGTGTCTACTTAGCTCATGTAGGTACATACCCTTAGAAGCAACGGAAAGTTGAATTAATAGTAATTATTTTTTATTTGATCTATTGTAATAGTAGAGAGTAGGTATCTAGTTTTTTTTGTTTTGTTTAAATGATTGAAGCTGGATAAACTTTTTATCACGTTTAATTAAAATTAAAAATTTTCTACAGGGCTTAAAATTATTTATTATCTATTATTATTTATGAATATATAAGTACCTAAATATCAATGTAATTGAAAAATAAATAACTTTTCTTTTTAACATTTTTAGAAATGTTAAGAATAATACCTTTGTCCATATTGGCAGATATAAAGAAACATAAAAAGCGTATAATTTAACAAAAAATTGGTTACAAAGCATATTCATCTACAGGGTTATTCAGGACTTATCTAAAACAATTTGTGAATAGATGCGTTGTAAAAAATTTTTTGTAAAATCTTTATAGTTTCCAAGTAAAACATTATTGAAGTTGTAGTATTTTCAGCCTTTACATCACTGGGCTGCTGTAGTCTCTAGACAGGTGATCCGAATATTGAAATTCGATTACTTTTTGTAAGCACTGAAGTTTTTGTGACGCCAATCTTTATACTAGTTTTTCAAGTGTTAAAAATGGCTTACGTGTATAGTAGCAACTCGTAGTTGATGGATATCATTTTAATTTATGACGCTGTGCAAATGTCTTAGCAGAACGATTTATGTAAACATGTGCCGAATGCAGCTACTTTTACCGCACTGTGAAGTGAGTGCAAGTGTAGTGCAGCACGAGAGAAATTTTAAATTGAATCGTGGAAGACATGAAGGTCCAGGACTTCCACGGCGTATTGCAGCAGTGTGGCATATCATACACGAGGCTCAATTATATCCGTACCATGTACAGGCTGTCCAAGCATTAATACCAAGCGATTGCACGAGGAGGACCGGTACTAGGGCCGCTACGATCTCCTGACTTTAAATCATTTGGACTTTTTTTTGTACATATTTAAAAAATGAAAAGTGTCGCACCGAAGTAGATACATACTATTGATGATTTACGGAAACGTATCATAGTTGCTGCCAATAACTTACGAGTTCAAAACGGACAAAAAGCAGAAACATTATTTGTGTTAGTTTGTAGAAACTTCGTAAGATAGGCACAAAATGTTGTTGTAATATCAGGTATGTCAAACTATTTTATTAATTAAAACCATAAATTAAATCTATTAATAACTAATAACAATAGAGACAAAACCAGTTAAATTTGCTGTATAAAATCGGCGTTATAAAATGTTATTTATTTCTTTCGTTGAGCATTTTTTCCATATTTGTCCGGTCGCAGATTGCCGCCTTATAAGGTTTTACAGTGAACCAATTTCCAGTGCCGTGCAGAAGTGTATTTTTAAATCATTTTCGAATTGCCTTATTTGATTTCTTTTTTACAAGATTTTATTTGTAGGAGTCCTCTGTACACTCAATTTTTTTTAGATATGTTTTGAATCACTCTGTATAATATGTAATTTATTGATTATACTCTACAGGGTATCTGGTAATTAGCTGCCAACCCTGAACAGGCCGATTCTATGATCAAAACTAAGTAAAGAAGTTCATATGAACATGGGTCTGGAAATGCTTCCAAAGGGCACAGGGACCCATTGAAGAGGGAGGAATGGAAACCATTTTTTTGCAATATCTCTCAATCGCGTTATGCAAAATTTCAAAATGATCGGCCTGCTTTGATAAAATCTTTGTACCTACTTTGTTGAAAAATGGTTTCATCAAACCTCGCCTATCTTCTCGAAATTTTGCACGTCTCTATAATTTACCATTGTGAACAACTTTTCCAAGTAACATTTTGCTATATTTTCAGCAGAAAAGGCACTTTACCTAAAACCAAAACAGTTTTTACTCGGTGCACTGAGCATTTCAAATAGGATTATTTCAAAAATGGTTACTCCTACCGACTTCAGCAAAGTATACCTTTTTCAAATAAAACGGGTAGGAGAATCGATTGTTTCGATAGTCAGATAGTGTATCCATCTGACTCCAAAAAAGTTACACACGCAAAATACCAAGAGACTAGAAACATCATACTTTTACATAGTACTCTTGTGGCGTCAATAAAAGCCACTCTTTGTTAAATCTACATGGTAAATATGTGTTTGAAAATTTATTTACGTTTTTTACAGTCCTACATTTTTCAAATGAGTCATTTTACTGCACAAGAAGTTATTGACTTTTTTAGGTTGTAATGGAAATAGTGAGCCGTGAGATAATACCACCGCAGATTTCCTAATACAGTGTCTTCATAAATGATTACAAGCCACGTGACCATGACTGTGATTCTCGAAGAACAACTCGTATGCAAATAGATTTCTTGTCTCTCTCAATTGCCGTAGTGAGGAAAAGGATATTCGCATATGAATTGCTCTGCAGTGGATTTGAGAATTTCGACCCTGATCACGTGGCTTGTAATCATTTATGAAGGCACCGTAGAAGAACCCCAAATCATTAAGTATTTGCATCAACCTTCCGAAGATTGAGTCAGTGAGATCGGAATTTCAAAGGCTGATAAATCTGGAACACCGCGAAGGCAAAGTGTTGCAAATTGTGAGGAAGCTGAAATTGGTGCAGTTAGAAAATCCTACTACAAGTACGCAATTAGGATTTTCACAAAGTTTTATTTTGAGAACAGTACACATTCTAAGAGAAATAGAAGATTGCAGCCACTATTTTCTATCAATATTGGGGGATGAATTTTCAATAGTCGTATGAATGCAAATACTTATAGGGATTTTCTCGAAAACCATTTGTATGACTTACTAAAAGACATTCCGTTGAATATTAGACAACAAATCTACTTCCAACAAGATGGCGCACTTCCTCACGATGGCAGATTTGTGACTGAATAATAATATTTATGATAGATGAGTTAATAGGTTTGGTCCTGTAAGGTGGGAATGTTTAAAGCAACAGTTGCAGGAACTAATTACAATGGCTGCAAATACATTTTGTGGTAACTTAAATATGCGCCATATGTATACCTACATCTCTAATACGACAGTGTCAAGCTTGCATACGGCTGAAGGTTGGCACTTCTTTAACACTACTTTAATAGTGCTTATTTGTATTGTTTTTTTTTTAATTTTATCAGTTCAGAATTAGGATTTATTTGATTGATAAATAAAATTCTGTTGAATGTGTTACACATCACTATAGCTTACTCAGGTCATTACTTTTAACATAAAAAGTTGATTTACTCCAAAAGGGAACTATTTACTGAAATTATGTAATACTTTTTTATAGTAAAAAACGGCTAAAATGTGTTAGTTTTAATATTAGTCAGTGGAGCAACACATTTTTTTTTTTAAAAAAGGTTCAACGGAGTGATGATTCCATTTTGCTAAATGTCACGATCTTGTATGTTTATAAGGAGTAAGTATTTAGGTCTAGGACATTGAAAATTTGTGTACCTATTTACACATTTTTTATTATGAGAAACATTTTTTATTATCTTTTTGTCATATACATCATAGAGAAAAGATACTCCCCCAGAAAGAGGAAACGAAGATTTTTCTCAATTTGAAATAATAGCATATTTTTTCCAAAAACTGAGTCCCAGAAGGCCATATTTCAATTCTTCTTTCTTCTTTATGATATACATATACAAATAAATAAAGTATATTGTTGTAATAATAAAACGAGTTCCAAAAAAACGAAACGTATACCTACCTACATAATGGAACATTAAAAACGAAACGTTCAAGTTGTATTTATATTTCCACAACATAACATTCAACTGCATGTGTTGTTTTTTTAAATATTGTGTCTTGGCTTGTAATTGGGTTTCTTCCTATAAGGCAAGGACTATGTAAATAATAAATAAATATATTCCTTTGATATCCTAAGGAAATTTTCTAAAACTTTGATATTTACATTTCTACATAGAACAAATATAGTTAATAGATGTAGATTTTCCTTATTATACCTATTAATTATTGTTTGCCTTTTCTTTAAATAATTTCGTGATGATAAATCATTAGCAAAATATTATATATATTTAATTCCTCTTTTTAATCAAAACCAAGATTTGTGAATGGAAATTTACATATATGTGATAATGGAAACATAATTTCCTAAGCCATTTAGAAATATCAAAAGAAAAGTCGCGCAACCATTGATCGATAAAAAATTAATGTTGTATATAAATTACTTTTAATTGATACAGGTGCCTCAGTAATTAAGATACTATTAAAAGCAATTTTTAATTTATATTTACTATAACATGTTATTATCTATTTGTAAGATTTTTTTAGAAAATAAAATTGATGACATTGTCTGGAGGTTAAGAGCCAACTAATTTGTCTTTATCTATATGAAGTTACAGGGTGGTAGGTACTCATTTTCATAACATTTACGGCCAGACCTACGTTACCAGATTTTGACTCTATAGGCCGAAGGGATACAACATACTCCGTATGGAGAACGACACCCCCAGATTTGGCAAATTATAAAAGACAGTATTGTTTATGAACATTGAATCGCTATTGTCGATAACGAAATAATTACTTTCTGTAATTAGAGTAAGGCTGCTTATATTGAATCCATGCACATGGTACGATTTCGATAACTAGTTGCCTAAATCGCACCATTCCAACAATTTATTCCAAAACACACGGAAAATAAGGGACAATATGCATAAAATGTATAGCATATAGTTTACTGAAAGGTATTGTTTATTTTAAAAGGGAATCTGACACAGTCAATAAATAAAATAAATGTAGCTACAAAAACAAAATATTATATAAATTTACAGAAACGCCACAAACAATAACATCGAATGAACGAACGTAGGCAGTTACAGATGAAATGCTTTTTCGAAAATATATCGACACAAAATTTATATATCCATAGACTTTTGACACTTGGCATAAGTTTCATACTTTTACTGCTTGAGAACGAAAACAGAGTTTTTTCGAAACGTCAATAAGACGGAAGTGCGCGATAGTGATGTGATTTTTGTTACTTTTTACTTATCTGCTTTTTTTAGTGCGAGATTTTTTGGTTAGGCAAACTTAGTTCCAAAAATAACCCTTGACCGATCCGTTTGGCACAAGGGCTTATTTAATTAATCTTTATTTTTTCAGAAGTGTGGCAAAAACCCAATAAAACTAAAAAAAAGCTAAAATTATGCCACAAATAAATAGCTTCAGACAATACCATACCTTCCACTCTATATTCTGTACAAATTCGACAATACCAGTCTTGACATTAACAACTGGAGGAGCTTTCTAGGTGCTGGGCATTGAAGAATAAGGATCTATTTTTCGTTTTACTGCCCACTTTTTCTGTTGGTTTATAGAAGCGTGCTTCAACTCCACTTCCTCTTTGTACGTGGTTGTTGTAAGCATTTGTACTATTTTGTACTTCTGCGTTTTATGTTATCCTGTGCATCCCTGGCGGAAGGGGAGGATAGTATTTCTTCAATCGAAACTCAATCCGTAAATTATACCAGTACTATATAGGCAAGTAGCAACGGCTACAATTTAGGAAATCACTTTTGTTTTTGAAATTATAACTGTACACATGTACCTATAGGTTAGATATGTCTGAATTACGGCATGTAAACATACTAAATTAAGTGGAGTTTAAAAACAACAGGTACCTTAATCCATATATATTTCATAACTTTCTGAAAGCCTTACAACATATAGAAAATACTTACTTGTATAGTCAAGAAAAATTTCATAGACGCTCTCATGAACAAGCGATAGCTACTGTGTCCCACCCCGTACATAACACAGATGGCGCTTTTTTTATTTATGAATTATAGAGATGGTACATACAAACTAATATCAGCAAATTTCCCCTATCACTTTCTAGCAAAGGAGTTATACAGGGTGGTCCCGAATAATGTGCAAAAACATTGGGGGCACATTGTAAAAAATGTTGATATAAGCCACCCTTAAATAGTTTACAACTCCTTAACAGAGGGTGATAAATTAAAGAGTCAAATTCGACGATATTTAGGCTGATCAAAACTTATTTTGGCCAAATATTTTGTATTTTACTCGTGTCATAAGTAGGGTTGGGAATATTTATCGATATTCATATCGATAATTATCAAATATTTGAATGCCTGTTGAATTTAGTATATTTTTTGCGTCTTGCAATTATTTGATAAGTAGTACAGTTTTTGAGTAAAAAAATTAAGTTCATGATCCTTCCATAATTTTGCATTTGATGACAGTTCATGGTACTTTGATTTCAGATATTGCTGTGTATTAAATATTTCGAACTAAATAACACTTATCATTCCACACAGCCGACACCCCTAATGAGGCATAACTTACTCAGAGTCGCTTGGGCCAAAAAATTTTATATAAAGTGCCCTTAATTTGTTTGCATATAATTTGAGATCACCCTGTACATATAGGTAAATTCTAAAATACCTGCTTAAAAGTCAGCAGTGTGTGATAAAACCTCAGTAGTCATTTGCAACATTATTTAATTTTTATTATTCTCTGTTCATTTTATTTGTTTTTTTATTTTTATATTTCTTATAATTACCTACGTCAAAAATTTTCATTATATTAAACTAATTTATTTATAAATGCAAT
Source organism: Monochamus saltuarius (assembly GCA_025584915.1). Taxonomy (NCBI): domain Eukaryota; kingdom Metazoa; phylum Arthropoda; class Insecta; order Coleoptera; family Cerambycidae; genus Monochamus; species Monochamus saltuarius. The sequence continues at coordinate 25,360,517 of CM046726.1, read as the reverse complement.
TTGCAAACATATTGGAATAAATCGAATTGACGGCAGTGTGTGATAAAAACTCAGTAGTCATTTGCAACATTATTTATTATTTATTATTCTCTGTTTATTTTATTTGTTTATTATTATTATATTTCTTATAAATATCTACGTCAAAATTTTTCACAAAATATAAATATTAAACTAATTTATTTATAAATGCAATCTGCAACTATATTGGAATAAATCGAGTTATCGGATATGTTTTGAAAATATTCTATAATTAGAACCTAAAAAATATTGTCTAAGCATATTAATACTAAATGCTGCATGACTGACAAAATCAATAATAACAGATTTGTAAAACAATGCAATATTTTGGGAACTGTGGCGTCAGTGTCTTCATAACAGCTCTGATCACAACGTATTGAATTTCCACGTGGGGCAGATTCAAATTAAATTGTTCTCCAAATAATGGCGCATGCCCTTTCTACTTCAGGACGAAAGCAGTGAGATTTGGCTAAAGTACGCTTGTACTTCGGCTTCCCACCGATAGAGGTGGCGAAAAACTTATAGGATGCGACCTACCCTGTTCACAATGAAATCTGCAATCGTATTCAAGGTAACGATTATAATTTACCTTCTTGTATGTACATTACAACTTGCACTTTAAATGTATTTAAAACAAAATGATCTATACTTACATAATTAGATAAAGATTTTGTGAAAATAATATGTTTTAATACATTCTATTCTGAGTATTTGAAAAATTACTCATCTCTTTTATTAAGTAAGTACATTACTAGATACATTAATAATGATATTAATCTAATGAAAAATTGAGAAATAATTGCGTTGTATCCTCTGCAATATTTACTTATCTAGCTGTAGACAAGTAGTAGACAGGACTGTTAACCACGTCAATCATTTATATACAGGGTGAAATTAAAATGATTAACTAAACTTTTATAAATTCAACGTCACAATTTAATAAAAAAGTTTAAACATGTGTTGGAAGACTTTGTGTTGGAAATGCAGTGTTTAAAATTATTGTAAGGGTAATTTATTTTAAACTGAAAACTGTGTAAGCCATACAAATATTTTATTTTGGGTTAGTAATAAATTGCTGTTATGACAATTTCTGTGATAATTACATATATTTAATTAAACTTGTTAAGAAACAAGTAATTTTAAAATTATCTATGACTGAAATTTAAATATAATCGTTATAGAATTACATTTTTAGTATATGATTAAAAGTTGAATAATTTGAAATTCTAGTATCTATACAAGGTGATTCAGAATTATCAAAAAAAATTAGGGAATAGATGCGTCATGAAAAATGAAGTCAGTATCTTATATTATAAAAATTATAAAATCCTTATAGTTTCCGAGAAAAAAATTATTGAAGTTCTAGTAGTTTCAATCTTTATATCGCTGGACTACTGTATAGTCTCTAGCCAGGCGAACTCAAATATCCGATTACTTATCGTATTGACTTTTTTGTGATGCAAATATTTACATTAGTTTTTCAAATAAATAGCTTAAGTATATAGCAACTTGCAGTTGATGTATATCGTTTTAATTTATGGCGAAGCAGAACGATTTCCCGGTAAGCATGTTCCAAATGCAGCTACTTTTACAACGGTGTGCAGTGAGTGCAAGTGTAGTGCAAACGCTGACATGACACGAGAAATTTGCAACCGAATCGTGGAAGAGATGGAGGTCCAGGGCGTCCACGGCGTATTGCAGCAGTGTGGCGTGTCTTATAGAAGGCCCAAACATATCCGTACTATGTACAGCGTGTTCAAGCATTAATACCAAGGGATTGAAGGACGAAGACCGGTACCATGACCGCCACAATCTAATGACTTTAAAACATTTGATCTTATTTTTGTGGGGATATTTAAAAATGAGGTATATTGCACCGAAATGGACGATATGTATTGTGTTGATGATTTACACAAACGTGTCATAGCTGCTGTCAATAACTTATAAGTTCAAAATGGACAAGAAGCATTTGTGTTAGTTTGTAGAAGACGGACCCAGAACGTTGTTGTAGCAACAGGTATGTCAGGTATTTTACTAATTAAAACTACTAACCAATTAATAACAATAGCGGCAAATGCAGTTGGATTTGCTGTATAAAAGTATGTGTCGTAAATTGTAATTTATTTCTTTCCTAGGGAATTTCTTTAAATTTTTTGTTCGGTCGCCGATTCTACGTCTTATCAGGTTTTACAGTGGAAATATATTTTGAAATCATTTTTGAACTGCCTTTTTTGATTTTATTTTTACAAAATTGTAGTTGTAAGTTCTGAATCACCCTTTATAGTAATACTAATTGTTGTCGCTCTTATCAATTTATAGGTACATAATATGTATATTGCTTATTTATTAATTAGCCCCAAATCAGGATTTTTATCTCTAGAATTATCAAATAACAACAATACATATACAGGGTGAACCTTAAATAAGTACAAATATTTTAACTGCTGGTGTAGTTCGTCATATAGATCAGTCTAATGAAAGCCATTTTTAAAAATTTCTAATATTTACGGAGATATTAATTTTTTTTAAAAATACCCACATTTTGAGGACCGCTGCTTAACCAAGCTAATGAACCATATGATTTTTTGCAAGGTTGCCATATCTTCTCTAATATAAATATTACGTTTCCTTTAACGTAATAGTAAAGTAATACGGTTAATTCTATTTTAAAAATACTTGTTTGAAGCAAAAGTACAGTAAAGTTGGGTATGTAGTATGATACGCAGCAATATTTTAATTTTAACTGTTTAACTGACCTTACTATAAACGATTAAAAATGAATTTCCGCAAGTTAAATACTACCGTAAAGTATTTAGGAAGATATTACGTGATATTACTATGTCCAATATGTTCAAAAATTATACATAAACGTGCACACAAGCTTACCTGTTTGTTAAAAAATTAACTATTTAAACAGTAATCCACATTTCACAAGTTAAATGCCATTGTATACTGTTAGAAAGAGACAAAAGACACAATTTCCTTAAGTTGTTTTATGAATAATAACGAAAAACTATAATATTCACACTACATATTAAATTTAAAAGTTTGTTCAAGCAAAAACATTTGTGTAACACTGGCAACACTGTGAACTACACGTTCAATCTGAAGCGCTATGACTCATAAATGTATGAAAGTCAGCGGTCCTCAACAAATTTTCTACAGAAAAATTACATTTATTTAAAATTTGACTTTTTTATTTCTGATTTTTTTGTAAAACAACTATCAATTATGTGTTCTACACAGTGAACTATACTGCTGGTTAAAATATTTGTACTTATTTAAGGTTCACCCTGTATGTATATAATGAAATTTGTAATAATTATAATTTATTAACAAATAGAGAAAACTGATATTCGTTAATAAATCATTGCTTTTTATTGATAATTTACTTGTCTAAATATTACCTACAACTAGGGTTGTCACTTTACATACCGTTGTCAAATAGCGGTCGTAACCCTACCTACAACTGCTGTTACTTTTTCTGTATGTAAGAGCGCATTCCTTATTTTATTTCTATAACAAAAATAGAATTTAATTCTATTGTTCCAACTGATTTCGATTTGAAGTTATAGAAATTTTAATTTACCTACCTACATTTTACAAAATTTATAGTTAAATCATTATTATTATTTCTTCGTTATAACTTTTGGAACAGCATAAATCTAGTCCAATTATTACATTATTTTTACATAGACAATACGCCACTGCTTTTTGTCCTATTACTTAAAATGTTCACCATGTAGATGCTCCACTATATAAATTTCAAAATAATATCTAATATAATTAAAAAATCGATAAAATATATCAAAACATTACTTTATAACATTTTTTTATGTTCATATTTAATAAAAAATAACTAGCTGAATTAATACAAATTAAAAATTTTCCAAATATTTTCAAAATTATATAATTATGCATATGCATGCCTGTTTTTATATGACAATGTTTGCTCTGACTGTGAGTTATGTACGTGTGCAGATGGTTTTCATAATAATAACTTAACTGTAAAATGGATTTCGAAATAGATTTCAATAGTTATTTCGCTTATACTTTATCCCTTACTATGGTTATACACCATCAGAATTCATCCCAAGGTTTGCACTGATTATGCACTCACGTATTTACGTTCATTGCAGACTTAGAAATAGGTGCCAGACACAAATTCTGTATACAATCTCTGTATTATTTTGTAAAAACTATTAAATTAATAAGTACCTAGATATTTTAGGCATATTGCATATAATAATAATAAATGACTTTTTTTATATATCTATATTTAGGCATTAATAATATTGTGTGAAACCAACTACTCTGTGGACTAAAGCTCCAACCAGCGTTGAATTACACCCACAATATCTACTATTATATTCTTTCTTATTAGCTTTTTGTAACCTGAATAAGCAATCCTAAAAATGCAGAAATAGGTCAGATCTGGTCAGGTATGATTGTGGTTGAATTTTCGAGTTCCCACTGTTTCAAAAGTGACGTTCTAGTGTTTTCATGAATAGAGCTTTGTCTGTGGAATTGTTCATTATCATACCTAATTGTTTGGTATCATAGAGCATACATATGATTTCATTGATAGGAGTTGTAGGAGATTCGAGTTAAGTAGCTAAAACAGTTTTTAGAGTAGACAAAGAATTATTGTTCAATGGTAACCACATTCAGCGAATTGGTTATATAGGATATCTTCTTAGCAAACTTTGATCTATTAATTATTTATGAAAATTTCTGATTGTTCGCTATAATTAAGTGCTAAATATTTATATGTACTGTATTTAAATGTTATTGTTTGACATTTACGGAAAAGTAGATTTAGTGACAGCAGCCTACTAAGAATAGATTGCAATAAAACTTAGAACTTGATGATATCGTATTTTGATCATTCTAAAAAACATTTTTTTCTCTAAAAAGCTAAGAATGATATTAAATTTTTGTAATGGTGTTCCGGTTAGCAAGCCTTCCGGCAAACCGTAACGTTAGTAGTTGTATTGGCCGGAAGGCCCAACTTGAGTTTTCGGCCTGAAGAAACATTGCCATTGCTTGAAATTTTGCCTGCCGGTTTGCCTTCTCGCATGCAAGTCGAATCGTTCGTGTATGAGGAGTAGGTACAGGCCGAGAGTTAGAACAACGGGAAGCCGTCTGGCTAACACATTATTTTTTTTTTTGTAAATAAAAGTACTGATATGAGAACGTGATCTCTTCAAATCTTTGAATTTAACTGCCAACTGCCTATATTAAAAAATGAAATAAAAATGGGATGGAATGGAATGGAAAAATTAATGACGTGCATTCAGTATTTTCTTTTTGAAGTAATGTAGAAACATGTACAAGTAATTCCGTATGTGAATATTCATCCATACGTAGATAATTGATATGATCATGAAGCTCCAGTTGTAATTATTCGCTTATTAGAGAATATACTCAGTTTTTTAACTATTATGTTACCCATTAAGAATGTGTGCGTTTTATCTTTGTTTCTTATACATCTGAACAATAACTGTCACATGTGTTAAGGCAGGATTATATGCCCAGATCATATATACAACACTACTTTAATATACAACTGACCGAAACCCAGCTGTTAAAAAGTAACTTGTATGCCGTATCCGAAAGTACCTACAAGCTTAACCTTCTCTTTCTTCTATCAAACCGGCTCGTGTACGGCCCTCTTAACAGACAAAAAGGTTACTGAATGAACAAAATTAACATAGAATTTCACTTCGATTAAGAAATTTAAAAGTATATGACAGTTTGGAAACTAAATAAAGGAGGAGTGATTTTATTTCACCCCCTTATTGCAAACCAGAAAAAAGGGAAATATGTCAATAAAATATTATTTTATAAGTACCTATTACATTTCTGCCAAAATTCTTTGTTTATATTCAGCTGTTCTATTTTTTTGAGAAAAATTTTAAAAATCAGATTTTTTACCTCCCTCGAGGAGCTGTAACTTTTTAGGGAAGGCACCAATTTAAAAAATGTGTATGTTTTTAAAAATAAAAAAAATTAAAATCCCTCCTAAATCCCTCCCCCCTAAAAATTTCCAAGAAAACTGCCACCAATTTTTTTGTTCACCTACACTTATGCGACACCCTGTATATCAGAAAGCCTTATTGTCTTGTGCACCTGAATTAGTTTGTCTAAATCGATTTATTTGGATTCTCAGGAGTTTGTAGTTGATGATACTATGCTCATGTATAAGGAGCTTTCTGTTATAAACAAGAACAATGACTAGACAGCTAAAATTCCTTTACACGCAGGTATTCATTTTTAAAAATTATATCCAATACCTAAACAAGATTTCGATAGCTTTTATGAAAGGAAGCAACAAACTATTGTGAAATCTTCATCAACCTATAATTTATGATCACTTTAGAAAGAGTACCTATATTTACCGGACAGGTATTAAAGAGAGATGAAATCATATACATATGCTTAGCTTCGTAATGCTGTTGAGAGCCACCAATCTTACCTGTTCCCCGTTATCCCATTGGTGTTTCCTTTTTCATGGTCGACGAGATCAAGCTTTTAAATAACTTACTCTGACACGTTACCGAGGTTGCCATATTAGTTTGGGTGTGACAACCTCATTTGGAAATAAAAGCAATTATTTATATATTTTATTATATATTGATGCAGTTAAATGTCGATAGATGGGGGTAGGTAACTTAAAACTACAGAAAAACTTACACATATTCCTGTGCACATTGTGAACCATATTATATTCTACTAATTGTTTATTTCTCTACACACTTTTCTAAAGTATTATCTTGGTTCCATATATTACATTTTTTTCTAATTTTTTATATTTGATGATCAGCAATTCAGGTTGTAATAAGTAACAAATGAGCTTATTTGTGATTTTTTTGTAAATTAAAAATTGAACTACTACGTAATGTTTTCAGAAAGAAATAAGTTTGTCCGTACTTTTACTGCATATAATAGAACAGGAACTGTAATAAAAAGACGACCATAAATAATGATTTATTGATTGTTACTCTTAGTATGTAATTATAATACTTACATAATGAAGATAATTTTAGAGTATTTTATCATAATTAAAACAGTAGGTAATGGTTTTTTCTTCTATTTCCTTCTTCATAAATCATATACTGGACAAGTAATTTTCCTGCAAAAAAAGACATAGTATAACATTATTTCAGAATAAAAAAAATGTTGAATAAAATAGTTCTCTGACAGAATTAGGTACATTATGTTTATATAATTAGTTCAGTGTTTATGCATGTATAAATTTATAAATACAGTTACAGAAAGGAATATATTAATAAATAAGTAACTATAGATACTAAGAAATATAAGTTTACAGTCTAACAATTTATGAACTGGTTGGAATTTGCTTTTAAACTACCAGCTAACGTCCATATGTAAATTTCGGTGTATACCTATATGTTTCCTAATATTTTGAATACGATACAGATTTAGTTAACTAACCTTACCTCTATCCTAAGTTGCTTGATTTAGCCGCTAGAAGGCAATAAAATTGACAGAACAATAGTTTTTCCAAATAACTTGGATTTTGTAAATTTTTTTATTGAAATAGTAGATACCACTTTATGACATAAGTAGTGAACGAGGTACCTAATAGAATTAACAGAATTATGAAACAATTACTGCATTTTTTCTTTTAAAAATAAACGGGTTGTTACAAATGTTTGCATTTGTACCTACCTAATAGCTTTCGAGGAATTATATTTAGCTATATTAGATGCTTACTAATGCATTCTCGATTCCAACTTACAACAATTACATTATTTCAAAAGTAATTATAGATGTAGGTATTGATTATTTAAATCTTTAAGGGCGCCGTATTCTTGGAATAGAATTTTGTACAAATACAAATAATTTTAGACATTTAGGAACTGTATATGACTATAGAGCTTAGCAAATAACAGTCAGTATCTCATGTCACCTGGGAATATTCAAAGGTACCAAAGTAAAACAAATACCTATATGAGTACCTATAACGACAGAAAGCGGTCTAACCAATAACTTTTTTGGTATACAAAAATCTTTCAAAAAACAATTTTTTTAAATTTAACTGTTGATGTACCTACCTAAGATATTCACTTTTGTTTGTGAATATGTGAAAATAATTGTTAAAATGTGGGGTTAGAATAGTAAAATAATATGTAATCTTACAAACGTTTTTGAAAAGTTATTACTTTATTTGAGAAGAATTTAAATAGTAAAAAAGAATAAACAAAAGATCAAGAATTTTATTTTTGATATTACCTACTTTTGTTCTACGTGTTTTATTTTTTGAGATTTCTCTACCTAAATTTCTGTACAAATCACAAAATCTGGCAGAAATTGTAAATAACTATTGACATTAAGACGATTTGGCAATTTAATACGACGAAGCTTATTTCAATCATAGGAAAATGTGTTAGCTTCATGTACTCGTACATGGAATATTATTATAATATTTTTTTAATCTACGGACATTATACTTTAATTTCAAACGGTAGTGTCACTTTTAGCCAACGAAAATATTTTCTTTTGGCCTTTTAAATGACGGCCAATGTAATTTAATAGCTGGTTAGACTAAATAATATTATATAGAATAAATATTTGATATTTCCAACAAACCTATGTAGGCAAATCATAATAGCATACACAATTGAATAAAATTATTAATAATTCACTTGGTCTTGGTGTAGCAAAGTAGCAGTCAAAATGAAATTTTCATGACAAATGCCAGTAGATTTGGAGATATTTGAGAACATTGAAGTGTTTGACAGCAATAAGCAATTAAATTAAAAAAAAATAAGAATTTAAAAATTATTGGTTTTTCATATAAATTGACCGATATAGTTTTTGAATGTACCTATTTATATTCAAATCCAGAGGGTGCCTTCGATAATTGGTGCTTAATTCGATAGATAATTAGACCAAAAATGCATTTGCAATTTGATATAGCTGTTGATAATTTATCATAAGTTGGTAGATATACCAAACCCTTATATAAAACTGAAACTAAATTTTCTCAATTGTTTTGAGTATTTGTCCGCATTATTTATTTGCTTATTAGGTTTCGTATATAAGTCTTATTAAAATATTTCAATTTCTCGTATAGCGGTTTGGTTCACTGCAGAAATTTGTCAGCATTTTCGGTACGAAGTTGGTTTACTCTAGAAAATTGGATTGGCTCAACAAAATATAACCCGAGTTTATTGTAGAAAATACAAGTTTCCTTATCTTATAAAATATATATATTGAAGTGTTTTGACATTCGATTTCACCATCACGAGTAAGTATATTAGACCGATAATATTTACCCACTGTTCAATCGATTTAATTCACTTATAAGAATTGTTTATCCAATGTATATATCATCTTTAAATCATCTACGGGTTATCTGCTAGGACATAACTTCAAAGGCAAGTCCTATTATCTGAATTAAGAAGAAGTTTCTGTTATAAAGGGTGTCCAGAAAATAATACAGTCCTACTTCATGTTCATTTTTGTCCTATCTGGCTTCCTTACAGATTTTCATGGTTTCCAAATAATAAGAAGTTTAATATTTGATTTCAGTCATTATTTCTAAACCGTTATCTTGGCAACCTCGAAATTTCGGTGATATTAGTAACTCAGAGTAATACAACTTAGACGATTTAAATTGAAATTAGACATGATTCTTTTATACAGCTACCGTCAAAATTAAATTTTAGATGTTATACTGTTTTGACGGTGTTGTCAAACTTTACATTTTGCTTTCGTAATTCGATTCCAATCAATTTGCTGCAACTTATCCAAATTTAACACTAACAATAACAAACAACATAACACATGAAATAAAGGTTTCAGCTAATATATTACGCATGTTCAACAATTAGACAATGATCAAGTATAGAAGCGAAAGAAGGCAGTTTGAATTTCAGTTCAGTCACAGTCTATAAAGTCCGTCGTCTTCACGTCGGCTCCTTTGGTGTCGAGGTCCCAGATTTCGTTTTTTTTAGACGACTGCGCATTTAGCCGCGCTCATGCGCGCGCTGAAGGGGCACGGTGATTTGTCAAGAAATAGATTTTCTCCCACTTCGTCGTGTACAAATGAATTTAATAATTTAATAATTCACCATATTTCTTCTGTTTAAGAGTGACATGGAATTTATAACAAACTGTCACCTAGAATATTTTTTAAGCTCTCCAAAGTTGGTCTATTGTAATGAATAATTAATTAAATTTTATCTCGAAAACAGTGGGTCAGGAGGAAACAGGCCAAGAGGGCGAAACCAATTTGTCCAAAAATCAGTGGCGTCCAATTATTTTTTTAAATAAATATTTAACGTCCGCCACTGATGCTTTTTGTAATATCATTCTGTATACGTGACTCCGCTTATTTTTGGTACGTAGGTACAAAAACTTTACCTAGGAAGTCAATTTCAACAAGCACCAATGCTATTTGAATACCCTTTTGCACTCTCGATTCTCCCATAATAAATATGATTAAACCAAACAAAACAGTCTTAGTTTATGTAAAATTACATTTAAATTTCACAGTCACTTACCTATATGGAAACTGAGAATACGTTATCTAAGTGCATTTATTTATGTCTTAGGTATGGCTTTCAAGAAAATTGAATTTATATCTATCTTGCTTACTTGCAGTAAAATTCTTTAGATGCCTAAAATACTTTTAGAAAACTCACTCAGATCTTTAATTACTTTATATACCAACGTACAGACTTAAATATGTTAATTAATAATGGTGAGGATTTGAATGTTAATGGAACTGGTTTACCTCATGTGACTAAGAATAGCTTAGGAAAATATTGAATTTAAAATTTATTCGAATTTAACCGCTGTAATTTCATTGAACTCGTCGTTTTTGATTTAGGACAAAGTATGCATAGTGTGTTTTAGAATAGGTTCTCATCTATCAAATAATTTAATGTATAGTTTAAGTACAATGATTTAAATGCAGGAGTTCTGCGTTCAAATCACATTTTTTCACTAAAACATTAATGCGTAGAAGAAAAACGCCATACACATTTGTTTAAAAATAAAATATGTGTGACGAGTAGGTGGTATACAGAGTTAACTATGGCTGTGACGGAATCATCTATCAAAAAAATTCCAAACATTTATAAAACGAAAAATTTGTTTTTTCAAAACTATATTAAATCCTTATTTATCGTCGTCACTGGCCTTCCGTCAGCCGCGAGGTTAGGTATATTCCGCCAAAGTCAAAGATCTCAAACGTAGTGATAGATCAAGGCGGCAAAAAGAATTGTTTACAAAATGTAGATTATTATTTAATGATTTAATGAGAAATACGATATGGTAGTACAGGGAGGCAGCACCTACCTTACTAATATCTATTTCCGGGGTTGATATTTGGAGATATTTTAAGAATGCTTTATCATTTTCTGTTTTTTTACTTGCTTAAATTAAAACCAGTCATTGCAAAGATATTTGTACTTGCTGTGGACCTCTCCTTCCCTCTACCGTTCTTTTTGTTTAAAGCGAGGTACTTACTTGGTACGGCGGTTATGACCAGGTGGATTACCTACGTTGGGAAAAACCACAAATAACAATAAAAAAATACACGCAAATGTATACAAATACATAAAAATACTGCCACACGTTTACCGCCAAGGCATTACAACAGTTGTTCAATGCTGTTCAAAAAGTATTCAGCATAATATTTTGTGTACTAGGAAATCGTCTTTGGTATTACACTTCCACATGATAATATGTAGGTACTTGTCACACTCCCGTAAATCAGCACCCTATCCGTCATCTAGCACATGTTTGTAAATACACGAAAAATACGTGGAAAATTAAATTCTATTCTGTTCTGATTAACTGTTATCTATCATTATTAATAAAAATGCTTATTTTCGTCGTTTCTACACCGCACGATAGTTGACCTATCTAGCCATCTCGGATCATGATTGATTGTCATAGGCGCCGGTTTTCTGAGGGAAAAGGGCGTTTACCCCAATTTTTAAACATCGAGCTAAAATTTCGAAATAAATTTTTTATTGTCTTTTAGACCTTCCTGAGTACGCGGTTAAAATATTTGTACTTACCTATATAATAATAATATAATAATAATAATAATTTTCTTGCTTCGTTATGGAGTTATTCGCTTTCTAGGTAAGAAGTTCAAAAATAAATTTCAATTATATTTTAAGTTGTTGCTATGACAATACTGAAATTTAGGCAATTAAACTAACTCATAATGCTCATTTTCAAATTTAGACTGATATTGAATATGCCTGCATTATACAGGAGGATACGAAATTATCCAATTAAAATTATACGTCTTTGACAAAGTACCTAAATTTGGATTTTTTTTCATAATTTGATTGCCCTCTTATTTTGCCAATAAAATACCATGTTTCAATTGACATCTTGTACTGATTTTGACAAAAGTCACATTTTATTAACCCGTTATAAGAAGAGGTTCTTTTAAATATTTGAAATAACGTGGCTGATGTACGATGGTGCTACTCATTTTAGCGGGGTAGGGCGGGGAACGTATTTAATTACCGCATTGCCCAATCAATGGATCTGCCGAGATAGTCCTTTTCCGTGGCCGCCTCAGTCTACCGATCGTAACGTCCTCGATTTTTCTTCTTTAGCGTCATGTCAAAACCCTAGTTTACCAGACTCCTGTAAATAGCAGAGAGGAATTATTAAATCGTATAATTACATACGCCTACATTAGTAAAAGTGATCACCAAACGTTGTTTCGAGTAGAGCAGAGATGTTTCAGAAATTTCAGAAAATGCCTTGTCGTTCAGGGTGCACAACATCATACTTAACATCTTTTCTTTAATAATTTTCACAGAAAAAGTTTATTTTCAAAAATGTAACTTCAGTATTTTTCTGCTACAATAAACTTTAGTTGACAGCTAGGTATTGTAATGTGTGATTTTAACACTGTCAAAGATATATTATAACTTTAAATGGATAATTTTGTATGCTCCTGAGTAATACAGGCATATTGAATATCAGTTTAAACCTGGAAATCAGTTACTTAAATTGCCCAAATTCCATTGTTGTCATGGCCACGGCTAAAAGTTTTAATTGAAATTTATTTTTCAATTTCTTGTATGAAGGTGAACAACTCCATAATCTAAAATAAAATGAACTACTTTGTAATCATAATTAATTCATTGTAATTTCTTATATCTATAGGTACGTATTTCATTCAAAGTTATTGCTACACTAAATGTCTGTTCAGGTTAAAGACAAACATTTGCGTAATCGAGTTACAAATTATAAAAATATGCACTAGAATAATATCATTTAATCAGAATTTATAGAGAAAATAAGCTACATATTCCATTTTGAATAATTGAAAGAAGTTTCAAAGTTTAAATGGGCTTTAAAGAGTCCCAGACTTACGAGTTTCTAGAATTAGATCAATCCAAGCCGGAACAGCTAGAGCTCCTACATAATATTCACTAAGCCGGTATTAGAAAACTTTCGTCTAACTTCTTTCTTTTTAAATGAACTGTCCGTAATAATCCGAATATATGTGTGATTACTAAAGTTAGACTACGTATTTCAAATTTAATTTAATGATCAATCGACCTGAAATTATACTTACAGATACCGGTATAGTAAAATAATTAATTTCGGAATAGAATATATTTTCTGTACTTTCTGTAATATGCACTATTTTCAAAAGTGTTTCAAACCAATTTCGAAAAAGCGAGAAAACACCTATAGAGTTGGTTGCATTACAAAAAATGTATGCATTTTTCATGCTATTCCTCGTTCCTCAATGATTATGAAAAAAAAAAAAAAACTGAAAATTCGACTGTTCATATTTCCTGTGGTACTTTCATTATTGAAAGTAGTGTAATAAAAATAAGTACGTTATATGCCCTATCTGTTGGTAACAAATCTGTTGGAAATTGTTAATTTGCACAGAAAATTCGCTAATATGGTTTCTGCATTTACTGCATCTATAACTAATCATCAGTAGCAGATCATCAATTTATACAAAACGCTTGCGCTGCCTAAAGTTTCAAGAGTGAAGAATTTCATGGCAACCGTATCTACTCGAATTCTGTAATTTGGACATTTTCATTTTTATATAGGGTCCGGAATATGAGTGCCGTAATTTTAATGGCTTAGGTATTGTACCTATATATCTGAGCAAGAGAAACTCATATGAAAGAAGTGTCCAAAATGAATAGTTTTCTACAAATGCATTTCAGAACTTCATATATATAGGTACAAATAAAAATGCAATATAATACAAAATTATGTTACGAAATTACAAATTAAGATACAATTAAGACCAAACAGGAGCACAATTATTGTAGTTTGTAATTTTCTAATTCAATAAATCTTAATGAAGTATACAGGGTGTTTCAAAAACATGTCAGTATTGCTTGGAGTGATAGAACATTGAAAAATAAGTGAGGCTTGCTTAATAAACATAATATGTCCTACAGCCATCAGTGCCCTCTACTTTGTACTAAAGCAACTCAAGGAAAAAAAATCGTATGAAAGAAGTGTACAAAATAAATAGTTTTTCTACAAACGCATTTCAACAATGCCTATATAAATAAATAAAATTAAGACCAAACAGAAGCACTATGAATGTAGTTTGTAATTTGCTAATTCAATAAATCTTAATTAAATATACAGGGTGTTTTGTATTGCTTGGGCTGATAGAACATCGAAAAATAAGTGGGGTTTGTTTCGAGATAAAGGGCGTGCAAGATAATTTTAGAAAATCAAATTTTAAATGTATCTTTTTCAATGTTCTCTAAGCCCTAGAAATATTGCTATATCTTTTTGCAAAATCCTGTATAGTAGAAATTTCGATAAATTTATTTCAAACTGTAACGTGCGACAACATTGTAATTAGTCACCTATTAATCTAGCGAATGCGTTGTTCTCTGTATTATCGATAGTAATGTAATTTAGTGTATCGCATGTACAATCTGTTGCAATATTAATGGCACTATCTCAAATCAGTTTTACAACTACTGGAAGTTCTAAGGAGAAACTTAATTAGATGTCTACTGGTAAGTGGAGCAACTAAGAACTAATGTTGAAAGTAGATTTCATTACGAACACGTCAGCAATTCGCAAAAATCACAAAATTCGTTTTAAAGAATGCCATTATTATTGCAATTGCAATCTGTAACTGTCTAGTGATTGTTTGATGTGTGTGTAAAAAAAATGGATCACTTTAATAATCATAAGCTACTTGACATGTTGATAATTTGCTGCGAAGCTGGACAAAATTCTGTCCCTGCGAAACGTTTATATGTTTTCACAGCGCCTGAAAATGCACTGAAAAGCATGGCACATAGCCGTCCGAAAAATTTAACTACTGAGCAGCAAATGTTAAATAAAACATTTGACAAATCGCGCAAGAAACAGGAGTAAATAGAAACGCATAATAGGCGTGCGACGTTGCCACATATTCAGCATTTGTTTGCTGTCATAATTTTGTTACGATTAGTCAGAGAGAAAAGATGATGTCAAATATGTTTAGTTTGGTACCTATCACTTATCACATGGCAAAATTAAAACACTAATATTCCGGGCAACCTGTAGGTATATGTACGTAGTTCCATCTGTCAAATTAGATATGTCTAATCACAATGTATTCTGTCTGTTTTAGATAATATAGTCGAAAACATATTTTACTTAAATAATTTCAGGATACCGTTTTTTTTTTAATACTGTGGGGAATTTTATTGGTACGTATCTAACTATTCCTATTCCTACGTATATGTATACAGACAAAGTTTAGTTGAAGATTATTTTACTATAACGCTATCTGTATGTGGCCATAACTGGTTTGGTAAAACTTTCATAATGAATAAATTTTAAACTATGCTAGCAGTTGTATGCATGTTGTGTACACTTAGGTGTAGGAAATATAAAGTATAGTTAAGTTACATAGTAACTTGTTATGTTGCTGCAGATAAAGAAGTTTATTTAAGTATTCTAGGACTAATTTTTATACAGTTGTAAGTGCATGACACTATACATGTATGAGTAAGCATATCATCAGAAATAGAAATGATGCAGAATCATGGACTAAACATGTAGATGTGTAGATACTTTTATACCAGATATAATTCATAGTGTTCTCAATGGCGAAAACTTTTAATTTCTTTTCTTAATAATATACTGCAGTAATATAATAATTACCTAGATTTATTTCTAATGCAAAACTACATATAGGTAGGCATCTACAAACGGGGACTTTAATGAAAGTAAAACATGTTTAATTTAATTATTTACCTACCTATTCTAACTTATCACCAATACAGTTTTATTGTCATAATATTTAAGAAAACACCAAAACGAATTTCAAATAATTTTGATTAAATCAACCTTAAAAATGTGCATATTTGGAAACTATAACTCATATTTTTAGGTGTCAAGTTTCATATTAACAATTGTTTTATCCGAAATCTAATAAATATCGATATCTCAAAATGCCTACATAGAAATTCTATGAAAGTAAATTTATTTCTAAATTTGTAGATATATAAAATTGCATTTTTACATAAACAAAATACCTTTTTATTGCAAATCTAATGTATAATAATCAATACAAGTACAAACGCTCTAAAATAATACGGTTGTACGACTACTTAGATCTTCTTATAAAATAAATTCATTTAATAAAACAATATTCCAACCTGTCCCTCAGAGCCGATCTATGTCCAATAAAAATAATTGTACAGGAGAAGTAGCTTGAATTTGAAGTAGCTAAATTTCAGATATGTAAATATTATGCTACTGTAAGACCTACCAAAAGGTATATTGAAATGATAGGCATCTGATTTCTGCAGACAAACTGACACATTTCATACAAAAACACACAAGGCGTTGTTAAAATACTGAAAAAGGCGAATATCTGTTTGCAGGATTCCCTACACAGTGAAAAATTTGAACTCAAATCTACTCAATAGTTTGTTTAAATCAAATTAAGTGAAATCTCATAGTATTGATATGGGGAAAGTAAGTAATTGTAATTTTATGTGTTAAACTACATATATTTGCATATGATTTATATAATATACTCGTAACTTATAAAATTACAATAATATTTATCATACCAATAGAATGAAGTTTCGTATAGTTTGGTGTGGACTTGACTTGACAAATTATTGTGTGATAATGAATCCAAATTATTTAACAATGTGCCATTACACATAGGTAGTCTTTGGTGGCTTTGAAGTACATATTTGTTTTCCACTATTTATACAGTGCGTTAGAAAAGTAACGCATAAATTCAATATTTCTTAAAAGTAATGTTTCTGTCTAAAATCTTCGGATAAGTCGATTTTTATATTTAATCCCGCTTATTTTGATGAAACAATAAGATGGCGCTCCATGTGTTCCGGATATGACGTTATCGATATTTCTTTTTCAATAGTAACAATATATTTCTCTGGTAGCTTTCGGCAATATAGGTTACTTTATTATTTTGAAAAACAGAAATTTAAAAGAATCAATAAATGTTTAAAGATGACAACTCTACGGGTATAAACAATACCATACTGCTGCATTAAAAATGACAATTGGAAGACGTAATATTATCCTTAAACATATTTACTTTAATACAAGCAAAATACTACCAAGAATACAGCAAACAAACAACACTTTTGACAGCAGCAACATTTATTAATTCATTTACTGTCACTTTAGTGTTTTGTTTTAAGCGAGTCATAGCACACTTCTTCCAATTGTTTGTTGAATGCAGTGGGATGGTAATTTTGTCATCATTAAACCTTTATTGATTCGTTTCAACCTCTTCTGTTTCTCAAAATTATAGAGTGTGTTATATTGCCGAAGTCAAAAAAAAGCTACAAGATTCTACCAGAAAAAAGTATTGCTGCTATTTAAAAAAATATTGATGACGCCATACCTTAGAACATCAACATAAGAGAAATTAAAAATAAAAATCGACCTGTCTGAGAATTGTAGACAGAAACGTCACTCTTTAGAAATATTGAATTTATGCATTACTTGTCTAACGCACTGTATATGCCTAGAAAATATTGACATGTATATGAGCATTTGAATTAATTGTTATGTAATTTTAATTTATTATAAATATTCCTTTCTGCTCAGTCTTTAGCTACTGAAAACAGAAATTATTTCTGCTTTGTTTTTTGTCTCGCAATCTATTAGTTAAATTGAAGGCAGGAAGGAAATTTCGAAATCGAATCAATGCTGAAAAAGAAAGTCGGGTTATTTGTGGTTTGGATAAAAGTATTGTCCTAAAGAGCACCAAAGGGAGTAGACCTTTTTGAAATGAAACATTCTATTGTCCCTAAACATAATACCGTTGTACCGTTTGGTCTTACTTTCACCTAGAAAATACACCGGTAGCAAATAAAAGAGTATATAAAATCCAGAGATAAAGGAATGCATTAGCGTATTAGAGTCGTAGAAAATGTATGAAAATAATAAAACAAGTTATGTGAATTGGACAACTGTGTGTGAAGATAAAACTTCCTGCTTAATTCTGAAATCTTAATCGTTATCAGTTGCAATGCTTTTGCTCTAAAAGGTTCATTATCCCACAGTATTTATTTAATTAATACAAAACATTAGTTAAGTTATCGGTAACTATGCAAGCACTCATGCTTACGGGTAATATAAAATTGTCTGTCGCTGAAGGCATAAAACTAATTAAGACTTTACAGTAAGATAATGAACAAATAACTCAATTTTTTTACACCAAACTAATAAAATAGTCGCAAAATAATTAATTTAACTAAATAGGTACTCCTTGTCTGGGTAGATCGTTTAATTCATAATTTGACATTGTTTCATGTTCCTTATTCAATGTTGAAACAAATTTGTATAGTAATTTAGCTACTCTTAACAGAACTATCCTTCTGTTAAACTTTTAAATCATTCTCTTTGAATAAGTTTCTTAAGAGCGCCGTATTCTTGAAATACTTAGTATTTTCTACAAATATAAGTAATTTTAGACATTTACGAATTGAATAAGACTTTAGCAACCAAAACAGGAATATTATTTCATGCTACTTGCGAGTATTCAAAATACCGAAGTAAAATGAATAATAACGCTAGAAAGCGGTTTTAACCAACACATTTTTGATGTTACATTTGCTCTATGTGTTTTATTTTTCGAGATTTCTGTTTAAAAAAAAAACACTACACATTTGATCATTTTACAGCGAGAAATACGGCGACCTTAAAAATAGTAGATAAAAAATTACCCATATAAATACAAATACATACCTATTATATAAATATTAAAAATATGTAATTAAAAGAAACAGATTAAAAAAAATTATAAGTAGTTTATGATTTCGAATAACATATATTGAAATTTTTTATAGCTAATTTACCGATGCATGTAGTAAATTAAAAAAAAAAACGAAAATAAACACTTAGGTACTTGTTTTTGTAATAGGTAGGAATAACAAGTAACTGAAAATGTAACAACAATTGTAATAAATTCGATTCGATTTACAACCCAATATATTTTGTCATCTCCGCCACTGATTT
Source organism: Monochamus saltuarius (assembly GCA_025584915.1). Lineage (NCBI taxonomy): Eukaryota > Metazoa > Arthropoda > Insecta > Coleoptera > Cerambycidae > Monochamus > Monochamus saltuarius. The sequence goes on along the minus strand of CM046726.1, from coordinate 25,340,984 downwards.
TACTATCATCTAAATGACTGGTAACAATATTTCATTACTGTAAATGTCAAAATATACTTTATATATCAACATATCAACAGAAGAGTACTTTTAGATAAATTAATTGGGCATCCAATTGAGGAGGATGGTTTTGTGCATAACCTCTTTAGTATTCCGTGCTATCTCAAACATCGCGTGCATGCTTCTCTTCTTTGTAAATACTTACAGTGGTATTTAAAGTGTACATGCTACGTTCCAAACCTAATAACTAAAACATATACACATTAAGGTAAGGATTATTATTAGGTGTAAATGGAGAACCCTATATACTAATAGGAATTTTAATATTCGCATGCATTTGGTCAACAAATTCGACAGAGCCTATCTATCTAGACATGCTTTCAGAAAGATAGGCTTATTAATTTAATTATACAAGTTGCGTTACCTTGGCCCGTTAAATAGACAACAATTAACAAAACGAGAGACCAAAATGGCCGCAGCTGTAAACAGTTATTTGTATAGATCGGCCACATTCCTCTTGCGAGCGAATGAGCGCATGTCGCCTTGGTGCGCCTGGAAAGTTTGTTGCAGTTACAGTGTCGCAGTCATTACTTTGAACCGCCCCATTGCTTTTGTAACTGACGACGAACAAGTCTCCAAATTCCAGTAAATAAATTAGTATTAAAAAAGTACCTAATGCATATAAGTCTAGTGGATTATTGAGATTACTATCTTATTTATAATATAGGCTTTATAAGAAGTAAAATTCCTGCTAGTCTTGTCTATTATACGACATGCGAGCTAATTGCTATATTCAATTCAATCATTAACGTGAATGCAAATCTGCCACCGTGTGTTTTTTTTTGTAAAAATGGTTAGGTACCTGCAGTTATTAGGTAAACAATTTATGTGATGTTGTAGATACGTACTATAGTTTGCAATATTAATGACACTCACTAAAATGAATTTTGCGATTTATTTTGAACTTCTGACGTATTAACATTGAAATCTGCTTTAAATTTTTAACTTTAGTTATTAGTTGATTCACTTACCAAGAGAGATTTAATGAAATTTCTATTCAGAACTTCCTGAAGTTCAAAAACTGTTTTAAGAGAGTGTCATTATTATTGCAAACGATTGTACGTAGGTACCTACTTCTTTCTATAGGTACACCTGTAACTCTTCTTCATTTGTATCTTTATTTGCCGGATGTTTGGAACAAATATACTGTATTCAAGTGTAGTTTCATTGATTGCATATAAATCGGTTTATATTATACCTACTCCTTAAGTTTTTGAGGTTATCTATAGATAGGTATTATAGGATGTATTAAGAAAAGATATTGGCTTATCAAACATCTTTACAATTTATGTTGTCATTATTTTATACGCAAATCAGACAGTCAAAAAAAATGAGTAAGTTAAAAAGAATATCTCTTCACTGTGTCAATTTTACAAGTTTTCTCTGGGTTGTGTAACAGTTTCTAGGCTGACAAGTTATTTAGAATAAGAAGAATCATTTTCATCTGTTATGTTTTATCATAAAATCTTCTAAATTTTACACGTAAACTGCACATTGAGAAAATTATCTGCGACTTAATAAATATTATCATATTCCGAGTTCTTTTAAAAAACTAATAACACTTGAATTCATGTAAATTATAAAATATTTTTCACGTAGGTATCGAATACTTGATAAGATAGAATTCACTGTTTTTCAAGTTCTCAACTGCATCTCCCCCTCAAAAATTATAGAAAATGATTCAATTTTAGCATTATATTTTAGTACTACGTTAATAAGGACCTCCACCTACTGGATGGATTTTATTGTGCATTTTTAGATACAAACCTTTGTCCTTGAAACTCCAGCCTTAATGCATAACATGGAAAGTAGGTACCTATATATTTTCTCGTTTCTAAATTTATTTTTCAAATATAGCATTTTAATTATTTCACTTTTATTTGCAGAAAACCATTTATCAATCCCTTCCAAAAATAGTGTTGAGCCAGCGTTTTTATATTTTAAGTATCATATTCTCTGCAGTACCTAATAAGTTTTAGTTTGTAAATTTTTTTTTTCTTAATCCAGATGTTATATATACATAAACTGTAACTAAAAAATTGATATCAGATTCAGTAAAATAGTAGATATGCTGATAATAAGCAATAAACATTTTATGGCCATGTAAACAGCGTAAAAATAACGGTAGCAATAATTGATAAAAGCATTGTTCCTAGTTATACGAGTATATAGTAGTAGGTTTACGATAAATGATTGTACATAATAACAGTATGTTAAAAATTTTCATGAACATAATATTTCAATTGTTTGCTGTAGTTTGAGTTTATAAGATTTTGAGTGATATTCCACGTTTTTTATATATAATATCTATAAGTATATTACATTTATATTCACTTTTGTAAACATAGATATGTATTTTTATGTCTCTTTTATTATTGGAATCTTTATTATCTAATTGAATTAATATTTGGTAGGTACATATTAATATTGTTAGCTATGTGTAGTGTATTTAGTAGATACATAGACTTTTCACATAAAACGACTGGACGGCAAAGACAAATCCTTTATATTCTCTTCAAACCACTTGCATAAATACTATTGCAATGTGTTTACCTGCATATTCTGCTCCTGCATAAAGGATTCCATACTAAAAGTTTTTGTTATATCGGACAGAATAAACACAATTCATCGTAATAATCTATTTTTTGTCATTTTCACTTTTAAAAAGCTTGTACACATTATTTGCTTTTATGTTGTCTTTTTTATATTTCAAGAAATATTTAATTTTAGGTGGGAAATACAAGACTGGTTATACTTATACGCATTGATCACAGGACCACAGGTACATCAACATTGAATATGTCATATTTTATTCCGTCCGATTGTACCTCAATAGTAAATATTTGATATTGCCAAGTTCTGACAACCTAAAATTTGTATAGATATTAGCAAGGATCAACAAATACTTAAGGCTTTTATATCACAAATCCAAATATCTCTTAAATACTCTTTATTTTGACTACCGGTTTCGTATATAGTTTGCTAACTACATCTTCAGGTCCACAAGAGCTATAGCCGTTGAGAAACTTTTTCACTCAACGCTATAGCATAACGAAAATGATCGTCTGACAAGCACCATGGTTTCATAATTATCGAATAGGTAAGAATGCACTTTAGAATCTAAAATTAAACGAAAACTATGCAACCATGAAGAAGAAAGAATCTTTTTTATTATTAATGATCTGCTAAAACCCTAATATTACTAAAAATTTTAATTATGACAAATTGTATACATCTATAGAGATCCAAAATTTAGGTCAATTCAACTGACATTCTAAACTTTCAAGATCGTTTAAAGATAAACCTTTGATAGATGCATTATGAATATGTTCTTCAAATTGGGAAAACCATAATCAGAAGTAATATATCTCAATGTTTTACATATTTTAATGACGTTTTAAAATCTCTATAAATATATTCTAAATATATGTATAGTATAGGTAAATTTGATTCACTCATTTTTTGTATTGCCAATTTAAACTTTTTGGTATTTACATATTGGTTTACAGTTATTAATTACTTATACAGGGTGATCCACAACTTATCTAAAAATATTTGGGAATAGATGCGTCATGGAAAATGGAGTCAATATCGTAAAAAAATAATTTTATAGTATTTTCAATTTTTACATCGCTGGGCTACTCTAGCCTCCAGTCAGGCAATTCCGAATGTTAAAATATGATTTCTTATAGTAGGTATTAACGTTTCTGTGATGCTAGTGTTTACATTAGTTTTTCAAGCAAAAATGGCTTACCTGTATAGCAACTCGGAGTCAATGCATATCGTTTTAAGTTATGGTGAAGTGGAAATAATTTAGCATAAATATTTCTCGGTAAACCTGTGTCAGATGCAGCTACTTTTACCGCGTTGTGCAGTGAGTGAAAGTTTACTGCAACGCGAGCGTGACAGGAATTTTGAAACACCGAATCGTGGAAGATATGGAGGTTCAAGACGTCCACGGCGTATTGCTGCAGTGTGACGTATCATACATAAGGCTCAATTATATCCGTATCATGTACAGCATGTACAGGTATTAATACCAAGAGATTGGGCGAGGAGGACCGGTACCATGGCCGCCACGATCTCCTGACTTTAAGTCATTTGGAATTCATTTTGAGGGGATATTTAAAAAATGAAGTGTATCACATCCAAGTGGATACCTACTATTGATGATTTACGCTAACGTATTGTAGTTGCTGCCAATAACTTACGAGTTCAAAATGGAGAAGAAGCACGAACATTTGCGTTAATTTGTAGAAACTGGTAAGACGCGCACAAAATTTGGTTATTTTGACATCAGGTATGTCAAACCATTTTATTAAAACCACAAATTAATTCTATTCATAATTAATAACAATAGCAGCAAAAGCAGTTGAATTTGCTGTATAAAGTAGGTGTTATAAAATGTTATGTATGTATTTTCTTGAGAACTTTTTCCAATTTTTTGTCCGGTTGCATGCTTTGCCCTGCCAAGTGCATTTTTAAATCATTTTCAAGCGCCCTTTTAATTTTTTTTATAAAATTGTATTTGTATGACTTCTGTATAAGTACACTTTCTTAGATTAGTTCTGAATAATCCTGTAAATGTAGCTGGTTCTTAGTGCATATGTTGTTATTCCCAAGTGGTTCAATATATCATTTTATCAACTTAGCCTGAACAAAAATTATGTGTTCTTGCAATTTTCTTTTAAAAATTATAAATATTTTTTATATGATGTAGTTTTATATTATTTAAATTACTTAAATTTATATCTGTAGGGAAAGTGTGAAACGCCACTGGCGTAGAATATATCGTAGGAAATATTTGGGAAAGTTCCTGATTATTTTAATCAATTCAGACAGCGAATAGTTGAGCAAAAATTCTAATAATGTAAGAGCAGTAAGTTCCAACAATAATTTTATTAAGGTTCAGCGAATACAAGAAGAAAAACAAGATCATATAAATTTTAGCTTGCACATTGGCCACGTCACATAGATATGTCTCCTCCGCCAATTCGTTCAAAGTACGTGATCCACGCCGGGTCAGGTTAAAAGACTTTTGGACGTTTACGTTGTATATGAGAGACATGCGGGTCGCCGGGTGCATTACGTATATATATATTACATTACATTTCGGGCTTGTCCTGTATATTAGATGTCCTCTGCAAATGTGTCCTACTACAAACCATGGTGTGTTTCTATCGATATGCTGCAGGTACGCTTCGAGTCTCTCATACTATAAATGAGATCCCGAGATATACCGCCGCCCTTCCCCACCCAGTGGTTATCCGCTCCGAGAGCTCGAGGGACCTATCGCGCTGGCATGTTTTTGTTTTATTTTCTATTTACTTTCTTAGGATTTTATATGAGTTTTCGTCTTATACCTTGGAATTATTCTGATCTATCCCTTCTCGTGTCGTGTCCTGGCTTTGCAGATAACGGTAATTGAAGTGCATCGTGTCCTCGGATTTTTTCTTGCTTAAACAAAAGCTGGGCTTATTGAACAAATGAGGTCTGGGAGAATGACTCCGTTATTTTGTTTCCTTCCAAAAGAGTTATGAACGTTCTGTCGCGAAGAATATAAACATTCTGAGAATATGTTGTTTCAGTAGATTAAGATAAAACGTGTCGGGAAGGAAACCACGTTTAGTTCAAGGGCAACAATAATTTATCATAAAAAAACAATGCACATAAAATGTAGTAAAAAACAATAATGTGATCCACATGTCACCATTATATTGAAATGTGAAATATCAATACCATCCCAGGCTAGACGTACCTACCTATATACTCTACTACCCTATGTATTTATGAATATTTATTGTACGGTCTCCTGTGCACAGCGTATAAGCGTTTAATTTCTCCAAAAGTTCGTTACTTTATAATTTTATATTATTAATCAGAATTTTATATGACAACAATTTTGTCATGTGATCTATAATGGTTTTTCGTGGGTTGTTATGATGTGACCTAGATAACTGGTCGCTGCCAGTAAAATAATTAAAGTGCACATCTATAGTTTTAGCTGAAATTATTTGACAATGCCCCTGTTGTTCTAGGGCTAGACTCGGTGGGGATGCACCTACTATTAATAGCCGAAATTAACATATGCCATCCTACTAAATTTAGACTATTTATAGATGCTATTTTATATTTGTATTTTCTGCAAGTAGGTATTTCAGTGCATTGACGTTTTCTTTTATATTATCAAGAAAATGCATGCATAGAAAAAAATATTATACCTTAAGGTAAGTAAATACCTAATTGTACACAAATATTTCCTTACTAGAAAGTTATTGCGAATGTGCCTGTAATTTCTGGTATTTGCCAGGAGTGGGCAGTCTTGCCAGTATTGAAGTAACACCCGAAATTTGCCAGTAATAGGTAGTTACTTTTTTATAATTTTATTTATTCATTGATTAAATAAATAAAAAGTACAATAATAGTACAGTAAAATCAGATGCTTTCTCTGTTCTGTGACTGTTCTGTCTTAGCACAGACACTAATTATTTGTTCCTTACTTAATTATGTATTAGGTACGTACGCATATCTATAGGTAATTAAATAAAAGATTATAACAATAAAAAAACTTGTAAACGGTAAATTGCCAGCAATGCTCAGCTTTGCCAGTAATTGCAAGTATTTTGTTAAATTTGCGCAGTTACTTCATTTTTATATATTGGCAACGCTGTTAATACCTAATACTTTCCTATTTTGCGATATACACGTAGGTAGGTAGGTCACTTACTTTTTTAGGAAATACCATGAAAAACTGGTTTAAAATCTGTTTTCTATCGATCTTATTCTAAAATTAACAAAACAAAAAATGTATTTTTCTTTAAAATTCATTGTTTATATTCTCTTCCAGTTTCGATTTTATTTCTTTATTTGAATGTGAATGAATTAATGCATACAAGTTTTTTTAATGGGCAAATGATTTGCTTTTTTTATTAATAGGTAGGTAGAAACTTTTAATATTTCTGGAATTGCCTTAAATTTAATTGAACGTATTTCTGTCAGATGGGGAAATTTATTAGCTAATTCCAATTGCCACTAGGTATAATTTTTTAGGAGACTACGGCGCAAATTTAAATATTTTTAAATCTTAGGTTGACTGGTATGGCTGTGAATATGTAAAATGTTTGTATAGAGAACGAATAATATAAGTATATTTTTATTTATGTAGTAGTTTATAAACACATTTTGATATATGTAAGTAGGTATTAAAACTAAAATATGAAAACGCGCAAAAACTTTACACACTCTGGTATTCAGGATACACACAAATTGTACAAATAATTATAATTACATTCATTTTTCAACTACTTAGTTTTGATGACTTTAGACTAACTTCTTTATTACTTGAAAAAGAGTCCACTAACAAATACCTCGATATTTTATGTTTTTAAATAATTGGACATTATGTACTAAAAGTAGGTCCAATAATAATAAGTAATAATAATAATGTAGCATATATTTTAGTTTCAGTTAAAATACGTTAAAGCTCCATTAAGGGCGCCGTATTCCTGAAAAGTGTTTTCTACAAATATAAATAATTTTAGACATTTAAGAACTGAATAATATAGAGTTTAGCAAATAACAAGGATGTTATTTCATGCCACCTGCAAATATTCAAAGGTACCGAAGTAAAATCAATATTTAACATCAGAAAGCGATCTATCCAATGAATTTTTAGGTACTGAAATCTTTCAAAATACGTATTTTTAAATTCAACTATAGATGTAAACATTGTTATAACATAAACTTACATAGTTCTGCATATAAGATTGTTCACTTTTGTTTATAAGTATGTGAAAATAATTGTTAAAATGTGGGGTTAGAATAGCGAAATTATGTGTGTCATATAAATGCATTTTAAAAGTTATTACATTATTTGAGGAAAGTTTAAATAGTAAAAGTGGATAAACAAAACATCAATAATTCTATTTTTGATATTACTTTTGCTCTACGAGTTTTATTTTTCGAGATTTCAGTACCTAAAAACACCACAAATTTGATCATTTTACGGCGAGAGATACGGGCACCTTAAGTAATTTTTCTTTCCAAACAAACAAATAATAAAAGGGAAATAATTAAGAGGAAAGGAATAATAAAAAAAATTACCGTCCCATTAAAATATTTCTTTTCATTACCTTTCTAGACTTGTCCGATTTTTTGTAACGCCTTTTTTGCTATGGCCGTCCCAGGCTAAAGCCCCGACTTTCTATTGCTCGTTTGATTTCGACACAATAGCTAGCAACTGCCTTTAAAGCTGTAGTTAGAATTCTGTTGAATCCTTGAAGTATAATGAAAGTGGTTGGTAACAAAAAATGTCTGCATTGATTCTAAATGGAACAAAAAAACTTACATAGGCATCAACACTTTTTATATCGATATTTATGTTTGAAAATTAGGAACTATATTGTATAATAATCAAACCATATTTTTTGAATTTTCAACAATACTTTAACAATTAACCACTAAAGAAAAATATTAAAATTATGTCTTATATTTTTTATTTACAAATAAAATTGTTTCCTTAGATGAAAGATATACAATGCTCTATTTTGAATTTGATTTGTATGTGAACAAATTATTTACGTACAATTATATGTAGGCCCTAAATCTTTTTTTAAATCAGTCTTAACACGAATTTGTTCAGAAAAAAACTTTAAATGAATATGAGTTGAATGTATTTTGCACATGATATCATTACTAGTTTCTTTCCTCAGACTTAAGATACTTCTGTGTTCAATTTAATGGTTTCATCTCTCAAGAAAACAAGGTTTTATTAGGAGTACCCCAAGGCTCTAACCTCAGACCTGTACTGTTTATAATTTTTATAAACGACCGTTATATATAAGACAATTCAAACAATTTCATGATATTAAAGATATTAATAGGTATATTATATTTTGCATACGTCAGACCAAAATTAGAATACGCTTGGCATCTACTCGAATTTTGATGTACCTACCTAAACTCAATATTGAAAAGGTTCAAAATAAATATTTACGATAATTACAAAACGTACAATCAATATCCTGATTTTGAAACTGTTGCAACAATCTGAGAAAATAATGTTGTTAACTCAAGTTTGGAAAATCGGAAAATTTATTATTTGAAATAATGGGTAAAAAAATGGTTTTAAAATTTGAAATAACTGCATTAGTGACGGTAAAATACTAGCTTTGTGAACTTTGACAGTTTCTACTAAAATAATGCATAATGCTCTTTTTATCGAGTCGATAAATAATAAAAAATCACCTATTCATCACATTATGACATGCTGTTAACTGATAATGATGTTTCTCTAACGTTAACCCAACTTAAGAAACATATATATTTTTATAATATTAATTTAGTAAATCTGATGCAGGTAAGTCAAATAAAACAATATGGTAGGATTATTATTCATGAATTCAATTAAATATTATTATTATTTTTATCTTCTAAAGGCAGTCATTTGTCAACTATGTATTTAATCTTGAATTTTTCCTGTAGCTACCTATACTTTTTGTTTATTACTGATTTTTTAAAATAATACTAATATAATAAATGAATATTTATTTGAGATGTTTATGTGAAAAACAATACACATGTCCATAAGTGTTATGGACAGTTTTTATATACAGAGTGTCCCGCATTGACCGAATTTTAACAGGTGTTAGAACTTCTTAAAATAAGGAAATAAATTTATATAAATATGAGTTGGGGAAGTAGTTTTCGAGATATAAGGCATCAAAAATTTAAAAAAAAATTATATTTTAATTAACGACCTTAGCTTGTAAAGACAAAAAATTGTCACAAATATGTTTTATCCTATGCTGCTTTTTTTGGAAGAAATCTTTAAAAAAATTATATTTAGAATCATGTAATTGTGGGGAGTCCGCCCCTTTCTCTTCAAATATGTTTCAACGTACGCCAATGGTCTTCAAATTTAATTTACAAACTTTTATATCTGTTGACATGAATTGTTTTTACTTATTTTACATTTTCTTAATTGAGACCATGTACATATTATTTCATTTCCCTAATCACTGTTTTGTTGTGTTGAATTTGAACAATTTTGCACTAAGTTACGACAAAAGTTATTAGCATTGACTAAGAAAATGTAAAATATCCAAAAAAAAACAAAGATATGAACATAGTAAAACATATTTGTGCCAATTTTCAAATTTTTATCTTTATAATTAATGTCAATTATTAAAACAATAATTTTTTCTGTTAAATTTTTTATACCTACTATCTCAGAAAATAAGCATTTCCTATCCATATTTATATGAACTTATTTTTAAAAATTCTGACACCTGGTAAAGTTTGGTCCCTAGATTTAGTAATACCCTGTACATCTATACATTTATTAAGTATTCTAAAATACCTTCTATATGCCATAAAAATAATTCTGTAAAACAGTCAAATACGCACATTTTTTTATATTTAAGATAACCTTCTATGTTTGTACTATTTTCGCTAGATAGGTGTATTAGATAATAATATTGTGCGAAACTAACCTACATCCTTTGTCTAGTCTAACGTCATAGAATAGTGCTATAAAGCAGTGAATAGACAAAAGTAAGTCGCTGACAGTTTTAATTGATATATTACTAATTTACAAATATCGACTAAAATAAATATAAAAAATCCGCATTACCTATAGTATTATTTTAAATATAAAAATATTACTTTCACGAAAACTACTTATTTTTAACAAACCAATATTTTTATTACTTTGGTATATACAATATTTACTTTTTTTTAATGAAATTTTCATCAACTAAAATAAAAAATTATTTATTTATTCCTTTGAATTATACTTTCTTGTCTAATTTTTTAATGGGATATGTATATGTATTAAAATAAGTGTTTGTGTAATGTAATATATATAGTAAATATGTCAAAATACGAAAAATAAAAAAAATTTATCTCAAGAGAACGAGTTACCATAGATATTTCAAAGTATTCAACTACCCATATTTCGTTAGGTTGACCCCAAAAAAAACAGTGCTGTTTAAACAGACTGGTACCTGTTGGTACAACGTTAAGTGAGTAGATACAATACATGTTTACTAAAAATATACTCTTTATAATATATATGGAAATCCAAGTCACTTGCACAATAATATTTTTTAACTTATCATTTTTTTAGAATGCAACTGCTTACGTAGGTATATCGTCTTACCTATATGTTCCAACCTCTGTGTAATATATTAAAACAAAATCAATAATTACATAAGTTACAATAATTTTTATTTTTAAATCATAGCGGATCAAAATATTAATTAATTAATATTTCTAATAAAATAAAAACTGTAACATATCTACTTAAAAATTGAGAACCTGTCCAGTTCTGTAAATACAATTACATCGATTAATATGTTGATATGTAACATCTATGCACAGCTTCGTGATTAATGTGCAGTTTACTTTGAATTGGACAAATCATATAGCGTATAGTAGTTAAAAAATCTCCATTTGAATGCCCACTAGCTGCTAAATGAAGCAACATTAGATAGATATATAATATTTCATATCATATAACTCATATTAAAAATATTTATTTTTTATTTTCAGCAGAGAACAGAACTACTATGTAAACTAGCTTTGCTAATGAACAACGCCTATATGTAGGTCCACTGACAGACATACAGTGTATGTACAGTGTAAATTTGGAATTGATGATTTTCCTCACTCTACCAAATATGTTATGATTTTGTAAAATATGAGTTATTTGTGTAATTGTATCATGGGTGTATGAATACTGCTATAATGCGATTTCTTAAATTTTGTTTATAAAGCTTGTAGATATTTGTATACATATTTTACTAACTCATAGTATTAAAGTAAAATCTTATTTAACAGCGTTGTTTAAAGCTTTATAGGAATTCCATAAGTAGGAAGCTTAATTTAATATCTTCTGGTTAAACTGGATCGAATATATACAACTTCTACATCCATAAATTAGGATCACAAGAACGTATAAGTATGCGTGATTAATGTGCATAATAATCATATCATAAGTAAGTACACTAAATTTGTAGTCTTCCTTCTCAAAATCGGCCAGGTCTGTCAGTTAACTTTTGATTAAAAAATCTTGCACGCCTTGTATTCAACATAGATCGTGAAATATAATTTATGTAGGTAACTAAAAGGTATAACATAGGTACGTTTTTACTTTGACACGAGCTACACAATATTAATTTTTGGTAAACTGTTCACGTTTTTCATGCATCTATGGCAGGTTATTTTAATTGATCATTTCCGTTTCTTCTTGCTATCACGTCCATTCAGGTTTGTTTTATTAAATGGCGGCTTATAATCTCTTCACTCACAAATATTTTGAATAATTAAGAAGACCCCCTATATTTTAGAAACATATCAAATCGTATACAAATACCCACAGTTCATCAAGTTATTATATTGAAAATTAATGAGGCAGAGTGATTGAATATTGAGTTTTCGCAAGGATGCGTTTCTAAAAATAAAATATACTTGATAAATGAACAACCTACTTTGAGATATCTGGATTTAATTATTTCATTGCCCACCATTGCCTTACTTCACATATTTTCCAGGCTTAGGATTGGAAACGCTAACAAATTTAAAGACAACTGGATTAACAATGCCAGGAATGTAGAAGCCAAAAGGCCAAGAATAATAAAAAATACAAAAAATAATTGTGAAATTGAGAAGAAATACTGGAGTAGGTTCATTCAATTTACTTTGAAAATCACGTAAATTAAATGTTGAGAAGGGACCCAGTTTTCATGGGCACAAATTTAGTTTGTCAAATAATGTTGAACTGGACTAAGATGCTTTTTTAAAGTCCTACTGTTAGCCCTACATCTTTAAAAGTTCCTATTTGCAAACCTAAGCGTATGATGGTTAGCCTTGTATGATTTCCACAAATTCGAATCGCCATCCATAATTAGCAGTCAGAGAAGCAAAACTGCCAGTTTCTGTATTCTGCAGTTATGGGAAGGATAGTTTTAAAGAGCTATAGCGCATATGCCCCAGTGGGCTTCTTGTACTTCCTACCGTTGGGAGGAACATCCTCAGTCATTAAGCAACTTATTAGAAAAAAAGGTGGTGCCGTTGCTCAGGGAGATATCTCTAATGTGTGTCATGGCAGCTAATCATTTTCTCAATGTTTGTTGATGATACACTTACAAAGTGCATTAAATATTGGCCCCTATTACATTTCCTCAGAAAATAGACATATTTCCTTAACCAACAAAACCCAGTTTGAATACCAGGCACCAGGTGAAGGTTTGTACTAGACATAGCCAGGTCCATCAGATCAGCTTCAAGGTTATTTCAAGATCAAGTCGAAAGATAGAAACGCAACCAGACCATCTAGGTTTATGTTTTTGAAGTTGCTGGATCTAAATCAGGGATTCATTTGATGCTATCAGGTCAGATTCAAGGCCATTCTAAGGTCATATCGAAAGATATATATGCAAATGGGCGAAACCATCGTAAGTCTATATTTTTTGGATCGTTAAATCCGAATTTAAAGTTAAAGTAACACCATAGGACAATATTAAGAAGTGCTATAGACAATCCTTTAGTTTAGAAATCACACAAAAGTGTGACTGGGTTCCTCAGAAAATATGCATTTCTAGTAACATGATGTTAAAAAGATATGGACAATGCAAGACAGATTTTTCCAGTTTTAGAAAACCTATTTACGTAACCGCAATATATGGAGAAAGTGATAGATCTATCACTACTAGTATTGTTTCTGATATGAATAACATGGAGAATGGTGCTAGTTCCGATGAAGAGAATAAAAGTGAATCCGTAAGTGAGACAAATAGTGAAACATTAACTATGCAGAAAATAGTAAATGATCTTGCTCGAGAATTAGGTTGTCACAGAAACAAGAAATATCTGGAATATTTTTCGGAAGATGATGTATTTTCTTTAGTTGTAAATGTATTAACATATTGATGGACAAACTCAAACTTGGATGTTACAAACCCAATGAATGGAGATTATTTATCGACTTTTGGAAGAGAAGCCTGAAAGACGTCCTGCTTCATAACACTAATATGTATACGCCTCCATTCCAGTAGCACAATCAGTAGTTATAAAAGGAGAGAATACAAGCATGTTCTTCAAGAAATTCACTGCAGAGAACATGGTTGACAAAATTGTGAGGATTTGAAAACTCCCATTATTTTATTGGAACAACAATAAGGTTCCATAAAAATCCGTTCTTCTTATGTGAATGGTAGAAATAGAAAAAACTACTACCTAAAAAAGAATGGTCAAAACTAGCTTTATTTCAACCAGATACAACAATCCAAAGTTCTGCTCCCACCTCGTCACATCAAGTTAGGATTCATGAAACAATGGGTGAAGAAGATGAAAGCTAACGCTAACTGTATCTAAAGTTTTTCTTAAAACATTGGATGCAAAACTACGAGAAGAAGTTTGATGGACCTCAGATTTGTAAAATAATAGAGACGATATTTTTATCACGAAAATGAGAGAAGACGAAAAAGAGGCATGACTGAGTTTCAAATACGTTATCAAGCAAATGGTGCAAAACTATAGAATACTGGGTTGCTTGGTGAATTTAAAATTGCATTTCATGGATTTCCATATTGACCACTTCCCACAAAATTTTGGTGATTACAGTAAAGAACAAAGTAAAACATTACATCAGGACTTGAAAACTGCAGAGAGACATTATCAAGGCAAATGGGATACACATATACTGGCTGATTACTGCTGGATGCTCACAAGAGGTATACCATAAAGAGGACGAAAACGTAAAGGACAGTATAAAACTAGTACTGTAAAAAATTCCTCATCCTCAAGAGTTGTGATTTTTAGTTTTTCTATGCATCTGTTGCAGGGTGTCACGTTAAGCTGATCTGATGGTGTTAAATAAATCCCGGATTCAGTGACCCCAGAAACATAAATATGCGATAGTCTGGTGCACTTATCATATATCTTTCCCTTTGACCTTGGAATGACCTTAAATCTAGGGCGATAGGGTTAAATGAACCCAGATTAGGATTCAGTTCGTCGGACAGACCATTATTTTGTTGTTGTTATTTTTTACTATTGTAAAGGTATATATTTATTTTATATAATTCAAATAAGTTTTCCCACAATTTCTATTAACAAAGTCATATCTACGTTCTCTGATACCCAAATATCTAATTGGTACCTATGCTAATGAAGAATTTCGTAGGCGGAAGGTTAGATTCAATAAATATCTAAAATAAAAATTTATCTATATCTAAATTTACTAACGAAAAAAGACATACCTGGATAATGAAATCATTAAATGGTTTTCAACACTCAGCATAATATACAAACACGCAAATAGACAAAATAGACAAGATCTGACCTAATTCCGAATTTCTAGGATTGCTGTACATTACTTTATTGTAAAGGTATCTAAACTAATTCAAATTAATTTTCCTATCTACCTAGAAAAGTTAACAATAAAGAATGTACCTATGGGTAAATATTGTGAGTGTAATTACTCAACGCTGGCCGAGATATTAGACCGCAGAGTAGTTAGTTTAATACAATATTATTAATACCTAGAAAAGAAAAAAATGTGTAAAAATACCGAATTATACAGAGTGTCCTAAAATTAAACCGCCATACTATCATGAATTTTAACTCACGCATAAATAACTCTAGTTTGATATATAAACTGTAGTTTTAAAAAGCTTCATTGAGGATATACAAGGTGTTAGTTTAATTGAAAAAACACTCAAATTTCTTCAAAGCCATTTAAGATATTATAATGAAATTTTAGACGTATCGATAGTTACGGAAGACGCATACTTTGCAAGACAAAATGATTTTTTAGTCTTACCAATGGCGCGCGTAACGGAACGTCATGTAATGTTTTTAAAGAGATACGCCGCTGGTTTTTCTTAAAATATTCTTTTTTTTTTTAATTCCTTGTTTAATTCTGAAGAAAATAGCTCTGTCAACATTTTATCGTACAACGCAACGTGTTTGAGTACAAATATATAAACTGATTTACATAGTATCTATAGTGCTATCAGTAATGTAAGTATGTATTTGTATTATCATAGTATAAAACTTATACAATGGCATACTATCAACAAGGTGTCTAAAACGAAGTATTTTATGAACTATTGTTAATAAAGCAAATTAGGGTTTGTTTTATAAAGTAGGTGATTAAATAATTTATTTAAAAACAAAAATAGTTGCAGATGACGGTAGCTATCAAAGGAGCAAATATTGCAAGAAAAAAAAGAGAAAAATCGTTAAAACAAATCTTTTTTAATGCATAGCTAAATGTGTGCATAACTGACAAAAATTGTTCTAAATTGTCTCCATTTCTTTGGATGCACGCTTCTGACCATCTAATTATCAAGTTAACCACATTAAATTGTTGTATGTTTTTATTTTTTTATTCGAACATGGTACGTTGTATGAAATGTTGACGGAACTATTTTCTTCAGAAGTGAACAGAGAATTTAAAAAAATATACATTTTAAGAGAAACCAGCGGCGTCTCTACCATTTTATTCTTCAAAAATATTCATTGACGGTTTGTTACGCCTGCACTGGTAAGATTAAAATATCAGTTTGTGCTGCAAAGTATACGCTATCCATAGCTATCGACACTATTAAAAAATTATAATATCTCAAACCGTTTAGAAGGAATTTAAATTTTATCAATTAAGATTTAACATCCTGTATATCCGTAACGAATCCAACTTGCACTATAGTTTATATAGCAAACTAGAGTTATTTTTCGATGATTAACGATTAATGATTAAGTATGATAGATTTTATGTAATAGTTGTCTATAGTTAAAGATGATCGTCAAAAAGTGTAGAACCCAAAAGATGTAAGTTATGATGCATGCGAAGTGAAATAACTAAATATATTTTTTTAAGTACTCAACAATCAAGATAAAAATTTGTCTCACGAAGAGCGAGTTGAAATTTTAATTTTAGTTGGCCTATGGAGATAAAATCAGATGGCATCATGAAGCTCATTTTCTCTTTACTAACCTGAAACAGCACAAAACACCTATTAAAAACGAAAACGTACCAGGTCAGCATAACCGGTTTAAGCAAAATAGTTTGGCATAACTTGAAATTAAAAAAAAAATTGTTGACTCCTTACATTTCTTGAGTACTCAACTAGCAACTGGGTTGAGAGTATTTTTCTATATATCGACAATTATTTATAACAATTCAGATTAAATATTATCAATATATCGATATTTTCGATGACTGTTGTTAGTTTTGATAATATCGATAGTATTGATAGTATGGATAATATTGTTAGTATCAATATCGATAGCTGCCGATAGTTTTGATAATATCAAAAATAATCTTTTGCTTGCCATAGTTTTAAGCTTGCCAAAAAATGCGTATGCAGTGCCTTATATGCAAGTATTTACATATACCTATTGGTTTTATTTCAACTATGCTGAAAATTATTCAGGTACGCTCACAATTCTGTGCACAATCTAAAATTTGTGCGAAGAAACCGTAAATAATAAATAAATAGTTCACGAACCCCGGCAATGTATATTATCGATAATATCGATAGGTATTATTATTATTACTGATATTATCAATACCTATCGTTGATAATTTCAATAATATCTATATTATCGATTTTATCAGTATTATCGACATTGTCAATATTATAGAGAAATTGACAATATGCCTCCATTTATTTTATCGATAGTTTGAAATCGTTATCGCTCTCCCCTATTATTAACAGTAATGGATTACTTATAGTAGACTGATTTTTGACAAAAATCATATTTAAAACGAATAAAATATAAGAAATTAATGAACTATGCACTTAAAATAAACTTTTTAAGAATAATTAGCATAGGTATTTTAATGCGGCTTGTTTTCAAGTTCACTGTCACTTAATTACTAGGTAGGTACATACTTTTGAAAGGCATATAATGTAAAAAGTATTTAAGAACCATCAGAACAAAGTGGTAGTCGATATAAACTTGCTAGTCACGCAATAGTGACAATGCAAATTTCTAAGAAAATGTGCAAATAAAAATAAGATAAAAATGGAAGGTGTCGGAATATGGCTTTCAAAGAAACTTCTCCAGGAATGTTTTAACCATATCACGTCGTCTGCAAGGTACACATTGAAATGTTAAAGAATAAACAAAAATCTTTAGGTATCACTTGATTTTCCTCCAGTTAAAATTTTTGGGGTGATGGATGGTAGAATGTAATGACATCACATTTTATAATAATAATAATAATATCTCTACCGCTCAGTCTAATCACGGAGATTAGCCCAGAAGTCGGAGACTTGTGCGGGAGAGGGGGCGGCATATTATAATTAAGCAGGCCGCTGATGTCGCAATATATTTCTTTCAAAATTTAAATAAATTGGTCCTTCTCAGATATTAGAAAATTGACTCTGTAAATATCTGCACAAGTGGTAAACGAGGAAGGAACGATAGTTTCATAGAACACATTGTATCTAAGTACCTAGGTATGTCCTTATAGAGTTTCGCACCGAAAATGGTCACGGGTAATTTTTTTAATTTTGATTTTGGGAAGAATTCTGTTACTTACTAAAAATGTATTTTGTACCTATCTATTTTACCTCTTCATTTCTTTATCCTTTTTCGTATCTCTCTGCGTCTCCCGCTAACATTTCTTGCCGCATATAGGTAGTTACTTTCTTTAACGATATTAATTTTTCTCCACTCTCGCACAAATTTTGAAGATAGTTCTATTAGCAATTGGGAAAAATGAAATATTATGTTTGGCGCTAAAATATATCACCAATGTTTTATATTCTGCATTTATATAGGTTATGCGTATAGCTATATACCTACTTATAAGGGTGGTATATAAGTACATTTCAAAAATAAGGAATAAATTAATTTGAATCGAAATAAATAGTTTCCTGTAGACATATAATGCGGTAAGCATGGTATCGTGTATTATGAAGAAAAAAGAGAAATGAAGTTTATTTGGTACCTATACAAATTAAGGAGGATCATTTTGATCTCGTCGTAGTCTAGTTTTGTGAAAGAATATTAAACAATGTCCCTAAAAATCGGATACGAGTAACACATTCCATTTTTCGTTGAAACAGTGTTTCATGTCAATGGTACTGGTCAGTATTCATTTTCATTCATATTCTCAGGATTGAAAGATGAAGCGCGGTAGAGTGGCCAGTATGGTCTCCATACCTTATACCTTGAGAATTTTCTTGTAAGGCTATGTGAAAAGGAACTACTAGTAATTTGCCAAATTATATGTCTAAATTTAGATCATTTAAAAACCTGAATAGATGTGGTGGCAATATCAATTCCAACAAATGTTGTGGAAGAATGATTGTGGAATAGAACTACTGTCTGCAAATTATTAAGGTACGCGCGCATTAGACCGGCTCGACTGGCAACGGACCGCACCGCTACGGAATACGAAATTATTTTTATCTGGTAGGTACGTAAATTAAAGCGCGCTCACTACTCGGTAACGGAAGGCAACACCGCGGCAGGTCGTCTTGAGCCTAGAAACGAGAATTCGATTTTTTAAATGACAATTTGAACGTTTATTGGAATTTTTCGAATCATTTCCTTCTGCATTTCGTGTAAATTTTTCTTTTTTCAAATTCTAAACATCTCTAAAACGTTTCTTATCAATATGCTACTTTTTCTGCACATTATAAGCAGAAAAACATTATTCAATCCATTAAAAATATACCTGTCCAATGATGACATCATTGTTTGAGAACAAATCAGACCAATTTTCCTACAAAAAATGTATTTTTGTAATATACAAGTGACATTTTCATTATATGAATTTGATACATGTCTTCTTTTGAAGCGCACTGTATGTTCGAATACGGTGCCGTTTTTATACGCAAGTTTTCAACGAAATTCATAGATGTTTGTTGAGACAGTATTAAAAAAATCTGAATAGAAGTTAGAAGAATATCTCTTCACTGTGCCAATTATACAAGTCTTTTCCAGGTTGTGTAGCAATTAACACTTTTAGAAAATAGTATATGACATAAATGGTATCACATCCCGTAGAACTCTTTTAAAAAAACTAGTTTCACAGTGCATAGAACACATTCACGGTTTTTTCATATTCTCGAGTGCATTTTCCTCCGAAGTGTAATGATTCAATTTCAGCATTGTTAAGTACTACGCTAATAAGAACCTCCGCCTGCTGAGTAAATTTTTTCTGTGCATCTTTATATACCTACGATGCTTTGCCCTTGAAACGCCACTGGTAATATTCATTGCAAAGTATGGTACATAGTGATTCGTTTCTCATGGCTCACCATTGACAGGGTGATTCAAATAAGAAAAATGTTGTACCTTTTGATGGCTTCTAAAATAAATCAAACAATTCCAAGATATCTGCTGCTGAAATATTGTGAAAGAAATTGAAAATAGCGATTTTAGAAAATGAGTCATTATTTCTCAACAAAAAGGCTGAAATTTGGTATAGGGAAATACGAGAAATCGATTTTCATTGAAGGAAAATTTCTACGACCAGCCATGAAACATTCAATTGTTTTTTTTTTCTTTTGAATGCCATATTGGATTTTGACAGTAACATATGTAGAATGAAATAACGAACACGTCAATATGTAACAATACCATTTTATTTGAAGAATAACCCATAACATTTTAAAAATTCAATAGTATAAATAAAAAAATCAAGGGGTTTTGACGTAAAACAAAAATCAACAAACATTTTGACAGATTCGACATTTGCTAACTTTTTTTATTATTGAACGCTTTATTTCCCAAACTGACAATGTTTTATAAAATTACGAGTATGTGCCTATAATTTAAATTTATAAATGGTTCAGCAGAATGGTACTTACAGAGTCACATAATTCTGCAATATTTAATCGACGCTTTCCAAATATGTAATTGGATTGGCACCCATGGGCCTATTGCATGGGGATTCCACGGTGTCCATGTCTCAATCCATCAGTTTTTTGTCCTATGAAGTATTCCCAAAGATAAAATTTGTTACAATCTTTCTCTGTGAAAATATAGAAGAGATATGCGACAGAATTTTTGTTGCTTTTAGGTGTAGGTATTTCACAGAGCTCAACATTATTAAGAACCATTTTCTGTGTGGGTGGAAAAGGGCCCTACTTGGAAGTATTTGTAGAATATTTATATTTAATAATAATAATAATAATAATAATAATAGTTTATTTTCCTTAAAGACACTAATACATGTATAGGAATAGTCAAGACTTACAAATTAAGACATAGTAGGCAAAAATGCCGAAACAGTATAAAAACATTTTTCCATTAAAAATTGCTTTAGAGCGCGCTTAAATAAATATACACTTTGCATTGATTTAAGTTCCTCAGGTAGTTTATTATATAATTTAAGGCCCAAGCAGGAGAGTTAGCTGTTATATTAATTCATATTTGCTTGATTAAGTATTGATTTTTATTTTATGTCAAGAGCAACTACATTTTTTATTTAAATTATTGTATTTTTTAATGTTGTGGATTATTCTTCAAATAATATATATGTATACATATTGACGTGTTCGTAATTTTATTCTATATCTATTACTATCAAGATTCAATATAGTGCCAGAAGAAAAAAAAAACAACTGAATGCTGCATAGCCAAAACTAGTAGCCATAGATATTTTCTTTCAACGAAAACCAATTTCACGTATACTCTTATTCTTCTGTACTAAATTTCATCTTTCTGTTGAAAATAATGACGCTATATGGCAATCTATAAAATCGCTAATTTCATTTTTTCACAGTAATTAAGCAACGGCAGCAGATGTCTTGGATCTGTTTGACTTATTTTAATGGCCATCAAAAGATGCAACTTTTGTCTAATTTAAGTCACTCTGTATATTTTACTGTTTCCGAGATGTCAATTGTGAGCCGTGAATAACGAAGCACCAAGTCCAAGTATTCTGTTTTGCGTTATTTATGGAGCTTTCATTAAAGTAAAACGACCATCACTGTACGAAACCATTTTAGTTCATAGTTCATTACAATTAAAATCAAAATCATAGGTAACATTTAGCTATTCCATTAAAATATATATGCAGTATGTCCACGGTTAGAGTGGAAGAGAGGGAAAATATTTTTCATGTTACGAGAAAAAGGCATTCTTGACTAAGAACTTTGCTTTTTTAAAAAATGGGGTTGGCATGGAGAACGTTCATCTTACATGTACCTAAACTATCTTTGTTTTTAACAATACACAAATATGTTATTAGTGAAAATTGCTTAGAATTGAAATTTATATTGTAATATCAATTTTTGCACAAATCAGCCTACTTTGATAGAAACGGAAGTAAAACATTTTTATTTGTAATTTTATGAACAAAATGCATTTCGATTAAAATTTCTGCTTGTCTTTAAAATGCGGTTGGTATGAGAACTTTCATCTTGCATGTTTGATCAGAAAATCGGCAAATTACAGGGTGAACCTTAAAGAAGTACAAATATTTTAACTGCTGGTGTAGTTCGTCATATAGATCAGTGATGTAGTGAAAGCCATTTTTAAAAATTTGTAATATTTACGGAGATATTAATTTTTTTTAAAAATACCCACATTTTGAAGCCCGCTCACATATCTGTCATAACCAACCTAATAAACCATATGATTTGTTGCGAGGTTGCTATATCTCCTCCAATATGAATATTACGTTTCCTTTAAAGGAATAGTAAAGAAATACGGTTAATTCTATTTTAAAAATACTTGTTTTAAGCATAAGTACAGTCAAACGCAGCAATATAAACATAAATTTTAACCTCTTAAGTGACCTAACTATACACGATTAAAAATAAATTTCCGCATGTTCAATACTACCATAAAGTATTTAGGAAGATATTACGTGATATTACTATGCCCAATGTTCAAAAATTGTACATAAACGTGCACACAAGCTTACCTGTTTGTTAAAAAATTAACTATTTAATCAGTAATCCACATTTCACAAGTTAAATGTCATTGTACACTGTTAGAAAGAGACACAAGACACAATTTCCTTAAGTTATTTTATGAAGAATAACGGAAAACTGTGATTTTCACACAACATATTAAATTTAATTTTCACCACATAACCCCAAATGAATCAGTATTAAGCATTTCGAATCCAGAACCATGAAATGACTTCGCACTTTAATCAGTGAAACAAAATATTCTTTTAACTTTTAATGTGAAATGTGTTGTGGGTTGCCGGTATAAATGCGAAAGGGAAATATGCTGGACGAAATATTACAAAGAGGTCGATTAATTGTGGCTTTCCAAAAGGCGCAGATCAAGACAGATTTCATGAAGATGAAAAGTGTGAACTTTTAGCAAATTTTGCAAAACAATATTATTGCTATTTTCATCATTATGTGGGGTTAGCAAGTTTGACTTGGGCTTCCGATAATCTGTCATAACAGTCAATGACATTTTGATAATAAAAATAATATAAAATGTTACGGTTGACAAAATTCACTAAAAGTTGAGATTTTTTCCCACCATCAAATAATTCGAGCGAATATTCGCAAATTTTGCGTCCATGATGACAAGGTTTTAAAACTTCCTTGAAGCAAAGATATTTGTGTAACACTGGCAACACTGTGAACCACACGTTCAGTCTGCAGCACTATGAGTCATTAAAGTATGAAAGTGGCAATCTGGCCAGCGGTCCTCAACAAGTTTTCTACAGAAAAATTACGAAATTTATTTAAAATTTCACTTTTTTATTTCTGATTTATTTGTAAAAAAACTATTAATTATGTGTTCTACACACAGAACTATACTGCTAGGAAAAATCGTTTAAGAATAAACTATCTTTGTTTTTAACAATAGGTACAAAAATATGTTATTAGAGAAAGTTATTTAGAATCAAAATGTATGTTACAATTTCAATTTTTCAATTTGCGTATGAATCGGCCTACTTTAATAGAAGAGACCGTAGAATATTTTTATATTTCACATTATGAAAAAAAAAACATTCTTGATTAAAATATTTTTATTTTGAAAACTCGGTTGGCATAGAGAATAAACAAGTTGGACAACAACCGTCCTAGTGAAAAGTGATATCAAGCATGTTTTTTTCGTAAAGTGAAATAAAAATATGTTACCGTCCGTTTCTGTCAAAGTAAGCCGATTCATACACAAATTGAAATTATAACATAGACTTCAATTCTAAACAACTAATAATTTCCTAATAACATATTTTTGTATTATTAAAAACAAAGGCAGTTTATTCTTGAACGATTTTTATATTTACCGATTTTCTGATCACCCTGTACATGTAAGAACAAAGGTCTCCATATCAGCCGCATTTTAAATACAAGCAACATTTTCTCTCATCATCAAGAATGCTTTTTTCTCGTAAAAAGAAAAATAACAATATTTTCTACCCTAACTGTGGACATACTGTATATTAAACAGCTGTGTATAAAATAACGTGGAAAAATGGTAGGCTTACTTTATTCATTTCTATATTTATGCAGTATTGAGCATTATAAGTTTCTTTTTTAACTTATTTGAGATTGTTTTTTTTTACCTAAATGTTATTCTAATATTTCTCTGTTGCTTAACATAGCGTACTGGTTAGTTAATATTTAATAGCTTTGTATCAATTAACTGACTGGATTCAAGTTCAAATTTTCAAAATTTAATTTCAGTAACAATATCATTCTACGTTTTTCACACAAATCTCAAAGATAGGTTACTCGTTTTATTTGATATTCATTTTTAAAAAGTTACGTGCATGATTCATTCAATTAATTAGTTATATTCATTAGCCTTCAATTGGCGGCGAGATTAAATGTTATTTTATTACTTGTAGTTAAATGTAACAATGTTTAATTAGTACAGTCAGTTAATAATGCCATAATGTGCTAATAGCAACAAGAGTACCATTAAAGTTTTTGCGCGTTGCACTTTTGCAGCATGCAATATAGAGTATTGATCCAAGCTAAATTCGAAAAGCCTTACGGGTTGTACAGATGGCGCCATCTATGAAGCGCTTTCAGTAAGCGTTTCGTTTTTCGTATTTTTGTTTTATTTTTAAATATATTCCAGTTTTACCGGTATTGCGTTTTTATACAACCTCTGCCTGTGGAATTATAAAGGAACTTTAAGCACGGTTTTCATGCATATTTACTTACAGCTTCGCAATCTTCACATTGCATTTGCTTTAATTGAAGCAGGTTGATTAAATGAAATTGTGACAAATATTTTCATTGAATAACAATATTTAAATGCTTAAAATTCTCAGGGTTGCCTATAATATTTATGTATTTAGGGATATATGAAATGGAGGTATTATACGTTATTCGCACACAGCCTCAGCCTACAGCCACTACACCAGACGCAATTTTTATGAGATCATTTGGAGTTCAAGTTAAGGATACGTTTTTACGCAGGGTAGTAGCATAAAATCAACAGGTAAAGATGTCGTATCAGTTCCAGAATAGTGTAGGATTTGTCCACGGGATGGCGCTAATATTACTGAAATTATATTTCATTCAAGGGGTTGCATTCGGACCAAGCAATAATCCTTTGAGTGCTAATACGATAAGGCACACATATACAAAGGAATTTTAAAAAACGTTATATTGGCTGATAGAATGTTTTACGAAAACTCATTTATATAGAGCGTCATATTTTTGCTACGCTGTTGGAAAACAAAGTGATGTAAAATTTTAAAATATCATTTCGGTTAGAACGTGATTTGACTATGTATCGACGTGGTCACGCTGAAAACAGTCTAAGAGAAATGTAAGTAAAGGAGTGGCACAGCTGTGTGAATTCAAACTAAAGTAACGTACTTTAAAAACAGAAGCAAGAAAACAAGGTTCTTATCGTGGGTAATTTTTCTTCTACCTTCGACGTTCCGGATACTATGATGAAATGAGATTGAGGTACTCCTCGCTATGTGCACTGGGGGTTATTTTGGGGAAATATCAAGTAAATTGGTAGCGATTTGTTGCGAGATTTACACCATAATATCTGCTAAAGGATTTTATGCTACCTCGCTTCCACATATTTCATCTCTTTCATTTCTCTCCTTTCGTAGTGTTTAATAAATTTTGGAGAAATTAATCAACACTTCATTTGGCAAGCGCCTACGCAATTTACCTAGAGCTTTTCAGATTAAAGTTAAAAAGTTTAAGTAGCTACATTGCTCAATAAAATTTCGTGTGGTATTAGCGAGATTAAATATATTAACATGGAAAACATTATTTAAATTTATAATAAATTGTGGAGGCAGATACTGTCTAATAATTCACTGATGGGTAAGTAATAAATATTAGAAAGAATGTCAGACTAATAGTTATGTAACGTAGGCACCTAAAATATCGAAATTTGAATTAATAAAATCATAACTGGTTCCTAGAGTTTATCATACCATGGTTTAGAACCATATATATCTAACTAGTCAAACCAAACTTATATAAATTTGAAGAAAAACTGGTAGGCATTTAAATTAATATAGGTTTTATTTTCAAAATTTATTTTGAAGAGGCATCTACATTATTTATGTATACCTTCAAAAGTTAAACACAATTCATAGTCCAATGTACGAGTATATACCTCATTAAAGTTTAATAATATATTAGAAGATAAAAGTGCAATCTTTTGTTTACATACTATGAAGCGTAAAGCACGGTTCACACTCGCTAACACTGATACAGCAAAGTTATATAACATGTTACATCTTTTTGTTTCAAATTTAGCAAATCCATCTCTAGTCGGTAAAGATGTTGTGTAACATGTGGACGCAACTAGGGTTTTCAACATATAGCATATCACTTGTTAGCGATGCTATATAAACATATAACTAATGTGGACCCTGCTTAAGAAAACATGCATATACTGAGAGTGAAGATGTACCTATATAAAAATTCCAATGTTTAATTTTTTATGCAAAACAAATTAAAATCCTAACTGTATATAATGTCAATTTCTGTAATGTTAGAAATAGTCAATAATTATTTCATATTTTCTGAATACACTGTTTATCAAAATTTCAATTTATCTGTGGAAATATTTCGTCAAGAATTTTTTTATAAAGAACCTTAGGTATATAGAAAAAATATTATACAGTAATAATATAAACAGGGAAATTATTTCACCTAAAACAAAAGTGGAAGCAATTTTGGTACAAAATAGTGTCAGCATTTAGTTCTTATACATATATTATCCTCAAAACGCATTCCTTCGGCTCCTTCCATATACCAATAAGTCTATAGTATTTGAAAAATGTCTAGGAGATATCTAAGCAATTATATGTGATAGGTGTATGAGACTTAACGTTGCCGTAAAAAATAAAGCCCTTGCAGATGCAATAAACGTCTTTTGCTCTAGTAAGCTACAACAAGTTAGCAATATCGTGCATTTCTTAAAAGATCTAACCTGACAAATGTTTTTAATACCTAGTTCAGCTGCTCCAAATCACACTTGAAGTCTTTTAAAACAATATTCTGACTACTGATTACATACACACAGTCTGATAGGAAATAGGATGTGTAAATTAACATTTAGTCAATTCAGCACGAATTAATTGCAGAAATATGTGCCAACAAAACATCGTAACTTGATGATGATCGATAAAATTAAGTCATTTTTGTTGTAAGAGAAACAGCTTCGGACATTAAAGGTGACGTTGGAACTTATCATATGCTATCTTAAAAGCGGTTATCGAATAGTTGAATTCATCTGATTGATTTATGTTCATAAAATAAGAATAGGTATCAATGAAAAAGTTGGTAGTTACTTATCAATTGGACCAATAATACATCCCTTAGTTTAATTAATGTTTTGTGTAGTTAAAATACATACAATTTGAAACAAATATCTATTTTTTAAATTTATTTTTCTACGTTTATGCAACTTTATTGAACTATATTTAGTGGAAAAAGTGGTTCTTTAATGCTCTAGAGCAATAAACATTTTATTGCACTCATATGTCATTCTACTATGTGTCTACTGCAGCGTTTTGTCATCATGACAAACATAAACCTTCAAATCGACGTCACATTTTTCTAGACTTAGTGTCATCTAAATAACATTTTTTGGTTTTTGCATGAACGTAGAAAAAATATTGTATGCAACTATTTGTATAGAGTAATGAAGTGGCATCAGTTATAACACATCATACAATACTAGTAATCGCTACCTTAGAGATGTCTATATGGGTTCAGAGACAATTTCAGTGCACACAAGATAAAGGGGAAAATGCAGATCTCAAATAAAAAAGTTTATAGCTGTCAAAATGTAACGCCATGAATGAAATGCTTTGTATATTTCTAAATTTGCGATTACACGATAACGTCATAAGTTCTTGATGAATACCAAAAATCAACTTGACATTTAATTTCCAGGAAAAAAATGTGGACACCTCCGCGCACGCTAGCATACGTCAAACAATGTTTCTTAATAAAAAAAATCTATAACTCCTCTATAAGGAACTAAAATTTTCAATAGAATCCAAAAATGCAACAATATACAGTGTCTGATTGAAAATAACGAAGTTGGTGTCGACTTTCGATATAACCGGAAGTGCTAGATTTTTAGTTATGATTACCTCAGGGACTTGACATGTTGCCAAATTTTTCGGATCAGTATTTTCCCAAATAAGATCGACACAGTTTCTAGTGAAACACCTTGTAAATATAGTAAAAGTGTTGATTTACAAACAAAAAAAACACAAATTTTAAAAGTTAAAGTGTAAATACTGTCACGAATACCTACCTATATCTTTTGAATGAATGCAGACGTCAAGATAAGGTTTTCGCTCATTGTTTTTCCCAAACATTACACCCATGGCGTGTAAAAAAGTTTTTTCGATACAATATTTGGGAAATAGAACAAGTGTCGAAATTAGCCCGTCCTGTACAACGTTTGAGATTATTTTTATTGAACTGAAAAATAATATTCTTTCGAGCGTCATAGGCACGAAATATTTTTTTACAAACATTTATTTCTAGTTGAGAATGTGGCAGGTACAACCTAGCATAAATCGATATATCTCCAAGGAGGTATAGGAGGAGTATATAAATAAATCAAAGGGAAAGGGGAAAATAATATTAGAGCTATTACTGGAACCTTTTTAAACTTTGCTTATTTATTTTAAATAGGATATAAATTAATTATTTATAATCCTAATTGGTAAAATTTTCATATTATATAAATTGCTATTTAATTCTATCTATGCATTTTTTAAATACTCATTATCTAGAAAATCCAATTTTAATCTGTTTATAGAAATCTCATGTTTCTAATGTTTAATTAATACCTACTTTTATTGTACTTATTAACTAAAATAGTTAAAATTTTACGAAGTATTTTGCGTTTTATTTTTCCTATACAATAACATTTAACAAAAAATTTCTTGATTCAAAATGAAATAAGCAAATTGAGTAATATTTTGAAAACCGAGACAAGCTCAAGGCTAAAATTTAAGTTTATATGTTTTGTACATAATAAATTTCAAAGGTAGGTAACATTCATTCGTCAATATAGGACGCCAGTTAATGCGCCAAAAGTATGGAATAAATTCAATAAAAACGAGGCAATTATTTTTTGGGAAAAATCCTCGAACAGGTCGATTTTTAATTTAAAAAATACATATTTTAGCGTAAAATGCAATTTTCAAATGTCATTTGTCTTCGAGTAATGACGTCATTGATTTTTTTTTTAAATGGCAACACCATATTTTTTTCCTTGATTCTGAAAGATCGTTTAATTCTCTATCAGACAGTACTAAAATTTTGCCCTCTTACATAGGAACGTTTTCGAGTAAATAACGATTAAATGTTAGTAAACGTAAATTTTATCCATAAAAAAGTAACAATTCTGAGGTATGTAAAATAAAATACAATTGATTAAATTTTATACTTCAATTAAATGTTCGAATTGCCATCCACCAACTTCTTGACAATGCGCAAGTCTGTGAAGAAATTCATCTTGGACATTATGAATGATTTCTGGGGTAACTCTGCGTATTTCGTCCCGAATGCGATTTTGAAGTTCTTCTAAATTACGTGGTTTATTAATGTACACTTTTGACAATTCGAACATTTAATTTAAGTATAAAATTTAATCAATTGTATTTTATTTTACATACCTCGGAATTGTTACTTTTTTATGGATAAAATTTACGTTTTCTAACATTCAATCGTCATTTACTCAAAAACTTTCCTATGTAAAAGGGCAAAATTTTAGTACTGTCTGATAGAGAATTAAACGATCTTTCAGAATCAAGGAAAAAAATATGGTGTTGCCATTTAAAAAAAAATCGATGACGTCATTACTAGAAAACAAATGACATTTGAAAATGGCATTTTATGCTAAAATATGTATTTTTTAAATTAAAAATCGACCTGTTCGAGGATTTTTCCCAAAAAATAATTGTTTCGTTTTTATTGAATTTATTCCATACTTTTGGCGCATACTGTATACTCGTACTTTTGTCGTAATTATTTTATTGTTAAAATATGTATAGTGGTTATTAAAATTATTATCCAGCAACATGGAAAATGATTTTTATTTCGAAAACGCTTGTGTTTTTTGTCTTTTGACTGTATACTGTTTGACTTGTACCAATGTTATTCACAACTAAGTAAGTGTTCAGAACATTCAGGTCAAAATAATAGTTTAACTAGAAGAAATAAATATTCATTTTGAAGTTATCATCCTAAGATATAGGTACCTACTACTGAACTCATGAAAATTTTCAACAAATGATTCTCGAAATATTGACAGAATTAGAGTTTTTTAACTATGACACCTCAATAGACTGAAAGAGAGTAAAATTGTATTAAGGCATGTTTAGTCTAATCATATTTTGATAATAGGTTTTCAATATAAGCTGTGCGCTAATGCCATTCTTAATGAAACACACTTTATTTATTTAAATTGACAATTTATATTTTGTTCTATACTGTAGTAACTAATGAAATAGGATTAGATATATTACAGAAAAATTTAACGGTGTAGTCATTCTGTACAAACCATGTCATGTGTGATGAAAAAAAGTAAATATTTTACATAAAAGTTTCTATTCCCGAAGGAATGTTCACTCCATCTGTTGGAGCTGTGTTGATTCGCATTCATCAAAAATATAAAAGTAGGTGGCGGAATATTGCATTTCTCAGGAATGGTGACTATCAGACGGAAATATGACTGCACTCGTACACCGACTTTAATATTTCGTGAATAGCACGAAGTCTACCTTTGATGTGGAACTTTTGTGAGAATTCACTGCACGCCAAGTTAATTATATCCGGACATTAAACAGAACTTTCTAGAGAACGAGACGATATAAGAACATGCCATATATTCTCTGTAAAGTCTAGTGTGCAAATTACTTTAGGATTGCAGTTTATTACTTTCTATAGTACTTACCCTATACCAAAACTGTATATCATCTTACCTGATTTAACTCAATTTTAAATTTTCAAAGGAAATATGTCAAAACTAGTGGAACAGGTAAAAGACAGATATCTAGTAATAAGTAGGGCTAATAGACTGTTGCGAGGCATGTCATTGGCGTGGCCACGGCAGGGTCATAATTCACTTTTGACATAAAACAAATTACATAATAACTTCCCATGCTGTTGATAGCTGGATACGATTTTGAGTAATTACGTAAGTATGCCTGCAAAAATAATAAATAATTTTTTAATCATGTCGCCTAGCAAACAAGTTCAGAAGTGAACGTTGCACGTATATTTCAAAAATAAGTTTCGTGTCTAATGACCGCATACAGAAATATTTTTAGAGTTAGTTGTACGATTATCACACATTGCTAAAAATGGGTGGAAATATCTATTTTGTATTATGCTATTTTTTACATAATATTTACTGGAAAATTTGGGTACGTGTTTTTAAAATTGTGTGTTATAAAATTAGGAACTTTCAGAAATAGTGTGGTAATACAATGGAACTATTTTACTAAATTTATTATGAAATTTTCCAGAAGGTAGTATGTTCAGTGAAACTATTCAACATATTTTCTAATGCGAATGAAATACGTACATTGCAATACATTTTTAGATGATGGGTGAACAATACACTTTTACAGAGAAGGATGGATAAATCACATTTAGAAGATGGATGGACAAATTCCACTCAAAAATCTTTCTACACAGAAGATATTTCTGTTAAGAAGGCCTTGTCTACTGACAAGGCTTTAATTATTTAGAAATAAAAATGTGACTCATAGTATAATATATATTTGTTATCCAGTTCTAATAATAAAATCGACTGTATTTGTAATAATTTGTTAGTAAGAGATATCCTACATATTATATTGACTAGCTTAATCCTGTACTTTCATACATTTTAACAAACAGAGACTTTTTTCCATGAAAAGTAAAAACGTTTTCCTGTTTTCAAATTCATCTGTCAATACACTTTCTATATGGCTACAAATATAATATAATACATTTTTAAATGGGCTTCTGTTATAATATTATATACATTTTTTTAACATGTGTGTTTAACAGTCATATACTATGTGAAATATTAGTCATTGAAAAAAATTTCACTGCATATTTTTCAATGTTAATTATAAGGGTAAGTATATATCATCAGTCATCGGTCAGTGGTCGCGCGATTTAAGGCGTCAGTACTTGAATCGATGTGACTAGATCGCTGAGTGGTTCGACCCCCACAGCCGGTAGACCGTATATAAGCTACATTCGTGGAGAGATTGGCGCCCTCTCTGCGGGTATGGTAGGGTGGAAAAATGCTGGCTTGGATCAATGTGAGAGATTGATACGGGTTGACATTTGACTACCCCCCTAATTATGAGGTTTTCCAGGTTTCCCTCATTCCTGCACTGAATGGTGGTTAGGGCTTATCAACGTAAGTCGTTCCTGGGCGCAATGCGGCCTGCTTAATAATAATATGCCGCCCCCTCTCCCGCACAAGTCCTGGACTTCTGGGCTAATCCTCGTGATTAGAATGAGGGGTAGAGATATTATTATGATTTAAAATATAAGAACATTTAAATCATCTACTCAGTAAAATTAAATCAATATATTTTACAATTATAAGTTTAATTCTGTAATATTACAGTGTACATATTTTATTTACAAAATTATTATGTAATTATACATTACTTTACGCTGGTTACAAATTGACAACGTAAAGTTGTGTGAAATTACAGGCAAATGTGTATCACTGCACAGACCTCACTAATATAAAAAATGTGGCAAAATATTGATTTTACTTAAATGACTTTAAATACACCAGCAGCATAAATTCCTGGACGATCTATTATTGTCTGGAAACATGCATTCTTTGCTAAATTGCTGCTAACTGTATTCAACAGAAATTGCATCTATTGGATATTCTATTGCCGTTGCGTTCTTGATGTGAGTTAAGAATACTTATTTAAAGTAAATGTCCAAATTTCTATGTAAAGTTAGTAGTCGCGTTTAGCACACTGATTGTTCTGTGATCGCTCACTGCACATTATGTCTGAATGGCATAATTTTGATCATTTATGCGACCAGTGTCTTTGTTATAAATGAGCAACAGATGTAAAAAGAAAAATGTGTTAAAATATTACCATGGTAGGTAATAGTGAACCGGTCACTTCAAACTTTGAATGTTTCAACCGATACTAGTGACAATTTACTGTTAATGCAAGCAACACTTAGAGAAACACAAATTATTTATAGATAAATTTTATACACTACTTACGTGTTCAAAAAGTTGTTATTTACATATCGGTGATGAATTGCGACCTCGTCCTACACACGCCAATGACTTGCCCCGCAACTGTCTAATACTAGTAATAAGTAGAGTAGTTCATCTAGTTCGGATACATGACGTAAATAACAGAGGTGTACTTAAGAACGTAATTACGTCGATTTATTAAATCGTTTTACATGCATGCAAATTAGATAGGTAAATACATAGTGCATCAATTTTAAATACAGAAAAATCCATAATCGTTAGTACATCGAGAGAAGATTTTTTAGCCTAAGGATAACATTTTCTCTTAATACGCCTAATTTTCTGGATACATTGAATATTAATTTTTTAAAACGTTTCCGTAATATAACTTTATTTGGTCTCATATTATATATTTTTTAATTTAAGAATGGTTAATTGATTAGAAACTGCACAAAATGTTACAAAAACTTATCCATTATCAATCACAGGGGCGTAGATATGGGAGTTTGGACTCCCCATTTTGAAAAGAACATACGGATAATTAGAAATATTTTTTTATTTTCATTAATTTTCTTGACAAAAATTGTCTGTGGTCAATTTTTGAAATTGTTATTAGCTTTCAAAAAAGTGAGTTCAAATGGTATAAGTGTTTTCTGCCCCTTCTGTATTAATCAAAACTTATCACCTAGAAATAATATTTTACTTTTCCTAAAAATAAAAATGTAGATAGATATTGTGGAAAACACTATAACTACCTATTTAACATGACTAGGCTCTCTTTCAAATGAGGTCCAAATCCCATATATACACCCATGTGATTGACGACAAATTAACCATATCCAAATATAAAAAGTACCTATCTATATATACCTAATATAAAACCAAAAAAAAGTTATACCACGGAACGTTTGAGATTTTTTAATTATTATTCAAACTGTCAAAAACTAAGCGTTTTAAGAGAAAATGAAACAGAAAAATTATTCTCTCGATGTACTATCGATTCTGAAGTTTCTGTATGTAAAACTTATATACCTATCCTGTATACCTAGCAGTGTATTTGTCACTTCTTTATGGAATTCGTCAGTGACAAAAACATTGTCAAACTAAATTTAAAAAATAAGATTAATGTAAAAAGGATTTTATTTATCCTGATACCCATAAACGCATTAAAACAAAGACAGCATCAATGATTTGGTTAGGTACTATGTCATAAATTTATTCTCTCAATAATATTTATGTGTTTAGTTATTTATGCACGCTTTAAGATACAAAAAAACATATATTTGAGATAAAAAAAATTTAAATAATTTTTTTAAATAATTTCCAATAGTAGGTATATATTTTTTAATTTTTTTTACGCTATTTTTTTACTCTTCTATAAACTTTAATTATTAATGATAAAAATCCTATATATTTTGTTGTGAAACGATCAGTGTTTCATTATTATGCAATTTATTCAGTAGTTGTACCTAAGCTTATTTATATTGAAATATACACCTCAGAATAACTGGTTTTCAAATCATGTGAAAGACATCTGTTTTCTAAATACCTACGATTAAGAAACAAATCGACATTATGGAATTTCCATAACACTACAAGTTGCGACGAAATTCTCAAGTTTTAGTTGTTACTTTTAGTTGACTATGTTGCTCAAATGTATTAGGTATTTACTTTAACGCTATATTTTTTCATATCCGGTGTCAACAAAACCATTTAGAACATACGTTCATAGGAACATTTTAATTGAAAAACAATATTGATTAAAAATCATTAATCAAAATCGTATTACCACCTCCTCTTTTTTAAATTTATTAAGATAACTCATCTTTGTCAATTTATTTGATTTTACCATATGTAAAGACAATAAATATAAGATATATAAATTTAGCTAGCACAATTTAATACATATCTATTTAATGAACAATTTTATTAAAATATGTGAACTTTCGCCTTTCAATTTCGCTTTCAAGTGATACTGTTCAATCAAAATGAGATATGTAAATCATCTTT
This sequence comes from Monochamus saltuarius, assembly GCA_025584915.1. Classification (NCBI taxonomy): domain Eukaryota; kingdom Metazoa; phylum Arthropoda; class Insecta; order Coleoptera; family Cerambycidae; genus Monochamus; species Monochamus saltuarius. The sequence goes on along the minus strand of CM046726.1, from coordinate 25,305,266 downwards.
ACATCCAGACACAAAACGAAACATATATCATTTCATAGCATCCTCTACTTCCACAGCGCCCATAAAGAAATCTGTTATAGTTAATATATTCTTTTATGTATTCACAAAAAACAACCAGAATTGACTAGCTTTCACAATGTTGGTTTCAGTTTCTGTATTACTCCAAATTTATGTAATTTAATACAGTCTTTTCTACCATTATATCATTTTAGCCGCAATGCTTCTCTGTAATTGGTTAATATTTATGTAACTTGTTAATGAGCAGTCATATTTGTTTCACATTTCTGTTTTAATAAATATTAAATATAGCGTTTATAGGTACCACTGTGGTGGGTTTAGCATCGATACAAGTAATTCCATTTAAAACAACCCTAAAAAATAAATATAACCATAAATTACGTTTAATCTCCTCTTTGATATAAAAAATTTCAAATTTATCATTAATTCTTTTTAAAAAATCAGAAAAAATGGTTTTGATTTTATCTGTGGTCTAAAATGATCCATTTCTTTAATCACATTCCTAAATTTTTGTCTTACTAAATGCCTTTCAAAGCCTCGAAGACATGAAAATAAGATTATGGTTATACGTGCAATTTTTTTATTGTTATGAACTTTTACAAGCTGTAAATAATGTATTAAACTTATTGCCAACATTAAGGAATGTATTTAACAAATTTTGTACTAGAGAACTGAACAACTTTTCAATTGAAAAACCACTCGACGTGATCTTAGCAGATCTATGGACGCCAAGAATATTTGTGAAGCAATAATGGATACGCAGATAGGGCGGCTTAAGCTGAAATATATTTATAATTCTTACAAAAACCGTCCCAAAAAATGGATGAACTTATGTTGATTGTACGATTTATGAAATGGGACAAATTCTAAAAATGTAGGAATATTTGATATGCAATTTCGATATTAATTTTAATCTAAGGTTCAAAGTACTCGCAGACAACTAAAACAGTTAGAGGTCGAATTTTTTTCTTTACTATTTTATAGTAGTAGTATTGGATTCTCCGTTTAAATCTAATCATTTTCATGTAATATTTTCTACATCTTAGTTTAATAGGTTTTGAAATACTTTCGATTAAATAAAAAATACTGCATTTTGGACCTGTGTTTAATTGTAGCTGTCGTTATTTTTTTTTAAAGAATACTATGAAACAAAATGGTATACTCTGTATATTTTTTATTTAGATCTTTCGAAACCTGGCAACTTTTATAAACCATATCCTATATCTACTTTTAAAGATATTTGTTTAATTATGCAGTCGAACATTTTTCCATTATAATTTTGTTACAACAGCCATGCAACATGTTTCATCGTTATCCACAGTCCAGGGTTATGCATCTGGTTGTAATAAACGTATGTACTATTCCATGAATATAAGTAGGGATATGGCTTAAAATATTTTTGATTAGTTTAAGCTAACTTTTAACTTGATTTTTAGTTTAAACGTATGTAATTATCAACGGTAGATCTGTGGTAAGTACTTACTATAAATAAATGTGTGACAATAAATAAGAACAAAGTTCTAGTGGAACAGAATATGAATAAATTAAATCTGTCAGTATGGTAGATTGTAGCCTGTACAACATATTTGTTGGGTTAGCTATACGCAGCAGAAAATTTGACACAAGAGCTAGGCAAGTTATAAAGCCTATGTCAAACTTGACTGGTTATCTACATAAGCTACTGTTTTATTTAACTTAGCTGCTAAATAGTTAATATTCTCAAAACTTTTAGAAAATAGACAACCGGTTCTTGTATTAAAAACTTCAATTATATACATAATTAATATCTATATCTATCTATATCTTTTTATTAGTAAACAATTTTCTGTAATTAATTATAAAAAATATATAGGAAAATAATATTTGAGTGGATCACATATTTGAACAGATTTAGAGTGGTATTAGATGCACCTTTGGGCATAGATTTACTAGCTTTTCCGTCAGAGATGTACCTCTGATGACTGGACAATTAAACGGAACCTGAAGCATGATTAAATGTTGGTAATAAATACGTTAATGGTTCCGTGCATTTCCTCTATATATCTAGTATGGCTAAGCCAAGGTTATGTCTATGGTTCACTATCAGGTATTACATAATATGCAATAAATTAAATTCAGCTACATCATCAGCCGTTCCACATAAACACGTCTAGTGTTACCGACAACCACAATGGCGCATGTTAATAATCCCCTACTTTATATTCCAACTAAGCGGACACGTCTTCGCTGTATAGGTGGTGCTTGGTGCAGCAACGCTATCATGCGCCTGCACTATGGAATGAGACGGCTGCGTGTGTTTCCTGCATCCGCCAGGGTTGAATTACGCTCCTTCAGAAAACCAAAATATTTATAAACTCAACTACTGAGTGTATTTTTGAACTCAAATTATATCACGTATTGTTGTCGGTTTATACTTTCTAGTAACTACTGCATCTTTACGAGGCCTAATACGTTTGATTTATGAGCATTCTGAAAATTTTATAGTTAGATTAGAAAAATTAAGCAGTTATTTGAAAAATAAGAGACTCAGTATACGGAATTATTACAGTACTAAGTTCACGGTGAGTAGTACTGACCACTTATTGGTTATTTTTTCTAGAATGGTACTTGTAACTAATTCTGCATGATACCGAAATGATCGTTATCAGCAACCATTCTATGTAACAAGAAATTTTTATGTTTTGAAAATATTGAATCTACATTTATAACTGACGGATTCTGCATCTAAAAGAACTAGTAGAGATTTCAATAACACCACAAGAACACTTACAACAAATAAATATTAATTAAATAATAAGATCACAAAAATTCGCAAAATTACAAAATACAAAATTGAATCAGTCGCTTAGTTCTAGTGTTCTGGAATATATCGGAGATATTTATAGGTAATAAAGTTTCTTGCAATTGTTACATAACTATATATTCATTTAAAATTCTATTTTTGTTAACACTGCTCTCAAAAGAAAATTTTTAATAAAGGTTTTAGGTATTAGAAATACGCATCAGCTATGTATTTAAAAAAAATAGTATGCCTCCTTTCGTTCATATTCTACAGTTTTCCACATTTTTTATCGGATCTGGAAATTTGCATACTCGTTAAAGTAAATAACATTATCATCAATTGAATTCCTTTATATTTACCGTCCAGCTAACGACATAAACGGCTGAGTGTCAGTGTTACCAAGAGTGTGCAAAAAATTACTAACAGAATCACACATAAGCTATTTAATGTTTAAGTGTATGATGTTTTTAGATAATTTTGTGTTTTCATTTTTATCTCTGTAACACTTTAACTGTCAACCAAAGAATGAACAAAATATCTCTGTGTAGATGTATCACAGAGATTAAGCTACATTATAGCTGTTATAATTTAGTTAATTCCTCTTTCAATAATCATTGTTACGTAAAATCCAATTTCTAGGTACCTAAATCCTAATTTGTCACATCGATGACTATATAGAAATACATTGAATATTATTCTTCTTCCTTTAAATGTATTAGTAATGACTGGAGTCTTTTTCTTGTATTAAATTTAAGGGAGACTTTTACATTATTAAACAAAACAATTGCAATGATTCCTTTTCATGACTGAAGTCGCTTCCTCGAGATACAATAACAGAATGTTTAAACTATATATTTTTATATCATTAAGGATTTATAATATTCATTTTTTCTTCCTCATTTTAATCAGCTATTTAGTTGTATATTATAATGAAACATTTGGTTTAGTTGTTGTATCGCCTTTTCTTTTAGTCTTTTATTTTAAAACTATGCACTATCGAATACGAAGGGCGCCTTTATATATACATTTGGGTAAATACGACTCTGGCAATTTGCCAACAAACCTGATGCAATTTCAGTGATGGGCAATTCGTATGCAGCGCTGTTTTGTTCGTACGTAGAACTACCCACTCGCGCGAAACTCAGTTAACTCAAATTATACTATATGCATTGTGAACTCTAATCATGCAATAACCTACTTAATTTACTTGCAAATTTGCATACTGGCCGCATCCAGTTCAGGTTCATTTTTAAATTACCGCCATGGACAAACCCGCTTTATACTTACTCAGTCGCTAATTGTAATAATGCAAACTGCATTTTAAAGCGTACATCCTACGAATAATTTCATGCATTCTTTTGCATACTGATCTGTAATTTGTTCTAAAAATAGATAAGTTATCTGACACTATTTACAGAGATAATAATAACAGCTTCCAAATGTACCTCTGCTTACCAAAGAAAATAATTTCTTTAACATTTTGCCAACTGGGATATTTATAGACAGAGAAAAATATTAATGACATCAGGGTTTTATAAATTAAACGAAAAAAGTGGGAAAAATGTTAGACCATTATGGTATTAGATCATCCATTAAACTAATATTTACCAACATAAATATGTCTAAAGCATTAACATGCCCTCTTTAAAAATTTCACAGAGTAAGAGTAAACTGTTAAATATATAAATGGCTTAAATGTGATTTATAAATACCAGTACATACACATTCAGTACACATATAGAGTGAGTTCTTACACATTAATTTAATTGAAAGGTAAAATATGGTACCTATCAACATGACGTGGATCACAAAATGAACAAATAGATAAATAAATAATAATCTTAATTTCTCAATCTTGCATTATTATCTTATGGAATACAACGAGTCTATTTTTGCCTTAGTTACATTATGCTTGCTACAGACTATGCGTGTGAATTCGCGATTCGTGATACGTAATGCGTGATTTGTATAGAATTCGTGCATGACGTGATTTTTACGAATGGATTTTAAGCGAACAAGACCCTACGCACTATTCATGATTTCTCACACACCACGCATCGCGCATTACGAATAGCGAATTCACACATAGTCTGTAGCAAGCCTTACAAGTCAGTAACAAACATTGAAAAAAAAATACTACTAACTTTAAACTTGTTACAATGTTCACCAGATATTTAAGTAGGTATAGTTGTTTTTTGCTGAATATGCCTATTAAATTTTAAGAGAAAGCGCACTAATAAAAATGGTAAATAGAAACATTATCCTGCAGCAAACACCTAGTTAATACCTAATAATTATTAGATATTAATTTATTGAAATTATTTATTACGTAAATTATTATTTTATTTATATGCTAAATTACTTTGTCGAACAATATAACTTGAAACTAAAAAAGTTAAATTACAATTCACCGCCTTTATAAAATAAATGATTGCTTGATAATATTTTCTATGCCATCGTTACAGGAAATTTTACTGATTGTTTCGTAGGTATTTTGGAATGCATTAAACTATTTTAATAAAAAAGTACGTATTGATTTAAGATCTTTAAATTTAAAAATACTTATGAGTAACCTGAGTAATAGTGAGTAGGTAAATGTATTGTATTCTATTTTCTGTAAATAACTCAAAGAAGTTAATATAATAAACTTCAAAATTGGTTTGTAATGGGGCTATATCGGTTCGAAAATCATGAGTAAAATTTACCCCAAAATGAATTACTTATCTAAATAGGATATAAATAATAAATTTTAATAAACATTTTCTATATATGCAGTGATATATGGAATAACTGAAATGTTCGTACTTGAAACAAATTTTTGCAACTGCATCATATTCATTCTTCATCGTTTGGATTTGGATTTCTCTCAAATCTAACTATTACATTACTTATGCCAATTCAAAAGAATGAAAAACAGGAACAAAACGCACTTGTTGAAAGTTGAAGTTGGTTTAGTTTCAACATTTGTTTGACATTTGGCTTACAATATCCTCAAGTCTCACAACAAAGAGAACGCCCATTAGGCATTGATACCTTTTTGAATCGTTGTAACATTGGAAACTAATAATAACTACACATTCTTTAAAATGTCATGTATGTGCTCTCCATAAGATTTTATAAACAATAACAATTATGATAATCACAATGTCAGTGATACTGACAATGGCATTGGAACTTGCATTCTATCTTTCGATTTTATTTACATTCTTGAAACTTTTTATATTATAGATGTATATAATAATAATTCCACTCATACTAATCCCAAGGATTAGAAGTCGGAGACTTGTACGGAAGATGCGGCATATTATTATTAACTGAATTGTCACTCAGTCGCAGTGAAGTTCACTGAAGATGCCGACAATGAAGAGCGGCGAAACGTTTGGAAGCACGGGAGGCGACCAGTTACAGAGGTGGTTACGGGACGTCTCGGAAGACCACCATTATCCGAGGAACGGTTCCGACCATAAAGGTACGGATTCGCTTGTGCGACTGCGGTTGCGGCTCTCGACTGCGACTCGTTGCCGACCAATAGGCAGTCTAGATGCTGGAGTTGATGAGAACATTCAGACTGTCTTTTGGACGGCGACGAGTGGCAGTCTCAGTCGCAGCCGAAGTCGCACCAGCGAATCCGTACCTTAACAGTCGTAATAGTAACAACACGGGCCGAAATCAACTGAGCGGGTCAAGAGATACCGATAGCGGGTTTGTCCCCTCAGAGCCTAGCCCTAGAACAACCAGGGCAGGTCAAAGAATCCCAGCTAAAGCTAGAGATGTGCACAATTCTGTTACTGATTAGTTACCGAGATCATAGCATAACAAGCCGGAAAATCACTATAGGTATATCAAATAACAGCATCAGCCGTTTTAGCCTAAAAAATACTAAATACCACTTGAATTATATTTTTTATTCCCAAATGTCTTCAGAAAAAAGCCTACTCCTTATATTTTACTTGCTATTTCGTACTTTGAGACATCTAGAAAGTTGCATGAAATACAATTTTAATATATTTTTGCGGTACCTAAATACTGACAAATTAAAAAACTAAATTCTGCTGTTTTCTATGGATCAAAATAATTAGATGCAATAAACACTGATATAAGTGCAGTTAAAAATTAAGAAATTGATATACCTACTCCACAAAACAAATTGGTTTTTGTTTTATATTAGATAATTTTCAGTTTGGCTGCATATTTATTAAGATAAGACAATATTAGGTACATAGTGCCTACTGAACAAACTTTTATAGGGGAAAATCATGACTCAATATATTTCAATTTAAATTCCACAGGTAAGATAAATTAGTTAGAGTGCTGCCAAGTCAGATCTGCTTTTAAGAAGCTATAGTTCTAATAAGGAACAAGATAACTTAGATAGTACCTAATTTCAAGTTTACTTTATCAAAGGTAACAGGAAATAAATTATGCGTATTATCTTGACCGCATTCATCTAAATAAAATTTCATTTATTGCTTCATATAATACTTCGATCCATAATTCAATAAAATAACGGATTTCAAAAAATACTCAGACGCTCTTTCGGAATTTAACATTCCATAATGTGAAGTAATTTCGTGCCGGTACACCATAACTTAACCGAACGGACTTTTGTAGGAATATTCAAGTCCCACGACAGCAGTTGCGTGGCTGTGGTAGAACTCTCTTGTCTCGTAACTTGTGGACCGAAGTTCGGCACCCGGGACTGGCTATGATAACCGGTTGCTATCTTTAGACCCCCGGGATTCTTATCTTGAGGTCACGTGAAACCAGAATGTACTTTGTGCGCTGTTTTTTCCTTTTGCTGCCAAGTCGTTGAACGGCTGAAGGCTTCAAATTTTAATAATATTATCGAGACACCAGACAAGAACAGCATGTTCTCTTGTAACATAACGGAACTAGCTTATTTAGTACTTACTTACCAAGAAAAGTTCGCCAGCTATTTATTGCTAAATTCACAGAACAATGGTTATAATTAAGAAAACAGAAGATCAATTCTACTTCTGCAGAATAATAATCAATGGATGTCGTCGTAAGATAATCGAAAAGTTTATTTTTCTCTTTATTACAATAAATTGACATTCTATTATTTCACATTGTATATAAAGAATAGTTAAATAAAACCACGGTGCTGCGTTTGTATCACAGTTTTTTTTACTGTGACCTTTAATAGACAGTAAAGTGACGTAGCGTCAAATTTGGGCAAGTAATTCCGTCAAAATAAACCAAAAAATATCGGAGTAACGTTTTTTAGTAAAACGTTCCGATATACAGATTACAGAAATAATTACTAAATATTTGATGTAAATATTTTTTCTTTGGTATCTACTGGGTGTCTAGAAATTAATGAGACAGAGAGCATAGCATGTATGTAGATTCCTGACGACAAAATAATGCGTTTAGCCAAACTTACATTAGTCTAAAAGTTAAAAAGATATAGGATGTGAAGGTTAAAATTTTGATTTAAAAATTTGTATAACAAATATTTAGGATGAGCGTTTTTCTGGGAAGAGAAAAACGAATCCATACTTAACTTTGTGTCTGGTGGATATAAATTCATCAGAACTTTTTACTCACCGTATGTATGAAAATTTTAATAGAAAAGTATTATTCTCTTTGGTTATTTTGAAACAAATCCTAAGTACTATTGACCATTACCTACCTACCCAACTCATATCAAAATCATTATTTTGCATTTAATACAAATTAATATTAGGTATTTAAGATATACCTTGTCACAATTTATTTTCTAACGGATAAATGGAAGATGTAGTACCTATGCATTTATGGAAACAAATTATTTTAACATAACCAAAGTTTACTTAGTAGTTTTGCGTAACAAAAAAAAAATCTTAAATATTAAATTACATTCAATGGAAATGCAACTAATAAATCGAAAACGGTTAAATTGTGCGACATAAAACTAAGACCTACTTATTTATATAAAAAAGCCTAGGAATGATGTGTTTCTATTAAAACTTTCATATACAGAGTGTTAGAGGTTTGACTGCTATACTTTTAACAGGCGATATTATACATCAAAATAAACAAAAGACGTCGTCCTATATAACATGGGTCCTAATTCCAACAGTTTTCGATAAAAAACAAAAGTAAGTAGTACCTAGACATTGCATTTTATGACGTTCTATGAAGAAAATTACGGGGAGATTCCTAAATTAAATGAACCTTTGAACACCAAACCGGATACTTTGATAATTTTTTTCTCGAAAACGGTTGGGATTAGGGCCTATGTTATATAGCATTTTTTATTTATTTTAATATACAGGGTGTCCCAGAAATCAACGTTTAGCCGGAAACGGGCGATAGGCCAAGTCGTGACAGTTATTAGAAAAATATAAAAAAAATCTTTGTCATGTACTTTTCAAATTATAATTATCAAAAAATAAATTGGAAAAACTGACATCCTGTGATGATCTATTAAGTCCTGTGACTACAAATAATAATGTTTCGTCAATATTTTTTCTGTAATGTAATCATGAATAACCCTTCTGTAGATTGCAGTTTAAAATTAAAACATAACTGCCTCAGTTTCAAATAAAATGTTAGATTTTTGCCCATCATTAAATTCAAAATAATTATATCACCTGACTTTAACCGACTGTACTGTAAAAAAATGTACTACACTACTTTGGCAAGTAATTTTAAAAGATGGCACATTTAGTCCGGATTCTAAAATGGTATGATACTTGCTAGATTACTTCTTTGTTTAGAAAAAAACAATTTTTTTTAGTGGAACCGGATTTCAGGCGAATTTTGTTTGACGAAACATTAATATTTGTAGTCACAGGACTTGATATATCATCACAGGATGTCAGTTTTTCCAATTTATTTTTTGATACTTATAATTTGAAAAGTACATGACAAAGATTTTTTTTTAATATTTTTCTAATAACTGTCACGACTTGGCCTATGGCCCGTTTCCGGCTTGACGTTGATTTCTGGGACGCCCTATATACACTGAAAAATTATTAGCGATATTACACGGTCGATTGTTGGTTATTAATTGTCTAGGTTAATAGTGTGAAATAACACACCAGAATATAATCTTACAACTGTAATTTTTCATAGTAACACCGTGTTTTTTTATATATGAAAAATAGTATTACAATGTTATTATGAATTTTTAGAAAAAATCATGTAGGTAATTTTTTCATGCAAGATGTATGGTAATCACATGGAGATTCTTATGATAGAGTATGGATTTGGTATTTTTTTACATTAATGTATGACGTGAACATGTGTAAATTTACAATAATTTTTAACAGTGTACTATCACCTGTTAAAATTATGGCAGTCGAATCTCGAACACCCTATACTTACAGTAAGTACAGTAAGTGACAATTTGTATCCATCATTTTGTAGTTCCATCTAGTGTCTATAGTAACGTTAAGTACCTACCGACTTGTTTTTCTCGTCCCACAAAATTTTCGAATCTAAGGAATTAATTGAAAATTTTACTTAATTATATATATATTGTATCTTTTTCATTTATTTATTATTTTGTCGTTAGGAATCTACTTTTGCTCTGGCGTTCCATTAATTTCGAAACACGCTGTTGAAAGAATAAGAATAATCTTTCTCTATTGATTTGGATAATCATTCCTAAATAACAATATGTACCTGTTGAGCACTTATGATAAAAAATACATTTGACGTATTAAAGTTCAGAGACCACAATGTTATCAGAAAGCACTGTCAACAAGGAACGTATATAGTCGCATTTGATGAAAAAACTGAAGCGATGTTAAATTTTAACTTTGGAATACCTATTATTATAATTTCAATTCATCTGCTTAACTTTTGTCTAAACTAAAGCTGTTATGTGAACGAATTGGACTAGACTAAATTTGAGATCTATGTCTCCAACTAAGTAATCTTATGTAAATTATTAAAGCTCGTTAAATACTTTTATTATTTGTTTACTTTGCTAAATTAAGTCACTGCTTTTTAAAGTGTATCGTAACGTAACTGTTACACCTGATAGGTACATATTTTTATTGATAACTTTATAGAATATTTTGGAAAATCTCGTACCATCCTATGCAAGTACATACTGCAAATATGTTTTTATTTCTCTGGATTTTATAAGACTTTAATTTACTTAACATGTGACATCTACTTTCCTTTTCATAACGTAAAATGTTTTGCACGTATCGCGCAATATATTTTAAGACACGCTAAATTTGGCAAATAGGTATTCATAAAAAATATATGTAAGTCATAATTCCGCATACGCTTTTTTATGGAATGGAGCAATTCATATCAAATTAGGCGTCTCTTTTTGTGTTTAATCAAAACACACAATATTTGAGCACGTTGGTATTCGTCTACAAACATGGCCTGTTACATAAACAGCCGTCACAACAACGTGACGAAAGTCAATTTATCCAGAATTTACTCAACGAGATACAAACACGTAATAAGCTCACAAAAAGTACTTGGAGAATGGTACATTCTCATACCCTTACTTTGCTGTATAAGAAAAAATCCCTCCTTATGGACTGCCATATACCTACGCTAAGATATTTCTAGCTAGCTGGTTATCTAATCTTGTTGATTATAGGGTTTACAATGAGAACCATTTTTATATATATATGTATTATCTTGAAATTTCTACATTGAACTTCTTAACCTCTTATTTCGTAATTCTAATAATAAAAAATACAAAACAAATATAAAAGTTTTTTATCGTTGTTGTCTTTATTTTTGTACTTCATGAGAATGCGGATTATTGCGCATAGATAGTTTAATTATTGGCAAGCAAATGTTTAATTTTTAAATAAATGTCAAGAAATGTTTATTACGTATTCCCACTGTCAACTGGAAATTTGTTATAAATGTATATTCATAAAGTTGTGAAAATGTTTTAGGAGTATCGTTGGTTCTTTTACGTCATTAAATAGTAGATGTAATTAATTATAAAATACGTAATAAAAAGATTTATATTTTACCTTGTACGAAACTGGAAATTTCGCTAAAAAATGTGACATCCACTGATCGTTAATCACCTACACCAACCTTGACGTAACGTAGACGAAATATATCTGACCCTGAATGGTGGTTTTTCGCTTTCATTCCATACAGATATATTCCATCCAACCCTTTGCCTATACCTGTCTGTAATTACTTTTATTGCACCTAAAAAGTTTCACTTTCGACATAAAAGTCGCTTCCTAGTCCTGAGTGAAGGCTAAACGGGTTATTTTTTATGCGGCCGGTCTACCCTTTTTTATTGATGGAATATTGTTATGTATTGCCTAAGAATTAGAGGTGCAATGACCACAAAGTCTACGGAGAAGCCAAGGGTTAAGGCATTTCGGGATGGTTGAATAATTCAGTCTGTTCTGTCGATATATATGGTAAAGTTTGTTTTATGTTAGGTTTTTAAAGTGATGCTTTTCCTAAAACGAATGGTGAGTTTTCATTTTTCATTTTATGCACCTATAAAGAAACCGTTGTTTTTTATTAATATCACCAATCACCACTTATCTTAAAATAGTGGTATTTTTTCATATATTTTTAAATCATCTTATTGGGCCTCTGTTTCAATGTATGTTTTATAACATTAGTTTATACTACAATGGATGATAACATACATCAGCTTATGTTTTATCTAAGAAACCGTCTTATATACCTACTCCACAATATTTAACAAATGATTTTTTATTTTAATGTAAATTAATTTCAATTCATATTTGTTTTCCTACAATTGATATCAATAAATTAATTTACATTATTTGACATCAACTATCTAGGTAAACTAAATAAATAAATCCATAAACAAAGCGTTTTATTATACAAGGTGTTTCAAAAAAGACATTGCAATATTGCTAGAGCTTATAGAACATTTAAGTGGGGTTTGCTTAATCAACGTACTTATTTTTGAAACAGGGCGTGTAAGATGATGTTAGAAAATCAAATTTTGGATGATTTTTTTTAAAGGACATATTTGTGCTAATATTAGATACGTTCCAACACGAGTCAGAGATTGGTTTCAAACTGTTAGAAATATTTGACCAGTTATGGTGCAAATATGTTCTCAGTGAATGTAACTCAAGAGGTAGTTGGGCGAACATTTCTGACAGATTCAAACTAGTCCCTGATCGCTATTGGAACAAGCCTATTATTATGTAGTAGCGAGTAATAAACATAGCATAATACAATTTTAACGAAATTGCAATATTCACTATAAGAACAAACTACTATTCAAATAGAAAATAAACCGTAATTTCTGTTATACAAAATATGATACTTGGAAGAGTTCGGAATTTGACACATACAGACTTGTTAAATAAGACCTATTACAGGAATCGCGTGGTTGACTTTACCACAGTTTTTGCATTTTCTTCGAAAACAGTGTACTTATTATTAAAAAATTTATTATTAGCATCTTTTTGTGTAAAATAAAATTTTACATAATAGCACGAGACTTGGAATAGGATAAAAACCCAATTTAAAAAAATACAGAATAAAATGTCAGCGGAGATACTAGCAACTAGCGCTCACCAGCGCATTCGGCACTATAAAAAATGTGCCTGCGATAGATTTTGATCAAATATGTTGTTCTTTTAAAAAATTACGTCTTACCTATATTTGATTATCTAAAATTACCTTACACGCGTATTTCAAAAATTAGTAGCTCTAAGCCATACGTTGTTAAACAAATTACACTTATTTTTCAATATTCTATTAGCCCTAGCAATATTGCCAGGTCTTTTTTTAAACACCCTGTATACTTTTAGTTCGACATTTTGATTCTATATGTATAAACAGGAAACTACCATATATTTACTTTATTTATTATTTTTTTAAATACTTACAATAAAATCTTACAATAAAATAAAAAACTATTACAGCAAATAATAAAAATAATATAGGGATAATAACATTGTGGATGTTATTTTATCGCTGGTATGGGTATTAGTTCGCAGAGTTGATCTTATGGTGGTTTGTCGCTATAAATACTTACACAGAAAGAAGTATTCCTTTATAAATAATAAAAAAGTGTACCTATTTAGATATTTTAAAGTACAAATTCGAATAAAGTTACTTTATCTATTTTTTGCAAAATAACATATTGTTTCATGTATATTTAAAACACAACGTGCACATATTCTTGTACTTGAAAGATTTTAATTAATTTAAGAAATTAGGATTTAATATTTTGGTACCTATACTCACTTTACTCACATGGTTTATGAAACTCAGTTTTCCTTCTATTGAGAAGAATACATAGCAATAGATTTGAAAATTAATAGCAAGTATCATCCTAAATTCTGTAACTCTTTTTCGCTTTATTGCCATCTTTTTTTTAATTTTAGTAGGTTATAACTGATTGATCAGTTTTGTTACTACTATGCTGGTCAGTATACTATGTTGATATAACTGTTTGATCATATGACATGAAATTACAAAACGGTTAAGCCATCCATTATAATTTAAACAAAATATGACTGATTCGGACGAAAGCCTTTATGTTGCGGTCAGTGTAGGTACCTATACATAAAGACAACATGATTATTTGTTGTAGTTAATAACAATAATGAAAGTCCTAAAATAAGTATCACATAAAAAAATATATTTTTTGGAGCACAAAATGAAATTTATCTCAAAAAAGTGTATCGGGACAGGTATTTCTCACCTTCTGTATAATTTTTTCTATTCTTACTTCCAAACTACCTTGCATGCGTCAGTGTTTGAATTTAAATTGTATTACCATTTTTATATTTGGAATTTGAAATTGACCTTCTTAAATAGAATGTTAATTAATCTCTAATTAGCAATGTAAATATAATTTAGTAAGGTATGTATTATAACATATTTATAAATATTCTACATGTAATTAAAACTTGTTTTAAAATATGTGACTGAAGAAAATTATAGCTGGAACGAAAAAAGCTTGGAATTTTTTATTCATCAGAAATAAGACTTACTAATTCTTACTCCACTGGTATATGATTAAGTAATAGAATAAATTCGTTACTTTAATCCAGAAAGGTTTTCCGAGTTATTATGCCGTGGCCTAGGTAAATGGACGCCGCCAGTCACATAATTAATGTACAGTTACATGAGCATTGGTTAGGAATATTTGACTTGCCCTTGTTGGTCCCGGGCTATATTCTGGTAGCGGACACGTTGTCAAATTTCTGAACCCCTTATATCACACCTTGGCTGGAACAATGTCATAGCAAAATATTTTAAGAGGAAGTCATAATGTATGTCACGTTTTTGTTGTACCTACAAAGGAGTTCAATAGATTAACTTGAAATTAAATACATTTTATTTAAAAATACAGGGTATTCAGTAAAGAATGAGCCATGCTTTAAGGGCAAAGATAATGTGAATTAAATCAACTTACCTTAGTCCAATTTGCTTCCTTAGGAAGTTATATGCCTGAGAAAGTACTTTTTACTTTTTTTTTTCGATAATTTTCTTATTAGCTGGGTAATTGTACTCAAATTTTTGAAAACCAGGTTCTTTTTTATTAAATAAATAAGAATATTCATTTGATTTTTTAATTAAATGTATCTGCTACTATATTAAGGATTTCTTTAAGATTTGTTATGAATAAAGATTTTTGAAAAAGGGTTACTTATTTTGAAACAACCGTCTATTAGTTTTAAAAAAGGTATACTTGTTGCGTGTCGCTAAAATGCACGTATTTGTTAATATTGAAAATAAATCCATAAATTCTAACAAGCCTCTGCAACTGGTCACTTCTATTAAGGCTGTAATGTTCGCAATTTTACAAAGCCGTTTTTATACGTCCACGCGCTTTCATATTTCTCCTCTATGGAAATTCGTATTAAGATGGAGCATGTTTTAATCAACTACAAAAAGTCTATTTTACTAGACAGTAGAGCCATATTTTCAAAAAAAAAAAAATTAGATCTGTCGCAATATTGCCCACATTTAGGACTGCGGTGAGACGTTGTTAGGCACTATTAAAAAAAAGAAAGCTGAAAAATAAAGCCGTAAATTAAAAAAAAACTCACTTTCCTATTATAGTTGTATAGTCGAATAAGGTATTTGTTTGTAAGAAAAAATTTGAATTCTTTCCTATAAACAAAAAATAATTCTAAAGGTGGCTATATTTTGCGTACTCAGATATGTCGGATTTGTGAGCCAGGTGTACTGATGAGAGCTAATAAGATCGAAACCGGTTATCCGCTTTAAGCTGTACTCGCGACAAGAATTCAGACGATTTACGTCATACGAACAAATGAATAATTCATTATATTTTCATTAAAATATTTAAGAAACTACAACTGATAGTAATAAAACTATATACTAGACTAACAGTTTGCATTACATTTTGCACTAAATTGCAAAAAATTATTATTTTTAATACGACTAAATATCGAAAATTACGTTGACAATAAAAACAAATGTGTAAAGCCCGCTTTACATTAACAATTTCTTTGTCAATTAATTGATCAAGTGACTTCGTCAAGTCAATTGACAAATGTAATACTAAAATTTGGACGTCAAATAAATTGATGAAGAACTTCGTCAAGTTATTGACAAGAATTCAGACGACTTACGTCATATGAACAAATGAATAATTCATTATATTTTCATTAAAATATTTAAGAAACTACAACTGATAGTAATAAAACTATATACTAGACTAACAGTTTGCATTATATTTTGCACTAAATTGCAAAAAATTATTATTTTTAATACGAGTAAATATCGAAAATTACGTTGACAATAAAAACAAATGTGTAAAGCCCGCTTTACATTAACAATTTCTTTGTCAATTAATTGATGAAGAACTTCGTCAAGTTATTGACGACTTAAAACTTGTTGTAATTTTTCGTTAATTTTTACTTTAATTCAGGAATACCAACCTAAAATAAATGTAAATATTGAACCAGTAACCGAGCAGCAGCAATAATAAATGCAATGTAAGCTTTTTTTGCCTTAAAATATAATTATTAAAATTACTTTTAATTTTTAACAGTTTTTGTTTCGTATACAAATGGGAATGATATAATGTCAAAAGTTAATATTACTTTTAGGTTGGTACGGGTGACATCTGACAGCAAAATTGTTAAGAAACTTGCCAAGCCCTGGACATAATGTAAAACCAACGTGTGACCTTGAATAAATTGATGAATTAATTCATCAATTTCTTCGTCAATAAATTGTTAGTGTAAAGCCAGCTTAACGTAAGACGTCTGAATTCTTGACGTGAATATAGTAGGTTGTATACTCGGTTGTATCCCTAACTTCATAGATATCGATGTGTAAATAAGACAGGTATTGGAAAGGAAACCCGCCCATAAGTTGTAAATTTTATTTTTTTGTTCATAACTTTACTACTGATCAAAAAATTGCAAGAGGCAAAATGCGTTCTAAATTCAGCAGGCATTTTTCAGTCGAAAAGGTTAACCTTCTAAATAATCTAATGAAAAATATACAGGAGTAGATACTATACTTCAACGACTTATGGATGAGAAGAATAAAAAATTCTCGTCCAGAAGTTTCACCAGCCTAAATATCCTTCAAATTTCATTTCTTAATTTCGAAGCGTTTGGAAGAAACTAAATAATACTTAAAATTTATCACTTTATGTGAAGGGGTCGTAGCTCCTAAAAGGAGGCTTAAGAGGCCTGCATTAAAATCTTTGATATTATCTACCCTCAAATATGTTGCACATTATTCGGGATCACCCTGTATTTACATGTAGCTGACAACTACTGCTAACCACTTACATTAAAGAAAAGTACCATAGACAATACCTGTAGTTATCAATTTAGCTAACTATTTTATGATGTTTATTTCAGTCACGAACAAATTAAACTGATACTGCTCTAATCTTTGCGACACTGATAATTTTTTTTGACATCTACAATATTACTTTTTAGAAATATTGGATCTCATGACACTATTATTGGAGACCTTAAATAAAACAATCCAGAACTACCCAAAAATGCGATAACTATCAATAACATTGACATAGACAGGTGTTACTTTAGTCATTGTCATAAAAGTAGCAATAATTTGTAGATTATATTTAATTGAATAAGTTATCTAGATTCCTAGTCAGAAAATATTAAACGATTTCTATTTTTAATAGCATCCACAAACATAGTGTACCTCTCTAATTTTAAATTATTTATATTTCAGTGTAACATTCTATCCTTAATTTTCAATGTTCTCGCCAAAATGTATTTTACATAACATAATAAATCCGAATTTATATCGATATCAAAAAATACATTAAATAATATGTAATCATGAAATATGTTGTTAAATAAAGTAAGCATTTATCAAACAGTTTGGCTTTACCATATCAAGTCACATAAACTTGATAATTTTAGAAAGTATTTGACTTGACCCAAAGTCAAGCTCAGTTTGAAAATAACTACTTGACTTGAAAATGCTAAAATGTGGTAGTATTTCCTAAAGATCTGTATCATTTTTCTACCTATGTATTTATTGTATATTTGTATTTTTTGTCATTTTTGATCTAAAGCAATTTTGAATTACTGATGGTATTTAAGTAAAGGCGTCATTTAAAATTATTTAAACAAAATGCAATGAAGACGTTTTTTTTTAATTTACCAGTAGCAGTAGGTATCAAAGATTTTTTATCAACACTAATGTCAACCCAATCCTATATCAATTTTCGAAAAAAGATTTTAGTTCACTATGATTCCTTTACTGATCAAACTGTTTTTCTATCCATACTATTTCTGTCCTTGGAAAAAATTATCTTCTAAAATAGTGGTCAAACCTAATATTACAACTTTCTTGTGAGGCCGTTGTCTCGGATTTGGTTGATTGGTTTAACAATATATATTTGTATTTTAATGCGGATAAAACTCAGTTTGTTAGGTTTCATACCCCGCGGAAACCACTTGTTGATTTGGAGCTTTCTGTTAATGGTGATACGAAGGTTCTTATTCATGATGATTGCTGTAAGTTTTTG
This sequence comes from Monochamus saltuarius, assembly GCA_025584915.1. Taxonomy (NCBI): domain Eukaryota; kingdom Metazoa; phylum Arthropoda; class Insecta; order Coleoptera; family Cerambycidae; genus Monochamus; species Monochamus saltuarius. The sequence goes on along the minus strand of CM046726.1, from coordinate 25,286,511 downwards.
GGTCTATATCTTGACTCGCATTTAAACTGGAAGACATTGTGAATTTTTAGCTTCTAAATTGTCATCTCTTTATTACCTTTTTTATAACATTAGAAGTGTGCTTGGCACTGACCATTTACTAAAACTGTATTATGCACAAGTGGAAAGCCGACTAAGGTATGGAATTGCTTTTGGGGCGACTCCACTCTCTCACGTGATGTTTTTGTGGCGCGATGCATTGCTGATGTCCCTAGTACACATTCATGTCGGGGACTATTCAGAAAATATAAACTTTTAACCCTTTATAGCCTTTATGTGTTTGAAATATGTTTGTTTGTGTTTAACAATAAATCTAAGTTTTTAGCTAATTGTGATGTCCATAATAATAATACTAGAGCAAGGAATGATCTGCATGTTCCTTTTTCTAGAGTAAATATTTCTTTTAAAGCTCCAAGCCGGATTGGTGTTAAAGTTTTCAACAAGCTTCCCGAAAATATAAAAATTATTAAAAATGTAAATGCCTTTAAACTCAATCTAAAATTATATCTTGTTGAAAAGTGCTTATATAGTACCGCAGACTTTTATACTTAGTCGGACATTAACTATATTGCTTATGTGTTCTTTTTATATTATGTTTTATATAGGTATTATATGTTTTATATGTACATTGTGTATGTTTGAATATTTGTTAGTTTGTAACAGTTATGAGTATGACGTTTCTTATACATTTTTTTTTTTTTTTTTATGTCTTAAAGAATAAAACATTTTGACTTTGAAATTTTGACTTTTGACTTTTGACTCTTATCATAATAATGAAAGAGACTACGGTATTTATTTATATTCGGTACTGAAACAGATCATATAAAATCATCTAAGGACCCAAATTTAAACGGTCAGTTGATTAGTATTATGAAGTACTCTTTGTCTATGCTGAAAAAAGGGATAGTAATAATATAGGTACAAAGTGGCACATTTTTTTGTGAAATAGGACGCGATAGTACCCATATCTGATCCTAGTTATTTGCGAATGCTACAAAAAAATTTCATACATCCACATGTGGATATATTCACTGTTTTCCTTACAACTTGCTCGATTGTAGGCGATGTCAGTCTATTGAACTTATATAATTCATAGGATCGGTCAGTGGTCGTGCGGTTTAAGGCGTCAGTACTTGAATCGGGATGACTAGATCGCTGTAGGTTCGACGCCTGCAGCCGGTAGACTGTATATAAGCTATATTCGTTGGAGGATTGACACCCTCTCGGCGGGTAAAGTAGGGTGGAATAATGTTGGCTTGGATCAATGTGAGAGATTGATACAGGTTGACGTTTGACTATCCCCCTAATTAATGACGTTTTCCAGGTTTCCCTCATTCCTGCACTGAATGGTGGTTAGGGCCTACCAAAATAAGTCGTCCCTGGGCGCAAATGCGGCCTGCTTAATATTAATATGTCTCCTCCTCTCCCGCACAAGTCTTTGACTTCTGGGCTAATCCTCGTTATTAGAATGAGAGGTAGAGATATTATTATATTAAAGATGCTAGTGTGGATATGAAATCCACCAGTCATGGTGTGTTATAAGGAAATATTTCAGTGTAATTTTTATATTCGAAAGAACATAAATTGTTAAATTAGTGTACGTACATCCTTACAGTTTACAATTTACCGAAAAAATATTTAAAATGAGTGATTCTAGTGCAAAATGAATAAATTGTATCCCATTTGACATTCGAGAAACGGGAAATGAAACATACGAAGCATTATATTTATTACTCCAGAAAACAAAGAGTATATATGATGGGACACTGATTGAAATGCTGTTTCTTATTATTACTTTTTTAAATCTTCTTTTTGTGGATCGTAGTAAAAGAACAATGTACAACTCTAGTGGATTGTCCATATCGCACTAGAACTACTATGTACAAACTATTATTTTCTATACCTACCTTACCAACACACTAGAAACGTAATAAGTAGGTACCAAATAGGTAAAAAAATATAACAAGTGTATTATTTAGAAATTTTGCTCTTAAAACTTATCTATATTTTAGATATACAAACAAAGATCAATATAATTTTATTTATTGTTTAACTTAAACTTCACTTTCACATTCAAATCAATTATGTTCAAATATACATAGGTATATACTGCCAATGAAATTTAAAGTTATTGATTCATGTCAATCTGCCTAAATACAATATTTTTAATCATGATATAGGTGTCTAATGTGTAATTCAATTTTCAGTTTTTTTTATACAAAGATAGATAACATTGTATAGGTAGCTCAAGTTCATTTTATCATTTTAATAATCAACACAATTTTTGGTTATACGAGTAGAGCTGATTTACAAAAACAAAAGACAATACTAATACTAACATAATACTAATCTCTTGGTGAGTACACAGTATTACGAATTGTAAAGTTAGGGAAAATAATAAGTAATATATCAACATTCTTGGACAGTGATGTTGCTTTTGATAAACTATTGCATTATCGATAGGTACTCTGCAGTAACAACCAGGGGGGGCCTATTCTTGATTTTCGAAAAGTAATCTGTATGCGAATTACATGGTTCTGTCCGTCTCAATTATTGTTGTGAGAATAAGGATAAAAGTGTCTAATTGGCATACGTATAGCTTTGCGAACATTCGAGAGTAGACCTCCAGTCATGATGAACGTTCTCTTTCGTTGATGAATGACGTGCATTCAAATAAAAAAAAATAGACTTCAGAAAACATGTAGAAATATTATAATTTATTAACAATACTGATGACGAGTACCTATTATACTTGTATATATCTACCTACTAATAAAACCCAATGTGTAGCCAGAAAAACAATTACACTTTATGTGCACGTATTATTGGTAATTTCATAAGGTGCTTTTATTATTTGTTTTCATATAAGTATGAATAACGCTCATTTTATTGCACGCCACTGAGTCATGAGTTGGTCGCTGGTCGCTGTAGATATGTGCATTGGTCGTTGCGCTATTAAAATGTCAGATTTTCATGTATTTATTTATGAAAAGCGGAACACATTAAAAGTATAGATAACTAGGTATAGGTTAAGTTATTGTCTACTACCTAAGTATTCTATGGTTGTGTACTTTTCTCCCAAGTAATAATACACACATAGTTTAGCTAACTCAGTGTTACCTGAAAAATTGATTTAGCTGGTAAATAACTGATTGAACATTACTTAATGAAGTGTGATATTATTTCAACATAGTTGGCAACCAATTATTGTATTGACTTGGGGTGAAAATTTACTCAAAAATTTTTACGGTGTAACTAAATATTATTAAGCACATAACTACAAATGTTTAAAAATCCACAAACAAGAGTTTTCTTAAAAGTTTCAAAACTTTGTTTTTGCTTAAATAGGCAGAAATACTTATGTATCAAATATATAACTTTTGAACTGGACTTTAGCTATAGATATCTATAAAAAAATGGCAGTCGGTTTATAAATCTTGTTGACTCCACATTACTGCAATATCGGAAAGTTCATTTATTCCCGTTGCTTTTACGTAAGAGCAACAAAATAAATCAATAGATATGTATAATACGTTTGACATTGGTATTGTATTCGCAATACTTTACGATCTAAATAATACTGTACATTTCTCGTTAAAATTAATTTTTTTCACACTTATTACGTGACATACAGATTAATGCGACAAATCGCCGGCAAACCGGCTATCGATATTGGGTTGGTTGGCAGAAAGCAGTGCGTCGGCAGGAGGGAAACTAGGCATGAAGAGTGGATTGACATTTGCACAGTCTGGCAACGTTAGAAAAGTTAGTTTCTTTCTTGTTGCAGACCAGAAGCCAGAGATATCTATCTATATAATACCTCTTTCACTCAAAGTTGAGGCAGTAGATATAAACTACTTGATATGTCGTCTTGAAATAATAAAATGCGTTGGTATTATCAAATAAGATATAAATATATTTATAAAGTAATAATAGTTATTTATAGATAAGTAATTTTAAGTTATTATGATTTAGAACAATAAAATTGTTATACAGTAACAATTGGGTAAAGCATAAAACTGGTAGTCCATAACCTAGGACTATTTTGGTCTTTTCACCAAGTGTGTCTATGCAGTTTTATGTACTATAATAAGAAGTGGGTCACAACAAAACATGATGTAACACTCACATAAAACATGATTTTATAGCAAGGCAACGACACGCGCCCGCTAACGGCCATTTCAAAGCTGGGAAGGTCGTTCGTTGACAGTGAAAATCGTTTAATGTCTAATAAAATATTACTACTTGTTTATGTTTAAAAAAATTGTTCCACTCTAAAAATTTTACGACTTGTAATGTTTTACTGGTTTTTGATTGCACAGTAAATTTAAGATGTAACAATTATCCTCTCAATTTTTTAAATTTGTGTTTAACATATTCATTCAGCGTAAGCAAATGTTCCTCCACTAGATGTCGCGTGTTGGTCTTTTATGAGGCTTAATATATTTTACGTTTTACAACCCGGATGCATTTAATTTCCTTCTAATTTCTTGTGCTTTATTTCTTTCTTGTTTTCATTTGTAACATTAAAATTTACTACATATACCTACCTAGATAAATTAGTGCAGGTATTCTTTCTAAATTTTAAATTAAACCTATCTTTTTTAAAACAATATGTCCTTTTTTATTTTTAAATAGCTTACGTCTCATAGATAAACCTTTCCACTGAAAGATTTCGATTTTTTGAGAATTATCGATATGTACGTATTATTGTAAAATAACATTTATCTTTACATGGATACCTAATTACAGAATCTATGTAGGTACTTACTAAATATTTCCACAATATTTTCAACAATATACCTACCTACCGCTACCTTAAAATTATAGGGTTTTATATTACATTAAACATTATTTAAGAAAAACGGGGTTTGAAATTTGGAGTAGGTATTATAAAAGTTAGGACAATAAATAAATATTAGTTACTATTTTAATGTGTTTTGATGGAATGAAGGTATCTATATAGTTTATTTTAAAATGTCTACAACTTTGTTTCAGTATTGAGTAAAAGAATAGTATTACCACAGCTTAAAGAACAATCTTTAAGCTGTGGTATTACTCAATGGCTTTAGATAAAATTGTTAAATAACAGATGTTCGCATAGGACCGACCCATTGGTAGACTGTTAATATACCTATAACTTCTTACTAACAAAAACTCACTACTACAATTTTTTTCGCAATAAAACGAACTTTTTAGTCGAAACAGCGACGTGTATGTATATTATGTGTTAATGAGCAGACATTATGAATTATTTCAAGCATTTTAATACGCTTCCTATAGTGAATTATAATTATTTTATAATTAGTGTAGGTAATTAATATAACTGAAGTTAAAAGCCAGAACAGAATATATTAGCAACTTTAATTAGCACATAATACATACTTTGAAAGTTATAGAAATAAAGTAACAATATTAACATAACTTTTCACTAAATTACGGGTTTATAGTAGATTAATAAATTATATTAAAAAAATATATTTTAATTAGAGAAATTTTAACAATTATTAAATGGTAGGTAAGTTTTTCAGTTTGTATTTGGTAGATAATCGAATTTGGTGATTTATTAATTAAGAGTGCTATCTAAAGCCACCTGTTTAAAAAATATATTTGCAAAGAAAACAAATGACCTAGTTAGTTAATTTACATCCTCATACACCCCTATAGCTAGAAACAAATACGTCCTCATATAGAGTAGCTAAAATAGACGAGAGGACCCAGGACCTAGTTGTCTAGTCAACCTTATGGTAGTAGATGCAAGTGTAACTGCCGCCATTAAACATTTTGTTGCGCACGCATCTAATCAATACTGCATTATTTCCTGCCCTTCCAATGTGTGCACTTGTTACGTGTACGTGTTAGTCAGCTGATATCCGGTAGGCTGAAATGAATGACAGGGGCACTGCTTTTCTGGTTAATGTTTCTGGGAAACATTTTCTATTATGTACACAATTTTACGTATATGATCGGAACTTATTCGTAACACCTGTTAGGTATAATTACATATTTTCTTCTATGGAATAAATGTTTATATAATACACTGATAAAAATCTGTCTGTAATTTTATATACTTTTACGTTGGCAATTTGTAACCAGCGTAAAGTTATGTAAAATTACATAATAATTTTGCAAATGAAATAAGTACATACACTGTAATATTGCATGGATAAAATTCCATATTATATTTGCTATGTGATTTTACAACTGTTATACTAAATTCCATACGACATTTCCGATACTATAATTTGTATTGATTTTGTATATTGTAATTTTTAGGTTGGAATGGTAAAATATCTAAGTATATGTAAACTGAGTAATTTAAATTTTCTTATGTTTTATAGGTATATACCTACTTACCTCTATAACTACAACTGAAAAATATGCATAGAGTAAACTTTTTCGATAACTAATATGATTGCACATAGATACCTATATGACTGAATATCAGTACTTATGTAAAAAATAATGAACAATATGCACATATCAAAAAACAAATCATACCCAAGAGTTCATGAATCAATTCAAATATCATCATTTTGTTTAAACTTAATAGTATAACACAAACCAATTTAAAAGTGTATTAATGAAGTTGAAAGGAGGGAAAACTTTTTACTTTTAATGTCATAGCAAACAATTTTCTCGGTTAAAAAATTCTTGTTAAATTGTACAAAAATATAGATTTAAATGAGATAATATAATATGCAGGATGTATTTTACTAACAAATTATTAGAAATATAATAGATATTATTATTAGAATTCAATAATAAATTCACTATGCGAGTTAAGAAATGCATAAACAGTCCTGACAGCAGCAGAAATAACATGTAGGAACTGGAATGGAATTTTTCCATCCGTCCTTTAAATGTGAATTATCCATCCCCTTCTATAAAAGTGTATTGTTCGTCTATCATTCAGTCGAAAATGTTTTTGCTGAAAAGGGAACATATTCTTGAAACACTAATATGTATATTCCTTTATTTTTGAAAATATTTAATGATATACGTGTGATATATGTATGAAAATTAATATGTTTAAGTCTATTTTTAGTTACAGTAAATTTACAATTAATTACTACAACTAATGTTAATATCTGTTGTAAACTATAACTACTTTCACTGTCACACTAACTAACTAACTAACTTAGTTGACACAGGTAATGATGCAGTTTTGAGGATTATATTTATGAATTGATAACATTTAAATTGACATAAGCTGCTGCTGCACGTGTTACAAAAGTATCATAATATATTTACTTACTCTTTTCCTAATATCCCACAAAAAGTTTTTATTAACATACATACGTACGTGCATGTCTGTCTACCACACCTTAACACAACTAAAACGCATTAGGTTAGAGGTTAGATGGATGTGCCTCTGCGCATATGCAACAGAAGTCACATGAAAAATTCTGTAAAATAACATAATAAATTGAATAAACGTAAATAGTTCCAAAGCATTGCATTGTATTATCACATTATAGGTACCTGAAATCTCATAATTTTGTTACGTAAAAATACATATATTTTTCCTTATTATATAACAATGTAAATTAAAGATTATTAGTGAATATTATGAAAAGGAGAATAACAAAACATGAAAATTTCCACTCATCAGTGTACTTTTTAAATTGAAACAAATTAACGTGTTTAATGAAAAAGTTAAAAGGTACAGTAGGTAGCTATTATTACTGTATCTTAGATTAGACTTTATTTGGGTATCTATGTTAACATATTAACAACATATTACCTGGCACTTAACTAGCCACCATTTTTCAATTGGTAGGTATTTTCTTGAAAAAATCTGCTATAGTTTTCATGTTTATTGTTATGTATGTAGTGATTTGCAATAAGTAGATGAAAATTCCAACTAAAAGAGAAAAACTTTTACACACGAAATTCTTTTAATATCTACAATGCTACCGGTAACTAAAAGGTTACCTACTTTAGCTCATCAGGCAAAAACTAATCAAGAAAGTGTATTAAGTTTGTTAAGGTAATAACTTACATTCCATTTCATGAGCATCTCCTTGCACTTCCATACATGGTTTTACAAAAAATTATCGAGATAATTAAATCGTTAAAGCTGGCGTTTAATAGAAAAAAAAAGGAAATGCATCCAGGATTCCTATTAGCGTAAAGAAACAGTAACAAGTTTAGATTTGTTAAAAGTGAAGCATTTCCCTTAACTTTTGGAGGAAAACAATTGTACATTTAGTTTTGTATCGAATTTAGTCAAAAATACTTAATAAATTATATCAATTCAAGTATAAAAGGTTTTTTTAATTTTTGCGATTATGATAGTTTATAAATGCAGTTGAATACGATTTTCTTACTGTGTAGTATAAGTATAAACCTAACAGAAAATGTAATGATAAAACTAACAAGTAAAAATATAGGTATAATAAATACTTATAATTCTTCTTATTCTAAATGTATTGTCAGCCTGTAAAATCTGTTATACTTTGAATAAAACTTGAAACAATAATTATCACAGTGAAGGGATATTTTCGCTTTGATTTCTTTAGACTGCCTCTAAAAGCAGCTATGAATTTATTGAATATCCCGTTTAAAAACGGCGCTCTTAATTAGAATATACTGTAGATACCTACACAATGAAAATGATTTTTTATAGGTATATTTGCCAGACGTAATCTTTTGGTTCAGGAAGCCAGCAGCAATACACTAATAGAATTTTGTTTGCTATTAATTTATTATCGAAAAATTGTTAATTAAAAATTACAAAAATACAGTTATATGTATAGTTTGGGATGATGGAAAATGTAAAGACATGACGATTATGTTCAAAATGTGTGTAGAATCATTCACAATTTTTTCCTTTTCTTATTGCCTCTTACATTAAATTCAATTTGATTGTAGATTTTTTAAAATAAAATATATCAATTAGCTCGAAAACGATACATATTGTCAAAATGACATTGGTTATTTTGTTTTTCTTTAAAATAATGTTCCTATTATAACAAAGTGACTTATTTTTCAATGAAATATAAATTTATACCCTCCTCTCCCAACTACTTCCATGATATATGTGTATTAAAAAAAATGTTCAGTTGACGGTTAGGTATATTTGTATATAATGAATTTGAGAATCTTACTAAATTTTATGTAACGAATGCAGTTGTCTAAGGAGTTACCTATACAAAAATGTGACTATTCAAGTCGACATACATGTCGATCTTATTGCGAACATTTTGAGATTTGCCACTTTATCTGTAACGCCTTATCTGTAACACCCTGTATATTCTAACATTGCAGTTACATTTTCAAACACAAATTTCCATAACATATTTCCTGAAATGAAGTCTGAGGCGAGATTGCGTATATTAAAACTTTTCCAATCTTGCAAAAATCCCACTAAAGCTCAGATGATTTGGAACGTTTAATATACGTGGCAACTACCAAAGTTCTTGTTCGTTAAACGTATCCCATCAACAAACAGTTCAAGAACGACACATGCTGCAATCCATTCCATAATATTAACTTTATATTACCCATTTCGACCACGGCTATTCCAAGCTCTACCATCACGATCAGAACGCTTGGTATTAACTGTACTTATAAGAGAGAATTTGTTGAAATAAATAATTTCGAAGATTATCATTTATTATATATATTTTGACATTGGAATGAAGCTAAATATTTGTATTATGGTAGGTAAAACACTAAAGATTAGTTATTTTAAATACCTACCTAACTAAAATAGCAATGTGTGTACCTATAATCAAAGTTATGTCAAATGGTCATATAAAAACTAGTTTATAATAACTAACATGCATTTTAATTTTCAACTTAATTAATTCAGTAAAAAACAGATTTTATACATCTAATTTTTTTTCAAATAGATGAACAACACTTAGCTATATAATCATCACTGTGTAGTTAATCTATTAAGCTAACAACTTTTGTAGAAAATATGTATCTCATTTCTTCAATCCAATCCGCATATTTTGCATTTCTTACAACTAGATAGTCACAGTTATTTTGTAGCAGACGTAACTTAACAATGAAAATATTTAAAATATTCTTGTCGAAATCCAATGATACAATCACTGTTTCTACTCTTATATTTCTTTTTCGACGAACAGCTAAAGTTCTGCAATTTTTTTGTAAAATAGGTAGGTACCTCTTGATTGCGTAAAATGTTGATCATAATTAAAGAAACAAAATTAAGTTACAATTACCTATTTCAATTTTATCATAAAAAAGATTATGTGGTACACCTACTTAATACGATATAAAGAGTGTTACATTTTAGTAACGTTAATTTTTTAGACTAAAATAATGGGACTTTTCTTATACCACGTTTCATTTCGGAGCTCCATTTTCAAAATACTTGGTGTCCAAACAAATAGTTATTTATGCAACAAGTGCAAAAACCAAAAAATATTATTTATATTAAACTAAGTCTAGAAAAATGTGACGTCGATTTGAACGTTTATGTTTGTCATGATGACAAAACGCTGTAGTAGAATGACAGATGAATGCAATAAACATTTTATTGCACTAGTGCAATAAAGAACCACTTTTTCCACTAAATATAGTTCAATAAAGTATTGTTTTTTGCATGAACGTAGAAAAAATTTTTAAACTGATTTTTATTCATAGTTCCGGTGATTTTAGAGATATTTGTTTAACATTTGGGCAAATTTTTTTGTTAAGTCGGCACACTATGTAATTTTGGTAATACCAACGTAACTTTCATATTTTTTTTTGTGTACACCTAGGTATAATTTCAGAATATTTGTTTTTAGATAGAGAGTGTTTTTATTCAATTTTTGTCACTCTTATAGGATTTTGATTTGAGGCTCGGTTTACGAGATATCGCAACTTTTTTGGATTTGCTGAATATCGCTAAGTATTAAATGGCAATTTCCATTTTATTCAGTAAATTGTAATAAACAAAACGGTACAAGAAATACGTAACAAAAAGCGAGATATTGTCAGAAGCTATTTATTTGTGGCATAATTTTAGTTTTCCTTTAGTTTTATTTTAAACTGTCAAACTTGACATCCGTTTAATATTTTTACTACTATTTTGAGAACGAAAACAGAGAGTTTTTCGAAACGTTAAAAATACGGAAGTGCGCGATAGTGATGTGATTTTTGTTATTTTTTACTTATCTGCTTTTTTCAGTGCGAGATTTTTTGGTTAGGCAAACTTAGTTTCAAAAATAACCCTTAACTGATCCGTTTGGCGCAAGGGCTTATTTAATTAATCTTTATTTTTTTTCAGAAGTCTGGCAAAAACCCAATAAAACTAAAAAAAGCGAGAAAGGCAAAAAATGTAACTAAATGTTAATATAGGTACCAGCTTTACCTTCACCTGGGGCTCTTTGAATGAGATACTAATATATATATATATATTGGAAAATATGTCGTTTCAGCCTAAAGTGATCTCCACCTTGTATAATTCGTTCCCTTAGCTGTTGATCAGTTACCTAGTATTAGAGCCTTATAAACGAAATCTTTTATAAAATCCTAGAAACTAAAGTCTTACATGTTGGGGTCTGGGAAACGGGATGGCCATTTAACAGGTCCAAGCCGTCCTCTGTCAGTCCACTGATTAGGAAAGATTTCATTTAAATGGTTCTGAACATTTTGATGAACATGAAAGAGTTTTGTAAAAAAATAAAAATTCATTAGAATTTATGAAAGATTTCGGTTATATAGTTCCAATAACTAAGTAAACAACAGCTAAATTAAATGAACGAATTGTAAATTGTAAAATGAAGAGCACTTTAAGATGAAACAACATATTTTCCAAAGTATTCGTTACTGTCTTATTAAAAGAGTATGAATTAGAGAACATTTAGGTTAATTGAGTTAAATTTTTGTCTTTTCTTACGGTTTGTTGTTAGTTATACCACTTTGTTTATTTCAATGAAATAAAATGGGAATGACCATTTAATACTTAGCGATATTTAATTTGGGTCAATCCTAACATATCCAAAAAAGTGGCAATATCTCATAAATCCAGCCTCAACTCAAAATCTTGCAACAGTGAAACAAATTGAACAAAAACACGCGCTATCTAAATAGAATATTCTGAAACCATAGGTCACTCAGAGAAATTGGAAAGGTATGTGGGTACTACCTATAATCTCAATTTTCTACGTTCATGTTTTGATATTTTAGAGTAAAATTATACAGAGTGCCGACTTAAGATAAAAATATGTGTCAAATTTCAAACAAATATATGTAAAATCACCGGAGCTATCAATAAAAACCATTTTAAACTTTTAGACAGGCTGTATTTTGAAAATAAAGCTCCGAAATGAAAACTCGCATAAGAAAATGCCCATTAATTTTGTTCAAAGCATATGTGATTAACGGATTGACCTACTAATTTGTAACACCGATTTAGTAGGTACTTATGTAAACCTACAATGACGTTTCATGATTTTAAAATCAAACAAAGACATATGTGTATAGGTATATGGCAAAATGCTTTATAACTCGCACTTCCTAATGGCATTTCTACCATTTATTTTTATATATGACAATATCTACTTATTATAAGTAGGTACTTTGGAATGATAAGGAATTTAACTTAACTTAATGATTTTAAAATAAATCGAGCAAATTAAATACAGCCTTGAAATTGTTTACTGAAATCAAAACTTAGTTCATGGCCGAATCATGTATGTAGGTAATCGCTGTTGGTACACGAGTAACCGATTTCAATCTAAAAATGACAATTCAAATTTTTGTATGCGATTTTTCTTTCAACGAGTCTTGTTTTTAGAGCTATTTTTAGATTCAATTCTGGTTTCATCCTCCAGAGATTCTGTAACTTATCAACTAACACATATTATGCGCCTTAACTGATGGGGTTGAATGAAAACAACAATCTGTCTTTCAATTCATAACAACGTTTTAAACAAATATATTGTTATATATGGATGTTTATATGTTGTAATTGGATATATAATTTATCCCTAAGTATAAATTGAAAAAGTGCTTATTTGTTTTATCACAAAAATCGTTAGCATTAACGTGAAGTTGGATAAACTGAGAAACTATTGCTTGCCTATTATTATTTCCCTAAGAAAACTCCTGTAGCTGTTAAAATATTATAGATGTATACAAAACCTTATTTATAAGCCTCCAAATTTCTATAAATTTGTTTAAAACGTGAAGTGATACTAAGCAAGAGTTCCTAAGGCATTGGAGAGTGCGTGGAGAACCATGTGGGAGAATGTTTATTCTAGGCACTTTTTATTTCAAAGGATGACTAGTAAGTTGTTTTATAATTACCTATTTGTATTTAAATTAAACTAATTAAGTATCAACTTTTTATTTTAGTCTACCATCACTATAACGTGTTGAATTTTTGTGAGATAATATCATTTAAGACACGAAAATATATAATGTGGAATGTTAGAAAATAAATAACGGAATACTTGAATTAATAACATTCCTACTATTATATGTACATCTGTTTTATCTATGTAGTTACATTAAACATTTAAATTCTCAAAATACACTTACATATTAATAATGTTCGTAACTCATGAAATGCATTTCAATTTAAGTTGAAATATGGGTAAAACATTGTATTTATTGTTTTTTTCATGGCAGTACAATTTTTAATTAATACAATTTTATTATAAAGTTAATAGGTAGATATATGTTTAGTTTTAGAACAGCATTATCAGGATATAAAAATGTCCTCTTCTATTCCATTCGTTCACCATACACAGTAAAAAATAATATTGAGTAACCTCAAACCCTTTTGTGAGTGAAATTATTTTAGTGTTGAATTTTGATTAACGAAACATGTTAATAAAGAAATAAGCTTATCAACAGAATTTTTGGTTAGAGAGATGGTTTTCGAAAAAAACTCAATTTTGTGTTTGTAGTAAGACATAGTTCAATATAAGTTAACTTAAACGTTGTTCATTGTTGCTCACAAAAGATTTATTTAACTCACACATAACTGAGTAAACATTACTCAATGAATGTTGTTATTATTTTAACGCAATCCTGTGTGGGCTCGTTTTAACAACCAATTTTGGTTAATTTTAGATCACACCATTATTATACTGAGAAAATTCAAGTCTACTGAAATTTTTGTTGTAGTAGCCTATGTAGCATCTAGAAGTAAAGACATAAAGTACCTAATAATTTAGGAAGAGAAAAAATATCACCCAATAGTTTTTAAGATTGTACCCGTGTCTATGTTATAAATTTTAAACAAGGTTTTACCCACTATAAATGCTACAATTTTTCAAACAGATCTAGTAAGACAAGTTGAGTATACATTAGGTATTTATACTTACGTCTTTTGCATTCTTAGGGTGTAGAAATTATATTGCAGATCACGTTCCCACCCTTTGAAGTGGCACCTGCAAGCAGTGTTTAACTGGTTTAGTCACTTAGTTAATTAACTCATGTAATTAAGCCTCCCAGTTTTTTGCCTCATAAAATTAATGAAGTAATATTTTCCAGAAAATTGCATTGCATAATTTTGTACAACACAAATTAGCTTAAGGTCTTTGCCTATTTTTTGCAAGGGAATTTAATATAAATACTAAAATCCTCCAATTTAAAAAGCAATTCCATGCGTTAAATGAAGTAATTATTATTGCATAAAATAAATTAACTATTAAAAAGTAAAAGCATAATATGTTATTAATATCTACTTGTATTTATAAATTGTGCTCTTTCCACTGGAATTCGGTACTGTATGCATGTCGGAAAATGGTTTTCCTTCGAGTACGCATCTACAAAATATGTGAGGAATACGAAATGGAATTTTTGATGGAGATTGCACAAATACCTTCAAGGGATTGAATTATATCAGATGCCTTTCAGACTTGAATAGAGTATTTTAGCAGAAACTTGTCAGATAAAGTGAAATAAATCTATATTCTACAACAAGGAACACAATGAGATTGATTAATCTATAAATTTTGAATTTTGAACAATTTAATGTGATTTGGAGAAGTAACTGTATGAAATATTTAAATACAATGTACCTATTATAACTATATCTTAACTATAGGTTAAGTAATAAACATCGGCAATCTGACAACATTAAGATTGTTAGTAAAATTTCAAATCAATTATGTTTAACTGAATATTGATTACTAAAACCTAAAGCAGTTAAACCATTGTTGAGAAGAAAATGTTATATTGTGGCTGTGTTATTATTGTTCATAGAACTGGAAAGGCAGATATTATTGAAATGGTACTATATGTATATGGTGTTCTACTTAAAACCTCACAGATATATCAAAATTATTTAAGTTTTTCAAAAAATGCTTACCTATAAATGATTTTAATTCTGAGTACAAAATTATTTACTTTTTGATCATTTAATAAAACTGCATTTTTTATTTATCTGGATTGTAAACAATATCTCGAAAACTAGTGACTTTTCGGAAATTATATTATAAGAATTGCTCAGAAGTTAAGGTACCTAGATCACTCTTTAAAATTATTTTTTTTGTTTTATTTTGCTTTATAGTGCATCTATTTCACTCATAAGTACAGGGTGCTCCAATTTCGTTCTAATTACAGGGAAATTAAAAGAGACAGAAAGAGTTTTCGCATTTTCATAGACCTCTTCGTTTTTGAGATACAGGACGAAATTTAAAATAACTACTTTTTAAGGGATTCTTTGTATCTCGGATAATAACAGATAATAATAATAATAATAATAATAATAATAATAATAATAATAATAATAATAATAATAATAATAATAATAATAATAATAATAATAATAATAATAATAATAATAATAATAATAATAATAATAATAATTTATTTCCTTCAGACAAAGTAGTTCTATGTATAGGAATTGTCAAGACTTATATGCTAAATTAACCTACTACAATAAAAGAAATCACTTAAAGTATAAAAACACTTATCGATTAAAAATAATTTTAATTGTCGCTTAAAATGTATTAAATTGTTTGCACTCTTAATATCCTTGGATAAATGGTTATAGATCTTTAAACCTAAACAAATCGGTGAGTTGGTGGCCACACTATATTTAAAAAATGGAATATGAAAGTTTTCATTATATCTTGTATTTAGATTATGAACATTGAAATTTGTACAAAAACGTGATCTATTTTTATAAATGAATACCGCTAATTCTAAAATGAGGATACTTGTTAATGATAACATTTTTAATTCTCTCATAATCGGCCTACACGAAGTAGTGCTTGACACACGTACAATACACCTTAAAATTCGTTTTTGAGCTACAAAAACATCCGCAAATGAAGTGGATCTTCCCCAAAAACAAATACCATATCTTAACCTTGATTCGACTTGGCAGTGGTAAAAGTTAATCATCTGTTCGATTGTAAGCAAATTGGATAAATTTCGAATTAAATAAGATACAGAATTTATCTTTTTTATTAGCTGGTTGCAATGGGATCGCCAGTTCAGGCATTCGTCGAATGTAATTCCAAGAAATTTTACATCTTTGGTCTGAGATATACTGTCATTGCCTATTTTAACATCTATATTATTGCATCCCTTTTGCCAATTATGGAAACGGACTAAATAGGTTTTATTTAGGTTCAAATTTTGGTTATGTACACTGTACCAATCATCTAATATATTTAATGTATTATTACATTTAACTTGTAAATTTAATTGTGACTTATCCGATATAAGTAATGATTGATCATCAGCATACATAACCAGGAGAGCGTCCGTTACCAATTCATCCAATTCATTTACATACAATAAAAACAATATAGGTCCTAGTATCGAACCTTGAGGAACTCCCATATCAACCCCTTTATATCAAGAATTGACTCTAGTAACACTACCCTTCTGCGAATGAACCAGACTTACATATTGTTTTATACCTTTTAGAAAAGAAGAGAACCAAGCCAGGGTTATACCACGTATACCATAGGCGTATAATTTGCTTAATAATTTATCCTGATCTACACAGTCAAAGGCCTTACTTATATCACAAAACACACCTACTGGACATTCTCCATCCTCAATATACTTTATAAGCCTTTCATAAAATGCATGAATCGCAGTAGATGTTGACCTGCTACTTTGAAATCCATGTTGACTATTACTTAAAATATTGTATTCTTGAAGAAATTTCATAAATCGATCTAAATATGCATATTCAAATATTTTAGCAAAAGCTGACGAAATATTTACAGGTCTATAATTGTCTATGACTTGTGGGTCCCCTTTAAATAAAGGTACAACTTACTAACCTTTAAGCATTTCGAAACTTTCCGGTTATAAAAGACAAGTTGACCAAAAAGGTTAGGGGTTCTATAATTACCTCTACAATTTTTTTTACAATAAACATTGGAAATTCGTCCGGTCCTGCAGAAGGCTTGTTTTTTAACTTATTTTTTAACAAGGCTAACAACTCCTGACTTATAAAAGGCTTTAGAAAAAATGAATTTTGGGAATTACAAATATCAGGAGTATGTGCGTAATTTTTACTTGACAAGTTGCGTTTATCTTTAGGAGCATTAATAAAAACTCATTAAACTCTGAGGCCACCGTTACTGGATTTTCACATAGTTTATTTCCATATTTTAAGGTGATATTTTGCATATGTTTAGTTTTCCTGACATTTGATTTATAATACTCCACGCAGTTGTTGACGGATTATCAGATTTTATTATTTTTCTTGATAATACTTTTTGATATTTTGTACTAATAGTGCATGCCTTTTCTTTGCTTTATTGTATTCTATTGACCACTCTGGATATACTATTTTCATTCTATACAAATCTCTAAGTTTAGAGCCTGATATCTTCACTTGTTCATTAACCCATCCCTTATTATTTTTACCATTATTATAGTATCTATACTTACGCATGGGGAAACATACATTAAAATAATAATTGATGATATTATGAAAACTTTCATATGCCTCGTCAACATCATGTCACAAATATTTCGTGCCAGTCCTCACCTGATAAAAAAGTTAAAAGTATCAATCGCACCTGCATTATAACTTCTTTATACTGTACACCACAAGATATCGTAGTTATTGCATCTAAATGAGCTTCCAACAGTACAGATCTGTGATCAGAAATAATATTATCTTCTACCCATACGTTATCATAAAGGCCTTACTTATATCACAAAACACACCTACTGGACATTCTCCATCCTCAATATACTTTATAAGCCTTTCATAAAATGCATGAATCGCAGTAGATGTTGACCTGCTACTTTGAAATCCATGTTGACTATTACTTAAAATATTGTATTCTTGAAGAAATTTCATAAATCGATCTAAATATGCATATTCAAATATTTTAGCAAAAGCTGACGAAATATTTACAGGTCTATAATTGTCTATGACTTGTGGGTCCCCCCTTTTAAATAAAGGTACAACTTTACTAACCTTTAAGCATTTCGGAAAATTTCCGGTTATAAAAGACAAGTTGACCAAAAGGTTAGTGGTTCTATAATTACCTCTACAATTTTTTACAATAAACATTGGAAATTCGTCCGGTCCTGCAGAAGGCTTGTTTTTAACTTATTTTTAACAAGGCTAACAACTCCTGACTTATAAAGGCTTTAGAAAAAATGAATTTTGGGATTTACAAATATCAGGAGTATGTGCGTAATTTTACTTGACAAGTTGCGTTTATCTTTAGGAGCATTAATAAAAACTCATTAAACTCTGAGGCCACCGTTACTGGATTTTCACATAGTTTATTTCCATATTTTAAGGTGATATTTTGCATATGTTTAGTTTTCCCCGACATTTGATTTATAATACTACGCAGTTGTTGACGGATTATCAGATTTTATTATTTTTCTTGATAATACTTTTTTGATATTTTGTACTAATAGTGCATGCCTTTTCTTTGCTTTATTGTATTCTATTGACAACTCTGGATATACTATTTTCATTATATACAAATCTCTAAGTTTAGAGCCTGATATCTTCACTTGTTCATTAACCCATCCCTTATTATTTTTACCATTATTATAGTATCTATACTTACATGAAACATACATTAAAATAATAATTGATGATATTATGAAAACTTTCATATGCCTCGTCAACATCTAATGTCACAAATATTTCGTGCCAGTCCTCACCTGATAAAAATAAGTTAAAAGTATCAATGGCACCTGCATTATAACTTCTTTTATACTGTACACCACAAGATATCGTAGTTATTGCATCTAAATGAGCTTCCAACAGTACAGATCTGTGATCAGAAATAATATTATCTTCTACCCATACGTTATCATAATCAGTATTACTAAATATCTGATCAATACTAGTCGCTGTACTGCTGGTTATTCTAGTTGGCCACCTTACCAAAGGTTTTAAATTAAAACTAGAAACCATGTTACAAAACTTAATAAAAATATCATAGCTTCTAGAACCTACAGTAGAATCCACATTAAAATCCCCACTTAAAATTATATTTGCATTAGGACAGAATAATGATATCGGAATGGTGAACATTGCTTTTGATAGAGTTTTTTACGTAGAGTTCAGTGGGTTACTTGTAATTTCTCTACTGGGTGTCTCTTTTAAAATATGACCCAAATATATAAATTATTTAAAATTGAACACCTTGTGTTGAACAATAGTTGCTACTCTATATTTTGAGAATTATCAAATTGATTATACCTACTGCTGTCTGGTGCGTCAATAGTGGGCAGACCCAGAGACACCGATAGCGGGCCTGTCCCCACAGAGCCTAGCCCGAGAACAACCAGGGCAGGTGAAAGAATCCCAGCTAATGCTAGGGATGTGCATTTTAACTCTGTTTCTGGCAGCTACCAGTTACCGAGGTAACGGCATAACAACCCGGAAATCACCATGTATCAAATAATGGACATCATTATTTATAAATTACAAGGACATTAGTCGACAATAGTGATGGATATTAGGTATATTTAAATTTTTACAGTGAAACGTATTGTATAAAAATAAAAGTTGACCCATAAAACATGATATTCGGTATTAACATTTCACACTTTACGCCAAAGGTATGCAACCCAATCTAAGGAAAACAGCATTTGCGCCTTACATTAATTAAAAGCAACATGTTCTGGGTTTATTCAACATTCCCTTCTTATACTATACTCCCTCTAGAATTAGAGCCCCTTATATAAATAATGGATATAAGACGAAACGAAACTCTCAGAAAATACAGTCACGTTTACTTTTACCCTTGAGTTTCTGAATTATAAAGCTTATGTTTTTATTAAAATTTATTCTACACTTTGTTAACGAGTAAACAACATCATATATTCGTATTTCCTCTTGAATTATATGATTTTGTACGATTCTATATTCGAATTTAGTTTGACATCAATGGGGGAACGCTTTTACCATTTTCATGAATGATTCTAGTTCAGGACTTGCAATGTACTTTTTTGTTTGTTTTCGCTCCTATATTGATCCAGCTGGAAGTATCCAACTTGCAATATTGGCAAATGCGCTGAATATAAATAGTTTCTTTAACAGTCTTAGTGTAGTATCTTAATAAGCATTAGTTATATTATCAATTATGAAGTACCCATCTACGTGACTACATATTTTAAGTACAAAAATGTAAGTTGTAGTTAGCTATAAATGTATTAGGTACCTAATTTATATCAACTTTTTAGGGTCTCCGGAATATAAGTGCCGATATCTACTAAATAGACTTATGTATCTGACTCAAAACAACAAAAAAACTTATAAAGAATTCTAAAATGAGTTTTTCTACAAACACATTTATGAATTAAATAAAATACAAAACTGTGTTACAACTAAGGTTAAGTAAAAGCTTCTGTAACTTAATTGTTTATAAGTTGCTTTTTATCATTATTAATCAAGTAAACAATAGAGGTTTCTCAAGAAATCGTTAAAACCATAACGTACGACAACATTGCATCCATTACCTGCTGCTGTTAACCTCAAATTATTATTACTAGTAGTAGTAGTGTTGCGGCTAGTGCATTTAGTTTTTCAGTACCTAGTGTTTGCTTGATATTTTATGTGAATGTACCTTCGCTTGCTAAGCTTTATATTATTCAGTTTTTAATTGTTTAAAATTAATTGGTATTTTTAGAAAACACTATTTTAAGAATTTGGTGCTCTTAGAATTAGTGTATATCACCAAAAACAAGTAGATACTACCTATACGAGTATACTTACAATAGAAAGAATTTGTCTGTTACACTTTTCTCTGTTATCATTAACTAATATTTGAAATACGTCTATATTTTAAAAATTTTAAAATTTTTGATAGAGTAATACTGGCCACCATCCATCATCAAGTTTAATTTCAGGTAAATACAAAAAAATCAGTGGCCAAAATTTAATATCTCATTGATAGGAATTGTAGGAGATTTGATTTATATTAGCTTAAAATACCTTTCTAATTCAGTAAAAAATGTTACAAAAGCTAATAATAAAGAATATATGGGTAGATATTGGGGGTGTAATTTAACGTTGGTTGGGGCTTTTGTCCGTTTCACACAATATTATTAATACCTAAACAAATATATAAAAACTTTTACATAAAGGGTACACATTATTAAAGTAGATATGTCATATTTAATTCATTGACAGGCTGTCATTTTTGTCATTGTCGATTTTTAACTTCAAATAATTTTAATTTTTATAATAGTTTTTATAGTTAGATATTTGACTCAAGTTAAAGGAGGCCACCTGAAGAAGCAATCCTAAAAATGCAGAAATAGGTCAGATATTTATAGAGTGTTTGCATTAAAGCAGGTTAGTAAATTTAGATAGATTAATTTCTTTAGATAATTATTGAATAGAGCTTTGTCTGTGGAATTGTTCATTAGCATACCTAGATGTTTGGTATCAGAGAACATACATATGACTTCATTGATAGGAATTGTACGAGATTTGATTTGTATTAGCTTAAAATACCTTTCTAATTCAGTATAAAAATTTATGTTGCAATACTGTGTAAAGCAAATAATTACGATTTGTTGAAATTTAAGTATTACCAACATAACGTCATCAATTTCTTTACCAATTTATTTGATCTAAATTTATTGAACGTAAAAGAGAATTTACAAATGATTTCATTATTTTTTTAATAGGTGTACCTACTGTAAAGGTATTAGGGTAAGTAACCATTACCAAGAATTGCTGCACATCTAAAAAGGAATAAAAATATTACTTTTACAGCATGAGCTTTTATAGAACCTTAAAATATAAAACATGACAACCGTACTATTTATGACCGCATAGAATGACCACTTCCTTTTTATATAATCCTTTGAATTTACTCTTGCTTTCTATAATAATATAACCTTCAACATTGGCCCCTAACCAAGTTTATTTATGATTTCGGTTTCAGTGATTTTCAAGCTATTTTTAAGTAACAGTTTCTCACAGCTTGACTTTTTTCTTAATGTAAATAAAAGCGATCTTCAAACAAAATTTAGTTTACAGGCAAAAATAAGAAGCAAAATTGTGGTCGCGACTTAAAGCCATAAAGACTGTTATTATTGATTTCTAAATAATTAAAATATCTTCCATGCACACCAAATATAAGAATGAGAATGTAACGCATTATTTTAAATAAATTTTCAAAATTCCATTCCTTGTAATTATCCATATATTCTAGTAGTGCCTATAAAACTTTCAATGATCAAACCATGATCAATCAATAAAAAACAAAGACATTTTACATAAATTGTATTCGTAATTGATATTACTATTACTCTACACCTCAGCTTGATTTACTGCAATTTTTTTTTAATTTCTTCTTAAATCATATTGTTCTATTTGAATTAAATAGCAAACGGAACGGAAAAAACAATTATGCTTTTATTATTTTATATGTTTCGAGTTTTTTTTCTAGGTAAATGTCTACGAAAACCATTTTGTTTTGTAAAATGAAGCAATCCTTGATAACATACCTATTTAGAAAATTGCAGTCAACCAAGCCGAGGGGTGTATATAGATTAACATTGCAGCTAGGTAGGTATCTTTTTATTTACATTTGGAATTATAAGAAATGCTAAGCAAATATTAAAAAAGTCGAAGACTTCAGATTAACAATTTAAAAAAAAGTCCTTTACCTTTGAGGTACTTATTATATTAATGATTTGCTCTTCTATAATCGGAACTCATTTATGGTACCAGAATAATTAAAAACTACAAGGAATGACATTTTGAATCTGCTCAGAATTCATTCTCGTAGAGTAGATTTAATAATAGTACGAGCCTAGAAAGCTTTAAAACAACTAGAGCAATACTACCGTGCTAAGCTTCCAACTAGCACCAAAGTAACACTGAGACTGGAACCTTCAATGGGTAACTATTACGTAACCGCCATCAAATTTGCTACTTTGGTACATAAATAACTTCATACAGCAAAGTTATAGTCATCTTTCTACTTTACAGTTGTGTGACTCCTAACTAGCTCTCTTAATTTTAGAGAGGTCTCAGTTACCAGTGGGCTGACTTTTAAGTTTTCAAAATTGGAAAGTGGGAAGTGATCATGGCAGCGACTAGCTTTTATTACTAAAATATGACTTGAAAATCGCAATCACTTTTAAGTAGTTGTCGCGACGTTCAGGAAACCTTAATTGTTTGTTTAAAGTAAAGTTTACCCATGTAGTTTCCCAAAGTTGAAAATCTTATTCGTCATTGTGTAATGTCTGTATTTGATCATATCACTTGTGGAGTGTAGTTTTGCCTTTGTGAATATTATCATATTTTTATAACTTTTAACTTAGCGCTAAGCATGGATAAAACCCTATAAAAAATATATATATACTAAACCATAAACTGACCCAGACTAAATATCTGAATCATAACATAATATAAAAACTTCAAAAAACAAAACATGCAACAGGGGTAACGAGCAAAGCTACAAATAAATATAGAAATGTAATAAAAAAAATAATGTAAGGATAAGTATTCAGCAAGGTGTATGTTCAGTGTAAATGTCAGACGTACCGCGTTCAGAATGAAGAGCAGGTATGTTACTAAGAAGTGGCAGTGGGAACGTTGAGTTGACAATGTGTGGTAGTCACAGCTTTACTGCTATTATAAAATAACGTATCAATTACTTTAAAGGTGCGTTTCTTAGAGTAGACCTCAAAGTAAGATTTACGAAATGCGCCATTTGAACAGACATGACCTAGGTGGCTATTAATGCCAAATATTAACCTTAATTTCACAAATAAAACTTGTCATTATTTATTCTTCAAATTAGAATATCCCATTCACACAATGTTATTACATATTTTAGACATCATTTTTATTAAAACATATACATTTTAAAGGCTGGATTTGGAAATTTTATCACTATGCTTGGCACTAAAGTTTCATTTGTTTTAATTTTTGAGTTCGGACCACATTAATATATATTTCACAGTACCTACCTACATGTATATTTATAAGTATCTGTCTAAACACCTGCTTGATTCAAAGTTAAGAAAATGGAATATGTAGAAAAGAATGAAATGTAGCAATATAACTGACAGACAAAGCAAAAAAGAAACTGATATGGAAGTGTGGTGGGAGAGTGTTCAAGTTCCTTAAGAGTTGCGGTTTCCACTCCGCGACATTTCTACAGAAGCACAACGTAGCTGAAACGTGGCCGTTCAAGTTCCGAAAACGTCACCGGAACGTAGTAGGTACGATAAACTTATTCCTCATGTTTGTAGTAGGCACGTAATGAGAGCGTTTCGACTACGTGATCATGGCTAGTAGCAACACTTTAAAGTATCTACAATAGTTGTAATACGTTCCAACGTCTAATTGTGCTAATTGGGCAGAAGGTCCTAAATGACAAAATTTATGATTTTATTCTGTAGTAGGGTGGAAACGCCTAAGAACACGCATGTCTTAGTACGCATTTGTTTTTTTCAGTAGTTGACAAAAATTTAAATGGGAGTGACAGCATAAAATTTGTTTGTAGTCCAGCTTCACTGGTATGTTTTTACAATTACGGGTTGTTGTTCAATCAATAATATGGAGTCTTGTATTTGACCTTTAAAATCTTGTAAAATGTTTGGCTATAACTTTGCCAGTGAAGGTACCCACTCTGTACACAGCTATAGCGGCGCATACTAAATTTGAAGAAATATAGATTTTAGAAAAATATACTTTTTGTATAATTTTATCAATTTGCTATTAAACATGACCTACCATTTTAGTAACATTCTGTATAAATTGAACAGTTTGAATTGAATATTGGCACAAATAAAAATTTCATTTTTTATTCTTGTACACTATATTTTATTAACCATAATCATTTGAATTATAACACATTGCATCCTTTTAGTGCAATTCAGATAACAACATAGAACCACATGCAGTCATTTTGATAGTTTGCCAGATGCCTAATAGTGAGTACTGTCTTATTCATAATTGCTGAAAATAATTTCAAACAATATTAAACTATTATTAAGGAATTGGAAATTTACACCTATTTATTTATTTGATTAATACGGCAACAATAAAAAGTAGGCATAATTCTATGTAAATCAAAATCATTTTTTTACAACCAAACGATAATTGCTCACAGCTCTTGGCATTATTTTTGATTACAAGTGGTTATATGAGACGATCGTTTCAAATTATTTGTTGTTTATCTTATCTAGGTGCAGCAGCAGACTTGATAAACTGTACATAAATACAAGTTATTAATGGCTTCTGGCAGCGTGTCTCTGATTTTTTAGTAATCTAGTTAAAATGTATTTGTTTTTAGTTGATATGTAACTTTCTAGTGCATTCAACCTTTGTTTACTGTTTTCAATTAAAATCTAACTCGTGATATATTTTTCTGGATCAAATTCTGGTTATCTTGTTTTTCTGTGTATCATGCTTCTTCACATTCGCACATGATATGATATGATATGCTGCGTGTGTTGCAATATTACATAATTTACAATCTATATCTTCATTATAAAGTCAGGTGGTCCTTGAGACTGCAGTGTCAAATGAGCTAATGAGGAAACATACCACTGCGTGAGTTGATTATATCCTAATAACAGTAGTTTTTAGTATTTCTCCTTTATGGTCGTTTGATGGAACCCTTATTATGTTTGTGATCCGGTAAATTGTTCTAGTTTACCTATTTGGTGTTGACAGGTTGCAGATAGCAAGTATTGAAAAATCCTGCCTAATCAACTCGTCAGTTTTTTCGTTACTTTCAACAGATTATTATTTCAAAATTAATTTGTTATGAGCGCTCCAGCGCAATTTGTTTTTCTAGACATTGCCAGTTTAGTCTCAACCTTGAAGTTTGTCAATGTTTTCAGGAACCGCATAGGTATATTGTTCCGCCCATTGTTGCAGGTTTTTATATTGTTTTTGCTTGATACTATTAGATAGTTAAAGTCCAAGATATGGCACTCCCACATTTACACTTTACCTGTAATATGTTCTTGAACCAATTTTAGAATGGTTGAAGAAGCATCAATCTGTACATACAGGGGCTTACAGATCAGCTTACCTACCTATTTTACTGCCATGGCTGTGTGGACTACAATAATATTAAAATAAATCATATATTATAGAATGATACATAGACTATTTTACTTTAATATAATACATTTTAAAATACATATCTTACCCGACTAGGTAACGACCTAGGTACCTACCCCAACTTTTTTCTGACAAATCAAATTCTCAATACTTTAATATTTTTGTACTATTTCATACTGCATTTCTAAACATAGATACGTAGGTGCAGCCTTTTATCTTATATAACTTAATAACACTAACAATGTTAATTTCTATAATATTTTAGTGCGTCTGTAAGGTTCTACACAATTCTGTATAAAAAATTAATACCTAAATATAGTACCTGCTTATACATAATATCAATTAAGTATGTCTGATTTTACATGAAAACAGTGTAGGTACAAAAATTATACAGGTTTGGAAAGTATAAACATATCCTCTGGACTACAATAAGATAAAATCTTCTGTTAAGGTAGATAATCGTGAGACAAAAATATTGTTTTTTTCATGATTCTCAGATTTTGGAAATGTCAGTTTGCTTAAGTTTACGTAGACTGAAATGTCCACACTACAAATGGGCAGAATTATAGATCATGATTAGATCATTAATTGTTGCAACTATAACTATCATTCTCTATTAATCGTTGTGGTTAATCGTGTGTGTGTGTTAATAGAAACAATTTTGTGATAATTCTGATTGTGTTATATACAGGGTGATTCAGAACGTATCAAAAATAAAATCAAAGAGACCAGTTCAAAAATGATTTAAAAATACACTGCCGCACGGCACTCGAAATTGGTTCACCATAAAACCTGATAAGGCGTATAATCAGCGACAAAAAATTGAAAGAAATTCCCATGGAAAGAAATAAATTATATGTTACATATATCTTTATACAGCAAATTCAACTGATTTTGTCGCTATTGTTATTAATAGAATTAAATTGTGGTTTTAATTAGTAAAATAGTATGACATACCTAACATTTTGGGCCCGTCTTACCAAGTTTCTAGAAACTAACACTAACGTTTCTGCTTCTTCTCTGTTTGTAACTTGTAAGTTATTGGCAGCAGCTGAGATACGTTTGCGTAAATCATCAATACTTAATTTTTTAAATATCCCCACAAAAATAAGTCCAAATGATATAAAGTCAGGAACCGTGGCGGCCATGGTACCGGTTCTCCTCGTCCAGTAACTGGTACTAATGCTTGGATACGCTGTACATGGAACGGATATAATTAAACCTCGTGTATGATACGCCACACTGCTGCAATACGCCGTGGACGCCCTGGATCTCCATCTCTTCCACGATTCGGTTGTAAATTTCCCGTGTCACGCCAGCCTTTGCTCTGCACTTGCACTTACTGCACACCGCTGTAAAAGTAGCTGCGTTTGGAACACATTTACCTTGAAATCGTTCTGCTAAAGCATTTTCACTTCACCATAGATTGAAACGATATCCATCAACTGCGAGTTGATATAGGCGTAAGCCATTTTTGATATTTGAAAAACTAATGTAAATACTTAAGTAATCGGATATTTGAAATCGCCTGGCTAGAGACTACCAGTAGCCCAACCATGTATAGGTTGAAACTACTAGAACTTCAATAATTTTTTCTCGGAAACTATAACGATTTTACAAAAAAAAATTACGATATAACTCCGTTTTGTATGATGCATGTATTCCTATTTTTTTTTTTTAGAAAAGTTCTGAATTACCCTACAATACTTGCTAAAACTAGAAACAATAAAAAATATATAAATATATATCCTGACAAATCTGAAATTCTACTTTTGCCAATGTTTACCAGCCGTCAATGAATACCAGTACATGACTACATTACGCCTTTTTTAATGTAAGGGGAAGAGGAAATGTTGCCACCAGCGACAGTCATTGCTCTACGAAGCCGGCTTTATGCAAAGGTATTGGAAATCTTACATGAACTTTCTGATACCCTATAGATTACCTAATGTAAGCAGGTGTATCAATTTAAAGTATAGTTATACAGAAAAATAATACATCTGAATAAATAATAGATAGGTATGCACAATTTTATACGTCGTTACAACTTATTAAAAATATTAAAGGAAAAGCATGCAGGTTACATACCTACCTAAAACACTCAATAATATTTTAAAAGCGTAGATTTTTATGCACGCAGTAAGTTCTACCTACCTTCCTACATGCAAAAATTTTTACAAGCTGTTTCTTAGTGTACGTTGTATTTGAGGTCTCGAACGACGAGAGAGTGTAGAAATAGATATTGTATTGTTTCGTAAATAAGTAATAATATGTTAATAATAATCTCAACGGTAGTTAGGTATACCTACCTAATTATTGGAAATTATTTTCTCACAAATGTTTTAATTTCACATTGGTAAAAAATTATAGGTAGAGTAAACCTTCCTACTTGTCTTTCGGATCAATACAATTAGTTTTAATCTAATAGAAATTAAATCTTAATTATTATTATTAATTATTAATGATTAGATATTACGACTACAAATTTATGCAGTGAAGTAATTCACATTTATTGCTTTGGAAGATTATTTGAATAAAGTTATTAAAATAAATTTACCGTGAAGAATTAATTAATGCTACTAATGGTAGGTATATTAAAGTGTTTAATAAAGTATGAATTTCCATTAGGCTGAACAATAACATTAAAACTCGTGACATTTCAATCGTAATAGAACTATTGAGGTGTTAACTGCCGTATAAAGTACCGGTTACTGTGTAATTATCGCCACTAAAACTTAAATGTATAAATTTGTAAAATGAATATGTTATTAATTGTTATGGGGTAATAATTTTTATTATTTGTTCCAGATTCAAGAGATAAAACATTCAAATGTTAGCCGGCTTTACTACAGTCATCCATAAATGGTGAGTATACTATAAATAATTACGCTGTAATAAAATTTGTTTACGACGTAGCGAAACAAACACGACACAAGCATATAAAACACTTCATTCATACTGGTAGCGAGTTGTAAAGTTGTAAAGCAATATCAAACCCATCCAAAATTAGTAGAATGTCCCACATTTACAAATTACACTATAACGACCATAAAAACGCAATAAACGCGGCGAATAAAACGGTTGAGGCAGGTCATGGCGCTGCTCGTAAAACACTCTGTTATAGTCAGAAGTCGTACGCCGTAAAACACCGCACCCAGTATTTTATAGACATCGGCCTAACAATCGCTAGTTACCACACTTCCTTCCGCTTGGTACTTCGACAGACCTTGAACTTGATGTCGGAGTCGCAAAACTTTTGCAATTTGTCGTGCATAACAAATTAGCCAAAACAAGCTATAAGTACTTGAATATTGCCAACCAGGTACGTGCCATAGGATTTTTATGTAAACTAAATTTACACTACAGACGACACATAACCTACCTGAATACAAAATATCTATTTATTATCCATTTGTTTACAAGGCATCCTAATCATTCGAAATTGAAGTGTAGGTAGTAAGTAAGAAGGTAGTATATACAGAGTGTCCCATTTTCGATGATTTTCATGACGCTCTCGAAAATTGCTGACGATAGCTGAAAACGTTTCCGCAATAGTTTGCTACTTTTTTGAGAAACAATTAACATAATTTTCATAGCACTCTGCGTTTCTGGCTTACAGAGGGAAATTGAAAAATGTGCATTTTGGTTAACTAATATACCTACTCGTATCTACGGTTAACATTGTGGACCACTGACCTACCTACTAATCCCGTGGTATACTCATTTTTTTTTCTGGAAGTAAAATATCAAGTTATAGAATAGATTGTTTTTATTGGAACATCCTGCATATTTTTCTATACCTAATCTAATTCTGACTATATTTCGTCATAGAAATTAATACTTTTGTATTTCTAAATTTATTATATTTGGCTATGAAAACAAGGAATTATTTATACCTAGATACGTCCAGATTTTTAGCTTGCCTACGCCGCTGGATTTTGCGGAAAAAATGCATGGGAATCACTGGTTAGATATTTCAAAATGTTGCCGTATACATATTACAAAAGTGGTTCAAAAATGCACATTTATCAATTCAATAGATATAATAAATGTGGTATAGAGCACCTATACTGTGCTAGTATTTGTACCAGATCGAAACAGTGCTTGTGTTATGGTTTTCTGTGGTTGCGGGTAAATAGACAAGTTTCATACAGGAATATTTACTTTAGGTACATATCTAATTACTTGCATAACCTAGCGAGTCTGGTTCTTACCTATTCTAAAGTAAAATAATGTAACAGTATAGGTAATGTGATCTATAGGTAATATTAATTTATGTACATAGGTACTAACCAAGGTGGAAATTGTAGGATTATTGGTATTTCTACAAAATTGAGTACTGTATAGCTACTGTATTGGAATATAGAAATAGGTAAATAATATACATAATATTAAGTAATTGTTAATGTGTAGTTATAGGTAGGTACTATTTCTTATCTTTTTGTGACATTAACGATGCCTGTTTTGATCTTTTTTATCACATTGTTGGCTAGTTAATTCCAACAGAAATAATTAAAGCATTCAAATAATACTTGCTGTATATACCTAAGTAGGTACTAGCTTTTCTTATTCTAAAAAAGTTCAGGTCCAGGTTCACGTTAGAATGTATGGTAACTGCCATTTACAATGTATATAAACTACTACAATATTATTCTTTAACTTAATTTATAGGTACCTATTCAAAATTATGAGTGTTTTTAATATTTGTTGAAAGGCCAAAAAATAATATTTTTATTCATTAAGAGATTTGGGGATAAATGCCTTCTTGATGGTATTTATGCCTTGGATTTAAGCCCATATATGTGATTTATGCTCCGAATCGATGATAAAACCTAACTACATTTTTCAAAGCGGTCATAGAGCACGTAAACATACAAAATTTTCGGTAAACAGTCTGTTATTTAAAGTGTAATGTGCCCCGGAAAATTAATCAAACATTATTACGTAAAATTTATGCAAACCCTGCATTTCCCCAGATATTTATAAACTTAAAAGTTTAGTGTCACACGACGTAGGTAGGAATGCGTTTCAGTTACTCTATCTTTTGTAGATTGATTTACCTATATATTGTTTTATTTGAAAATGCCTTATTTAAATAAAGAATAACAAATATGGTATTAATGTAAGTGCGAATATGATTTCAACATGACTTGTCATTTACACGCCCCAAAAAGAACAGCCATACCTCAAAACGGTTCAGACACAGCAAGACATTAGTATAGTGAAGCCAGCCTACTTGTATGAATGCCGTGAACAAGAAAGACCACAACGTGGCTTAAACAGGAAAGAAGACATTCTACACCTTGTCAATATTGCACGTAAAATACCTATGTACTATTTGGTATATAGTAAGTACCCACTTCATTTCTATTATTTTTAAATTAATATCAGTGTTAGTGTTTAATTTCGACTATTATGAAATGTTGCACACACAGAAGATCGATTTCAAAATGTTCTGTTTCTTTGATTAGACTACTTTTTTATTTTGAACAAAAAATACATATTAGACCAGATGTTGCCTAAGGAACATTGATTATTTTTACGTCCTCTATTAGCTATATCTATTTGAAAAAAAAAAACTTATTCAGAAACATTGATGGTGTTTGATTCATGTAACCACCGTTTGCAACCAACGCACGGTATTGAGACCAGTTTTTTTGGTGTTTTAATAAGTATATTTCGGAACATTATGTACACATTTGTGTTATCAGAATTCTCAATCTTCATTTTTCTGGCCGAAGGCTCGATTCTCGAGTTCAGTGGAAGAAAGTGACATAAATTCACCTTGAGTGTTAGTTATTTCCCATAAAAAATTGGGGAATCATTTCACACGGTTTTTGCCAAAGGAATATAAAGCATCAAAAATTGTAAATAAAGACAAATAAGATACTGACAGGAATTTTGTAAATGGAATGAATTCCCACTAGAATTTATTTCACTGCATTGGAGAATCGAGGCCCAGGAGACAAGGGATTCTGTATTTTGTTTTCTAAGATAGTTCCATGGTATGTCTGAAGTACAATATTTAATTAAGTCAGGGGGCATATATCTCTCTTCCATGTGGAATACATATCCCTGATATCCATTATAAGGTGTGGGATATACCTATGCCCTACAGAAAATTTAAAATTGTCGTGCACTTAAAGATTTCCTCTGTACATCAAATATAACCACAAAACATCTAACATTTTTCAAGTAAACTGACTCTTCTAAATCATAAAAAGTTAAATGCATCACATAGAAAAAGTTGAAACTCTCATTTATGGAAAATTAAGTAATAGCGTAGGACCTGTAATTTTTTTCTTGAAATGGGTACCTATATTAATAGTTTAATTTAATTAGTACAAGTTTTATCCCACATTTATTCTGTACCTATAATGTATAATAGGTTAGGACGTCTGAGTTGTTTTCTGTACCCACTCACGCCCGGTCACATTTAACTCTCATGACGTCATGTCCATTGACTCAGTAAGTTAGTAGTTATACATTTACGTAAGTGAATGGACGTGACGTAACTATCAGTTAGTTATGTTCGTGAGTGCGTGTGTCACTCATGAACGTGAGGGTCATTACCCATGGATACCCTTTATTGTGGCATCAAGTAATAAAGTTAAGTAAATATCTCTAGGTATTTATTTCTGTGAAATGAACAAATTATATCCATATTGCTATTGTAGTTTTAGCCGCTTTAAGCTCAATAATTCTGTTTACGATACGATTTGTTTTGCAAACTGCTGGAATTGAATTCAAGTTCAATTGAAGTATAATTATATTTATTTCAAGTAGGTAGGTAGGTACCTATAGTTAGCTGAAAAATTAAATAACTCTTTTACTCTACCTAGTTTCTTGACTTTTTAAATAGGTAGATAATTAAGTATTAACTATAGATAGTCTAGAAATTTGCAAAAAGTTTTGTACTTTTATAACACCAAATCCTGAAATTCAAAGTTAATTTATATTTAAAAAGAGATAGAGGTATTTATTAAACAAATTATACATACCTATAAAAGCATAAATACCTACCCAGTAGGCACATGCTTTTCAAATAATAATAACACGCCCTCAAAGTAATTTTTGAACTTATGAAAGGTGTGAGTAGGAATTTCATTAGTTGGTAAGTGAAACAATTAAGAACTTGAGTTAAAAGTTGAAAGTAGATTTCATTACGAATACCTATCTACGTCAGCAGTTCAAAAGAAATCGCAAAATCTGTTTTAAAGAGTGTTATTATTATTGCAAACGAATGTACCTATTGATTGATTTAAAACACAATTCAATTTCTGGGAAATTATTATTGACCTACCTACTTGAAACAGTTGGGGCATCCTTGGAGAACTCTTGTTCAGGAAAAAAGAAGATGCGAGAGTTAACAGCAAATTTGCTCAATAAAAATACTTATTTTGTTATTGATTTCGTAAAGAATGATTTAACTTTTAGGTACCTATTAAATTTATTGACTGCATGGTAAAATAATCTAGATAAATGCAAGTTTTTAATGAATTTAAAACGGAATGTAAACTTTTAATTAAAAGGATTGTAGGTTGCTATCCACAATTTCCTTCTGCACGAAAACTTTACATTATGTAGGTAGATATCTGTTAATCCAAAAATAGACTATGCGTGTCCTACTTTTTTTATTTATCCTACTGCTTCCGCATTACAATGATTATCCTTAGGTAGGTAGGTACCTAGATATAATATAATTAATTTTCCCATCAATTTTTTCGACTTAATTAAATTAATTTCCAACTGAGGGACTAATTATACGCAAATACCTATATTTATCAAAATATTAATTTGGTTCTTAGGTAGGTAGGTACCTAGGTATAGTATAATTAATTTTCCCATCAATTTTTTCGACTTAATTAAATTAATTTCCAACTGAGGGACTAATTATACGCAAATACCTATATTTATCAAAATATTAATTTGGTTCTATATAGTTTCTAAAGGCATTAGACATGAAGTAGGTACCACCTACATGTATCTAAGTGATTAGTCCTATCAACGCTTTAAGACTAACGTCTATAAAGAAAAATAATGTAAATTTAAATCAACTTACCTTAGTACAAGCTTGCTTCTTTAAGAAGTTAGATAGGTAGGTATATTTTTGTATGTATAACGGGAACTTGTGAACTGTCGATATTAATTTTAGGATTCTTAAGTCATAATAAATAGATACCTAAGTATATAAAATGTGTATCGGATGCGGTATGCGGATCTAATAACAAAATATTTAGGTACAATGTCAGTTTCTAGTATTTACAATTATTATCTAGGTACTTTGTCTTTATTTATCTAGGTACCTATATAATATACTTACCTATCAAATATTGAATTAAAAACTCTCAAGTCCTTCTTCAGTCAAGGTTTATTGATTTAAATTAAGTAATTTAACTTCATAATTATAATACCTATATTTGCATAATACGCAAATAATTAATTTACTTATTTCATGTACCTACCAGAATGTTATAAATAGGTACCTATTCATATACATATTGTATGTAGTAGATATCTATGTCTATGTTATGTTCTATGAAGAATACTAGGTACTTATACCTAATTTTTAATCAAATAAATAAATTTATTACTCTATTAAGGTTATGTAAAGTAAGCCTAATATCGGATAGTTTTTAATAGTTTATACCTATATTTTTAGAAAATTTATATTGCACGTTTTACTAGTTTCCAAAAAGGAGAGTACCTACAAAAGTACCTATCCGAAACTGGGTATCATTTTTTATTGAACCGCATGACGTTAAAATATTAAGTGTCCCACACAAATGTTAATTATAGGTTTTGAAAGAAGTCACATGTAAACGATTTTTTCTTTTATGTAATAAAACAATCTTCATGGGCCCATTTAAGAAACTTAGGTTAAACATTCTATGAATTTTTTCAGTTAACATAAGTATTCGTAAAATTAGCCACACAGAAAATGCTTTCGGCATTGCCATCATTAGCATCCATGTCTAAGTCGTCGTCGAATTCTATTTGATCCTCATCAATGTCTTTTTCCCGCCACTGTCTTTTTTTACTGTTACCTATAAGTACTTGCTACGACTGATATCTTTAGCTACCTACAGTTTAATTATTTTTTAAGCTTTTATTTCTTTCAACCTTTCTCTAAAGAGTCTTTATAAGATGTGCCTGCCAAATTCTACAATGAATCCTCCTTGAACACTTTTTTGATGAATTTTCAAACCCACTACGTACAAGAAGATATTTCAAATATAACTTCTGCTCTAACATAAGAACTATGGTTGCATGCCAAATGGTAAAATTTGGTCTGGCGATGTAGTTATATTGCCTATGAACAATTTTTGTTATTTTGGAGGTGTTCAAAATTAGAGAAAGCTAAGTTTTAGGATTATAAGTTTTCTGTTTCTTTCAGTTCTGCATTTCTAGGGTTCTTTTTCAGGTGGCTTTCTATAGATTTTAAAGAAATAAAAATATTAAAAATATATTGTGGGTGTAATTCAACGCTGGTCGGGTCTTTAGTCCATAGAATAGTTAGTTTCACACGATATTATTAATACCTAGTTACCTACCTTCCCAATAAAAAATGTATGAAATAAATAGGTAGATACATTTATTTCACCTACCTATTATTAACTCCTAAATAGGCCTACCAAATAATACTAAGTATTGATTCAAAATAGCTACCTATTACTTGAGTACCTAGTTAATTTTGTACATACCTGTATATCTACCTAATACAGAAATTAGGTTGCTAACTACTATTTGGTACAGTTATAAGTTGATAGGTAGGTAGGTATACCAAAATATATATCTACGTTCTGGGTAGATACCTATTTAGGTGTTTATTCCGTTTCTTTGTTAGAGAATTAAGTAATACCTAAGTCGAAATACCTAAATAGGTAGGTGCAATCGTTTGCAATAATAATGGCGTTCTTTATATTAATGAATTTTGCGATTTTTTTTAACTGCTGGCGTATTTGTCATGAAACCTACTCTCAACTTTTAACATTAGGTCTTATTTGTTTCATTCATCAGTAGAGATTTAATGGAATTTCTATTCAGAACTTGCACAAGTTCAAAAACTGTTTTGAGGGAGTGTCATTATTATTGCAAAAGCATGTACCTATACATACCTAAGTGCTTACTTAAGATCCATCAGAGGAAAATTTGTTTGTTCTTGAGTAATTGCTTAGATCCTATATTTACATGGTGAATAAATATGATGATAAATTTCAATATAATGACCTGCTAACACCGAATAAATATCTATCTAAGCATTTACCTACCTAATAGACATATCCGCGGCGCTGCAGGGGTTAAATGGAAATCATAAACGCCTTATAAAAATTTTAATGTAATGATCAACAAGGTGTAGAGATAAAGGTTTAAGTTAAACTTAGTTGTCTGTGGTTGCTTTCATTGACTCTTAAACTTTTACGACACATAAAAGTTACCTTTTATGAGCCACTCGCATCGACATCCTACAACAATCAATCTGTTTTCTATGAATGAAATACTACGATAATTCACAGAATGTAAAGTTAACGTTACCTACCCTTTAAGCTTTATGGTCTCACTTTCACTGTTATAGCCTTTTTATTCATCATTTTAACATTTAATAGAAATTAATTAGGTAGGTACCTAGTAGGTACCTATCTATTTGAATGCCAAGAATAAATATTTAAGGCCAGACAAGGCTTTTCTAATTTTGAACATAATTACCTACTTTTGGATTAGATTTCTACTATTGAATTGAAATAGTGAATTCAGTTCAAAAAGTTAAAAAGAAACACAGTACAATTAAAAGTTGAGTTGGTTATCTTCCATTTTCCAGAACTTGAATAGCTTTATTTTGTTTCCTGCCTTGTATTCTGGGAGTAATTTATCTTGATTTAAGCCCCTCCTAGTTTGCTATGGCTGCCGTTTAAACCAAACCTACCATGTTCTTATTGGTCTGTTTGTTGAAAATGGGACATGCTTTCAGCCCATAAATTAGTTCAACTGACAAACGGGAATGATGGCCGCTAGACTTTCTCCAATCGCAGCCAAGTCTTTTCATGGCTTCTACTGAAGAGGAGCTGTACTGAAAAGTTCACCACTTTACTCCTAGATGGCGCCAGGCTTTCCTCGACCACGTTTAAATTTGCAGATAAAAGGTCTTATATATTTTGTATATTTAAAAATCTCCAATTTGGTTCTAAATAAAATTATTCTACCGAAATGCAAGAAAAATATTACATACTTTTGTGAAATTGAATTTTATATCATACCTATATCCACCACAATAGGTACGTTACCTATGCCGCTGTTTAGGTATTTTAGGTACCTAAATAAACCGGTAGATATAGGTACTGTAATTTTGTAAGATATAAGCAGGAAATATAATGTAGGTATTAAAAATTATCCAAAACTATACCTAGTTTTAGGTTATGAAGTTTATATTGTTTAATTATCTACTTCTCCATAAGAAATAATTTAAAAATGTGAAATTGTGTACAAATTTATTACATACATACATATGGAGACTTGTAATGTTATTTAACATTTTGTTTAATTACATTAATAACAATACGCTTATTGCTTTACTACATTGTAGAATTAAAGCACCCCTGTATGTATGCAACCAAACATACAGTGTACCTGAAATATATATTTCATTATTCCAACCACATCTATGCATGTGGCGATTTATTGCATCATTATGTTACTTAATATTGATTTATAAATAACAACTATTTATAAATAATTCAGGTTTGAATACATTAAGTGAAATCCTTGTCTGCCTTATCTAATTCCATTAACTTGGGTGGTCTCGGTCTCCAATCTCTAATTTTCCTAGGAACTAACGATAAATTGTACCTACCTACAAATAGAACTTATGGGGCAGCTTTTCTATTAATTCAATTGCTTGCATGTGAGTGAAACCCAATATGTATTAAGTTATTAAGTATCATCTTATTGAATAGTCAACTACTACAGATTGTCATAACGTTTTCTTAATTCAAGTAGATAGGATACCTACCTATAATACCTAAGTAGAATTAATTAGGTATCTAAACTTATTCAATAAAACAGTTTTTAGTTTTTTTCTTTCGAGATATTTTACCGCAGCCGTTAAATACTTCAAAAAAAAAACAGAACCCTACTCTAGAAATCTATGAACTAAGTATTTCAGACTCGATCATTTTAATCAAAATAATTAAATAAATAATAATTTTTGAATAATTAAACAACAACAAAAAATAAAGTACACTCTAATTGTATATATTTTTGTTGTAGATCTAGCTCACCGACCGCGTTGTAAAATCTTGTAAAATATAGTGTTTCTAAAAGTTTGTAGTGTGGCATTATCATATTTGTGTTACCTATACTAATACTAAAGCCTAGTTTCCAAAATATCGACAGTTTTGTACTCCCCCTTCCCCCTGTAAATACGCCACCGCTTGTCCTCATAAACTGGGACGCTGTATTTTGTTTCTGAATTTTTCAGTTGCATTGGCAATTTTCTAGAAAATTAAATCTCAAATAAAAAGAGACCCACGCACGCTAGAAAGAAAAAATTGGAAATAAAACAGAGAAAAATTAAAAAAACTAAATAGCAATAGCACACAAATAATTATAGTACATTCTGTGTCACTTGATAATGTGATCATTAATTATGGTCAAATAGACTATTTACAACTACATAGGAAATTATATTAAAATTAGTTTAGAGATTCAGGAAATAGTTCAAGAAACAAAATTTTAAGCACAATTAATTGTATAAGGAGCTAGGACCCTAGAGCTCCCACAAATGAGAATTAGTGAAAAAGAATTATAGGTCAATAGTTTCTCAAGTTGGCTGTATATGCCCAGTATTTCCAAATCACTCTGTATAAGACGCCAATATTTTGTTTTAAAACAACTTAGATTTCATCAAAAATAAAGATTTTTGGCCATAATTTCAGAATTTTAAAAACTTATTTTGAAAATTGAATTAAATATTTGACCGAGTTTATACCATTATAAATTTTAATACACTTACTCAGGAAGGAACACCCTCTGTAAGGCACAAACATTTACATACCCAACAGTCTTATTAAATGATTTGTCCAACATTTAACCACAGTTACTGGGTGGTCTTTAAGTGCCACTATTTTAAGCTGTTATGTTTTTATTATTATAGATCTATAAATACATAAAAAACCTTGAATCAAAAGTATTCAAAAGACAAGGAAAATAAACATTGTGACACCTACGCCATAGAAGTAAAGATCCATTATGAATTATTAAGGAAGTCTCCTAGATTTTAGCCATTCCTGCACTACAATGGTGGGTAGAGTTTAAAAAGTAGGCAAGAATTATATGTCACCCCCTCACACTGTGATTGCCATTATAACGAGAGGTTATATTCATGTGTTTATTTCTTCGTAAGTACTTAGGTACTTCAGCAGCTATTCTTCAGTTCATTCTTTGTATCGATTACTATATTTTACCTACATAGATCATTCCTCCCAGGGTACAGAATACCTATGTGTTCATGGAGTTCAAATTTTTTTATAGGTAATTGTTATTTGAAAAATAGGCATTGATGATTGTTATGAGGACGTATGATCTGAAATTTGCCTGAAAAATAAATCCTCGAAAAATATTTGTTGAGACATTTCAGTAAAACATTCTGCATCTGAAATAAGTATAAGTATACCTATAATTTCGTGCTATAGACAGACACCTGTGAAAATTAATACTTCCGACTATCAACTTGGTCTGTCAATTTTTTTTTCTTTGTTCATGTTGTCAGATTCGTTCTGTAATATCTCCATTTCATGATGTTGCGTCTCTTAAGAGCTTTTTTGGTAAGTAGAATCTAAATAAGTAGGTACATAAACAGTGTGAATTTCAAATGCTACGTAGGATCTTGATTGTTTATATGTAGTTACCTACTATAAATAGGTAATGATCTTTCATGCTCATAGAAAATTTGTCAAATAGGTAGGTACTATAAAAAAAACAATAAAAATAATAAATTTTTGTCGTAATAAATACCTAAAGACACAAGAGAAAATT
Organism: Monochamus saltuarius; assembly: GCA_025584915.1. Lineage (NCBI taxonomy): Eukaryota > Metazoa > Arthropoda > Insecta > Coleoptera > Cerambycidae > Monochamus > Monochamus saltuarius. Next base: position 25,245,986 of record CM046726.1, on the reverse strand, counting down.
TGTCATGTAAAGTTTTATCCTATGAGCAGTTTTTTCATTATTTTACTTTATTTCGTGATACTCACCTACTTATTAATATTTTCGTAAGTGAGTTGCGTAATTCCATTACCGAGTTAATAAAACAATGCTTTTTATTATCTTCAATGTCGGACATATAATTTTGTGTTGAATTTAAATCAATGTACGCGAGGTGCACACCTGTTGAAGTGCGTGCCTACCTGTCTGTTTTAAGAAAATACTAATTCACGGAGGCCTATAAAATTGCATAGTTATTACTTTCAATAAATTAGTATTCAGATCATGCATGTCTGATTTAAATCAAAATGGTTAGTAGATATCTATAAGTATCTATATATGTTAAAGCCAACGTAACAATGTAAATATTAAGCGGTAATTCATTGTTATGGCAATAATCTGATAATATAACTTATTTTGGACATAGGTAGGTAGATATAGCAAATTTGGTTGAAAGAGACATTAAATATGTATGTATGAAGGTACTTACCTAATCTGATTTTTTCTACATTAATTATATGCCCTAAATAGAACGAGAACCATTCCTATAAGAAACGTTGAATAAAAAATGAAAAATAATAATTACAAATAGTCCACGACACTTCAGTTACATACGTAGCCTTCTTTATTTTTTTTATGCGAACCATCTCCATGTTATCATTAAAAGACAGTTACTCCTAAATGCTTTTATATACTTACTGATAGCATTAGGTATCGAGCATTCGATCAAATCTGCACTATATAAAATTATCTAACAACAAATGATAAGATCAAGACTAGGACCCATTAAGTAGGTACTAGCAGATATGTTTGTAAATATAGGTATTAAATTTCATAAGTAAAATATTTAATATTTTCATGCGAAATATACCTACGTGTTTTAAACTTACGGTATCAGTTTAAGGAAAGTGTTCAATTTTTGCAGTTTTTTTCTGGAACTTTGCCTAAGTACATTTTTTACAGTATAGGTGAAAAATCATTAACTTACTCTCTACCTATGATAGAAAGATTTGTAGTTGCACGCGCTCACATAAAAAGTAGTTTGCGCCATGATCTTCAAATGTATTTTTGCTTGCTGAAACCGAATCTAATGTCAATTTAATCACTATACATCATATTTTTTCCCTACAGTCCAGGAACTCTACAAAAAATCAATAAAGCACAATAATTCTTTGGCAAACCGTTTTGTGCTAACATTATAATCCCGGAATACAAGTGACTCTTGATCAAATAATTCTCTAACACGATAACATATACCTACCTAGTTATAATAAGCTACAATCATTCGAATTGAGAAGTCTATCATTGACAAATCTTGTTCTGGAAGACTTCATGGCTTTCTAGTCTGTCAATAAACACTTAACCTAGAGGAGAAGAGAGTGATTTATAAAGCAGACAATTAGAATACCAATAACCGCATAATCCCAAGAACGAAAGAGTTAATGATGCAGCCTCCAATAAACCTGAGGACAATGGGCACACAATGTTCGAACAACCAAGACAATGAATACACAATGTTCGAACTCGCCATCATATGTTTTATATCCTATCTACTTTGGACTAAATTTCATTGATGTCTTGATGAAACTGTTCCCTTTGGTTCTTCGTTGCAATCACTTGATTTTTTGGAAAGTAATCTAGATATGAATTAATAAAGTACTTAGCTTGTAATTAATCAGACCTCAATCCCTGGTAATTCATCTTCATATAAGCAACTAGGTAATTCTTTATAATAATTATCACTCTTGAAATTACCAAAAAAAGCTTTCAACTATCTAGTTAGCCACGTGATCTTTTTTGTTATTCATTGTGATAACGAATGCTTAATCGGCTTTCAATTTAGCATCAGATTGGATTTTTTACGACTAACGTTATAGAGAAATTACCTGCACTAGAGAAGGATAGCCAAAAAGACCGAACTTGGAATAGTTGGAATGTGTTGTTCATGTTGAACCTTATATTGCGTGTTTGTAATACAGATTTAAAGACATTTGAAAATAACTCATCGTGAAGTTTTGAATGAGCAAAGTAGGAAGCATGTGTTAAATGTCTTGGAGCTTTTACTATCATTGATTATGGGAAAATTTCCCAGCCGACCCTGGCAATTTGCATCTAGAGCTAATTAAATACCGACATACCAGCACTACTTTAATCTTTTCACCGCACATGCATTCCTAAAGATGTCCTTTCTAGCATAATTTGGGCTGACCCGCCACCTACCACCCAGTTATACCTGTCATAAGCAGATATAAGTTGAAATGAAATAAATGCATACATTTCGTCTCACCAACGTTTTATGGCCCGCTTCGCCTTCCGACAACGATTGTACTATAGCTACATTGCCTTCCACACATTGTTGAAGATAACTCTGCGAAGAGCAAGGGAAATGATTTCAGCAAGATATCAAGGAAATAGATCGATATTTCCCGGGTAGTTGGAATGTGTTGTGAAAGAAAATATTATGCATATTTTCTTTCCACATATCTCAAATTCAAGAGGCTACGAAAACAGATGACAACGGGTGTTCACTGCGTTAACTAAATTATTATGTGGTTATTGGGGATCTTCCTTTGGGTTATGTGGTTGTTGGGATTCCTGTCTGGTGTTAAGGGCCTCCAGAGTTATATGGTTATTGCTTCTTTTGTCTGCATTATAGATTCTCCTCCTTTGGGTTATGTGTTTATCGGCAAACTAGAAAACCATTTATCGCAACAAGACAAGATTTGTCAGTGATGGACTTTTAAATTTGAATCATCTGTTTATTATTTGATTTTGATCTGTATTGTGATGCTATGGTTAGGAAGCAACGTGATCGCTGAAGTTGCTAATGATGTTAGCAGGAAAAGGTTATAGAATCCTAGGTTTCAGCTCACAAGACCGCTGTTTGATAGTAAATTCTACAACTTTACTCATTTATTAGGGTGTTTTTCGGTTGTAGAGAAAATATTTAAGTACCAAATGTTGAGGTCAGTGTAGACTCTAACTGATCTCATGATTTGGTTTCAGCAAGCAAATATCGTGGATTCATCGTTTTCTTTTTGTGGGCTTGTGTTACGCAGTAGCTATATGTAATATTTACTTTTAGCTAGCAGATAATAACAAATGAACATCAATTTCATAAATGCCAACAAAATCTAAAATCTATACTTAACCAAAATTACAATTACATAATAACTGTATTATAATTGACGGATAAGTTATCACTCAACGACTATATGCAGGGTGTCCTGGAAAATGTGAAAAATTTCTCGGGTGCAGATAGAACATGATAAGTTCCTAATAATTGTTTTTCTTACAGACGCTCCCTACGAAGATATGTGTCCCTGTAGGACGCCGCTGGCAATCGGTTTCTCTTGAATAACATTTAAAGTACTAAGTAATATAATTTAATGTGATGTACACTAACAAGGACCTCTTAAAATAGCATCCTTGAAACATATTTAACTTTTATAGTTTAGCAGGGGCGGGCTAAACTTTACAACCTATTGCCTAAATTTTGAACACTGTGTATGATAAAGACTTTAAAATAATTAATCTGGGTAGCTTCAACCTTATACTAAATAAAATATGCTGTTGTTTATTGTTGATAAAATGAATCGTTTAAGAGAAAAAGTTTGACCTATGTTCGCATGTTGAACCTTCTTATGAAATCTTTCAATAAAATGTAGGTACACCACTGCGTTTTTTTAAATATTGTATTATTTCGGATTAAATATCTTAAAATGAAACTTTGTTGTAATGAAAAAAAAAATAGAAGTCATGACCCTTTTTATTAAATAATATGAAACATGAATTCGTTTATTATTGTTTTTCTCAAAAACGGTTTATTTCATCGACAATTAATAAGTGTGCCTTTTTTTGTCTAAGGTTGAAGCTACCCGAAATTTATTAATTTAAAATCTTTATCATTGTAGGGTGTAAAAAATTTAGTCACTAAATTGTAAAGCTGAGTCCGCCCATGGTAAATTGAAAAAGCTAAATATATTTCACTGTTTTTAGAGATATACCCTTGCTAGTGCTCATCACATTAAATTTTTAAAAATTATGTACCTATTAGTATTTTAAAAGTTATTCAAGAGAAACAGATTTTCAGGGGCGTCCTTCAGAGACACATATCTTTGAAGGGAAAGCCTGCAGGAAAAAAATTATAGGAATCCTATTTTTTCATGTCCTATCTCCACCCGAGAGATTTCCCGCATTTTCCCGGACACCCTGTATAAACAGCTCTATAATTACACTCAGTGTACACTTTGGAGGTACTTGGAGGTTGATATAACATCATTTCATAATGTAAGTATGAAATATTGGGAACGTTAGTATTTACTTACATAGTACATAGTATGGAATATTAGATGCAATCTACTCAATCATTAATGGCACTCTCTCAATCAGGTTTTGAACTACCGAAAGTTCTGAGTAAAAAATTCATTAGATCTCTGTTGGTGAGTAGAAACAACTAAGATCTAATATTGAACTGCAGTATTGCATTATGTTTGAAATTTTATTTTATTGCCTACAGATTCTTATAGGTATGTAATTAATTCCGGAAAAAATATTAATTTAAATATTACTTAAAAATACGCATTTGCGGACCTATGTTAATAGAAACTTTTTTCTTGGAATGAACCAAATAATCACACCTTTCATTTTCCGACACATGTTTTGGAAACACCCTGCACAATATAACTGAAATTATTGATACTTCATATGACTCCAACTGCTATTTTGGTATTTAATTATTATCTAGGCATATATTTTCATAACAAATAATCAATATCGTTGATGCTACTCTGTTCAATGCATCATATATTAAGGTAATAATGTTATCTTGATATATAAATTAAATATGTTTATTTAAATATTAATTTAATGCGATGAACATTTTATTTGAAGAGTAAAACTATAATATTATGTTTAAAAGTGTTTATAATATTTTGTTGTGACCGTTATAATTTTTTAGATAATAATGGTAAGTCGTACATTGGTTTGGTTTTGTTCTTATCAATACTTTACTTATTAGATGTCCTTTAATACTTAATATATAATCTAGCTCCGCGAACCTAGAAGGTCCATGGCTTGGCCTATTCTTCTCTATTTTAATATCTCATGCTTTATCTTTCCATTTGTCAATTTGTAGTTGCTGTATATCTTTCTCCACATCTGTTTTTCATGTTGATTTAAGTCGCCTTCTCCTCATCTTACCTCCAGTTATTCGTGTCATTACCATATTTGGTGTCCTTATATCCAGTATTCTCTCAATATACCCTTGCGATCTTAATATTTGTGCTTTTACCACGCTTACTACGCTCGCCTCTTTGTATAAACTTTTTATTTCCTCATTCGTTCTTCTGACCCTCCCTTCTTCTGTTTCCTCTAAAAATGTCCCTCTCTTTTAATAGTCTTGTTTGTTCTGCTTTATTTATAACATCCACATTTCACTGACGTACGTCACTACTGGTGTTACCACTGTTCTGTATAGTCTTATATTTTCCCTCGATATGTGTCTACTTTCAAAAGCTTGTCCTTTTGATATTCATCTTCCGTGCATTCCATGTACTGAGTTTTTCCTTCTTAATATTATAGTCCCCTTTTAACTGATTCTAAATCTTTTAGTTCTGTTCTATTTCTTGCTATCACTACGAGATCATCTGTAAAAGAGACACTGCTCTCCTTTATAGTATATAATGCCTGATCTATGTGAACTTCAAACGCTTCCGTGGTTCTATTATTTGCTCTATTCTCAATCTTCTTCAGTGTTAGGTGTATCATGTTCCATAGCTCCCTGCTGACTTCCAATTCTTCCAAAATTGTATATAGTTCTTTTGTTTTTATTTTGTCATGGGCTTGTTTATAGTCTACAATTAAAACTAAGGTTAGTTCTTTCTGAATTTCTTGCAGTGAAAAGTGAAAACCTGATCTATTGTATTTCTTCCTTGACTAAAGCCACATTGATATGCTCCTATTGTACCCTCCATCTCTGTTACCAATATGTTTTTTATATATGTGGCTATTATTTTATATGCCACATATAGAAATAGTTCAGCTATCACTTGTCACTTCTGGGCTGTTATTATTTTTCAATTTTGAAATTATTTCTTTAATTTCTTCTTTACTTGGCATTGGCACCATATTACTTCCCCTAGCAATCTATTGTTTTCTTCTCTTTCCGTTTTATTGGTGTCATCTCCATTTAATAACTGTTCAAAATATTCTTTCCACCAGTCCAATATTTGATCATTTCTGCAAATATCTTTTCATGTTTGTCTTTATAAAACACTGGTCTTGGCTGATATTCTCTTATCTCATTTAGGCCTTTATATAGGTCTCTAATGTTGTTATTTCTCGAGTTCACTTCTATTTGTTCTAATATAGCTATAGCCTTCTGGCAACTGTTGTTCTAGTTTTGCTTCTACCAAGTCAATCGAATCTGCGTCTAAACCTCTGTAAGTTTTTCAATTTTATTGAATTTTACTTTCGGCTTTTCTCTTGCAATGTGCTCTATTTGGGTTATTGATTTCCTATCTGGTGATCGCCATGTTCCATTATATATTTATTTCCTTTGGAAATATGTACTCTATGGTCTCCTATTGTGGGTTTATACAGTTTTTCTTTATCTATTACCTTCAATAATTTCACTAAAATTTTTGAATCTGATTCGCAATTCCTTAAAGAAGAATATCTTAACAAATTATAATTTTTTTTACCCTTTTCGAATACCAAGATAGCATATCCTCTATTCTTCGTTCGTTAACATTGTATTAAATATTATGTATTGGCAAGTAGTAGTATAGTAGTATGTTTATACATTCATCTATTACAATATGAATTGCCAAAACCAAAAACCTGCACTGCAAAAGTAAGTTGCTCAATTTGCTATCTCAAGAAGGTCTGATGATGTGTAATGTATGTACAATCGTTTTCAATATTAATGACACACTTTAAAACGAATTTGACTATTTATTTCGAACTGCTGACGTATTGATAATGAAATCTACTTCCAACATTGAACATTAGTACTTAGTTGTTCCATTTATCAATAGAGATCCAATGAAATTTCTACTCAGAAGTTTTAGTCCTTTAAAAACTGATTGAGATAGTGTCATTATTATTGCAAACGATAGTACATAGACAGGGACTGGGTATCTCTATACAAGATACTCCGTTTTTTGTGGCTCACCATTGGCATCTCCGAAACCATTAATAATACAGGGTGGCCCAAAATAGAAAAAAGTTGCGCCTTATCATAGCCTATAGTTATGCCACCATATTGTAATTAGTAAATTACTAATTTTGAGCTCCGTACTTGTCATAATGATTTATTTTTGGCTAGTAGCTTTAGAATTAATGTTTACACAATGCAAAGTTATCCATTTTTATTTTATTAAAAGCAATTACATGTTTTAATTTTTTTTACTAGAACAAAAAATGACAAAAATGATTAAAAAATAAAAAAATTCTTTCGCAAATTCGAAATTTCTTGATACATTATTTACCACGCCGAGTGGTGCTGCCATCATGCTGTAAGTTTTGATTACAATTTGGACATATGCTACGTTTCATATGAATTATTTTGCTTGCATATTATGCACACCCGAGGATATGTACGTCTGTGGATTTTATTTTTTTTTTTAAAGAAAACGTGTGTCTGCATAAAAATACTAAGAGGGGGGAATTTTGTAAATTGATTGTTCTATCTACTGTTTTCATACCGAGCAACGCTTAGAATAAAAAGTTCTGATTAAAAAAGCACCAGAGGTCGGTGGTTGCCACCCTTGCAGACATTTGGTAAAAATAAAAATCGTATTCAACAATGTCACTTAATTAACTAAATGTATTCACCGATTTTTAGATTTATTTGAGAAAAAAAAATGAAAACAGAAATTTTTTCAATTTTTTAGAAGCCCTTATGTCGTAAGGGATGGCTCAAATCGAATAGAAAGAACCCCCCCTTAAAATGACCCAAAGAACACACCCTCCAAAGGAGCGCACAACATTACGGGACACCCTGTATAAAAGTAGTAGTAACCTAAGTAATTTAAATCATTTCAAGTCTTTGAGAAGTCAAATAAAGAGGGATATTGATATTGCTCATAGCAAATATATTGAGAACACTGAGTCGCATATAAAACTAATCCAAGCAACGTTTGATTTTTTTTTAATAATATAAGGAAATCATCTAATATACCAAACTCAATGTGTTATGATAATTGAAATTATGATGTTCCACAAAGTATATTCAACGCATTTGCTCAATGTTTTCAGTCGGCTCTTATTTCTTCCGCTATGTATGAGTATGATCCATCTGAACTGAGGGTACCTATCAATATTGTTCCACAGATTGCTCTACCGATTGTCGCTGAAAGTGATGTTCTATTAGCATTAAAACGTTTGAAGAATAAATTAACCACATGTCCCGATGGAATTCCAGCTTTTTTATTGAAAGATTGTGCTTATCTTTTTGCGTTGACCCTGTCCCTTATCTTCAATTTGTCTATGCAGTCAACTACGTTTCCAAGGATCTGGTGTAAATCAAAAGTCTGCCCTATGTTTAAAAAAATAGACAAGCGACTTGTAGAAAACTACAGACCTATAACAATTCTTTTTAAAATTGTATTACATCATATTCTTTCTTTTCAAGTAAAATCAAGGTTATCCATTTTTCAGTATGGATTTATATCTGGTAGATCTACAATATCCAACTTGTTGAATTTTACTCATTTCATTGCTAATGTGTTGGACTAGGGTGGTCTATACGGACCTTTCAAAGGCTTTCCATAGATTGGATCATGGTCTGCTATTGAGCAAGTCGTCATGTTGTAACTTCTAATTTTTTAGCTTTCTTTGAGTCATACTTAGCAAATAGAGTTCTAATTGTTAATTACTTTGGTTATTAATCCACAGATGTATACGCTACATCTTGTGTCCCACAGGGATCAGTTTTGGGACCTTTGTTATTTATTATGTTTATAAATGATGTTTGTACATATCTTCATGTGAATGCTGTGTTGTATTCTGACGATTTAAAAATATTTGCACAGATTAACTCACTTGATGATTGTTACCTTTTGCAAGAAGATCTCACAAAGGTTGATTTAGGGTGTCAAGAGAACAAATTGCCGCTGAATTTTGCAAAATGTGGCGTATTGACATTCACAAAGAAAATAAATTCAATAGATTTTGCCTATACCATTAATAATATTGCATTAAACAGGTGTGGTGAATTTAAGGAGTTATCTTCGATTCTAAATAGAATTTTGTTGCACATATAAATCATGTATTGTCGAATGCCTACTAACATTTGAAATTTAAATTTAGAAATGGTAATTTTTTTAGGAATACATCTACGTTGACCACCCTGTTTAGTGCATTTGTCAGACCAAAACTAGAGTATGCTACAGTTATTTGGAGTCCTCATGCTGATATCCACGTTAATAATTTGGAGCGAATACAAAGAAAATTCGTTAAATATTTAAGTTTTAAAGTTGATGGTGTCTACCCGCCACAAGACACTCCACAGTTGGACTTATTGAACAAATTCCATTTGAATGATCTAGCATCGTGTCGTACTTACTTTTCTCTATTGTTTTTACACAAACATGAGAAATAAAATTGATTGTTTGAGTATTCTTAGTTATTTTAATTTTAGTACTCCGTCAGTTCATACTCGTTCATCTTCATTGTTTACATTTGCCACTCCTAGAACAAATGTATTAATGTATTCTCCTATTTATACTGTATGTACCAACTATATGTGCTATGAATTGAATCTAGATATCTTTTCTTGTTCTGTTAATGACATAATACGTTGTGTTTTAAATTCGTTTACAGTCTAATTAATCTGTTGTGATTTGGATTGCAATATTTGGAATTGTTAACTGTATGTTGGCTTGTATTTGTTTTGTTATGACATAATGTATTACTTGTTGCTTGTTTGTTAAGTTGTTTAAGTATACATTATTGTGTGTTTTGTTACTGTCACGATCCAATATGGCGCTCATAAGAGAAAAGAAAACAATTTCATGTTGCATAATCGAAACTAGTGGCCGTAATCGATTTCCCCTATATTTTCTATTCCGCTGTTCCAAATTTCAGCTGTTTTTATTGAGAAATAATGACGTTAAATTGTATTTTCTAAAATCGCTATTTTCAGTGTTTTCATAATATTTCAGCAATAACTGCAAATATCTTAGATCTGATTGGTTTATCTTAATGGCCACCAAAAAGCACAACAATTTTCTAATTTTACCGTTGTGCACCGTTGGCTGCCTGACAGTAGCCAAGACGATTAATAAATTCCTTTTGGAAATTATCAATAACTTGATTTCTTGATTTTAAATCTTCTAAATTAACCGGTCTAGTAACGTATACTTTGCCTTTTAAGTATCCCCACAAGAAATAATCTAGGGGTGTCAAATCAGGCGATCTGGCTGGCCACTCAATCTCATCTAAATAAGCACGGACAGGTGTTGCATAATGGAGAGGTGCACATCCGTTTTACAGATACAAATTATTTTAAATTGAAAAAATTGATTTTCGACGATCCATATCTCAAACACCTTTGAATCCACAACGATGTAATCTTATACAAGGGGCTTTCTAAAGGTGCTGATTAAGAATATCTTACCAGTTTTCTTCTAAAAAATCGCTACGTCTAAAGACTCACTTTATAGGTATCTTTAACAATTAGCTAATACCACGACTACGTTACCTATCAGAATACTAAAAAAGAAATTGAAATCATTTTTAATACAAAAAGCTACTATTATACTGTAGACGAATATTTCAGCGACAATCTAATTATTTTAAAAAATGTACTGTCTATTAAATGTATCTTACTGTTTTATTGTAAATGTTTAAGATATTTTAGGTGTATGTGTTTTTTATACTGTTTTTTTATACTTAGTTTTAAGTTTAACTTTAATTTTAATATGTTCTTTTTTTAAATCCTTTAACTACTTAGGAATTATTTTATTGTTCTTTTGACCTGTTCAACGCTCATTTTGGGCATTATGTATGTTACATGCATTTGAACTAAATAAACCTATCTATCTATCTATCTATCTATATTCACCGCCAAAGTTTCAAAGTATTCGAATATCAGGTGGGCGAGATACCAGGGTGGCTCCATGTAAAGTGGGGCACATTGTATACTCCCGACAAGAATTCAAACAACTTACGTCATACGAACAAATGAATAATTCATTATATTTTTATCAAACTGATAATAATAAAACTACCTAAATACTACACTAAAAGTTTGCATTATATATTGCACTAAATTGCAAAAAAAAATTGTTTTTAACGCGACCAAATATCGAAAATTACGTTGACAATAAAAACAAAAAATGTTTAACGTCAGCCGCGACGTAAGTCGCCTGAATTGTTGACGCGAGTATATCACTACTTACCTGCTTTTGTTTATCCTATCGTATTTCGGTCCAAAATTGATTTTGTTAAAAAAATGTGTGCTATCTTGTATAGGTATTTGACTATTATAGGTATTAGGTATCTTTCCAAATAACAAAACTACCCTTGAACTCCTTGTACTTATTATAAATAACCAACCTTATTCTCATTTTAACATTACTAACTCCCAGTTCGTATACTACACAAAAATTGGTAAATAGACCGACAGAGAGATTGAAGAGCTGTTTAAAAGTTGATAAAAAATTATTTTTTTAATTAAAAAAATTCAGCACTTGAGGTAAATACTGAGTAGATTCATGAATAATAACATACGTCTATAAGATTTTTTTAATATTTATGAAATTGTTATATAAAACTTTCTGTTTACTTCTCTGTGTAGGTAAATGAAATTGACATTGAGGATAAAACTTTTATACTTATAAAATGCATTTTCCAGACAAAAAATAAGAAAACCTAGGTAGGTACCTAATCTGCATACATTTTAAGGTGCCTATAACTAAGAATCAGATATCGAATTATCTTCTTTTATACATGTTTGGGTGCCAATGTAGTTTTGAAATTTATGTTAAATACCTACATAAAATGTGTACTTATCTTATTTAAAAACACAAATAGGAATACAAAATAGGATACAACAAAAATGTTTGCTATAAATTTTGAATATTCCTAATTTATTCCATAGTAAGATATATGAGACGAGAAGTGAAAAAATGTAATTTCGGCATTACTGAGAGTTGTTATGAAAATTTCAATTTGGTACGGTCTATTTTTGAATAGGTATAACATTGTCAGAATTTTTGTAAAAAATTTGCTTAGGTAAATTTATATCCACAGCAGAGCAAAATTTGGAAGTATAAGTTTTAATAAAATATTTATCAGTTCTTAAAATGTCAAATTATTAATATAGGTATAAGAAAGCATTGAAAATGTTGTTTGTAAACTGACCTACTTCGACTCACCATCATAAATGGAAGGTGGAAGGATTGAAAATATCAGTTATTACTTTGAGTTGTGACTTGGCGACAATGAACAAAATATCTAACAAATTTTGAAGGATGACTTTTAAGTTGACCCGAGAGTAAATAGCAGTTACCAAGAAAATAGATCTAGACTTTATCCATATGAGAGTTCCAATTGAGCGTTTTATCTAGAACAACTCCAGATATTTCGCTTCCTCTGCAAATGATATTGTCTCTCCCCGTAAAATGGGGGGGTCTTAAGTTGAGCAGTTTGCGTTTCTTTGTGAAGGGCACAATCATTGTTTTGTGCGGGTTCACAGACATCTGCTCCCTCTCACACCAGTCAAATACTTCACTTAAAACTTCCTGAAGGATAGATGATATACTATCTTCAGTTATGCCTCTTACCAGTATGACCGGATCATCAGCATATACCTGGACCTCGACCTCCCATGCATAGAGTATGGCGAGCAGGTCGTCCACAAGGAGTGACCATAGCAGGGGAGAAAGAACCCCACCCTACAGACAGTCTCTTGCAGCTCCTCCTTCCCCTGCAGGGTTGTCGTTATGATCATGTTCGGTAGATTTGATAGATGGTAGATGGTAGATGGTAGATTGGATTCCCCTAGCAGCTGCTGCTGTATAGAGGGACTCTGGTAGGGCATTGTTAAATGCTCATTTAATGCCTAGGAATGCAGCCACCACAATACCCTTCTTCTGAAAGAATTGGGTGATTTTCCCGACAAGATTATGTAGTGCTAGTTCTGTCGATTTACCAGTCTGATATGCATACTGATGAACACTAAGCGGGTTCATACTAAGTATTCCCCCCCTAACGTAAACCCATCCAATGCTTTTTCCAGACTTTTCAACAGAAAGGATGTCAGGCTAATTGGCCTGAATGCTTTAGGGCTTAAATCTTTCCTACTTACCTTAAGTATATAGACTACCCTAGTAACTGACCAGCTGGATGGTGCGAAGCTGGCTCTGAATAGCATGACGATGTGCACCTATAACATATAATTTCCAGTCCATGTTGCATTAGAGCTGAAAAGATGCCGTCTTCGCCAGAAGATTTGAATGGTTCAAATGACTTGATCGCCCATTCAACAATTGGTACTGTGATAACTTTTTTAGCTACCAACCAGTCATCTCTAGTAAGTCGTTTAGACCTACCTTGTGATGTTGTTGGGGGATTACTATTATTATCACCCAGAATCAGACTGTTGGGAAAGTGGTTTAGAATTAATAGCTCCAAGGTTTCTCTACTGGAATCCGTAAAGGTTCCATCAGGTCGTTTTATCGACCCAAGTTCCTTCACAGGTTCCATAGATAGAATCTTGTGGATTCTGGAACTGCTAGGTAAATCAGAGCTACTCTCGCAGAACCTCTTCCAAGACTCTCTTTTATTTCTTTGTTATAGTCCGTTAAAGCGAATCTATATTGATCCCAACAGCCTGAAGCCTTAGCACGATTAAAGAGGCGCCGGACTTCTTTCCTCATTTTACGTAATTTCCTAGTCCACCAAGATGTGCCTCTATTATCTTCTTTGTTTTCAGTGGACAGTTTTCGTGATATGCTGTGATGGGTGCACTTCGGATTTGCTCCGTGGCTACCTCTATCTCTTCACGATTCTTTATTGCGGTAATTTGAGCCCGAAAGTGCTCCTGGAGTGACTGTTTACATCCCTTCCAGTCTGTACTTTTCGGGTCCCTATATGTTACCACAGACCTAGTGTCAGTTTCTATATTAAATAGAATATGTGCGTGATCTGAACATGATGGTTCAGAGGAGACATTCCAATTAACAATTTTATTACTCAGAAAAACCGAACTGATGGTTGTTGGTATGGAGCAATGTGGATGTGTGGATTGCAATAGTACGATTTTCACAAACTATACAAACATTTTTGAAAATTCTGAAATCTGTGAACGTTTGTGAACATTAAACCCCAATAATTAAACTCAGTATTAATTCTTCATAAAACTTCAGTATGTGTGACGCAGATTCTAGTGATACTGAAAAGTCTGAAATAGGAAATGAGGCGGAAGCTGCCTTATGTACATTGTTTTTTCACAAATTGTGTGTTGCTAGCGTAATATTACGGCAACATATTATCGAATTGCTCCACAAGATGGAAAAGACAAAAAACAGAAACATTTTTTACTACTAACTGTATTGAACCTTCTCCCCTCTCTACACCGTATACTTATGCTCTCTTCTGTCGTGTTAGACGTACTTAAACAGCTAGGATTATTTGTCAGATATCTCAGCTATGGCATACTGATGAGAACTAATAAGCTCGAAATCTGTATACTTATGTCTGGTCTTCTGGCTATTGACGAGCGACTCTAGGCTGTTTGCTATAAGTTTTCCAGGTGTAATTCAATGCTGGTTGGGGCATTAGCCCACAGAAGAGTTGTTTTCTGGAATTCGTTGTTTGCAACACATCGCTATTGCTAAATGGCAATAGGTTTCTACTGCGATGTAGAATGTTTCGTATCTGCGACTTGTCAGTTCGGCATAGAATAGTAAATGGCAGCTAGATGTAGCTTGTCTACATCTATATGTCAAAGGTAGTGACGCAGCGCTATGTATTAATTTACACATATTTAAAGAAAACTTTTATTTGCAAAATGTAGATGGTAATTTATTATTTGATAAGAACCGTGCAGAACACTTACGCAAAAATATCTACCAACGTGTCGATGCATCTCTTTCTACTAATAAATTGTGGTAATCAGAAATGTGTAGGTACTGTTCAAATTGTCAATCTATTGGTAGATATATATTTATTATGCTTTACTTACTTCCATAAAATGATTTATTGCATCAGTAGCAATAATTTGAAATTTAAAAATTTGAAATAGGTGGTACTTGATTTAAGACTACGCGTTGGTGTTCCGCTGTAAGGAGCAAAAATGTTGTTTTGGCAGTTTGCAACGAAGAACGAATATAAAATTCTGCAATGATCCAGATTATCTGATATGTATCAGGTATCATTGATAAAAATGTTTATTTTCATCGTTTCTACAATTGGCAACTCCGCGGAAACTGGCGCTGTCCAGCTGTTATCGATTTTTTAAGCATCAAGCTAAAATTACAAAATAGCTGGTGGATAAAATTTTTGCTTCATGCACGACGGTACCTCAGTTCATTTTAGTCTTACTGCACATCGTAACCTCGGCAACACCTATCCTAATCGAAGAAAAAGGTCTTCAAGTTTAGCCAGCTCGTAGTCCCGATTCAACCCTTTACATTTTTCAAGGGGCCACCTAATATCTCTTGTGTACATAACACCTGCATTAGCTGAAAGCTACTAATAGGTATGCACTCCTGATTAGTGTAGGTATTTAACATTTTATAATTGTTTGTAGTATTTGGTAAATTTTCTAAGAATCGGAATAGATAAACAGTACCTATCAAAAACATTTTTTGTTGCACATTATTAGAAGCTTTAAAAATAATTGAAAAAATTATTTAAGTATAATTTTGTCGAAGATAACGTCGGCTGACTCACGCCCAAGTACGCCACTGGCTTCAAGGAGTAGTTGACTTTACACTATATCCGAGTTTTAAAATAGTAGAAACTGACTACATTACAGCACTTAGATGTGTACGAGAGGTGTGGATTACACGGGACAAGATTTCATAGGCGTACCACTTGAAAAGGGTTCAAACAACACAAAATTACTAAAAATAAGTTGAAGTTTAGTGAACCTAGTACTTTAATAGCACCTCAAAAAGAACGCTTTCCTTGTAGATGGCGATGGCCCACCACTATCTACTTACGTCTACCTGATCCGTTCTCCGTGGATGTCACACTTTAACACTTATAATACACTTCACTATGGATACACACTATACACTATATACAACTGATTGCTATAACGGGAAATTCATGCCATGCATAATTGGCAAAAGCGCCCTTGTAAATATTCTAAGCAAACTTTTATCCTGTGAAATAGCAACCTGATTTGCAAGCAGTAGCTTGAAGTTCATTTTTAAAATACCATCCATGAATCGCGTATTTTGTTGTCTCCAACCTCTATCTCCTTCCTTCTCCGAGATTCCATTTCGCAGTCGTATGTTTTTCGTTGCCCCTCTATTACACGATATATTACAATCTTACTCAGGGACACTGCTATCAATTAGGTGGGTTTATAAAATGACATTCTGTGGTAATTTGAAAGCCGGCTATAGAAATGTAGCTCTTTACTAACGTAAATTAACTCCAAACTTTCTCAAAAGCGCCAAAGCACTTTTTTGTATAAAATCCACAAGCTGTATCCATTGCCGGATACATGTTTATCTAAATTTTCTTCAAATATTGTATGTTCCTATTTTATCACTATTTATTTATACATGTGTTTCATGACGAATTATACAATCTATTACAATAATAATGGGACTCTCTCAAATCACTTTTTGAACTCCTGGAAGTTCTAAGTAGAAATTTTCATAAGATTTCTATTGGTGAGTGGAACTAAGAACTAGGAAAATTGTTAGCAGAGTTCATTACAAATACATCAGCAGTTCGAAACAAATCGCCAAATTAATTTTAAAAAGTGCCATTATTATTGCAATAACATAACATAACTTATTATATGGATATATACTGCCATTTTAAGACCAATGATGGCATATGGGGCCAAGTCCAACAGTCAACAGCTCAGCTAGGTACAAATCATTGCCTGCCAGGAATTATGCGAACAACACTCACCATAGCAAAGAAAGTAATGCTATGTCTGCCACCTTTGGATATTCATCTAAAAGAAGTAGCTGTGACAACCATGCTGCGTCTATAAAATACTGGTAGTATAGCAGATGTGGACAATGGATAGGCAAGCTATTTTAGTACAAACGAAATTGGCAGGTATAACCATAGCCGTCAAAGAAATTGTCAGTAGACATACAACGGGCAAAATCATCAGAATCTACATACATAGTAAACAATCTCTACTGATCTTACGTAATCATAATATAACAACTAAATCAGCATGGGAATGCTATCAGGCACTGGTAGTGGTCTCAACCGACAACAGCATATATGTATGCTAGGTGAAGGGAGTGCAATGGCAATAAAGCTAGCCAGGAGTGCATCGGGGTCTCAATATCTTTGGAACTGATTCTTCCAGTATGCGCTTCCGTTTTCACCTTTTGAAATTATCGAGGAGGACACCCACAAAGAATTTAGAAATCGGTAAGATGAAAATAAATGGCTGTCAATTTGCTAAGGAGCACCTAGAGTACCCCTGTAAGGATACAGCGAAATAGTACCTGGTCATGAATCTTCTCTGGCCACAGGTATTCGAACTGGACACTGCTAGTTAAGGAAGTACCTTTGTTATACGAAGAGGTGTGAAACACCTCTTTGTAGGGGTTGTAAACCGGAAAACGAAACAGTACTCCATGCACTCTGTGACTGCACTGCCATTTCATCAATAAGAGAATCCGTGTTGGGAGAACGATGGCCTCCTCTGGCCTACATTAGAGAGATCCCTTTCAGCAACGTCACTGCCGTCTCTAGCGGCTCAGATGGATTTATATTCTAATAGGAGGAAGTACAAAGGGCCCAATGAGGCTTAAATGTTGCAGTCTCTTAAGTTACCCTCCCCACAATTCCATATTACGTAATATAACTTATTCTAGCTATAGCTTTTGAACCATCTGCATTAATTAACTTATTACTGCAAATTATATTATTATACTCCATATGCAATTGAAATACAATAGAATCTTGAACTCAGAGTTCCAAGCTAGAAAACCCATATTTGCAACACTGCCATTATTTTGTTGCCACGTAGGAAAGTTTATCACAAATTAATTTTTGTAGAACAATACAGTATACTGAAAATGTTTGAACTAGTGTCAAGTATTTGAGACATCTGAGAATTTGTCGCATTTTCTTGAACTTTCTGATGGACATTGAAACTAAAGCTTTGTACTTCTATATTAATCTTATAGACGGAAAGTTAGATAGTTACAAAGAGTGACACATGACGGTCAATCGTAATTTTACTAGAAATTTCAAGAAATTTACATGACAGGATGCACTTCTGGCAATCTTCGTCATTATTTTCTGTTTCAAAAAATAATATGCACGTAACCCTCGAAGACTAGGGGAGATAGCAAAATATGCAAAGTGCGGTTGCCACTACATTACATCTTCTGTGATATTGAAGTCCAAGACATGTACATTAAAACCTACTACCTACCTACGATATTGAATACTTACCACGGAATTGCTCAACATATGTCTAACGGTGTATTGTTAATAGGTGTTATCTAGGTATTTTTTTATTCAATAGGTTTGTTTCTGCCACATTTAGAAACGGCTTGAAACTGTTAGAAATATTCGACCAGTTAAGTTGACAACGAGTTACCAGTGAATTTAATGCAAGTAGTTGGTCTTACATGTAGATCACTATTAACAAACTAAATTCGTTCACAGCCAATATATACAAAAGCAATAATAGAAAATCTATTTCTCGCATCGCTGTTCGGGAGTCAACTAGAGTATTCCAGTATTAGGATAGTTTGGTGAAGTTTTGGAACGCTTTATTTGATTTACTACATTTATAGTTTTTTCTACGACAAAGCTGTAAGCACAAATTAAAGTAACTATTTCAGTAGTATTGCTTTCGGTATATAACGTAAAGGCGAAAATCCAAAGAGAAATGTGATCGGTATTTTCGCACTTGATTTTTTTTTGTCTCTTCCACCCAGCCAAAGGTGGTATGCACATACTCTTATCTTTAAACAAACAACTATGCAAATTGGCCGAAATATACCTTGTCATATAAATTTATTGTATTTTTGCAACTTCTGGTCATCCATTATCTTCCACCCAGACTTTTGGCACTTTATCGCTCGCTTTTTTATACAATAATACGAGTATTTTCGATAATTCAGTATACACAGTGCAATAGCACCATCGTATATGATATCAGTTTTTTCTTCTAGAAAAATGTACATACAGACTGCTGTCTGGCAGCCGGTTTTTAGTCTGTCGGTAAGAACGGAATTTGCAGCACGATTTCACACAGGACGATATTATCGGTGTCGGTGTCGATATCGGATACATTGTTCATACGTACCGACAATCAGTCTGTTTATTGTCGACTCAGCAGGATCTGTTTGCAAGCAGAACGCATAATGCAGTATCCTTGACGACGAGACGATGAACGAATAAGCACTTATTTTTTATAATTTTATTGCTAATTTATAAATATGTAATGTTTATCTCCCAAAAAGTTTTGCAGGATATAGAAATTAAAGAATCGGTATTTTACATTTGATGAAGTAACAAATATTCATTCGAAAAGTAGTCGTAATTAGTAGTCATCAGGGTGTCTCATAATTAGCTGCCAACCCTGAACAGGCCTATGATCAAAACTAAGTAAAAAAGTTCATATGAACATGGGTGCCGAAATGCTTGCTAAGGGCACAGGGACCCATTGAAGAGGGAGGAATGGAAATAATTTTTTGCAATATCTCTCAATCGGGTTGTTATAAATGAATGAAATTTGGTATACACAGCTAAATTTGATGAGGAAGGTCCATTGGGGTCGGTACGGAGGGGGCCATGGTATTTTGCGTGTGTAACTTTTTTACAGCTTAGTGTATCCATCTGACTATCGAAACAATCGATTCCCCTACCTGTTTTATTTGAAAAAGGTATATCTTGCTGAAGTCGGTAGGAGTAACCATTGTTGAAATAATCCCATTTGAAGTGCTCAGTGCACCGAGTAAAAACTGTTTTGGTTTTAGGTAAAGTGCCTTTTCTGCTGAAAATATAGCAAAATGTTACTTAAAAAAGTTGTTCAGAATAGTAAATTATGGAAACGTGCAAACAATGTTACAATGTTCTTAACTTAGATGAGTTTAGAAACTCAGTGAGAAGGATGGTTCTACATGCTTGAAACAAGCGAGGATAAGTCAGGATCAGTTACTCTGCATACGCCAGCTTTAACAAAATTAAATAACAAAATTTTTTGTTAATTTTGACATTTCGCTTGACTCTTGTTTATTTTCTACAAAGGGGCGTACGACGTACGTATCTAAAAACTATTATCTTCGTAGTTTGTAAACATAACCGGCCTTTCTGTCATTCTTCCTGCATTCTAGAAGTTTATAAACTTAGTTACGTATCAAGGTTTTATTACAAATGTGTATGTGGCATTACTTTGTCTTTGTGTGTCCTGGTATTTGTATTTTTCGCATACACAATATGAGTAGCGCTGATTTAGAGTGAAACATTAATTAAAGTGATTAATTATTGAACAAAGATATATTTATTCCAGTAGTATTAATTACTATAAGGAAAAATAATACATTATGCTGCACTATACTAAAGATCCCATATATACTGATTTTCTTTTGTGGAAATATCTGATGGCACTTTCATAAGAAGCATCGAAATATGTTATTAACGAAAACTGTTGAGAAATTGATTTAGTTAGGAAGTATATCCATATGCTGGTTAACAATGTACCTATTTTAATCTCTACTATGATAATATAATCGTTGAATTGCAAAATCAAAACCGGAAGCCACCACATTTCGTAGAAGCTTGTATACTCGTATTTAAATTCTAAAAAACTTTTAGTAATAAAAAACATTTTCAACGAAAAAACGGATAAAATGATAAAATCATAGTAGGCCAACGGATTCTAAATTTAATTTAATTATGAAATTTTTATATCTGAAATTGCCTCGTCGATTTCTCGTTACAATTATTATAATATATTATGCAGGATTCTTAAATGAACTTTTAATTTAAAATATTCTCATTTCTTAAACATCTATTTGAACACAAAAACATTTTTTAACTATTGAGTTTCAAGACTAAGAATCGTTTCAGAAAAAGTGCCTTGTTTTGGTGCCTGTTATTAATTTCCTCTTTAATATTTGCTGTTTTTAGTAGTGTCTAATATAGAGTCATTGTAATATGTCCACTTGCCTGACAATCTGCTATCTAGATTAAATAATAATAAGTACTTTCTTCTTTTGTTGGATTTGTCGCCCTTTCTGACTTTAAACATTTGAGGAACAAAACTAATCAAACCTTATTTTATAAAGATTTATAAAGGACAGCTGTACATGTAGTTTTAGCCATTGATTGCATAAAAGTAAACGCAGTTATACATACATTATTTAAATTAAATGATTAAAGGTTTCTCTTTACTTAAAGAAATGTACAATTGGTTCCAACGTTGTAATTGCAGGGTATCTTACAAATTACAATTGAAAAAAAATGATTTTAAGGGATTCTTTATATCTCAGAGAAAAGCTGAGATATTGGAATGTGAAAATGTGTGTGTGTGAAAATTACTTCTAATAAGAAGTTTTACGTAGAGTTCAGTGACGTACTTGTAGTTTCTTTTCAGAGTGTTTGTTTTAAAATATGACCCAAACAAATATGCTTTCAAATGGATCACCCTAGCAGAATAGATTTTATAAATATTGTATAAATTGCTATAAAATAAACTTTATAGGAGCTTCAAACTCCTATAATGTGGTTAAATGCCTATATACGATCCGTATAGAATCGAAAAGGGCCCACTTTTATAAAACACTTTGGTATTGTAACAGTTCTATAAACACGTAAACACTTTTAAAACAATTTTATACAGCAACTACAAAAACGTTTTATAGTCTGTATTTTGGAATTATTTAGATAATAATATATTATATTTTTTAGTGAAGAATATTACAACCAAATTATTTTAAGATTGGTGTATAATGCAGATTTATAATTATATGTGGTTATATTTAAAAATGGGGTAGCCTATACTCAATGGCCATCGTTTGTGCAAATGGTAGATAGGTATAATACTGTCACGTAATTTGCCCCACTCACACCCAAATCTACGACTTTAGCACCGCGAAATGCTAAGATTGTCCCGATCGCCCCTATACGATTCTGATAAACAAACAAAATGTTTGTTAGTCTTGTATTACAGTCTGAATTGAAGTGTTTAGTTGGAGAGATCAAAGTGATTTAGATAGCGATTAATTAAATAAGTGTTTAGTTGAGTTGTAATTAGTGTTCAGTAGTGTACTGAGTAGTAATAAAGATAAGTGATTAATTAACGGATTGTTTTTCTGGCAGTAAGGAAAAGTCGGATTGGGAAATCCGTGACAATACTTACAATACTATCATTTCAACAATCTCGTGTTTCAATAACGAAAATTTTATTGCTCCAAAATGTTATTGATAAACTATAGATATGTTTGTGGCAAAAAAATGCTGCGCTTTAGTTTAGACCACGTTTCCTGTAAAATTATAAAAAATAAATGCCATTCAATTGCGTTATATTTTTTTCATTTATAATGATATATAGCAGTTAATATTAAATAATATGCAACAATTTTTTTCTGATATTGTCGATTAATTTTCTTCTTATTAATTATTTCTTTATGTTTGTTTCTGTTTTCTTTCAAGGGTTATTCAGTTACAGATATTTATAACTTTGTATAAAAATGCATGACCAACTATTCATCAAGCAACATCAGTTTTATCAGTTTAGCGATTTTTGACAATTTCATAACTAAAAAGTAGCAATTGAAAAGTATTTCAGACAAAATTCTTTAATAAAAAATTTATATTTTTAATAAATAAAAAGCAATAAAAAAGTTACATTTGTGTTATTTTGAGGTACAAAAATCTAGAAAAACACGTAGAATAAAAATTTAATTTTTGATGTTTGTAGAAAAAGTTGGTTGGACCACTTTCTGTCGTTATATATTCGTTGTACTTCAGCACCTTGCAGCAAAATTTGCAGGTGGTATGAGATAATCCTGTTATTTGCTAAAATCTAGATCTCTAAAAGTCTTTTGTATTTGTAGAAAATCCTATCTCAAGAATACGGCGATTTTTAAAAATCGAGTAAATAAAGTTTTCATATATGTATATTAGACATGTTATTTGAAGTAAACAAAATAGTGAGCATCTAATAATTAATTATATACCAGACGTATTAATTACTTACTATTTGTTTTCTACTTGAGTTTGAGACGTTTCCGGTCTATTGTTAGGGGCGGTCAGCCACTCTAACTGTATAAATATTCCTACCATACCTACCGTTCACAGCAGACATCTACCAATAATTACGTGAAATGATATTTAATTATTGAAATCATGATGGTTAAAATAATTTAGTATAATCTATAAATGTGGCTCAATTACAACTTGTTAAAAATTGTTTTAAAATTGCATTTTTGGATCAAAATTTATACAGGTGGTTCAGAACTTACCTAAAAAATTTTTTAATGTACAAATACAATTTTGTAAAAAAAATCAAAAAGAGCAGTTCGAATATGATTTAAAAATACACTTCTGCAAGGCAGCTGGAAACTGGTTCACTGTAAAGCCGACCGGACAAAAAAATGGAAAGAAATAAATAACATTTTATAACACCTATTTTATACAGCAAATTCAACTGCTTTTGCTGCTATTGTTATTAATTATTAATGGAATTAATTTGTGGTTTTAATTAATAAAATAGTTTGACATACCTGATATTGCAACAAAATTTTAAGCTCGCCTTACCCAGTTTCAGTGTTTCTGCTTCTTGTCCGTTTTGAACTCGTAAGTTATTGACAGCAAGTATGATACGTTTGCGTAAATCACCAGTAGTAGGTATCCACTTCGGTGCAATGCACCATTTTTTAAATATCTCCACAAAAAAAGCCCAAATGGTTTAAAATCAGGAGATCATGGCGGTCCTCTTCGCCCAATCCCTTGGTATTAGTGCTTGGACTTGGTACGGATATAATTGAGCATTCTGCATGATAGCCACACTGCTGCAATATGCCGCAAACGTCCTGGAACTCTATTTTTTCCACAATTCAGTTTCAAATTGCCCTGGCGTTGCACTCATTGCACACTATGGTAAAAGTAGCTGCATTTGGCACATGTTTACTGGGAAATCGTTATACTAAACCATTTTCACATCGTCATAAATTAAAACCATATCCATCACCTCCGAATTGCTATACCAGTAAGTCACTTTTGACACTTGAAAAAATAATCTAAAGATTCGCATCACAAAAAGGGTTAATACCTACAATACGTAATCGGGTCTCAATATTCGGAATCGCCTGGCTATACTACAGCTAGCTGTCCAGCGATGTAACGGTTTAAAATACTACAATTTCAATTATTTTTTACTCGGAAACTATACGGATTTTATAAAAAAAATTTTTACGATGTTGACTCCATTTTTCATGACATATCTATTTCAAATTCACCCTGTATACATTTGTTTAAACATTAACTTTATAAACTTATCTTTATATTTAACACTTTGTATATGAGCACAAATTAAATGACTATTAATCTGCTAGAGAATGTTGTAATTAACGATATTTTATGAATAGCTTAAACAGTGAATAATTTTCAAGTTTTAAGCAATTGTTAAATTGACTAAACTGTGAGTTAAATTAGCTAGTAAGCTCATTAACACATCGCAACTAATCCCGAAATATCCCATTAATTAGGTAATGTGTTAATTTTATCAGTTCTTTCGTGTTTATCTAAATAGTAATGTTTATTATGTTTTTTATTTAGTTTTGTTGTTATATAACCTATAAGAAAATAATGAAGATATTTGATGTTATGTTTTACTACTGAGAAGTAAAATCATTGTAATCAGAACTTAATGTCTACTGTATCTTCTTATGTTTTATATGCGTGTCTATAAGCCTATCTTTCTCCCACATTCAATATATTGCAATAATAGGTAATAGCATTCTTTAAAACGAATTTGACGATTTATTTCGAACGTATTCGTAACGAAATCTACTTTAAACTTTCATCATTATCTCTTATCTGTTCCATTACCAATAGAGATCTAATGAAATTTCTGCTCAAAACTTCTAGTAGTTCAAAAACTGATTTGAGGGAGTGCCATTATTATTGTAATGGATTGTACCTATGTTTTGACGAGATACATTTGTTATTTCGATATATTAGCGTCGGTGCGGTTATTTGCGGAAGCATTTTCTTAACCACATACGTTTGGTAGTGTGTTAATTTATACAAAACAAGTGTTTCTGTAAGTGTCAAATCCAAATTAATAAATAAATGTTAATGGAACTGTATTAAAACGAAGATGTTTGCTTCTTTATAATTACCATGTACTGGTTATATTGAACTTTCCCTAAAAATACATACACATTTCTTTTTAAAGATGAATGTGTGACCCTCAGAGGTCATTCAACCCACAATTATTTTTAGATAACCTATAAATAAAAATGAATTCCTTAAAAATTACAATGAAATAAATACTTTACTGTATGAATTTATGTCTGCCACCCCTATTTCACCTTTGTGTATTGCTGGTTGCCTGGAACTTCAGCACATATTTTTTTAATATAGCAACACTACATAGGTAGCTATGTGATCTACTAATATTAACAAAATGTATTAATTAACCCTTCATTTACATGTTTTGTGTTAGTTATAGCGGTTCTACATGAAATATAATGAATGAGTAATTTTAAGCTTCATTAGAACTTTTAATAGGCAAAGTTTATTAATAAGGACAGTACAAACGGATGTGTGTAATAAAGGATTTAATATAGGTGGTAACACTGGTAACTACAACGTATGACGCAACGGAACAATTTTGAACAAGAACACTTTGTCCTCTAAGTAGCAGAGTGCCATAATATGTAAGTAGATATACATACTTTTATTGTCAGGGTACACAGTAATATAGAAAAACTTGTGTAAGTTTTAAGAATTTCAAACTAACTATGTTGGCTTGCCTGCAAGCTGCATTTTGTGGAGCTCTTGATTTGCTGATGGCTTACTTTGACCGTAATCAGATTTAATTTCTAATGATAGCATACTTAAACAATTGCTCAATTCATTATAAGTAATTTGCTATTATGATCTATATGCTTTCTTTCAAAAATAAAGTTTTCTTCATCAATTTCGATTAGATCACAATTTATTTCAAAAATTGTATGGAAAAATATTGTTGAGCCACATACATTTCTGCTGGTTTAACAACTCTTCACTTATGAATAAACCAGAAGTGAGATATTTTTAGCACTATATATATTTTCAGTGAAGTGAAATATGCTATTTAGTTTTTTATTTAATCCCGTATTTCTGCCATACCGATAAAAAAACTGTTTTATAAACGTAATTTTGTCTGACCAAAAATATTTTACATTATCAATTATTTTCGGGATGGTAAAAAGATCCTATTGAAGTACTAAACATTCTACGGTTAAAGCAACGTACTGCAAAAATACACAAATACATAGTTATGGAAAATAAACACTACATAGAGTGTTCTTAAAGATGGTGCCATAAATTTAGATGCTGGTGGAACATCAAATATTAATATGATATTTATCTATAAACCATATTATAGTTAAATATTATACTTTAGAAACAACACAGTTTGGCTACTTATTAAAAAAAAGCTATGAATATATTGCACTAAAATGTGGTACAAATTCATATTTTTTATCCTTGAATTTATTGCATTGAAATTTTGGCTCATGTTTTTAAGGATGCTACATAATATAATTTAAAAGTAAAAAACAACTAGGTACCTACTTTGCGAAGTTTTCACTTTTTGTAAAGGTATTAAACTTGTTCAAATTAATTTTAAGTCGTATAATATATTGCTTGATATTAAATATCTTTAGAATGCTAAATAAATAACATTATATACCAGATTGGAGGCGGTAATAATATACAGGGTGATTCAGGACTTATCTAAAATAATTTGGTAACAGATGCGTCATGAAAAATGGAGTAAATATCGTAAAAAAATCCTTATAGTTTCCGGGTAAAACATTATTGAAGTTGTAGTTTTTCAACCTTTACATCGCTGGGCTACTGTAGTCTCCAGATAGGCGATTCCGATTATTGAAATCCAATTACTTTTTGTAGGCACTAAAGTTTTTGTGACGCCAGTCTTTACATTATTTTTTCTTCGTGTATAGTAACAACTCGGAGTTGATGAATATCGTTTTAATTTACGACAATGTGAAAACGCTTTAGCAGGAAGGAAGAAAGACGTATTGTAGCATTGTGCCGTATCATACACGGAGCTCAATTATATTCGTACCATGTATAGCGTGTTCAAGCATTAATACCAAGGGATGGACGAGGAGGACCAGTACCATGGCCGCTTCGATGTTCTGATTTTAAATCATTTGGATTTCTTTTTTTGGAGACATTTAAAACATGAAGTGTATTGCACCGAAGGGGATACCTACATACTATTGACGATTTACGGAAACGTATCATAGTTGCTGCCAATAACTTACAAGTTCAAAGCGGATAAGTAGCCGAAATATTTCTATTACTTTGTAGAAACTGGGTAAGACGGGCCCAAAATATTATTGTAACATCAGGTATATCCAACTATTTTATCAATTAAAACCACAAATTAAATCAATTAATAATTAATAACAATAATGGCAAAAGCAGTTAAATTTGCTGTATAAAATCGGCGTTGTAAAATTTATTTCTTTCCTTGAGCATTTCTTTCCATTGTTTGTCCGGTCGCAGATTGCTGCCGTATCAGGTTTTACAGTGAACCAGTTTCCAGTGGCTGGCAGATGTGTATTTGTAAATCATTTTCGAACTACTCTTTTTGATTTTTTTTTACAAAATTGTATTTGTAAGAGGCCCCTGTACATTAAAAAAAATATTTTTTAGATTAGTTCTGAATCGCCATGTATAATATTCAGTAACAATAAATCAAATTCTTTGAATATGCCAATTATTATGTGTTTTTGTTAATAGTATTTAGTTAGATAATTTTTATTTTAGATTTTATTATTGATTAAAATTTTGTCTAAAGTTATTTCTTTCGCATACCTCCAGATATTTTGTACCAAAGAAACATGATTTCATCTAGGATTTAGTAATTATATTGATATTAATTAATTTTGCCTTTAAAAAAACGTAGAAATATTTCATTAAAAAGTGTTACATTTGTCGAAAATTAACATTTTTTTAATTTCCTTGTATTTTCTTGTTAACAAGCCATCGAAGGCCATTTTGTTATGGCTTACGTACTGCCATAGTAATAATGTAAATTATTATGCTTACTGGCGACACTTAACCGTAATTGGCCAGTTCAAATAACCTAGAATTTACTCAATAAATTTCCTTTTACTGTATTCACATTGGCTTCTCCATATTTACTCAGTATTGATCATTATCCCACAAGTCACTACATGATCCGCACTGATTGACAATAAAATTTTGATTTTATACGTTCTACCTGTAGCATAATGATAGCCGAGAACTGCAGAAATTTAAGAGAACGTCGTTACATTACATTCCGCTGCATATATAAGGTAGAGGCAATAACAACATTTGGACGACGTTAATGCTAGACGTAACAGTGTAATTCAATAAACATAAACGTTTTACGACCCCAGAGCGTGCTACATTCTCGGGAACAGCATAAATAAATACGTACATCAAGTGCCCTCAAGACACGTATCTAGCTAACCTCTTCGATCCATTTTAAATAATTGTTCTGTAATTATCTACTGCTTGCACAATTATTTTATGCGTAACGGAAAATATAACCCATTACAAGATAATAAATATAGCTATTTAATATTATTTTTATTTAAATTATTTAAGGTATAGCAAATATAAAATGAATTTAACAAAAATATGATCCCGAGTATCTAAAAGGGCTTTATTTAGAGAAATGTTTATAGATATTATCTTCCCCAAATAAGTATATTTATATACCTATATAGGGTGATTTACACTAGGAAATTATTTTGTATCTATACAGGGTTATTCAGAACTTAGGTATATACAAAAAATGTTTTGAATGTACATGGGACTTACTAATACAATTTTGTAAAATGATTTAAAAATAAACTTTCGCACGGCACTGGAAACTGGTCTACTGTAAAATATGATAAGGCATATAATCGGTGAGCGGATAAGAAACTGAAAAAAATTTCCAAAGAAAGAAATAAATTACGTTATACCACACTTATTTTGTACAGCAAATTCAACTGATTTTCCCGCTATTGTTATTAATTATTAATTAATTATTAATATAATTAATTTATGGTTTTAATTAAAAAGTAGTTTGATGAACCTGGGCGTCAGTTTCTACAAACTAACACAAATGTTTCTGCGTCTTGTTCGTTTTGAACGTGTAAGTTATTGGCAGCAGCTATGATTTGCGTAAATGACCAATAGTACCACACGTGTCTAGTGCAATATACTTCATTTTTTAAGTATTCCCACAAAAATAGGTCCAAATGATTTAAAGTCAGGAGATCGTGGCGGTCATGGTACCGGTCCTTTTCGTAGAATACTAAGGGATTGGATGAGAATGGAAGGAACATGGTATGGATATTCGGTTGCAAATTTCCCTTGTCACGCTAGCACTTGCACTCACTGCTGTTGTAAAAGTAGCTGCATTTGGAGCATTTTTACCGGGAAATCGTTCTGCTAAAGCATTTTCACTTCACCATAGATTAAAACGATATCCATCAACTGCGAGTTGCTATAGACGTAAGCCATTTTTGATATTTGAAAAACTAATGTAAATACTTAAGTAATCGGATATTTGAAATCCAAATTTGCTACACTCTGTATTATTCAGTTCTTAAATGTTTAAAGTTATTTGTATTTGTAGAAAACACTATTATTTCAAGAATACGTCGCCCTTAATACAAGGAAATATTTGTAAAATAGATACAGTTTGGGCCCGATTGCAAGGGGTTCAATACGAATTGAATCATTTCTGATTATGTACCTACCTAATCGTTTTCCTACTGTTTCTAAATCCCCCTGTAGAGTTTGTTAAAATACTCATTGTTAATTTACTTTTATCAATAAAAGATCTGGAACTAAGGAATCTAACATGGGCGTATCAGCAGCCAAAAATGCAGGAATATCAATGCAGTTTGGAATTTACAAATCTTAACCATATTAAAAACTTCAATATCGAACTAATATTTATATTCACTAACAGGTGACCGTTGTATACTTAAAAAGATTATTAAAAATTTCCGTTTATGTTGAATTGCGACGAATACAAGTTTCACCTTTCTTCCGATTTTTACCGATATTTTATTGCAGTCAACTAAAGGGACCACTGTTCTGTAAAAATCGAGTTTGGGTTTATTTTTATTTGTCGGTAGTTTAGTTTTATCAATAACTAAATATATATTAGATTATGACCCCTTTAAAGTTCCCATAATACTGAATACACAATGGTTTAGGATTTTTGAAATTTTAGTTGTTACCCGTGCCACCTACTGCTGCAGTGCAGGATACCCGTCGTACGCAACCTACAGCATTTATAGAAAACCATTGATTTATGTCCTTTACTAAAGATTTGACGTATATAACTCCTTCCTCCATGAAGTATGCAGTAGATGCAACTATGCACAAATCATTTAATATGTGGAATACCTACTTTTGTATTATATTTTTTTATTTGTCTATTTAAATGATTCATTATTGGTTGAATTTAGTACACTAAATTCTCATATCTCAGAACGTC
This sequence comes from Monochamus saltuarius, assembly GCA_025584915.1. NCBI lineage: Eukaryota > Metazoa > Arthropoda > Insecta > Coleoptera > Cerambycidae > Monochamus > Monochamus saltuarius. The sequence goes on along the minus strand of CM046726.1, from coordinate 25,215,052 downwards.
ATTAGATGCATAATTTCTCAAAACTTAGAAACAGTACTTCCCGTTCGAGAAGAATAATTCTTTGATGTAACCAATTTTATTGCAGATATATTATTCATGTTGTGGTTGTAGGAGAATTAATTAATTATAGTACAACATTCCAACTAAGGACGTCTTGTACCCATCTGTTTACCGAATGAAAAGTAGTTTTTTTATCAAAGATAATTAAAGAATATATCGCAAATGAGTTGTCTAATGCAATATGTTCATGGTTACCCTTAATTAAAAATATTGTAATTCATTTTATTTTTTCACATTGCGCTCACTACTTGTTTACCAAACGAATTTAATACCATCGAAAGTACAAAGCATGAGGAACGTGCAAAAGTTAGGTTACCTACATTTTACTGGTCAGTATTACCGGGTTGCCTATTATAAAAAGATGAGGTGATACTAGCAATTTGTACTCATCTGCTTGCTCAATGAAATATATATTAAAATAAAGATTTTTATCGCGAACACGGTGGTATATGGTTGCTTGCGAAAAATTGTTTTTGAATCACGGTTGTCAGGCTTTGAAATTTAAAAATTGGAGCAAGCGAAGAAGTACTGCAGGTACTGTAATGATAGTGTACTTATAATTACTTTAAATATAAAAATGTCTTTTAAATATATGATATTAACACATAAAAATATCTATAAAAATACTAATATGTTAGTGATATATACTCATTTTAAAATTTTTATCTAATTTATGAAGAGAACAGTAAATAAATAAAAATAATATATTTTTTCACAAAACGTTGAAGTCATAAATACATTAATCTCGCGTAAAAAAAAAACTTTATAAATACAAACAAATTATTTGACAAATTTTCAATTACTAAATTTAGAAGTCGATTTATCAGCTACATGATTACCTATCTTCAAATTCTGAGGAATTGTCATCATCATCATCTTTTGTAAATTCAAATATGTTTCTAATTTTGACGTCACTAGTAGAGGGCGCCACTTATGGCATACCATGTTTTTTTCAAATGATAGAACTTTTTTGCTGCTTTTGTGTATCCATCTGACTATTGAAACATTCGATTCTCCTACCTGTTTTATCTGGAAAAGGTATATCTTATTGATGTCGTTAGAAATAATCCTACTTATTTGAAATATTCAGTGCACCGAGTAAATACTATTTTGGTTTCAGTTAAAGTGCCTTTTCTACTGAAAATACAGCAAAATGTCGCTTGAAAAAGTTGTTCAGAACGGTAAATTATGGAGATGTGCAAAATTTTTTAAAAATCGGCCTGCTTTGATAAAATATGTGTTTTGTTGAAAAATGGTTTCATCAAACCTCGCCCATCTTCTTGAAATTTTGCATGTCTCTATATTTACGATTCCGAACAACTTTTTCAAGTAATATTTTGCTGCATTTTCAGCAGAAAAGCACTTTACCTGAAACCAAAACAGTTTTTACTCGGTGAACTGAGCATTTCAAATAGGATTATTTCAAAAATGGTTACGCTTACCGACTTGAGCAAGGTATACCTTTTTCAAATAAAACAGGTAGGAGAATCGATTGTTTCAATAGTCAGATGGATACATTAGGATGCAAAAAAGTTCTGTCATTTGAAAGAAACATATGATGTGCCACAATTAGCGCCCTCTACTAGTGACGTCAAAATTAGAAACATATTTGAATTTCTCGTCCGCAAGAACCCCGATTTACAAATTTTATGTAAATATTTGGATTTCTTAAGAAGTTATTTACAAATATCGTAAATAAAACTTAACTTTAACACCCTGTATCTCAGTTAATATTGAGTTTTCGAAAAATTGTTATAGGACTTTGTGAACCTAATTTTTTGTGAAGAATCACCTCCTGAAGTCTTGACGCATAATTTCCGGACACCCTGTATAATGCAAACTTTTAGTGTAGTATACCTACATATAGTCTTATTCTCTCTTTTTCAGTTTTTTAAATATTTTGACGAAAATATAATGAATTATTAATTTATTCGTATGACATCTGAATTCTTACCACGAGCATAATAAGTCTTTCTCGCAAACTATCATATTTGACGATTGGTTCAACTTTCTTTGTTACGTTATATATTTTTCTGTGATAGGTTATTTACTAAAGATATCCACTACTATGGATAGACAAATTTAAAGCAGGAAGCAAAAGGTTGCTTCGAAAATCAAAACTGGTAACATTAAATCTTTTCAATAACAAGTTTAATTTATTTTATCTTTCTGGATAAACTATTTATTTTCAATCACGCTTTTATGTTACTGATAATGTGGATTCAAAATGAAAGAACTGTATTCCAAATTAAACCTAAGGAAGAAAGTGTACAATATTTTTAAACCACAATCAAATAGTAAGTGTACCAAAACCTTTAACGATTTGACAAATTCAAAAAGAATAGATAACTGGTATAAGGAACGATAATTTTACGTTTGGATGCATTAAGATACAACTCGAGATACAATTTGTTTTCAAGGCTACACTTTACGCAGGTGGCTTTTCCGCTCTGTACAAATCTAGCCTGCACAAGCCTTCCTGCAAGTTAGTACGCTATTCTGTGCCTCATAAGGGTACTAACTTGCAAGTAAGCATGTGCAGGCTAGATCTGTACAGACCACCGGAAAGGCTGCCTGAAAACCTACCAGATTTGCATCCATAGCTAAAAACAGACACTGAGTTTTTTCAGTTTTTATTGATAAGAGTATTTGTATCAGGAAAAAGTGATATATAAGTTTACTTTTTATAAAAATGAAGCGTAAGAAGTGATAATATGTGCAATAGCAGCAATTCAAAATCATGCATAACACGTATATTAAAAACAGATGTCTCTGGACAGAGAACTGATTTGTATCAATTGAGACAGTTACTGGTTTTTATCAGTAATTTATCAGACACAGAGCAGTTAATAGTAGTGTGGGTTACTACCAGTTCATACAAATTGTATGTGAAACAATTGTTGATATTGCAGAATCCCAAATTATCTAATATGTAGAATGTATCTGTAGATGCATACGATCAAGATGTTTCCTATTACATAGGTATCGTTATGAAAGTACAAAGGTATTAATTAAAGTGTCGAATGTAACATCAAGTCAATTAAATAAATCATCAACTTAACAAAAAAAATTGAATAATGTACGAATATATGTCAACGTGCTTTGTTTTCAAGATCCAGGACAGTTAATAAAAAATTACGTTTATTTTAAAATTTGCTTTAAAAATCATTAGGGAAACATGAACATCATCATGAAAACAATGCTTGATTTTATTCGCAATGTGATCATTTATTCTCTGTTGTTGTTAATATTCCATAAATAACCTTACATTCGATTTCTAAAAACCCAAATGTTGAGTTTTTCTGGATCTGGAGTGTAAGTAATCTTATTACTTCACAAATGCTCCATAATGTTAGAGAACATGTCTTTACTACTGCATCCAGATTGATAGTGGGCATTTTTAACATGTTGTAATAAAGTAGAATTAGCGGTAAGTGAATTTGATGATTTGATCTTTTCGTCTTTAGTTTCTGGAGAATTAATCCAAAATTAAAAATTTTGATGTCCTTGAGAATACAGACTTAACGTTTCTGATGTTTGCTGGGAATAATTAATATAAAGGGTGTCGTGAATATGAGTGCCTTGATTTTGCTATATGATAAGTTGTAGGTACTAAACAAAACATATTTGACTTAATTTTTTTTTCTCTGACCAACGATAACAGAATTATGACAACAAAGAATATGTGACAACGTGGCTCACATACTATCTTAGGATTGTTATGTATTTATACATAATAAACATAGGTAGATACTTACTGTGAATGGTCTTCTTTTTACAACACCGAACAATAGTTACAAGTGTTTAAAGGACTTCTGTTCCTTGCAAGAAGCGTTTACCGTACCAACGTCTCGTAGTCAGAGAGTTTTGCCTAGATTCGCCATGACATGCAGCTGGTTATGTTTATTACAAATTGTTCCAAACACTAGAGAAAAATGAAACGCACTAGCCACACGGTCTCCTATGACTAATATCACTTTTAGGTTATCAGCAGCAGCCTGACACAATGCAACGTTGTCGAACGTTACAGTAGTTACAGTTTTAATGAATTTCTCCGAAACTCAATTGTTTACTTCATTAATACGGATCCAAAAAACAAATTACGTTACAGGCGCTTTTATTGTATCTTAGTTTGTAATTTCATAACATTCACAATTTTTAAATGTAATTGTAGACAAACTATTCGTTTTAGACATTCTTTTTATAAGATTTTTTTGTTGCTTTTAGTTAGAAAATTACAGACACCCTGTATAGAGAAAGTCCTTTAAAATAATATATCACACAATACCACTTACTTTCCATTTAAGGTTGTAGATCACCCCCGTTTAGAGGTAGAAATTTTAGAACTGATTACATCCATAAAATTGATCTCCCTGAAAGGAAAAGTTGATGATTGGAGCGTTTTTCTAGTTATTGCATCAAAACGAAGAAAACCTTGGCGGCGCACACTATATTAAATTATGTTTTAAGTAATGAAGTTAAATCCTTAGTTAATTATTATCATCATAAATATCACTAAAGTATACAAGGTTAACTATCAGTAAGTATAAAAACTTCAACTACGTGCTCAGGGAGGCCTAAAAGACAGTAAAAAAATTATTTGGGAATTTTAGCTCGGAGCAATATACTTTTTTTCTCCCGGACAATCGGCACCTATAGTAACAGTAGTTTGATAGCTTTGAACTGCCAACATCTGAGTCGCCAGTATTCGGGACGTTGCCAATAATTATTGTAAAAATGATTATATATTTTTTTTATTAATAGATAATAATACCTGATCAGGATATCGCTGCAAAATTTTATATTCGTGGTCAGGTGATTTCCGGGCTGGTTGCCACGTGGTCGGTTTAGAACTCTTGACGTTTCGAGAGACATATCGCTCTCTTCTTCAGAAGTTGCTCTGTAACTGGAGATCTACTGGTCGTCCAGCTTCCAGTCTCCAGTTTCAGAGCAACTTCTGAAGAAGAGAGCGATATGTCTCTCGAAACGTCAAGAGTTCTAAACCGACGACGTGGCAACCAGTCCGGAAATCACCTAACCATTAACGACAGCCACGGAAGCCTACAAACTCAACCAAAAATTTTATATTCGTTCTTTGTTCCGTCGTTATAAACTGCCAAAACAACATTTTTACTTATTATAGATCTGTCAGGATCACTCTCTAACAGCAGAGCATCATCGCGCTGTGTCAATTCAAGCAACTATTTAAAATTTTTTAATTTCAAATTATTGCTATCACAGTAAATCATTTTGTTGAAGTAAACCTGTATTAAAAATAAATACGGGTACATACCACAGAAAATAACTATTTGGAACAAATACTTCAACATCGTCAAAGGAAAATAATATCTAAAAATGATATTATATCGTAACGTTAAACTATGTTAGTCAGACAACATAATAAATACATTTCTGCCGATGGTTTGAAAATTTTGACAGGACAAAAAACGCAAATATATTTAATTACTACAGCTGGCAAAACATGCCATTGCTGTGTTGATGGTTGCATAGCTAAGGTGCACGATTATGTCGGGCATTTTGATTGTCTTAATACCAGAATTGAGTGTTGTTAAAGTGAATTTCTTATAGAGCAAGTAAATTAAACTACTATTTATTAACAGAAGGAGATGCGTAGGTACAAGTGGGTGGATATTGTTTGTATGCCATTTTGTTACTGCATGTTTCTTGTCATATAATAAATAATCATCTACATTACACATTAATATTTACTGCCCCAGGGCACAACAAAAATGATTTGTAGTATAACATAAATAAAGTTCTATTTAAACTTAAAGCCGCGTATACACTTGTACCAAAACCTGTTCCTATGTTCGCATCGAGGTTTGCAGGTTTCTCAGCACTTGTCGGTATTTCCGCAGCATGCCAAGGGATGATACAGCATGTGGTTATACAGAGTGTGACTGTGAAACTTTTCTCCTAACATGGTTGACTGGACCGAACACAACATGGAAACATCAAAATGTTCGCGGCGTAAAGAAATTTTGTTCGGAGAAGAATATGTTATGCGATTACGACCTACTTTGACCCTGTTCGAAACGAAATTCCGCAACTAGTTTCTGTGACAAATGAATATGCGGCTTAAAATTTACATTGAGAAAGTAATTAGTAAGTAGCAAGGTGCTAAACAATATTAAATCAGTATCAGTTACGAAATATTTGTTACAGGAGCAATATTTTAAGGTGATGATTAACCACTACGGCATCTCTCCTTAATTATTTATTTTAATCCTTTAATATTTATTTTGAAAGAGTTTCTTAAAATTGTTGTCAGTGACGAAAAAGGATATAGTCCCAAGGTTATCTAGATGTGTACGGCGTCGTGTTATCATATTTTAGTTAAAGATTTATGGAGTTAACTCGCTCATAAATAATCGTGTGGGTGGTAGAATAATAAATAGTCATGGTGATATAACTTATTGTTTCCCATATTAAATTGTTTTTACTATGTTACATTGTTATTTATTATGTTAGGTTATATAAAGTTTGGGTAGCGGTATTTACCTATACATGTACATCTGCTTGATATTTTGAGTGCATGTGCACAAAGTAACCCCATAACCTGCAAAGAATAATGAAACAGATTACTACTGACATATACTTTTATTTTCGACTTGAAAAATGTCTCCAGCATGTCTTCCAAAAAATATCAAAAACTATGTAATTTTTTTGTTTGTTTTTATTAGGTATAGTAGTTAGTAGATAGTACAAATTCTATATTAAATGAATGATTGAAAGTTTAGTAGTAATTGAATTCAAATATTAGTAGGTATTAAATTATATTTGACTAAAAACTAATAATTTAGAGAAACAAATTTTTCACAATTAGGTACTTTTCATTTATAATCACTATTAAAAAGAAAGAACTAATATTCTTAGGTTTGAGACTCTTTAGATCGCCTAAATTTGTTTCTAGATAACTTTACATCAGAATTTCGATGTTTTGGGAGTAAATAAAATAAAACCACTTCGTTTCAGTATCATGCTAAATGAAATATGTACCTTTTCCTAACAGATAATAATAAATTCACTATAGGCATGTACAATTTCAAAAATATGTTTTTTATTTGGTTATGTTTTAGTAAGTATTAGGTAGTAGTATCTATTGCTGGTACAACCACAAATTTTGTAAAATTTTATTTAAGAGTATTAAAATGGCGTAGGTATGTATCAATTTGTAATTCTTGTATCAATTTGTAGTTCTTTTTACTTTTTACAATATTGGAAGAAAAGTTGGCACTACTTGATTATAATCATGTACATTTTCATGGCAGCATTACGTTTTTGGAAGAGAACGATCTAAATGATACTGCCTATTTGTAGTGGGAGCATCTCAAATCCTTATTCAAATCGTCCACGTCACTACGAGACATTACGTATTAAACTGAGGATGATCAAAGCAAGACGAACTATGCCGATAGGAGAGAACTTGTACACACTCACCTATTTGGCAAATCCCGAAGCTATATCTGACTTATTTTGTTTGATTTCTGTTTATATTTATAATGGAGAGAACTTGCATGAAGTAAGGCATATATTCCACAGTCTGGTATCTTTGGAAATGCTCCTTTCTTATTTTACAGTGTGTTAGGAATATAAGTGCCGATACTAAAGAGACTTTTATTGGCAAAAATCACAAAGTGGACGACATCTATTGATAGATTTCAGAACTGATGTAGGAGTGAACAACACATTACTTGCATAACAGGAGTGTGAAGTTTTGTGTGTTTTTGAATATTTGACTATCATTTTTTTTTCTGTATAAATAGTACCAGAACAGTTTGAAAATAGTATAATTTTATACTGAATGAAGAAAAGTACAGACTCTGCATAAGACAATTTGTAGTGAAAAGTGTCTGTATTTTTTAGTATTATTGCAAGTTTTGATAATATATTTGGTTATAAGAAGTGTAAATAATGTACATACACAAAAATATTTGAACAAAATTTTGGAAAATCTGTGCTGTTCCCCAGTGCTCCTCTTACTGAACCTACTTCTGATATCTTCCCTGCATAAACTTCCCGTAGACCTGAAACTCTGTAAGCAGTGGAAAATTAAATTAACTGGAAAACCGATAACTAAACACATGAAAGTATGTAGTAAACTTTTTGTTATAGAGGATTTTATGCCAGGTAATTATAACAAGGTTATAATTACAATGTTATGAATTATTTAAGGATGTTGTTAAATCTGTAAATTGCCAATTTTCTCTATTTAATAAAATATGGATATTGCATGGAGTGCTTGAACTAAAGCAGACGCTGTAAAGGCTTTTGACAACATGGGGCTTCTCGCGTTCTACCCCAGACAAAGTTATACTCACCTCACTTTCTCTTGAAATAATCCTATTGATAAGTCTCAAAATACACTTTCACCTAAGAAATTACATAAATGCAAAGAATTACACCATAAAATACAACATCCCTGGCAATTAAAAGCTTTATAGTCTTAGCGGCAATTGCAGAAAAAATATGGTTTGTTTGGTATAAAATATCATACCTACGACAAAATAAAGGCAACACCCTGTATACCTACCAGAGGATGTTCTCTCTGGTACACATTTCCACTTTCTCTACTTGCATAGACGAGTAGACAAGAATATTCGTCCTATTTTTATCATCATGAAAGAATATCTTTAGCCTATACTATTATGTTTGACAGGTTAGGGAGCACCAAGGTACACGCCTTCAGTGTGTGTATGTACGTGTGCCACAAACAGAGGCAATCTGTTGCTTAAACTATTATGATATGGTAATAACAGTAATAAAGAATAATAAATGTGTAATTCGTCAGATCTGACGACGTTGATGGCGATGCTCTCTTGACAAACGTCAAAATTTATGGGCACCGTCAGCATTACTGTAACTTATCTAGTAGCGTAGCTTATATCACCAATGGTATAAAGTATGGACACATTCCTTAAGCTTGCTCCGAGATAATTTTAAAAAAATGACGAAAGTTGATTTTCAATTTCTTTAAAAATGCAACCAAAATAAATAGATTTTTAATTAAATCTATGTTCTGTGAAGCAGAAAATCTTCCAAATGAGAAACAGGGTACCCAATATTTATGAAATAATGATTATATTATTTTAAAACGTCCTGCATAAGAAAGTGTACCTGTCTACTTATACTAAAAATATAGGTACTTCCCAATTCGTAATGTCGAATAAACTACGTAAGAATTACTTTTCAACATAATTTAAGAAAACTTGGTACCCACATTTAGGTTTCAGAAGGTGCTGAAGATGCAAGGCAACTTTGCCATATTTTTGATTAAAAAATCACAAAGTGGACGATTTTTCATAGCCAACATTTTTTAAAAAATATATGTATGTTATACATGTATTTAAAAAGATGAAGTTTTTATTAGAACTGGTATAAATACATAATAATTAATATTTATTTACTAAATTTGGTAGATATGCTCGTATAACTGTTTTAGAGCATGTTGAATCCAGTGCCGTAGTTAGATTTGAAAAAAAAAACGCTAAACAGTTTTAAATATTCTGCACCAGAATAGAATTTCTACTGCTCCATCTTAAAAAAAAACTGATTGAAATCTGATAATAAATACAATTATTACAGACCATTTGAAATGGGACACACTGTATAAGTAGATTGTATCGGTCAGTGGCCGAGCGGTTTAGACGTCAGAACTTGATGAATTCTCACTCCGCCCGGTTCGATTCCCGCGACCGGAAGGAAATCGGCTGTACTTGTAGAGAGGAGGCACCCACTACTCTGGTATGGTAGGATGGAAGAACGTTGGCTTTGGTCAATGTGAGAGACTGATACCGGTCGGCGTTTGACCATGTTATCTAATGAATGAGGTTTTCCAGGTTTCCTGCATTCCTGCACTAAATGATGGTTAGGGCCCACTAACGTAAGTCGTGCCTATTTAAAAATAATATGCCGCCCCCTCTTCTGTATAAGTCTCCGACTTCTGTACAAATTTTCTCGATTATAATAAGTGGTAGAGATATTATTATTATAGAAGATCCATAAGAACAAAATTGGACCAAAAATCTTCAATAGTTTTTGAATAATTACTAGTCAAGAGCTGTGTTTCACATTCTAGAAAACATCGTGTGTATTTTTTTTTATTTATTTTGCGATAGGCTTCATAGATACTTGTATTTGTTCTCAATTTACTGATATACCCTATAATTAACGTAGTACTAGTAGTAGCAGGTTTACGGTAGATGTGTATGTAAGGTATGGCTAAATTTAATTTGGTAAAATAATTTAGACTAATCCCAAGCTTAATAAATAATGAATCTCGTTACAGCAACATAAAGAGAAAAAGACGATATAAAATACTTCTCCATAGAGCAGTGCAAATTGAGTTATAAATATAATACAAGAAAGAAAGGATTTTGAAATTTGTTTTTCTTATTTCCTTCACTTCCTCCTGGGAAATAAATGACGCAAAATACGGTATGAGCATTTCGTAAACATGGCCTAGGGTAGCAGATTGTTGAAACCCCAGAGACGTCTTGTATTGTGCGTGTTTGGAAAAATTGTATTCTTTAAATGACATTGTCACATGTGTATCCAACGGTCTTGTTCCCTCTAGTAAATAACTGTAAAAGAAATTGAAGTGGTACGCTTGAAACAATAAATGGATGCTTTAATAAAACTTGCCTAACGAGTTTAATCAGAAATACGGCTCGCCAGTCTTAATTTAAATAATCTACATGAAATATTTCTTATCGACTTAATTTACTTGAATACCGACTAGAATATACATGATGAAGAACACCGAAATAAAAACTCAGGAAATGATTTTTTTAAATATCTGATTAAACAACTCAAGCAAATGCTCAAACAAAGATAAAATATGCTTGCAAAATATTCAGATACCTGATTTAAAGTTTAATCTTTTATTGGTCGAGTAAAACAAGTTTTAAAAGCGGTTATTCTTGAAGGCGGAGCCAACCAAGATAAGGATAAATAATTGTAAATTTTCCTATGTACAAAATTAAAATACTAAATAAAGTGCAATATTTCATATGTTTAATGGTTAAATGGGATATAAAAATATACTGAAAAGTATAATTTACCGACTTTAAAGATTCCTAAATGCTGGATAAATTACAATAACTCTTTCATATTATTACACAAAAGATAAAATTTATTGTATAAAGTATATTTACGCCACTTTATATATAAATGTGTTTGGACGACGTCGGGGCTTAATCTCAATGAACACACTTGTATTTTCTTAATTTTATTTCCGTTTCCAAATATACATAAAATAATAGCTTCCATAAAACAACAAACCATAAACATGTGCCATAGACTTAAACTTAACCTTAACTAACTTCTCGCTGCTATCCAACTTCTCTCCACTCACTAACTTCACTCTACTATCAGTTGTACCAACTTAATATGAACTGAACTGAACTTAGTTACAACAGTTCGGCCATTCTGACAATATGATTGACCTCAATCATCAACATAAAGAAATGCACTAATTGTTAGTTCATAAAGTACACAAAACATAATGGAATATACATAACACTGAAATCAGTTACATAACATAAATGCAAAAGACACATAATCCTTAAACGCTAATACATAAATGCACATAATACATAAATCAGCTATTAGTCTGATATAAAATATCCTTAAATATACATAAACATAATCATAAATTAATTTAAACAAATACAGACTCATATCATAAATAATACTCAACCACAATGAACTATCATATATTCGACTACTAATTTTGTAACCACGGTTTCATACGTGATGGAGCCATAATTCCCTCGAAAGGCATTTGTGTGACCTGAAATCCTTCAATATCCGCGACTACATATCTGTCCTTATCTAAAACAGCCTTAACAATGTACGGACCTTTATATTTCGGTAATAATTTTTTATTTGTGCCTACACTTACATCAGTATTTGCAATCATTACATAATCACCAACATTATAAACATGTGAATGTTTATGTTTCTTATCGTAACTGTCTTTACTATATGTCTGAGATTTTAAAATATTCTCCGCAGCTTTTTCTCTAATTAAATCTAATTCTCTGTTATTCTCGTCCTGCGATTCTAAATAAACTCTTAATTCATCTTGAACATGTCCTTTCTGATGCACTCCAAACAATAACATACTAGGACTTTCACCGGTTGAACGATTTACTGTATTATTAATAGAAAATTCCACTTTTTCTAGAATCTCATCCCATTTATCTAGAGTCTCGGTTAATTTTGCGCACATAGAATTCAAAGACTTATTTATTATCTCAATTTGACCATTTGCTCGAGGTACTCCGGTTGCAATAAGTGTATGTTGCACATTATTCATTTCCATAAATTCTTTAAACTCATTTGACGTAAAACACGAACCTCGATCTGAAATGATTCTGCTAGGCTTACTATAATTTCGAAAATATGAACTTAAATGTTTTATTACTTGCTTTGTATTGGTTGAAGTACACGGGTAAATTTTTACATACTTTGTAAAAGCATCTATTACTGACAGAATATACTTATTATTATTTCGGGTTTTCTCAAGAGGACCAAAGTGATCGATATGCAGGGTTTCAAACGGTAAGTTGCCTTTAGGTATTGGATTCAAGTAACCTTCAGCTTTGCCGGTAACAGGTGAGAAACTAATACATTTTAAACAATTTGATATGTAATCTTTAATTTTTTGTTTCAGATTTGGAAACCAATAAGTACGACATATTAATTCAAATGTTTTATTTATACCAGGGTGGCCAACTTCATCATGATAGGTACGTATAACACTTGCTTCCATGCAATTTGGAACATAAAATAACAATTTACCATTTTGTTTTCTATAAATTAATCCATTTCGCAATTCGTAAAATTTATTTTCACCATTTTCTAATAATATTCTAATGTCACAAATTTGTTTGTCCTGATCTTGTTTAATATATAAATTTCTTTCAAAAGAATTATCCTCTATAATTAGAACTGAGTTCCGACTTAAAGAATCAGCATGACTCATTTGTTTACCCGGTCTGTGCTCTATTGTATACAAATAATTTTGTAGCTCTAATGACCAACGCAAAATTCTAGAATTTATCTCTTTTTTCTGTAATGCTAATTTAATGCTGTTGCAATCCGTAATTATTTTAAATTCAATTCCATGCAAGTAAACTCTAAAGCGGTTTAAAGAATGAAATATGCACAACATTTCAAGCTCGTAACTGTGAAATTTACTTTCAGCTGGACTAGTTCTTTTTGAAAAATAAAAGATGGGGTGAAATTTACCATCCTCTACTTGCTTTTGCATAAGCACACTACCAAATCCTAATGAAGAGGCATCACAATGTAACTGGGTTTCGGCAGTTGGGTTATATATCTTTAAAACCGGTTCATTTGTTAATAAAGTCTTTAATGTATCGAAAGCTAGAAGTTCCTCAGCTCCAAATTTAAACTTAACATTTTTTCTTAAAAGATCATAAAGGGGTTTTGCAATTACAGCATAATTTTGAATAAAGCGCCTAAAATATGATGTCAATCCTAAAAAACTTTGAACGTCTTTAAAAGTTTTGGGCACAGGGAATGAATTTACTGCTTCAGTATTATATGGGTTAGGAGTTATACCTTTCTGATTTACGACATAACCTAAAAATTCTATTTCATTTTGTAAAAAAGAACATTTGTCTAACCTCAATTCAAGATGATTTCTAACAAGCAAATCAAAAACTTCATTTAACACCTGTAGATTTTCAAAAGCGGTTTCGGTTGGGATCAAAATGTCATCAAAATACATACAAATTTTTTCTTGTTCAATGAGGTTCTTAAAGATTAATTGCACGTAACGACTGAAATTAGCCGGACTATTTTTCAATCCAAATGGCATTTTTAAATACTCAAATTGTCCATTATACGTAACAAATGAAGTATATTTTACCGAATCAGGGTGTATTTTTACATGGAAAAAAGCATCTTTCAAATCTAATCTAGTAAAAAAGTGTTTGTTTCTTAAAAAGTCGATCTGATCATCTATTAATGGCAAGGGAAAATTATCGCGTTCTGTGATTTTATTAAGTTCCCGATAATCAACACACATGCGAATACCTGAGGGCTTTTTAGGTACTAACACAATAGCGGAACTATATTGCGATGAGCTCTTTCTGATAATACCTTGTTGTAGCAAATTTTCAATAATTCTATTTACTTCGTTTTTCTCATAAAATGATAAACGACGCGGTTTAAAGAAAAAAGGTTTATGATTCGATTTCACTTTTATGACCATCTCGTATTCAACCTCTGGTTTGTCAGGTCTAGGTGCCTTAACATAATTTTGCATAAAATTGTCTAAAAGCTTAAGTTTCAATTTATGATCAAGATTCTCATTCACATTTAAATCTAGTTCATTTGGGTCATCTACAACATTAATAAGAAAAATATCATTCGATTCACCAACAAAATCATCATGGTCAACTAGTCTCCTAATCTCAACAATATTGCCAAGAGTTACAGCTAACTTATTTGTCTTTATAAAGTCCCTACCTATTAAACAAGGATATTTTTTCATTGTATCATTATCTACGACAAAAAGCTTTGATTGACTTCTATATCACCTACTTTAAATACAGTATTGAACTTGCCTAATATTTTTAAAGGTGTTCCGTTTATTCCTTGAAAACTATGATTTTCATTGCTTATTTCAATTAAACTTTTAGGTACTAATGACTCTATTAATAATGAAATGGGACTACCTGAATCTAATATTGAACAAATATCTACCATTTTGGAACCTATTTGTATCTGGGCTTCTATCTTGTAGGCTGGTATCGTCTCGACAGATAACTTCTCTACCAAGTTGGTGCTGTTTTCTGGTTCCTGTTCCTTAGGTACAATAGATGGCGCTACTTGATTATTTCGAATCTTCGGACAGGACTGGCGTTGATGTTGCAGCGAACCACAGATGTAACACGATCCTCGTTCTCTTTTAGGCTTCGGACATCTTGTAGCTATATGACCTTCTCCATGGCAATTGAAACATCGAATTGGTTTTGACTCTACAACTTTAGATACAGATGTCTGCGGCTGCACTGGTGGCCTTCGGACTTGAGAACTTGCTTGGGAGTTCACTGAACCTGCTGACTGTTCAAATGCTCGGCTTCCAACTGGACGGGTCTGTCGAAGTCTTCTTTCGTTGGTCACTCGTTCACAATTTATTAAATCATGGAATAAATCATCAGCATCTATGTAACTTTTGGACATAATTATTGAAGCCATTTCTCTTGACATTAACCCTATTGCAATTTGTTCTTTCTGCTCCTCAAAACTCAAATCTAACTGCTTGCACAACTTAATTTTCTCGTGAAAATAGTAACTCAAATCTTCACGTGGACCCTGTATTCTTGACGTCATGTTTTTCCACAAACTTGTTAAATTTTTCTCTTGTATAAAAGTGTTTCGAAATGCTAATTTAAAATTAACCCAGGATGTTAACTTTTCTTTATTGGCTTCATACCAATGTTGAGCGGCACCAGTTAAATGTGTTCGAGCAGTTTCTAGCATAAATTCAGGGGGCCAACTATGTAACATTGCTGTACTTTCCAAATTATTCAGCCACACTTTACTTTTTGTTAAGTCTTCGCCACTAAACTGAGAAATAGTTTTCGAAAAATCAGGCATAATGTTGTAATTTCTGGCACTTTGATTTTGGTTTAGCATCTGCAGCATCATTTGATTTTGTTGTACCATCGTATTCATTAGCGTATTAATGTCAAAGTTTGGAACATTTGTTGGGGCATTATTAACATTTTCGTTTGTTTCAGGTTGTACCTGTGATCTATAGAACGTTTCAAATTCCTCAGTCGGGACTGGAACTGGTTGATGTCTTTCGCCGTCCATGTTTTACCCACAGCGTTACGGCATCGGCGTGCACACACAAAATCAGATTATATTTCAGCAATCCGCCGATGGAACCCCACACCTGAACTGTTTGGACGACGTCGGGGGCTTAATCTCAATGAACACACTTGTATTTTCTTAATTTTATTTCCGTTTCCAAATATACATAAAATAATAGCTTCCATAAAACAACAAACCATAAACATCTGCCATAGACTTAAACTTAACCTTAACTAACTTCTCGCTGCTATCCAACTTCTCTCCACTCACTAACTTCACTCTACTATCAGTTGTACCAACTTAATATGAACTGAACTGAACTAAGTTACAACAAATGGTAATTTTTATTTGACGGAAATTAACGCTTACATTCATTACTGCTAATTAGCAATTGCAGATGGTTTTTATTGATCATAATTCCAATAGAAAGCTTTAAAAAATAAATTTATTGAAAAGGAATAATCTAGTTACAAATAATAAAAAATTAATATAATTAAAAATAGCTAGGTACAATCGTTTGCAATAATAATGACACTCTTTAAAATAAATTTTGCAATTTCTTTCGAATTGCTGACGTATTTATAATGAAATCTACTATCAACTGTTAACATTAGTATTTAGTTGTTACACTCACCAATAAAGATTTAATGAAATTTCTACTCAGAACATCCAGAAGTTCAAAAACTATTTTGAGGGAGTATCAAAAGTATGTACATCTAAGCATCTAGTTTATAAGGGTGACTTAAATGGTTTGATAGTGGTTTTTAAGTTACACATTGGATCAAGCGTTTTATTTTGGAATATTATGTAGGTATAATATTGAGGAAAATTAAATGGATAAATGTAGATGCAGTCTAATATTTTTTCAGAGAATCTGTTGAGGTATCTCTAATACAGCGTGTCTATCTCATTTTTAAACAACCAAACGTCATGAGTATGAGATAAATGATTATGTGGAAAAAAACTTTTGTAAAATTATCCTATAATTTACTTTGTATAGACAGTACAGAATATTGAATTTATTTTTTTTAAATTTATTCTCAAATCGATTTGGAATTTAGTAATTTCCAAGATGGTTACCACGTGATCAGTGTAGCTTTCTTGACGTTTCGAGAGACTATTCTTCAGAAGAAACAATTTTTTGAAATACCACTACTCTCAGAAATGTAATATAAAGCTCCTTTATAAACATCAAAATACACAATTTTACAAAAAACAACTAAAAATAAATAAAGTAAATCGAGATGTCGGACTGTTAATTTTTTATAGGCAATTTTCAACGAATCCGTAACTGTTTTAGAGCAGTTTAAAAAAAATCTAAGCAAGTTAGAAAAAGTGTATCTCTTCATTGTACCAATTACACAAGTTTTCTCCAGGCTATATAGCAGTTTACAGGCTTGACCAGTCATTAGAAAGGAAGCATAAACTATTTGTATTGTTAAGAAAATTGTGTACGGAATTATAAAGATCACACCCAGTAGAATTCTTTTAAAAACTAATTCATTTCAATTGATGCAAATTATAAAGTAAATGTTCACGGTCTAAAGTACAAAGTAAGAAGGTAACAATTCACGGTCTTTCAATGGAAAACCATATCCCCTAAGGTATTTTTTCTACAAAAGTTAAGAAAATGATTCAATTTCAGTATTATAGTTTGGCTTTAAAGTAATGAGAGCCGCCATCTCCTGGATACATTTTTATTAATTAATAATTATCTTACTAAAAATGGGCTTCTTCGTCCAGCTTTATCTAGTATTTGTATCTCCTCCCGAAATATGACAATCTCCCCAAAAACATCGGTTCATCCCACATATTTTGCATACTTGATTAAATTAATCTTAAGATTACAAAGAAACAAACTAACCGCGAAATAGTCTTAAAATGAGTTTCCTGTAAATATGGCACGTTAACCAAAAGTTTGGTTGCATTTTTATAGGTACTTCGTGGGATGAAGCTTTTAAGAAAGCTGAGATAGGTATGTCTGTGATTTCTAATTGGTTGCAAGAATATAAAAATAGTAATCCTAAACTTGTCCTAAATCAATTTAATACAAGATCCTCCAATTTGAAAATGGCAGTATCTTTTTTCAAAAAAATTCACTTTCAAAAATTTATGTTTTATCTTGGACCAAAATTTTATAGTTTACTTCCATCTGAAATTAAAATGATAAAGAAAAAGTTACATTTTTAAAAACAAAATAAGAGACTTCTTAATTAATAATTATAATAAATTCGAATATATTCTTAATGCTTGAATTCTAGGTTCCTTCTTTTCTCCTCCTTGGATCCCGTATGACAATATCTATTTGTATCTCTCTGTGGATTTTTTTATACTAACTCATATTAGTAAATTTTCTCTTTTGTCATGTGTTGAAAATATTATGCAAGTGCATAACATGTCGATTCTTCACAAACAAGTCTAAGGTTTAGGTGATGAATCAGATTGTTATATAACATGTTATTATCCGCTATATTTTGCACTTTTTGTACTTGTTTATTTATTGGAAATAAATGCTACTACTTCAACTACTACTTAAATACTTATAACTTATTTTTGTGGCATAAGGTTATGATGACACACATAATATCCCATACTATTACATATACATAATATAAGGAATAATGATAACAAACGTTGTGGAAGATAATGTTGAAATATAAGATGTGAACTAGATTATATTATACATATATTTCATATCTGTGTGTTCAAATAACTTGTTCAAATATGACTCGCAGAAGATCTTCACCTCCTCTTTATATACATATGTTGTGTGACTGCACCAAACTTGTACTTGTGGAGCTCAATATAGGAGAAATACCACCGGGGAAAGCACACAAATTTCTATCTATACTGTCTGGGGGCCGCCGAACGGGCAATGTTTAAGTTAGTAAGGTCGGCCTCTCGGGGCATGTCGAACAAGGATAACTTTATTTAAAGATAAGAGATGGAAAAAGATCCCATCTTGAGCTCCATCCGAGGTGCAAGTTCCAAACATAAAATACATGAAATACCGGCTACTGTACACTTTTGGAGTTATAAACACATTTTTTAGCTGCGCTCAATAATTAATGTACATTATATTATTGGAAGCATTTGCTCTCTGGGTATAATTCTGCATAAGGATTCTGTTTAAAATGCAATAATATTGCAGGTTTTATTAATAAATTCGAAATTTATCTGCAATGTACATGCATATAGATACTTACATATACTTTTTTGGGAGTTTTGTACAACTGTTATTTTAAATAAATGCAAACTGAGGTGATTTTGATGTCTGTAAAAATGGATTGTTTACGACAGAAGAGCAGTATGTCTATGAAATGATTCGATAGTTATGTTATATAAAATAAACAGGAGAAGAAGAACTTAGTAAAAAATAATCAATAAAATGGTATTTCTTTTATACCTATGTCACGGCAAGTAGATTAGTTCCAGGTAATTATACAGGTCCAGGCTAAAGTTGATGCAATTCAATACAAAATAAAAATGAATCTCTGAACAAGTTCTTTGTCTAATTAATGTAATTAAGAATTAAAGTGTATACAAAAATTGTAAAGCCAATTACTACAAAATCTACATAAACAATATTTTCAATTTACTGACCATGGCATAACAATGTATAAAATATTTCCTGGGAATTGGTCAAAATAATAAAACCATAGTTTAAAATACTATGCAATCATAGAAATTTATTATTACGATCGTTTCGTGATAGCACCCATCTTCAGATAATAGACATTTTTTAAAAAAAATTTGTTTACATATTTGTTTCAATCTAAAAGGAATTTTTTACAAATTAATAAAATGCAAAAGTATTAAAGAAACGAACTTGCAAATTAGTCCAATTGGTTTTAAACTACGTAAAGACTTGACTTGCCGAAATATATAAAAAAAATTTACATTTTTTATAAAATCAGACCAGTTATTACCTAACAACAAGGTCAGAGGCATAGTGCCATGAAATATTATTTTTAATCGATTAAAAATAATATTTCATATATTTCAATAATATTGGTTTTCTATTATCTATTCCTATCGTTTGATTCTCTTATAATAAATATGCATTTTATCTAACTGTACCTACGGGAAATATGTGAGTAGTTGTAATGAGTGAAAATGTAGTTTTGTCAGTTGAAATAATGAAAAACGAATGCAAAATACTGGAGTTAACTGAATTAATTGTTACCTATCTATCATGTATTATTACTAATAAGAATGTTAATTTTTGTCGTTCCTGCATTTAGAAACGCTGCAAAAAGACCACCGCATGGTAGTTAATATTGTTGACAGACGTAAGCTTTATCTATGAATCTAAGCCATCTCAGTCGATGCTGATCATAGGCGCCGACTTTCCGTGGGAAAAAAGGATTTTGCTCCATTTTTTAATTATCGGGCTAAAATGCTGGAATAATTTTTTTATTGTCTTTTAGGCCTCCCTGAGCACGTGGTTACAATTTTTGTACTTAGTCATAGTTAACCCTGTATAGGTACGTATTGTCGAAAAAAGTATTTATTTGACAGGATAAATTTGAATTGTTTCCCATAAACAAAAGATAATTGTCAATAGGTAAGCACTAGATGTAGCTATTCAATATTTCGCGTATTCGGGTTTGAGAGATATGAACAGCCAGAGTTTGTCGTTAGTTAACTCACCACTCACCTGTGGCGTACTAATGACAGCTAATAAGTTTGAAACCGGTATATATTGATTATTTGCTATATATTCTTCAGGTGTGATTCTGTGCTGGTCGGGGCATTGGACCGTAGTTGTTTCCTGAAATGTCTAAGCAAGTTGTTGACCTAACCTAAGTAGTTCTATAAATGATATGCAGTATCATTTATAGATTTAATGGCGCATCGCCCGGGGCGAGAGGTCTGCGGTTAAGTACCTACGATATTGTAGATCGCTTTCTGCAAGTCGAGCCGCTTAGGCCGAGCAGGAAGTAGCAGACCAGTTACATCTCACCTGCACTCGATTTATATGTGAAACTACATATGAAGGAACAGCCAGTTCAATTGTCGGTCATCTTACCTATGGCATACTGATGAGGGCTAACAAGCCCGAAACCGGTCTATGTCTGGTGGAGTGACCGACAAGGGTTCTTGGCTGTTTCACACAGATACTGCAGGTATAATTCAATGCCGGTCGGGGCATTAGCCCGCGGAGTAGTTGTTTCCTGCAGTATCATTTATAGATTTAATGGCGCATCGCCCGGGGCGAGAGGTCTGCGGTTAAGTACCTACGATATTGTAGATCGCTTTCTGCAAGTTGAGCCGCTTAGGCCGAGCAGGAAGTCGCAGACCAGTTACACTCATCTAACCTAAGTAGTTGTTTAATTGAAAAAAAAAAAATCTTTGAAATATACAAGTAGCTACAAATATTGTTTTATCACAGAATATCATTAAATCAACACCAGAAGTATATCATTGAAAAGGAAAAAATTTTTTTTTTACTGAACACAAATGCTTTCTTTACACAAATTAACTTTATTTTTGTCTTTTCTGGTATCAAAAAATAAATATTTGTTTGACCCTATACAAGCAAACAATTTATATCCATGAAACAAAATTTTTTTACAGGCACCAAATTTTTTCTGGATGTATCTATTCCATATTTTCCCTATGTACAGCCTGTCCCAAATTCGAGAGTGACTATTAGGATCTCGGAAACTATAAGAGATACGAAACGGCTTAAATTAGGGCAACGTTGCACAATTTGAAGCTCAATCAAAGGTCGTTAGGAAATTAGAGAAATTCCTAATACTTCCCAAGATATCTTAAAAAAATGAAATTATGAAAAATCGAAAGTCAGAAAAAAATTATATCTAATATATAGGTATATATATAAAGTGAGATAAAAATTATATCTAATTTTTAAAATGTCATTTCTTTCTCGATGTCGCCAGATGTAGGTATTCGGAATTTCTCCAACTTTTAAATGGCATGCGATTGACCACCAAATTGCGCAAATTTGCCTTAATTTAAGCAGTTTTGCATCTCTTATAATTTCCGAGATCTTGATGGTTTCAGATACTTACTTTTTTGGAAAAAATGTATTGAACACATGGAAGATATACCTATCCTTATCCTAATCCATAACTGTTTTAAAATTAGAAGTGATATTTTTTAAACTGATTTGAAAAACATTCTTCAAGGACTACCCTACAAAGTCCTACCCTGGAAGCATTTGTAACATTTTATTCGCGTTTAGAGAAATTAATTTTTGCTATACCTATGTTGAAGCACTATTTGTTTATTTATGCTTAAACAGGAATAGTAAAAATAATACTAACACAAACATCAATTGAAAAGTTTCTCTAAACTATAGAAATAAGAAGGATTACTTTTTTTTACAAAATTATTTAAAAATATAAATTATTATGTATCATAATAACGTAACGTAACTATTTTTTGGTCAGGTAAAATTTCCTGGAATACTAAAATTTTCACATTTTTAACGCTGTAAACTTAAAGGGGTTGAAAATAGACATTAATCTTTAACTAATAAGTATTCCAAGAAAACTTTCACGACACAAACCTGATACAATCAGTTTACAGCATTGCACAATATTATAGTATGAAAGGTTTTTATTGCTCTATTCAAGCTTAAAAAGGGTTAAAACTTTCACTTTTTTAGAACCCTATAAGAATTTATAGGTACTCCTTACTTTTTTAGTAGAAATGTGCATCTTTCTTAAGAACCGAATTTCAATTACCTACACCTAGGTCGGTACATGTATTTCTTAAATGTTTTGTTGATGTCATAAATAATCTTGTAAATCCTACCCAGTAGTAGGGACAGATTAGTTTTAAACATATTACCAAACTAAAACAAGGGGCAGGAAATGTTTTAAGAAAAAAATGTGAAACTCTATAATATCTGACAAGAATTAAATGTGATACAGATTTGGATTGCAATTTTTTTTGCCTTTTGACATTAACAGCTGAAAAGAGTTATGAAATTATATTATCCCAAGAAACTTGTTTGTGGCAGTTTTGATAAAATAACAACTCATTTTTACAAAAGGGGTACGTAGCGATAGTTAAATGCAAAAATCAAAACTTCGGAAGATAAAAAAACCTTCAATTTTATTAAAGTTTGGTATATATGTGTCAGTGTACATTCATCATACTTACTTTACTAAGCTTTTCGGATCTATATTTATATGAAGTTTTTGCTTAGATATTTTACCAACACCTTTCATATTAAAAAATATTAAAAATGAAACGAGGAATTCTGTTTCATTTAAATGTGTATATGTATTATTTTAATAGTAACGGGTTATCATATAAAAACGACAATAAAATAATATAAATTGAGGTCACTACAGAGCTAGAATAACTTTGAATTCTTATTCACTGAATAAATTACTAGATATTTTTTTACTCAACTTTCATCCCATGTCTATTCGTCTGCTCCTTTAACTCTAAAAGTTTGGTGCTTGTAAATAACATTATTTGGAATGAGCCTTCGTTTCTCTATATAGAACTTGAAAGAAATTGTATTAAATTTAAGCAAACTATTTAGTGTTGTTAGAACAGTCAGCATCATTGTTTCTTCCACTAATAATTATAACTCCATAAAATCGATAATGTTTCCTTGGCTACCAATACAGGAATGCTAAGTAAATGGATAGTTTGGTATGTTATGATGAGTACAAAAAATACTAATTATAGCCAGTCAAATAAATAAGTATATTCATTGACCAAATCTAAAAAGGTCAGTTTAATAAATTATTAAATTTGTAAAAATTAATAGTAGATATTTATTTGCACATATAGGGTGGTCCCGAGGTAATGTGTTAAAATTCACGGATATATTCCCGTAGCAAAAATATTGCGAATAATACTTAAAGCTTAGTGTAGTCCAAAATTTGAGAGTTTAAGTGATACTGGGTGTAAAATATTATTTTAGTTTGTTTTTTAATTTATTTCTAAATGCAAATATCCACACAAAATTTTGGAATTTGGGGTTGTTTGGGCGGGGGAATTGAAATCTGTTCACATATTGGTTATAGTTCATAGAGGGCGCCAGCAGCAGTAGATTGAATGTATTAAAATCGACATAACTTTTTTATGATTTAAAGTATTTTATCTTTGGTATCAAATTCTTATTTTCTTACTTTTTTTCCACAAAAAAGGTATATTTGTGAAAGTAACTGTCTCGCACTGTTTTCGAAATATTTGGCATTCCAATGCTAATAGTTGAAATAACTAAAATAATTTAGAAATGTCAGAAATAAAGATTTATTTAGAATTAAAATTTATTATGAAATAGATACATTTGTATTAGGTATTAATAATATTAAGGATACTAACTACTCTGCGGATTGAAACCCTGGCCAGCGTTGAATATCTATCTGAAATTGTTCCTTAGCATAGTTAGAATAATTATTTAGTGTAAAAGAACACACATACCTATGACTTCATTAATGAGAATTGACGAAAATTTCATTTAAGTTAGCTGAAGCAAGGAAATAAAATATAAAAAGATAGTAAAATATAACGCTGGCTGTTATATTTAAAATATGCGAGTTCTTGAGATTTTTGTCACTTTGGCCGCCCATTTTCCAGTGTTCTGTGTAGTCTAATCCTGCATCTATTCTGGATATTGTATCCCATGCCAGTATTGCTCCCACAAAATTATTATTTTTTTAAATGAATAGTTACCTTAGTTAAAGTAAAATAATTCGTAGTCATAGAAAAACAAAATCTAATTATAGAAAACGAAATATGTACTTTAAAATCTGTTGAATTTTGACGTGGTATATTTAACGAAGGTGAAAATGAAACAATAAAATATCATACAATCGGTATAACCAGTGCCAAGTCACGGTAAACATTCAACTCGACAGTGCTGAAAACACAACATTTTCGATTTCCTAAATATGTCTAACGCACGTTCGTTGAGGGACACCCTGTATATAAGTCTTTTTGTTTTCATATTATTATTCTACTGACCACTCACATGGTACTGAAAAAATGCACCTTCTCTCACGGTAAGTGGCAGCAATTTAAACAATTTAAATTTTATTTACGCCAGAGATCTTATAATAATAACTTGACAAAACAAAATTATACTGACACTAACAGAAACAAATTCACCTTTTGTTCATTAAGTCACTTCACACTAAGAAGTAAATTTTTCAATTATTCAGATTATACATATATGAAGAATCTCACAGTTGCACTAATAATCAAGTTTTATTATTTTTTTTTAGATTTAAAATAATAAAATTCTATTCTTTAGGCAGAAATCTATGTTAGAATTTAATTAAATTCGGATACGGATTCAAAACAATTTGCTGCGTTCGAACATTTATCTGCGGTTTCCCTTAAAAGTAATCCAAAATACTTCGTATGGGAAGTAGTTTAAGGAGATGGCAAGAGGGTGAACGAAATAAGCCAATAAATAAAACGAAATAAGCAATAGCTGTGTAAGGAGAGGACATAAGAGACAGGTAAATGTTGGGAAAGCGTCCAATGTTTGCGAAAGTGCTATTGCTTCCAGAGATGCTGGGCGATAAACGGCATCTGTAAGCCGATTGTTCTTCCTAGTTTCATCCTTTCTAATTCGTGCTACGGTCCAATGAAGGCAGGAACGTGGATATTACGCCGGGGACAATCAGCAATCTACGCCTGAAACAAGATCGATAAGCTTGTAAATATTTTAATTATAGGTATTAAGTCCAATTTTTTACAATTCGCATTACCAAATTCCCTAAATTTTGGAAATGTATAACTAAGTCGGATTTAAGTAATATATACGGGTGTTTCATAACTGAATGTCAATATTGAAAGAGGTTACGCATGATTTTAAGACAACAATTTCATATAAACATAGGTCCGTTTCCGCTTTATTTTTGATTTACAGGGTGATAAAGATTTTAATTTTTTTTTAAATAACTCCTAAACTGCATTAGATATTTTTGTGGAACTTGATGGGGTAAACTAGAAGTAAAGACACGTGTTTAGTTAAAAAATGGAATTTTCAGTTTTAACCAGCTATTAATTTCACTTTCACTATTTTCAATGAAAAAAAAAATCATACGCCACTGCCTTTTTCAAAAATAAGAAATATGTTCTGAAAGGCTCTTCATTTTACAATAAAAAAAATCTGTCGACATTTTTTCGTGTCTTGAGCGGTTTTGCAGTATCATACAGGGGTCTATTATTGTTCTTTATTTTATTAAACAAACTCAAACATGGACAACAGTTGCAGTGTGACTGGGTGATTACAATATATAAAATATGAGAGTAATATTTATTTCTAAAATGATTCTTAAAGTCCCTACGATCTTTCAGATCATCTAACTAAGATCTGTTAAAAATAGGTAGGTACCTTTTCAATTTGGAGCAGTGCAATTCCCTCAAAATAGCTATTTACATGAAGCTAAAATCAAAGCTAACTATCAATGACATCGGAATTAAAGACGTCTGAAGAGTTACAACTGTCGAAAGAAAATTATTAATTGATGTTATTGAGAGTCTTCTTTTACAAATTTATATACAGGCACAATTTCTAGTAAAAGTTTTCCTTTCTTGATTTTTTCGGTGTACTCGTAAAAATTAGCTAATTATTTCACTATCATTTTTCAACAAAACGTTATGTATCTATAATCACATTCACCTCTGCTTAGTTCGCATATCACAATTTGCCCGACTTGCATACATTTTTTGATTTTGAATCATAACCAGGGAAAAATAATGTATCCATACCTGTAAAATAAATTTTTTGCGTTGTCAAATATAAATTTGCTTGATAGTTGAAGCCATTTAAATCCTTTTTAATTTCAATGTTACTTGTTAATTATTGATCAAATTAAATGTGGTTAAAGGAATCTGCACTGTATCAAGTTTAATTTTCGGTGGTTTTTAGATGTTTAATCTGTTCTGTTTCACGTTCAATCTTTCAAGAAGTAATTAGGAAATGTAATTTTCCTTTCTCTATGTGTTTTGAGAAAGGTTATCAGGTATTCATTTAATGATATTATAGAAAAAATATGTTATAATTAATTTGAATCGGCTTATATTTTTTAACTAACATACATATGAATGTCATCTAAACTGACTGTTACTTCTTAAAAATGGGGTTTTAAGCGAACACTTTGGCTGTGTTAAAATATTATGTCTCTGCTTCTGATTTTTTATGTGATGGGTTGGTAGATACTTTCAAGTGCCAAGTTAATGGTACTTAAAGATATAAGCATGTCTGTCACTTAATGCATTTAATTTACTTAATGAAATAATTATAGATTTACTAAGTTATTATTACTTAAGTACTAAAGCGTCTACTTAGATAAAATATTGATCTTAATAGTAAAAAATCTTTTCTAATGCCGAGAATTGTTCAAGAAAATACCTAATAAGTAGTTTGTAAGTATTGAATGTGTTGTGAGAGAATTTTATAAATTAAAATACAAAAAATTACAAATGTTTATGAAACGATATAATCCCAAAACGAACTAAGAGGTAAAAAACTATATTTTTGAACTAATCGCTTCCTGTAAATCTAGGTCCAAAAACAAGATCAGATCAGATTCTAATGAGAGCCGACAGGAATGTTATTGATTATAATAATATTTGAAGCAGAAGGTATTTATAACATAATGTTGAAGATGTAGAGAGTATTTTAAGCTAGATACCTATATTTATTAAAAATAATGTATACAAGGTTTTCAATAAAATAATAGATAAGTAATTTTTTTTAAATAAGCATTTTAGAAAACTACAATAATTTTATTTTTAAACTGTGATGAAAATCAAACGATTACTTTGAAATTTTGCTGTTATTAAGAAATTTGATTGCGGAATTATTTAATGCGATATCGAAGACATATTTTGAAATACCTGAGGTTGATAAAACAATGTGAATTATTTTCAAATCAATGTTCTTATTATCTTAATTTATACAGAGTGGCTAATGGCTGTGGTTTTTTCATTTCTAAACTTAAGTAATTTAAACTAGGTACAATATTCATTATTTATTTTAACTCGTTACTCGCAGCAAATAATATTGTACTATAAGTAACAGAAGGTGTAATTTATTTAAAAAATCAGTTTTCTTGTTAAACGGTAAAGGAACAAATATGAAGGACAAAAGATGAACGGACTGCATTGCAACATCTGAAAATTTTGTTTGTGATAGGTAATAGGTATGCTGCAATTTTATAATGTATATATTGCGTACCAAAAATATACAGGGTGATTCTTAATATACAGGCTGTATCACATAAGAGGGCCACTCCCATGTATCTCGCTTAATATGCGAGACACGTCAAAAATCTTTAATTGTTTTTTGTTGCATTTTTGGAGGCCTTTATGCTTGTAAAAAAAAATTGAGATCCATTGCCAACTTTATGAGTAATAATAAAAAAACCTGTAAAGTGCCCAAGCTTTAAGGCTGTCTAACTTTTTTATTTTAAGAGATAGAGAAAACTTATTGGTAATACATTTTTATTGCAAAATTGATACCTTACACCTGATGTAAACTGATTTTTGAAATATCGTATGTGGTTCGCTGCGCCCTCTAGGCAGATAATTTTTTTTTATTGAAGCAGGCTATGGCCACAAAAATTGCCTGTTTTTTCGTCTTTCATGCAATATACTACATGTTGCCCTTATCTTTTGTATTTATTAAATTTTTTTTCAATTTTAGTTAAAAAAAATGTACCTAAATATTTTCGTGTTGCTGAAGACAATGTAGAACCTGTTTTAAAGACGCCAATTGAAAAAAAAAATAATAAACAAAATGTACTTTTTTTATGCAAAATACAGATTTTCTTATATTATTTTATTACATTGGCTGTGTCAAAATAATTTTAAAGACCCAATTGCTTCTAATGTGAAAACCAATAAAATAATACTCTCTAATTTTTTACAAATTACAAATGTGTCAGTGATTTTTATAATGTTAGCTCCAATAATTATATTATGGGTAGGAACACCTAAGAGTATCTACGCAAGCCTTGAGAGTATACATTTATATTTTTCAGTAGTTGACACAAATTTAAAAAGGAGTTGAGATATTTTGATTGTTATGATTACGGAAATTGCTAGTTAGAATTAGAAGTCGACGCATGCGCGCTATTCGAAATGACAACATTAAACTTATTTGTAGTTCAATAAATATTATTATTCGAATATTTTCGTCTTGACTGGTAAGTTGTTACAATTTCGTGGTTGTTGTTCAATTATATAAATAATGTGGTGTATAACTAAGAGCCTTGTATTTAACCTTTCAAATCATGTATTGGTGGTTATGTAATGGCTGTAACATAGATTTGCTATGACGAACTATTCATTTTATGGTTTACTTCTGCAAGAATACGCATTCAAAGAGTACGCATGCGTCTTAGAGAAAGCAGATCTGATAGACGAGTCCTGTGCTCTATTTTTGAAAAAAAAAAATAAAATGATGATTACTGCATCCTCTATCTGTTACCGTTTTTGAGCTACAGGGTGTTTGCAAAACCAAAAGCACTCTGTACCTTGAAAACGGTAAGATATATGGAGATCGCCTTTACTATTCTCTCAAAAAAGAGTCCAGGACTCGTCCATTAAATTTGCTCTAAGTGACCCGTCATCCTCGAAAACATAAAAATTTGGACTAATCCTGTATATGTTAAAATTTAATAATTTCGACGCAAAGAGCGAAATATGTAAATAGCAATAATTCAAGTGTACAATCGTTTTCAATATTAATGACACACTTTAAATCGAATTTGGCTATTTATATCGAACTGCTGACGTATTGATATTGAAATCTACTTTCAACATTCAACATTAGTACCTACTTAGTTGTTCCATTTATCAATAAAGATCCAATGAAATTTCTACTCAGAATTTCCAGTTGTTCAAAAACTGATTGAGGTAGTGTCATTATTATTGCAAACGATAGTACCTACATCTCTATTCGGCAAAGCAATAAAGAATGTCCTTACTGGAGAATATGAAAAGATGGCAATTCTAATAACTCCGTGTACTTACGTTCTCATTTTTTAAGTTATATATTTCTGTAGTTATATATTTTTTTTTCTGTTAAAACTTTAAAAGCTATTGAAGGTTTTAGTTGCAGATATATGTATAAATAAATGTGAGTGTTATTTGTAATTAATAAGTAGGTGATTATTTAAAAAAAGCAGTTAGAATTTTAAAAAATCTGAATACCGAACACATTCCTAACATTACAATTCTTTGTTTGTATGGCTCTATTTGTGCATTATAATTTCAATAGGTACCTACGTTTCGTATAGTAAAATAATTCAGCCATTATCCTCATTAAAATGGTTATCGTAACGTATATCATATCTGTTCACCCGCCATTATTATGCCCACTACAGCACTTCTACATCGCATCATGGCTGGCTGTTAGCCATTACATAACATATGAATGCCGTCTCTTGTAAGGGATGTCATCCATGAGTTATTAAGTAATGATTTTAATGGATGAGACTAATGACATACATTTCAGAGGATTACTACTTCGTTGAATATTGGGTTAGGTCGGCAACAGTGCCTTTCATCTGTATAAAAGGATGTAAGATGTAAGTTGTAAGTGACTTGACGATTACAGTCTCGTGCCAAACTGAAAACGTTTTAGTCATAAGCTATTTCTGCTAATGTTTTAATGGAGATATTTATTTCCAGATGAGGAAAGTTTCCCAACTATAAAATACTTATACGTTGCTATTATCTATTATTGGAATGTTTGCCGTTGTGGCTTTCTCCAGGCGGCATTGATTTTTAATTAAGACAAACAGTATTACAATTTTTTTAAGTAGATAACTAGGTAATAGGTATTAAGTGACTCATAATTGTTGTAATATACAGGGCGATTTTGAAAGTGAGGTATTAATTTGAACTGATGACAGTAGGCATTAAAATAAATTATTTTGCAAAATATTGCCCTAATAAATGTTTTATAATAACCGAGATAAACTGAGTTTAAAGTTATTGCAAGTTTTGAAGGCGACTCTGTGTAACCCTAACCTACCCTGACAAGTCAATAAACTATTTTATAATATATAATCGTCATAAGTCGCGCGCACAGTCTGTGGTGAAGTCATACGCTTCGTTTATAACTTTAACCTTAAATGACAGCGTCACACGTACGTAAACGTTTATTATTTTAGGTATTTTTTAGTGTAGTGCGTATTATTCTTTTGTGTTACATGCAAATTGCTGACACAGTGATTTGGCCCAAATGTATTTATAATAATGATCTGTGGATATGTTATTTGTGTAACGGAGAGCGTAATTAAAATCGGTTGTCCATGTTTCACGAAATACACAGATAATTTGTTTATAAATTCCATCCGTTCGACGATTTGTTTATCTAACACAACAAGTAAACGCAAAAAGCGTACCTATATAATTTTCAAGACTTTCTGTGAGCGTACATGACCGACATATTATTTAAAAATGTATGTTATAACGCATTACATACATTAACAGAAACTTTTTATATAAATGGCAATAGTGAATTTGATAGACATTTCAACAGACATTTTTTCCAATAATAATTATCAATGTACCTTACAGGTAAAAATAATGATCCGAAAAATTGGCGAAGCCCTGGGGTGGACCCAACTGAAATATTTAGAACTCTTTAACACTTCCGGTTATACCGGAAGTCGACACCAACTTTGTTAATTTAAATGGAACCCCTGTATATTATTACACTTTTAGATTCTGTGACGCTTTGCGTAACATTCGCTAAAGCTAGGAGTTAAAGATTTTTTATATTAATTTATTAAGCACACAATTATTGACGTATATGGTAGAGTGTGCAGAGGTGCACTTTTTCTAGATTTAGACGTTAAATTATGGTAAGTGGTATACGTAAATTTAAAAATATTATACCAAATATTTTATTCTGTCTGAATATTATTGAAACAATAATGTTGTTATTATTGGTATTATTAAAATTTTTCTAGTACATTCGAAGCATCGTTTCAATATACACTAAAAAATATATGTGAAAAACATTACGTTTGCTTTTTTTGTGCTTCGAATACATTAAAAAAAGAAAGAAAAAATGATTATGCATAACTAGCGGCCTCTGTGATTTCTGACAAAACTACTTTGTATATACTATACCAAATTTCATTGAGATATTGATAAATTACAAAATATTGGGTCCAGTTTCAAGGAATTCCAAGGACCCCAAAAATTACAATTCAGGAAAGCAGAAAAAAATACGATCCAAATAATTTCTCTCCTAGATTAAACGTTAAATTTCTTTCTCCTAGTATTTCTGAATTATCCTGTACTAAAGAATTCACATTTCTTGAGGTAGTTATTTCATCAGCTATTTACGTAGGAAATCTAAGGCCGTGTGACAACTACGTATTTGTGTCCATTAATTTAGTAGATTTAAAGATAGATAAAACTATGTACATCACACAAAACATTTCTTTTTCGTATATAAGTTCTTAAAAATTTGTTCTTCCTTTTGAGCGTGACGCGGTTTCTCGACCAACATCCCATCCCAACGGGCGCAAAGAAGTATAACTTCAAAAAAAAAAGAAACAGTTTCTGTAGTGCAAAATTAGCAACGGTAAGCAAATAGTCAATAACCGCTCAGGCGTAACAAAGACAATTTGCAAACTATCAGCAATTTACTGTAGAAACAAACCAAAAATGAGTGTACGAGTATATAGGTAATTCTGTGATTATATAATTAAAAAATATTTATTAGTTTAACATAAATATTATAAGTATTCTTTAAACACATCAAGCGAGTTATCACTTTCTTTACACATGTGAATAAAAAGAATAGTTAATATTCATAAGCATCTTAATGTTATTATTTTTTTTAATTTGCATAATATATGTTGAAAAACATATTTTAGTGAATAATTATAGTTAATGAACATTGATTATTAATTAACGCAAATGTGTTTTTTAAATATATAGTATAAATGTCAAATAATTTCCATTAATATTTTTAATATAGCTAACAATTAACAAATCCATAATTTATAACTGCCTACTATTTTTATAACCCACCTATAACCAATAAAAATTCGATTTAAAAGATGGTATCTAAACTTTGAAACAATTATTCACATTCAGAAATATCTGCTATCACGTGTAGGTAAACCTGAATAAATAGCGTAAACGTTGGTGACGTAGGAAGTACTCATATTACTTTGGGATATTAATGTATTGACTCACTCTACTTTATGTCAATTACCCTGACAAGGCAACTTCAGTTACCGTCAAAACCAAGTGATGGATACTAGAGCTATCAATCCCAAATTTTCGGAATCCCAGGATTCTGCTAATTTTCAACCCCAAAAATTCCGGGATGTCGCCAGCTTGGATCCCAAAATTTTCGGGTGTGACCTTGTCATTAATTAATACACAGATATTATATGTAATTTAGTGACCAGGTCTAAAAAATTTAATATTAATCACGTTTTTACAAACTAATAACTGCTTTACAGTCCAATAGATATTTTTAATATGGCTTTGTTCAGTACATAAAAACAAGGTCTGAAAAAATCTATGCAGGCATTTCAGCCAGGTTCAAGTACAAATAATAAAGTTTAGTTATTGTCTACTTTAACCAAAGGAATGGAGGTATATAATTCAATCAATTTCATCTACAAAATCGGAGAGGGCCTTCTCGACAGTTGGAACGTAGTCCACCAAAATTCGTTCGAATTTGAATCCGAATGTGCTGGATGAAGTAGTTTTTCAAATTTTTTTTTAATCAAAATATGAGCAAAAAATAAATTTCATATTTATGATTATTCATATTAATTATAATATAGCGTTTTCTTTACATTTATCATTCTATTTTTTTTAAATAAATAAAACTTAAAATTTTCAAAATATATCGACAGCAATCAATCCCGGGATTTACGATTATAAACTTCAACTCCCGAAATCCCGGGATCTAATTTTCTTCCGGTATTGACAGTCCTAATGGATGCTTATTGTATACTGTTATTAATTTCTTGTTTTGTTTTCAATTTTCTAGTGAGTGCCATTTTTGAGAAAAATGGGGGCTGCTAGCGTTACCATTGAATTGCTGAGCAACAAAAAACGATAGAACAATGAATTTGAAACTAGAAACTAGATATCTTTTTTATGTTGCGTTTTTTTGGTACCACTTACTTGCCAGGCTTTCTGGTTAATTTTTCGCTTTAGTTGTAAATTGGAGTTCGAAGTGGGCGATTTATTTAATGCGAAATATCCCGAAAACCAAATCTCGCAAGGGACAGTTAATAAAATATTTCACAAATTTGAGGTACAGTACAGATGTTGCCCAAAACTGGATGGGCACGTACTTTGAATGAAGAAAAGAAATTAGACATTGCATTAGAACTTGTTGAATATCCTCTTACTTCAACTGTTTCATTGGCCCTCAATCACGATGCTTCTCGAAATACAATTTGAATGTTTTTGAAACAAGAGAAATACTATCCCTATAAGGCATGTCTTGTCCAAGAGTTTTTGGAAGATGATTATGATAGACGATTACAATTTTGTGAGGAAATGATGAGACAGTGTGACGACAATAATAGTTTTCAACGAGACGTACTTTTTTAGGATGAAGCTATGTTTTATTTAAATGGAGTGATTAACAAGGACAACTATCGCTTTTGGTTCGAGGAAAATCCACAATGAACCTGCGAATCGCATACGGTGCACCCACAGAAAGTTAATGAATCATCAACAACAGAATCTTGGGCCCATCCTTTTTTGAAGAAAGTCTTACTGCCGCACGTTACCTGGATTTCCTAACATTTGACCTGATACCTGCTCTAGTTCTGATTTTTCCTCATGAAATTGATTCAGATATACCGAATGAAAGAATTTGGTTCCAACAAGATGGCGCTCCCCCACATTTTGGTATCGATGTTTGAAGAAGAATATTTCAAAATCATTGATTGTAGACGGGGTACAATCAACCGCCGGGCCGCCAAGATCCTCTGACTTAACGTCCCTGGATTATTTTCTTTGGGGATATTTGAAAGAAAGAGTCTACCAGGACAGACCGGTTCATATTGAGAATTTAAAGAACAAAATTAGGGCGGAGATGCATAATTTATCAGCTAGTCATTCGGAATGTTGTGGACAGCTTTTACTATCGTCTTGGAGGATGCTAAATAGTGAATGTAGGACATTTTCAGCATTTGCGGAGTTTATTTTTGTAAATTAACTAGTTGTTTCAATTTCTAAATGAAAAAAACTTGTTAGTGAAAGCATAAAGCTTGTTTATTTGGTATGGCTGGATTCGGTTTTCTATAAGCTTTTCAACGAGCTCTATCATGCCTCATGTTTCCATTTGAAAAAAAAAGTAGAGGTATCTGGGGGTTAGAGGGGTGAAGACAAATTAATTATTATATAACTGAAAGATGGAAAAAAATCAAGATCAGTTGACTTGTTTCGGCGTTCTGAAAAAAATTCTCTCATTCAAAAGGTATGAATTTTATACCGTACTTCTGGGCCTGTATGTTCTACTTACCAGTCACATAGTTCCTATATATACAAACTTTTGCCATTGCTACTTTAGGTATAGTGCCTTCATAACTGATTACAATCACGTGATCAGGGTCGAGATTCTCAAATCAATCGCAGAGCAATTCATATGCGAATATCCCTTTCCTCACTACGGCAATTGAGAGAAACAAAAAATCTATTTGCATACGAGTTGTTCTTTGAGAATCACAGTCCTGGTTACGTGGCTTGTAATCATTTATGAAGGCACTGTAGTAAAAGCTGGAGAACCATGCAACCAAATACAGTATGAAAGAAAAGTATGGAATAAATTCATTATTTCTAAAACAACAAAGTTTCATGAAATTTCCTCGGACCCATCGATTTTGCTTTTTAAAAAGACTCTTTTTTCCATACCAACGCATTTCCGACGTTCATTTGTTTTCGCGTGATGACGTCATTGGATATTTTTTTAAATAGAACCAGTATATTTTTTCATCGGATTCTTGTAGAGCTTAACTTGCTGAATTCAAAAATGTATAATTTCAACACTTTATTCCTTCAACTTTTCGGAAAAAAAATAGAAACCAATTCAATAAAATCGGCTTGAAAACAATGTAAATATTCCCATTTGTGTCTGTGATGGGCTGGTTGAGACTGTTGAGAGTAAAATGGATATAGTTAATTCATCGGCAGTATCACAAAATAAGGACTCTTCATTTTTAAAACAATTTAACAATAAGTAACTAATTAATTAATTAATTAATAATTAAATTCTGGTTGCCTCAATCGTATTTGACCCCCTAATTTATTATTTTGTTTTATTAGATTGCATGTTACAACAAATTAAATCAAGTCACCTCAGAAACTGTTTCTGGCAGCTAAACAAAATCTAATCAGAATTGACATCTGTCAACTGCAGCGTTTATTGGATCGGTTATTTTTTTTCTCGGAAAGTTGAAGGAATAAAGTGTTGAAATTATATATTTTTGAATTCAGCAAGTTAAGCTCTACAAGAATCCGATAAAAAAATATAGGGGTTCTATTGGATCGGTCAGTGGTCGCGCGGTTTAAGGCGTCAGTACTTGAATCGAGGTGACTGGATCGCTGTGGATTCGATCCCTGCAGCCGGTAGACCGTATATAAGCTATATTCGTTGAGAGATTGGCACCCTCTCTGCGGGTATGGTAGGGTGGAAGAGTGTTGGCTTGGGTAAATGTGAGAGATTGATACCGGATGACATTTGACTATGCCCCTAATTAATGAGGTTTTCCAGGTTTCCCTCATTCCTGCACTGAATGGTGGTTAGGGCCTATCAACGTAAGTCGTTCCTGGGCGCAAATGCGGCCTGCTTAATAATAATATGCCGCCCCCTCTCCCGCACAAGTCTTTGACTTCTGGGCTAATCCTCGTGATTAGAATGAGGGGTAGAGATATTATTATTATTTAAAAAAATATCCGATGACGTCATCACGCAAAAACAAATGAACGTCGGAAATGCGTTGGTATAGAAAAAAGGGTCTTTTTAAAAAGCAAAATTGACTTGTCCGAGGAAATTTCATGAAACTTTGTTGTTTTAGAAATAATGAATTTATTCCATACTTTTCTTCCACACTATAAGTATATGGATAATTTCGCGAAAAATTTAAAGAAAAAACTAAGCAAAACCAAATCCCTCTATGTTCACTTGATGAAATGAAATGAATCTCCTGATTTAAATAAATGATAATATTGTGTACTGCACATATTGCAAAAGTGTTGGTAATTTTGTATAAGATAAAATAGAAATTTTACTTAAATTATTACTATAAAATTAAAGTAAAGACTTTGTCGACTGGATGTAGACATTTTTGTGAAAAGTATCAATATCGAAAAAAATACAAATAGTTTATAATAAAGTAAATAGTTATTTCTGGCTATTGTTCGTTGTCGAGGTTAAAAGAACTTTAGTTTTTTAGTATACAATATACTATTTTGTCTATGTTTTTTATTATGCATTTGAACTAAACATAGGGATGAAAACAATTTGTAACGCCTTGGGCAAGTGATAAAATTACACTGAGTAGGTCGACAGGGGTGATTAACGTGTCTATTACACGGTCTATTCTTATCTTTTCTCCTCCTACTTTGGTACATCGCATTCTGTGGTGTTTACGTTATCCATGGTTGTTTAGACTGTGGCTATAAAATAAAATAATAAATTCCACAAAAAAATCCTCGCGCCATGTTGTAGATAAATATTCAACAATTGTGTAGCCCTTTCACATAACGGTTCGATATAAATTTCATAAATTCTTTCTTCTATAAATATTTGCCACAAAGTAAAGGATGGATGAGTAATTCTTAAAGAGGAGAACCTTATATTTATTAACAATAAATTCTGATATGTATGTCAAGTTTATTTATATAAAGATTGAAATTTCACAAGTAAACTGTGAATTTTCTTTTATCGCAACTTTCAGAGCTCGTATATAAGACAGTGAGTGTTTTGTAAAGCACCACAAACATTTATTTTCCTATTAAATGTTTAGATTCGCGTGAAGTGAATGAGGAAGGATACTTGCAATGTGAATTTAAACATGGCGGCCATATAAGCTTTTTTTATTATTATTATAAGAAACTTAAAAATAAGTTTGCAGTAAGCAGTTTAAAAAATTGTTGAAAATAATTTATTTCGTAAATATTGATCAGTGTTCTTTAACAGTATTTTAAACTAAAGCTTTTGTAATGCTATTTTTATTTAATAAAATGAAAACGAATGCTAAAATATTTAATAAAACAGAATCATTCAAATAATGTTTAAAAGAGAAATGGTATATGATATTGTTAGATACTTCTAGTTAAAACTTAAATCAGTACCTAATTTGAATTTTGGGTAACACACTAAACATCTATGGAAGTATTAGGGAACTATTTGTCAACTGTAAGGGAAAGCACGTAGATGAAATGTCATTTTTATATATGAATTACGTAATATTTCAGCTGAATGGGGGTCGAAGAAGGCAAGTATTGTTTTTCTTGGTATAGCACTAGAATTAACAATTCTAAAGTGATTTCTTCCGCTCAAATTTACAGCCAGTATTTTGTATGACTGAAATTTAAAAAATATATATGGTCAAGTCAGGTTTTTGAAATATAACTAAAATCACAATTACCGAAAATAATATAGATAGCTGTAACAAAACTATTACAAACACGTACAGCAAAATGTGTAGTGATTATACTAAAGTATTTGATGGTAAAATGTACGAGTATATAGTGTAAAATTTTACAAATTAATGTATAAAATGAATAACCAAGAAATAATATTTAAAGGTCATTTAACCTTTATCGTAACGTGTGTGGTACCAATGTACGTAAGTACTCCCTGATACCGCACTGTATTTTGATAATGGGTAATTATAGGAGAGTTGGTGTATCAGGTGAGATGACTCACACTGTTTTAAAACTTTTACTGGTAATATTCAAATTTTGGCGGTAATAAACGGCACCCATCTTACATTAGTGCATTGGTTTATGGAAGCCGTTGCAGAATTATCACTATTTTCTTACAATTTATTAAAATATTTTTAGTGTATCGTGAAAATTTTTAACGTAGAATATATTTGATATGAAACAAGTACGTACAAGCAATATTCATACATTATGTTTCTATAGTATAAAGCAGATATGTGTACATCATTCTAACCTAATTTCGCGTTTTCACAAATTTTAGCAAAATAGAGGTTAAGTGCGCCATCTCTTCTTTTATATTAAGGTGAGTCGGCGCATGGTATCTCTAGGAGAGTTGGCATCATACCTGTAACATCTCCTTATATTTATATTACACTTTTTCATTGATTAATATTAATTTCCTATTTTTTACACTCTTCCGAGATGCACCAGTACTGAAAAAAACATTTCTGTTGCTTCCATCAAGAAAAGAAGTAGACCAGTATGGTAGTGAAACCTGGATTCTCAATAAGAAGTCAAGAGAAAACCTTTTAAGGTGGGAAAGGATGATCTTATGAAGAATTCTAGGGAGTAAGCAGATGGAGGAAGGCTATGTAAGGAGAAATAATGAGGAAATTTATGCAATGTACCAGCCACCAACAATAGACGAAATTGTAAAAGCCAGAAGAGTGCAGTGGCTAGGGCATCTAGAACGTATGGAAGAAAACAGGTCAGTTAAGAAAATAGTAGGGAGTAAACCTAAATACAAGAAAAAAAGAGGAAGACTGAGGAATCGATGGAGAGAGGCAGTGGCAATAGAGCTATGGGATGTAACAGATTGGAAAAGAAAGGCGAAGAACAGAATGGAGTGGAGGGGAATAACACAACTCTGGGCCTAAAAGGCCTGTAAACAGCTTTATATATACATATTACATTTAATTAACTTCTTTTTACCGAACTGTTTTGTTAACTTGCATATAATTTTCTTCATTTCATTGCAATTTTTGTGATCTTTATAGATTGGGTACGAGCACAAATCAAAGTAACTGATTGACTAAATTCAAAAACCCGCATACATTTTTAAA
Source organism: Monochamus saltuarius (assembly GCA_025584915.1). NCBI lineage: Eukaryota > Metazoa > Arthropoda > Insecta > Coleoptera > Cerambycidae > Monochamus > Monochamus saltuarius. The sequence continues at coordinate 25,175,141 of CM046726.1, read as the reverse complement.
TTAAACTAATGGCGCTGAACTAAATTACTGTGAGCATACTCCCTGATACCCCAACGTAAAATTTTATATCAAATACTTGTTAGAAAATGTTCAAAATTTGTTTATTTATCCATATAAGTTCGCTGTAATTCTCGCCACGAAATTTCTGGTGTCTTTAGGTAGGTACTTACCGAAATTTTGATATGTAGGACAAGCATAAAAATAGAATTAATTTTTGTCTATTCATTGTTATCTACTATATATTTAAATTTTCCTCAAATAAAATAATAACCTTTAAAAAGCGCTTGTAAGACACGTCTTTATGCTAACGTAACGCCACATTTCAATAATAATTATTTTCAGATATTCATAAATATAATTTTATACTTATAACTAAGTAAGTTTATTTACGTCTACAATTAAATTTAAACACATAGATATCTATTTTCATAAATTTTGATCTAAAATTCTGTTAGTTGGACCGTTTTTGTGTTGCTATTTGTCTACATTTCTTTGGTATTCTTGAATATCGACCAGGTGGAATGAGATTAGCGTTCCCGCTATTTGGTAAGCCTTATACTTAACTTTGACTACCTAAAAATATGTTAAACACAAATATGATTTAACACCCTTTAAACAAATTATATTATTTATAAGGCGAAAAAAAATTTTTTATACCATATTAAATCTCAATGTATCGCCTACACTGGCGGCCGGTAGCCGCGATCCCACATTTGACGGCAACCACCAACAATTTGTTGTCATAATTAAATAAATAAATTTGTGTCGGGTACACATGCTTTCCTATAATAAAGCCCGTTTGTTTTTCTAGGTTATCGGACAAGATTTTATAATTAAAGGGTGCATTCAAAGTTTTCTTATCTATTAATATTCCTTTTGTTCTTAGAAAAAAAATGGCATATTTGCTGTACATAAGTGTTTTAGTGTGTAATCCTTACATACCTGTACTTAATGAGTTAAAATTCAGTTATGACAATGAAAAATTAAAGGAACATGCTGCAGCTAACTGGATTAGCTGTTATCTATCAGATATTATTATTAATGTTCATTTCCGTTATTTCTACAATTATTGCAAATGCTGTAGAAAACGACCGCATGACAGATCTAAGCCACCTCGGACAGGATTTATAGACGCCGATTTTCCGGAGGTTTAGTGGCATTTTTTAAATTTTGAAGAAAACAATATTTGTGGAAAAAAGATGCTCTTAATCTTTTCTACACGTCTACACTGTACTGTTAAGTATAGAAGTCGTAACTAACAAAATCTTTATTCTGAGATACTGCCTGAATTGGGTAATTTGCCGTGCCATCAAATTTTAAATTTTTAATAAAAATATGATTTAACATATTAATATATGTTTCACATTAGGTTCTATTAGGCCAGAACCTTATTTTATCATATAAGTCGAAATTGATACGACCTTTTGCACTAATTCCGTTTTGAAAAAAATTATAAAATTCAGTTTTAAATAACATCACAAAAGAAGATAATACGACTCAGTTTTAACATGTGCATACATAGGTACACTAATTACCAAGTTATAAACCGAAAATGATAAAAAATGTAGATACGACTTCTATTCTTAACAGCAATCTACTATGATTTCTGCTTATATTCTTTAATTCTAAAAAATTACATCATTGTTTCTAATTATAAGTACATATCTAATTAATTGCTGCTGAAAATATAGGTACCTACGTGATAAAATTTCTAACTTAGGCAGCAGGTCTCATCCTATTTCATTTATACAAAATATAATCCATTACCAACATAGTTGCCTTTTTACCGACATTGTCTAACTAAATATTTACATAATGTATAGTTTCTTCTCTTATTCTCTGAAGCGACGGTGAACACAGTTCACGTTCAAAATCTAGTACCTATCTACCTACCAAAATAAATGAAATGCGATTAAAATACATAGTAACTTCTCACTAAATTAACTACCATTAAAATTTTTCTGTGATATTATCTTGATTAACAAATATCTACATACCTCCTACTTAAATTTTACACAGAAAAACTGCTGTATGGATATATGTGTGAAATACTTGAATTTTAATTAATTTTAATTTAAAAACTCCCACGTGGTTTGTAAAAGGGTATACCTATAAATGTTGTATCTATTCATCTTACAATGAATCAACGTCAATTAAATCATGCTTGAGATACTATAGGATTTTTAAATTTCGTAAGAAATTTGTACTTATCTTGATAAAAGAAAGATTACCTACAATTAAAACTGCATTTAATATCTGCCTGTCGAATAAAATAAAATAATTATTACTTATTGTCAGATTTAAAAAATCATTTCATAAACTTGAATTAGCTGTACCGTTAAGAATATTTATCTAAAATTAAAAGCAAAATACATTTTATTTTCTATTCGGTAGTGAATAACGAATTATTTAATTTTCATTCGTCACAGAAAATATAGTTTTATTTTATTTATTTAGTTTAGCTAGAAAATAAGAACCATGCGTTCAGAAAGAATTACCTAAATACTAAATTGATAAAAAATCCAAATGAGAGATGTGTTTAAAGTAATGAGTTATTTAAAAAAAATAAATGTTATATGTTTTATTGAGAATTATCGTTTTTTTTTTGGAGCTAATCAAAGTTTCAAAATTATTTTGGATTTTAATATCTTATATATTCTTTTATTATAACATAATTTTTGAAATATTTTGAGTGTTTAGCATCTATTCAGTTGTATTTAGGTATTTCTTATAATTACGTATAAATAATAATTGGTGTCTAGTTTATCTGATTTTATTATACCTATATTAGGTATATTGTTTAAACACATTTAGTTTTGTTTTATATAATATATCCGAGATATTCGCCAAAGGTATTAGACCTACTTGCAATTTTTATTTAAAGTATTGCGTGCTTAAGTCCAATATAAATGAATTATCGGATTTTTTATGACCCATATAATTTCTAAAGATAAAAGGTTAACGACTTGATTTATTAACCACTTGGTTTTGAATTATTGTGTAAGTTGCTACATACTCGTATATTTTGTGGTAGTGGAAATTTGTTTACTTATCTATAATTAAATTGTATGTAGGTACTTATTTTATTACCCTGGCACATTGTCTGCCTATGCTTGGATTGTTCTTAGATATCAGGTATCATCTTAAACATTTTAGCAAAAAATAGCACATGTTGCTTGAACTAGTAACTGTACAAAAAATAATTGTAGAGGAAATTATTGCCTGGTGATAGGTCAGTAGATTTATAAAAAAAAAAACAATTTCTAATATACTGCCAACGTTTCGGCTTATATTGGGGGCCTTCTTCGGAGATCTACAGGTTACAATTATATATTATGCAATTTTTATAAAATTACTGTAAAATAATTAATATAAAAACACATTAAAATACACATTGCACAAGTTACAATTAATTATTACTTTGGTTATTAAATGAAATTGGTTAAAAGAGTAAAGGTGTGCGTATTTAATTAATAACATACCTAAGAACAAAAAATTACAATGATCAAACGATCTATTACCTGTAGTGTAATGTTTTTTTTTGTCCAAAAAGAATAGGTACTAAGACTTTCATCAAACTTCTCCAAATTTAAGTAGAAAACTAACAATATATGTAAGAGCACAGGGAAACAACGGTTCGTCAATTTTAAACGAGAACATTTGTTAAAATGGGTGTTGTCTTTTTTATCTTTTTTCTCCTTAAATAAAACTAGGAGAAGAAACCAAAAAAAGTGCTATGATCTTGTATATACTAGGTATTAAAATAATTAAATAGTAATAAAGGCCGAAACGTTGGCAGTATGTAAAAAATTGTTTTTTCTTTATAAATCTACAGACCTGTCACCAAGCAATAATTTCTTCTACAGTAAACTAAAGGTCACCAGCAACAAATAATTGATCCAAGTCTAAAAAAAAAATCAGATAATATTCCTATTTCTGTTAATAACAGTTATTGTCAACTTTCAACAAAGTATAGGTACCTACCCGTACTTGAGTTGAAGATTTTATCCAATCTACCATATATTTTAGGAAAATTCTGAGAGACAAATTGCAAAATATCATGAAATACTTCCTCCGAAACAACTGCAAGCATGAAATCGTGAAATATGCCTAAATATATTATGAAAAACATCCAACTTTGGATAAAATACGAGACAACTACTTTGAATTCACGAACCGAGGGTGAAGGAACTACGACTGGAGCTTGAATAAAATTAGTAAAAGATATAAATAAAACGACGAAGTTGAAAACTGTATAATAACTTATCTACAATAATATTAACATAAATAGGTATAGATAAACAAAACGGAATTCATTTGATTTTGATCCACTTAACAGTCTGTCCTATGCACTGAAATTATGAAATTCATGCATTAAATAAAATTCTTGTAAGTTATGTTTGTTCTTGCTATACTCGTATATTAAAGTGAAGTGTGTTTTTTAATTATAACAGGCTAGCCACTGATATGAGGCAAAATGATAAAGCCAATAAAATATGTAGGAACCTACATTAAAAAGTATACACTTCTAGTAATACTCATTAGTATTATCTAATTCTTAACATTGTTTTAAATATTTTATGATAATTTCCTTTTAGCGTTAGAAATATGTAAACATAAAATTTGATATCTGTTTAACCAATCCAAGTCCAGTTGGGTAAATGCTTATGGAGCCATAATTCAACTTCGCCGATAATTAAGATTAAATACGCTGGTAAAGTAATTATTTAAAATAAGGATAGCTAGGTACCTACCTGCTACATATATCCAAAATTATGTTTTAGCAAGTTAAATTTTATGTTATATGCATGATGGAACATTTGATTCAGTACAGTACAAGACGTTGATTTAAAAGTAATGCGCGTTCTTAGGTAATACCATCAAATAAACTTATAGAATGCCATATATATCTTGGTTTTCAAAAATAGTAATCATTGCCAATTGATCCATTGCTTTAAAGCTAGATATGTAGGGTATACTAAGTATCGGTAGTGCATTATATTTAAGAACAATTGATAGTAGTTTGTTGTTCCCTGTTATTTCCTATTTGAATATGAACAAATAATATCTACATTTAGTTTATTTTTTTGGTGAAACAAAAATGTTAGATGCACCTACAATAGCTTTTATAGTAACATACTAAAAACGCCCTATTTTAGAAATGATTTTGAAAAGATATATAATATTTTCTATCTAACACAATAACCAACTATCACCAGGGGCTAGGAGAGTATTGCAACTTCTAAACGGGGTGGATTAGTGTAATGCAAGCCTTTTTCTACATAGTCGTATCGTTTTAAAATTCAGCACCAAAAAGACTACAGAACTATCTAGCATTTAAATACTCTAGGTTCGCATCTCAGTGGTTCCAAAGTTAAGTAACTTCAAAACTGGAGGGCCAATGTAACGTTACTGGCTATTACCAATTGAGCTTCCAACTTTTAGCACCAAAACTGTCAATTAACATCTGCATTTATAACTTTTAAAAGAAATGGAAATGATATAAAGTTAGCTTTCAGCAGCTACATGCAGATATGTCAGATCTCATCTACTGTGCTTGAATTTTAAAAGTGACCGAATATAAATCTATAATATTTTCATTAAAACGTATATGATTGTTTTTGTTATAAATTTAGATAGATTAATTTTTATTGTAGATAATTATTGAATATAGTCTAGAATTGTTCAAATATTTGGCACTAGAGAGCATACACATGGCTTCATTTATAGTAATAGTGGGAAAATTGATTTATATTAGCTTAGGTATATATCTTTACAATATAGTAAATCATTTACAAAAGTTAATAATAAAGGATATATGGGTATAGATATTGTAGGTGTAATTCAACGCCGGTCGGGGCTTTAGTCCGCAGAATAGTTAGTTTTACACAATATTGTACTACCTAATAAAAGAGAATGTATGTAGGTAAAAAAGACTCATGTACTTGTCACATTTATTTTTAATACACCATTTTCCCAAATTTTAGGTACCTATATTTGACTATTATTTCACTATGAGGCAGTAGGCAAAACCGCCGCACCAATTTTTTTATTAAGTAGGTACCTACTAAAAAATAATATATTTTTTTTTTGAAAACTTTACCATCTGGATTTGTATAGAGGTGGAAAGAACAGACTTAAAATATAAAATAATTTTAATATTACCATAATGTTTAAAAAAGTATATCGTATTAATGTAATACCATGGTGGTTCATTTTACGAAAGGTTTGTTATGCTTTGGACAGGACAGTTTTAAGATATTCTAAAATCTTTATACCTAAGTATGTTCAGTAACTGAAAAAAAAAATTATGATAGAAGCAAAGTGACAATCGTTTCAAGTTTGCTGGATCATCAAAAAGTGAGTACTGTATAACAAGGTACTAGATGAAATTTTTTTCCAGCTAAAATTTACAGGCTAAGCCGCTAACGAATACTTAGCTAATGCTTCTTTAAATTAGCAATTTTAAATGTTAAATAGTGTTAATTTCATTAATGTTTTTGGTGCTAAATGCTAAAAACGTTACCTACTCCTAGTAACTGTTTCTTCTATTTTGAAGGACTTAGCTACCTGGTATATACTACGTAATTGTTTTCATAAAAATTAAATATTAGCAGGGCTAATGTAACAAATCCCTCCTTTTACGTTAATTTTGTCTAAGAGACAATCAATCAATATAGTTATTGTGCAGAATTGAATATCGAAATTATCAAATTAACGGTATATATATTATGCCTTTTGATAAATAAATATCAGCATAGTATTTCACAACGTGCATGTTCCGCATAATAATGAAAATCATAGAATGCATGTTACAAGAACTCCTTTAGTTAACAAAATTATATTTACAGTGGCGTTAAATTACATGTAATAAACGGATTATTTTATTACACATAGGTAGTAAAACTATAATAAAGTACGCTGTAAACACGGCTTTAAATCAAAGGTCACGCGAAATTGTCCATGTTTACATAGGCGATCATTTAAAAGATATATCTTAATTATTTTTTATGTGACTTGATTATTACGCTTAAACGTGTGCCTTACCTATTTAGTAAATAATAATGTACATGTCTACAGAAAACAAGTGATGTATATTAGGTACTTAATATATTTTTTGTATATCAATAATAATTTCAATGTTTTCTGAATTGTATAGTATGGAGAATTATAAAAACGATATTAGACATGCGTCATTAGTGAATGCAACTTTAATATGCCTATGCATTATTGTTTTTCCGTTCAGCAAAGATAACAGCATGCATTTAAAGGTTTTACTACCAGTGCAGTGTGTATCAGAATCAGCTGTCAGGGATGATATTCTCATTCAAGATGGCTGTGACCCCACCCGACCTGTTTCTATGGCAACCGGGGTTGCCAATCAAGGAGCAGGGGCATTATTTGGTTGTCCTCTCGCCCCTTGCCCTCCTTAAACCAACACTATAGCCGACCAGCAGATGAAACGTCTATCCAGCTTTTGCCGAACTGTAGATAGTCTATGCACATGCGTTCAAGTGCACCACTAAATACAAAATCAATAACCCGTCTCTAATAAATTTTTGTATATTAAATAATCAAAATTAAAGAACTAGTTTTGTGTTTAAAATTTTAAAGATGTTTGAAATTCATTTCTGTAATATCAGAGACATTAAAATGGTTTGAAACTTGGCTTCAAGCAAATGCTCGTAAATCTTTCCACAGAAACCGATATATCTACACGGCACAAAAACGAAGGGATATCTATATAGATATAGTAAGTACAAGTATCAAATTGAAACGCATAATTTAAATTACTGTCACCCCAATGTCCTTTGTTGGTTTTGTAATCGTATAATATTGATAAAATAGGAAGAAAATAAACCGAACTGGATGTATGTGCATGGTTAGTGCCTCGTTATAGGTACTTCAATGTAGATATCCAAGCAAATTTATGAGTGAAAGACAAGATCGTATGAGTTGTAACAAAATACCAACCAAATAGGTCTGTACCTACGTCATACCTAATGAGTATCTACCAAAGTATCACAATTCTGAAACATTAGTGCAATTTTACTATGTAAACCTCGAAGTGTACATACCAAATATCAGATTATGTAAATAGATATAGAATGTAGACAATTTTTGATTTATAATACCAGTAGCTACATGTTAGGTAAGTGTTTCTATTGATAATATAGGTCTTAACTGTTTCAATATTTTTGCATTCTAGCAGCATTCTTATTTACCCCCCTTAAGATGTTGAGCCATATCGATTCATACTTAAGCAGGGTTAAAAGTGCAGATATTTAAATTAATTGAAATACTTAATAGTAGGTAGCTACTTTGTAAGTACATTAATTTTAAATAAAATTTGCCTTACCACATTTCTTTTGTATTACATTCCATAATTTTATGTTGTTTATAAACCAAACCACTTTTTGCTATCCCACTCACACAGTCAATCTTTAAAAACTAACACCTACCTAACAGAAATGAACGTAAGGGTTAAAAATAGAAAGTTTGTTATTCTTAACCCTTTCAGCTTTCCAATTTTATTACTTACACGGTGTTAAAACTTTCTCTTACCTTACGCAATGTAGGTTTAGTATCCAATCCTACCAACTGATGATTATTGATTTTTGAGGAGTTAGTTCATTGTTATAAAGTTTAAATAATATTGTTATGTAAATGCAGTCAGGAATTGTGAAAATACTTATAATGATTTATTTCTGTAAATGTCGCGTGTCATGAAGATATGTGCAAGTAACTGTAAACATTTACACAGTGTTGCCAATGCTAAATATGAAGAATAATATTGCAGTTGGATTTAATGGTAACCTATGGAGAAAGAAAATAAATAGCTGCTTATAAGTAAGGCACTTAAGAGTGCTTTATTTAATATAATTTTAAATTGTAATTTAATTTTTAATTACAAATGGCATTTATTTACTTATACTCCTGTACGTATCACGACAATACTATATTAGACCATTCTTAAGCAACTAAAACAGGAAATAGCTTTTATAGTTTCATCAGAAAAAAATATATTTTTTATTACATTTAATATGGAATCACACTTTCCTAAGAGTACGCATCTTTTATGATTTAAAAATTACGCACCAATTAAGTACCTTGAATGACATGGCACAATTGATATTTTAGTCGTATTTCACTATTTCTTGGATATTTTGCCATTGTAATTAACTACAAATTTAAAAGCGAAAATGTTGGTACATTACGCATGTACCAAAGAGTACGCAAACTACCAAAGGGCACACATGCGTAATATTTAGGTGCATAGGTACTCTTGGGTAACTAAATCGTAAAATGAATATTACGTCATAGCATACATGAGTTGTTGGCGTCACATAACCTTCAATATATGTTTTGAAAGGTTAAATATAAGGCTCTTAGTTATACCTATACACCATATTGTTTATTGAACAATTAAGTAATTGTAACAACTTAACTGCGAAGTTGGAAATATTATAATATTTGAGCTACAAATAAACTTAGTGCGCGCATGCACTAATTTCCAATTCTAGCCAGCAGCTGCCAGTCATAACAACCTAAGTATCAATTCGCTTTACAATTTTTCCTAATTCCTTAAAAAAAAACAAATGCGTATCTACTCTTAAGGGTGTATGCATACTTTTAGGTGTTCCAACCCTATGTATTTTGTTAATATTCATAAACAACTTTGTATTAAATCCTAGGAAATATTTCTTTGTATATATTTTTCTATAGCCTTGCAATATGCGTTAATCTTAGACAACATGTAGATGTAGATGGTAGATAATTAAATTTTTTAGCACAATATTGTTATAATTATATTCTGTTTTGCATAACAGTTAAGTTACCTATTCAGGGTTTTGCACCAAAATTGATCACTCTTTATCAACTTTATTATTTTTGACTGTAGGGAAAATTTCCTTTAAAAGTTGCATGTTTTTCTTTGTAAGGATCTTGCTACCTCCAAATACAGAGCCATCTGAAAATAAATTCATGTGTGTTACATTTTTAAATAGAACACCTGGATCTATAAAATATTCAAAACAAATTTATTGTTCTTAATTTCAGTACAAAACCATATTTACATTGAAAAGCAATCACTCGAAACATTTTATTGACCTCAAGTGTATCTACGTAAGTATAGGAAACGGTATTCCTACTAAAGGGTATATAATATCCGAAGAAATCTACATATTTTTTTATTTATGAATATTCTTCTATGTTTAACTAAGTAGGTATTTTAATTGAGACCGACCATTACCATTTAGTTTGGACGAACGACACTGACCTACGGTGGCGAGCCATGCCTCATACATGAGAGCTGTTTCTTTCAGCCTCAGTTAATTTAAGAGCTAACACATTACCGAGAGTGTACATCAAATTATTTGGTAATGTAAGCAATGTGAATTCTTCTGTAACCTCGTTGGGAAGGTCCTCTAAGCTAGTGTAACGTATAATAGAGAAACATATTGGCCACAGATTTGCGGTATTCGAAACATGTGTGTGCCTTGAAGATGGCTGAATCTGGTCACATTCCAAAAATAAAAATATGCGCGCGTGCTTTTCACTGTTTTGGTATTTTGTTATGTAATGCTTCCCTCATTCCTGTTTAAGTCGAGCCTTGCGATCTGAAAGATATTACACATTACATTACATTACTACCATTAAAGATACCTACCTTATTAAAAAGTTGCTTATTTAATCATTATCAGAAATATACCTGGGTATTTTTTTCAAAATCTATAACACAAATATATGAAATTGATTATTTTTTAAGTTATAAGTAGAATATATATAGGTAATACTTAATACCAATTTTAGATTTTTAAGGATACCTATAGTTTGTGTTTTTCATTAAATTATTATTAAAAATATAGAAATGTATATTATTATTAAAATATTGGACAGGCACAGGCAGGATTTTTTTTTACTTTTAAACAGGATGTGTTAATTTTTTATTTTTTTTGTATACGCTCCCAAAGCTCTCGGAGCACCTAAAATGAGTCTTTTTCGGATTCAATCGCAAAAAGTTGACCATGACATTTTATAATAATATATTAATAATAATATGCCGCCCCCTCTCCCGCACAAGTCTTTGATTTCTGGGCTTATCTTCGTGATTAGAATGAGGAGTAGATATATTATTATTATTATTATTTATTATGTAGGTAGCTACAATATTTATTTTATATATGTATATATAATCAGATTCTCATTTACCCTTAAGTGTCGAGGTTATAACTTACAAAGAATTTTTAATTGTTACACCACTCTTTTTGTCTCATGCTATTAGCCTTGCTTCTTGTCATGATTTCCCTCTATTTTTTAGTACTTTTCCTATTGTACTAACCCACATTTCCTTTGGCCATCCTAGTCTTCTCGTAACTTGGGTTTTAGCTTCCTATATTCAATTCACCTGTCTTTTGTCGTTGTTCTATAAATTATAATATCGATTATGTTTCTAAATCTTTCCTTATTTGCTCATTTCTTATTTTATCCATTTTCGTTACCCCTCTCACTTTTCTCAAATGCTTCAGTTTTGTTGCTTGAATTTTACCCTTTTGTTGTCTCGTCAATGTATATGCCAAAATTGATTTATAAACTACTTGATAGATATTCATTTTGGTTATTGTAGATATTTCGCTACAACTTTTATTTATACTATATATACTTTCATTGTATTTTCTATTTCTTTCTCTTGCTTTCCAAATTTTTCTATCGGCACTCCTAAATAATCGAAACACTTTACTTGCTGTAACTCTAGTCCATATATTTGTACATTTATTTTCTGTTGTTCTTCTTTTATTTTCATTACTTCTGTTTTATTTGCATTTATTTCATTTGCTTCTAATATTTGTTTCCACACTTCCCGTGTTTTAAATATATTGTCTATTTCATATTTTTTTCTACGTTCATGTAAAAAACAGAACTTTATTGAACTATATTTAGTGGTTCTTTATTGTACTAGTGCAATAAAATGTTTATTGCGTTCATCTGTCATTCTACTACAGCGTTTTGTCATCATGACAAACATAAACGTTCAAATCGACGTCATATTTTCCTACACTTACTATAGTGTCATCTAAATAAAACATTTTTTGGTTTTTGCATGAGCGTAGAAAAAAAAGTAAGTGGACTTCGTGTACGAGTTGCATGCAATAATTATTATAAATAACCATATTTATTGTGTTGTGTCTATATAAGCTTTGCATTACATTATTCAATTTGACATTTACTCCTTTCGCCACTAATATATTCCATAACCTTGTTCTCGATACTTTGTCGAGGAAAGCTTTTTTAAGTCTATAAAAGCCATATAGGCATTTCCTCTTTTCAAACTTGTCTTATTTATAATTCTGTGAAAGGTAAACATATGTCCTGCACACTCTACCTTTTGTAAAACCACTTTGAGACTCTGACATTGTCATTTCTATTACATTCTTCAATTTTTCATTCAAAATTTGCACCTATAGTTTTATTCCGGTACTCAATAATATTATTCCTCTATAATTATTGCAATCATTATGATCTCCTATTTTGAATACTGTATCATCATTCCCATTTCCTAATCTACTGGTATAGATTTGGCTGGTAAGTTTTATTTACATTTACTATTTTCAGTAATGTCATTTCATTCCTTCCCATAGTTTAAGCATTTCTGATGTCATTTTATGCTGTTATTTTTTATAACATAAATAATCTAATTATATGGTTTTACCTGATTAGGAATGGTCACTCAAAATTTAATTTATATTTTACAAAATTTCGCCATTAAAATCTTCCCCCCTCCATTAGGGGCGCATCCACCAAAATGCTGGATGCGCCCCTAATATTGGATATGCCTAAATGGCTGCACTCAATTTTATAACAACATTATATTTCTACCATTTCCGGTTTCATTGTCAATGGCCACAATTTTCAATACTTATCTATTTGTAGGTATGGAACAACTTATAAGAAAAGTTAAGTATACTTAAGGTATTACTTATTTTAGTAGCCTATATTTAACAAATGTTTATGTGTATAAAAGAAACGGCGTGAGTCATTAAGTGATAATACATAATTATGTTATAAAAATGATATTTGAAAAAAATCACAACGGCATTTTTTTAAATATATGATTTGGTTACTTTTATGGTAGGTAATCTCAAAATCTACATGCATACAAAATTTGGACAAATAAACTAAAATAACAAAAAAGCAGCAAAAATATAGTCTCGTTCAATATTCAAAAATTGTGGCCACTTACGGTTAAACCAGAAATGAGAGAAAATTGGAATTTAATTAATCATTTTATCTGATTAGGAAAATGAGTCACACAAAATTTTGCAAAATTTGCCTGTATTATATATTTAATTACAAAAAAGCAGAATGGTGAAATTGTAATATTGTCGTTGTAGAATATTGGGTAGATTGGTTAAAGTTTGGTTATCTAATTTTTAATTACAACATTCTGTATACGTAGTTCCACCAATCAAATCAACGGATTAACCATATTTAGCTACAGTACCAAAAGTCCCTGCCCTAAGACTTACTGGATTCATATTTTTCTTTTTGTTTCATATAATATTATGAATATCTACTTGTTCTAAATAAAATTGTATGTTGGTCCTATGTATTATGATTTATTGATATTATGTAGATATCCTTGATAACTGACGATACATATTGTTTAAACTAAGTGAAAGCGAGATCAGTTCTATGAATACTTCAGAGAATCAATACGAATAAACAATTCTATTTATATCCTTTCTAAAATTGACAGGAATCTATATATTATTATATCCTATTTAGACTGTAGTAAATATGTAACTTTGGTTAAGTTCTGTTATTATCAACAATTTTTGTACTAGAAACGTACGGAAAATAAAACATTGTCTTCATTTGATAAGGTAGACAAAGTGGCAGCCGTTGCCAAATGGTCTCTGGATCAGTGCTTATTTAAGTTTGTTAGGCAACCAGTTACACATGCAGTTTCAAACATTAACCAGATCATGAATTCTGATCTTACATTAAGTTAAAATTTGAATTTTAACAGATTTTTGCAAAAAAAGATCTTCTGAAATGTGTTTTGTACATTTATCACAAAAACTAGTAAAATAGATCGAAAATCCCATTGAAGTTGTTGTATTGGTAGTCCTTCAACAAGTATGATAATTACAGTAAAAACAAAACATTTATGTTGTTTGTTTAACTAAAATAGTTAGGTTATAAAATAGATATCTGTATACAATATGCTATTATTAATCAAATAGTTTTGATCACTCTGTATAAAGGTAGTGACGATTTGTTACAAGAATAATGGTAACTAATGCAATATCTAAATTTTTTGTAATTGCCACTGATTAACATGCCAATATCGTGCTATGTATCAATAATGCCAACTATAAATTTTGTTATTTTAATGTAAAAGACTTTTGTTTCATTGAAGATGCATCCGCTCGGGCCCATCATTTTACGAGATATGTCATTAAAAAGATATAAATCATAAGAGCATTATTCCGAATGAGTTGGATATACAAACTGTTTGAATGCTTATGTGCCTATTATGTGCATGTTATTTCCTGAGTTTGGATATTTAACTTTCACAAATGGATATTTTTAATATGTTCCTTTTGCAATTTTGATTGTGCACTGTTACGATTTGTGGCGGTTATAGATATCATAAATTATCATATAATTAAATTTTATGTGTTTCGGGGGTCTATTTAACATTCTATAAAAGGTTATGCAAATTGCTACTTTGGCAGAATAATTAATAGCTATATTCATTAATATGTAAGTAATTTTACCTTACACGACGCATATTGTTAAAAAATGTGCCTATTATTTTATTTCATAATCAACAATGATCTAGGTACATAGTATATTGTCTAAATATTTATCTTAAAGTAAGTATCCTGTTATCAACCGAATTGTAAACCCACGTGTTTAAATACTTTATTTTGTAGTGTTGGTATCACAGACGTATAAGCCGGTTTGTGTGCTACCAACTGTGTATTAGTATTCTCACGTGTTGTTCATTACACACACGTTAGTTTTTCAATAAAAAAAATGTATTGTAGATCAAAATTATGATTGGATAAGACAAACTATTTATGGACTTTTTTGAAAAGTTTAACCAAAACCAGTCATTGATTATGTTATGAAATCTAGCCATATTTAATTAGATGAAAAATAATGGTTCATTTCCTTCAGTAAATGGATTTTATAGAAAATTTTCAGTTTTCATATACCTACATTGTAATCAAAAGTTTGTCACTTAAAAAAGAGTGTGAAAATTTTATCAAAATAGCAGGTACCTACCATTATTTAGTTAAGAGGCAAGAATATTACTTACGATAATATATCTATAATTCAAACGTTTCTAGATATTAATGAGATAATTACATTGTTATTAGGTTCTCAAAAAAGTTTCAGAATTGCCAATTTTCTATTTGTTGAAATTACCTACTCTCAAGTAAGTGAATTAAACAATCATTTAAGTGAAATATAAGGTGATTTCTGTTGGATACCACTACTTTTAGGTTGATTTTATTTAAATAATAAATAGAAAAGAATTTTAATAATATTTTATTTAGTCTTACCATATTTATTACAATATTATAGATAGGTATTTTATAATAACATTCTTCAGATATTTTTATAAAATACCAATTTGTTAACAAGTGGTAGTAAAGTAATTTTAACATTTAACTTAGGTATATATATATTTTTTTAGGAAAAAAATATCTATTTATTAAATCAATGGTCCCAATACCTATATATCTAAATTGTGCAAGTACTTGATACATCTCTTTATGGATTCTTCAAGAAGTTCCCTCGTAGAAATGTGGCCTCCTGTTACGTATACTGAAGGTATACCGGACAGAAAACACTCAGGATACATTCAGTATACGTACAGGGGGTTTACATTCTGGCAACGTGAAGACATCAGCAACTCCAAGGATACAGCTACTTATTCGGGTATTTCTCCTGTAATTTTCAAATAAAATTTCTATTAATTAATTTGTTACACTAGTAGATATATACGTTTTTTTCTATACATTAAATTTAATCAATTTAAATAAGCAAGAACGAGCAGCGAGAAAGGATACAATACCTACATAAAACTTCAACCTGCAACCTCTAAGGAACAATGTTGAAGAAGTATCCTTGGTAAAATCCTATGGGACCGATTGGCTACCCTAGGAGGCCATGTTGTCTGCCACATTGTACACTGGGGTATCTAAATTTATACCTCTAGTTGCATCGGGTCCAATCGAAATAGATTTAAAGGGGTGTTAAGCCCAAGGGATAGACTGAGGCGTACCACATAAATCACATCAAAGCTAAAATTAAAGTCTACCGTCAAGCCATACTTTTCCAACAAAATTTATTACTCGACATTTTCAGCTCTAAAACGTATTATCGATATGTATTGTTTTTTAAATAATCTAAGCATTCGGTAACATGTTTTACATAAATATTTTCATATAAACGTATCGAGAGCAATAGAAAATATCGAGCTCATAGAAACAGCGGCTACTAGTATTCACATTTGTAAAAAAATAAGGAATCATTAAGACAGTCCATTAAATTCGTGCATACTCACATTTTAGATTTGATGTTTGACAGGTCGGTGCTGATCGCGGTTCAACCAGGAAGCAACTGACTGTCTGGACGTCTGGTGCCGGTGTGGTGGTGCTCGCCGCGGCGCTGGGGTCTAAACCATCGACGCCGACGCAAACGCAGGGCGGCTTCCCCCGAAGTTGTGGGCAGGATTTTCTGTTTTATATCCCATAACGTACAGAATGTGACAGTCTGGGTGTGGTTGAGGAATATCCGTACAACAGACTCACAGGATGATCGTTGTTTATATCAGCGTGATTACGTTGCACACTTTGATTCTTAGTATAAACACATAAATTGTTAGCAGGCTACTTTAACGGTGTTCAGAATGTGGATCATCAGGCAATGTACAGGGAAACTAGCGTTTCGTTGCCTAAAGCACGGTCACGTTCTAAAATGCATTTATGAGACTAGATTACGGATTATAGTATGCATAAGAGGAGGGACTGCATCTGATATCCGCTTATAAAAAGGCGGGGTTAACTGGGATGACGTTTAATATATAGTTTGACTTGCTCCAGACAGAGAATCTCCGGTCAAGAGGAAGACGACCTGATCTCATACCATTAAACCTATAAAAAGAGGAGTTTATTGAACAATTTGATAAAGGAAGATTGTAAAACTACTACTATTAAGATAGTCTACCGTTTTGTAATTTAAAGTTACATACCTACATAAGTGGGTACATAGGTTTGTAATTTTGGAGATTCATTTTGTGGATCCAACTATTAGAACAAAAATAGTAGATATTAAATAAAAATGTGTGGCTCAATAAATTTACAAAGTGAATCAAAGATTTATAATTGCTTTTAAATACCTAATTTTAGTTAGTTGTATCTATAAAAAAATAAATGGATAGTTCTCAAGTTTCTGTAGATAGGTAAAATATCAGTAGCCATAAAATAGTTCAGGTTTTCCATGGTAGATGGCAGAATGTATTCTATTCAATAATTTATATCCAATAACAGAATAATATGATGTTTGCATACCACTAATTTAACTTTCTCACTGTTTAATTTAAATTTGAGGGAGCTGACAAAAATACTTACTAAAATTGCTTAAAACTTATTTTGCATCCACTTTTCTGCAATTGACAAGATATTAAGTAAAAGTCTAAGGTTTTAAATAGAATTCCTGTTGTACCAGCTGCAAGAAATTAATAATGAATATATTTCCAGTGAAACAATTAAGATTTTCACGCACTGAATCACAAAAACCGGTGACTACAAAAATTTACATGGGAAAAATGTTCGTTCGGTTTCTCTTCGGTCCGGGATGTTTCATACTCCGACGGCAGCTAGGTACGCAGGCAATGTTGTACACATACAGGGGCCTTGGCTGTCACGCACCAAACCAAACATACTACTGTTGACTGGGTGAGTGGTGCGATGTCACAAAATCACAATCTAGTCAGCTGTCATCGTCTGTCTTCGTCTGGCAGGCCAAGTGCTGTAAAGGAGAAGGAAACACGATAAATACCATGATAAAATCTGTGACGTATGCGACGCTGTATAGTAGGTAGTTTATGCGGAAAGTCGCATGTGTAATGTGTGCAAATAATGGGAAGGTCTGGCCGTTCCTTTCATTGCGGTGGGTGACTTTCTTGTAAGAACTGCTCTTTAAATTACATGTTTTATCGAGCATGCCAGACAATACTTGTTTTTGATAGTATTTTCATTTACTTCATAGGTTTTCAGAGAGACAAACATTAGTATATTGTTATTGTAATGTATTTACCATATTTTCACTTATTTCACTATTTACAAAAATATCTAGGTATACAAATTTCTTAAAACAGCTTGCAACTCTAAGAGTTACACTACAAGAAACAATGTAAAACTAGGTACATATTCCAATGTAGATGAGAAAATTATTGTTGAGCCGTTTTAAACTATAACTTATTGGTATTTAGTTTTAATAAGCTTAACGGCTTTCATCAGACCTATTTCCTTGCTATTTTTATGTTCGCGTTATAGCATAGTATATATAATAAATCAATAACATAATATAAATATTTTTTTTGCTTTAACAAACAATTTGCAATGTTTTTCTCCAATGATAGCTCTTAAAATATCTGATAATTATGTCTATTGCAGATAAATTCTGATTACGTTTGTTGCTTCGGGATTAAAACCCATAATTTTACAAATCGGACATCCCAGTTTCCAAGCTGTTTATTTTGTTCGAATTTCTGTGTGCGGCTTTGCCGACGGTCTCTAACTGGCATGCAACATATGGCCGTTATAAACATGTTAAAAGGTGATTTATAGTTACATTTAACGTCATTCCGTGAATAACAATATTTTAGGTATCTAATTTGAATTTTTATCTAGAGTAGCTAATAATAACCATTACCTGCCCACAACAACGCTAATTTTTACATAGGTATTTAGATAGCTACTAACTAGCTGCCTGGTTGTATCGAAAAATAAATAATATTAGGTAGGTACTTTTAATGGTTTCTTCAAGGTGCCAGGAGGACCTGTGACCGCCATTATCTAAAAAGTATACCCATATAGGTTTGAGTTAAAATGTGTAACATCCCAAAACTCAATCGTTCTCGATTAAAACTAGGCACCAAAATTGCTGGATACCTATTTCTTAGTCTTAATTCAATGTGCAATCGTTTGCAATAATAATGGCACTCTTTAGAATAAATGTTGTGATTTCTGTTGAACTGCTGATGTATTCATGGTAAAATCTACATTAAGCTTTTAATATTAGTTCTTAGTTTTTATATATTTTTACGTATTAATTATATTGTGTGAAACTAACTACTCTGTGGGCTAAAACCCCAACCAGCGTTGTTTCACTTACCAATAAAGATTTAATGAAATTTCTACTCAGAACTTCCAAAAGTTCGAAAACTGTTTTGAGTTAGTGGATTTATTATTGCAAAGGCATATACCTATAGTATCAGAACAGCAGTCAAGGACTAGTTTGAAACTGTCAGAGGAATTCGTCCAACTACTTCTTGAGTTACATCCACTGGAAACACATTCACGACTTAATTGGTCGAATATTTGAAACAGTTTGAAACACATACCAAACTCTTGTCGGAACAGATCTATTATTACTTACAAAATGTTCAGCAAGCACAACAAACAATTTACTTAAATGTCATTACATGAGATTATTATGGGGGAATCAAAAAGAAAAAGTTTAATCACGATATCGATATCAGTAACAGAAAACTACTTAATAATTAATTTATAAGTATGAACTAAGTATTACATTGATTGAAATATGTTTATTGTCATGTTAAATTTATGCGTCTATCGACTATATTACATACAATTCTGTTTCCATATTTAGAACGGTTGATAAATAAGTAAATAAATCTCATAAGTGTTAGTTGAAGGTAATTGTTCTCGTCTAGTAGATAGGTAGGAATTATTAATAGTTTTAGCATTATTAATTTTTATATGCAACATATGACCAGTTTTTATAGGTATGTTCTTTGCAACTGTGATGAATAATATCATAAACACCTAGATATAGCTATTTTCTCATTGCAAACTAAAAAATGGAAGCCAGTGTTTTAGTAACCTAAATTGATAATAAATAATTTAAGTAATATAGAACTAACTTTTATGTAATATTAAAGTAACAGTTATGATGACATAGTCATGTCTTTTAAATTTATTGCTAGGCCAATTGTCGGTTTTATGTTTTTGTCGACTTCGTAAAACTCACAACAGCTGTGATTTATAAACCACAGAAAGTTGCATTATGTAAATTCGGTAAAAAATCAGAGTTATCTTTGGCTGGTGCATGCAGAACGTAGGTGGAATTAAATTTACATGAAAATGCATTGCACTGTGGATCCTTCACCATTTGCATGCAGTCAGTGATTCTTAAAATGTTTGCTGTCATTCACACCGAGTGCACGTACCTATCTCTAACGAATATTCAGCAGTTTTGCGTGAATTTGCTTGTATTAATGGCATATTTAAAAACTATTACAGATTAGTTACATATTTAAAAAATATATTTGCCTTATTCTGGCATTCAAAATATAACCAAGATAGACATGGATATGAAATAGAAAATGATATGCTACCGAAATGTTTGTTTAAAATTTACATTTTCTCTTTTCCAAGGACTGTACTTTTCAGAGGGAAATGACCAATAAAAGGCTCTAGTCGAATTGTCTCAGCTGCAGCATCTATGATGCGATCGCGCAAAATTGGTGGAGCACCATCGTGAAAAAACTATATATGCTCTCTAACGATGAGATTAACTTCTTCGAGGAGCACCAATAAACTATTACGCAAAAATTGTAAATAAAAAGCTCCAGTTAACCGATTTTCCAGAATGAAAGGGCCAATTCCGTTTTCAATTCCAGCCCACATATTTACTGAAAATCGTTGTTGAAAGTGTATTCGTCGATTTTCCAATGTCCAGTAATGCATGTTGTGAATACCATTATGTAGGAAAATTGCCTCATCCGTAACTGAAATGTTCATGATGATATTATTTTGGGTAAATAATATTAATTTGGGTTTAAGTGTTGCTGATGTAACAACCATTCGCAGAAAATCACTCAAAACGGAAGATCCCTTGGAAGTACTTCTTGTAAGCTTGTACCCTGTATATTATTAACAAATAATATACTATATCACCCAATACATGTCATAACAACCAGCAAGATCTTGTTATAATATGACGTAAAATTATACAAAAGATAAGAATAGAAGAATAAGAAATAGGTAGGTGCATGATGTATGAGAAAGCGCGTGTAGTGTCAATGCTTATAGTAATGTTCAGCAGTTATCAACGTTAATTTAAAATTATTGTTTTATATTTGAAAAGTTTGCGAGAATAGGTTTATTCTGTCCAAATTGTAGGTAGCTCGTATTTTACTTGCAACTGTTTTAATGTAAAATGATAAAATTGATAATTAAACCAATCTACTTATCTACTCTTATCTACTTATTTGAAATAAAAAAATTTATACCTATATTTGGTGGTATCGCTAAAGAACTAGTCACTGTAGAATAAAGTGGCCATATTTTTACTGTTCAAATGATAGACAAGAACATTGCTGTATATTTTATCAAAGCTGGCATTTAAATCCAATAAATAAATAATGTGAATATTAAGGTATCTGTACCTGTATTACTTAAACATCATTCTATAAAAACATATTTAATACATGTGATATGATAAATTTTAAATTACAAGTAGTAGAGCGTACACACAGGAAAACAAAATATTTTTTTCTGTAAAATTATAATCGAAATTTGGATGTACCCAACTAAAAATTAAAATAAGCTCTAATTGAAACATAAGCATACGCGATGTGATTTCATGTAAACAAAAAGACTACAAAAAATACGATCTGACGGACAAGTATCAATGGCGGACAGGTTGACGGACATATTTCGATGACAGACACAGAATGTGAATGACGGACTGTCCTTCATAATAACGGATGTCTAGTCACTTTATTTGAAAATGAAAACTTAGCAGTCGTAATTTAAATTGTTAGAGCGAAAAACTCCAAAAAAATACTACTTTAATAAGAGGGTGGTATTATAGAAATGCATCAATAGTTAAAAATAAACATTTTAACCACTGACCCCTTCAACAAAATAGTGTTTTATTATGACAATAACGTAACCTTCCTAGAACCTGTTTAGAGCAGATATTTTTCTGGAAATAATCAATATCTATCTACAAATGACTTAAATATTTCCCTCAGTGTACCCATATCAAAATATACTGCAAAGCTATTTAAAATTCTGTTCAAATTGGATAGCTTGGAAGTGTTATAAAACGATAAAACTAATTTTTTGGAAGCACTGATTTTAAACCTTAAAATGAAAACAAGTTTCTGGATAACAGAGCGCGGGTTTCACGATGGTATCTGCCGTACAATATATGCATGCATATATGTATACGGTGTATACAGGGACCATAGTACTGTACTGGATATATGCAATATAGAATGTAAAATGACGCTAGCGCTCTGAAATTTAAATTCTAAAAATAAAAGCAGCACGTTTGTATATATCGAGTAAAACAAAAGCAAAATTTGGAACACAGATATGAAAACTCGAGTACAATTTTGCGAAACTAAATGAATATATTTTTTCCTAACTCTTATCAATTCTTCAATAATTCAATTTATTTAATTCAAAATAGGTATTGTAACATTACACACAACACTGATTTCGGCAACAGCACATATACAGATATTTTAGTGACAGCAACCGATGTTCTTAGTATCGAAAATTACGAAATTATAAATAAAACTTAATAAGGACCTATTCTCTCTCGTTAACATATATTTTGTAATCTAAAAAATAAATTTTAATAAAAGTCGCAGTTTATGAATCAATGGGTACTTTTTTATCTTTACATAGAAGCACTGACAAGTTCCTATACAGCAAAGCCTACAAGGAGGGAAAAATTTAACGTTTTTATTAAAGAAGTTTTAGAATACTACTTTTAACAGTCAAAAACAATTATGCTACATATTATTCTTGCACTATGTATAAGCAAATATACAAACATATAATCCTAACTAAGGAGGAAACAATAATTTTTATTGATCTATGTAAGAAATATCAAGTTGAATTTGCGACGTTGCCGTTTTGCAAATTAATTGTTGTGACTGACACAAACTGTTTATTCGTTGTTTAGCCTTTTAAACTTCTTAAAAAATATGTAGATTTTTAGTTCTTCGCTACTTGATAACTCGAATTGCAAGACAAGACAAGATTTAAGAAAAAGTCTTGCGACACAAGACGAGAAATATTGTTACGGCAAGATATCTTGCAAACGGATAATATTTAAGTGAACATTGGAAAAAAAATTAATCTTGCATTTCTATTGTAGGTACATATATACTTTATTTAAAGGACATCCAGCATATAAAATATTTTTTAAGAGTCTAGATCCAATCCTGCTAAATTAAACTAATTATAAATTTACTACCACTTGACTGATAGGGCTTTGATTCTTTTTCACCTATTTCGTCCATTATTTATAACTTATTAGGTAAAACTGGTCGTTTACTTCTTTATAACTGTCAGTTGATGACCACTGTCGAAAATCGACCATATCGATAGTTACGTGTGAGCTCCGAGCGGGACGGTAACCGACCGACAGTAATGACCACTGTTACCAAAATCGTAGTAAATAAGTCAACATACAGGGTGTTTCAAAACAAAGGCGAAACATTTCAGGGGGTGATTCCTTGTTGAAAATAAAAGGTAGTTTGTTATATAAACGTTGGGTCACAAGTCAACCATTAGGGAGATATCGCGTTGCAAATATGGCGGAAGAAAGAGTGTTTTTATTGTTTTTCTAGGAAATGAAAAGTGTGGGAATGGTAAAATTTTGTGGAAGTGTTACCATCATCGAAAGACACGTGTGACATATTTGTTCACTTTTTGAAAATAATTGGAAAGGGTTGAAATAAACTACCCCTTTCGGTTTTTTTAACTATACTTTAAAAAAACTTCCTTAACGACGTAGAAAAAAATAAATTAAGTTAAGCCGATTCATTTAGAAACTTTTTTCTCTCTTATAATTTTTTGATAAAATTAACTGTTTCGACGTTAAAAAATAAAATGTAAAGTATTGCACGTCGGGAAGAGGCAGTTTTACTACACCCGTTATTAGGAAAAACTAGTTGGTTTCTGTCAATTTAAAGATTACATACTTTTCTTGTCCACATCCCTCAATTATATATTAATTAAGTAAACGCATTATTTGATTGCAAATGCATTTTCATTTCAAACAAAAATCATTTTTTTATTTCAAAACATTTTTGTACAGATTTGAAAAAATTATTTAGAGAAACAAAAATATATATACCTATGTATATGTATTTGAAAATCATTTCTTAAGATTAAGTTTTCATAAGGTGTTCAAATGGAATAACTATTGGTTACATTGAAACAAATACTCGTAAAAAAATTAAATTTTCTTACCAAATAAATTCATTTATTTTTGAAAAAAAGTGAGCTTTACACCAAAATAGATTTGTTTGCCGGGAATAAATTATGTTTAAATAAATTGAATTGTTTGTTGAAAATATAATTATATTCGTTGTATCTGCTTCGAACTGTGACTATGAAGTTTTGTTTAGTTGCTTCATGTCTGTGAAATAGAACATTTAAGTAAACTGCATGGCATGCTAATTTACGGTGAAGCTGGACAAAATTCTCTAGCTACGAGATTTTTGTACGGTGAATGTTTTCCAGACACTTTGAACATTTATTTAAATTGTACGGATATATTGTACATAGGTATACAATGTCTATTATTTCTTGCTATGTGAAAAACCATTTTTTGTCAGTTAACAAGTAACAGGTATCATTCGAGTAATTCAAATAGGTATTAAATATTACCTACTTAAATTATTTCGAAATAAGTTGTGTACAAATAATTCGAAGATGTCAATCTTTTAATTCCTGTATTGTGCTCCTCCTGATCTGGTTTGTCCTACTATCAAAAATAAACAGCATAAAACCAATGTTTATGCATGCGATTTCTGTGTAGTATAATATACTATATATATTATAAAAAATTAAATACTGTGTTCGGAAATATAAGACAAAGTCATATTTTTAAAAGATGTAAAGGATATTTTTTAAATCCAGTTTCTATTTTTCAATACATTTCCATATGTTTGCTTTGACATTTTAGACATTATATTAGTTATTTGACTGCCCCTCGACATTAGACCTTAAGAACAATTAAGTGATTAAGTAACACAAAATGCAATGCAACAAAAAGTACACACGTAACAATGATGTTCATAATTACCATCAATAACCGAAAAAGCATACAGACGATTATTATCAAGTTTTTCTAAATTTGGAGAACTAAAAGCAGACATGAAGTATTGAAGTTTCGAATCTAGTTGTAGATAACAAAGATAATCAAATTAATATAACTGGTTATTTTAGTGCATATAGTTCTATAGAATCGGCTTCAACAGATTTGGGATTATCTTATTCGTCTATTCAACGAGTTTTAAAAAAACATAAAATGCATGATTTTTCGTTTACTAAATCGCAAGCATTTCTCCCTGGAGATAAAATTTCAATATTTTTTGTGAAGATGTTAATACAGGTCCAAAACATCCGTATCTGCTTTCATTTTTCCAAATTTAGAATATTTTTACAATAACCGTTGTTTCGTTTACAGGTGGTAGTTGTGAATATCATCGTTTTAATAATATTTTTAATTGCTTGCCATTATAATTGTGCAGATACGATTTGACGTTTTGAAAACGCAGCATATAATAATTCTCAGCAAAAATATGATGCATTCAGTTAATTTTAACAAAAATCATTCATTTACACAGAAAGCAGGATATTATTATAAGCATACGAAAGTGTAGATTAACAAAGAATAAAATCCTGCATTAGAAAATATAAAAATATACAGGGCGTTTCACTAAAAAAAATCGACGGTTTGAAGCTATCAAAATTTGATTTTTCAACACCTTATATGAAATTAAGCCAACTGTAAAACATTCAAATATTCCATATTCCAAATTATATAAATATACCTATATTATAAGAATTGTTGCTTTAACTTCCATATTATTGGATACAGGTAGCTAATTTCAAACAAAGTGTTGAAAAATTGTTATTTTCTTCTTCTTTTTCCCTTTTCCTTTTCCCTCCTTTACGAAGAAAGTAAACTGTGATTTTCATTTTTATAAAAATATGCAGGTTTTGTCATCTGGACCTGCATAATAAATGTCAAAATTTGTTGTCAAAACTGAAGCCTTAGGTAATGTAACTTATCTGATAGCGAAGGTTAACCAATGGTCGTATGATTACTTAGGTGTCTTGATAATGATAACGATAATAACATATTTATTTTCAACAGGTAAAAACACATTACAGAAAATTTTGAAACAATAAAAACTACAAAAAAAAATTGTGTACAAATATATTCACTAAATTCATATAGGTATACATATAGGTAATAGATAAAGAAAATAAGGATACACACAAGGTAACAAATTTTTTATAAATTGACAAAATAGGCTCAACGCTATCTAGATGAATATCGTATGAAGAACAGATCTGGACTGGACATATTAAAAAGTGGTGATCTAAGTAATACATTGCTCCTACATGGTCTATTGTAAAACACTTGTTGTTGACGAGTTTATAGTCTTTGCATAAGATATAAAATCTGCTCCAGCAACAAGGGCAGACAAATTCATCATGCAATAACTTTAAAGCAGCAGAGTTGTTTCTTACACGCAGCGAGTATTTATGTTAAATATAGTGAGAAAAATGTCGTAATTATTTTATTTTTATTTTATTTTATTTTATTTTATTCAAAGCACATACCCAACAGGCAATTGCCCAGTTACAGGGTATGGTAAAACATATACAGTGCAAAATAAACACAGAAGTGTGTATAAGACACAAATATACTAACAAAACAAGAGAAAAACAAACGAGAGTCAAAAAATTAATAAACAAAAAAAATTAACATATAAAAAAAACAAACAAAAAATTAATGAACAGAGAAATATATAAGTAAACCTATGTTACACAGCTAAATACCTATCTAAACCTATCTTTACTAAGTACTGCATTTTTTATAGCTTGAATTGAACAGCAAAAAATATCCACACTAGATTCTATATCTTTGTACCTTGAGATAATTTGATACAAAGGCGATGCTACAAGAATATTGGTGCGTGCAGTAGGAAGGTTAAAAATATGATTACTTCGTGCTGAAACTCGTGGTATTTTGAATTGGATATTGCTTAGAACACTTGGACATTCCAAAATGTTATGAACGATTTTATACAAGAACATTACTTGGGAGACTGCCCTTCTTTTAGACAGAGTGTGAATATTGAACCGATCAAGTAATAATTCATGCGGAAAACCCTGAAGAGGATACGTACCGTCCAATAAGTACAATGCAGATTTCATGAATCTACGCTGAACTCTTTCTAAAGACGCAATATGAGCAGCATAGATTGGGCTCCAGACTATTGACGCATATTCCAATTTCGAACGAATGAGCGTAGTGTAAAGCAAACGTAAAGTAGAGATATTGGCAAATTCTTTGGAATTTCTTATAATATAACCTAAAGTCTTAAATGCGGAAGAAGTCATAAAGTCAATATGTTTAGAGAAGGTTAAAGTTGGATCGAATGTTACTCCAAGGTCTTTAATGTAATTTGGTCTAAGGAGTATTGAATTATTCAGTGTATAATTAAATTGAATTGAATTCTCTTTCCTAGTGAACGTAACGATATTACATTTAGAAGCGTTCAAAGGTAAACAATTATGTAGACACCAATTGCAAACATTGTCAATTGCACTCTGTAACCTGTCACAATCAGCAATGGTGTTAATTTCACATAAAAGTTTGAGGTCATCAGCGTACATCAGATAGTGCACCTGCAAATCTTCAACAATGGCATTAATGAATAATACAAAAAGTAAAGGTCCGAGTATAGAACCCTGCGGTACACCAGATATTTGATGAAACATGTGAGATTTAAAACCACGATACTGCACAAACTGATACCTGTTACTTAAATATGATTGAAACAATTTTAAAAGGAGTCAGATAATCCAAAAGCATCTAGTTTAGTTAATAAAATATCATGATCTAGTCTGTCAAAAGCCTTAAACCCTATTTCATGATAATGACCATTATATTTAAAAAACATATACTTATTTCAAACACGCTGTACTGACTCAATACTACAAATAGCTTTTTGATACAATGGCGACCATAATTATGACAGTACACTACTCTCATTTACTTCTGATAAATGTCACATATAATAATTTTAAAGTATTTATATTAGTGAAACAATTTCTAACAAAAAACCTACTATTTTGGATGTAGAAGCGATAAGCTGTGTAATATGATAGAAAAAGTCTATTTTGAATCAAAGATCACTCCTAAATAAAAAAAAATGTTGATGCCTATTGTAT
Organism: Monochamus saltuarius; assembly: GCA_025584915.1. Lineage (NCBI taxonomy): Eukaryota > Metazoa > Arthropoda > Insecta > Coleoptera > Cerambycidae > Monochamus > Monochamus saltuarius. The sequence continues at coordinate 25,146,588 of CM046726.1, read as the reverse complement.
TATAATCTAGCCAGCTGTCAAATTACGTTAGCATCTCAACTTTTTACATTGAACATTAATTTGTATTGTTTCGTAGTCGATAGTGATGTGCTCTCTTATTAATTTTAAAAGGATTGGAAAAAAGGTATTTCTACCTAAATTTATTTTTAGCAAAAAAAGGGAATCCTGACAAGATCGTAAAGATCAGTGGAAATTCCGCAAATGTCCCTTAATAATTCAGCATTTAATAAATTTACAATACGGCACTAAGTCGTTACCTACCTGTAAAGTTGTCTCATAGCGTAGTGCAGTAAAATTCAGATTATACTCAACTAAAAAGTCTTAAAAATGCTCACAGTATGTTTAAATATTCACATAACTTTATATTAAAACATGTAAATGGCGGGTTATGTTTGTCGGCGCACTAAATTAAAAAACAAATGGCTCTATTAAATTGTACTTGTATATCTTAAACGTTGACTTTGCATTTGCAATATTAACTATAGCTTTTCTTTTATTTATAATAGTTTACATAAAATGATGTTTTAGACTATATTCAAAAGCTATGTAATTGTGTATTCATATTGTATAAAAGGAAACGTTAATTTACATTAATAGAAACGTTTCGATCAATGCAATTTTTAATTCATTATTAGATATTATCTGTAGAAATGTTTGATTTGAAATATTTTTTGAATGGAATGTATCAATTAATAACAAAAAAAGGCGCTTAAAAATTTTAAATTATTTTAGTTGAATGTAAGGGGTAAATGTCCTCGTTACTGGTCGAATTTTTAATTGTTCCATTATGTTTAGGAAAACATTTGCAACAAAAAAGTTCTTATATTTCTCCTGTGAAACACAATTTTGGATTCAATGTTTTATTTATTATATCTACAAAAAGTAAGTAGGCTTATATAAGGTTAATAAAATAACTGAAGAATTACTCGTTTTCAGAATAAAACAGAGATTTCTTTTCTTTAAAATACCTACTATTGGGAATTACTCTTACATCAAAATATTCAATGCCGTTGAAATTCTAGGGTTTTAGTGAATGTGTTCTTCACATATTCATCATTGGTTGATGCAATAATTTCGTAAACTTAAGATTAATAAATTATTTGCTCAAATATATCAATAAAATCTATGTCAAATAATTTTCAAAATGTTGTAATTTAAAAAAAATACTTATACCTATCTGGAAAAATACGCTCTTTAGGACGTTGTTCATGGCAATTGTTTTTCTTAAGATCCAAAAAAAACTTCAAAATATTATACGACACAAAAGTACACGTAAAGTTGATTTTAGTAATAGGTAGATACCATAGAAATTATAAAATATTTAGAACGCCACAAGCCTTTACTTTAGGCACTCAAAACTAGTCAGACTATGTAGTAACTTAGAAAGCAGCCCTCTAATGTAAGCTGTTGATTGTACTGCATTTTAATCCCAGCATACAATTGAAACCAAAACGGAATGTTTATAATTTGACGTAAAATTTCATTTTCAGTTCATATTTTGAAATCGAATCGTGGACGAGATGGAGGTCCAGGGCTCCACGGCGTATTGCGCATCATATATTAGTCTCTGAATTAGTCTAAATACAACCAATGCACTCTCATGTACTATCACATCGGCTGTATACTGAAAAGTTAAAAATAGTGAACCAACAATATTATATGTTAAAACACTGATGCAATAAATTAAGGGTGGAATTAATAGTAGAAGATCTCCGAAGAAAAGATCGTTGAACGTACCTATTCAGACAAAAGTAATAAACATCTCAATTCAAACACTGTAAATAAATTAGTAAATGAGCTGTTTTATTGTAGGCTCATTATTTAATGTACTCTTGATTAGTGTGGCACTCAAAGAGAGAAAGAATTTTAAGTGTCCTTATTGGATATAAATATTTTAATAGGCCCTAATTGCAATAAATTAAGGTATTTGTATGTATACGATTGATATATTTATATTTTGTCATTCAGTTTTGCCATTTGACTAATGTAATGAAAAAATTTATGCCACAGGTAGGCACAAATTTTCGTATGGCATTGGTGTGGAGCGATGTAGGGAAATAAATATGTTAAAAACGTCTTATCTGGAAAATAATTCAATACATCATTTTTCTTGCTATCTTGATCTTAAACGTTAGTTTATTTTATTTTACTTGCACTATTCAATAAGTCAAAGATCCAGTAAGAGAATAGGAAAACAAACAATAAAAAACACACGTTTATATTTTGTCTAATGTGTGGCTAAAATATAATTTTGTTACTACATTGGGAGAAATATATTTTAGCTATTGGGAGATATTAATTATTTAGAAATGTTACGTTGTTGTCATAATAAAAACAATGTTGCTAATGGAACTTACTAGTGGCTGAAAATATATTTTTAACTTTTGATATACAATTACTGCAACTATCTTACTTGAATAATTGATCCCCAAAATTAAAACGAATACAATTTTATTGACAAACAGTGATAAAACTCCTAAATCCAGCACACGCTTTTAAAATGTATATGTTTCAATAAAAATGTTGACTAAAATATCTAATAACATTATGTGTGAATGTGATACTCAGATAGTGAAAGCTATTTTTTATTGTTCATTCGAAATTACATTAATTTTTATGCATCAATTTATTAAATTTGATGCAGAAATAACGACAAAAGCTTTATTTGTCAAGTTAAGGTTAATAATTTGCAATAATGGTGGCCTAAGTTTTGCCTGTCAGGATGGCACATTTCGCAAATCTTACTTTGAAGTCGTTTACTGTAAGAAATGCAACTTGAAAGTATTTGATACTTTAGGATCCGTAACGGGAACTGGCAAATATGTAACTTTCAAGTAATATTTACTACAAATTATCGAACGAGACTGTAACGTTTTAAAATAGCAATAAAGTTGTGATACCATGCATTGTCTGTTCTAAGTTTCCATTGTCATTTCATTATTTCTTTGTGGCTTTGCTTGTTACCCCTTGTTGCATTTTTTGTCCTTTGGATTTTATGTGATGTTTTGGTCTAAATATTTAATCTGCGTCACAGTTTATAGTTTAGTAGAGATATAGCTTTTTATGGGTTTTTGTCCATACTTAGTACTAAGTAAAAGTTATAAAAATATGATATTTACAAAGGTAAAAGTACACGTAGTCAAATAAGTAGGTACATACAGGGTTAACTATGACCAAGTACAAAAATTTTAACCACGTGCTCAGGAAGGCCTAAAAACAATAAAAATTTATTTCGGAATTCTAGCTCGATGTTAAAAATGGGGCAAAACCCTCTTTTCCTACGGAAAGTCGGCGCCTATGTCATCAGTCATCGTCCAAGATGGCTACATATGTCAACTAGGTATATGTTCTGTGCAACTAGGTACCATGCGGTCGTTTCTCACAACGTTCCAACGTTGCCGAATGTAGAAACAACGAAAGTAAACATTTTTATTAATAATAATACCTAAGTACCTGATAGATAACAGTTAATCCGGTTAGCTACAGTATTTTGCATGCGTTTTTCGTTCGTTCCAAACTGCCTAAACTTCATTTTCACTCATTACAGGTCCGTCAGAGTTACACGCCACAAAATACACACTTCGCGTAGATGCAGTTAATAAAATTGCCCATTTATTTTAAGAAAATTGATTGTAAAAGAAATACCAACAGAAAACTTCGAATACACCCGTGGCAGTTTTTAATTTATAAAATTTTGTCCGATAACGGTCACTCCACTGCATTGCTCTCAACTCTAGGAAATATCTCCACGTACGTTTAAAGAAAATTGTGGAAAACTACACATGCCCAATATATCGCAACCATCCATTATTTAATGAATAAAACGTTTAAAACTGAAACTGTCACTAAAAACGGAAAACTAAAATTACATTGTCAACGCCACCGTTCAGTCTTCGGTCCGCCTACACCAAGAACTTAATATTCTTCAGATAAATATTCTTATGGCAATCAATATAATCAATATTATCTTCTTTTATGTACGATCGTGGGTTTCTTTATTCTAGTATTGTTTTGACATTTCCTCCGTGACATGGGGTTACACGCACATAGCACTTGTCAGTCGATATAAACCTATACTGTGTTGTTGGTTGCATTGTGTCTAATACTCTACAAATGTAAAACAGTAGTGGTCAGAAAAGTAATATTACAGAGCACTGTGAACGCCTCGGGATATTTAAAATAATAATACTACAATATTATTATATGTAAACATGGTCGATTATTGTGTGGACAATTATTTTGTTAATAAAAATTTCTTAGTAAGTAGGCATAAATATATGTTTTGTAAAATGTAGATCAGAAAGAATGTAAGAAGAAGAGGAAGAGGTGTGTCAGAACTGTCAGAGTTGAGTTGTTGTAAAAGTAAAGATAGGAAGTGCGAAATAAAGAAAGTAGTAAAGCGTTATTGGGTATTTATTTAATTAACAAAGAAAATATTACCCTAACAATTGTTAATATCGTTACTATTATTAGTTTTCAGTATTTGCTTTTCGCACATTCAAATTCGTGTAATCGCGGAAATTACGGATATGGTACTAATTTATGGGAAGTGCGACGAAAGTGCATATCGTGCAGCAGCAGAATATCAAAGACGTTTTCCAAATAGACAGAATATGCCAAATCCTCGTACATTTGTACGAGTTGTACAACGTCCACGAATGTTGTTTTACACGTGCTGGAGTTTTAAATATGTATGTACCTAACTTGAAAATAAAAAGAACCAATTTCATACTTTCTAAAATTCTATGAAACTTCTTTTACTTAGTGACATAAAAATAAAGCATTTTTAAACTACAATAGATATACCTACAGAAAAAAGTATTTTTATTTATGAAATGGTCGAGGGAAACCAAGACGTCCCCGGCAAGTATAACAATTTTACAACAAGTTATAATGTAAACAAGTTAGAAAACAGAAAATAATTCAACTCTCTTGAAATCTCCAAATATCAGTCCTGGAAGTATCAGTAAGGTTTTACTCTCAGTGTTTCTCATTAAATAATTAGTATTTTGTAAATAAAACTTTCTTTAAAAGCGCCGTAAATCGTTACACGTGGCAACGCGGTGCTCTGTCACTACCTTTGACAACTTTCACTTTAGCAGAACATACCTAACCTCGAAGCTGACAGGCGGCATAGTCGCCGAGAAATTAGGGGTTAATAAGGTTTTGAAAAAAATTTTTTTTCGCTTTATAAATAAGTTTGGAATTTTTGAAGGGTGATACCGTTAATTCTGATTTTTCTATCCCTCTTAAAATATTTGTACTAAGTCATAGTTAACCCTGTATATTACACAATGACAAACATGATAAAGGTTTTCAACTTTGGGAAATTTACTTCATTGGTGAATTTAAGAGGGGATACGTACTTTGCAATTGCTGTTCGTGATAATGCTATCTACAAGAAGCGATAACGTTATTTGGACTAATAAATGTTACTTACAAATTCCACGACTCTAAACAAACAATTAAGCTTACCTGGACGTCGCGGCAACTATTAAAACTACTTGAAAGTGATTGTAATTTTAAAGTCATATTTTATTAATATGAGTTAGTCACTGATACGATCATTTATCGTTTTCAAATTCTAAAAACTTAAAGGTCGTCCCTCTGGTAAATGAGACATCTTCAAAACTAGGAAAGCTACTTAGAAGTCCCATAACTGTAAAGTAAGAAGCAGTTGAAAATGCGTAGCAGTGACTGTAACTGTTATATGAAGTTATTTATACAACAAAGTAGTAAATTTGGTGGCGGTTATACAGTGTGGAAGAAAAGTATGGAATAAATTCATTATTTCTAAAACAACGAAGTTTCAAAAAATTTCCTCGGACCCGTCGATTTTGCTTTTTAAAAAGACTCTTTTTTTATACCAACGCATTTCCGACGTTCATTTGTTTTCGCGTGATGACGTCATTGTATATTTTTTTAAATAGAACCCCTATATTTTTTCATCGGATCCTTGTAGAGCTTAACTTGCTGAATTCAAAAATATATAATTTCCTTTATTCACTTCACACTTTATTCCTTCAACTTTCCGAGAAAAAAAATAAGAACCGATCCATGTCAATTCTGATTAGATTTTGTTTAGCTGCCTTTAGTTTCTGAGGTGGCTTGATTTAATATGTTGTTTTTGCTATCAAAAGATGTAATATTCTAACATGCAATCTAATTAAAACAAAATAATAAATTAGGGGGTCAAATACGATTGAGGCAACTAGAATTTAATTGTTAATTAATTAATTACTTATTGTTAAATTGTTTTAAAAATGTCCTTATTCCTTATTTTGTAAAACTGCCGATGAATTCGCTATATCCATTTTACTGTCAACCAGCCCATCACAGCACAAATGGGAATATTCACATTTTTTTTCAAGCCGATTTTATTGGATAAATAATTATTTTTTTCTCGGATAGTTGAAGGAATAAAGTGTTGAAATTATATATTTTTGAATTCAGCAAGTTAAGCTCTACAAGAATCCGATGAAAATATAGGGGTTCTATTTAAAAAAATATCCGATGACGCCATCACGCAAAAACAAATGAACGTCGGAAATGCATTGGTATAGAAAAAATTGTCTTTTTAAAAAGCAAAATCGACGGGTCCGAGGAAATTTCATGAAACTTCGTTGTTTTAGAGATAATGAATTTATTTCAAACTTTTCTTCCACACTGTATAATAGTTACTCGTGAAGGTTCAAGTTTCAGTTAGTGTTACTTTGGTGCTAGTTGGGTTCACATATTAAAATGTTACAAATAAAATGCAAGATACCTACAATTTGTACATAATCAACTATTCCCCACTATTTACTTTTCTCTTTTTGAATATGAAACAATAATTACAAAGTAACGTTGATAACTAATTTATTATTGTTTTATGAGTATATAACATTTTTAACTTCACATAATTGCATACATATATCACAAGATTTTTGTAGTTATTATTACTTTTACTGAGTACTGATATAATATAGTCGTTATGTATTATGTGTACGAAAGATAGGCAGTGCGTGCTGACTGTTGTAATGTTGTGGAACAAAATGGCTATATGAAGGGTACAATTCACCAAGTACGATGCTGACAGATCATACAAACAATTATTTGATGTTCCGTGAACGTCGCGGTAACTATTATAGCTACTTGAAAGTAATTGAAACTATGAAGTAATATTTTAGTAACGTCAGTTAGTCGCTGCTACGATCATTTGCCACTTTCAAGTTATGTAAACTTAAAGGTCGTCCCACGTCGTCGGGTAACTAAAACGTCCTCGAGGAGCTATTTAGAAGTCATATTACTATAAAGTAACCAGGAGTAGTCGAAAATTTGTAGCAGTGAGTGTAACTTTGTTGCATAAAGTTATTTGTACAACAAAGTAGCAAATTTGGTGGCGGTTACGTTAGGGTTACTCTTTAAAGGTTCCAGTCTCAGTTGATGTTGTGCAAGTTGGGTGGTGCAGTTTGAACTTGTATCTTTTGGGCACGGTTTCGATTTACATATTATGTTTACAACAACAAAGTCAGTTTATTCTGACGTATTCTATATGCGCCAGATATCTTCATTATTTAATGTGGTACACCCTGTATGAAACTGCTCTTAAGTTTCAGGCTGATACTTTCAGTATTTCCAATTGCATACAAATTATACATAACTGGCAGAATTCAGTTATGCAAAGCGCATTTTCATTTTTTTTAGTTGTATCGGCAAGACTGAGTTGGGTTGCTATGAGATATATATACATGTCCCGTAAAGTATGTTACAAATTTTGAATGTTGGTAGTACATACAAAATATGACAAAATCTAATAAAAATTACCTCTTAAACACACCGTTTTCTACATATAAACCTTATAAGATACAACTACTAGAGTAGTTTTTATGATGTAACTCTTTTTTTAAAAAAGAAGACAATAAAATTTCAGGGATTAGTCAGCCAATACATGTAATTTGGATATGAATAAAATTGATGGGTGGGAACGGATGGGTAGGTGTTTATTATCACCCTGTATACTATTCTCTGCTAAACATTTTTTTTCTACAAAGGTACAACAAATTTCATGGGAAAGGCTATTTAATTTAGAAAATGCAGATGGACGAGTTCTCCAGTAATATCTATACCCGAGTTTCAAAATAGTAGAAAGTAACTTATTAGATTAGATTATTTCGATATTTACCGTTGCATTTTACAAAAAAAAAAGAAAACTCGAGGCACAAAAGTAGAATGACTTTTTTCACAGTAGCAACTCCCCAAACACTAGTAATTAGTTTCTTAAAATTTGTATATCGCGAATGATTTTTGAGTAATAAAGGTACTAAAAAAATGATCATAATGTCGCTGTTATAGATAAAAACAAATAAAAGCTATACATCACTAAATAATAGGTATACTGTTACTCTGCTGTCATATTTAATTTAGTTAAATCTAAAATTAGTAATTTTTAAATTTGTTTTACAATTTTTCGAAGTTTTCTAGATGAAACATTTGATTACACGAAGTCTTTGTTAAGTTTTTCTTATTGTAATTCTGTTTCAATTTCAATAAAGCAATGAACATTCCCTGAAAATAACGCCGAGGGAGCACTCAGAAGTTTTCCTTCGACCCACAGCCACCTTGTTTAATCCCAATCCAATCTTTTATCTTACACACGCTTTCACACTTAACATCGAATAAGAAAATATTGGTCCCTTGAACAAAACTTTTGTTTTTTCCTGAGAAGTTGAACGTAGTTTAGTCACGTATGAAATAACTTTATTAAATATATATAGTGTGAAAGCATGTAGTGCAACGTTGACATTTAAGTTGAGAATGAAAATATTCTTCGTATTTTCTGTCATTTATTTTACTATGATTTCACAACAACTAAGCAGAATGCAGAATGAAAAATTAAGAAAAAAAAATACGTTGATTGGATATACGAGTGAAAGATATAAATTTAATATATTCTAAATGACACTCATTTTGTGGGCCTGTTGTTAAAACATTTGGAAAAAATAATATAAAATAAATTAAATAATTATCTATATGTTTAGTTTTTGATTTACTAATCAACACAATAAATGTTCTTTGATCTATTTTCAACAGAAATATTTATTATAAAAAGGTTTTTATTTCTTCTACACTTCAATAATTGTAGAAAAGCACGGTTAAATTAAATAATATTAAAAAATTCACGTATTTCTATCACGTCCTAAAATTATTGTAACAACTTGCAAGACACCCTGAATAGATTTAAGTAAACATTTAAACTGCATGAAAAAATGTTTGAATTTCTCCTAAAAATGATAATTAAATGTTTATTTATGATAAATTATATAAGTATATTATGAATTTTAATTAAGTAGATATTTTTAATTAAATACAATGACACTGTTTCTTGCAGATAAAGTTATGTTTGTATTGTTAAAATGAAAATAATCTTAAATTTGATTTTCAAAGAAAATAATTCAATACATCAATAATCATACTGAACATTAATTGGCAGATATTTTAAAATTTTGTAAATATTTTGAATATTTATTTTATGTTACGTACTGTCTAATTAAAAACTTGTCATATTTATGACACTGCCTAAATAGTTACTACTGCTGAATTGATTACCTACTTCAAAGTTAAAAACAGACATAAAATATTGGGCAAACAAATTTCTGTTCAATAATTTTATCAACTTTTTAAATCTGCTTTGGGTTTTTAAAATTCTTTCATGAGAATGAGAATTTGATAAAATTTTCATTTAAAATTTAATTTGGAATCAACTCATACATTTTTAATGTGCAAAGTGATTCATTATATTTATTCCACCCTTTATTATCGTTATTATAGAGATACAAAATAAAATTTCGAATAAAAGTTGTAGGAGTGTATCTGAACCCTTTCAGTAAGTTAATGGAATCACAGTGGAGTGCAGAAGTTGAGGGATACAAGAAGCAATAATATATTTTTTAATGGAACGTCCTGTGCATTGATGAATTATTCTTTTTTTGTGATTTGAAAAATATGATATATATTTCTATCTCTAACCGTTTTTGAGTTACAGATGATGGATTGTTCCATATTTCTGTTCAGTTCTAATAGAAGTGATGTAGTTACTCGCTCAAGTGAAGTAATATTAAGAAAAAATCTGATTTCGATTCCAATTCCCAGCAATCTATTACAAAGACCTCATTCTAAGTGGCTTACCACATGAAGTATACCTACTAGTACAAGATCCGTACTAAGGCCGTCCTGCACTGATTTGCTAATCGGATGAAAAGTTTTTTTATCAAACATAATGTGTAAACAAATACCTATATCGCAAATGGGCTGCCTAATGAAAATTTAATACTAGTCGAAAGTACAAAGAATAAGGAACATGTAAAAGTTAGGTTGCCTTCCTTTTCCTGGTCAATATTACCGGGTTGCTCGGTATAAACATTGAAATATACAGGGTATAAAAAAAAGCAGGTCATCCATTAACTACATAATTTTTACCACAAAATATTACGATTTAACTCCACTTACCTATATAAAAATGCCTACCTTAAAAGATACAGGTTCTTGAAGTTTGTGTTTTAAATATGTTTCTCATAATAACTGTCAATTTTTCACATATAAGTTTGAAATGTATTAGAGATAGTCCTGGTTAACTAAATTCTGAAGTATATTATTATAAAATACGCCTAAAAAACAAATACCTATAGAAACTAGGGGAAGGGGGTATTTTTTCCGTTGTACACCCATGGACAAGTTCTTTCTATATCGTAGTGTAAATGTTATTACGCTTGGTAATATTTATTAATGCTTTTCTTTTTCCAAATTGCGTCTCTTCTGTCTACCTATTTGGAAATATTAGTTTCTAGTTAAAAATTATTTGAAATAGTGTAATATAGTCATTTAATCCTCTTACTGGAAGTATATCAATAATGTTGAAAAATTTTGGTAAAACATTAGACATTGCTAAGATAGGCGGATATGCATAGTAATTGCTATGTGTGTTTTAAGTGTGTTTAACTAATCTGTTTCTTAAATACGGTTTTTGTTAGTAAATGAAATTTCATAAGTAGCTAAAACACATTGTTTGCGTAAATATGGTAAGATGGCTAGCCCTACGTTCAGAAACACTCGGTATAAAATCAGTTATCAGATATTTAAAATCTCCGTAAATTATCTACAAATTATTTCTTGGGTGTTTCTTTAGAATTTATAGTTTTAATTTCAAATATTTGGAAACGTTATTAAGTGCAACCCAATATTCTGTGGCTATCTGTAACGTTGCATGACATTCAAAAATCGAAGTTATCTTGAAGAAGAAGAGTTGTACGGAAAATGATCAGGTTTGATAAAATAATCCAAATAGAATGTTACTCTATAATATTGAAATTGTCCACATGTGTACATGAAAAAAATGGGAGGGGCAAAATATCCCCTTTCCCTCAGTCTATCCTTGAGAATGTAGTTAATCGTAAGAATTATCTAATAAATTTCAAACTTATATGTGAAAAATTGATAGTTATTGCAAAAAAAAAAAACATTTTTGAAAGTTCAACTTCAATACTATATATCTTTTAAGGTAGGCATTTTTGTAAATAAGAAAGTAGGATTAAATCATTATATTTTAAGGAAAAAAATATGCAGTTAATGGAATGAGTTGCTTTTTACACGCTGGTATATTTCAATGTATATACTGGGTAACTCGGTAATATTGGCCAGCAAGAAGGCAACATAACCTTTGCATTTTCCTTATCCTTTGTACCTTTGATTGATGTTAAATTTGTTTGGTAAGCAAGTGAGCGCAATATTAACAAAATAGTTAATTACAATATTTTTAATTAAGGTAGCCATGAACATATTTCCGATATATTTATTTACATATTATCTTTGATAAAAAATACTTTTCATCCGGTAAGCAGATGGGTGTAGTACGACCTTAGTTCGGAACTTGGACTATACTGTCTATTAATTTCTCAAACTGATCATTTTACTACGATCAATAATGAATGCAGTTAGTCATTCATCTTCTCATCGGTTATAGGTAACATAATTAAAAACTTAACTGGAAAAGATTGAATACTTTGCTGAAGATTTTATTAGCAAGGTCACAGTAATTCAATAGATGCAGATGAGAGAAACATTTATTTGCGATTTTATGTTGCTTATTACTTTCAATTTTATATTAGGAAATTGATACATACTTTTTGCCTCGATTTAGATTTTTTATTACACGATTGATCATAATGCTGATATAAAGATTTTATTTTAATGCTGCAGTTGCAGAATCATTTTAGAAATTATAACTTTTGACTTTCTTTGAGGTCATGACAAGAATCGATAATAGAAATACGTAATATGGTATTTACCCAGAAAGGAATGGATACCCTTTTTATTAGGTCTGCGGAATTCTGTTCGCAAAATGAGTTTTTGTAATGGAGAAGCTTGTTACCGGAACCATTTAGGCAACAACTATCGTCGAGTATCCCTTGAATTACACTGATAACATGTAATGGAGGCCGCGAGATGCTTCTAAATTCCGCTAAACCAGCTTATTTCCAACGCCAGCTTATAGTGTTCCCTGCCAGGCTCCTCTAATAAAGGTTCATGCAAATGAACGAGCCAAAGTAAAACGCTCGAAAAACACAGAGAGGAGTTAAACTTCCTCACACCTTCATATGCAATCCATGCTGTAGGCGAAGGCTGTAACTACGTGATACTTTTACAAAACTTTATATAACCTCAGTTTACTGAAAAATGTAAAAATATTTTCATGCTGTGCTTCCGTCAGAAGGTAGCATATTTTACATTCTTGTTGTTGTTACTCTCTACGTGAAATATTTTAAATGTGTGTAATTTATTTTTCGCAAAACTTTCTTAAAATTTTAAATAAACTTTTCTTAGGGTTAATACTCAATTTATATGTACTGAGTATCAAAAAAGCAGAGTGCACATTTTAACAAGTTATGTAAAATTTCTGCGACACGAAATTTATAATAATAGATACACATGTATTGTATTTCTGTAAAAAAAATGCATGCAACATTTAACAGCTAAAGTTCCTATACATGATATTATTCTAGAATTTTAGAAAATGTTAAAAGAAGTATGACACATTAATTAATTTGTTAAATGATAATTGAATGTACATACTTTTATTATTAAACAAAATCATTTATTATAGAGTAAACCTCAAATTTCTCCGAAAAATAAATTTATGACTCAAGGAAAATAGTGCCATTTTTAACAATTTATTTATATTTAATCATTACGTATTTATCTTATTTCATACCACATACAACTAAGTACCTACTTATTATTATTTTTCTGTGGAATTAAGAGGTAATTGAAATAAAATTTAGTTGCCCAACTATCGAATTTGAAAGACAACTCGTCTGATTATTTTCTAATAAACACTGTTAAAATTTTATATCAGTTAATGCAGTTTTTCTTAACAACCATAAAGTTTTTGAAACTTGAAGAAGAATAATAAAAATTTTAAAACTACATCTACAAGGAATAATATCATCAGGTATCTTTAAAATCGGTCACTGGAAAAAAAAAGTTTGATGCAATTTTAGAGGTGACACACCTCCAATGAACATGAACTCTAATACCTACATAGTAAAAGAAGACGACCAGTAGGTACCTAGATAATTAACCTAAATCCCCAAATACAACCAAATTTGGTTCTTGAGGTTACTGAAATAACACACCAGAATGTATAATGTTTTAACTCTAATGGAAAATTACTATGTGAAGTGTAAAGTACTATGTAAAATTGATATGTAACTTTCATTTCTTTTGACTCAGTTTTACCTAACTTTGAATATGTAATTAATATCAATATATTACCAACAAAAATAGTACCTATAGCTTTGAATTTGTCCAAATGCTTTTAGGCATTATTTTTTGCAAGAAACATTGGAAAACCACTTAGTATTTAATTTTGAACATTAATTAAGAATAAAGTTGAAAAATAACTAGAGAAAACCACTAGATAACTTTAAAAATACCTAGATATTGTTATGTTATGAAATTTTTGTTGGGCGCCAATTAATATTTGTGTTGAAATTGTATTTGTGTTTCTGTATGATTTGTATTTATGTGTTTTGTGTGTAAAAGAAAATTGTATTTATTGGACTACAAACCTGTATCTTATATTTTTTATGCTTATTCAATTACCCTGGCTGCTTGGAGAACATAGACTCTGGTAGTCAGTTCGCTCGTCAAGTCAAATCTTTTTTAACACACTGTATCTTACTTTCAAATAAATATCAATTTAAAATGGACAATTTTTATTTCATAAGAGATTTGTTTACTACTTATTCAAGAATATTTAACGTTTTATGAACATTTATTAACAGGTAACATATTAATTTTATTTTAAAGGCAGTTGTGTATTAAAAGTTGCCTATCTTTGAAATTTACATAGTACAACACATTCTTAAAATCCGTGATTCTATGGTATTCTGCTAGTGTATGTTTATTGATGGTAATGTATTATATTTGCAAATCATAACCTTTTTGACAGATGTTCCACTAAATAACGAATTTTAATATATTAAATAGAAAAGTAAAGATTATTAATTATACTACGGTAAGTAACTTATTGTTTTAATAAGTTTTAGAGTCTGTGACTGTCTATTTTGTGAATTTAATAGCTAGCTAGCGTTTATTTTCTCTGATATAATTTACGTAAATTTCTGTGAATTTATGTGCACATAAAATACCTTTCTGTAGTTGATTTTCTTTTTATAAGACTTCGACTGGAAATCCTTTGGAACTCCCTCTGAACTGGTGATTGGGCTGCAGATGATTGGTTTTCCCACTATATGGTACTGCCAAATTTCTGTCTTGGATCTGGATCTCTGTTTATATTGTTGTTCGACACTTTTCTTGCAACGTGAGTATTACTTTTGACTATTATTTGGACTTTTTCTTGCTAATTTCTAAATTTTATGGAACCTCTGGTCAAAAACCGACGCTGCCCGTTCTTACATTCTTTCGTATCTAATCAACAAACTTTTGTTTTTCCACTCTTTTTCTACCAATTTGATAACTTGATGCCTTGTTGTAAAATTTGCACACATATTATGGTCCATACATATGATCTTATATAGTTTTTCGATGCACTGTTTTTTTTATGTTTTCACTCCACTACTTAAAACTATGACAAATTTTTTTATGTTATTACAATTTTACTTATGTCTAATTATTAAATATTCTTCAATATTACTCTTTTTATGTACATTGTTATATCTTTTGTGGAGCCAACTTTAGACTTGACATTTGTCCCTATCTATGATATTTATTTGACATTTCTAAATATTTTACTAATTTTATTTATTTAAATTACTAATATTTTAATTATCTTCACTTGACTTATGTTGATATGTGTATGATGTTATTAAATGTTCATAAAACGTTAAATATTCTTGAATAAGTAGTAAACAAATATCTTATGAAATAAAAATTGTCCATTTTAAATTGATATTTATTTGAAAGTAAGATACAGTGTGTTAAAAAAGATTTGACTTGACGAGCGAACCGACTACCAGAGTCTATGTTCTCCAAGCAGCCAGGGTAATTGAATAAGCATAAAAAATATAAGATACAGGTTTGTAGTCCAATAAATACAATTTTCTTTTACACACAAAACACATAAATACAAATCATACAGAAACACAAATACAATTTCAACACAAATATTAATTGGCGCCCAACAAAAATTTCATAACATAACAAATTGGCGTGCCCAACGTGAGGCAAGCTCGAAAATAGTACAGGGTTAAAAAAAAGAAGAATACAGAAAAAGAAGGAAAATGGATCTAAGAAGTGGGAAACAACTTGGAGAGGAGTCGACGGAGACACAATCGGACCAAGAAAGTGTAGAGGAACAGAGAACGAGTGTAGGAGAAGCAAGCGAGACAGGAGTAAGAGGTATGTTAGAAGAGATGATGAGGACAATTATGGAGGACAGAAAAAGACAAGAGGAGGACAGAAAAAGACAAGAAGAAGATAGAAAAGACAAGAAGACAGAAAAAGACAAGAAGAAGACAGAAAAAGACAAGAAGAAGACAGAAAAAGACAAGAGTAAGCTAGAAAACGACTGGAAGAAACCATAAAAGATGGAGAAAAGAAGATATGGAAAAATTAGAAAAAGGACGAAAGGAGGATTTGGAGAAAATTGGAGAAGAATTAAAACAAATGGAACAGAACAGAAAAAAGATATGGAAAATATGGCCAAAATAATAGAGAAAAAAGTAGAAGATTTAAAAGAAGAAATAAAAACGGATATCCAATCTTGGAAGAAGGATGTAGAGAAAAATGTTGAGAAGGTGGAACAGGAGATGACAACTGTGGTAAAGAAGACGATAGAGATTGAAGATATAGTAAGAAAACAAGAACATGAAATTGGAAATATCGAAAAGAATATAACGAAGAATACACAAGAAATTGAATTAGTCAAAAGTCAAGTACAGAAAGGAATACCAGCAGATCAAGAGGTATTGGACAATGAAAGAAAAAGAACAGAAGAACAGATAGAACAGCTTAAGAAGGAGATAGAACATGTCCGAGAGATGAAGCATAGAGAAGGAGAAGTAATAACGAAAATAATCTGCCATGAAGATAACAAAATTCACAAATTTTCTGGTAATATTAACAAATTACACCCTGTAGTGTTTTTAAAAGCGCTAACCAGAAAAATACAAGAAATTTATGATAGGACAACGTCGGAAGACACAAGAATGGATAGAATCAAAGAAACTATTAGGTAAAACCTGGAAAATGAGGCTTTATTATGGTTTAATGGAATTTAAAATAATATAAACGACTATACACAATTTACACAACGCTTTACACAACATTTTTGGGGGTACAATGCACAACTAGCAGTAAGAGAAAATTGTATTTTGGAAAGTACAATCCTAATTTAACAAACAGTTTAACAAATTATGCATTAAGATTATACTCGTCTGCACAATATCTAACCCCAAAGCTAAACGAACAAGATTTGGTGCTATACATTTCACGACAATTCAAACCGGAAATTGCAGAAACGATTGCTATGCAAAATATTAGGACTATGGAACAAATGTACAATTATTTAAATCGGGTAGAGAGAAATGTCACAAATAATCATCAAAATTATAGTAATAATATGAATAATAGCACTAGAAACAATTCACAAAATTTTCGTAACAATCAAAATATTAATAATCAAGATTTTAGATATAATAACAATTTTAATCATAGATCCAATAACTTTAGGCCTAGTAATAATAATAATACTAATTATCCAAGAAACAATTTCAACAATAATTTTAATACTAATAATAGATACAACAATAATGGTAATAATTTTAACTATAATAACAGATATAATAACAATAGAAATCAACAATATCAGTATAATAATAATAGAAATTATAACAATAATAATAATGATAATTTAATAACAGATTTAACAACAATAACCAAAATTATAACAGAAATCAAAATCAACAGAGATCCAGGTCCAATTTAGAAATTTGGCAGTACCAGATAGTGGGAAGAACCAGCCATCAATACCAGAAGCCCAATCACCAGTTCAGAGGGATTTCCAAAGGATTTCCAGTCGAAGTCTTATCAAAAGAAAATCAACTACAGAAAGGTATTTTATGTGCACATAAATTCACAGAAATTTACGTAAATTATATCAGAGAAAATAAACGCTAGCTAGCTATTAAATTCACAAAATAGACAGTCACAGACTCTAAAACTTATTAAAACAATAAGTTACTTACCTTAGTATAATTAATAATCTTTACTTTTCTATTTAATATATTAAAATTCGTTATTTAGTGGAACATCTGTCAAAAGGTTAAGATTTGTAAATATAATACATTACCATCAATGAACATACACTAGCAGAATACCATAGAATCACGGATTTTAAGAATGTGTTGTACTATGTAAATTTCAAAGATAGGCAACTTTTAATACGTAACTGCCTTTAAAAATAAAATTTATATGTTACCTGTTAATTAAATGTTCATAAAACGTTAAATATTCTTGAATAAGTAGTAAACAAATCTCTTATGAAATAAAACTTGTCCATTTTAAATTGATATTTATTTGAAAGTAAGATACAGTGTGTTAAAAAAGATTTGACTTGACGAGCGAACCGACTACCAGAGTCTATGTTCTACAAGCAGCCAGGGTAATTGAATAAGCATAAAAAATATAAGATACAGGTTTGTAATCCAATAAATACAATTTTCTTTTATACACAAGATACACAAACACAAATCATTACAGAAACACACATACAATTTCAACACAAATATTAATTGGCGCCCAACAAAAATTTCATAACACAACAATATATTTACAGAAAATAAATGTTCTTTATTTTGCCTAAACTAACGTAACATAGCCTTCATATATATACGGGGTGTCTGGAATATGAGTGTCGTAATTTTAAGAGTTGATATGTCCAACCAAAAGCAATAAAAAACTCTTATGAAAAAAATGTCTCAAGCGAATAGTTCGTCTACAAATATATTTTGAAAATAAAAATACAACTGCAATAATATGCAAAACTATGTTATGAAATTACAACCTAAGGTACAATTAAGGTTAAGTAAAAGCGCCTGTAAAGTAATTTGTTCGTAATTTATTTCTTAGATCAGTATTGATGAAGTAAACAATTGAGGTTTCCGAGAAACTCGTTAAAACTGTAACGCACTGTTACGTTCGACAACGCTGCAATGTTCAGACTGCAGACTGGTGCTGATAACCTAAAAGTAATATTAGTCATAGTAGTGCATATAGCTAGTGTGTATCATTTTTGTCTAGTTTTTCTTTGATGTTTGTGTGTGTGTACAGAAAGAAAATGGAACAGTTTATAGTAATCATGACCAGCCGCATAAGATGTAAATTTACGGCGAATCTAGGCTTCTTACAAGGAACAGAAGTCATTTTAAACATTTGTAACTATTATTCTGTGTTGTGAAAAGAGCTATAAGAAAATCATTCACAGTAAGTAGTTTGTTTAGGTGTATCTGTTTGTAATTATTATGTATAAATACACAACAATCCTAAGATAGTAAATTAACTACGATGTCACATACTATCCCTGTATATTACTAATACAATAATTTCCAGATGGATTTTAAATGGAGAGCATTTCTATTTTTATATATAGGTAACTTTAGTTTAATTACAATAATTTGCCCACCCCCCTCCTCTGTGGCGATTCTTATGAGGGACATCCTGTATAAACTAACTATTCTTAATTATATTATAGTGTCAACAATACAAAAAGTACAGTTTTAGTTAGTTTTTAGTCTTAAGAGAATACGTTGCTGTTTATAGTTTTCTTGCAAGGACCATTTAGCAATTATTACAATAGTCCAGAATGTTATAGATTAATTATGGTCGTCTAAGGGTACAAGAGCAGGAAACTGAGTTCAATGTATGTCTGAAATGATAATTCCCTAAAAATAATGATAATAAGCGTATGACTTGTCTAGTATTTCCACCTTAAGGCTGTCCTATGATTCCTATTTGAGTAAAGTCAAACTATAACAAGTTTAGAATTGTTGAAACTGAATCATTTCCTTTAACTGTCGGAGGAAAACATGGTGGAAAATGTCCTAACTTAAAGACAGTGAATTGTGCTCAATCAATATGTGTTAATGATTGTTAAAAATAATTCTGTGGGGTGTGATTATGCGTTATACGATTTTCTGTAGAGCAGACAGTAGTAAAAAACGTATTGATGAAACGTAACAGGCAAGTAATAAAAATATCCTTTTTTTTTCTTATTCTAAATAGCTTGGCAGCTTCTTGGTATTAATTTTGATTATGATTGAAAAACACAACATAGTTTTCGTTTTATAGTTAATATTACTTTAATATGTATGAATATTGTACATTATTATTAATGTAAAATATTCCATTTATTATTAGTGAATATGATCTACATTTAATGTGTTCTGTTAACTCGTTAGAAGCTACAAATTTTTATTCTGTGAGAGGATTTAATAGTATGTTGCTCCTTATAGAAAATGGTGGAGGCGCCGAAGGTATGCACTGTTATACAAAATGGCACTTTTTTGCCTATGGGAATAATTTAATTCAAAATTAATTGTAAATTTTAAAAACTAATAAGAACATTTTCAAGGAGAAGCGCCTCTCTTGCTCTTTGCATGATATATTTATTTTGCTTCACTCTGTGTAAAAAATGCTCAACTAAATATAAAAATTGGTAGGTCCGAACAATTTTCCAAAAAACCAAAAAACGAACATCTGATTTTTAATAGTTATTTATGCAACAAGTACAAAAAGTAAGTGTTTATTGCGAGACACTAAGTCTAGGAAAATGTGACATTGATTTGGACGTTTATGTTTGTCATGTATTGTAGAGTGACAGATGAATGCAATAAACATTTTATAGCACTAGTGCAATAAAGAACCACTTTTTCCACTAAATTTAGTTCAATAAAGTTTTGTTTTTTCCATGAACGTGGAAAAATACATTTATTTCTCACCGGGATATTATAAGCTTATATCGTCATAGTTACTCTATCAATAAAGAGAGTCATAACTCCCTTGGGACATTATAGATTCTATAATTCCCTCTACCTAATATATATATACGTAACATAGCAACAACCTAGCAACAACAAAACTGGGAATTTTTCCGTTTTAAAAATAAACAATATTTTATTGAAATCGGTCAGAAATAAAATTATCTATGTACCACGGGAATTAATGAGCCTTAATAACCTCAGGCAATTGCTGTCCCTCGGGCCGGAGGCCCTCGAGACGCAAACTTTGCCATCGGTAATTAAGGCCCTTATAATTCCCTTGATACATAAATAACTATTATTCCATGCTTTAGCCGCTCACTGTATAGGGTGTCTCAAACTCGATAATATGGGTATACTGTGAGGATACAAAAAAATTAAATAAAATTTGGGATACGTGGTGTTAAATGGGATGAGGTAAGCTTCATTTCCAATCGAAATCGTTATCTTTGGGGTTTGACAGAAACGACTAGTGACGTCATTAATTATATTTTTTCTAGAAATATACCTACCCAAATTGTTTTCTTGTTTAAACACTGTCTCCTTTCTAATAAACTTTTATTAGAGAAATTGTTCTTCCATTTTACTTCCAGTTTAAAAGTTATAAGCAATATCACCCTAAAGAGTCTCAAAAGAAATACTACCTAAAATCATATTAGCGGTCGTTGGAAAATAATTGAATACCGAACCATTCTCTAAAAATCCTCGAAATTTATGGAATTAATATTTCTTTTTGTAGACATCTTTCACAATAGGCTGTAAAAAAACTGTAATAATGAAAAAATACAGGGTGTTTAAAAAAACCAAACCATTCTCTAATAATCCTCAAAATTCATGGAATTAATTTTTTGTTTATATGAAACTTATCGCAATAGTCTGCAGAAAAACTATACTAATGAAAATATCCAGTGTCCACCATCAAGGAACTCCTTTCTAGTTGCTGTTTAAAATAATAATAATGTTTACAAAATACTTATCATTATTCAATACTAATGTCAAACGTATAACTTTTGTGCTTACAAAATGTTTTTTCTTTCAGAAAAAAAAAATGATATGCTGCTAATTTATGGCAAGTCACAAAAAAAATTCAAGAAGAGCTGTAGACTTATATCGAGAAAGGTATCTAGAGCGCCTTATTCTTGATCATAGAACAAGATTGGAGGCGGTGCGACGAAATGAAGATGCATTTTCTGTTCGGAAGAATCAAATTATTGATCAATGTGTAAGAAGCAAAGTAAACACAGCTAAACTATTACAGTATTTCGAACAACATTCACGAAATTCTATACGGCAGGCTAGCCGGGAATTGCATTTGGATAAAATCAACCGTTCAACGAATTTTAAAGACCAATGGTATCATGACTACAAAATTCGCAATTTGGAGTATTTGCCTGAGCGTCACATTGAAAACACTTCATTTTATAGTGCAAATTGTAGTAAATGTATAAACTGTTTATCAGAACCTTTTTCGGCACGTTCTTTGTATGGACGAAAGTCGGTTTGTCAGTAATGGTTTACCAAAGAGGCACAATAATCACTACTCGTCCATTGAAAATCGCCACATTGTAAATCCAGTCCAAAACCAAGTTCTTTTTGGAGTAAATGTATGGTGCGGCATCATCGGTAGGCATTTAATTGGGACTTGTTTTATGAACATATATTGAACAGCGTGAGTTACCTAAATTTCCTACAAGAAGCACACAAGGCAAGGATTGTGCAGCAACATTTAGATAACACTTTCCCAGAAAAGTTGAACCTATTCAATGGCTCGGAAAGTCATCAGATCTAACACCCCTCGATTGTTTTTATGGGGGTGTTAAAAATAAGGTTTACATAACACCTCCACGAGATATTAATCATTTGAAAGAAAAAATTACAAACGGTTGTAATGAGTTAAACAGCGAAATGTTAATAAACGCAGTGCACAAAAAAGTCAGGCGAAGATTGGATAAGTGTCTTGAAATGAGAGGAGGTCATATAGAGAATACATTGTAATATATATTATTATGTAGTATGAGGGCGTTTTCCCCATTTTTATAGTTTAGTTATTATTATATTATTCACCTCTTGTTTTAAATATATTATAGAATTATCGAGTTTGTTTCTTTTATTTATTAATGACATGTATGCATTAAAACAATAAATAACGAACATTCAATTATTTTCCAACGACTACCTACTTGATGATTCCACCACTAATGTGATTTTTAGGTGGTATTTCCTTAAAACGATATTGCTTATAACTTTTAAATGGGAAGTAATACAGAAAAATGTATCTAATAAATGTTTATTAGAAAAAAGAGAGTTTTTCAACACAACAAAATTGGATATGTTTCTGGAAAAAATATAATTGATGACGTCATTAGTCATTTCTGTCAATTCCCAGATAATATTATCGAGTAAAAATGGAGCTTACCTCACCCAATTTAACACACGTGTCTCAAATTTTATTTTTTTTTGTATCCTCACACTATCGAGTTTGAGACACTTTGTACATATTATATAAATATACATTGAACTCTAGTGATAATCAAATCTTGAATGAAGAATAAATAGATTTTTTTTTAATATTTAATTATTGCCATCATTTGAATATCCACTACATTTCAACAAATAGGTACTTATTCTTTTTTATTGTATGATTAAATTATTGATTCACTGTCGGCATCTTTAGTCCGAAACAGCTTTCATCGCGACTGACAGATGCGACCAGTTATAGAACAGAAGAAGTTCTGAGGACTGGTGGCAACCGTAATAGCCGTAATACCAACAGCAGGAAGCAAAATATAAGATTACTACACTGTAGGAGAATTCAAATGACTCAAAACTAAATACTTATATTATAAAATGTTTTCCACATTTACTTTTATTACAAATAATTTCAAAAATAGTACGATCATCAATTAGACAAGCATTTCTTTGTATCCTTAAATGTGAAACAAAGACTATATTATGTTTCTCGAGAGCAAAAATGTTAAAAAAAAGTACTTGAAACATTTGATATCATTTTCATGTATTAAAGTATGTAATGATTGATTTTTTGATTCATTGATTATAGAAATGAAATGTAACTACTAGCAAAGAATTAAGTATATATTTTTTAAATATTTATATATACTGTTGTGGCGTTACATGCACCTACTAAAAAGGGGTGTGTTTTATACTGAGCTACATTTTACTTCATTTGATGTAATTTAGTACTTTTTTAATAAAATATCGTGAATTAAAATAACATGGAATTTGCAAAAGCAAATAAACTTTCTGTTATGTAAAGAAAAGAAAGTCCCGTTTATAAAGTTATAAATTTATCGGAACATTTTATCTGATTCGAGATCTATGTTTATAAATTTCGCATTTAATGTTTATTTTTCCGTTATTTAAGATAAGTTCCATGCTTAACATCAATGATTTTTTATTTTACTGTAAACTAATGATGTGAGAAAAACGTATGTGTTTATTAAACTGACATAAAACTGCTGTTATCTTCATAATATTGAAAGTATTAAATCGTTCATTATGGAATTATTAGAGATATACAAAATAAAATAACAAAGATTAGTTGAAATGTATATTTCAAATAGCTTTTGAAGAACAAATTTACGTTACACTAATGATAGACTTATAAACATTTATCAGTTAGGTAACTCAAGTCACTTACAAATATTTTTTCACTGAAAACTCTTGATTCTATTTCCTGGAAGTGTTACTCATTTACTTATTTCTGAAAAAAACTTTTTTTTTAATTTTCTAAATACTAATCTAATTCCAAATTAAGCTGTTTTCAAGCGGTGTTTTTCTGAGAAAAGCAATATTATTTCAGGTCAAAGGCTTATTGAATAATATTGTCATATTAAAATAGGTTTTAAAATAAACAAAGTATTAACATGTAACTCTTACCTACACTGAGAAAAACCCTCCAAGTAAACTACGTTGCTAAACAAAATAATTACCGTAGATAGTTCTTTTATGTGGTGGAATTGTTTTAAATATTACCCAAAGGTAAAATAACATTTCTCCACATGTGTCCAACTGATAAGGTCACGTGTGGTCAGTACAGTATTTTATTGAATTTTAATATTCACATCCGGTGTCATTATTATCATAATTGCATGTCATTAGTTTACTTGCAATTATTTTGCGTTAACTATAGTTGGTAAATATAATTTCTGAAACATAAATTATTGCAATGCTTGAACCCATTATTGTCACAGCAGTACAAATTAGTACCATAAATAGGTAATTATATTTCTGCAAGAAGTGAACTTATTCACTTCTTACCGCCGAATGCGTCACGAATAAAGGCGAAATTACCGGAAGATATCGTACATCATTTCAATCGATGCTGTCATTAAGTTTTTGTGAGGTTATGGTGTGTACCTCGAAGCGGTATAGTTTATGTGTTTTGTGTAAATTTAGCAATACCAAACAGTATATTTTTGCATTAGTGGAATTCAGTTTTAAGCTCTTAAATGCAAGTTTTGAAAATACTATGTTTTTATTCGTTAGCTAATAATTCCTCACTCTAATGTTGCTATAGCAATTCATTTAAGAATGGTTATGACCGTATGATGTGTAAATGCGCCATTTTGTATGCTATTCGTGTGCGGGTATGGTCTGTTTTGATTACATTATTTATATTTTAACTTTTCAGTGTATTTTCAACCATTTTATCTTTGAATTATATATGGATTTTTTCTAAGCTTCGGTGCAATATTGTATTTATCTGTTTTGTTTTCACATTAGCAATTAAGCTATATTTTTATTTATATTGGGCATAGGTAATAAACATTCTAGTTATTAGTCATATTAATTATTAGTTTGTTTTACAACTTGGTAAGAACTGAAGTGTTAAATAAAATGTTAAATTGTACCTGTTCTATTTGATTCTGAACTCGATTTGTTTAGAGATAAATTATAAAACTAACCATCGCTTTTCTTAGCCACTTGATATTCTCGTATGTGGATATTAGTGTATTATGAAATATACCTGTTTATCTGCCTAAACGAGGTGTACTTAAAACAATAAAACTTCAGAATAACTTTTTATTTTATGTCATTTACAGTCTATTTTGAAATGATGTGGAATAATGAGTCAATCATTTTAAAATCGGTTATATCATTAGCTTTCTTAACATTTCTGGAAATTATAGTATTCTCTAAGCATTACTTTAATATTTATAGTAATGCTAGAAAACATGTGACAAAGGATATTTGGTAGAAATGTGTATAGACCATAATATCTAATACAATTTTAGGCAAAAATGCATATTATATAGTCACCTTTTAATCTAAAAAATATTTTAGCAAAGACTTATAGTACAATTTAATTTGTATAGCATTTGCATGTACAGGTAAGTACTCTGTCTCCTTTCGAAACAAAGTATAATAATATTTAGTACAATCCACGGCATTGTTTGTTAGTAAGGTTTCACGATCTCATTTGGATGAAATTAACATAAATTAGTTACCTAGATTTGACTATATTTCTGATAACATCTATCTGCTACAAGCTTAATACGTTTATTTGCAATGTGCTCCAAACAAACTACTATCCCAATACCTGATCAAATTATCACGAGATCTTCAATGTTGGGTAAAAAAACAGAAGACATTTCCTCTTATTGGTCTATAAGTCAACTACCAACGTTCTCCAAGGTACTTGAAAAACCGTACTTCAAGTTGCTAAAGACAATGTTAGAAGAAGAAAATGGTTCCGTATCAACAATTTGGCTTCCGTAAGAAACAAGTCACAGTTGAGTAAATATACAGATTAATTAATCAAATTAATTGAATGCCAAATGTTTCTGCAAAACTGCCTTTCTCGATATATTTCAAGCCGGTGATAAGAAGTGTCATACAGGACTTTCAAATCAAACTATACAAATAGACACTAATGAAACACAAGCGAATACACTGAACACTTTCTGAAGCAACAACTGTCAGTAACTCCAAATATCCCAGTACTTTTGGTAAAGGCTCCACTCAAAATGTAGGCATATTACGTGATCTAAAACATTTATAAGTTGCCTATCCTTCCCTAATTATAAGGTAAAACACATTTAAATCTCAACTTGTGCAAAAAATCTTATCTGCTATGTGAAAAATGTATAGGAATAATTCCTTAAAAATCCGCCCTGTATATTTTTTGAAACTTGAAGTTATCAAACTAAGTAACAAATTGGCCAAACGTTTTGATTTTTTGTATAAAAAGTATGCAAATCATGATCGCGATCTATTCGAAGTCTTAAAAGGCATGGCTGACGACTATAGGGTTAAATATAAATCTACCTTCTTCATAATTTATGAATGTGAAAGGTGTCTAAAGTAAATAAATACAATTTGATTAATTACCATTAATTGATTATTTAAGCATAATAGTTTTTTAATTTCATAAAACTATTTTCTTACTACATATCCCTTTCCATTTTCCGACTTCCGTCTTGTATACCTATTAATTCTGCACAAGATGTTGCGTTCGATGTTTATAATAAAAGGGCGTTAATTTCTTTCGCATTATGTTCGAAACCATGGTCAATTATGTATAAAAATTTTGCTTTAAAAAATAAACAACATTTAGGGATCATTTAGGAAGAAATTCTGACTTGAGCTGAAAACAGATAGTTATACAGGATTAACTATGAGTTAGTACAAATATGTTGAGAGGGGATAGCGAAAAATAAAAATTAACGGAATCCTCTATCAAAAATTTTTTTTTATTCTTTTTAAAACTATATTAAATCCTTATTTATCGACATCACTGGAATTCTGTCAGCTGCGAGGTTCGGTATATTTCGCCAAAGTGAAAGGTGTCAAAGGTAGTGACAGGTCACCGCGTTGACACGTGTATCAGTTTACGCCGCTTTGAAAGAAAAAGGAATATTTACAAAATATACATTATTATTTAATGAAAAAACGATATTGTAGCACAGGGAGGCAGCACGTGCCTTACTCATATTTATTTCCAGGACTGATATTTGGAAAGATTTTATGAATGTTATATAATTTTCTATTTTCTTACTTGATTAAATTAAAACCTGTCATTGCAAAGATGTTTGTACTTGCTGGGAACCTCTCCTTCTCCCGACCGTTCTTTATGTTTGAAGCCAGGTACAATCGTTTGCAATAATAATGACACTCTTTAAAATGAATTTTGTTATTTCTCTTGAACTGTTGAGGTATTTGCAATGGAATCTACTTTCAACGTCTGACATCAGTCGGTTGTTTCACTCACCAATAGAGATTTAATGAAATGTCTTCTCAGAACTTCCAGAAGTTCAAAAATTGTTTTGAGGGAGTGTCATTACTATTGCAAAAACATATACCTACTTGGTTCGGCGGTCATGATCAAGTGTAGGTACCTACATCGGGAAAACTACAAATGATAACAAAAAAATATACGCAAATGTAGACAAATACATAAAAACACACGTTTACCGCCAAGGCATTACAACAGTTGTTCAATGTGATTCAAAAAGTATTCAGCAAAATATTTTGTGTAGATACTCAGAAAACATCTTTGGTATTACGCTGCTACACGATAATATGCACTTGTCACACTCCCATAAATCAGCACCTTATCCTTCATCGCAGGCATTTGAATATGACATGTTTGTAAATACACAAGAAATACGTGAAAAAATAAATTTCCGAAAAGCAAGTATTGAAAAATTATTTCAAATTAATCAGAGTTTGACATCTGATGCAGACGCCATCGGTAGGACAATAGTGCAAGGTGCACTTCACGCCGTTAAATTTTTAAACTTCTTGTATTGGGGAATTAAATTCTGTCAATAACTAATAATAGCAACAATATTAACAGTAATCGACGATGTTTGCAGAAAATAATTAGTACTATTTTAAATTATAACATCCCAAGCTTGGCTATGTTCTTTGGTGTTTGGAGAGTATGCAACTAGCAATGCAGTATTCTAGGTTAAGCTATTTTAGAATAGTAGTGACTGATTTTAAACGTTTTATAGTAATTAGTATTTTATATCGGGTATGTTAGTAATAATGATAATTATGACGAATCTGCAAGTAGTGAAAATGTAGTTTTGGCACTGTGCAACGAAAGAACGAAAAACGAATACAAAATGCTACAGCTAACCGGATTAACTGTTATCTATCGGATACTTAGGCATTATTAGTAATAAAAATGTTTATTTTCGTCGCTTTTACATTTGACAACGCTGTAAAAAAACGACCGCACGGTAGTTGACATATTTAGCCATCTCGGACGATGATTGATTGCCATAGGCGCCGATTTTCCCAGGGAAAATAGGGTTTTTTCCCCGTTTTTTAAACATCGAGCTAGAATTCCGCGAAATAATTTATTGTTTTTTAGACCTCTTTGAGCACGTGGTTAAAATTTTTGTACTTAGTCATAGTTAACTCTGTATATCAATAACTGAGCTGAGGCTAAAAAATATTTATTATGCCAAAAACGTTTGGACTGTGTTTTTTTTTCAATATATGAAAGGATATCAAAAAATGTGAATTGAAAATTTTTCACGTCCACGTTCAATGAGGCGACTGCCAAAATTAAATAAATACACATACGAGACATATGAATCAGATGTTCAAAATCACTGACTATTTGCAGAATCCAGAATAACAAATTTCTTTACCACTTCACATTGTGATAATGTCTCTATTAAAAAGAATACACCGTATTTTTATTTTGCTAGCAAAAATAGAATTAGAGATAAAACTATTTATTTTGAAACATGCTGAATTCATATGAATATAACATATTAAACTATTTTATTAACACTTTGAACCTATGATTTTAAAAAGAATGAACCATATTTGTACATTACTAGCTAATTTGAACACGATAAAATTAGAAAAGAGCGGTGTCTGTATATTGCTAAAGCTAAATTAACAATAAATCCTAGTAAAATTGGAGAAAAAGCTATTAATTTTGAAACATGCTGAAATTCAATGAATGAAAATATGAAACAATTCTATTCCCCCTTCTTCGCTACTATAATGAGTTGTATCCACATCATAACGACGCTTCTAAGTATATGGATATATCTATGTGGTTAGTATATTTAAGAAACGTGAAAAGTCATATTATGTCTGATGTACAAACTATTTTAATCAACTTCAAAACAGGAAAATCATACTTATCCAGGCGGAACTTAAAACGAGTAGCCAAAGTCAAGGAATTAAAAAGAATAAATTTAATGTGGTCGTAAAAGTTTCAGTAGTTATTTTGAACATTTGAAGTAACCAAGATGACATAAATTCTTCTTATTATAAGTCTGCCAGTGCAGTTTTAATACTATTAAACTGTAATCGCATTGAGAAATTAACCTACTTTTCGGCTTTTGAGATGTATCACTGTTTGATTATATGAAGTATCTACTTAATTTATATGAAATATTTTCTACATACCTACTTATTATTTGGTTATTTTTCAGTATTAAAACTAAATGGAAGTTATTATTATTAACTATAACTATAAGTGCAATCGATTAAGAATAAGTTATAAATTATCCTAGTTGAAACTAAGATTTTGTAAACGGTTTTGATTGATAAGTCGGTGTTTTCGAAAAATATTTCAATTTTGTACACGTTTATGAAGCTATGTTACATTTTTTAGCAATTTTGATTAATAACATAAAGCACAAGCGTAGGAATACTATGCTATGTGCACCTATGGTTGAGTTTTATGGACTTTTAAATGAAATTGATATTTTCCAATGTCCTGTTCTCCTGGAAAATTTTGATTTAAGACTTGTTTTCAACAATTGTAGTAATATTTTTAGTTGTGTTTAATACAGCCACATTGAATAAAAATTTCCATATACTGTCTGATGCCATACTGTGATGACAGGCTGACGTTTAAGAAAAAGGATCTTGGTGTAACGCCAAAGTTTTGGTGAAACTGAATCATTTCCTTTAACTTTTGAAGAAAATCACGTTAGAAAACATGACTGCCTACTCATTTAAAGACAGTGTAAATTGTACCGTTTAGTTTTGTATTGCATTGCCAAAAGCGCTTAATAATTTATATCAATTCAAGTGTTAATAGGTTTTTAAAAGCTTTGTACTGGGAATTAATGTTTATAATGCCGTAGATATACGATTTTCCTAGATCAGGCGTAAAAATAGTAGAAAATATTACTGAGATTGAAATATATTATTATTATTACTCTATATTTTAATTACGCACAATAGTAATGGTATAAAATGAAGATAAAATTGGTCGTTTGACATAATTTAAAAATTATAGGTACTACTTATTCTTAGATTAAAATATCAGATCTTTAATTAATTTATATATACAAGGTCAAATTTGCAATGCATTTCATAAAAAATATTGTTATTTAAATGCTCATTAGATAAAGACGAGTAGGCCTTTACTTTTTATAATAATTAATACTTAACTTTTAAATGTAAGTATATTTTAAGTACCTAACTTATTAACTAACTTATTAACCTAAGAAACGCAATTTTTACAGTTCAGTACAATTATGTATTATAATAAATATTGTTTTCAATAAATGTAAAGATCGATATACTTGGTTACAGATATGTTAAATTATCAGTTAATTAATCCATAAAAAATTACTCTGAGAACCACCCCTACTATTGCTGTAAATTAAACTTATTGGTTTGTTCACTACATGTTATTAATAATAATATACCGATCGGAATGGGGAAAATGCAATGGTCTCGATGCTACTTGTATATGGGATCACGATCTCAATTTTCCGGAATGTGTATCGGAGAATTTTGATGTCGCCAAATATCGTACGTGATGGGAAGACTAGAATCTCTAGGCATTATTAAACAATATAAAATCGCTTTTACATGCTAGAGGTCGCATATTTGAACACATTTGTATCATGTGGTACCGTCTTTGTATTTAAATATATTCAAAATGTAGTTTTCATGGAACCAATCGAAAGAAACTAAACATTTGTATTTGCTGGCATTCAGAAAAATGCCTTAGTTTAATATTCGCACAACGCTGTGTGATGAAATTTGTAACATCTTTTATAATTTATACATTTAATTTAATTAGTTTTGTCATGAATGCTGTTTGATAATTTTGAAAAGTTTTGTTTTAAATTTAAATAAATCATTTAAAAGTTACAATCCCCTAAGAGAGGGATAAATTTAAAGCTTTTTTGAGAAATAAAAAGTCAATAAGATTCATATCCGGTGATCTGGGCGGCCAAGGTTGACCTAGTTCTTGAGTGCCTTGTCTCACGTTATTACCGAATCTTTCATTTAAAAATTCACTAGCAGTCAAACTAAAATGTGGGCAAGCCCCTTCGTGCATAAACTACATTCTTTTTCTTAGCGCATAGGAATATCGTCAAGTAGTTTAGGTAAAACGTTTTCATGAAAATGTCTGTAGGAGGCACCGGTTCTTGGTAAAAACTAAGACCCAACATGAAAATTTTCAATATTAGTTACCCATACATTTAAAGATATCTAATGTGTTTATTGTGGAAGTTCATTATATTATCTCTGAAAAAACAACGTACCAGCGATATACATACGGTATGCAAGTCAACATTTTGTTGACTCAGTCGTTCTAATAGTCAAAAGTCTTCTATGAATTGGATCTTTCTGAAATGAGTCTGACTCAGGCGAAAGACGTCAAAAAACCATAGGTATAGCGTAAAAAAAACATATAGCGTACCATATTTTGTTTAAAGAGGTACACCAATTAGTTCGAAGATTATTTAAAAAAAATATATAAAAATATAAAATTTTTATTTTGACACACTGTAACTTTTGGACTATAGTAAGTTTCTCTGAATCACATTATTTTGACTTCGCAAATCACCTTTTATTTTATTGTATATAAACTCCACTCATGGTGGGACACCCTAGTATGCCTAGTTTCCTTTGTTGTGGGATTTTACATAAAAACTCTTATACAAAATTCACCTCTAATTCCATGTTGTTCTGACCCACGACCACTCATTTCTGCCAAGGGCGGACAAGGGCCAGTGAATGTAAGGCGAAATGTGCAGGGAGCAGATATCTGGATACCTAATCTATACCTATCACAAACAGATTATTAGATTTAAATCAAATTTCGTACCCTGTGGGTGTAGTAAAATTTATAACGAATGAATTAAAGGAATGGAGTTTTCACAATCTTACTGAAAATCTTACGGGTAAGTACACACTTACCTACATATGTAGAAATTTGTATAAATGCATTAAAACATTTTGAGAGATAAATTTAGCAAATGAGTGGAGTTTAATGAGAATAGAATATCCAAAACTACTTCACTTCTCGTAACGTAAGTAACATCCATTTTTCCCAACACTTAACGCACTTTGGTAATATGAATCAATATAGTATCTGTACACTAATTGAACTGGCATTTAAAAAAACTTGTGCATTTTCTTAATCGTATCTACCAACTCAAAACATGGCAAAGCATCAACAGCCTGTTTAACGTGTAAGGTGTTGGAAGTGTCTTTTGTGCTCGTATTCAATCTAGGTTAGGTATCCCGAAAACTTCTCCATACTATAAACTTTAAAAAAGTATCTTAAAAGTGACGTAAAACAATAATTTACATGGTTATGACGTCTATGATGTTTCATAACGTTACACGAATATTTTTAAATTATTAAAAAACGAACCTTGTGTCCCAATATCCAATAGAAAAATTCGTAGTTCTACTTTAATCGACTCAGAAACTAAGTTCTAAACGTAATTGGAATTCACAAAATCACTATGGTCCATTTTATTCATTTATCTCAATCAGGTGCTCTTACTGATTGTTATACTAAACTAAGAAGGTGAGTTGTTTCAAATATATGTATCATTAAGATTAAGATATTGATGATTTGTCTAAATATATAGTCAGCCAATGATTAAAACCTGTCTGCTACTGGTGCTTTGAGGTTATATTGTATTTATCTTATTGATATGTCACATATGGTTTAAAATTGGATTATTACCGCTGAAATAGGTATTACTGTATAACGTTATGTGGGATCACTATTTGTCATTTTCTGAGTCATTAAAATATCAGTTACTGGTATTGCAGAAAAGAAGTATATCGTCTGTAAAATGATGTATGTTAGTATATTAGAATATCAAATGGAGGCAGCTCTAGATACAAATTGAAAGGAAATAACTCCCTGATATGAACATTCAGAAGAATTTCTGCCATTAATAATGGAACCTGGTTCTGTACTTTCTTCTAAAGAAGAGACCACTCGAGTTACATGGCAGATGCATGATGTCCAGTATGAAAGGATACTGTGTTAAATATTTCGAACATCTAGTAAAACAGTTTAAGCGGGAAAATATTTTTTTCACCGGTGGGTTCTAATAGAACTGCACAAATCTTAACTGCCAATAGTGCCGCTAAACTAAAACCTAAACTAAAAACATCTACTTAAAATCTCACTTTTCTTAAAATCCCAATGAAAGCAAGAAAAGGGAAACAGACAAAGCAGCTGGTGAATTGATATTACCAAGAGTAATTTTTAAATATAAACAGCCATATATATACGGTCACTGGATTGATCGGTTAGAATCGGGTTGAAAGATTGGTCATACATTCTATAAATGTATAACAAACGTTTTCTATCCATGGCTAAATGAAATCAAAAGCACCTATAACATTTTTTAAGAACCATTCATCACATATCACTTCATATATTTACAATGTTACACAATTCTTCAACTAATGGATGGAAAACGAAGAAAAAAGGAAACTATATCTTCAGGTGTGACTGTAAAAGAAAAATGACAATATCATGAGAAAAAGAATATAGCAAGAGAGAGGTAGAAGAAAATAAGAGAAAATAATCACTAACAAATATATGTATATGAAAGTAATTTGCCAAAACAATGATGTTGACAAATTAAACTTAAAAACAGCAAAAGTATTGATAATCTCTCTAGATTAAAACAAATCAAAATTGTTTTGGTTATTTGGTTTTTCTGCTGTCGCTTGCTTATTCATTTTCTATATGTCACAAGAAAATTTTTTATTTTGATATTAGATAATGTAATAATTTCAATATATGTGTTAGATTATTTATTTAGCATGCCCTTGTATCAAAGAATTGTAGGAAAATTGATTTAAAAATTAGTATTTAAAATAAACATCTATTTTTTTTTTTGAAATTTTTTACTTTAACTTCATCATTTTGTAAAATAATTCAATGGAACTTGGAACTTTATAAGGTAGTTGTGTAACATAACAAAATATAAATACTGTTTTATCTATAGTTTTTTATTCGTAACTTTTTGTTAGCAGAAATTTTGAGAGGTGTATTTAAATTTCACTTTATGTACTGGAAAAAAGATTGTATATTGCTAAAATACATAGTTCCTGAGAAAAATTGACATAATTTTATACTGCAGTTGTCAGTTAGTGAAACCCGAATAAGGATAGCTGAAATACTCCAAATTTCATTTTAAAACGTCATTTTGTTGGGTCACCTTAAATCAAATAACCATGACAGATTAAATGTCCAAAGAGGTTACCTTTCCATAGCGATGAAGTAAAAAAAATGTACGTATCCCTTTAAAATATTTCTGATGTTTGACTTAGGCTGATGATGTAATTAATTAAAGGCTAATTAGAAGACTAGAATGAAAAACTTCATTTATACCAATCAAATAATTTATTTATGAATAAATTTACGAATTTAATGACTAGTCCGATATTCCATCACTAATTTACAAATACATCTGGCCGATAAATTTTCCCATATTGGTATTGTTGATTAATTTTTATGCACAACTTTAGATTTGTAATAAAAATGTTTAAGTTAATTATGATTGTCATCATGTATCTACAGAGTGTATCATGACAAGGACGAGTTGGTTATCACGGAAACCAATCGACATTGAAGTCTGAAAATTTGTATGTACTGGGGGTTTCTCGGAATGGCCCATCGAGTGAAAATGCCATGTACCTACTTCCAGTGATACCAGAAATTGGTGTCAAATTCGTTATTTTAAATGGAACATCCTATATGTTATTGCATTTTTGGAGACAATTCAAAATTTTATATCGCAACTTCTGGTGAGTTTTGTTTCATTCGTATGTAATGGCGTTGAATAAAAACGGATATTATTTAGGTCTGGGATAGCACAACTATTGTGACTGTTAATAATATATAGCTTTTGCAATTCCGGTCTATATTTTTATTAAAAAGCGTTCACAAATTATGCAATCTACATCATGTCTAGACATTGGCTTTTCAAAATATTGGATATTTTGTGAAATCTTTGACAGATGCAAGAGCGCAAAATCATTTTATCTATTTATCTTCTGCATCTCTTGAGATCATATGGTTTTTGGCAGATAGAAATACCATAAGACGCATTAAGTTCCACAATAAATTTGACTATCATAATTTTATACCAAGAGTTTTGCTTTTCACGTTTCAAAAATTTTAAGTAACGAAAACTTCATTATTTCATGTGAAATCTCCTGTATATTATTACAGTTATGTCTTATTCGTAAAATTTTAGGGCTAATAATACAGAGCGTCCTAAATTAATTTAACATAGAGCAAGAGTAGGTTGCTGACGACAAAATAATGCGATGTTGTCAAACTTACATTAATCCAAAGTTGATGGTTATAGAGATTCATGGTGTCAAAGTTATTTTTTTTTCGATATTTGCAAATAATTTTTAAAGAATCCAAATATTTGCATACATTTTGGGGATCGGGTTTTTTTGGCACGAGATATTCAAATCTTTTTTTTTTTCTCATATATTTTCAGGTATTAACAATATTGTGTGAAACTAACTACTCAGTGGACAAAAGCCCCAACCTGCGTTGAATTACACCCACAATATCTACCCATATATTCCTTATTATTAGCTTTTGTAACATTTTTTACTGTTTCAGAAAGGTATTTTAAGCTAATATGTATCAAATCTCCTACAATTCCTATCAATGAAGTCATATGTATGTTCTCTGATACCAAACATCTAGGTATGCTAATGAACATCCACAGACAAAACTCTATTCAATAATTATCTAAAAAATTTAATATATTTACTAACCTCTGGAGTGGGAACTCGAAATTCAACCACAATAATTGAGATCTCACTTATTTCTGCGTTTTATTTTGGATCGCTTCATCAGGTGGCCTCCTTTAACTTGAGTCAAATATCTAACTATAAAGATGATTATACCAATAAATTAAAATTATTTGAAATTGAATGTCAAAATGAAATATCGACAACGTCAAACTGATTAACTGTCAATGAATATCATAACAACCTACTAAAATAAATAAAAATTAATAAAAAAATTTACCTTTTATGTATAGTTTTTTTTTTCTCATATATTTTCAGGTATTTGACTCAAGTTAAAGGAGGCCACCTGATGAAGCGATCCAAAATAAAACGCAGAAATAAGTGAGATCTCAATTATTGTGGTTGAATTTCGAGTTCCCACTCCAGAGGTTAGTAAATATATTAAATTTTTTAGATAATTATTGAATAGAGTTTTGTCTGTGGATGTTCATTAGCATACCTAGATGTTTGGTATCAGAGAACATACATATGACTTCATTGATAGGAATTGTAGGAGATTTGATACATATTAGCTTAAAATACCTTTCTTAAACAGTAAAAATATTCAAATCTGTTTCTAATGTTGACGTCGCTAGTACAGGGCACCACTAATGGCCCATCGTGTTTCTTTTAAATGGCAGATCTTTTTTTGCGGATTAATGCGGACTATTGAAATAATCAATTCTCTTACCTTTTTTATGTAAAAGTTGTTAGGAGTAACCATTTTTTAATATTCATATTTGAAGTAATCAATGCACCGAGTAAAAACTGTTTTGGTTTCACTGAAAATACAGCAAAATGTTACTTGAGAAAGTTATTTAGTATGCAAAATAATGGTAACAAAATTTTCTGCTTTGGAACCTTTGTGCTTTGATGAAACCACTGAAGATAACGGTTTCATCAAGTTGCAAGTCTTCATGAAATTTAATTTTGCACATTGTCATAATTTACTACATTAAGTAACTTTCTTAAGTAACATTTTGCTGTATTTTCAGCACATAGGGCACTTCATCTGAAGACAAAACAGTTTTTATTCGGTGCATTGAATATTTCAAATGAGATTATCTCGAAAACGGTTACTTCTAACGACTTCAACAGGACTATACCTTTTTCACATAGAAAAAAATAGGAGAATCGATGGTTTCGATAGTCAGATAGATACACTACGCCGCAAAAAAGTTATCCCATTTAAAAAAGCATGATGTTCCATAAGAGGCGCCCTCTACTAGTGAATTAGAAACAAATTGGAATTTATCACCCCCGGAAAACCCCCCAATCTCCAAAATATATTGTAACCTCGAAATTAGGCTATCGTTGAAACACGTCACGTAGACAAACAACTTTATTGTCACTCTTGATTATACAAGAAGTCTGCTTCAACAAATTCACAACTGTCAAATGGTTTACTTTGACGTTTCAGTCATTCGCGTTCGACTGCTCAATATAAACTGACTCCAGCGCCGAAAATCATATGCTTATATAGGTTTTTATAGTTCTGGAAGTTTCTGAGATCTCGAGAACGTGTCGAGAAACAAATATAATATAGCCTGGAATATTCCGGAAAACGTCAAAATAAAGGCATCACAAAAATTATAAATTCTAACATAAACATAGACGTAATTTACAAACTAACGAGGTAGGTGAGCTTCAATTATAAATTCTAACGTAAACAGGAACATAATTAACAAACCAAAAACGTAGGTGAGCCTTCGTAACAATATGCAAATATTTGGATTTTTAACAAAGATCGAAAATACAATTTTAACGTTGAAACCCTGTATCTTTTTAACCATTAACTTTTGGCTAAAGTAAGTTTAGGTACATCGCATTATTTTTTTGTCAGTAATCTACTTTTCCTCTGTGCATTAATTTCGGAACACCTGTATATTAAATATCTAAAATCAATGGTTTCATAATAATTATTAGATGTAACTTTGCAAATATTTTACTTAAAGCTGGACAAATAATAGCATCAAAAGATGCCCATAAAAATTCAACCAATAGGTTAAGGTTCTTATTAACATAATGCTAAACTACAAAGGTATAATGCTAAAATTGAATCATTTCCTTTAACTTTTGCTCGTAAGCTGTACCTTATCACTTTTACCGTAAGTACACCGTGAAAAATATTTAATTTATATCAATTCAAGTGTTGTTTTTGACAAGAATTCTGCGAGGTGATAATGTTTATAATGCAGTACACGAATTTCCCAAGTGTAGCTGATGCAAACTTCAGAAGATTTTATGATAAAACTTAATAGGTGAAAATATACTTTTTTCTTTTTAAATCATTTGTCAGCCTAAAAGCGGTTGTACGCCCTGCATGGAGAAAACTTGTAGGTATAATTGACGCAGCGAAGATAATTTTTTTCTAACTTGCTCAGATTTTTTATACACTGCCTCAAAAAACAGCTACCTATGAATTTATTGCGTATAAGAACGGCGCCAATAAAGACTTTGCAAAATAAATCGTAGTTGCTTTGATACGTCAGGCAATTAGTTGGACATTTGCTATTATTGTTCCTGATTAGTGCCAATTTTCTACTGCACTATTCAAAGATTTTAGAGGAAGAAATAATATAAAGTCATTTTGTCCATGACGATATTATAACATACAAGGTGTCCGGAAATAATGCGTCAGTATCCCGTGGGGTGATTCTACACGAAAAATTAATGGCTCAAAACCGCGGAGTTACATGACGTCAAAAATGTTTGTATGATTTTCTTCTAATAACTTTTTGTGAGTCTATTGATTTTTTCTAATTTTGTGTACTAGTGCTCCGTTGTATCCACGTTTTTAATTCTTCAGTGTGACAGTATCGGGAATGGGCTAACAAAATAAAAATTCTCTGGTGCTAGCAATTCAACCCGAACCTACCTCCTGTGTGAATGTCACACACTTTACTCACTCTCAGTCACGGCAATATTAACATTTTTTCGAATGATAGAAGTTTCCTAATTAAAGTTTTGTTTGTTTTTTTAAATTTATCAATTGATTGACGAATGTCAAACCTGAAAGTAAGGTATTTTGACAGTTTTGAATTTTAGATTGTCTCAAGTTCATGTTATGAATGTCAAAACACTGTATAATTTCTTAAGTAAAAATGTTACTAAAATATTGTTAATAATCGTTGACAAAGTAGATATAGTATTCTATTTGCATTTAATGGCTGTAATTCACTGGGATTATTTACGTAACTTTCACCCTCGTAAATTACAGTTATCGTTATATTATGCTCGTTGAATAATACAGGGTATCCGGAAACTCCGCGTAGAAAATTGGCACGATACTCGAAGAAATAATGTGTCACGTTCATGTAAAATTTTATCAAGTCATTTTAACGGAGCTACGTAAATTCAAAGTTGTTTTTTTAATTTAATTTTTTTGCCTATAACTTTTTTATTACTGAAAATATTTAGTACACTTTTTGCTTTTATAAAGATGTAGTTTCCGGTAAAACATTTTTAAAATGACAGCACTGTAAAGGGCAGAGAGTCCTAGATGATAAAATGATCATATTTTTTTGTCTTTAATATAGTTTAAATTTGAATAATATTTCCTTAAAGACTGATAATTCGTCTAAAAATGTGATACTGTTTGCGATGAAATCGACATTTAAATTTTTTGTACATACT
Organism: Monochamus saltuarius; assembly: GCA_025584915.1. NCBI lineage: Eukaryota > Metazoa > Arthropoda > Insecta > Coleoptera > Cerambycidae > Monochamus > Monochamus saltuarius. The sequence continues at coordinate 25,106,377 of CM046726.1, read as the reverse complement.
CGTAAATTTCATTTTTTTACTATGTAAGCAAAGTGTAAGTACTTTGAAAACAATTGAATGATAGCTGTTATTGCTTTGATGGTAATTTCAAACCGTATATGCTTTGTTCATACAAGGTAAAAGAAACGCAACTTTTATGAGAAAATAGACATTTAACTAACTTATTTTATTTAACCTTGGTTAGAACAATTTCCGGACCGGTTGCCACGTCGTCAGTCAAAAAAGTTAAAAAATCTATTAAATTATCACGGATATTTGAAAAATGAATAAGATAAACATATTTTATTTTCTAATGCCTTTTTTGTATTTCTAAAGATTTAATAAACTGTACTTCTTTTCAAAGTAGGTATGAGCTGCACATAACTCGATTTTTGATAAAAAGTCACTTACATCCATTTTTGCTTCTAACCGCCTCAATTACTGAATATGAGTAACGTAGCAGGGGACATTACATATTATAAAATGTTCTCTAAATTGATTATTACTAACTATAAGGTCAAAGTAAATTAAATATCTGGTTTCTCATAAATGTTTGCGTTTCTGCTTTTACCTTATATGAAGGAAGCATAATGATTTAAATTATAGCCAAAGCAGTACTATGACAGCTATCATTCAATTGTTTTCAAAGTACACTTTGCTTACATCGTAAAAGAAATGAGATTCACCAGTATGTCCAAATAATTTAAATGTCGATTTTTTGGCAAATGGTTGGTTTTCTTGACTCAAACATACATTGAGTATCAAATTTATAAATGAATTATCAGTCTTTAAGATCAAAATAGCAATAAAATTAGCGACAAAAAAGTTATGATCATTTCTTCATCTAGCCCGTGGCCCTTCTGCCCTTTAAAGCGCTGCAATTTTAGAAATATTTTACCTGAAAATGCATCCCTATAAAAGTAATAAGTGTGCGAAATTTGAAAAAAATCGGTCTAGTATTAAAAATGTTATAACCAAAGAATATCTTTGAGGTTCCGTTAATATTGACTTTTCGTTGTTACAAGAATTTGATACGTTATTTTGTCGAGTAGTATCTCCGCCTAAATTTTCTGCGCGGAGTTTTCGGACACCTTGTATATCCACTATTATCTGACAAATATTTCACAAAATGTTGCAAGGTTTGGGCAAGTAATTTGAATAATTTAGTCATTGAATTTTACGTTCCATTAGAAAAGAAGATAATTTGCGGGGTGTTTCATATAAAATAACGAAATTATTTTCATTGGGCAGAGATCAGTACGAGAAACTTCCGTATATAAATTTACAAATTTAAATTTGGATTGAATTCTGATATCCCTAACTGGCCCTCGTCGTAACACACTTGGTATATACATGTTATTTTATTCACAAAATTATTTGACATAGTATGCAAAGTTTCCTTCGCAATGTTGGATATTTTTCGACTGCCGAAACAACAAAAGTACTTTTTCTAATGCAGTTCAAACTGTTTGTATAAAGTTTGCATATAATGCTTCCTACGGTGATCATATGGAAAAATATTCTTCTAATAACAATTTTGAGGAAAAGAATAGATATAAAACGTATAAGGTTTGAACATAAATTCTCGTTTAGCTTCTATTCTCTTACGATACCTGTGCCAGTAAGGTTGGGAAGAACTCTAATAACAGGAACCTACATACTATGCTCTTCAAGCTTTTCGCTTTTATCTTCGGGAAATATAATTCTGCCGGAAAATTCGGTTCGCGAATAGAACTGGACTATAGGGAAATAAGTCCCGTCTTATATGCGAATGTTAAAAGATGCAAAGTAATACACAGGGAAGTGAGGAATCTGCATGCTTTAAAATGTATGAATTTATAGGTATAATTTGAATTCTTATCTCTTTTGTGTTTCACGCCATTTGGGATGAATATTTTACTGGTACTATAAGTGTGTCTAAGTATATATGTTTTCTTTAAAAGTTTTTGTACCTATACAGACACGTTTCGTGTAGTTATTTCATAACGAAAACAAAATTTAATATTTTATTAAATTTATATTTATTATTTTAAAAATAACGCCATGACACTTTTCATAGCAGACCTGCTTCGGGCAGCAAAATGTGTTTTAGTAAAGCTTTTTCTATCAAATTTGAACAAAATGGAAGCAGAAGTTATCCATAATTCCATTTCAAGAACACCTTGGGTCTTCCAAATCCTCAACAGTATACTGGACATTGTTTTCGTAGATCATCTGCGTCATTGCTTACAGATTCAGGAGTCGATTTATTAACTGTCAAGAGGCATGGTGGTTGGCTACCTATCACAATGGCAGAAAACTATGCAGGGTGGTCGCGATGTAATGGGCCAAAATTCATGACTAGATTGCTGACGTGAAAATATTGCGATTTAGACAAACTCACCTTAGTCCAAAAGTTGATACTTACAGAGATACAGGGTGCTTAATGCAAAATATTATTTTAGTTCTTTCTTATTTATTTCATAGTAAATGCTCATATCGAGATGAAATTTTGGTGTTAGGGGTTTTCTGGGGCGAAAGATTGATATATATCAATGTTTTTCTTGTAGATCATAGAGAGCGCCACCTGCGATAGGTCAAATGCTTTGAAAACGACAGAACTTTTTTATCTTTCAAAATTCTAAGTCTCAGGTAGCAAATTCTGATTTTACAACTTCTTTTACACAAAAAATCTATACTTTTTGATAGTCGGTATCTTGCACCGTTCTCGTAAAATTTTCCATTGAAAATTTCAATATATTTGCATTCAATTATAAATCGGCAAAAATTTTCAAGTAGGCTTATGTTAAAATCCAATTTTGACATTTTCCACTTATCTTAGTGCTGTCTTCGTGCCTTATTAAAAGTGTTCTTTACTGTATGATCTAAATCGTGGTGCGAGATAACATGCCACGCCATAAATTATTTTCAAATGGAGAAATGCGTGATATGGTTTGCGTTTATGCGCAATCAGATTATGTTGGACGTCAAGCGCTTCGTCGGTATTCAGCCTTGTATCCGAATAGAAGGCAACCGAATCGGAAACTATTTCAAGAACTTTTTAATAGACTTGGAGAAACTGGTAGTTTTTGTCCTAAAAGAGACAACGCAGGGCGTACTGTTACAGTTCACCAAGAAGAAGACATTTTAGTAAGAGTGGCAGGAAATCCAGAAGTTAGCAGCAGGCAGGTAGCTAGAGAAACCGGTGTTAGTAAAACAACAGTTCTCAAAATCTTTCACAAGAAAAATTTATATCCCTACCATTTTACACCCGTGCAAAATCTTTTAGCAGCAGACTTACCAGCTAGATTACAATTTTCTCATTTTATGCGCAATCAGCAAAACATTGACCAGGAATTTTTGGATAATGTACTATTCACTGATGAGAAATCGTTGAGAAATTTTCAATTTCAGAAACAAGCACATATGGGATAACGAAAATCCTCACGTAGTCAGTGAGCGTCACTTCCAACATGAATTTAAGATAAATGTTTGGTGCGGAGGAACCTTATGGGTCCACATGAGCTTCCTCCAAATCTAAATGGTGACTTGATTTAGATTTCCTGCAGCACCATTTAGTTGACTACCTCGACGATTTACCACTGAATATACGGCAAATTCTATTTTTCATGCAAGATGAAGCTCCCTCAATATTCTGTCAGAGTATGTAACTATCTTGACCACATTTTTCCGGATCGTTGGATCGGTCGTGGGAGTCGAATATTATGGTCTCCTCGTAGTCCTGACTTTATTCTTATGGATTTTTGTTTCTGGGGCTACATGAAATCAGTTGTCTATAGAGAAACTATAAACACTCGCGAAGAGCTATGGCAGAACATTGTAAATGCCGCCGAATCATTTCGTAACACGGATCTCCATTTTAAAATACGGCAATTTGAACAAACGCGTTAATAAATGTATTGAAGTTGGAGGCGGACATGTTGAACATTTATTGAAATATTCGATATTCAATTGTTCATCACATTTATAATTTGAAATAAACTCTTGCTCTTTTTGACATTTGTACCTTATTGCGATTACTTGAATTACCAAAGCTAAATATCTTGAGAACGGTGCAAGATAGCGATTATGAAAAAGTATAGCTTTTTGTATAAAAGAAGTTGTAAAGTCAGAATTTGCTACCTGAGAATTAGATTTTTGAAAGATAAAAAAGTTCTGTCGTTTTCAACGCATTCGACCTAGCGTAGGTGGCGCTCTCTATGAGCTACAAGCAAACTATGGATATATTTCAATCTTTCGCCCCAGAAAACCCCTAACACCAAAATTTCATCTCGATATGAGCATTTATTAGAAATAAATAAGAAAAAACTAAAATAATATTTTGAATTAAACACCCTGTATCTCTGTAGGTTTTAACTTTTGGACTAAGGTGAGTTTGTCTAAATCGCAATATTTTCACCTCAGGAATCTAGTCATGAATTTTGGCCCATTACATCGCGACCACCCTGTAAAGAAAATAAGAAGAAAGTGGTCTTTAATAGTTTGGGTAACGTTTCAGGCATTGATCCTTTCAACAGTTAAAGCACCTTCTAAAAATACAGCCCATTTATCATCTGTTGGAATTAATTTAACTTGTTCAGATGTTGTAATTAATATTTACAATAAATAAAAGTTGTTGATTTTTTTATAGTTAATAATAACAAGTAAAAGTGTTAACTATGTTTTTGTTTATCTTTTACTTTAAAAGTTGTGTGTTATTATGAATTCATAATGGCACTGAGTGTTATTAGCTCTTTTCCAACACGGCACCTGACTGGTTGGAAACCTGTCCGAAGTGGATAGTCAAATCGTTCACCGACTTACTGCAGCGGAGTTGTATCTAATATTAAACTGACTGACTGCTGCGGACAGGCTTTAAACCAGTCAGGTACCGTGTTGGAAAAGAGCTGTTATGAAAGCTATAATGACATCCAGATGAGGCAACTGAAAAAAATATACAATATTTTGCCATTCATAACATGAACATGTCACATTACATGCAATTCAAAACTGTCAAAACAACTTACTTTCAGGTTTGACATTCATCCTTCACCTGATAAATTTAAAAAAGCAAATAAAACTTTAACTAGTAAGCTTCTACCATCATTCGAAAAAATGTTAACATTGCCCTAACCAATGTAGTGGGTAGAGTGTTTGACTTTCACACTACAGATTGCTGTTCAATTGCTAACATCGGAGAATTTTTGTTCTGTTAGTCCATTCCCGATGCTGTAATTGATGTCATACGGAAGGCTTTCAATTTTTTCAACAGAAGTGTGATTAAGTGAATAATGAATAATCACTCATATTTATAGTGCATTTGCACATCATTAGGTGTACCTACTGAAGAAACAGACAAATAATGTATATACTATATGGTTGTGAAAAAGGTTATTCATTATTCTATACCATTCTAAAATATAATATACATAGATATAACCTAACCTACAGCAAATAGCTAAAGTCACTCGTCAGTAGCCCACCAGACATATACTGGTTTCGAGCTTATTAGCTCTCATCAGTATGTCCTAGGCGAGATAACCGACGAGTAACCTTAGCTGTTTAAGTCTATTTGTCTATAGGTCTATTGGTCTGTCTGGCTATAGGATTTTCAGGTGTACTGCACGTTACTCATGGTCCCTACTGTCGGGTTAGACTGACTTAAAACAGCTAAGGTTATTCGTCCTATGGCATACTGATGAGAGCTAATAAGCTTGAAACCGGTATAAGTCTGGTGGGCTGCTAACAAGTGACATTAGCTGTTTGCTATAGATTTTCCAGGTGTAATTCAATGATGGTCGGGGCATTAGCCCGCAGAGTAGTTGCTTCCTGGGATTCCGTGTTTGTATTAATAAATTGTTAATCGGTAGATAATATTTAGCAATATAACAAATAATACTCCCAAATTTCAATGCTTTATCTCCAACGGCTTTAGAGATATCTGGAAAAACTACTTATAGTAGTAAGTTTTTTCCAAACTTAATTTGTAACATAGAATAACATTTATCCACTCGTCTCGATAGTAAGATTAAGCTGTAATAAAACTTTGACACACTTTATTTAACAGGTCATTTATTTGTTATGTTATTGCCACTGATAATTTAGAAATTCTCTTTTATTGTTGTTGATCAACAAGAATAAAAAAATGTAAATATGATTGAAAATAATAAACTTAAATCTCTCAGATGTTTGAAGTATGGAAATTGGAAGAGAAACGGATATTTTATCTGCATAACTGGGCAATATATAACTTTTATGTGGAAAACTTATCCCCTATAGTCATATTCGGAGATAGGAAAGTTAAGAGTTCTACCGTAGCTACTTAATTTAACAATCGTTATGGCAGTATTATTGGTGCGTATTATTAAATTTTAGTTAATATTTTGCTTATATGATTTTAATGGGAATTATATATAAATAAATCTAATAAAGAACTTTTCAAGATCGAAGAATATACTTTATCTAAATGGGTTAGTTAGATACTTTTTTAATATAAAGTTCGCCACAAAGTTTTACTATTTACCCTTCCGTTTTACCCATTATTAAGTCCGCGGTACAAAATACCGTCACAAGAGCTTATGAAGTAAGATGCCTCTCAAGGGTGAGGCCCAATTGAAACACCATACCATGTGAAACGATGAACTCACAATTGAGAAGACACACTAGACGACTAAATTCAATAAAGCAAAAAGAGCGGGAGAATGGAAACATACAAGGTTGGCCTGACCGAATATAATAAAAATATAAAGAAGGCAAAGAGAAACTCTGCAAGGGGACTGACTCTCAAATCGCTAGACTTCAAAAAATTCTCTTTAGAGATCCAAGTTCAAAATTAGGGGTCTCAAAACCCATAGTGGAGAATTTACTAAAACAGGGTAGGAAACGTTAGACTTACTTCTAGGCGTGCGGTTTCCTGGTTCTTCTCTAATAGAACAAATTGAAAATCTGTTACCAGGAAGTTGGGATGACCAGAGCTCATAAAGATAACTGAGACATTGCACAAAGAGTGGTAAATCAAACTCGAGTTGAATGAGCTGTCAACACATTTGATCCGTATAAGTGTGTAGCGCCGGATGCTACACTCCCATCTAGATAGTAGTCCCCAAGCACCGACGCGAGCAGGTACTACCCTGCTAGTGTACGAGTTTGTGGGAAGTAGTGCAAACAGGTGTGTGTTGTGCACAGTGAAGTGGAGGTCCCACAAAACAACTGTCTTTCCCAAGACAAAGGTAAATTTCTAGTCTTTTTTAAGACTAAAGGAAAAGAAATTTGTCCTAATTGTCTAAATTATCCCAGCCTAGGCAGAGAGGATCTAGATATTTCTGTTATAGGTTATTCCATCGAGGAGGACGACGAGATGCGATCTCGATCGCCGGAGTGAGAGTGATAGCCCGCTATTAGACGCTGGGCGAATTCTCTATCTTCAGGAGATATAGAGATGTTGTTTTCTTGGGATTTCGGTCAAACGTAATAAAACAGCTTATTTTCTCTACGTACGTTTCGGTTTATTAACCATCATCAGGGAGTTGTTTTGTGTTTTGTATATTGTACAATTTAAAATTTTACATGCTTTCTATTCTATGGTGTTAATGAAGTTTCATTAACACATGCATCCTCTGCGGCACCCCGCTGGAGGAGGTGATCGAGGACCACCGAGGCCAGGGCTTCGCCCCCGTTAACGCTAGGTTAACCAACAAGAGAACGAGGCAGCAGATGTTCCTGGTTCTGGTGCAAGTGCCGTTAGATCAAAAAAGCATCTAGAAGGTCTCGAGATGCTGTTCTCTTGTGGTGAGGGTGGAGCCCCAGAAGGCGGCAGAGATGACGTCCCAGTGCCACTGATGCCAAAAATTCGGCTGTGACCAGAGCCGCTGCACCGCTCAAAGTGCGTGAAGTGCGGCGAAGGCAATCGCTCGGCCGCATGCAAGAAGCTCAGGGAGGCACCGGCCAAGTGTGCAAACAGCGGCGGTCTTCACCCGGCGAGATATAGGGGCTGCCCTCAGGCAAGGAGACCGCCGGGAAAAAGGCAACGGTGGCAGCGAAACCAGCAGCTGGAAAGGAACCAGCTAAGTACCCGCAGCCCCCCAAGACAACGGTGACAAAGAGCTTCGCCGATGCCGCGGGGCAGAAGCAGGCTCCCGTCGGGGCGCCTAGGGGGGCCGCAAAACAACAGCAGCCCCAAAGATGCACCCTCCGACTTTGTCAGCGCGCTGGCGAGGATGGAGGAGATGTAGTCCACCATGCGCGCCTTTTTCACTAAAATGCCATCTCTGTTACAGGAGTAATGGCAGGCCCTCGACTAGTGCAGTCCCTGAGAGTGGCCTCCTGGAACGTTGATGGGTTCTAGTTTAGGAAGAACGACCTGTTGGAGCTCTGCCATTCACTAGACCAAGCTAAGGGACGCACAGACCGCCAGGATGCTCGGATACGTGGTGTATCGGTGGGGCCGGCCGCCCTGTTAGTCAAAAAAGGTATCGAACATCATATGTTGCAGGTTCTACAGCTGGTGAACATGGAAGCCGCGGCAGTCTCTGTGAGTACTCGCCATGGAGATATCGCCGTGGTGTTCTGTTACCAGCCAGTATCTCTCCCGCTCTTGGACGACGACCTAGAGGCGGTCATGGGGGCATGGCCGCATACGGGTGCCATCGGCGACTTTAACGCAAAATCGCCGGAGTGGAATAGCACGACCACCTCAACACGAGGCAGGGTGCTTGTGCATTTCTTGCGGAACCACGACGACGTGCTTGCGTACGGACCCGATGAGCCAACCTTCCAGACTGGCGCAGCTAGGCCGGACGTGCTGGATATCGCTTTGATCAAGGCAATACCGATGGAAGCCGAACTGACGACGCACCACGAGGGTTTCACAAACCACTCGCCCGTCCTACTCGAGCTAGGCCGGGAGCGTCGCGACGAGGCAACCGTAGTCAGGATACAGACCGACTGGGAGCGGTTTCGTGCAGAAATGCAACGGATATGTCAACGAGTCACTGTCATCCAGGACGAAACGGACCTCAAAGGGGCAGTTATTTGCAGATATCCGCACCGCCCTGGAAAGCAGCAGCACCAACAGGACGGAAAGGAGACGTGTGGACCATGCAGGTGAGTTAAGCTCTTGATTTGCAGGAGCAGATTAGGGAGAGATGTGCGGCCAAGCGACGACCCATGAGGACGGGCCATCCACGCGATAGGCAAGTCGCCAAGCAGCTTAACAGGAGAGTCAAAGCCGCTCTGAACGAACTCTACCAGGAGCGGTGGCATAGACATAGAATCGCTGAATCCTGGATACGTAGGTCTGTGAAAGATGCAGAAGGCGCTGAGGGCTCCCCGCCGTCCGATACCTCCGATTCACGGAGAGAATGGGATCGTCTACACGAAGCGGGACAAGGCATAAACTTTTGCGGACAGCCTTGAACTGCAGTGTAGAGAAAACTTTCTCGACGACGAGGATCACACCGACGAGGTGGAGCGCCGTGTACGGCGTCTAAGATGCCTACCCGCTGCTGAACATCTGCAACGCCATCCTGAAACTGCGCAGATTTCCTAAGAGATGGAAGAAGACCGACGTCATACTCATCCCTAAGCCAGGTAAGAACCTAGAGTTCCCCTCTAGTTACAGGCCCATCAGTATCCTGCCCATGATGAGCAAAGGAGCCGAGAAGGTGATCCTGGCCAGACTGCACGAGACCACGGAAGAACTGCGCATCCTCTCGGACGAGCAATTCGCGTACCGCCGTGGCCACTCGACGGAGCAGCAGATTCTCATGTTAGTAGAACTTGTTTCAGCAGATTTCAACACCAGAGAATCTATCGGAGCAGTCTTCTTGGACGTCGCCAAGGCCTTTGACAGGGTCTGGCACGATGGGCTTATCGTAAAGATGCTCGACTTTGGCTACCATGTCGGCCTAGTTAAGCTGGTGGCGTCCTTCCTAACTGGCAGAGAGCTGCGTGCGAAGATAGAGGGGGCTCTGTCCACCTATCGACCCATGGAAGCCTGCGCCCCCTAAGGGGCCGTGCTGTCTCCGCACCTTTTTAATATCTTCACAGCGGACCTACCCAGGAGAGAGAACAGTTCCGTGTGCCTCCACGTCAACGACACCGCCATATTAGCCCGATCCTTAAATCCGGAAATGGCGACGAGGCGACTCCAGAGAGCGCTAGGCACATTGGAGGACTGGTGTAACCACTGGACGGTGGCGATCAACGCGGAGAAAAGCCAAGGTATGATGTTCTCTCGTAGGTACAGAGCGCAGCCGAGAGGCCGCGTGACGTTCAACGACGAGGACATCCAGTGGACCAACGAAGCCAGTTATCTAGGAGTGACTCTAGAGAGAAAGCTGACCTGGAATCCACACGTCGCCAAAGTGGTTCGCAAAGACAAGTTCGTGAGAATGAAACTCTATCCGTTACTCCATAGGGATAGACGACTGAGCCTTGGCAACAAGGTAAAGTTAATCAAGACTGTCTTGCAGCCACAGTTGACGTATGCCGGAGCAACATGGGGAGCGAAGACACACCTGAAAAGAGTGAGAATATCGCCCTGCGTTGCGCGACGGGGGCCCCCTTGGTTCGTCCATTTCGTTCGGCATCCTTTGCACGCGCAGAAGTCCACAGCAATCAGCTGATCCAGGCGGCGGTGGACTATCGACCTGATGCGGCCGCTAGGTGCAGGCGGCCAAGGTTTCAACTCCTGGACACGGAGTAAGTTGAGGCATTTCTTCTGCTTCAGAACCGCCAGGATCAAGAATAAGACCAAGAAGGGTCTTTGACTTTTCCTCACCCTACCCCGGAGCCTGCCTAGGCGGGCTCCGTTACCCTATCCTTTCCGCGACGCTGGACGATAGGGCCTTTAAGGTTCTTTGTCTTAGCGTCTCCCTAGAGCCACAGTGCTAATCCTGACTTAACCCAAACCCCTACCTGGCCGGAGGCGTTTGCGCCGCGGCCAAAACATGACTACCCCCGGGGGTTAACGAGTGGGCGAAGAAAGAAGAGAAGACAGAAGATAAGCCCTCGCCGACGGGGCTTGCCAGGACAGGAGGAGGTACCCCGAGCCGCCGGCATCGGCCGCAATTGCGGTCAAGGCTGACTGGAGAAGGGAACCCACCTCTACGAGGCGTCCAGGCCTACAACGATGAAGTGGGTAAAGAGAGATAGTCCCTCTCGACCCCGCTCATCCGAGGTCATTTATCCTGCCGAGGATATTGGCGCGCGCTACACTCCCGATACTGCTGCATAAGGGCATGCAAAATTTCGCTCTTCAGAGGCAGCATTGCTCTATGTTATATATCTTTATCATGAAGATCCACAAACGTGACGTTCATCCTTAAGCAAGGACGACCATGTTATGCTCAGGTAAAGGATTTTCGTCCGATAAATTTAACTTCTTTTCTTTTGGGGAAATCGGTCGATACAGCGCTTCATAACCTAGTTTCTAGGACAGAACAAGCGCTGGACGGGGAAAAGCTAGCGTTGGCGGCATGTATGGATATAGAAGGGGCATTTGATAATGTCCCTTTCGAATCCATAGATCAAGGTAAGATACGATGCTAAGGAGACGAATTGTGAAAGCAACACTAACAGGTTAGACAACTCAGCGCATAGTAGGTTGGGGCTGTCCACAGAAGGGAGTTTTGTTACCTCTGTTCTACTCCCAAGGCTATGCGGATGATTGATAGCAATAATGTGGTATCAGATTTCATACAAAGAGCTTTGAACATGGTAAATAATTGGTGTAGGGGGCAATTGCTGTCTGTTAATCCTGATAAGACAGGTGTGGTACAAGCAAAGGAAATTTAGATGGGATTGGGGATATCACTATAAGTGCGGAAACACATCAAGTTTTACCCCTGTAAAACTTGATGGGTTAAGGTAAGGTTAAGTGTATGGGGTTAGTACTAGACGCAAGCCTTAACTTGAATGTACATTTAGAAATTGTCCTAGACAAGACAAGACGAGCAGTGTGTGCACTTCAAGATAATGGAAACGTTGCTGTCGAATCCTATCCTAGAGATAATATTTGACAGAATGATCGTAAGATTTAACATTCGTAGACTGTTTGAGACTCGAATAGAGAACCGCAAAGAATGGAAGGTAAACTATAATGCATTAGAAAGATGGAGCCTGGCGTGGTTTACAGATGCAAGAGACGAAAACACCACCGTGGGATCCGACATATTCAGAACCTAACCTAACCTAACCTAACCTAACCTAGGGATGATCATTTTCCAGCAACGGCAACGAAGTTTGGCACCTCAAAACATTGTCAGGAAAAAAGAGGTCACCGTAGTCCGAGTATCAGATCAATCAGATTCTCCAAATGCACACGGGCAATGCCGATTAGTATCAATAAAATAAAAAATGGTTTCTTAAGATGCACAAACTAGGACACTCGAATTACAATAAGTCTTCAAACATCTACATAGTAAAGTACTGAAATATAATTGAACGATTAAACGAGCTTACCTGTGAAGTTCGATTGCAATTATACAAAGCATCCAATCCGAATACATCACTTTTCACCCTCCACAATGGATTTATTTATTTACAAAGAGAAATCGAAATAAATAATTTATATTTGCTGGACAAAATATGTAACATAGAAGTAGTTAAGGCGTTATGAATGCGATTAATCATCGATTTCTTTAGATGCCATTAAAGAAGTTTTGTTTAACATTTGACTTAAAATAGTAAGTTATGATGTGAGTGTTAAGAGTTTTAAGGCACGCATTTAAAAGTTTGCACAATGAGCACAGTGAATTCTTCAATTTACATCAGTGCCTTAAAAATACTTTAATACAAATGTCATACAATATTTTTTCTACAAATAGCATTAAAAAAATTAATCCGGGTAGAAATAAATTAAGTTTTAAATAACATCGTAGACACTATATCAAATTTTCGAAGTGAGCACTTGCCAATAATATATAGTAATCATGGTGGCAACCATTGTTGTATTACTCGTTTCAAAGCTTTGGATTTGTCACTTTTAAATATTGTGTCTTTTTGCCCTTAGTATGAAGTATAAACAAAATGTGGAAAAGAACAATCCATTTAAAGAAATCGATAAAGCGGCCAACCGAGCTACTTTGGACTTACCAAGAAAATCTCAAATGCAATATGAAATTGTATATAATAAGTTTGTGAAGTGGAGTGAAGAAAAACGCGTTCCTGGAAAATATACTGAAAATGTATTCCTGGCCTATTTTGAGGAGAAATCGAAGGTTTGGAAATCTTCATCTCTATGGTCTAATTATTCTATGATTAAAGCTATGTTACGAATAAATAGCGACGTAGATATCAGCAAGCATTTTAAGCTCATTGCGTTTCTGAAGCGTCAAGGAGAAGGTTATCAACCCAAAAAATCAAAGATCTTGACCAGAGACCCAATTGAACAGTTTTTGAAGTGCGCACCGGATGACGAGTATCTTATGATGAAAGGATAATTTTGGAAATATTTGATGCCTGCCATAGAGATGAGCTTTGCTAGTTGACTCTCGAAAACTTGGAAATTGTGGGCACTTCCAGTTCAATATTGGTTAAGACAGATATCAAAACCAAGGTTCCACGAAATTTCACTACCGTTGGAGAATTTTATTTGGGTATTTACCGGAGATACATCAGGCATTTCCTAAAGTATGTGAAAGGCAAGTGTACAAAAAACCCTGTGGGAATAAATACGTTTGAAAAATTTCCTGCTGCTATTGCTAAATTTCTGCTTCCAAATTCTAATCTCTATACCGGATATTGTTTTCAGCGTTTGTCGGCAAGCTTACTAGCGGATAGTGGAGCAAATTTAACGACAATTAAGCGGCATGGGGGATGGAAATCTTCAACAGTCGCCGAGGGATACAGCAAAGATTCGTTGGAAAGTAAAAATTCGATTGCTCGAAAACTACTTTCAGTGCCATCAATATCAGTGGATTCTGCTCAAACGTCAACTAGGAATTCGGCCATTTCAGTTGATAGTGGTAGAATTGTAGGATTTAATTTTTCCAGATGTGTGAATTGTAATATAAGCATTCATGTTAATATTAAAAATACAAATTAACTGCCACAATTTGACATTCACTTTAAGGCAGTGTTAAAAATTGCATTTTTTACATGTTTGTAGAAAAACTACTTTTATTCTCAAAATCCAGCAATTTGTAAATGTTAATCTGCTTTTTTTTCTGTTCTATTTTCTCTCTGTAGCTATTTTTTTATAATATGAGGCAATTTTCTTCTTAAGAGTATTATTTATGAATAATTGAAGCAGTAAAACATACCATAAATTTCTTTAAAAAATGCGTTAATATTTAAATCATACCTTTGGAACTGTCACTAACTAAAATTTAAAAATTATATTTTTATTGTCGTACCTACCTACTGGTTTTCGATTTAAATATTTGTAATTTTGTAAGATGATCTAAGTAGCCTTCTTAGTTTAACCTTAGAAAACAGTTCTTCTTCAATGTTTAGGTATTCCTATTTACTTTAACTTTATATTAAGGTTACTTCAGATATACTTTGTACACCTTAAAGTTTGAAGGGGACGGAGGTGAGAGAGGCGAATGACAATTGAGTAAGAAATACATTCTTATCATAAATTTTACAAGATTTTAATTAAAGGATCTAATTTATCCGTAATGAAAGAAAATACAGAGAATATTTGAAATTCCAACAAAAGCATCTGCTGCAAACTTACCAACTTACGAGTATAAAGTCATATGCAGTCTCTTATGAGTTTAATTTAATTAAATTTAAAAAGCGGAATTTAAATTAAAACGGAAATTACACTTTCCATAGTGGAATCATCTTGACTCTATTGGGACGCGTAAGTAGGGAATTTTATCCGAACCCTACTGTATTCAATTTTTCCCATTTTTAGCAGCCGGTGTTTAGTTTGCATATCAGATGAGATTCGGGGCGCCATCCATTTTATTAAGAGTTTCAGGGTATTTCTTATCTTTAAAAATTTTGCAGACTTGTGTCCCATGCCATGCTATTAAACTTTTTAATCACATTTTGCTATATTTTAGGACATTGAAGTTAATAGCTATAGTATTATGCATATATAATTATTACTAAATTCATTTTTGAGATTAGCATCATTCTCTTTGCTATTCATTTTTTGAGTAGTGTAGAATATGTAGCTATATTTAAATTATGAAAGTCTTCTTGAATTAGTTATCTATTAGGTATAACTGGAACTGGTGAGTACTGGAATAATTTAACTGAAAAGATATCGGTAATTTTGTAAATAGTACCACCAAATAATGATTAAAATTTGCAGTATAATATTAGTACCAAACAAATACTGCTATAAGCAGATATTAAGGTACAAAGCACCTTAACCATTACCTCACGCAACATTGTCAAAAATCACAAAAAAAAACACGAAATTTTCTACCTTTCTTCAGTTTTTGGCAATTTTAATTCTGAAGCAGTAGTTTTTTCGATTATAACCACTTTTACGTTTTTAGAGTAATTTGCTATAATTTGAGCCCAGGACCGTCTCTGTAAACCCAATTGTTTCCGAAATACAGCTATTCAAAGTAAATTTTTTCGGAAATCGGAAATTACAATATTTTGTTGTTCTGTAGGAATTTCGACTCCGTAGGCATACTTTCTTCGATAAATGTCAAAGGTTACTGAACTAATAAATAAATTTGAGAGTGGGATAATCTGATTTTGACTTTGGCTCTTTGAAGTTCAATTTCAGTATAACCGAAATCTAATATTTACACTAAACTTTTGTTGCATTTTCGAGTAATTCACATAAAATATTAATTCATATGTCAAATTATATGCAAGCATCGATATTGCGTTTTTAGTGATATTTCATATGCCTAGGTATAATCAACGTTTATTAGTCATTATAAAATGTAGATAATTTTAAGGTTATTTTTCTGATCTAATGCGAAAAAATATAAAATATTGTGAATACAGGAAATATATATGTATATCTACACCTGTATTCGTTATTGAAAAAACAAACAAACATATAGATATTGCTAAGTAATTTATACTATATTTTGGTTTCAGTAATCATCAATTACTACATTATAGTTAACATTTGTTTGGAATTTGAGATATAGGATAAATATTTTATTGTTATTTATGTTTTATTAGAAGCATGTTGACTGAATTTATATTTAAAGTATAGATATAAAATAAATTTTATTTATAATACCACGATTAGTATATATTAAATTTTATTTCTGGATGTTAAAATAACATTCATCGATTGTTTTTGTTTTAAGTATCTATTCTACAAGGAAATATGGGGTCTTACTAAAACTTATCTAAGTTTTATGATTTGCCGTCTTAAAGTAAGTATTTATTTATGTTATCTGGATTAAGCTTTAGTATCTTTAAATGGCCGAAGTTCTGTCCTAGTACTTCTCAATTTCAAGTTGATAGTAGATGCAATATTTTAATAATACGTTTTAAAGTATTAATTTTTATTAAATTAATTTACATAAATAGATCGTAATACAATCAGATTGATTCTCAAAATTAGGTTTAGATTTGGAAATGATTTTTACTGTAGTATTTTATTTATCACGTAGACTTACGCAAGCATCTACATACAGGGTGGCCGGAAATGATGAGCAAACAATTCAGAGGATAATTCTGGACCGATGATACACACAATACTCGAAAAGTATGCAAAACTAGTTTTGAGTCCAGAAAATATAATGACAAAAATGGCATAATTCTACTTTTTAATTAATGCAACTATCAGAAAATGAATAGAACTAATTCTGGTCATTTCAAAATGCACAAAACTAGTTTTGAACAATTTATAATGCCCAGAACTAGTTCTCTGTATTTTGTAATATGCAGTAACCGTTTAAATGTATAATTTCAATCTTTTGAAGGTTAGAACTAGTTTGCATACTTTTTTCGGACATTGTCCGAATTCCAGTATTGTGTGTAACATATACATTAAGATGCAAAAAAGTTCTGGTATTTAAAAGAAACATGATGTACCATAAGTGGCGCCCTCTACTAGTAACGTCAAAATTAGAAACATATTTGAATTTCTCGTCCGCAAAAACCCCCGATTTACAAATTTTATGTAAATATTTGGATTTCTTAAGAAGTTATTTACAAATATCGAAAATAAAATTTTAAATGTAACACCTTGTAACTCCGTTAATAATCAGTTTTGGAAAAAATGTTATTGAAAGAGGTAGCATTTATTTTCGGTCGAGAATTATCCCATGAATTTTTTGGTCATCATTTCCGGACAACCTGTATAATTTCAAACTAGGTAGCTTTATTTTCTTTCAATGTATTAATTTATCATTTATCATAGTCTTTCATACTCGTCTTTTATATTTTTGTGAATGACAAGAATGCACTTCTAAATTACAATTTTCTTATATAGAGTGATTCAGAACTTTTCTAAAAAAATTGGGAATAGATGCGTCATAAAAAATGTAGTCAATATGAAAATAAAAATGTATAATTCTTATAGTTTCCGAAAAAAAAAAAATTGAGGTACTAGTAGTTTCAACCTTTACATCGCTGGGCTACTGTAGTGATGGAAATATTCGTTTTTCAAATATCAAAAGACTTACGTATAGCAACTCGCAGTTGATGGGTATCTTTTTAATTTATGGTAAAGTAAAAATGCTTTAGCAGAACGATTTCTCGGCAAATATGTGCCAAATGCAGCTACTTTTACAACAGTGTGCAGAAAGTGCAAGTGCAGTACAAACGCAGGCGTGATGCGGGAAATTTGCAATCAAATTTTGGAATGGATGGTGATGACGATCCAGGGTGTCCACGGCGTATTGCAGCAATGTAGCGTATCATCCGCGAGGCTCAATTATATCCGTACTATATACAGCATATCGAAGCATTAATACCAAGGGATTGGACGAGGAGAAACGGTATCATGGCCGCCACGATCACCTGACTTAATCATTTGAACTTATTTTTGTGGGGATATTTAAAATATGAAGTATATTGCACTGAAGTGGACACTATTGATGATTGCTGCTGTCAATAACTTACAAATTCAAAACGGATAAGAAGCAGAAACGTTTGATTTAATTTTTACAAAATTGTATTTGTAAGAGGCCCCTGTACATTCAATAATTTTTTTTTAGATAATTTCTGAATAACTGTATACACAAATAAATGATTTATTGCAAATAAATTATTTATTTGCGTAGATACAAAAATAATAATGTCGAATTAATAAATCATTACTAAAAAACGAGTTAATTGTCAAGATTATATAGGGTGTCCGTAATATGAGTGCCAATATTGAAAGGGCTTCGGTATCTAAAAGTAATAAACATCATATATGAAAACAATGCCTAAAACGAATATTTGTCTACATGTTTCAAAAATAAATATATAACTACTATAAAATGCAAAACTGTATTATAAAATTGGAAACTAAGATATCTACAATTAAGGCCCAACAAAAACTCTTTTAACGTAATTTGCTTTCTGTATGGTTATTCATGAAGTAAACAGCAGAGACTTTCCTAAAAGTTCTTAAAACTGTAACGTGCGACAACATTGCAACTCATTATCTGTAGAAGCTAACCTTAAATTGGTTGTGTATGCGTTTTGTTATTGGCTATTTGATGTTTTTGAGCGTACACAAATAAAACTGAAACTTTTTAGTAACCATGAGTTGTATGACATACCTACATACATATTAATTTACGACAAAATAACTGGACAGCATTTTCTGGTTGCACGATTAATCTTTTTCGCAACGGCAGTCATTTTAAAGATTTATTATAACTGTTTTAAATTTTATTCTGTGTTGTGTGAAAAACTCTAAAAAACACATTCACAATAAGTTTATTCAAGGGTACTTGTAATTATTATGTAGAAACACCTGCCATGGTAGGACTGCGACATTGTCACATAATTAAAAATGTTTACTGGCATAACTTTAATACCGTTGATCAGAGAAAAATATGTAAAATTAACTACGAGTACCTATATTTTATTTGGTGCACTTTGACATACAGCAAAATAAAGGCATTAATATTCCAGACACTCTGTATATTCTTAAAGTGATCTATTAAATAAATGTTATTATCACATTGGCATCAGAAGTTGAAAATTTATTTCTGAAATCAAAATTCACTAATTTTTTATAAACCAACTACATATCTCTAACTCAAAGCAAAACTACGTGCATACGTTGGTTAAAGTATGTTCTCTATAATATAAAAATTACTGCACTGATAAGTTTTTTATCAGTGACTGTAATACATTAAAAGTTGTCTTCAAAATTATTATTCAGCAAAAATTTGTGGAACACTTATCATATTTAAATTAAAATTTATGAAAGTCATTAAAATGTAAACTGCGCCTTGCTGTTCAGCCATATTCGGTGGTGTTCACGCTTTCAAAACTTGATTAAGAAAGGTAGATCCCTTACCTGTTAGCCCTGCCCAATTTTAGATCGTAAGCAATGCGAACTTTTTAACAAGTTTCAGGGGTTGAGTAGGTCGCAGCCCGGTCGAAACTTGTAAGAACTTTTCAGAACGATGCCTTTCCTGTTCCCAGATAATTTTTAAATTTTCAAGTCACGTGAAATTCCTGGAACAAAAATATATTTAAATTAAAAGTAGTAATTTAACCTGAATATAGATATATACGAATTATTAATATTTTATTTAATACTATATATATTGTTTCTTAAAATATTACGAAATAGCAGCGAGGTCATACACTGATAAAAAATGGGTGGAAATGTCCATGTTCTGTTATGCTCTTTTACATAATATTTATGAAATTTACGTTATAATATGTGTTTTTACGTAATAAAATTAGGAAGTTTTTATGTGATTTCTGTTGAACATGCGCAGAGGCAAAACACTCTAACCTCTAATTTAATACGTTGCGAACTTGCAGCTTGCAACAATTTAAATATTAGATACTTATACAATTCATAAATATTATAGAAACTGAAACGATACCTTGCTTGTATATATCTGCATCGAAATTACACCATTACATGTGAATTACCATACAACATTAATTTCAAACAAAATATTTATCTTTAGAACAGTAAAAATAGTAATTGCTTACAACAGATATTAACATTAGTTGTGGTTACGTTAATTATAAATTTACTGTAACTAAAATTGGAGCTAAAAGTATTTATTTAATTTTCACATAAATATACGTATATCAACATATCTACTAAAACCAAAGATGATGATGTTTTAAGAACAATTAAGTTGTATTTTCAGCAAAAATATTCAAGATATTTTATAATGCGAATGAAATACCTACATTGCAATAGAATTTTATATGATAGGTGAACAATACACTTTCACAAAGAAGGATGAAAAAAATCTTCCTACGCAGAAGATATTTCTGGTAGGTCTTCTTAACTATTTAGAAATAAAAATGTGACTCACATAGTGTATTTATTATTACATTTTAATAATAAAATGTACTATATTTTTAGTAATTTGTTGGTAAGAGATTATATTGATTTGCTTAAAATTGTACTTTTGCACATTTTAACAAGCAGAGATTTTTTCCCATGGCATTAAAAGTAAAGACTTCCTTTTTACAACTTCTTCAGTCAACACACTCTCCATGTAACTACAAAAATAATATCATACATTTTTAAATTGGCTTCCGTTACTCTATTCGGGTTAAACAAAATGTAAATATTTTAACTGACTGATGAACTTTTTGGTATATACATTTTTTAACATGGGGATATTGTTCCATTTTTTAACACATTGATATTCAGTCATATATGTGAAATAATATAAGCAATTGAAAAAGTTTTCTCTATGCATATTTTTCAGTGCTAGTTACAAAGACAAGTATATATGAAATATAAGAAAATTTAAATTATCTACAATTCCAACCTAAAAATTACAATGTATAAATCAATACAAATTATAGTGACGCAAATTTACGATGGAATTTAGCATAATAGTTGTAAAATCACATAACATAATATGGAATTTTATCCATGTTTATTTCTGTAATATTACAGTGTACTTATTTTATGTACAAAACTATTATGTAGTTTTACATAACTTTACGCTGGTCACAAATTGTCAACGTAAAGTTTTAAACTACAGACAAATTTTTAACAGTTCTAAGTATTTAAATTTTTTTTTTACAAAATTTCGTGTCTATTCAAATTTGAAATATCAAGTGCGATCATAAAATTTCATGTTCTAAAACAAACTTTCAAGCGTGAACATGGATTTTTGAAGTTTTCATTGAAATTTTTGAGTTTTGAGTGTCAGTATGAATATCAAGTGTAAGTATACAGGCTGTTTTGAGACTGAAACATGATCACTTGGGATTCAAATTTAAATCACATTCCATTTAAATGTTACTATTCAGTGCTAAATTCTGCACTTAAATTAAGTAAAAATATGAATCTCAAGAAACACTCCAATATATTAATTACATCTCAACTAAATGTCTTACTTATAAACCTATAGAAAAAAACATAATATCAAATGAAGTGATTGAATTTATTTTATAAGACTAGCTTTAGGAATGAAATGAATAAGTTTGTGATTACTACAAGACAAAATACAGTTTAATTATTTATGTTGTTAGTTCCTCCTGTACAACAATACGATCGATAAGATTTTATTTCTTTATTTTCTATTTAAGCAAGTACTGCTGTCCTCATTTATAAATTATGTAAATTGTTTTTCTAAATGAACATTCTTTGAAGCTCGATAAGCACTAAAGATTATTATTAATGTTTCAATTTATTTAATTAATGATAAAACTACCTGTCCTTTGATGATACTCCCAAGCCGATAATATCTAAGCTTGTCAAAGGTCGTCTTTATCTGATTATTCATATTTCCTTGCAACAACTCCATCAAATACCTAGTGTAACAGCTTTATGTAGGTACAGAACAGTAATTTCAAATAAAAATAATTAAATACATTGGATTTCTACGTTTCGGTTGAATGGACTTTTGAACTATAGATTTTGTCATAAGACAAGAGGCATGCATACATTTAAATACTAACTACACACGTAAATATACATACAGTGTGGGCCATTGAAAACTCTATTTGTTTCGTTTTAGCGCTAAAACTAAAATAATGATCGGTCTTCTCCACTTTTGTGGAGCTAACGATTCGAAGCTAACATGGAATGTTCATTTGAAGAGAAGACTAAAAAAGGCGTACATATCCTATGAGCAGTGCCGCAGGACCGTTGGTAAAACTTGGGGAATGAAACCAAAGGTGGTCATGTGGATATACATTGCCATTGTGAGACCAATGTTAGCCTATGGAGCTGTTGTCTGGTGGCCGAAAGTTCAACAGACGACAGCTAAACAAAAGCTCAGCCAGGTAAAAAATAAGGAAGGTGCAGGATGTGGGACATATTCCAGATTCTTACATATTTGATACCAGTGGGAAATTGATATGCATGCTTCCGTGGTACAAACGGTTTTAGGAAGTATAACCATAGCCGCCAAAGATATTGCCCGTAGACATACAACGGGCAAAACCATTAGAATCTACACAGATAGTAAACAATCACTACTGATCGTACGTAATCATAAGATAGCAACTAGATCATCATGGAAATGCCATCAGGCACTATTAGTGGCCTCAAACAACAAGAGCGTATCTGTATGCTGGGTAAAGGGTGACGACCGGTGCAATGGCAATAAAGTAGCTGACAAGCTGGTTAGGAGTGTATCGGGTCTCAATATTTTTGGATCTGGTCTCTCCAGTATGCTTGCGTTGTCAGCATTTGTTGAAATTATCAAAGAGGACACCAACAAAGCGTTTAGGAAACGTTGGCGTGAAACAAATGGCTATCAATTTGCTAAGGAATTCCTAGAGTACCACTGCAATGAGTACCTGGTTATGTCTAGGACAAATCTTCGCCTGGTGACAAGTATTCAAACTGGACACTGTTGGCTAAGGAAACACGTCTATTACATGAGAAAGTGCAAAACACTTCTTTGTAGTGGTTCCGAACAGGAAGACGAGACAATACTCCATGCCCTCTGTGAGTGCACTGCCATCTCGTCAATAAGAGAATCAGTGTTGGGAGAACGATGGTCTTCTATGGCTTACATTACATTGATCGCCCTGAGCAACGTCACCATCTTCTTCTACTAATTAGGTTGGTTGACGGCTCAGGTATATTGATCTTCTAATGGGAGGAGATACAAGGGGTCAATGGGGTCTATAGCCTTTTTGCTCAATTCCAGATTCCAGATAATGTAAATATTAACTGAAAAAATAAATATTGCATTTCTGTTGAAGGTATATATTTTATTTAATAGACATCCAGCATAAAAAATTATGTA
Organism: Monochamus saltuarius; assembly: GCA_025584915.1. Taxonomy (NCBI): domain Eukaryota; kingdom Metazoa; phylum Arthropoda; class Insecta; order Coleoptera; family Cerambycidae; genus Monochamus; species Monochamus saltuarius. The sequence continues at coordinate 25,083,122 of CM046726.1, read as the reverse complement.
AATAAAGTTTATTGAGTCTATGCTCAGTTCTGCTGAACTAGAACTAATTATAAAATCATTGCCATTTCTCTGAACGAGCTCCGCTCCGATTACATTTCTCCTATTTCGTCCATTATTTATTACTTAGTATGTAAAACTGGCCGTTTCTATACTTTATAACATCTGTCACTGTCGTGTGAGCTCCGAGGGGAATTGTAGTCGACCGATAGTAACCACCACCACAAGACTCTCAAATGCAAGAAAAGACATGATGTTGCCAGATCGAGCAAAAATAATACTTTAAAGAGACTGTTGTCTTGTTTCGCAAAGCATTTTAAAAACAAACATTTTCCAATTAAGAATTTTAGTTTAATTGAAGCTAAAATTGTTACCGGCCTACTCTATTAATATGTGACACTCTGTATTTATAACGCTAGAGGCAGACAGATTTTAGTTATCATTTTTAAATACTGCAAAGACAGAAATCCACAACATCTTACTAGAACAAATATATGTGAAAATAAATAGTGGTTAAATCATTACGATTTATCGTTACGTTACCCTAAGCTAAGCGTTGTTATTAACACTTTGTATTTGTCTTTTATTCTTTCTTCGACTATTATATTAAAGAAAATAATTTTTTAACTACCTTGACAAATTTTATTTATTTATCTCAGTGAAATAGAACTGAAACCTGTTCTGTGTAATATAAAAATTCATATTTAATGAAAAGTTATGACAGCAGAGTTGAAGAATTTTTTTATTAACAGGCGAATGAGATCGAATAAAATAAAAATTTTAATCGAATGTTTCAGTTGTTGTCCTTGTTCTCTCTGTTTGTAACAAATGAATCCTAGGTATTTGCTAATCTTGGCTAAGTACATTAATAAAAGAAACATATTAGATATTTTTGTTATTAAAATTATGTATTTTTTCTACGTTCATGCAAAAAACAATACTTTATTGAACTATATTTAGTGGAAAAGTGGTTCTTTATTGCACTAGTGCAATAAAAAGTTTATTGCATTCATCTGTCATTCTACTACAGCGTTTTGTCATCATGACAAACATAAACGTTAAAATCGACGTCACATTTTTCTAGACTTAGTGTCATCTAAATACCATCATTTTTTGGTTTTTGCATGAACGTAGAAAAAATATTGTATGCAACTCGTACAAAAAGTGCTTATTGCACTCGACGTACTGTCAATTTCACATCGCGTGCAATAAACACTTACTTTTTGCACTTGTTGCATAAATAACCATTTCTAAATACAATAGGAAAAAAACTATAATAAATGAACGTCCTACAGTTGAATAAAGTATTTGTATTTATAAAAGGGTTTTATATATAATTATAGCTTCAAAAAATTGAGTAATTTTAAACTAAAGAGTGTTAATGAGCCAATAGCATTCGATATACAGGCTGTTGAATTAAATATATGTACAAATACAGGGTGATTCAGAATTTACCTGAAAAAATTTGGGAATAGACGCGTCAAGAAAAATGGAGTCAGTGTCGTAAAAAAATTGTTTCCGAGTAAAACATTATTGTAGTTATAGTATTTTCAACCTTTACATCACTACTGCAGTCTCTAGACAGGCGATTCCGAATATTGAAATCCAATTACTTTTTGCAGGCACTAAAATTTTTGTGACGCCACTCATTATATTAGCTTTTCATGTGTCAAAAATGGCTTACGTGTGTAGCCGACTCAGGCGGCTAGTCAGACGCCAGCGTAAACTTGAGTTTTAGAGAGTTAAGCAACCAACAATAATTTGTTGTTATAATTGAAACCGAGTTGAAACTTTGTGTTTACGTTTGTGATATTTAGTTTTTCTTCAGTTTTTAGGGCCTGTTTTTTCAAATTTAAACGTTTTATAGTAATGAAATGAAATGAAGATGAAATTTGTATCGGGTACAGACATTTTCCTATACCTAATAATGTTCGTTTCGGTTTGTTTTTCCAGATCATCGGACAAGATTTTATAATTAATAACTGTCGTGGGTGCATTCAAAGGTTTCTATTATTTATTAATAATCCTTTCGTTCGATTTTCTTAGAATAAATGGGAATTTTATTTAACTGTACTATGCAAATTCTGTGTTTTAGTGGGTAATCCTCACTTTAAATATCAAGCTAGAATTCAGAAAAAAAATATCCTGAAGACGTGGTTAAAATTTTTGTTATAGTTAACCCTGTATAATTCTAATTTCGATACAGTGTGAATTGTATATTTTAGAAACCTACCAAAATATTTTGAAAAATTAATGTGTTGCCCTAGTTGTACAAAAACCTGATGGTGGTATATAGTTTTATAAAAATAAATATGATATATTGTTAATGTCCTTAAACTTGTATTTAGGAAGGAATAATCGGAACACAGGACAATATAGTTGATGGTCTAGATTTTCTAACTAAGCCTTAAGGGTCTTAGTTAGAAAATCTAGACCATCAACTATATTGTCCTGTGTTCCGATTATTCCTTCCTAAATAAAAATAAATATACGCTTCTACTAAATTGGCGATCTTTAAAATAGAGTGATCTAAATTCTGGTGCATTTTCCTGAAATATAAATTTATTAAAATGTTGTTTCGGAATTTTAATTTAAATGGCAAAAAATAAATAAATAATCTAAATTCTATTCTGAACGTAGGCATACTGAAAGTCATAACTTTAAACATAAAATTTAGTAGGTATTTAAAGAGGAACATATTGGTACTGATTAATTCAAAACATGAATAGCAAATGCAGTTAAGTCATAAAGCTAAAATAAACCGACAGTTATTTGCAAATGATGAGCAGTGACAGCAATTTATGATAGAATTATGCAAAATTGTTATTTAAGCGAGGAGCACAGGGAACCACGCCTGTCTGGCAAAATGACGTTATTGTGCAAGTTAGCAATTATAATTACTTACAGCCGCTGCCCGGAGGGATCATGATTCTTGTAATTAAGTTTTCAGCCCAGTTACATGACGTTTGCTAGCCATCCACCCTTGAATTCAGAATTTCAGAAATATTATTGTCCCTGACGCGATCATTCACGGTGAAACGACTTGCAAATTAACAAAACTCCATCCGTCAGGGGACCTGTAACAAAGTAAACAAAACATAAACTGATGTTGAAGTAGAGCCATTCTCGACTACAGATAAAATTGAATGGGCTTTAAATGAGGCTCTCGTATTGTAATGATATTTCTAAAGGAACAAGGTGAATAATTTTGTCGACGAATAGATGCATGTATAAGAGGGTTATATTTCTTAACAATTTTCATTTTTAACATAGCACTTTATTAGAGTTATTTAAAGGAATCATCCAAATTAAATAAGTACATTATTTAAATTTTGGTGCGTCAAAAAGATTTTTAGTTTTAAATATCTTAAGTTAAGTTCGTTATGTCTTAATAGTGTAGTAGAGAAAAACACCGGCCACCAAAAATGTTGTATACTGTTATTCGAATATATTTGTAACATTTCCTTTGGCACGTTGTGAAGATGTATCTGTTTAATATACCAAATAATGTGTTCGCATTTTAATGAAACATCGTATGGTAATTAGAAAACTTCTCTTGTACTTTATTTTTATTACAAAACCTCTATTTTCAATGGTTTGTATATTGATTGTCATTCATCTCAATGGAAGACACAGTTTCAAGTACTATGTATTTTTTATATTATGTACCCTATAACTCTTAACACGGAATTTATATTTATTGTTTATTCAATGATTATAGAATCACCTGCAGGTAGCTGCGAGCTTAACTCTATCGAACAATGGAATCAGTTTAAGAGAAGTATTCATCCCTGTCCTGAGTTATCTGAAAGACTGTTTTAGTTGCATTTTGCATTGCCTCTATTAAATTGTAAAGCTTATCAGTTCGATACTACGCCCACTGCATATTGTTATTATGGAAAGAGGCGGTTATATGCGTTATTATAGATTGTGATACGTGCGCTATTTTACGTATATTGAAATACAAATTTGTATACTTTGTTTAATCATTTACATCAACTGTGTAAAACGGAAACAACTACTTTGCGGGCTAATGCCCCGACCAGCATTGAATTACCCCCGAAAAACCTATAACAAACAGCCAAAGTCAGTGGTCATACATACCTGTTTCGAGCTCGAAATCGGTATACTATAGCTGAGGTAACTGATGACAAATTACACTGGCTGTTGCCACTAGTGGCTACTAGATGTAGCTTGCTACATTTCGCGTATTCATGGTCTCTTCTGTCGGGTTAGACAGAGATAAAGCAGCCAGTTTTATCTGTCAGTTATCTCATCTATGACATACTGATAAGATCTAATAAGCTCAAAACCGGTATATGCCTGATGATTGCTATTGTTTTTTCAGGTGTAATTCAAGGCATTAGCCCGCAGAGTAGTCGTTTCCTGAAATTTAGTTTTGAAAATCAAATATCGTTATTGCCGACACGCGATAAAGATCGACGGCTTTCAAGTTTCAATAGTACCTACAGCATGTAGGCTTGCTACATTTTGCGTAATCAACTGTATATGTTTTTTAAGATATTGAAATGAATAAAAAAAAGGAGGTTAAATGTTATAGAATGATCCATTAAGCGATTAAGTACTTCTTTCTGTAGCAAATTTTGCTGTTAAATTTTTATTTTAGATTTGTCTGAGTTTGTTAACGTACCTACCTAAATATGTGGTATCAAAGAATGTTAATAAGAATTGTAGGAAAATTGATATACTCGTATATTAGCTTAAATACCTTTACAATGCAGTAAAAAGTAACATTATTTATTCACACCCAGTATAGTAAACGACGTCAGAGACCGCGTAATTGATCGCTTTTTGAGATGTAGCTTAAGTGATATTTCTATTTTTGTAAAGAAAATGTTTCTTCAGTTTTTGCATGAAATCTTTCAATGTTTCACAGCAAAAAGTGCATGTAAAAAATAAGATAATTTATAACATAGATATGCGTATTTAAAGGGCTTCCATGGCTATAATATCTTTAGTCTTTAGACAAAAATAGTAATTTGTCATAAATAGCAGAGTTACGAAGACCATAAAAATGAAAAACTCCCTGTCAAGGTACTGGGGTTCAGTTTTCACCGTTAAAATTTTCTGCAAAATAAGTAAATAATAAGTGACATTTCAACTTTCTTCTCTGGAAATATAAGTAAACTATCCAAAATTCGTTCATCCTGTAAGTACCTACAGCTTCCATTCTGCAGATTTAATACTGTCACGGATTTCCCAATCCGTCTTTTCTCTTACTTCCAGAAAAACAATCCGTTAATTAATTACTTCTTTATTAACTACTGAACACTACTAATTACAGGTCAACTAAACACTTATTTAATTAATCGCTATCTAAATCACTTTGATATCTCCAACTAAACACTTTAATTCAGACTGTAATACAAGACTTATACAAGACTAACTAACTCGGCCGTTTATTCTTCTTTTATAGACCCAACGAATATTCCAGGTATATTCCAGTATCTCTAGATCCCTTTTCTCGTACGACTGGAACGCTTCTCGTCGATTCCCGATTTTTCCAGGCCGATCTCGATCACTGCATGTTGTTTGTTTACCAGAATAGAGTAGGGGCGATCGGGGCAAATTCCGTGACACTGCCCCCTCCTTAGGACCGATCGTCCCGATCGGATACACCTCTATACGGGGACAGACGCTCCAGATGGACGACCTTCATCTTACTCCTGGGAGTCCTCTGTATCCGGTATACGACATCATTGATTCTTTTAATGACGGTGTAGGGGCCCTCCCAACGGTTCTGTAGTTTAGGCGATTTTCCTTTCTTCCGCGTGGGGTTGTACAGCCACACCAGGTCACCTTGTTGGAATCCGACTGTATTGGCCCGGATGTCATATCGAGTCTTCATGCGATCGCTCTCTAGTCGCATTCGAGATCTGACTTGATCGTGTACGGCTGCTAGTCTTCGTTCTAGCTCATGGGTGTAAGTGTCTGGCTCGGTGGGCTGTTCCGCAGGACGACCAAATACCAAATCTGCTGGAAGGCGAAGCTCTCTTCCAAAGATGATCTTTGCGGGAGTCTTCCCAGTAGTTTCATGGACAGCTGAGCGGTAAGCTAACAGGAAGAGTGGAATGAGCTTGTCCCAGTCTGTTTGGTTCTCGTTCACAAACATCCTCAGATTGGTTTCTAGTGTGGCGTTGAAGCGTTCCACCATACCATCTGACTGGGGATGCAGTGGGGTGGTCCTGGTTTTCCGTATTCCCATAAGCTCGCAGACCTTTCGGAACACACCTGATTCGAAATTTCTGCCCTGATCTGAATGCAGTTCCATGGGCACACCAAATCTGCAGAACAGGTTGTTGACTAGGGCTTCTGCTACGGTCGTGGTCTCTTGATTGGGAAGAGGGTATACTTCCGGCCATTTGCTGAAGTAGTCCATGGCTACTAGCAGATATCGGTTGCCACTTTGGGTTTTCGGAAATGGGCCAGCGATATCAATGGCAATCCTCTCGAACGGTGCTCCTACGATGTACTGGCGCATTTTGCCTCTGGAACGGGTCTTCGGTCCCTTGCTGGCTGCACATACGTCACATTTTCGGCACCAATCTTCTACATCCGTCCTACAGCTCAACCAGTAGAAACGCTCCCTAATCTTCTGTAGAGTCCTATTGATACCGAAATGTCCACTCCCAGTACCTCCATGTACTTCCTGCAGCACTTCCTTGATCCGGGACCTCGGAAGTAGTACTTGTTTCTTGACCTCCGTTCCGTCATTGTTCTCCCATGCTCTTTTTAGGACACCGTCTTCCAACACCAAGGAATTCCATTGAGCCCAATAACTCTTTAATGTTGGGCTTTTACTGCTGACTTCAGCCCATGAGGGTCGGTTGTTGGCTTCTTTCCAGTCTAGTAAGGGCTTGATGTCACAGTCAGCTTGCTGGTCTTCCCGAATCGCCACTGAACTCCATCTGTCTTCAGGTTGGGCTGCTACCACCTTGCAAGGAACAAATGATATGTCCTCTTTTCTTTCGAGACTACCACAGTGTTTGTTGCTGGTCGGACAAAGTCTAGAAAGAGCATCTGTGTTTCCATGTTCCTTGCCTGCCTGGGAGTCGCGCCATTGCCGATCCGCGACTGGCGCCCTACACTGTCCCTTTAGGTGACCCGCCCGCCCACAGTTCCAACATTGAAGTGGGCGTTCTCTTCGTCTATCGGGTTGTCCTGTTTTTGGTCTGGTAGTTACGCTGAATTTATCAATGGCTTCCTTCAGTGTTTTGATTAACTCTCCCTTTCCCGTACTGTTGCTATTCGCACTAATGGTTCGCACTTTAACATGTTCCCTGGAGACTGCCGCTTGGGAGTCGCGCCTTTGTTGATCTGCAACTGGGGCTCTACACTGCCTCTTCAGATGTCCCGTCTGCCCGCAGTTCCAACATTGAAAAGGGCGATCTCTTCGGCTTCCAGGTTGTTCTCTCTTCGGATTGGTAGTTGGGCTGAGTTTCTCAATGACCTCCTTCAACGTTTTGATTATGTCTCCATTTCCCATATTATCGCTGTTATCACTGATGGCACGAACTTTAACATGTCTACCGGATGCCATCTTTGCTGCCTCAAATTCCAGTGCATGCGAAAGAGCGTCATTCAACGTTTTAGGTCTAGCGAGTCGTAGTGCCTGCTGTGTTTCGCAATCTCTTAGGCCGTCGATAAACACTTGGATGGAGAGCTGGTCTACAAATTCGGACGGGGCTGTTGGATATGCCAATCGAACCAGTCGAGCAACGTCTGCCTCAAAGTGTTGTAAATTCTCTCCACTCTGCTGGTGACGATTTTCAATTGTGCCTGGTACACTTGCTGCAGGTGCTTATCACCATATCTCATTTCCATATGCTGTTTCAGAAGGTCATAGTTACTCTGCTGCCCAGCAGGAACTCCTTGCAAGACGTCAAGAGCTTCCCCTCGTAGAGCAACTATTAAAGCAGTAGCCTTTTCACAATCAGACCATTCGTTTGCTGCAGCTGCTGCTTCAAACTGACGCAGATAGACATTCCAAGAGACCTTGCCGTCGAATTCAGGAGGCTTTGTTTTCTGCGTTCGGATAACAGATCCTTCTGATTTTATTACGCCTTCCTTTCTTATGTTGTCTAGCTTATGTCGGAGTTCTTCACAGGTTTCTCTAACCAAGTTTATTTCTTCGTCTATTTCCTTTTTTTGTGCCAATAGTTTCTCTTCTACTTGTGTTTCTACTTTATGTGACTGCTCCAATTTTTCTAACTTTGTCTGCATTTCTTTCGTCTGGTTTTCCATTTTACGCCCTTGTTCTTCTAATTTCTCTTGCATAGTCCGTCCCTGTTCTTCTAATTTATTTTGCATCGTTTGTCCTTGTTCTTCTAATTTCTTTTGCATCGTCTGTCCCTGCTCCTCCAATTTCTTTTCTAATTTTTCCTGCATCGTTTGGGACTGATCTTCGATTTTATGCCCTTGTTCTTCAAATTTCTTTTCTATTGTTTGTCCCTGTTCTTCTAATTTTTCTTGTGTTGTTCGTCCTTGTTCTTCCAACTTTTCTTGCATCATACGTCCCTGTTCCTGCATCGTTTGCATCATTTCTAACAGCTTTGCTAGTTGCGCATCCATGTTGCCTTGACTTCTAGTTACAGGCATTCACTCTATTTGGAAAGTTCTAGAATGTCCAGGAATGTGTTTGTAAATGTCACCGTTGACTTCCTTACAATGATACGAGTGCACTGATATGCCACACTTGGGTCTTTGTCTCACTTCGGTAGAAAGTTCTAGAATGTTCGAGATTGTCCTTCGCGAATACCACCGTTCACTTCCTTAAGTGACGACGAGTGCGGTGATGTGTCACACTTATGTCTTTGTTTAACTCCCGTATAAAGTTCTAGAATGTTCCAGATTGTCCTCCGCGAATACCACCGTTCACTTCCTTTCGACAAGACAAGTGCGGTGATATATCACACTTCGGTCTTTATTCCACCCACGCACAGGGTTCCAGAAAGTTCTTCCAACTTCCACTTAAACCCACTCACGCACAGGGTTCCAGAAAGCTCCTCAAACTTCCAGTTAAATCCCACTTTGTGAACAGGGTTCCAGAAAGCTCTTGAAACTTCCAGTTAAATCCACTTCCGACACCAAATTGTCACAGATTTCCCAATCCGTCTTTTCTCTTACTTCCAGAAAAACAATCCGTTAATTAATTACTTCTTTATTAACTACTGAACACTACTAATTACAGGTCAACTAAACACTTATTTAATTAATCGCTATCTAAATCACTTTGATATCTCCAACTAAACACTTTAATTCAGACTGTAATACAAGACTTATACAAGACTAACTAACTCGGCCGTTTATTCTTCTTTTATAGACCCAACGAATATTCCAGGTATATTCCAGTATCTCTAGATCCCTTTTCTCGTACGACTGGAACGCTTCTCGTCGATTCCCGATTTTTCCAGGCCGATCTCGATCACTGCATGTTGTTTGTTTACCAGAATAGAGTAGGGGCGATCGGGGCAATCTTAGGCAATTCGCGGTGCCACAGTCGTCGGTTTGGGAGTGAGTGGGGCAAATTCCGTGACAATACATTTGTAAGGTCGGTACAGAACATTGGGAATAGTTTAACAAAAAAATGTGTTTGTTGTCATTTGATGAGTTTAAATACTCGATTTCTTCAATTTTCACACTAATGGTAAAATATACACGTTGATTCAGAACTTTCTAAACACATTTTTTGAATGTACAGGACACTCTTACAGATACAATAATTCTGAAAAAATAAAATCAAAAAGAGCAGTTTAAAAATAATTTAAAAATTCACTTCCGCACAGCACTGGAAACTGATCCACTGTAAGAAGTATAATCGGCGACCGGACAACAAATTGAAAAAAATTTCCAAGGATAGAAATAAATTACATTTTACAACACGTTTTATAGTGCAGCAAATTCAACTGCTTTTACTACTATTGTTATTAATTATTAATAGAATTAATTTGTGGTTTTAAATAGTATCTAAAATAGCTTGACATACCTGATGTTACAATTAGAGATTCTGCAAACTAACACAAATGTTTCTGTTTCTTGTCTAAATCCAAATGATTAATGTCAGGAGATCGTGGCGGCCATGGTACCGGTCCTCCTCATCCAATCCCCCGGTATTAATGCTTGGACACGTTGTACATGGATCACTATAAATTAAAACGATACCCATCAACTACGAGTTGCTATACGTAAGCAATTTTTGATATTTGAAAAATTAATGTAGGGTAAAGTCGCCCATGTTGAACCGGCTCCCAAATTGAACCTACACTAGTTTGAGCTGCTGCAAAGAAATTAGCGCCATCTGCATACCAGATTTTAAAAGAACCCTTTTAGTGAACCTAAATTCGGTAGTACACTGCACGATGGCGATTCCCAAATTCTGCTTGCCGTGCATAGTTTTGCCAGATCTATTCGACTATAATATTTGTGTGTGTTTAGCTAAGGAATTCCCACTGAAATGTAATTTTATATTATGATGACTGGAATGCGCTAAAAGCTGCGCGAATGGATTATTTATGATCAGCGGCATATTTTGTTTTGTGCCTCTAGCAATGACGGAGCAGTAGGGGCTTAGCTGATTGTGAATTGAAATGAAATGGAATTCTGGATGTGAAGAATTATTTTGTGCTATATGCTGGTTAATTTTACAGTCCCTTATAAAACATGGCATATTCCAACAATAACACCTACAAAAATACACAAGGAATACCATTAACGAGATACAAGATAAAAGAAGAAACCACACTGTACGCCAATGACTTGTTTACAAATAAAATAATGGCAAATTAAGAACACAATTCATATCGTACGTGCAGATGGTTGTCTCTCTCGCACCCACGTACATAACCAATGAAGTATGTCTTTGCTGAGTTTCATGTGCCTCCTTTTGTCTGCTCCTAGGGTTGGTACCTTTATTTGGATGCGCAATGGGACTAAACGCATTCCATATCGTACATTTCAGTGGGAATTCCACAGCTATTAAGCAAGGTATGATAAGTAAATAAATACTTGCATCACAAAAAATTAATATGATAAGGAATCGCATATTTGAACTTGCCTAACCAGAGACTAGCAGACCAGCGATGTAAAGGTTGAAATTACTAGAACTTCAAAACTTTTTTTGTCGGAAATTTTTTTTTTACAATATTGACTCGTTTTTCATGACGCATATTTCCAAATTTTTTTAGATAAGTTCTGGATCACCCTGTATACTAAAATTAATCAGATACCGATATTTATTTTGAGCCTCAAAATATACCTACGCTTAGCAAATTTATTAAGTCAATATTTTATTAAATACTGCAAAATATTGCAATTTTAACATTTTATTTGTCGATGTTGAATTCATGGTATTTACATTATTCTGAAAAACTAGTGACATATTATTCAGAATACGCATTTAAATTTAGAACATGTAAGTATGCGATAGGTATGCATTGTTATATATGAATATAAAAAATTCGCAATTGTACATAGACAGTAGCGTCATGGCCGTGTAGCCGTAGTAATACAGATGGCTGGCCATTGTGTGGGGTGATGATCCGTTTTATATGCAGCATCGACCCTTCTTGGTCGATCCCATCCCTATCAGAGCAATATTTTGGGCATGATCTTACTCGACCGAGGGTTATGCTGGAATATCCTCCCCTAAATATATGAATATGATGGCTCCTGAATCATAATCTATAATGTTCGCGTGATGGGAAATTATATTTATTGTTGTGGGATCTCACTTGATATTACTCCGCTTATGACACATGCAACCTGTCGTATTTACGATTAAAGTGGATATAATGCATTTCCGTAATTGTAACATTTGTATGATAATTGCACAATAGCAATTAGGGCAAGCTTCGTGCACATAATTCTCAGTATAGTTAATGGCTATATCATGGAATTCATATTGTATGCAGCGATAAATAATTCTTTTTATGACTGAATTTAATTAATTTGATGGCGGATTTAATTTGTTTGATGTGTACTGGGTAGTCTATTGTCTATGGCTACAACAATTTACATAAATATGAAGTATTGAAATAGTTTCACTTTGCAAACTAATCAGTTTTTTTGGTGCTTTGAAAAGGCGTTACTGGTAAATTGGAAGAATTAGATGTTTCAAGTATAAAACTAACAAATTATAGGTTAAAATTTAATAGATACTTATAACACTAGGTTATAAAAAACTACCAAAATACTCCACCTCCATAAGGTTCCACTAAATTTAATGTTATCTGGCAGAGGTACTAATTTTTTCATTGAAGTTACCTATATAAATCTTTATTTTAGTGGCGACTCTCTTAAAGTTTAGGAGTTTATTGTAACGCTCACTGCTAAGAGCTTTTCCTAAATTAAAACTCATCAACCTCCATATTGGTATATCTGATAGGGCCATCGTAATCTTATATCTATTGATGGAACAGACAACCATACATTTTGTAGGTTAGATGACCATATCTATAAAACACAAATATTCAAATGTTTCGTACACTATAGATACATATTTTATAGTATTAACCTTACTATAAATATATATCGTTCAAAACACAGAGATTTTTCTAAACGTAGCAATACACTATTTTATTCTCTAATTGCAGCAACCATAGTGTTCAATAAATAGTATCTAATTGTAACAATAGACTAGGATTGCTACGATTACAAAAAATATTAGAACAGCGTTAAATATAAAAAAAATTTTACAATATCAGAAGTTGAACATGCTGAATTTAGTGGTCAGTGAAGGTCTCTATATTGAACAGTTTATATGAGGGTATTTAATTACCATGCATATTGTAAAAGTTAATTACAGTGTAAAGAATTGTCCTTGCGAAAGAAATACAGCTTAGAAAATAAATTATTAACTATGGTCATCTTAACTCTCATTCAATAACTAATACTTCCAATCATATAGAGAAAGATGATCAATTATGGAAAAAAATCTATCTCATCTACACAATAAAACTGTATTTACGTTATTACAAATTTTAACATTTATTTAAAAAAAAGATAAAAGAAATTATTATTAATATTGGGAGCATTTTTATAATTTAAGTCGTAGTGATGTTCAGTTTAGAGAATTCGAAAGAAAATGGTAATGGCCGTTGTATTTACATAACACGAGTTTAGAATATAAAGAACATAGCTAATCAATTAAAAAACGGCAAGCCGGAAAAATAATAATAGAAATCTTTTATTTGTAGTATTTATTAATATTATAACATACATTACATTCATCAGATTTGATAAGAAACTGTATTTAGTAGAAATCTCGATAACTTTTGTAATATCCACGGAAGAAGATGGAAGTTCTTAGATGTAATAGTATGCACCATAAATTGCCTAAATAAGCAGAAGCATATGTTTTCAACGACTTTAAGGAACACGATCGTACTTCTTGGGAGTTGCACTGGTTAAATTAGTTAATATATTCTAGCAATATTTCTTATTAGTCAAGGGCAGCTGCTGCGTACGCATATTGTTACATTGTAAAACTTGCTGCAAAACGAAGTGCTGTATACAGAATTAATTTACGCTGCTGGGGTAAGATGATATAATACCCATTAATTTAGCTTTCTACAATAGGTAAGTGTTAGGGATTATTATATAGCAAGAGAATAAGCACACATAGATTGTAGTTCTTATAGCTGGTTTAGTAAAAATTTAAAAACTGAAATCAAAATTTAAATAGAGTAATCTAAATTGGTCTAGACTATTAGAACAAGAAGAACTGAACGATGATTTTCTTACACAAGAAAAAATAAATGAATCACCCGATTATCGATTTCGTTAAGTGAACAGTAGGGACTAAAAATAATGTAACTAGGGATGTGTTAATTAAGAAGGGGAATATATTAGATTGTGTCAAAGATAAAATTATCGTTCGATCAGTGACATGTATGTAGGTGTAAAATTGAATTTATAAGAACTGAGGGTAGTAACTTTAGCTAGACAAGGATCAAACGATATATTTAAAAGAAATTCTTTGTTGAAACTGAAACACCACTATACATTACATCATTATATTTATTTATGAAATTCCAAAAATTTGTTTTTTTGTATTTTATACAAAACTCTGCGTAAACTCTGCGTCGTAAGCATCGCTTAGATGTTTAAAACAAATGTTGACGTCTTATAACAAGAAATAGCCATTTCAAACTGTTCCTTTAACATTTGGAAGACTTTTTCAAGATGGTATATTTTTTTACTAAAATTCTCAAATATGATAATTTATAGCTTATACTTGTTTATTTTTATACCCCCTCTACATGAGGCTACTTGTAAGCTAGTTATGCAAGTTATTGCTGGTAAGTTAGTGATTCTACCTCCATGTAAAGAACTAGCTTGGCTTTTACACTATCATTTAAGCCAGGATAGGATTAGTGTTTGATGAGGCAATAAAACTTGCAAAATTTGATTTTTTTTGTTTTATCTTGCAAAACAAGACCAGAGAGTCTTTAAATTCTTGTTCTCGCCCGATTTTGCAAAATGAAGTCTCATATTGACCTGTGAGTCTCGCAATTCAGCAAGACTCTTGCGTAATTCTTGCAAATGAGAAATGTGGAAATTTATTACGAATTTTGTAGCAGTAGTGGTTAGGTACTCTCGGTTGGCTATGGCTCATACGTAGCTATTGATATGGTGGATCATCGACAGTGGTCGATTGGTAGATGTTACACAGTATAGAAACGGCCAGTTTTACATAACTGACAATTTTTAAAATTTTCATTTTGAACCTGTTATGTCCTTCGTTATCTAAAATTGTTGTATAGTTGCATTCAATATCATTGATTTTCCAGGCATGAACATTATTATTTCGTTGTAATATGTTACTGGTTTTAAAAATTTCAATTTATTGAATACTTAACTTTTTTGCAGTAATAAGTAAGGAAAATGAACTGAGAGTGATTCTGGATTAGACGACCTCACTTATGTAGGGTAGCTGACATAGTATTTCATAATTTACTATTAATTAAATACAAGTAGGTAAATCGAGTAAGGTAATGAGAGGCATTTGGTCGTGTCATCAACTTAGTTTAACAACAATATTTATATTAAACGGTAAAAAAATTGTATCTCAAGAAAACTGTATTAACTATAAAAAAATATGGAAGGCAAAAACACTTAATATAGAGTATTTAAGTTTATTTCGTGTTCCATAAGTCACAGTGACGAATGGTATCATTAGAGTACCAAAGCATGACAGATTTTGATTGGTCATACAGTCGAAGAAGATTCGCCGTTACATTAAACGAATCGAAAAAATTGCGAAAGAAATTTTCGAAAATTTAGAAATTCGTTATCTTACTTGATTGCATTGTTATCTTACTCTCTCCCTCTATTAGGTACTACATAAATAAATTAAAAATAAGAAAAGAAGCTCCAGTGGTCCAATATTAGAGTCTTTTTCTAATTGCTAATTTTTAATAAACATCTTAAAATTAAGAGAAATAAAAAAAACTGTCATCCATTGCGTCGTTCTGCACTGATGATAATTTAAAACTTATAAAAGGCTTGTAGGTATACTTTAAAAACCTGTAAATGATATATGATATTTTAATGATAGGTATCTCACCTATATCTCACATACTTTAAAAATTCTCGTAGGTAATATGAGACTGAAACTTTATTTGAACTCTAAGTTTTTTCTGGTAAGTATTTTCACTTTTAGGTATTTTCTTAACTTTGATAGTTTATCGTTACTACTTAGTATTTATTTAAGGGTGCTGCATCCTTGAAAAAGTGTTTTTTACAAATACAAATAATGTTAGACATTTAAGAATAATAAGAGTATAACAAATAACATGAATGTTATTTTCGGCCACCTTTCGAATACATATACAAAGGTACCGAAGTAAAACGAATAACGACAGAAAGCGGTCTAACCAACAAATTTTTAGGTACAGAAATCTTTCAAAATACGTATTTTTTAAATTTAACTGTAGATGAAAATATCTTAAAATAAGCTTTCATAGTTCTGCATATAGGAATGTATATTTTTGTTTATAAATATGTGAAAATAATTGCTAAAATGTGAGAAAAAGTAGCAAAATAAAATTTAAAAGTTATTATTTTATTTGAGGTGAATTTAAATAGTAAAAGTGGATAAACAAAACAGCAAGAATATTATTTTTAATATTACTTTTGTTCTACGTGTTTTATTTTCTGTACCTAAAAAACACCATATATTTGATCATTTACATCTGTAAACTGAATTCGATTCTGTAAAGAATATCATATTTTGGAACAGTTTATAAAAATACAAAATGAACAAAATAAGTATCCATGCAAGTACATGACACAATGAAATGAGAATAAAGCTTTTATACTTTTCATACTTTAATTAATTATATTTTAATTAGTTTATGAATTAATGTCATTAATACACTGATAAAAATTAATCGCAATATTACACGGTGGATTGTTGGTTATGTATTGCCTAGGTCAATAGGGTCAAATAACACACTAAAATGTAATATTACAACTGTACCTAATTGAAAATTGCTACTTTTTCAAAGTAAAACCATGCATTTGTGCACATGTAATTTTACATGAAAGATGTAAATGTACGGTATTCTCATGGAGATTCTTGTAATACGTATGGATTAGATATTTTTTACATTTATGTATGTGTAAGCAATAATTTTGATCAGTGTAGGAGGGCAAATATATTTTATTATAATTATTACATATATTTACAAAGCACAAGAATCTGTTTCATTCCGCATTATGCACCTATACAAAAAATAAGTTGTTTATTTTTTATACTTAGATAGTAGGTATAGATATAATAGTTTTGTTTGGTAATCGTTATGTTACTCATTGCCATAGTGAAATAATCGAACATCTTGCATTTTCAGTATAAATCTAATATGTCACCAAAAGATTAACTTATTTGATAAAGAAAACCTATATATTTTTTTGAAATTGACAAACATAAATAAATACCTGGGTGTATAATTTATTAGGTATTGGGATTGATCAGCACCAATTTCAGATTTTCTTTGTTATTTACTTACAAATCACAACACCACTTAATTTCTGAAACTGAAATATAAAAATTGCACTGACCTGTTCATTTTTGCACACTGCAGAAATGCAATTTCACAAGGTGAGCTGTTGGCAAGAACTGACGAGTGAAGAGAAGGGTTACAAAAAGTACCTACCTACAAAATAAATTGCACATTTGTCCTCGATTATTACACCTCTAACCCGTTATAAATAAGGTTTTTTATGTCTTCTTGGTGAAGGATTAGGCCAGTTATCCTATTCTAGTTTTTTAAACCATAAAAAACCCTTCCTTCAATAAAGTATTTACGTTAGCATTTGAAGGTCTTCAAACGATTACGGCTATTTGAGTTTAGTGGGGCTGTAAAGGTTAACGTGCAATAAAAAATGTAATGTCGGTATTTTATTCTCAAATCGTTATATTTGATGATTTACCCGATGCAGTATAAAACTCAATAAAGTAGCGATTAAAAGGAATACCTAAATACGAAAATCTCAAAGTATTAGTTCCCCAATCAATGATTTTTTGTTGTACAGATGTAGTATTTAATTTTCTTAAGCGAAGAATTCTATTAAACAAAAAAATTGTAAAACATAGTATGCGTAGTTGATATCTGACTTTTTCATTTCTATAGAATTATTGTAATGGGTCAATTATGATAATACCTCCTTTTTCATATAGTTCTAAAACTGTTTAGTTTCTATCGTATTTTCCGTGTAACCAAGGTTTTTTTTTATTAAGAATGCATAAATATGCAGTAATCAAAATTATGTTTTAAGAATTTTAGAGATCTTCTTGCAAGAGCAGATAAATGATATTATTATTATTTTTACCTTTCACATCTGAACTGGACAAAAGCAACAACAATTTATTAATTCAGAATCAGTTTTTGAGATTAAAGTGACTTTGGGTATTTAAAAAAAAACTTTGATTGACTTAATTTGAAATAAGATGAAAATTGCTTTTATATCCCAAAAAATTATTTTTATTGTGTAGATACTACTAGTAATTCTACCAGTTTCTCTATTATTTTTTTTGTTCGAATTATCGATGATGCACCAGAATTGGTTGTGTTAAAACAGTCCATACCCGATTGTGTTGAAATAATAGTACAGTTCATTATTTTAACAATATATTTCGTTATTTTTTACATTTTGTTCTCACTCTCACATCATTCTTTCTGTAACTAAAAATTAACTAGCTCATTTCTTTGTAAAATGTTAAATTTACTCACAATCAACAGTAAAAAAGTTTACCTCATAAATTGGTTGACAATGTTATTTTTTATTATATGAATATTTACGTTCTTGACGTTAAAACACAGATTAGGCAATTTGGCAATTGACAAAAATTTTGTAACTTTGAGACAAAGTTCTTTTCGACTACTAAATTGGAACCATAAATCCAAATTAATTGTGTAGAGATTATTTTAGGTGTGCTATAATGGTTGTATTACAGAAGAAAAATCTGAATTACAAAAAAAGTTTATATTTCAGATGCAACAGGTTGCAACACTAAAAATGTTATTTACATTGATTATAGTATCTTTTCCTCTTATCATTTTCGTTTATCTAATCAAAAGATAGCCCATCGCGTAAAAGCAGTGATTTATTCCAAAATACACAAAAAACAGTTGGCATTGAAAATACATACAGCGACTACAGTGACAGACTAAAGTATTATTACTCCCTGTACATCACAAAGACCTTCTGATACTTTTGATCCTATTTAGATAAAATTAACATATTACGTGGGAATAAACTAAAAAAAATATACTACATAGTTTACTTCAAATAGTCAGTAATGAAACTGCTTTACCCTTGAGAGACTTTTAAATTTTGTCGCAATTATAACTCTTAACTCCACTAAATAATTTTTGCGAAACACATGGTTTTGCAGTAAAATATTTTATGGTTTGCTCGGTTATGTGATGTGGTAATGTGGTGGTTTATTTTGGGGATAAACAGAACCTAAACACAATGGAAACATATTTTTAGTACAATTTGCCAATTCAGGAAGGATGCAGTGCATCACAGAGTAATATAACTTATTGCTAAAAATACTTTTAACTGCCTGCACATAAATAGCCAGTGGTTCATTTATCCTTTCAATATAGATTTACTACGGTCATTTTCTGTACAGGGAATGTTAGTAAATTACCAGAATGGCCTCAAAAGTATAATCATTCCACAACCCTTTTTTATGATTTGCCCTTGCTTGAAGGAACCGGTTAAGTTCTACAAAAACGTCAAATGCCAGTATCTTTTTAAAATATTTTAAGACTGCTTGTAATTTTTAATAAGCATGACTATTTCTTCTACGAACTGAATTGTCAGTGCAAAGACAGTATCTAACTATTTGTGCAATTGTTTAGACAAATATATCGTATCTTCCCAACTAGCAATTCGACATCGTTAGCGAACTAATATATTTTATAATTGTTTTATTGACGCTTCGTAAAAACTTTTATGTTTTATAAAGTATTAATTTGCGATAAATTTGTTGCACTTAACTGTTCTGTTACTAAAATTGTTTTAAAAACGTTTTTACAGCAAAATTATAAAATAATTATAGAATAAGTTATAATGCTATTTTATAAACGTTTATAAAATACTTTTTATAGAGCATATTAGCTCTGAATGATACTTTGCTCTAAAAGCATTTTATAATGGTGCTTTTTTGGATTAATTTATCGCTATAAAAGCAATAATAAAACTGTTTTGTTACGAACATATTTACTAATAATAAAATAGATTTTTAATTGTTATTAATAAAAGTGAATTGCTTTCTGCAGCAGATTGGTATAAAAGCGAGTAATTATAAAATTGTTGTTTTATAGTTTTACAAAAAACAGTTAAAATACAAATATGTTGCATAAAGAGCCATTTTAACATTAAAATGTTAACACAACAATAATTATAACACTGTTATAAAATAGCCTTCATTTTTATTTGGTCTAATGATATTTTTTTTTTTGCACATACAAACACAATGTCGTACAGTACCTAGCTAGAAAAAAATTAAAAGAAGTGGTACATTATACAGAAAACTTAAAAGTAAATATCATGAGATCGTAAGTGATCCACAGATAGAAAACACTAGTAGCTCTAACTCTAACAATCATCCAGAGACCTTGAAGATTAGCAATCAAAATGACTATACCACAGAAGATTATCTTCTGTGACTATACTCCAACAGAGGAGACTGATGAACTCAACATTAATTGCGTTTCTCATCAGGCAATGCCACTGAATGATTACTTTTTAACTAAGTAAGAATCGATTTTAACAAACTTAGTTTTGTTTAAAAAAAAGGCAAAGTTCGTTAAACTGGAATTGGAAGAACTTGAGCTAAACATATGTAACAGAAAGACAATGATAGTGGTTTTTAAGCCAACACCGAGAAACAGCGACATTATTATATTTACTAATAGGTATATACTTTACAAGAAACCAAAATCCTTGTACTCTTAGGCAAAAAACGTTCGTGGTAAAAAGGAAATAATTGCTTTTTATTAAAACATTATACTATAAAAACTAGTTAATTGTACAGGTAAAACATACGTGATTTACTTTTTATACCGAGTGCACCTCTGACTAGACAAATCCTGTTTGATTTTTATAACAGCTACATACAGAGCAAAATTATCTTGTTTCGGACAATTTTGATTTATAAGGATGGTATAAGAAAGTGGCCATTTTGTGAGACTTTAAAGCGACAGGCCATATTTAAATTATATTTTTTCGTGTCTATCGTAACATTTTCATAAAAGATAAAAATGCTGGACTGGCTAGTTTATAATGCAGAAGGTCCTAATAAACTATTTACCAAAAATAGATATAATATATATTTGTTTATTAATTAAATTATATTTTAAATTTCCTTAATTATCATCATTCGAGAGGCGCGTTAAAATTTTATTAGGACTGTACCATATACTTAACAATAAATTTAATTTCGCAGCCACATCTGCTCCATGGGTGAAATTTTTTTAAATCATTCTTTTCATTATTTTATTTTTGCTACCATGTTAACAGATTTTAGTATCTTTCTACAACAACTAAAGAGACTAATTGCATATTTACAAACAATTTGGTGTAAATAGGAATGTTAAAAAAAAATTTTTTATCGTGTAACTATTGGCGCTCGTAGCAAAAGTGCTAAAGTTGCTAGCTTTATAAAAGATTTACAAAACGTTTTTATAAAGGCTCTAAAAAAGTCCTTTAAATGTCTCATTTCATCCTAGTAACAGAGCTGTTATAAAACAGTTTTATAAATGTTTAAACAACATCTATAGAGCATGTCTAACAGGCGATTTGTTTTATAATCTGCGCCAATTCCATGCTTATAAGAGCTGTAAGAACATTGTGAAAGTGTGTATAAAACAGTGGCTGTTTTATAAAATACGTTCTGTAAACGTTCTAAAAGCCATTATAAAACATAAATTGTTAGTTGGGTTCTTATATTTCTTTCAATTAAAATTAATTCAATTTGGAAGTCGAATTTTATAGTTTTTAAATTAGAGATAAAATAGTTTGAAAAAATTAGAATTATAGTTGTATGTAATATGTAACACAAATACATAATTTTGCTTGCCCCTAGTTATTTTCCACAGTTCTAATCAGTAACAAATTGTGTTTAAAATGCTACCATTATGGAATGGAATTTTATTTACAGAGGCATTTAAAATAATCCATTCATTACATGACATACAGTCACAGAAATTTTTAAAAAAGACTGGAATTGTGTATACGTCGTAGGTACGTTTCAATGGGATGAAGTCTGAATGATTTTTAGTTCAATATTATGTATCATTGAAAAGTAAATTTATTAATATGAAGATCGAACTTGCAATTTATTCCAACTTATTAATATTACATTGTTTCGTAGAATTAGATGCTTCCTTCTTCAACTGCTTCGCATACTCTAACTTTCTCAACATGGATTATGTTATATAACATTTCATATTTATTTGTTAATGCAATAATTTGATAAGCAAACAATTTTATGAAGAACAATATTTCTTAAAATAGTAAAATATAAAATCCCTTTCCAATGAATACACTGTGTATAAGTATAATAGTTGAGAAAATATATTACAAAAATAAGAAACCAGTAAAATAAGAATAAATATCTCACACTGAACGTATTGGAGGATAAATGGAAAGTCAACTTCACACACACACACAACATCAATGGCGCAACTTTTTGTATACTTTGATTGTTTGAAAGCAATTTGGTCTAAAAGGTGAAAAGTCCTTGTTTTCTATGTTTCGATTTCACTATTGCATTATCTTGAGAATAATTAAAAGATTAATAAGTACGTACCTACGTCATCATCATCATTTTGTGTTTAATGGTTTCTGTATTTGCAGTTTTTATTTGCATCTGCATCTAGTTGAATACGTTCTGAATATAAAATTGGTTATGTTTATTTAGTTCATCGTAACCGAACCACATAGAGTCCAACGTGTGTCCTTGAACTATATTAAAGGCTTTTTAATATAAACACTGTTTAAATAAAGATTAATATACTACACAAATCATAAAATGTGTTATCTTTTATAGCCATTATAAAATTTTTATTGGTAGTAAATTGATTTTAACCAAATATTTGAAAATTGCTCCGGCTACAATCCATGAATGATCAAAGAACTTAGGCGAGGAAGATATCTGTTTATTTGTTGTTACATATTATATAATAAAATTTATGTAATTCAATTTTTATGTTGTCTTTATCCAGATCATTATTAGTATGTAGGTACCTACATTTTTAATATAAAAACTAATTTTGTATGTTAAGGTAAATTATGAACTTAATAATGAACATATCCAGGATATCGTCTCTCACAAACAAATATTTATAGATTTAGCTTATACCTACATATTTAATTACTATTCAAATCGTATTTTCTACAAAGCTGAATTATTATAAATATTTACTGCCTACGTATTTTATTACCTATAGGTATATACCTACTTAAATATTATTTAAAAAAAATAGTTTTTCCCAAATTTATGTGAATTGTAATTTTCATGTTTCTAACATTCTATTCCAAGAAAACCGCAGTTTAAATTTTCTTAAGTACCTATAGGTATATTTCGAAGATTTTGCTCAACACCATAATCAACTTTTTTACTGT
This sequence comes from Monochamus saltuarius, assembly GCA_025584915.1. Lineage (NCBI taxonomy): Eukaryota > Metazoa > Arthropoda > Insecta > Coleoptera > Cerambycidae > Monochamus > Monochamus saltuarius. The sequence goes on along the minus strand of CM046726.1, from coordinate 25,059,962 downwards.
AATCGATATTTTAAGCTAATATAAATAATATAACCAATCCGCTGAATGTGGTTACCATTGAACAATATTTCTTTGTCTACTCTAAAAACTGTTTTAGCTACTTAACTCAAATCTCCTACAATTCCTATCAATGAAATCATATGTATGCTCTCTGATACTAAACATCTAGGTATGATAATGAACAATTATTCCATAGACAAAGCTCTAGGTATTAAATAATTATCTAAAATAAAAATTAATCTAGCTACATTTACTAACCTGGTCTAATGAAAACATTCTATAAATAATTAAGTTAATTTCACACAATATTGTTAATATAAAAAAAAATATAATCAACCTTCCGTAGCTTCCTATAAAGCAGATACACAAATATTTTAACTTTCATTTTCCAAAATGAAGAAATAAACGAATGCAGAGAATTTATAATTCGAAGAAAAACAACAGTTTGTGCTCTAACGTGACAAAATGCGGATAGTCAGACGTTGTTTTGATTTGTAATCCACATAATATGCTATTTATAACTTGCTCTGGTGTATATTACATAGATAAAATTAAGAAATAATTTAACAAACGAGAGAAAAATGATAAAAAGTATGTATGTAGGTATATATACCCATAATAAAAATGTAATTTTATTAGATACACACATAGATTTTTAATAAATATTAGAAATAAATTGACCATTTTAGTTCGTTGCGAAATAATGAAAAAATCCAACTATTAAATAATAACTAAGTACAACACCAAGATACAAACTATTCGCTGAATATGAGAGGAGATAATTTAATTATAAGTGTTTAGCTTTATAGTCTGAGAAAAACAGATACTACTCAAGAATAGGGAGAAAATACATCTAAAAAGAGTATTAATCGAATTAGTCGACTTGTTTAATTAACAATAATGATTGTAAGTACATAGGAAAGATACTATCGATAAAAAATAGTGGCACCTATTTCTTCATTCCCTTTCCATATTAGCACCGCCCATAGTTTTATAATAATTAGAATTTTAACGAGGTTTATGATTGAAGTCAATTAAACTGCAATTTTTAATAAATTTATCACACATAATATGTAGGTACATAAAGAAATTGCAACAATAAAACACGCATGTATAGGTATATTGTCGACATTAAATTATATTGCGTGTTTGTTTACCTAGAAGAATAATAAATTACACCATATGAATAAGCTGCACGTAATTATGTACTGTTTGCACGAAATTATTCACATAATTTGCTTAATCAGAGCAAGGGAACCATATATGCGTGTTTAATATCAAAGTCTGTAAATTATCTACGATTTTATTGCTTCGTTATTCTCCATATTAATTAATTCGTATACATTTTAATTATGCTTCTGACTGCCTATATCTTTTATGCACACGAATAAAATACTGAGTTTGTCTTCATACATCGCTCACCTGTCTATACTTATTTTATTCATATTTTTGGCAATAATCGGAAGTGGAGAAACGTTAACAAAAATGCCATCAACCTTGAAATAAAGTGATAGGTACTAAAGTAAATTTACTAGAAGAATAATTATCCCTAATATATGCACGATAAGAAAGGAAGTATGGCAACGTTGCCTATTTACTACGCATGTATTCATTGATTTACTATTTTCACCACTACACTTCAGTGTACAGTATTGCTGTTGTTTTTTTTTATAGTTTCTTAGTGGTGTTTTTATTTTATAAAACTTCAAATTGTTAAGGAAATGATTCGTGTGTGGTGAATTTTTCTCATCCTGAATTGTCTTTTCATAGGTAAGTTGTTTAACTGGAGTTGTCACACGCTTGGAAATTATATCGGCAAATATGCTGCGTTGCACAGAGTCGGAATCTACCTCGTTGCACGACACAGGTTGGCGACGATGCGTTTTCTGTAGCTTTTTACCAGAGAGAAAACTTAACTAATCAATGACAGCTTTAAACGATTTCACAGTCAAGGAAGTTGACATACATAGTGCTTCATACAATCCCTAAAAAACAGTTGAAGATTCACCTGACATTGAAGAATTTTGACCTTAAATTTTCCTGTGTAAAAAATTATAAAAATGTGAAGAATTTGTGTTTAGTTTATTAATTATATACCTAGTATATAAATATTGAAGACAGAGTAGATGCTAAATTTCCCTATTATTTTTTATTTTCTAATAGACCTTTTTTTATTTACTTTTTGCTATGTAACTAGGTTTTTATTACGGGAATAAATGATGAAGAATTTTAGAAACTATATGAAGATATCTAATTAACAGGGTTTGGCAACCCTGCATCCTGGTCCACAAAGTCTTTTTTACTTATCGTGCTCTGTGATGAAATATCAGAAGTCAGACAATTTAAGTATTAACAATTTTTCGGTATATATGTTAACAAATCAGCATTAACGTTGTTGAAGCAGCGAAACCTTCTCACAAATTATATTTGTATCATTTCAAATTTGAAAAAGAACTGCATAACTAGTTGGGAAAACTGCACAGTTTGATGAGCTTTAAAAGAAAACATTGGTTGAAATAACCCTAGCCCTAGATTTGTTAGTCTAACTGACCGGATTTCTCACAGGCTTTTGCAAAAATTTATTTTACAGCGAAAAATATGGAGTGATCCGAGTAAAGTATATTAATTTAATTAAGACCTACAAATGATTAATCATTTGTGTAATCTAAAACATTTAAAATGATGAAAAGAGGATTGATGACACGTTGGAGAAAATTGTGTGAGCCGTCGGAACGCCTATAGAGATCAGCGAAAAAAAAATTATTTGGTGGCCACTGTTAAACGAATGTAATCATCATTACTGCATCTTAACATTAATAAACTGCATTGTCGGAGACATTCTGGTGAAATTTTTATATCCGTTAGTATGAGGGAATTTAAAAACGAAGTGGTGCGCCACTATCGGCGGGGTTTGTGTTTTGTTGTAAGTTGATGACAGTTCTAAAGCACCGATGTACCTACAACCCTTTGTTTGTCATTGGACATGCCAGGTCTACCATCTTTCGCTCACCATGTATACTTAAAATAATAATAATAAACAACAGATCTTTACAGGAGGTTCACGGCAGACTTGTTCGTATAAAGCGCGTTCTGGGTGCGCCTCGGACACGACGCGCGGTGGCTCGCCGTATTTAATCGTACCTTAATACTGGGGATATGAAATGCTGAAAGTGAGCGAGTACGAAACAGTAGCTTCTTAAAAATTATTAATCGCAATATATTTCATTCCAGTAATAAAATTAATAATTTTATACTGATATGATAAATTGAAACTTTTAATTAGTAACTAATTGTAATCAGGATGTACCTATGATATTTATTCAAATAAATGTATCTTATAAATTTGTTACATCTTTCCTCAATTAAACTCAAATAACTTTGGAGTTGTGACTGCTAAATAATTGAGGTAAATTTAAATTTAGATATGAGCAAGAGCTGCAGTTTGTGTGTTAATAAATTCAAACATTCTATTTGCGGAAACTGTAATATTTCTTATGTAGTCTGAAATTGGCCAATTGTTGTATCCTAGGCCACTTTCCTTGATGCTATAAGTTCTGTTTAATTAGTTACCACCGGCATTGTTTTTTTTCTGTAACAAAGATAAATTATATGGAAAACCTTCAGGTTAAAATGCTCACAATTTTAGTAGATAATATTTATGTCACAACCCATATTTTGCCCCAATTCTTCTATAGTGCCTACCTATTTATCTATATTTTAACTTATTTTTTTGTATAAAGTAAGTAGTATATGTATAAGTGTACAAAATTATGTAAAATAAACTACCAAATTTGTAAATTTTGCGCAAAACATGACAACACTGTTCTCTGCCCTGCTTTTGTTATAATAATAATTTATTGTCAATACTCCAACTGACAATACTGTGTATTTGTTTCTGTAGTGCTGATACCTATTCCAAAACTGTCTCAACTTTTCTGAAAAATTATAAATCATCTACGCAAGGTAAACACGTTGACTATATGTAAATATTTTGGGGAGGTTTCTATCTTCCCTTAACATTAATGACATTATATGGCTGAACCACTCTGTATATTTTGCGTACCTAAATATTATCTAAGGGAAAATTAAATAGGTACAAGCAATAAATCTATTGCATGAAATCGTATTATTTTAGATAATATATTCCCTCTTCTTTATGTGCATACAAAGTGTTAAAAAAAGATTGCAAACTTTGCGGAAATAGAAAAGGTTAAGACATAAAAATATAAGATAGGACTTCTGTCTGAAAATATGCCGTTTTAGCATCAGAGTCTTCTAAGTGCTAAACATTTTTTGTTCTCAATATTGGTTATGCATTCTTAAAAGGCTTTAGGACACAGTGCTAAACTTAAACTCGAAAAAAAACCTCATAGGTTGACTTGGAGAATCTTCCCAATGGACACGAGCACGTAAAAAAACATTTAAAAGTGGTTAAAAGCCAAAGGTTGAAACAACGTCTAAATGTCGCGCGAAAAAACGTTATTTTTAACTAATATGAAACATTTAAAAAACATTGTCAGCTACGTTTAAAAAACATATAAATTAAACAGTTAATAAACGTTTATATAAAACGTTTTATTTATGTTTTGATGATGTTTTATATTAAGTATTTTTCAACATTAAAAAAGTATTATGGTACAAATGTTTTTCAAATTATGGTAATAATTCAGTGATGATTAGTTATATACAAAACAACGGAATTTCGAGGAACAACTATGTAAAATTACAACCAGACAGCCAAGTCGAGAAAGTCCAGGTGCAGGTGACCAGACATATACCGATATCAAGCATTTTAGCTCGCGAGACCGACGATAATCGTTAGTGCTTCATTTTATATCCAGTCTATAACACGATAGAAACATAGAAGGACATAGTGCGTGATATATAAGATTATTAAACGTTACGTAAAACATTTTACAAACGTTGACATTTTCTTAAAGTATAAGCCTGTATTATATGTATACATCGCGAAGATAACGTTACTAGAAAACAATCGGTTTCAGTGTTCATTTCTATCATCAGTTGAAAACGTGTAGTATCGACGTATTTTATACGTTATATTTTTTATGTTACGTTGTTTGTTATGTTACGTTGTGTAGAAAACGTGTTATTAACATATGGATAATACGTTTAATACATTAAATTCCCATATGTATTTAAAGCGTTTAATCCTACATTTTATAAACGCGCAGTTAAATATTATTAAAATATAAACGTATGTAATACATTTGTGTATATAGCAGTCTAATAAACGTTATAAAAAAATGTAAATTTCTAGTGTTCACTTTAACTTCCAGATGAAATGCAAATGTCATTAACGTGCTTTAAACGATATACAGTTGTATTTTATATGTTTAAATATTTATCTAAATACATATAATCGTTGAATGTTTCAATGCAAAACGTTTATTCTACCACTTCAACGTTTTGAAAATGTTATATATCCATACGTGTACCCATTGGGTTAATGTCAATTAAGGGCTTACCATTTGATAAGTAAATGATAAAGCAGATACAAGATTGGCTCAAATATAACACACACACATGTTTTGTTAATCAAGTTCTAAAATATTAACACTCATGTTTAATCTCTGTCATATCTATAGATGATAACTTATTAGGTACTGTCCAGACAGAGCAAATGTTGTAGTGTTTGACATTAAAGGTACCGATTTCAGCTAGACGTAGTATATTATCGAAAAATATGTCGGGTATTGTACTCTGTTCAAGATAAACACATATTTTCGGCTTTATATTATGTTAGAATGTACCCTCATAATTTTCTCAAAAATGTATATTAATAACAATAAATATTTCTCCTAAATAGATATACCTACATTGTCTATGGTTATCCTGGTGTACGTTTTAACGACATAATTGTTAATATTTCTTTTCTAAAATTAAAAATGTGCATATTTAATGAACCCTAATATTTTAAAGTAAATTCACTATACGTGTATACATCGGCATCTTTAATGTATACCTCGGGCTACAAGTATATGAAGACAATTTAAACCCAACATGAATTTTATTTGAAATTTCTATAAGTACGATTCGAAGAAATAACGGCATATTCTTGGATCATAAATCCAGAGACACATTTGGATAAATTTATTAAATAAGCAATTAGGTTTTAAGTGTTTTAAATATTTTCCCTTACCTTTTAGACCACTTTAATAAAATTAGCTTAATTGCCACTGAGTGATTTATTTATGAATTAATAAATAATGATGATGTGAAAAATATTTATTAAGAGATAATATCCTGGAGATCGTGGACCTGTTTTCATTTCACTTTAGATTTAATTCGAATTAGTGAAGGTCATCTGGTTTCGATATATAGATAGATGTTTAACTATATAAAATAGAATACTTATTTCTAATGAAAATAGAAAATAGTTTTCTGAAAGAAATAGGTATTTATTAAAATGATATAAAGAAGATCTCTCTGAATTCGTGGCAATTAATTTATTTATTTTCAAAATAATTTGCGCCCTATAAAGATATAATATCTAATAATTTAGTTATATAGGTACCTACAATGTCATTTTAATAATACTCGTACTTATTTATTAAAGTATTTGCGAGTTACAGTTTTTTATTAATGTTGTTAATATTTTGTTATATTCAATTTGTTCGTTATACCTACATAGGTGGTAACAATGATGAATGATAGCTGCGGAAAAACTTAGATAATTTATCTATAAGTAGGTATTATGAATGCATTTTATATTTAATATTGTGATATTGTGATTATTATTGTATCTTTAAATTCTTGGTACACTGATAAAAATTGGTGGGCATTTCCATGTTTTGTTATGCTCTTTTTACATAATATTTACTGGAAAATTTTATTATACTTAATATATTAAGGAATGTATGTGTATGTTTTTCTTTAGTTTTATTGGGTTTTTGACACACTTCTGGAAAAATAATAAAGATTAATTAAAAAGCCCTTGCGCCAAACGGATCAGTCAAGGGTTATTTTTGAAACTAAGTTTGCCTAATCAAAAAATCTCACACTGAAAAAAGCAGATAAGTAAAAAATAACAAAAATCAAATCACTATCGCGCACTTCCATATTATTGACGTTTCGAAAAACTCTCTGTTTTTGTTCTCAAAATAGTAATAAAAATATTAAACGTATGTCAAGTTTGACAGTTTAAAATTTGTTTATCTGCTTCCATAGAGATGTTAAATGATTTTTATTTTATTGTTACTTACTTCTTCTTGATACAACCACATACAACTGTAGCCAACAATGATCGATGTTTACAGAACAGTTTGACACACACTTATCTCCGTTTGACAAAATAATCGCGGGTCTTTTAATTTTCTTTTTGTTGCGTTATCCTCCGTCTCTAAAATTTTTGCCGAACGCCATTGAATCAAATGACCGTTTTCCCAAGCGTGTTCGCAAATTTTGGATTTTTTAAATGCCCGTCTTTTTAATGTGATTTTTATGTTCCTCAACTCTAACATTCATAGGCCGAGACGTTTCTCCAACATAATGTTTATTGCATTCACAAGGTATACCTACTGTAGATGCAATTTTTTTAATTTTGTATATCATTTTTTGGACGCGTTTTAGACAAAAATGATCGTAAAGTATTAGTTGTCTGAAAAACTGTTCGAATAAGTATTAAATTTATTACCGATTCTTCTTAACTTTTCTGATAATATAGGAATGTATGGAATTTTTATTGTACGATTAATTTCTTTTATTTGTCTTACAGTGTTCGTTTTACCTGTAATATTTTTGAATGTTCTTTTAACAAAATTTGGAGGGTATTCATTATTTATTACAACATTTTTAATAAATGTTAGTTCGTTATTAAAAATATCATTGTTTGATGAAATTAATTTTGCTTGATTCAATGGGGTTCGGCAAAAATTTTAGAGAAGGAAGATAACGCAACAAAAAGAAAATTGAAAGAGACCGCGATTATTTTGTCGAACGGAGATAAGTGTGTGTCAAACTGTTCAGTAAACATCGATCATTCTTGGCTACAGTTGTATCAAGAAGAAATAAGTAACAATAAAATAAAAATCATTTAACATCTCTATGGAAGCAGATAAACAAAGTATTAATGCGATATGTATTGTACTATTGCACAATATATGTATAGATATAAATAATAATATATAATTTAGTTTTGAAAATCTTCATTGTGTGTGTTGCTGTTTTATTTTATTTCTAAACTTATACCAAATGAATAAGAAACCTAGTATAAATTGTATAGATACATTTATCTCTTTTAGTGCTTCGGCTTTCCAGAACATTATGCAGGTCACCACATGCATTAATAAATGCTGACCAACCGAGGAGAACGTTCACGCTGAGCGCAATTTAAATTTACAATAGTTGTGAACGATTAAGGAAAAAATATAGATACCTGAAATTTCATGATATAATGATAGGGATCTATGTGCGTTGTGACGGGCACTCCAGGTGATATTTACAGCAACAGGAAAATAGCGGCGAACAACTTCATCGTCAAAATAATTTACGTCTTAATTTTAATCAGGTTATACCCAAAATAATTTTTTTTCACGAGGCTGCTCGGGCAAAAGACAGATTTTATTCAATTCAACGATTTCTATATTTTGATAGAGACGCTCCAACAGTTTTATAAAAAATATGTAACCTGTGTTTATTTCAAATCTTATTGGCAGATATACTTTTAGATCTAGCAAATTTTGAGAATTTTCAATAATATTACATTTTTATTATTTTGAAGGATTGGTCAATCTTGTATAAGCCCTTTATTAATCAATAGCGTGAAGTCAGACACTAAAATATTTCTTTTTCAATCACGAAGTAGCACTTATTTTCAATGGAAGCAAAAAGGAGTATCTAATGAGAATAATGTGTTGGACAAAGCAATGCTTATTCTGCTTTGTTAAAAATATGTTTGTTTTTCAAATTGCTAAGGCAGGACTAGACAAATTCTAACAATCCAAAATACGTTAAAAAAACTAAATATACCTACTTATAGATACATATTCATATTGTAAATATATTTTCAATTTAGTGCTTGTTGACTATTGTGTTCGGAAACAAATACAGAATATTTTAAATCAAATACCTATACCAAGTCAAAGTTGCCTTATCTACAATTATTGTATTGCACAAAAAAACAGATACCTACATATTATTCAATTTAATGTGAAGACTAGATCTTTTTTAATGCAAATTGCTATAGTTACAAAGAATTTCAGAGTATACAGAGTGATCACTTTTACAACGCCCGGAAACGATAATATATACAGAGTGAAAATGTAGGTAGGTACTTTTTCAGTTTTCTGCCTCTATTCTAGGAAGTACCTACGCAAAATATATTACCTATTTTTCAGAAATTGAAAGGTATAAAAATGCATAATATTTTCTTAATTTAAGCCACACTATACACTTATAAATAAACTTTCTAAAATTTTACATATATAATATTTACTAGAAAATTTTACCTATATTAAGTAATAGTCAAGGATGGTCTGTGTAATCAAGTGTACCTATGTGTTTTTACGTACTTAATAAAATATTCATAAATGGTGTGGTATAATAGGTACAATGTATCTACTACAATGGAACTATTTACTTTTACTCAATTTATTATAATATTTTACAAAAGTTTTCATGATATTTCTATTGCACATGCGCAGAGGCACATCAACCTAACCTCTAACATACGTTTTAGTTATGTTGTTAACGTGTGGTGGACAAACATATACGGTTCATTGATAAATATTTTTGTGGGATATTCACTGGTATAACATTATATTTTATTGCGTGCGCACTTGCAGCTTATGCCAATTTAAATGTTATACAATTCATAAATAGAAACTGAAGTCGTACGTTGTTTAGATGTTTGCATCAAAACTACGCCGTTGCCTATGTCTCTAAACTATAATTATAAATTTACTGTAACTAAAATTCGAGCTAACAATATATTTATTTACACACAGATATAGGTACGTATTTGCAAGAAAAAACAAGGAATATATACTGATGTTTCCAGAGTAGTTATGTAATACATATTTAGATAATGGATGGACAAGGCCTTGTTCATTATTTAATAATAAAAATGTGACTCGCATAGTGTATTATTTATTAATATTATTGAATTTTAATAATAAAATCTACTGTATTTCTAATACTTTCTTAGTAAGAGGCATCCTGCATATTAGGTATAAGTATTGACTAATTTAAACCTGTACTTCGGAACATTTTAACAAGTAGACTTTTTTCATGACATTAAAAGTAAAACTTTCTTTTTTTTTCAACTTCATCTGTCAACACACTCTTCAGATGGCTACAAAAATAATATTACATTTTTTAAATTGGCTTCTGTTCAGGTTAAACAAAATGAAAATATTTGAACTGATTGATGAACTTTTTGGTAATATACATTTTTTTTAACATGTGCATATTGTTATATTTTTTTCACATTGATATTCAGTTATAATATATGTGAAATAATGTTAGTTATTGAAAAAGATCTCTCTATGCATATTTTTCAAATGTAGTTATCCAGGTAAGCTTAAGAATATTTACATTATCTACTCAGTAAAATTACATACCTATCTATATTTTACAATTTCAACCTAACAACTACAATATGGGTGTTTCATAAAGTTCTCCCGGCACGAATACAGGATGTTCCTTGGGTTATTTCTAGAAAAAAAGTTTATATAAACATGTGTCCGATTTGCTTTACTTTGTGAGCTACATGAATTTGAAATTTAAATATAAAAAGTTATAATCAAATTTGTTGCGTTATGTGGGCCACACATATGGCCAGCTAGGTCTCCAGATCTCAATCCGTTCGATTACAACATGTGGGGTTGGATGAAAGATTTGGTTTGTCAAGAGAAAGTGGAAACACGCGAAGCTCTAATCCAAAGAATTGTTAATGCTGCAACGCAAATAAAAGAAAAGCACTCGAATATTAGAAATGCAAAGCGACCAATTCACAGGCGTGCTGACAAATGTATTGAAGTAAAAGGTGGAATTTTCAAAAACCTTTTAAATTAAGAATGTATGTCACTATTATCGATGTTCTAAAAATAAAAATGAAAATTAATTTCCATTATTTTATTTTCAAATTCGTGTAGCTCAACAAGTAAAGCAAATCGGACACATGTTTATATGAACTTTTTTTCTAGAAATAACCCAAAGAACATCCTGTATTAGTGCCGGGAGAACTTCATGAAACACCCTGTATAAATCAATATAAATAATAGTGTCGTAAATTTACGTTCGAATTTAGCACAGTAGTTTCCACATTTATTTCTGTAATATTACCGTGTACTTATTTCGTTTACAAAATTATTATGTAGATACCTAATTTTACCTAACCTTATGCTGGTCAGAAATTGCCAACGTAAAGTTATGTGAAATTACAGACACATATTTTTTAGATTATGTGCACTACTGTTTCCAAGACACCTATACTGGGTGTCGTAAAAGTGAGTCTTTTAAATATAATTTTGCACCTATTTACTATAAACAAATTTTTATTTTTCAATTTATTTTATTTGTACTAGGCATTAGATGTTTCTACAAAATAGTATGTTTTAAACATCGCTTTATGTATTATAAAATAAAAGTAAGTATAAAAATAAAATAGTTTTTATTTTCAATTACTTAATTTAAAATTATGTTTTTAGTGTCATGCAGCAAATACCTGTATCTTTATAAGTAGACAGGTAAAATAATAGTGTCTATTATTTCGTTATTTGTCATTTAAATATTAACAGAAGAAAATAGCTAACAAATATGTATATAGCCGCTGTTGGCGCTTAAAGAAACTTTCAGTTTAAACAAAATAGTGGTTAATCTTAATCGGTTTATTTTCATTTAACGAAGAAGGAACCTAAGTAGGTAATATTCTAAACCTACAACAATCGAAAGAACACAACAATCAGGAGGGTCTATGAAACCCTTTCCAGATGTACCCGGAAGCCCGGAAACACAGGACGTGTCCAGGAAAATCCGAACGTCAAAGTTATGTAGCATCATGTTTTTTATAATTTATACCAAACTTTTTATTTCCATTTTATGGTAAAAAATATTAAAAATTATTATTATTTAAATTTATGAATTTGATAAAATTGTATCTACTAAATACACTGAAGTGTAGGTACCTATCAAACTACACAAAATTGAAAGAAAACCTATAACCTATTATAGCAGTTTAGATTTTCCTCCAATGTAACATAAACGTGTTGTCGCTGTGTCATTGTTAGTCTGACAGCACCTCAAGGACATTCAATGTTAACTTCTATTGAATAACTAATTCTGAAAGACTCACTAATATTTCTAGACAGTCTACACACGCTTCGGGCATACTTTCAACCGGGTGGTAAGTTAATTGCGTCCTTACGACGTGAGGAAAAAGTATGAGGTAATAGAAATGAAGAGAATTACTTTCTATGAAAATAACTTTCGTTAAAGCTATTTATACTCTAAGTACAAAAATAGGTACACAAATAAAAAAGAATTCATATAAATATCAGCATTCTACCATTTGTTTTTTCATGAAACTGTAATTAGACAACTGAGAAAAGTTATATTTATATTTAGATAAGACTAAAATGTACCTAAGTTCCGTTCTGTTGCAACTACTTATGGAATTAATTCAGTAATTTGGTACTTGTAAATATTGCACAAAAACGCTGAAACAAGTATAAATTAGTTATGGGTAGATATTTTTAAAACGCTTTTCAGGGAAGCAGATTTCAGCATTTTTCGAAAACGCAATAGGTATTAACACAAATTAAAAACTTTAGACATTATAAACGCAACAATTGCTCAAAGTATCGATCAGTTTGTAGGCACACTTCCAACCTATGACAGAATTCATTCCTAAATAAAATTTTAAATATCAGGTGATATTCTCCTTATTTCTGTTATAATTCATTCTTTGAAATCATCTAAGTATTAAGCTTCGTTTTAAATACTTTATTTTTTAAATAAAACATATTTTTTAGACAAAAATCCATTGGGGTTAAATCTGGCGTAAACCGTGCTGTCTATTCCAGAAAACCTCGTCTTCCTCTGGACTATTAAGCATTCAATAATGCGAAATAATCAAGTACCTACTGCCAAATAAAATGTCAATCTACATTGTATACATAGACGTCAAAACATTTCCAGTGTAAGCACATGCAACTTACTTGAAGGATGATGAAAATGTCGGCGATTTTTTTTAATTACCATGTAAAAATACAAGCTTCTAGGTAATTGGTTAGAAAACGTTGATGTGAAATTTTTAGTCTTCTAGATTGGTTATAATGTAATGAGTTAATAAACATTGTATCCTTAGGTTTATCAAACATATCTACGTTTCAGTGAGTAATTAGACACAATTTTTGGTTATTTGTTCTTTAAATATTTTTTCATGTACGTCAATACACATACCGGTCGTCATCAGAATGTATGAGAAAGATAGACAGACATTTGGTTATTTTGGAAAGTTATACCTAACCTTTCCTCGACTTGTATGTTGTGATAAATAAATAATAGTTACAGCTGTTGATATGCTTGTCTCATCAATTGCAGTTTTGTTAGTTTTTGTTCACATTCAGGAAGATCTTAAGTTTTTGTTGAATTAAATCCAATATTTCTTTTTGAATATTTGACAAAAACCATGCGCAAGTTACATCACATTTGCGCATCATCTTATGGAACATTAAAATATGTTATGGTTTGTAACCACTTAATATTTTAATATCTTTACACTGTACTTGATATATCTAAAAGCATAATGTGGCGTATATATTTACGTTATCTACAGAAGTACTACTTAAAAAGCGAAACCTGGTTACTATAATTTTATAGCCCTGTTATAACTGCAATAATTTTATAACTCATTTTAATGCTTATTTTTATGATCCGATAGAATTAATGTAGAAGAAATTAACTCGAGTACAGGGTAGTTGATGGCGGTAATAAAAGTGAAGTTTGACATTTGTTTTGTACTGACCTACCTCAATGACAAGATAAACGTTGAGAAGTCACGAAAATTGATCTTAAAAGTTGAACATCACGCACAAAAAATAAAATATAATCACTATTTTAACGATTTATGATTGCGTGGTCGATGCCTGCAAATAGTCAGTGACACTGGTTTGGTTTTTTTGTTTGGATTTAGTCGTTTAGCCCGGGTTCCATGTTGGGCAATGAGTTCGTCGGCCATGTTGCGATATCGACCAACTAGAGAGACTGGCTACGCCCTGATGTCGTTGTCTCTTTGTGCTTAGGGCTATTGTTCAAACTATGACCGTCTGCATCACCAACTTTAAAAAGAATTGTTGATTGTCCCGGAAAACTTGCAGCTGCACAATCTATAAAATCATCGACTTTTTGTGCTCTACTATTTCTCGATTCCAAACAAAAGTGATAGCCAACGATCGTTTACGTTTCTCGCTTTTAATATCTGGACTGAATGGGTCAAGGTCAAAACTTGAAATATTTTGTCATATAATTCATGCATGTTGAGGAGATTAACTAAATTTTTAGAATTACTTCAGCTTGTCAATGTTGATAATGACAAGTACCTAATCTTTGATTCTAATCCATTTTTTTGCAGTATAGGACATTCAGTTACTTACATGTTAACTACATAGAGAATATGTAGGAAGTAGGTATCTGCTTATACCTAATTTAATATTTTATGTAGATTAAACCAATATTGATATTTGTTGTAAATATTAATATGTAACTTAAATATAAGTAAGTATAAATACGTATATAGGTAGGTGTTATATAATAAGGTGCTTAATACTGATAAAAATAATTGTAAATTTACACATAACTACATTAATGTAAACAAATACCAATTCCATACTGTATTACAAAAATCTCCATGTGAACACTGTACATTTACATCTTTCAGGTAAAAATATATGATTTTTCCAAGAGATACATCATAACGTTATGAAATTACATTTCATGTGTAAAAATCCAGGGTTTTACTATGAAAAATTCAAATTCATAAGTAGTAATTTTTCATTACATTTGTAAGATTACATTCGAATGTGTTATGTCATACTATTGACCTAGGCAATAAGCAACCAACAATCCACCGTGGAATATCGCAAATAGTTTTTATCAGAAGTCGACTTAATTGTTATCATTACAATATATATTGCAACTTAGGTAGGTACTTAATGAACTAAATTTACCTACCCGTACCTTTTTATTAATTAACTTAATTTGCATTCTTCTTTTGTGAGTAGATTAGGTGCCTAAGTAGATACAAATCAATATTTCATAAACTAAAATAAACTAATAATAACGTCATAATTGCCATGCATTTGTGACTTAGGTACATTACAGTAAAACAATAAAGTAGATACCTACTTACTGCTATGAAAGCTACTGAAAGCATAATAAGCAATTTACTGCATAATTAATTTGAACATAAAATTACATATCTAGAAAAAAATCGTTTAGGCAATTCGCGAAACAATAACAGTATTTTCTCTTTGAAAAAAACTCTAGGTACCTATTACACTAAGACAAAATATCTAAATGTATAAATTTGTCGAAATTCTCTTCATTTCACGCCATTGTTACAAAAGGTGATCAATAAAAGTGCATGAATTTTGCTGTTCATTTGTCCCATCATATAAATATATTGTGCATATATTTTAACGGTACTTTTAATAGGGATGTGTAGCAATGTATTTATCTGATCGTTATTTAGAAAAATCACAATATCTAGAATATTTATCTCGGCTTAATATAAGCCCTGATTCATTCTTAGCACACGTATAAACATCAGACTGAAAAATTTCATTAAAAATGAAATGATCGCCCACGAATTATTTTTGGCAAAGATCTTGTGGATCTATTTTTATCATTTTAGAAGTGTCGTTTCTCTGCTAAAGGCAGAGAAATTTGAAATGCCTGGTATCATAATAGTATCATAGTAAGTTCTAGCAAATGAATATAGTACCTGCATTTTATGTGTGTTAGTGCCAGAGCAGTTTAAGACGTCAATTCAGTAGGTACTTGAATCGACAATTCCACAGTCATCGGTTCAATTCCGGTGATCGAAAGACTATAATCAAATATAGGTAGCTACTTGTTTAGAGAACAATTAAGTACTTTCCCTACGGTTAAGATTGAATGTTACTTTGAGTCAATGGGAAGGTTTTACAGGTTTCCCTCATTTCTGCACTATACAGTGATTCAGAACTAATCTAAAAAAAATTATGATAGATGAGTCATGAAAAATGAAGTCAATATTGTAAAAACAATTTTTGTAAAATCTTTACAGTTTCCTAGTAAAAAATGATCGAAGTTGTAGTACTGTAGTCTCTAGCCAGGCGATTCTCAATATTGAAATTCAAGTATTAAGTCTTAGTGATGTCAATTTATCCATTAGTTTTTCAAGTGTCAAAAATGCGAGGGAAATTTGAAACTGAATCATGGCAGAGATGGAGGTCCAGGACGTCCGGCGTATTGCAGCAATGTGGCGCATTAATACTACTGGATTGGACGAGATCGACCGGTACCATAGCCGCCACGATCTCTTGACTAAATCATTTGGACTTATTTTTGTGGGGATATTTAAAAAATAAATTCTATCGCACCGAAGGGGATACCTGCTATTGATGATTTACGCAAACCTATCATACTTAGTTGTTGTCAATAATTCGAGTTCAAAACGGACAAAAAGCAGAAACATTTGTGTCGGTTTCTAGAAACTGGGTAAGATGGGCCCAAAATGTTGTTGTAACATCAGGTATGTCAAACTATTTTATTAATTTAAACCACAAATTAATTCTATTAATAATTAATAGGAAACAATAGTGGCAAAATCAGTTGAATTTGCTGTATAAAATAGGTGTTGTAGAATGTTATTATTTATTTCCTTCCTTTGGAATTTCTTCCCATTTTTTGTCCTGTCGCCGATGCATGCTTTGCCGCCTTATCAGGTTTCACAGCGGACCAGATTTCAGTGCCGTGTAGAAGTGACTACTAATAATATTCTTACATATGCATATTTGAAGGTGTTATTATTTAATACAATCGACCGTGTATTAGTTTAAACAACCAATTGTGTGGATTTCAAGTTATTAGGTAATTTTTTTCTGGTATTTCATGAAAATTACCTAATTTAATTAGTGCACTGCCTAAACCAATGGATCTGTGGCCTAATTTTGCTAAATGATTATTGGCCAATGTACATAAGGTATGTAGAAATATAATGTTCTAGCGGATTACATTTTTATGAAACTTATAACGGGGTAGGTACCTGTTATTTGAGAAAACTCATACACATTGTAATTGGTCGGTATTCTGCAACAAGCGGTTAAGCCACATCCTTGTTGTTTAGCACAAATTAATAATATGAAAATACACATTTTGATAAAAGTGTCCTATTTATTTGTTTTTCAGTTACATATAAATCCAGGTAGAACTGTTAGACAAACTGTAAATGTTTTAAAATAAAAAACTTCAATTTAAACAATGTGGCATAACCGGTTGTTCCAGAACACCGTCCAATTGTGATAGACGCTAAAGTACTCAAATTTACTCGAGCACTGAAATTTAAACTATCGTATCCTATTAGTTATGATACCATAAAATCTAAAAAAATTACCGTAAGATATAATTTAGTGAAGGATATATTCGTTCAATATACGATTTTATCTGAAATGGAATCTTACTTGGGTTGTTATTGTTATACTTCATATTTAGGTGATTGAAACCGTAGAAAAATCACTATTTCTTCAAATAAAGCACCTGCTACTGTTTGATAAAAATGAATTATTCATATTTTGGAAAAAATAAAAAAAAGTACCTATAAGAATAACTAATTCATCCAGAACAGTCGGATACAAACTCGAACGGAATTTGGTGGACTACGTTCCTCGTGAAGGCTCTCTCTCATTTTACACTTGTAGGTGAAATTGATGATAAAAATCGTAGGATACATCATTTATATATAATTCCGTTTCTTTAGTTAAAGTAGAAAATAACGAAACTTTCTTATTTGGACTTGAACCTGGCTGAAATGGCTACACAGACTCTTTCAAAACTTCCTTTTATGTACTGAATAAAGCCGTATTAAAAATATATATTAGACTGCAAAGCAGTTACCTATTACTTTGTAAAAATGTGATCAATGTTAATTTTTTTAGACCTGGTCACTAAAGTAAATATAATATATGTGTATTAATTATTTATTCTGTGCCCCGTATTTCACATTAGACCGACACGTATCTATAAAATTGACGTCAAAGACGAAAATCCCGAGAATCAAGCTGGCGGCATCCCGAAATTTTTTGGAGCTGAAAATTAGTAGTATCCCGGTATCTCGATTTTTCGGGATATTGACAGTCCTAACTGTTGCTGCTGTTACAAACTATACATATCAAATTCTTAATGAACTAGACAATTCAAATTTTTGTTTAAAGTCAATAATCAAAATTTTTTACACAAGTACCTATTAATACGTTACAAAACTATATTTCAAGTATCTACATTTAAAATAATTGTAATTTTACTTGTAAAATAAAAGATATATTATTACCCATAAGGTATTGTACCAGTAATTTTACAAAAATCTGGTAATATTACAATTTTGTTGCAAAAGCGGGTTTTGATATACTAATATAGTATGCTAAATTGTTGTAAATTCCCTATTTTATAGTAATTAGCGATTTTTTTTAACCTATTTCTACAATCTAATTTTTATTTTGCGTTGTAAAATTTCTGTATTTTTAAAATGCTTTCCTAAAAATACAATGTTCCTGTACTTGTATAATAAATACTTACTTGCTTAAATTAGCAATATAAATTCTATATTATGCTAACATTTGCATATTTCCGTCTGAAATAAAGATAAATAATATTGTACATACTTGTTTCGGGATTATTTTAAGTTTTAAATGAAATATTAGATACTATCTAACTATTTATATTTAACAATATCTATAAAAGGTAGTATACAAAGTAAAAATTAATTTTCTTTAAACTGACATAATATAAATCAGTAATCACCTTGCCAATAAACGAAAAATGAACTAAGCATATATTTAAATACAGAGTATACTTTTTGGATATTATATAAATACCTATTTGCCATCCAAAATATCAAAATAATTAACTCTGTGCAATTAATTAGTGAGGTACTATGTATATTAATATCGTATTACAAATTAAAATGAGAGTAGGAATAATCTTCAATTAATATGTAGGTAAATAGTTCAACTGCACTATTAACTAATTTTTAAATGCTTCTACATATCTCTTATCTTTGTCATTTAAGTTAATAACTTTGTGAACTCGACGTATTTACTAAAAAAATACGTTTGCACAAATTACAGAACACAGCACGCCCGCTTAGCATATCCGAGATTAAACACAAAGTAGAGTGTAAAGGTTATTTGGAAAACTTTATTGAAGTTTTGACACTGAAGAACTTCCTCTTTCTTAAAGTACATTTTTTCCTTGTGTAGCCGTACAAAATTTTTCATACATGAACATCCAATAAAATACAGTACAGTAAAAAGAAAGCAAATAGAGCTAGATGAGATAAACCTGGCTTATCTACATCACTTTTACATGATTGTGTTTTGTAAAATGCACACGTAAATTACATTCCCTAATGTAAATTCACGTTTATATTGATATCAACTTACAAACATTCAATAATTTTGTATTGACACTGCAACAGTACAATGGTTTTTATATATTTTTAGGTATTAATAATATTGTGTGATACTAACTATTCTGTGGACAAAAGCCCCAACCAGCGTTGAATTACACGCGCAATATCTACCCATATATTCCTTATTGGTTATTTACAAAAATAATTTATAGCAAATTATTAATAAAAAAAATTAATACAAACACAAAAAAGCGTTTTTACTTTTGTGTTTAGGTATGCAGTAATGATATTGCGATAATACACAATATTTTTGGTAAAATTACAATGTATTCACATACAATTTTTCTATTGTGTCTTTATTATTATTTCTTAATTATGTTGTAATAATATGATGAAAGAACTCAAACATAAAATTAATTATCACTTGTACTTACCTGGGATATTTATGATGGTGGTGATGCTGTTACTCAATAAAATTAACTTGACTCATATTTTCTGAATCTACATTAAATTTTATTTCGAAGCAAGTTATGTTCGCACAAGTCATGTTGAAAATTTTAGGATAGGACCAAAATTTCAATCAATACTCGCCTAGCACGCGTATAACCAACCACTAAGTTCAAGCGAAGTATCTCGAAGCTGTGGAGGTAGGGTCATAAAAAATAAATCGTTATACTTTCCGCTGACTTAAACTCAAGGGTAGTTTATAATGCCTTTAACCCTTTTATGAGGCCACTGCATCTTCCTGTTAAAGAATACAAACAGTAAATTCTTTGTAAAAAGAGGTAGAGCTGTAGGTAATCAAAAAGTGTATTAGAATAGGATAAATATACAGTAAAAATCAAAATGTCAATATTTAGTTTCTGTTCCTAATAGCACGACCAGATTAAATAATCGTTGACAAGTTAGACAGACTTTGCCTGGTTAAAATAATTGCTTTAAAAAAGAGATTTGCTTGTAGGTACCTATTTAGATTTACTTAACCTTCATTAATTTTTGTACTTACCTTAGTATTTGAAATACATGTTGACTGAAATAAGGCGCATACAACTTTTATCTATACAAAAACAACTGATTAAATAACATCAAAAACCAAAACCACTAACATATTTTTACTTTTTTTTAATAAAGGATGAATATTAAAGAAATGAAAAAAATCAGAGAGTAGCAAGTAAACAGAAAAACTATTTGTAAAAACTGTTATATTATGTAAAAGTTTGGCAATTTATTATGCTTGAGTAGGTACCGATCTATAGGAAATATTGGTGTATCTTTCTCTAAATGGAGTTTTTTAAAACTAAAACGGGAGTATCAATAAAAGCTCTTGAGTACCTACAGTTACCTTTGTAATGCCATTGTTGTAAATTATTTATATTGATGAAAAAAATATAAATAAATAAGAGAACGAAGGCTTGATCTTATTTAGGTTTCTAAAGCTGTCGTTTTCGAGTAACAGAGTTTTTAAAGTTAAAAGAACATCAACTGTTTTTTTGTTTTTGTTTTTAAAGCGCTTGAGATATTCCTAACAAATTTGTCGTAGTAGTATCACAATAAGTATATTATTTGTTTGTAGCAGTAGCTACATAGTTTAATTAACTTGGAAAAGAAAGTGCAGAAAAAGTTCATATTTAAATCAGTTTTGTAAAGAATGTGCAGGAACAAACAATTAAGAGATTGCAATGGAAAATACATGTCAGAAATATCTCAAGTGGTTTAAAAATTAAACATAATTTTCTTTTATTTGGATTTATAGCTTAAAGACGGTGGCATTAAAACCGTCTGTTCGGGCCACATTATTATAATTTTAGCATTTTAGAACTTTAGAATATGTCCCTACATTTTCTGCACCTAGATACTTACTAATAATAATTGTCACCACTCATCACTTACTGTAGTATAGAATGAAATAGTGCTTACTGTAGCCAGGGTTTGAACCCGGAAACTCTCGCCTTCCGAGCGAATACTCTCCCAACTGAGCTACCACGGTCACACTTCTCCACTCTAATCTGGTCCTGCTGTTACACATAATTTACTACATTATTGTATTACTTTTCACTGAAATTTCTTAGCCAGGCTACACAACCTTCTTAGTCCTTGATACAAATATAAGATATAGTAAGTCGCTTTCTTTATCTGCAGCGCACGCAACTGAGCAACAAGGGAGGAGTATGTTTCACTCAAGTATTTGACGATATTACAAATATTAAAGCAATTTTCATCGGTGACCGCTATATTTTGTAGGCAATACTTAATATTACTATTTACTTACGCGGTACACCTACCTGAGTAATAAAATTCAGTTGCTGCACTTAGGAAGATTTGGAAACTGAAGGAGACCAGACAACAAAGATGATTGTCTAAAAAAATCGATTTTTAGTTAAAAGCGTGAAACCATAGGTGAAATACAATAGAATCCGCTTAGATATCGAAACAAGGTCTCACGTTAGTGATTTAAAGATATCACGTACTGGGTAAAAAAAATAATGTCCCAGCGTTGTGGGGGGAAAAGATGAATGGCCACAGATCGATAATATTACCACGTGTTTATACTTAATACCGAAACTGCTGTTTATATCTATACTCCTAACAAATTCTTATACCATGCCGTCTAAATGGAATTCCAATATTACGCTGTATATACCGTACCATTGATTGCCGTCGACCTTTATTGTGTGTCAGTGATAACAATATTTTCAAACACCTGAACAATCTATAGCAAACAAAGTAATACAACGGTCCACCAGACATATACCAGTTTCGACCTCACTAGGTCTCATCTGACTGACGAATAGCACTGGATAAAATTACGCTTACGTATTCACATCTTAGTCTACAAATTTGCCGCCACAGTGTGGTTGAAACTGAATTTTATTTCAAAATTCAGATGAAAGTTTTTACATTATTTTTAGAATTGGCGAATGAGAAGTCATAATAGATCCTAAATCTTCAGTTAGCCTTTAGAGGGCCTTACTGTTCGTATTAAAGTGTTAAAAAAATTGGTAACTTTTTTACCTGTAATTAAAAATGTAATGCCACTTATCTATTGATTTTGATGTTAGTCTCAAAAACAGTACGCCTGCTTGTGACGTCATATATGCAACTCTAATCTGGGAGATCTACACGATAGGATCAAAATGTGCTAGTCATATGTTTTATGTTGTTGTGCTCTTAATATTTTAGTACGTATAATATGTTCAATATGTTTCCAATAGCAAGGTTTTTAGGGTTGTATAGAACACCTACTTAACAAGTGAAATAAAATTTAATTATCTTCAGTGTTATTCTCCATGAATTTGCACAAAATAAAATAAACAATTTGAAACTGTACCTATCAGTGCTAACGCAAAAAAAGATCTTTTTTATGTTGTTTTTTTTTGGGTACCACTGACTTGCCAGGCTTTCTGGTTAATTTTTCGTTTTAGTTGTAAATTAGAGTTCGAAACGTCAATTGTCTTAAAATCAAGTTATTTATTGAATCCTAGTGGTATTGTCGGAAAGGCAACGCATCCAAATCTTGATATTGCTTAGATGTGGAGACAAAATATGAAGTCAGGCTGAAGTGCGCTATTTATTTAATACGAACTATCCCGAAACCCAAATTTCGGAAGGGGCAGTTAAATTATTATTATTATATTAGTTAAAATATTTCACAAGTTTGAGGAACACGGTACAGTACACACTTTGCCCAAAACTGGACGGGCACGTGCTTTAAATGAAGAAAAGGAATTAGGCATTGCATTATAACTTGTTGAAAATCCTCATACTTAAACTATTTCGTTGGCCCGCAATGACGATGTTTCTCGAACTGCAATTCGAATATTTTTGAAACAAGAGAAATACCACCTCTATAAGGTATGTCTTGTCGAAAAGCTTTTGGAAGACGGTTATGATAGGCGATTACAATTTTGTAAGGAAATGATGAGACGGTGTGACGACAATAATGGTTTTCAACGAGACGTACTGTTTTCGGATGAAGCTACGTTTTATTTAAATGAAGTGGTTGACAGGCACAACTATCGCTTTTGGTCCCAGGAAAATCCACGCTGAACGCGAATCGCATACGCAGCATCCACAGAAAGTTAATATATGGGCAGGTATCATCAACATCAGAATCTTGAACCCATTCTTTTTTTAAGACAATCTTACTGCTGCACGCAACCTGGATTTCCTAAGATTTGACTTGATACTTGCTCTAGCTGTGAGTTTTTCTCATGAAATTGATTTAGATATACCGAATGAAAGAATTTGGCTCCAACAAGATGGTACTCCCCCACATTTTGGTATTGATGTTCGAAGATACTTAGATGAAATGTTTCAGTACAGTTGAACGGCCGCCAAGATCCCCCGACTTAACGTACCTGAATTATTTTCTTTGGGGATATTTAAAAGAAAGAGCTACCAGGACAGACCAGATAACATTGAGAATTTAAAGAAAAAGATTAGGGTGGAGATGCATACTTTACCAGCTGAAGCCATGCTGTGGACAGGTTTTACTATAGTCTTGGAGAATGCCATATAGTGAATGGAGGACATTTTCAGCATTTGCGACATTGAGTTTATTTTTGTAAATTATCTAGTTGTTTCAGTTTCTAAATTAAAAAAAGACTTGTTATTGAAAACATAAAACTTGTTTATTTGGTATGGCTGGATTCGGTTTTCTATAAGCTTTTCAACGAGCCCCCTCATGCCTTATATTTCCATTTGAAAAAAAAAAGTGGGGGTTAGGGGGTTGAAGAAAAATTAATTATTATATAACCCAAAGATGGGAAAAAATCAAGATCAGTTAACCTGTTAAGGGGTACTAAAAATGACCCCCCCCCAAAACAGACACACGCACACAGAGAGAGCCTAGCCCGAGAACAACAAGAACTATTTTATGAATCACTGTATATATATTGTATGTACCTAAGTAACCCACCAAGATACTGTAACATAGGATTTTCTTATCTTTTAGCATAATGACACCACTTCATATAGGAAATTAAATTGAGAGCACATGAACGCTTATTGAGAGTACACACCAGTTCAATACATACTCCGTTAGCAGCATATAGGTACCTAGATATATTTATTTGTTTAAAAAGATATATGGCAAACAAATGACCTATACCTATAGTTTGTACAGCTAGCAACGACTTTCGATATTTATTATTCATGAATAATTTGATATCCAAACAATGATAATGCTTATAAATCTATATAAACTATAAATAAATTAGATAACTAATGATAATGCTTCAAGTATATGACTACGGACAATATTTTATTGGCCCATTACATGGCCATAATTGTTATGAATGATACGAAGATAAATATGTAGATATCAAGTTTATGCAAAAGTAAAGCGGATAAAAGGACTTTCGATTTAGTCTGGAATATATCCTTGATGTTCTCCAACAAAAGCGTAGACATAAAAATAGAGTAGAAATAGGCTACTGAAAGAAGCCATTAAATATATAATATTGCCCCTAACAAACGTCTCAAAAGATATAAAAAAGTTTGCTATAGTATCTAATGTATTCTCTAGATTTTACATGGGTAAAAGTTTGTATAGGTACTTTTATTTTGAGGAAGTTTGTTTAAATACGTACTTAATTATTTTGTTGGCAATATTTTTAAATTTAAAAAGGGCCTCATAATTTGTAAATATAACAGGTAGGTACTTATAGTAATACGAAAAATTAATTAAAAACAAATTTCAATTTTCTTCACGAACTTAAATATTTTTGATTATTTACATATTTGCAGTATAATAGCTGGATTATAATTAATTTACTTGGTTTACTTGGTTATAACAGCAAAGTAGTAGATTTTCGATTTCCCTCCATGTCTAAAATTTTTTCTATTTCTGTTTTAGTTTGATCCTATTATTCTTTCAAAATAATGTATTTCATGTAACGTTTCCAGTTCATAGTCATGTGGAAGATGAGGATAAAGGGTGAACCGTTGTGTTAGCTAGCAGGTCAGTTATTTTTATAACTTAAATAGAACTACATTGCATGTAAAAATGGCTGAGAGTTGAAGTTATCACATCTAGTTACATTTACGAAATATGACCTAAGTAGTGCAATAAAATAATGAAAACGATTTTACTATTGAATATTATTAAAGAAAAGTGACATCATTGAAACAGGACTTCAAAAATACATTATTTGCCTTTTTTGCAGATGTAATGAAATATGTGTAATAGAAAACAAGTGAATAAAACTTGTGAAGCCTTTTCCAAAAGTAACACGCATATTTCTGTTTAACGGTGAATTTGTAATTCTCAGTGATGAAGGCCATACCTACTATACAGGGTGATTCAGAACTTATCTAAAAAAATAGGAATAGATTCGTCATGAAACAAGAAGTCAATATCGTAAGAGTAAAAAATTATTGAAGTTGTAGTATTTTCAACCTTTACAGCGCTGGGCTACTGTAGTCTTTATCCAGGCGATTCCGAATATTGAAATCCGATACCCTTTCTTGTGAAGCGAGTCTTTACATTAGTTTTTCAAGTGTCAAAAATGGCTTATATGTATAGCAACATCGTCATAAATTAAAACGAGATCCGTCAAGAATATTTTAAAGTGAAAATGCTTTAGCAGACCGATTTCTCGGTAAATATGTGCCAAATGCAGCTACTTTTACCGCGGTGTGCAGTGAATGCAAGTGTAGTGCAACGCGAGGGAAATTTTAAACCATGGAAGAGATGGAACTCCAGGATGTTCACGGCGTAATTGCAACAGTGTGGCGTATCATGCACGAGGCTCAATTAAATCCGTATCATGTATACAGAGTGCCCAAGCATTAATACAAAGCGATTGGACGAGGATGACTGGCACCATGGTCGCCACGATCTTCTGATTTTAAATTATTTGGACTTCTTTTTGTGGAGATATTTAAATAATGTATCGCACCGAAGTGCATACATACTTACTATTGATGATTTAACGCAAATCTATCATAGTTGCTACCAATAACTTACGAGTTCAAAACAGACAAGACCAAGAAACATTTGCATTAGTTTGTAGAAACTGGGTAAGGCGGACCCAAAATGTTCTTGTAACATCATGTATGTTAAACTATTTTATTAATTAAAACCACAAAAAGTAAATCTATTAATAATTAGTAACAATAGCGGCAAAAACAGTTTAATTTGCTGTATAAAATCGACGTTATAAAATGTCATTTATTTCTTTCCTGGGACATTTCTTTCCGTTTTTTGTCCCATCGCAGATTGTATGCTTTTCCGCAGAAGTGTATTTTTAAATCATTTTCGAACTGTTCTTCTTGTGTTTTTCTACAAAATTGTATTTGTAAGAGTCCCCTGTACACTAAATTTTTTTTAATAAGTTCTGGATCATCCTGTATTTAAAATTAGTTTAGGCTTATGTAGACTTCTTGGAACAATTCAATATTAATTTTAAAAATACCGTTCTAGAAGTTGTTTTCTAATAAAGTGTTTGGCCAAATAATAGATATTAACCAATAAAAACTCTAAAGTGACCGATTTTGAAGATAGAAAGTGTTGAAATTACTTGGGTCAGTATTTATAATTATTAAAAATAAATCAAATTAAATCCATTAAAATAAAAAATGTGATAGTGATAAAAGTAGAGGCAGTCACTATCATTGAAAACTTTCGAAATTTCGATGTCACTAAATCTATATAAAAGCCGTTTGTCACTATGCGATAATTATGGTAAAATTTATGTAAATATTATTTGATAAATTTACAAAATAATTATATTTAAATCTCAAAAACGATACAATATCATTGTATGCAACTACCATAAATTATTTTCTATTTTTCATTCATGCGCAAGCGCAGTAGTCTGAAAATACGATTAACAACTCATTAACTATAATAACTAGTTTATATAATAAAATAAATAGCACGACACTTATTCTCACACTTGACAGAACTAAGGTTAAAGTTAGGTTTGGTTGAAAATTTAAAATTCCAAATTATGTAAATACGTTTATGCGCATATTTCTGCGTCGATTTCACCGCAAAAGTAGAACAAGTTGAAAATATTTTCTTAGTAAATTATTTTATGAATTTCATACCCAATCTCCCGCTTGCAATTACAGGATATTTTAAAATAATTTTCAAATGAATTTTTAATATTTTTCTCAGATAATATTGTATAGTGACAAACGGCTATAAGTCGGTAGCTCAACAATAATAATCAATTGCACCATGAAAAATTTTTTACCAATATGATTTTGACATATTCCTTTAATCGTTCAAGGCTTTTCTGTTTTATAATCAAGGATGGCTTGGTGGTAATGCATTTCTTTAAAGTTGTATTTTGATAAAAATTGCCTATGCATGATTGTTTTTTCTTGACGCGGATAGCTTTAGAGATATTTTAAACTTATCCAAATGTGTGATAAAAATATTTTTAAAATGAACTCAATAATGGTTCATTTCCGAATTAAGTAGATGATATCTATATTTACTTAGTAACTAATAATTAAATAAATGCATTTTTACGAAACTCAGTGATATTGAATTTGTCATTCTTAGTGACAGCGGCTTCTAGAATTAAAATAATGTAAAATTTCTCTCTAAAACAAGCTCACACCTGATTGTATCAAAATAATAACGCAATTTGTTGAGTAATGGTCACTCACAATGTTATGCTGTTTTGTTTATTTCAATTTACTGAATAAAATGAAAATGACCATTTAATACTTTGCGGTATATAATTTGTACCAAACTTAGAATATGCAAAAAGTTGCAATGTCTCGTCAACCGAACCCCAAATCAAAATCTGACAAGAGTGAAAAATATATAAGAAAAATTTGCTCCATCGAAACAAAAATTCTGAAACCATAAGCGCACTCAAAATACATTAGGGGGTTCGTAGGTAATACAGCTTCCCTTTTCCCCGTTCATGTTAGACTAAAATTACACAGAAATTGTGCCGATTTAAGACAAAAATATGTGCCAAATTTCAAAGAAATATCTCTAAAATCACCGGCGCCATCATTAAAAATTGATTTTAAAATTTTCATTTTGACACCCTGTATCTTGAAAATGGAGCTCTGACATAAAAAGTGGCATACGAAAAGTCCTAATATTTTAGTCCAAATAACATGTGGTTAACGACTTGACCTACTAATTTGTTTGATTTACTAAAAATATGTTTTAATTATTTCATTTCTTGAAAACGAAACTGTGCTGGATATTCTCATGTTTTCCAAACAAGGGGTATATACCTAAATCCCTTGTTTATGTCGTATACTTTTCAAGCAACCTACAGACAGTTCCCCAGTGCATTTACCTGCCTTGAATAGTTGATTTTTTAACTATTTCGTATACTTCTTAAAACCAGTTTATAACATTAAAATAAATTAATCGACTACATAGTAATACTGCTGTATACGTTTAGATCTGTATTTAGACAATAATTTATTATTCACTACGTAGTATAATTTGGTTAAATGCATGATAACAAGATAGTATAATAAGTAATTTAATTAGGTAGATATTATAAATATTGTAAGGGCATCATCATCTTTAGTATTTTGTCTTGAAAATATTTTTGATAAAAACAAAATAAATAAAAATAAATTCAAAATTGATACATGTGAATCCATTGTAAAATTCAAAGAAAATAAAAGTCCTATAACTCACAATCCTATATTCATTTAACGACAACCGGTTTCGATGTCAAATTGTGCACCTCATCTTCAGGTAAGAGAATATCGCCATTCAGTCAATGATAATAATAATATTAACCACTTAATTTAGATTAGATATAAGGGTAATATCTTTTTTCCTTATCTTTCTAAAACATACCTACAATATTTTTTAATGATGGAGGTAAAAGGTAGACTATAAATTTCTTACCTACTTAAAGAACAAACATCCAATTACTAAACCAAACAAAAATTCTTAGCGGATTTATGTATGTATTAACAAATGAGTACATAAATATTGAATGTGGTATCTGCTAATTAAGTTGTAAATATTTCCCTTATAATTAGTAAAATATATATTTAGACAAAAACGTATTAGCTATGACTGAAGTTATGACTTAAATTTTGACTACAGAGGCTCTACCTATATCTACGTTTCCACGTTTCTGCGGCTACCCCAGTAAATATCAAATAACATCGAAACATAGAGAGAAGGTTAGCTAGAAAATGAAACCCGTTAATCTGAGAATGTTCCAAATGACACGCCCTGTAAAATATTTAAAAAATTACTTCAGTTTCTTTTAACTCTAGATAATTATTAAGAAGTTGAGAAAAAATCAAGTGCACTCATTTGTTATTAAAAGAGGAGAGATTAGAGAGATAGAATTCTATTAGCGACTGATAGAATTTTTTTCCAAGAAATCCAGCTTTACCATAAAAAAATTAGCTAAGTACTTATACAAAATTGATATGAAATATTATGCATTATGTTAATATTTGAAAAAGTGGCAAGTCCTATTATTGCCAGTATTTTTGTCTTTGACAGATACAGATTGTTTGGCAACACAATCTAAACAGGTAATAACTTTTTTCAGATCGGGAAATAAGTTTGTTTATTATTTGGCTCATATAATCATTTCAAATTTATTGATTTTATCGTAATATCACAGTGCTGAATATACCTAATAAAAATATATATTTTTAAAGAGGTAAACTAAGTCTAATCTGAAAAAAGTTACTCCGTGTTTTATGTTTAAAATCCGATTTTACATGACATTTATCTAATTTTGGCTGTCGAGCTAGCAAACACCCTGTCTATTAGTCGGCAAACACAACATAATATGTATAGTATTAGAAGGTTCCAAATGGCCGGCACGGCATGTAAAGTTTAAATCTCTAACATTAATCCAAACAGTTCATAAACAAGATGTTTCAAAGTCTATTGCAACTTTAGAAGTTAATAATTTTGGATGAATTTAGACTAAATAGGTCACTAATTATTGATATAAATATTTTTATTGATATGTGTTTGAAGATATTTGGTATAAATTAAAGTAAATATTTACTGAATCGGTAGATACACAGGGTGTCCGAAATGATGAGCAAAACATTCAGGAGATAATTGTAGACCGAAAATAAATGCTAACATTTTTTCCAAAACTGATTATTAACGGAGTTAAAGTTAAAATTTTATTTTCTATATTTGTAAATAACTTCTTAAGAAATTCAAATATGTTTCTAATTTTGACGTAACTAGTAAAGGGCGCCACTTGTGGCACACCATGTTTTTTTTAAATGGCAGAACTTTTTTGCATCTGACTATCGAAACAATCGATTTTCCTACCTGTTTTATTTGAAAATGGTATACCTTGGCCGGTGGGCGTAACCATTTTTGAAATAATTCTATTTAAAATGCTCAGTGCGAGTAAAAACTGTTTTGGTTTATGGTAAAGTGCCTTTTCTGCTGAAAATACAGCAAAATGTTACTTGAAAAAGTTGTTCAGAATCGTAAATTATGAAGACGTGAATTTCGAGAAGATCGGCGAGGTTTGATGAAACCATTTTTCAACAAAGGACAAAGATTTTATCAAAGCAGGCCTATTTTTTTTAAATTTTGTACATCTCCATAATTTACCGCTCTGAACAACTTTTTCAAGTAACTTTTTTCTGTATTTTTAGTAGAAAAGGCACTTTAACTGAAACGCTAACAGTTTTCAATCGGTGCACTGCATATTTCAAATAAGATTATTTCGAAAACTGTTACTCCTAACGACTTTAATAAGGTATACTTTTCCAGATAATACAGGTAGGAGAATCGAATGTTTCAATAGTCAGATGGATACACTAAGCAGCAAAATAGTTCTGTCATTTAAAAGAAACATGATGTGCCATAATATTTGGATTTCTTAAAAAGTTATTTACAAATATCGTAAATAAAACTTTAACTTTGACACCCTGTATCTCCGTTAATAAACAGTTTTGGAAAAGATGTTATAGAAATAGGTAGCATTTATTTTTGGTCTAGAATTATTCCCTGAATTTTTTGCTCATCATTTCCGGACACTCTGTATAGATTTGTCAGTCAATGGCAAACCTACTGAATGGGCTTCAATTTTCGATTGCAATGGAATACATTCGAATGGGAATTTAGTTAACTTTAAAAAATCCCAGTGTTACGTATTTGTCTTATTTTTAGTTTAATTATAAGTTAATTAGTATTTTGTTATATTGAGCATTATTAATAGTTTACTTTTCAAAATAATCCGCGCCCTGTATGTCCGTTCAAAGTAAAAACTTATCTACTTTTGCTCTTTTTTCTTTTATTTGCGCGGACAGAATGAGCTGGGTTTTTGCGACCTCCTTCCAAAAATTCCCAGTTAGTTGTTAATTACCATTTGAATAAGTCTAACCGTTCTTAGTGAAAAACCAGTGTTTTCCACCGCTTTACGCAACTTCTATTTTCGCTAAATCCTTTTCCCTGCTTCGAAGAACGATCGAGACGACATCAGAGGGCCCTCTCCGACGTACCCACGGCAAGATTTCCTGGTAAGTCGCTTTTTACTACCCACTCATTCTTTTTGGAAAATTACGGGCAGTCCGCTATTCTCTCGCTGATATTAATATTTTTATTTTTAACGCAAACAAAACACCCAGGAGAATCTTATTACCCACGTGTATATTTACAATTCTTGAAACTTATATATTCCCATGGCAAAAACCATGTGAAATAATTCCTGTATTTTTTATGAAAAATAACTCCAATGAAAATGGCCAAGAATATAGATTTGCATTTTCTGATAATAATTTACGTCAGTGTCACTAAGAATCTCTAAAATTATAATGATAATTCTCATAAAAATTTCCTAATTGAAAAATTAGGTAGTCACTTGTTTTAAATTTAAAATTATCTTATACGGAAGGATAAATAGAATAGTATCTCTTGGAATTACTGTTTACACTGTTCTACTTAAGTATCTATACATTAGGTATATAGAATATTTGAGAATTATAAATACAAATTAAGCATCAAACATTCAAAGAATATTTTGCCGTAGAAATTATTTTAAATTTATTTCACTGTGCATCATAAATTAACGTCTACACCTTGCATATTGAAAACCGCAAGACTTTTTTGTTACAATAATCTCAAAGAACATTCTTTTAAAATTATGTCATGGATTTATATAAATACACATTGAATATACTTAAAATTGACTAGTAAGAAATAATTATAATAGTCGAATTGCTCTTCAAAGTATTGTCAAAAAACAAAATAGGGTGCCTATCATATTACCACCCTTTTCTTTTACCAATTGTAAAATTTTTAGGACATAATAATTAATCGTAAAATCAGAAATAAATTTTCTTTGTTCGGAATTTTATAAAATAGGAATACTTTAGATAGTGATATAAGTTAATGCTAAATTTTTGTATTGTACCCGTATCTAAACTTTTTTGTAGCTATATTGAAAGTTACCATTTAGTATAAAGCATTCTCGAAATGCACAAATGCTAAAACATGCGAGAAAATTCAACAATTTTTTACAGATTAGTCAAATACTTTATATTACCACCGCTATTCCTACTACTGTAGTAAAAGTGGCCGTCATTGAAGATACCTACCTTGTAAAGAATTACTTTCAAGGGCAATCCTTATTGCTGTCGGCCCTTTTCGCACTTGAAAAATCGTTGCAGCGTGCAAAACTGGAACTCGAGCGCAGAAAACTTTTCACCCCTGTTCATCCCTCTGGCATCACTACATATTTCAGGGAAAATTAAAGAGAGGTCGCTACTTCCATCTCAGGCCGGTCCGGTCAAATTATTGAACAAATGTTGCCAAAATTCACCACGAGAGGCTCTTACTCTTCGTGATATTTTGAAAGCATTTATTTTATCTGCCTATTCAGTCATCGTGTGGATTAAATAACCGTAATAAAAAAGCTATAAAATTACTTCTGCTATTTCCTACAAATTTGTTTACATATCTCTTGTACACTCGTTTCTGTTTTTGTGTGGACATTTGGATCTTTACCAAAGTTTATTATATAAAATGCTGCAATCGTTGGGAAATAAAAATGTTTGAAAGAATATTTTTCTTATATGACATAGGAAAGCCAATACAAATACCAATAAAAGCTATTCAACAACTTCCACATACTCGTAGAGTTTATTGTTATACAGTGGAATATTTAGCAACATTTCTTAAAGTTAGTTTTAGTTAATATAATATTGATTATTTGAACTTACGTGGGACTTAATTAATGTCGATTTTTATAGGTAAAACATTTAAGTGTTGAAAAGTAACCTTAATTATTTTGCTCTTAAATTAATATTGTGAAATTTTACGAGTTGGCATTATCAACATCTAATTATGCGTAGGTATTCTATTCATAGTTAAAGTATATACAGATAAAACTGGTTTATGAGGTTTTCACAGTATAACTGTACTGTTTCTCTACTACTGCTTTCCGAATTATTATTCCATGCCAGTCACATAATTAATATGCACTTCTCTAGCCTTAGTTGCGAGTCTATTATAGAGCTAGCCTCTGTGGGGACAGAATTGCTATCAGTACCCTTAAAGCTGATCAAATATTGGTCCAGTGGTTTTATGAATCCTCCTGGAGGTTCGCCTTTTCACTGTCGCCATCTCGTGGCTTAACTGAAGATGCCGACGTTGAAGGTTGGACTAGTTCCAGAGGTTTTTTCGGAATGTCCCAAAAGATCATCGTGGTCTGAGCATAGTAGACGTAGTACCGTAAATTAAGAATAGTTGCAGTAATTCTGTAGCAGAAAGACATTTATTGGTACTAAGCCACTACTCAACTAGCACCAAAGTGACACTAACTGAGACTCAAACCTTCAAAGAGTAACTATTAAGTAACCGCTATCAAATTTGCTACTTTGTTGTATAAATAACTTCGTACAACAAATTTACAGTCCCTGATAGTATTTTCAACTACTACTCGTTACTTTATAGTTGTGTGACTTCTAAAGTAACTCCCCTGGCTTTGAAAACGTCTCAGTTACCTGCAACACGACCTTTAAGTTTTCAGAACTTAAAGGTGGCAAATGATCGTAGCAGCGACTAACTCATGTTACTAAAACATGACTTTAGAATTACAATAATTTTCAAGTACTTATGATAATTGTGGCAACGTTCAGGTAACCTTATTTATTTGTCTAAAGTCATGAATCTTGTAAGTAATATTTATTAGTCCAATCAACGTTGTCCCTACTTGAGAACTATTTAGCATCATCACGTACACCACATTTCTTAGGACAAAATCCAATATAAAGCTACATCTGTACTTTAACACTCCAAAAAAATTGCAAAGGACAAAACATGAAACATGGGTAACAAGCAAATCCATAAAGACATGTAATAAAAATAATAATGCAGGGATAACTATTCAACTACTGGTGAGATATAAGTGGTCTGCTTACTTCCTGCTCGACCTAAGCGGCTCGACTTACAGGAAGCTACCTACATTGCAGAATATACTTAACGCAGACCTCTCGCCCTGGGCTTATTATCTTATATCTCACCTGCACTCAGTTTACATGTGAACATACATATGAAGGAACAGCCAGTTCAATTGTCGGTCATCTCACCTATGGCATACTGATGAGGGCTAACAAGCCCGAAACCGGTCTATGTCTGGTGGTGTGACCGACAAGGGTTCTTGGCTATTCACACAGATACTGCAGGAGTAATTCAATGCCGGTCGGGGCATTAGTCCGCGAAGTAGTTGTTTCCAGCAGTATCATTTACATATTCAACTACTGAAAATTCAAGAAGTGTGTTCAGTACAAACGTCGGACGTACTGCGTTCAGAATGGAGAACATGAAATATGTTACTAAGAAGTGGCAGTGGGAACTTTGAACAATGTGTGGTAGTCACAACTTTACTGGAACTTTAAAATAACGCTACTGCTTCGTTCGATACCTTGTAATAAATATTACTTGAAAGTTACATATTAGCAGGTCCCGTTTGAGTTGTTAAAGTATCAATTACTTTCAAGTTGCGTTTCTTAGAGCAAACGACTTCGAGGTAAGATTTGCGAAATGCACCATATTAACTTCACAAATACAGTTTTTGTCGTTATATCTACCTCAAATTTAATATGGTGATGCATAAAAATTAATTTGTATAAAATGGAATTTCGGGAAATAACTATCTACTCTGCGGACTAATGCCTCCG
This sequence comes from Monochamus saltuarius, assembly GCA_025584915.1. NCBI lineage: Eukaryota > Metazoa > Arthropoda > Insecta > Coleoptera > Cerambycidae > Monochamus > Monochamus saltuarius. The sequence goes on along the minus strand of CM046726.1, from coordinate 25,024,210 downwards.
ATCAGCATTGGTTACATTTTTGGGATGTAATTCAATGCTGGTCGGAGCATTGGCCTGTAAAGTAATTGCTTCCCGAAGTTCCGTTTTTTGCAAATATCGTTATTGCCCAATCGTGATAATAATTGAGAGCTCTCAATGGCATCTAGTGCAATGTAGAACTCTTCTTCTCTGTGGCTTTTGAAGTCCTGCATGGAATAGCTAGCTAGATGTAGCTTTGCTACCTGTTGCATATAAAAATGTCATTTCCACCTAACAGTAAAAATAACTTTGACCATCTAGAGTATCACATTCACATATAATGTTGTTAGATATTTTAGACATTTTATTAAAACGGATAAAGGAGCGTGCTACATTTTGAAGTTTGATTAGTTTATAAAATTTCATTCATTTTAATTTTTGAGGTCAGGCTACCTCACGATAATATATATTATATATAATTCATGTTGCGTAAGTAATGCGTACTGCACTTATAAATGTCTGCCTAATACTTTATTGATTGAGTTAAGGAACTGGAGATGGAATATGTTGAAAAAAAAAATGAATGAAAACTATGTTAGTTGTCAGATAAAGCAAGCAATATACTCTTATGAAAGAATGGTGGGAGAGTGTTGAAGTTTCTTAAAAGTTGCAGTTTGCACGATGCGACCAACGTTATCTCCACGAAACTACAACGTCGCTGTAACTTGGCTGTAGAAGTTCCTGAAACGTCGCTGGAACGTAGCAGGCAACAAAATTGTAATCCCCATTTTCGTCATAGTCACATAATGGAATGATTCTATTACGTGTCAGTAGCTAGTGGAAAAGCATTTAAAATGACAAAAGTCGTAGTAGCTACGTTCTCTTTCTATGGCAAATTGTTACGGAATTAAATTATTAATGTAATTATTATACCTAATCAATAAAAAAACAATATCTAGTTACATTATAAAAGCCTGGAATAAGTAACATGTCTAAGCATCTATTAAATATAATATTTCTCGAAGTGAAGAAAATTATAGTATGAGTTTTAACTGTACACATACTTCATATTATAATATACATGAGTCTACAGTTGAGTTTAGTAACTAAGATTTAAATATGATTTTTTTATAATTTTACGAGTGATGATGAGTTATACAGATTAACAAAATTCAACATATGCTCATTCTTGTTTCGTTTCTAAGTTACAGGGTGTTAATTTGTTGCTTAATGTCACCCAAACTGATAATTAATATCTGAAAAAATAATAGAAGGAAAATTGGTAGGATACCGTATTTACGATCTATTGAAATAATAATGGTACTCTTTAAAATGAATTTGGCGATTTGTTTTGAACTGCTGACGTATTTGTAAGAAAATCTCCTTTTAATTTTCAACATTAGTTCATAGTGGTTTCCACTCATCAACAGTATATTTGTAATGATACATTCTGAATCTCTTCTTTTTATTATCGATATAGCATTCCAATTCTGTGATTATTTCAAAATAGGCAAGTAGTAGGTAAGCTTGTTGAATACAAATGAACTTTATACTATACATAGACTACATAAGTACGTTGGGTATGTACTGTCTATACTTGGATAATATTATATATCTGTATTGTATGTGGGTATATTGTACTATTTGTTTTTCTAGTATCTATTCATCGGTGATTCAACTCATGGATTTGATTCTAATAGCACTCATACTATCTCCAATATATTTCCATGAAATTTTATGGTTATGGTTATAGCACAGCAGATGAATATTTTCATATGCCTACATTCTTTTACTATGTTCACTCTTTGTTTTGTTTGGAATAATGAATATTCGGCCTGCAAATCTTAGCATATCATTAGTTGGAATGTTATATATAAAACAGTATTCAGTAAGCACTTATAGTATTCATTAATAGTAATAGTATTGCGGAATTTTAGAGCTGATTAATAAAAACTAACTTCGCTTAAGTTTCTATAAACCATCAGAAAACGAGAATAGAATATAAAAACGTGAAAGCATTTATTGAGAATAAGATTCATCGAAATCTTAGAGAACTAAGCTATGTGTCTAAAAGATCAGTTTCTGGTTGTTTGTAAACAAGTCACGTCTGGCCAGAGTTTAGATAGCTATACCGGGTGACACAACTGAGTATCAAGTCACTCTATTCCTATTTTACCAATTCAAACAACTGTTTTCTGAGTGAAGTGTCAAATCTCTTAAATCATTTTGTAGCAACTATTTGATGTGTTTTTGTTGAATTAGAGAAAATGAGTAAAATTTGAATGTAAATGCGATAAACATTAGTTTTTCTTACAGAACTAATTATTTTTTCTTAAAAAAATTAGTTATTATAGTTATGACAGCAAAGTTCTGAGTATGTCACAACATCGCAGATCTACTGATACATTAAACAAATCGTAAACAGATTGCATTAAAAAGGGCTTTTTATTTAGGTTTATTCTAATTCATACTGTAGGTCAAGTCACAGTCCGGTCCGGGTCAGATCACAATATATCATAAGAAGTACTTACAATTCCAGCCGTTATTAGATCGTTTTCAAAATGTGAATAGTATAATAAATACAGTATGTATGCTAGAATGTTTAACTAGACCGTAACTTGATCTATAGTATGAATCGGTATTTTTAATTGTACCACAGTTTGCATTTAATAGTACTATTGGTCTTAGTCTTTTAAGAGTTTTTGTTGCTATTGGTCAGATAGGTATAGAAATCCGTTTAGTATCGACACCATTTTCCAGATATCTTATATTTTCTCCAGAAATATAGAGGTATCTTGAAACTAGTTTCTAAGTAACCGTAATAATTATCCGATTTCCAAGTTTTCTTAGAAAAATATTTGGTTTCTAGGATGCCCTAAATCAAATTTTTGATACGAATAAATTAGAGCTTAAAATTTAAAAAGAACAAAATAAATGGGCTTTCTAGAAGCGCCGACTTATTTTATATAACTACACTGTTTCTGAAAATAATTGATAATAATTTACGCTTAAATAAAATCGCTTATGTACAAATAGAATCAGGCGATTCTAAGGGTTAAAGGACATGCAAAACTGGAATATGTAAGGGAAGTTATACGGTTATAGCGTTGTTATAGTGCGTTCAGCGCTACTCGAAGATATTATATTATTGCACCTTAAAGGATTTAAGCAAATTCAAATTAATTTTGAAAGAAATAAAATTATTTGACAAAACAAACAACTACATGGAAAGTTGATAATAATTACTAAAATAAAAAGTCTAAAATTATGAACAAAAATATTTTATCGCAGATTGCAATTAGGCACATCTGCCGCATTGAAATAAATAAACAATGTACATGATTTTGCAATAATAATGACACTCCTTCAAAACAGTTTTTGAACTTTTGGAAGTTTTGAGTAGAAATTTCATTAAAAATCTATTGGTGAGTAAAACAACTAAGAACCAAAGTTGAAAGTAGAGTTCATTATGAATACGTCAGCAGTTCAGAGGAAGTCGCAAAATTAATTTTAAAGAGTGCCATTATTACTGTAAAAAATTGTACCTATTTCTGATCAGTTCTAGGCTAAGAATAAGAAAGGGATTTTTCAATTTGAGAATATATTGGTTTATTTTTTAGATACATATTTACTATTTTTGTTGCTGGTGTATGTTTTTTAACAGTATTGACATATTTTTTATATATATATATTCAAGTATTAACAATATTGTGTGAAACTAACTATTTTGCAGACTAAAGCACCGACCAGCGTTGAATTACGTCCACAATCTACCGATATACTCTTTATTATTAGCTTTTGTAACTTTTTTGACTGAATTGTAGAGGTATTTTAAGTTAATATAAACTAATTCTCCTACAATTCCTATCAATGAAGTGATATGTATTTAGCTAGATTAATTTTTAATTTAGATAATTATTGAATAGCTATGTCTATGGAATTGTTTATTAGCATTCCTAGATGTTTGGTATCAGAAATCATACATATGACATCATTGATAGGAATTGTAAGCGAATTTACTTATATTACCTTAAAATACCTTTACAATACATTAAAATAGGTATTGATATAGCTATCCATATAATTTCAGCTGATCAGTGATATCGAGAAATTTTTAAAATTAACTTGAATTAGCTCAACTTCAAAATAACGTAGAAAAATAAACAGGCTGTCCCGAAGCTAATGGGACACAGAGCAAAAGCAGATTCCTTACATCAAAATAATGCGATTAAGCCAAACTTACCTTGGTCCATTTGTGGCTAATAAAAAAGGTACAGGGCGTTAAAGTTAAAACTTTGAATACAAAATTCCTAAAATCATAGAGTTTTCAAAGGATTCTTTTGAAAATTTGGATTAGGGAGTTTTCTGGGACGAGAAAAACGAATCCGTACTTAATTTTGCTGTAAACGCTAGAGGGCGCTACGAAATGTACTCTTGGTTGATAAAAACCGGTTATAACTTTTTTATCTGTGTGTGTACGAAAGTTTTAATAGAAAAATATTGTTCTCCTATCTATTTTTTACAAATCAAGTATACTTGTTTTATGCTGATAAAATTAACCGTTTTCGATTTATTTCTTGTTTTTCTATTGGATGCAATAAAATAAATAAAATAAAAGTTTGTAGTTACTTACGTAAAACTGTCATAGTAAGCTTTGGTTATTTGAAAACAAATTGTACTATTGACAATTAGCTGATTGACAAGTAACTTATGTTAAATAGTGTATTCCTTTAAGTTTTTGTTTACAATTAATAATATCGCGTAAAATATGCCTCGCCATAATTTATTTTCTAATGAAGAAATGCGAGATATGGTATGTATTTATGAAAAAGAAAATTTTAATGGACGTCGTGCGCGTCGCAGATATTTAGAAAGTTACCCAAATAGATTACAACCAAATCACAAATTATTTAAAAATCTCTATGACCGGTTAGGCCGTTAGGAGATACTGGATCATTTCGTCCTAAAAGATGAGATGCTGGCCGTCCAACAACTATTACTTCAGAACAAGAGGAGGATATTTTGCTTCGTGTAACAGAAAATGCTGAAATAAGTTTACGACGAATGTCTGCGGCTGTAGTGGTACCTAAATCATCTATTCATAGATTATTTCATAATGAAAAACTGTAATCACTTTAGCCCAGTGCAGATTTACTACCTGCATATTTTCCAGATAGGGAACAATTTTGTCTTCGATTCTTATACGAAGCCATATTTACTCGTCGGGGCGTTTTCAACTTCAGAAATAAACATGTTTGGCATAATGAAAACTCGAATGTATTAAGAGAACGTCATTTCCAACATGAATTTAGAATAAACATTTGGTGTGGTATTATTGGAAATCATGTGTTGGGACCTGTTGAATTGCCATATAATCTGCATGGCCGTTCTTACTTACATTTCTTAGAACATGATTTTGAGGAACTTATTGATGATTTACCAGTAAATGTGAGACAGAATATGTTTTTTATGCAAAACGGTGCCCTTGCCCATTTTTCTGTACAGGTGCGAAACTATCTTAACGCAAAATTTCCCCAACGGTGGATAGGTCGCGGCAGCACGTTTTCATGGCCCGCACGAAGCCCAGATTTAAACCCCATGGATTTCAGTATTTGGGGTATTTTGAAATCAAAAGTTTACAGTGACCCTATTAATACACGGGATGAGCTGTGGCAAGCAATTAAATGCTAGGAATTTATTAAGAAATGAAGAAACACTATTTAATATTAGACAATCATTTATCAAACGAATAAGATTGTGTATTAATGTAAACGGGGGTCATATTGAGAATTTAATGTAGCGACCTGAATGTAATTAAATTATTATTAAAAATAATCTTTAGTTTTTTACGTAAGTAACTACAAACTTTTGTTTTATTTTATTGCATCCAATAGAAAAACAAGAAATAAATAGAAGATGGTTAAATTTATCGACATAAAACAAGTATACCTTATTTGCGAAAAATAGATAGGATAACAATATTTTTCTATTAAAACTTTCGTACACACTGTTAAAAAAGTTAGCAACCAAGAGTACATTTCGAGCGTCTACAGCAAAATTAGGTACGGATTCGTTTTTCTTGTCCCAGAAAACCCCCTAATACAAATTTTCAAAAAATTTTGTAGAATTTCGAATTCAAAATTTGAACTTTAACGCCCTGTAACTTTTTTATTAACCACAAATGGATTAAGGTAAGCTTGGCTTAATCGCATTATTTTGATGTAAGGGATCTACTCTTGCGATGTGTCCCATTAATTTTGGCACACCCTGTATATAAGATACACCAGAAAAATAGTTTACATCACATCAAGTTAGTATACAAGTACAATAGACACTATCGCAAAGCTATGAAACAAATACCTACTTATAAACGTTGAACGAGCGTCAACGCGACCAGACACCGTCTTGGATTGAGGAGACGAAGTAGGACTGTGACCTCTCTACGCTTTCCTTGAGATCGTTATGTACACTCAGCATTATGTTGACGACAACGTGATAGTGATCTATTTAAGGTCTGCTGTAAGATTCCTTCATGCCTTTATCTCACCGAAATTGCTTTCTCACTTATTGCACTATGGGATCAAACCCCCTAACACTAGATCTTATTATATAGCCTGATATTTCTTTGTGTTTTATGTTTATGAATAGAAAATGAGGAAATAACGGCAAAGTTAATTATTCTATATTTATTTGTTTATTTTTAGTACCGCCTGGTCAATTATATTTGTTTTCTGATCTTGTATACGAGAAACAAATGCTATTTAAATGGAGCACATCATTTCTAAAGGGTAAAAACCTCCGCGTAACCTTTATGTCTAGACGCTTTCTATTGATACCTACATTTTTCTGTGTTTGTATACAACAAAAACAATAACCATAATTTATTATCATATTAATGGCATATTTTCTATAATTAATAGCAAGAAGTGTACAAACTGCAGGACAGAACATTAACTTATATTTGTAGTACTCATTTTAATTCGTATCTAATACTTCATCATCAAATCGTTATTTCCCATAATTATAGAGCATATTATTGGTGCACGATTTTCCACTCAGTTATCAAATATTATGTTTTAATACAAATGTTAGGTTGTTAGGTATAACTAGATACGTTAATGTCTGCCTCTTCTTCGTTTTCTGATTCTTTTTCAGATTTGTTTTTTTCCCTGGAATGTAATTTTCATAATTTTTTACCTACTTTTTATTTACCTCTGAACATTTAATAATGACTGAAGTTTTATATGTATATGTATATGTATAAGTACCTACAAGATATCTCTAATTGCATAAGCTAAATTTATTTGTTAGTAAACTTTCAAAAATGAGAGAAACAGATTGCATAAACTTCAAGTGTTCAAGTTGAAATTTGAATTGTATTAAAATAATGCGAGTAATATTTTCCACATTTTCTATCTTCATAGGCATGGTAGAAACCAATATTTTTTCAGCAGTTACCTACTTTTTCCAACGTTATTTAGATTATGTAGATGCACTAGAATTTTCGGTAGTATTTTAAAATATTTCTACTTAAATAATTTTATAATGGATATTCCCTACGTTTGGCTTATATTTATTGAAAGTAGTTTGAAAAAAATCAGTTTTTTACATTAAATTAGCATGTCTGGAAATGATTTGTTAAAATACTATTATAATTATAATATAATATTTGGAAGATATTTCACTCTAAGTTTTTACCCTTTACAGCGTAAAATTTTGTCTCGTTTTGCTTGATATGAGTATTTTCACAAAATGCAGACTTTTAAAATTGCTTCATGAAGATATTCCCGTTTCTTCAGTTTTATACTTGCTTCTTAATGAATGTGGTTTACAATTGCCGTATTTTCTTATAGACGGTCCGAATATATTTCAATAAATCATTTTGATAAATTTCAAGTTAAAGTCTTGAAGTTTATGCAATCTAGTTCTCTGATTTTGGAAAGTTTTACCAACAAATAAAACAGCTTAGGCAATTCGAGACATTCTTTATAGGTACTTGCCTACATAATAATATATATAAAATGAGAGAATTTCCATAATTGTTAAATGGCAGTTACAATTTGTAATATCTTGCAAACTCTTGATTCATATTGATGACTTGTGTAGTTATATGTTTAGGGAGAATTAATCAGTAAGTAACTATTGTTTGAAATGAACTTCCTGATATTCCTAACGTTTGTATATAGGATTAAATCGGCATATTTTGCCGCCTAAATTACGTATTATGTACTGTCACTTTGTTGCACCCTATATACGTATTGTTTTTGTTTGAGCGGTATAATTTAAAAATTTTATATGTTCATTTACTTTTAAAATATCAAAGAAAATTCTTGATTAAACAAATTCTGGAATGCAAAATTTAGCTAATTTAAATTAAAAATAAGTTTGTATTGCTTAAATTAGTTTGGAATAACTGATTGCGCTTATTGTAACTATGTACTCGAGTAATTCGATAATAATGAACACTGATAAGAATGAATACTGTCAAGGTGATAATCTTATTAGATTCAGGTGTCCTCCTAAAATTGTTCTTTATATTTTTACATTTTTATGACATTCTATATCTATGGCAACTTAAATAGTAAGTTAAAATAATTAAATTTGTATAAAACAATAAACACTTACCTTTCATAGATCAGGTAGTGTAACTATAAATAATATTAATTTTAAATAGCTCGCATAAATATACCATTATCAGCTGTTCAATTAAATATGAATACTGAATTATAGGGAATTTATTGGCTATTGTATTTAAATAGAAAAATATAGTTTGAATTTAAATATTGTAATGATACTGTTACTTACTGCTTAGTAATTAATTACAATTTATATTGAATAATGTGTACTTTTTGTAATTTTTTAAAGAGCAGTATCTTTTGGTACAGGTGTTTGTATTTTTTTAAAATTAATTTGATTTAGCAGAAGAGCTAATACCAAAATATAAATGTTAAGTTTTTTTAAATGAAAATATGTATCAAAAAAATGAAAAGCATTTTAAAATTTTTTAAACGGAGTAGTATAACCACATATTTAATTAATTGTACGTGACTGAAATATTTGAAATAAAATAAAGAAAATATAATCAACTGGTTTCAATTTATCTGCTATACCTATTTTGTAACTTTGTGGTTGGATTTCGGATAAAGTTTAAATTTGTGTCAGGGGTATTATCCTATCCTAGTGGTTTTGAAGCTGGTGTTGTTACTTGATCCATAACAGTTGTCCGAGTTGGTTGTTTTTCCGTGGCCTAGTTCGCTGACAGTAACAGAATTAATGTGCACATGTCTATATTTTACTGGGGTTCTTTGGCATGTCGTTGTTACGGCAAAGCTTTTGCGGAGTCACCATTGATAACGACAGTAAAGAGCAAGCATGGAATATAACAAAAAATCATCGTTATTCAAAAAACTGTTCCGACCGTAACAGCCTTAATACCATAAACAGAAATCGAAATCAATAGGGCTAGTTCAGAGGTAACTGATAGCGGGTTTTATTCTACAGATCCTAGCGGGAGAACAATAAGGTCAGGTCAAAGAATCCTAGCTAAAGCTAGGGTGTGCACATTAATACTGTTACTGGTAGCAATCAGTTACCTAGACCACGGTATAATAACCTGGAAAGTTATTAAAGATCAAATAGAAGTATTATACTAATAGATTAGAAATTTTTAATATATGACATCATTGACGTTATGCGATACCATATTATTCTATTACTGTGAAATAATACATTTATCAAGGTTATGACAAATGGGTTAAATTCATTTTTATACTGATGCTTACCTAATACTTGTATGTTGTTAATATTCTAATCCTTATATATGACTTTTTCATAACCTTCTTCCCAATTTGATTACCATAAATTACATTGTTTATTGGAATATTTACTATGATTGAAGCATAAGTAGGTATTTAAATATACCTACTTACAAACCCGTCTACCTAGACAACAATTTCTTATCGATTATCCCAAATATTTATACAATTCATTAAGTATTTCATATTAAATAATAATTCAAAATGTTTTATTCATTTCATATATTTTATGATTTATTGAGAGGTAGGTAGGTATTATCTTTTAGTTATCAAATAAAACAACGTAGTGAAACTTCATCTTAGTAGTTACTAAAAAAATTATATCTAATATTTGATTACACATTTGTTAAAACACGATGTCGGTATATAACTACTCATAAATAAATATTATACCTTCTACTCAAATTATAGAAATGTAATCACAGTGGACAGCCTTGCTTGTGCAACATAAGTATAAGCCACTGTTCTTATAAATCCGACTATTACGTTACAATCTCAGCCTTAAATATTTGTTTTAATAATGTGAACTGGATATGATTATAAATACATTCTGTTTAATATTTATTTGTTTCCTAAGGTAGTACGTAGACGTACAGAATGTACCTATCAACAGCTGTATTAAAAACCATTAATTTTATTAAACGAAGTAAGACATTTCTGTGAACCATTACATTTTTTTTTCTTCATAACTGTCAAAATAATAACTCCTGATAAATTTAAATTATAAATGTCTACGTTAACCTGGCGCACAACGCTATTTTGGTAATGTAATAATTGGACTACAACTATTGTTTCTTTTATATATTTATTTATTTGTTTATTTAATACTACAAAATATAATATACCTAAAGAACTGTTTAATATTTAAAATGTAAAGTAAATATCTTAAATGCAAAGTATAATTACAGTTTTTGATTTTGAAACATCATCAAGATTTGAACAATTAGTAATCTCTACCATTTAGAAATAAGGAGCCTTACTCTGTTTGATGAAATAATATACTAATGGTGTGACAGTAGCGATAATATGTCTTTGAAAGAACATTAAACTTTATTTTTGTTCTAGATTCTAATGAATCAATATGGAGAATAGATAAATAAATATTAAATTTACTTAATCTTATCGATATTAATATAGGTACATAATAATGATTCAGTGTGAGTTAACACATAAATGAAACCAGTCAATTAAATTATAATGCATTTTCTGCGAACTGGTTATGAACGGGAATAAACACTATTGAATGACACTGGGACGATATACTAGTGAGTTTAGATGTGACGTCAATGTTCACAAAAGTGTCAAGTAAAAAAACTTTGAGAAAATTTCTCCGAAGACTTATCACAGAAGGCAAGTATGAGAATATTAAAAGACTTGACAACAGTGTCCACCAAATGGACATTCATCTTCATTAAGAATGCTAGTGCTATGAACAAACGGAAAGAATCTTTATCCTCAGTTTTAGCAAACATTTATATGGAAACGCAGGTCTTAGTGAGTCTAAAATACAAATGTTTGTTCAGATATGTTGATGAAACAATAATCAAATGGTCTCGTGGACATAACATATAAAAATTGTGAGACCACATCAGTACAGAAAACAGTTTCCTTTCCTTTGTTTTAATGAAAAATATACGAGACAGCACATTAGAGATCCAGTGTATAGAAAGCCTACTTATATTGACAAGTATTTGAATGCTGAGTCTCATCACCACCTGGCCCAGAATCGTCAACATTTTAGTATATCGTGTACTAACCATTTGCAAACGAAAACGCTTAAATGGAGAACATCGTCTATGATCCGCTCTCAGAGAAAATAGTTATACCAACATAAAAATTGAATGAGTCATCAGGAAGACACTTATAGACATGGATCCACGTTAACAATACTGTCTACAGTACCTCAAGGCAAATAGGAATAGTTTTCCCAAAATTAACAGCAATATGCTGCAGGACTCTAATATATACAGCATTCTGTGTACATGCGGCAATGTATACACTGGACAGGCAGAGAAACACGTTAGAATTTGTTTGAAGGAGCACACGTGTCACCTGAAATATAATTAGACATTTTAAATATATAAACGTTGTGCCTCACATTGAACATAACCATGACACAATATTTAGACAAAAAAACTACTAGTATTCCAAAAATAGGAAAAAGTATTGGCCAAAGATCTTTCACTTACCTGAGTCCTGTACGCTGAAGTCCCTGCTGATATTAAAAATACTTTTTCTGTCAAGGTCTTCAAAAAGCGTTTAAGATATTGGATAGTGCAAACACCCAGAAATAAAATACACCAGATAATTTATAGAAAAAAATATATACTAGTATTATTATTATTATTATTATAACAGTGATAAGTCAGCAGTTGCACAGGGGTACAATATTCGATAAACCGGGACAAAACCATCATTATGTTGTGAAAGACCAGACAGAGGGCGCCATGACTTCTAACAATGCACGTAACATTATGGGATAGTGTAGGCAACATTAAATATAAATATGAACCTATGGACAATCTAGTTTCAGAGTTACTTCTCAGGAAAAGAGTGACATGTCTCTCTAAACCTAAAATGACGAAGTGGCTACCAGCTCGGAGGAAGTCAGTCTGTAGACTGGGGCAACCCCTATCACTCCTGATTTCATACAGAATTTAATACCAGTAGGAAAGCTAAACTAGATGTGGTTGTAGCAGGTATACTTATACTGTTAATATACATTTAAAAAACGGTTCTCGGCGTGGAATCATCGCGCCATTGCAGAAGAATCACCTATTACAAATAAATAGCTTTGCATTTAGTATACGATACGACCACAAATGCCAATAGCATCTAATTTTCTGAAAGGTAGCTTAAATTTGACGCGAAAGAAAAACGTAGAGAAACCTATATAAATATTGCAGCTAGAAAGGTGTTTACTAGAAATACAGCATACGTCAATGGGATTCACATTGTTGATGAAGTTCTTATGCATTAAAAAATCTTAGGTGTGATGCTGTAGGGCTCTTTTAAATGCAATACGCCGCGCAACTACTTTGAAGATACGTTTACGTCACCCAAGTCCACGAGCATAGGGTTCACGAGGCTAAAGGCCCTAAGATCGTCTAACTATCCATGTTTGAAAGAAATTTTCATTTGAAAAAGGCGACGATGACGTGATCCACGAGATCCACGACACTACCTAGGCCTAATATACAAATTTCTGTTTAGTTTACACCTTTTTCCATTTTTTCTTCATCTTCAAAGGAAGTTGCAATTTAGAAAAGTTATCTGAAAGGTTGTGAGTCTCTTCTTCTACATCTCCACAGTGATCCTTGAGTGGACCGGCTATTCTTATACGACTGTGGTCATTTCTTTCTACGACAAAACGTACGCGGTAGGACAGCTTCTTTGCTCACTGTACTGCGTGCCTTCTCCATGTTGTTTGTCAGCTAATGGTACCTTCTCTCCTTATTCCTTCTTTCCATTTTGCTTCGTCCGGTTTCATATAAGAATAGTTTATTTTATAATTTGTACATCAGGTTCATGCACAAATAAGTTATATTTAATTGGAATATTTCACCGTTTGACACAACAGTTTTTCTTTCATAACCTCGAATCCAACAATGCGGGTAATACATCTTATTATAATTTACGTGTAAACTGGACTGAATAAATGATGGAGAAGAGACTAGGCTTGTTAAGAGAAGGTAAATCGGAGTAGTATGTTGAGGAAAAGTGTGGTATTTCAAGGTGCACGTGAAATCATTTATTAAAGTGATCCAGCAAAAGAAATTTAGATGCAAAGTCCACTCTATCAAACAATCAAAGACAATATCTCGAAAAAAATTCTTCGTTTTGTTGAGATAGGGGTTACCTGTGACGCCAAAGTCATTAGAAGATGCGTGTACAGTTGTGCAGAAAACTATAGACTATAAAGACATCGCTTTAAGGCTTACGGTGAGCGCTCTATCAAACGATATATAAGATCTGTTCCAACAACCGTCGAGAACTGGTTCAGTACCGTGAGTATTGTTTGACCAACACCGTCTTACGTCGCATTCGCCGAGAGTACATTAACAACTGAACTGACTGACTAATTCTGGACGGTTCGGAATCGATTCTTGCTGTGTTGGAACAAACCCATAGTTTTCGCTCAGTAACTCCTTAACGGATAATGATAAAATTATGCGGTTTTTTTTAATAGACTATAAATATTATTTTACGTCGACGCAGTGTTTTGAAATTTTGAAAAAGTGTAAAATAATTTTTTTTTAAATGAATTTTGCATATTTTCAAAATTTCAAAACACAGCGCCGACGTAAAATAATATTTGTAGTCTATTAAAAAAACCGCATATTTTTATAATTTTTCGATGAGGAGTTACTGAGCGAAAACTATATCCCTTTGGACCGAACGCTCACCGTAAGCCTTAAGATTGAAAAGAAAGTTGCTGGTAACGACTGGTACAAATATTTTATGAAAGGACATCTCCAACTGACTCAGATTAATAAGCTGGAAGAATATTTAAATAAATATGGATGATTATCAAACAGTAAGCGTTAAATGAATTAATCTGGTTGCTCTAGAACATACGGAGACATACGGTGATGGTCTGTCCCCAGGATCTATTGTTGCGATGTCAGCTAAAGATATCATGACTATAGAAATTTTAATCAAATAGTTTGATCATTTTGCCCATTACATTTCTCAGCATCCTGTGATTTTAATCTTTGATGATGCTGCCTCTCATTTGGACATTTCAGTTGTAAAAGAAGCCGATGCACTCAACATTCAAAAACTATTGGGACGAATAACTGTTCACTCTGAAAGCAAAATGTGCAAGAAGAAGTTCTCGAATATATTTATTTACGTGTGACAAACATGTTATTTCGGTTAATGTTTAACCACTTTCACTTCTACCAGCACATTGCCCTGTACTTCGATCTTGTAGTATTAAAGAACATTATAATCAGTCTAGAAGTTCTAAACCAGTTAACTGATTTTCTACAGTTCTGAAACCACCTAACATGGAATTAATTAAACCCACCAAAACATGGAAAAGTCATTAAATTATTATGCTCAGAAGATAATCAGCGCACTCTTTGAAGAGTAAAACATCAGTCCGTCTTCTAATCGCAATCTTGTAACTCATACAGAAGAGTTCCTCCTTCACTTCTACAGTTCCAGAAAAGCAAGGTCAGCAACTGCGGAGCTTCAAACACTGTAATAGAAGAAAGTTAGTTGTGGTGTATGTGAAGAAGATTTTGTCGCAGGTATGCATCCTTGTAAGCTCTGTGAAAGGTGGATGCATGAAGAATGTACAGGGCTTACTTACTACAGACGACTTAGACGAGGTCACATGCCCAATTCGTTTGCCATAAACATAAAAGTATAATGTAGGTCTTATAACAAAACAAGGCCCATTCTTAAAAGTGGCTTTAGTATATCTTAGTTATAACATTTTGACATTGCTCAATTTGCTTAAGTGGGCCTCATTACCCCAGGTTACCTTATTCCTATTACCTTCAATTATTTGTATGTTAATTTATTGATTAATTCAGATCAATTGCAACCACAAATAGTGTTAAAATTATATTGACAAAAAATTTCGAGAAAATATTTATGAGTAGTTAATAGTTAAATACTATAATTATTTATCGTTTGTGATTTTTCTGACAACTTCCTCAAACAAATGAACATAATAGAAAATAAGCGTGTGGAAAAATATCCTACATTATGTACCAAAATGTTATGATTAATAAAGATGATTGTTACCACTTCAGCAGTGAAAGCTAAACAAAGTGATATTATTACTGATCTTTACCTCTTCCTCTAGCAACTATCAAACGAAGACCACAGGGGTAGGAAAAGTAAGTCAAAAAATGTTAATTTCGATAAAAATAATTTTTTAATTGTTAGGCTATTGATAAACTCAAATACAATCATTCTAGTTTTATTTATCAAAGTACTTAAATATATCTAATATGCAAAAAAAATCAGGAAACAACTTCTGCGGGCTAACGGCCTGAAAAGCAATTAATGGCATCTGAAAACGTATAGCAGACAGCCACGGTTAATTGTCAACGGTGCCATTAGACATATGCCGACTTCGAGCTTGTTAAGTCTCACCAGTATACTATAGGTGAGGCAACCGACGACCAACCCTGGCTTTTTGAGTTCTGTCATAGTCGACAGAAAAATATGAGTACACGAGAAGTAGTTAGTGTCTACATCAAGTGGTCACTGTGTACTCAATGTTGATAGTAAATACAGCGGACAACAGAAAACGACCCCCGTATGGGTATTATCTATTGAAAGCCCCGACCTGCATCGCCATCGGCCATTGCGGTATTTGCAAAAGCGCAATTTCAGGAAATAACTATGTACCTAATACCCGACTATCATTGAATTACACTTGCAAAACGTAGAGCAAACAGCCACGGATAGTCGTCAGTGGCGCCACCACACACATATCGGTTTTGAGCAACTAACTTGACAAAGAAATATAATGAAGTAGACATCATTATTCTGTTCACTACATTTACTACTCTCTTTGTTTCTCCTCGTTGATCCGTTCTTAATCCATATGCCGTATGTTATCTTATAAACTAGTCCTAACGTTGCAGAACAGTGCGGAATTTCATAACTACTCTGCAGGCTAACGCCTCCACCGGCATTGAATTACACCTGAAAAACCTATAGCAATCAGCTAAGATTAGTCGTTAGCGGCGCTCACCAGGCATATACCAGTTTCGAGCGTGTTAGCTCTCATCAGTGTGCCATAGGTGAGGCAAACGATGCCCAATCTTGGCTGTTCACATTCTGTCAAAGTCGATAGGACATGCGCACACGAGACGGAGCATATTTAGTGTCTAGTCTACATTTAGTTGCAGATATCACAATCGCTATTAGCAGTATAGGTCGGGGCTTTCAAAGGTATCCACAGTATAGTAGGTCGCTTTATGTTGTGGCTGTTTCCAGCCCTGCATTGAGTAGCCAGTGACCACTAGATGCCGACACGTGGAGCATATCCCGCTGACAACTAAGTTTGGTTGTTTGCTATAACTATTTCCAGTGTAATTCAATGCTGGTCGGAGGATTAGCCCACAGGATAGTTGTTTCCTGAAATTCCGCTTTTCCAATTTGTTTATTTTCCATAGAAACCATAAAATATATAGAATGCCAAAAGCCTTTACATTAGAAACTTAAAAACAGTCACACTATATAGGAGGTTAGAAGCAGCCATCTAGGGAAAACTTAATGTAAGCTGTTGGCTATACTGTACAATTGAGACTAAAACGAAATATTTGTGATTGGACCATATAAATCATAGGTAGGTATGTTTCTATGAAATACATATACAATGTTCATATTTTGAAATTCTCGCCCATTGGTGTGAAGCTACCCCATTAGTGCAACCAATTTATAAAAGCTAAGTTATATACTGCAATACCATTCACGTTTTCTCCATAGGTTGACTATTTTCGGTACCTCTTTTAGCGTTCTATGGTTTCTATGGTATTTTCACATAACTAACTGTTGAATTGTGACCACGGTAAAGTTATGTCGCAAACCTCCAACATTATAAGTTGTATTGATTTGTACATTGTAATTTTTAGGTTGGAATTGTAAAACATATGTAATTTCATTATTTTACTGTAATTTTAATTTTCTTGTTTTTATATACATATATTGACCTTTGTAACAACAATTAAAAAATATGTATTTAGAAAATTATTTCAATAACTAACATTATTTTGCATATATGACTTAATATCAGGGCAAAATATAAAATATAAAGGTTAAGGGTATTATATAGAGTGTGTCAATAGATGAAGCTAAAGAGAGGATTTTTTTTACTTTTAATGTCATCATATTAAAAAAATCGGTTTGTTGAGATTTACAAATATACAGGTTTAAGTGTGACAATATGCAGGATGTCTCTCACTAACAAATTATTAGAAATACAATTTTATTATTAAAATTGAACCATAAATACGCTATGCGAGTTAAGAAATACATATACAGCTACATTTTTATTTCTAAATAGTTCAGAATCCATCATCTAAATCTAAATGTATTGTAATGTATTTGGTTACACATATATATTAGAAAATGTATTGAAATATGTTCGCTGAAAATGACATCTTATTCTTGAAACATATATTTTCTTTGCTTTTAAATATTTGTAGATATATCTACCTACGTATATTTGTGTTAGTTAGGTTTACTCCCTACTATTTTCTTAACTGCCCTTTCATCCTCCATACGTTCTAGATGCCACTGCACTCTCCTGGCTTTTACAAATTCGTCTATTGTTGGTGCCTGGTACATTCCATATATTTCCTCATTATTTCTCCTTACATAGCCTTCCTCTGTCCTCTTACCACCTAGAATTCTTCTTAAGATCTTCCTTTCCCACCTTAAAAGGTTTTCTCTTGACTTCTAATTGAGAACCCAGGTTTCACTACCACACAGCGCTGTCGGTCTCAAAATTGTTTTATACATTCTAAATTTTACTCGTCTGGACAATTTTTTTTTATTTCAATAAGTGGTTGACTGCTGCCGAACTTCTGTTTGCTTTTATTATTCTCCTATTTATTTCTTGTTCCTCATCACAGTTAGCTGTTATTAGCGCCCCAAATACACATATTCTTGAACTTCTTCAAACTCCATCTCTCCATGCTCTGTTCTCAATTTAAAATTTGTTTCCTTTTTTTGTTCTCCTATTCTCAGAAGCTTACTTTTCTCTTGATTTATCTGCAATCCCACTTTACTTGCTTCCTCCACAAGTTTTCTCGTTACTTCTTCTAATTCCCTACTATCTCTAGCAATAATGGTCACGGCAACTGCAACTTACTATTTGGTGACTTTTAAACAATATGTGTCCTTCTCTGTTCAACTCACTATCTCTTATGACCTTTTCTAGTACTAAATTAAAAAGAAGCGTTGAGAGTGGGTCTCCTTGTCTCAGTCCTGTATCAATAAAGCCTTCCGAACATTCACCTTTTATTCGTACTTTGGCTTTAGTATTTTCTAAGGTCATTTTCAATAGCCTAATCAGTTTAGTTGGTATCCCAAATTGTTCCAGAATTTTACTTAGTTTATTCCTTTTGATCCGAATCATATGCTTTCCTGAAGTCCACAAATAAAACCATTGCTTTGATGCCATACTCATAGCATGTAGTCAGCATTTCCTTCACCATGAAGATTTGGTCCGTTGTTGACCTTCCCTTTCTAAAACCTGCTTGATACTCCCCTATTTGTCGTTCTGCTATATGTTCTATTCTCTGCTTTATTAACGTTGCCATAATTTTATACCCTATATCTAACAATGATATACCCCTATAGTTTCTGCAGTCTGTTGCATCTCCCTTTTTTAAGATTGGTATAATCATAGCATCTCTTCAATCTTCAGGCATACATTCTCTTCTCCAGATCATTCGTATCATTTCGTATATTCTTTGTCTTAAATCCCCTCCTGCGTACTTAATTTTCTCTGCTGTTATTCCGTTTTTTCCTGGACTTTTGTTATTCTTTAATTATTTGGTTACACATATTTATTAGAAAATGTATTGAAATATTTTCGCTGAAAATGACATCTTATTCTTGAAACATATTTTTCTTGCTTTTAAATATTTGTAGATATATCTACCTATGTATATTTGTGTGAAAATACATATTTTTGCCTCGATTTTCAGTTACAATAAATTTACAATTAACCTAACTGCAACTATGTTAATATTTATTGTAAACTCTTGCTATTTTTACTGCCACAAAAATAAATATATTGTTTGAAATGAATGTTGCATGGTTTAGACACAGGTAATGGCGTAGTTTTGATCCAATCATCTAAACAACGTGCCATTTGAGTTTCGATTATATTTATGAAATGTATAACATTTAAATTAGCATAATTTTGAATATCCCACATAATGTCATTATTAATGAACCGTATATGTTGGTCTACCTTAACACAATTAAAACGTATTAGGTTCGATTGATATGCCTCTGCGCATGTACAAGAGAAAGCACATGAATAGCTCTGTAAAATTTCATAATAAATTGAGTAAAAGTATATAGTTCCAAAGTAGTACACTGTATTATCACATTATTCCTGATATTTCTTAATTTTTATTACGTAAAAACATATAATTCATTTATCCATACTATATATTGTAAATTTCCAGAAAATATTGTGTAAAAGGAGCATAACAAAATATGTAATTTTCACTCATTTCTATCAGTGTACAGGTTGGGGTTTTAAATGATACCCATAGTATAGTGGTCGCTTTCAGTCCTGGACATTTTCAGGTCTAGCTTTGAGTAGCTAGTGACTACTAGATGTACATATGTGCTACGTACTCTAACTTATAACACCACAATAAATATTTATTTTATGTATCCATTTAATTTGAACAATGCACCATCCGTCAGTATAGTACCAATAACAGAATAGAGAACACAACACAATAAGTAGAGATAATAAACACAATACAGAAATATATGCACACTAACTTAAGTAAAGGAGATAACATAGTATATTTTTAAATTTCATTCATATTGCCATTGACATTTATTTTCATTTCAAGCTTATCCTGCAGTCTAATCTTGCAAATATGTGGAATATCAAGGTAAAATACGAACAATCTATACTTGTTTAATAATAATTTAAATATATTGTCACAGGTTTCCTACCCCGACTTTTTCTCTTACCAGAAAAACAATCCGTTAATTAATCACTTATCTTTATTAACTACTCTGTACACTACTGAATACTAATTACAACTCAACTAAACACTATTTAATTAGTCACTATCTAAATCGCTCTGAAGTCTAACTGATCTCTCCGAAATATCTAAATAACGACTCTCTAATTCAAGACTGACTGACTCTTCTTTTATAGACGAAACGAATATTTCAAGTATTTTCTAGCATTTCTAGATCAATGTCTCACACGATTCTCGTCGATTCTCAATTTTTCCAGTTACGCCTCGATACACGGCATTATTTGTTTGTTTACCAAAATCACGTAGGGACGATCGGAGCAATATGGCGTTTCGCGATACCACAGTCGACGAATTGGGTGCGAGCGGGGCAAATTCTGTGACAATACGTTATTAAAGCAAGTTACATACTAAAAGCAAATAATATAATATAAATATAGGTATGGATCTTCTCCTGTTTTTGCCATTATTATTTTGAAAATTCTTCATTTTTCACCATGATGATCGTTTTTCAAACACGAATACTGACAGACTGCAATGCCTTTCTAGAGTAAATTGTTTTTATACCAACATATAGAGATTTATCGACTAGACGGCAGTGTCAATTGATTCCATGATAAACCTATTGTGATTATTATTATTATTATTATTATTATTATAGTTTAATTTTCGTTATATTTTCGATACCATTTGTATATATTATATTCATTTTATGTAATACCACCATACAGCAGATACAGTTATAATTTGTGTCAAAGTTTTGTACAATATTGTTTTGAAATTGTGACAGAACCTACAAATTGTGTTTCACAGTTGTAAAATGTTTTTTTTTTTCGAGAAAAAGCGTCTAGTATACGTTAAATGTTAACATCAACAATAGATATTTTAATTGCAGCCTTAATGACAAAATCTTTTTACCTAAAATGATTAAGTTGATTCTAATTTTAGTGTTTGTTTGTATATGATTATTTTATATTTTTTAACTATTACTTTTTATATTGTCGGTCAGTGGTCGCGCGGTTTAAGGCGTTAGTACTTGAATCGAGGTGACTAGATCGGAGTTGGTTCGCGCCCAGCTGCCGGTAGACCGTATATAAGCTATATTCGTGGAGAGGATTGGCACCCTCTCTGCGGGTATGGTAGGGTGGAATAATGTTAGCTTGTATCAATGTGACAGATTGATGCCGGTTGATATTTGACTACCCCCCTAATTAATGAGGTTTTCCAGGTTTCCCTCATTCCTGCACTGAATAGTGGTTAGGGCCTACCAACGTAAGTCGTTCCTGGGCGCAAATGCGACCCGCTTAATAATAATATGCCGCCCCCTTTCCCGCACAAGTCTCCGACTTCTGGGCTAATCCCTGTGATTAGAATGAGGGGTAGAGATATTATTATTATTGAAGTTATACTTCTTTGCGCCCGTTAGACACATTGGGATGGGATGTTGGTCGAGAAACCGCGTCACGCTCAAAAGAAAGAACAAATTTGGAAGAACAAATTGGAAGAACAAATTTTTAAGAACAAATTTTTAAGAACTAATATAATAATAATATATATATATATATATTTTTTTTTAAGATTTTTTTTTTTAAGAATTTTTTTTTTTGTACGTACGAGTGAGTGTATGAGAATGGCCAAAGAAGTATAACTTCCACCGTCTGGTCCGACGCAGACAATTTTTTATTATTATTATTATTATTATTATTATTATTATTATTATTATTATTATTATTATTATTATTATTATTATTATTATTATTATTATTATAACTCTAGTTTAATTTTCGTTATATTTTCGATACCATTTGTATATATTATATTCATTTTATGTAATACCACCATACAGCAGATTCCGAGTTCAGTTGCCATCATAATATTTACTGCACAAACCAGACCAAGAAACATCAGCTGATGCAATCCAGTTACCAGTTAGCACTGGTATTTACAACAAACATTCGACGTGGTAATGTATAAAACAATCATCCAGTTGCATTTAGGTGAAACTGAAATAACTTACAATCTGTTTGTTGAAAAATTCTTGAGACCTCATTTTGGAAAAGTTATAAAATTATTCTCTTTCATGTCAGGGCAGTTTGGATTCGCGTGGGAAACCATTTAAAGACATAAATATATTAATAAGCTTTTATACGTATAAATTTAATAAATCTTTGACTAGCCTTCCAGTTCTCGTAAATATATCAGTACTGATTAAAATTTATGCTTAAGCTATTTGCGCCAAGTTAGTTCAAAGCAATTAATTGCTTAATATTTTTTAGTAGGTATAGGTATGTTATGATGTTCAAGGTGAAATCACACGTTGATAATCCTGGTTATCTATGGTTTTCTGCATGATTTCCATGAAAACGTGATAATCATCATAAATGTGGAACCAGAGCTTGTATAAAAGCATGCTAATTTAAAGTGTGTAATGAATATGTATACTACTACTACTGATTTGTGGTTTGTGTGGTGAGTAAAAACAACCACATACTTAGGTATGACATAATGGACGAAATCAGTATTATTCAAATACCCAATCAAAAAACAATTAGATATAGGTGATTCAGAACTTAAGTAAAAAAATTTGAATGTGCAGAGAATTCTTATAGATACAATTTTGTATAAAAAAATGATTTAAAAATAGGTAGGCGAGAGTTACCATGATTTTGACACCTTCGTTCTTGCGTACACCCCGTTTAAATTTTATCAATTTTATATTATCCGCCTATACGCCATATCCGGTGACTCCAAAGAAATCAATTTCAAATCCAACTGGTTGGATGACAGAGAAACTTTAATTGCAATTTTAAGTAAATATTTCTGTTGTTTTGTGAAGTTAATAACGCTCCTAATAGTGGATACCGTTATTGGTACCAAAAGATACAGCACATCATAATCTTGGAAGAGGCATGTAAAAATAAAATGTATTATAATATTTAGATTTAAATTTTAAGGTTATATTAAAATAGTACGAGTTATTGATGGACACAAAATCTGATGAAGAAATTCGATATGCAGTCGAGGCAGTTGTAAATGAGAACGTTTCTATTAGAAGTGTTGCCAAGGACACAGGCATTTCTAAATCTTTATTGGCTCTCTTGGTTACAAAATATAAAAATGCTCCAGATCAAAATTTTCAATATGTTCGGAATATTGGGAACAGAAAAACATTAACCAATGACCAGGAAAGAATACTAGTTTCTTGCCTTAAAACTACATAAAAAATGTGTCATGGTTTAACAACGACTCAAACCAGAGAACTTGCTTATCAGTTTGCTATTGCAAATAATATAGTGACACTATCAGAGAGTATTAAAAATTGCAAGGCAGATATTCATTGGTTTCATGGATTTATGAAGTGCAATAAGACATTATTACTACGTCAACCTGAAAGCACTTGCCTAAGTCGAGCATCCAGCTTTAAGGAAAATAATATTTCAATGTTCAATTTAGAAAAATTCTACAACAAACACAATTTTCTTCCTAATATGATATGAAATCTCGATGAAACTGGTTGTATGACTAGTACAAAGCCACCCAAAGTAATACGAGTTAGAGGTTCGAAACAATTAAGTATGCCAAATTTCTTCTGCAGAAAGAGGAACCCTTGTAACTTTTTTTCATTACTGCAGCTGGTGAGACGGTTCCTCCCGTTTTTGCTTTTCTACGGGTTTATTTTAAAGATAATATGTCATAGGGTGCTCCTGTAGACTCCAAAGGAATTTCAAATCCAACTGGTTGGATGACAGAGGAAATATTTTTAGAATCACTCAAACATTTTGTTCAACCGACAGGTGAGAGGTGAAGAAAGATTTAGTTATTATGGACAACCACACAACGCACGTTAACTTGCAAGTGGTTGATTTTGCAAGAAATAACCATATAATTATTTTAACTCTTCCTCCTCACTGCAGCCTCTTGACGTAGCAGTATGGTCCTTTTAAATCTAGATACAAACAGGCTCTGAATAATTGGTTAACCTGCAACTCAGGAAAAACCATATTGTACGAAGTTGCCGAGTTCGTGAACCCAGCATTTAGTGAGGCGTTTACTATAAGCAACATATGTAATAGTTTCAAAAAGACGGGGATATATCTACTAAATTCCAGTGTCTTCACTGAGGACGACTTTATTTCTTCTTTTGTCACCAATAGGTCTAATAACTCAATAATCCAAAGAAATGATACCTTAGAACAGGGAAGTGCAAATGGCACAAATAAAACCTAACACAGAGTTGACGCCCCTGCAAGTTCTGTTTCATTAAGCCCATCCGCAACTTGTGCCCTATATGCATGCGCCTTCTACAAGTATTACAAAACAACGACGGGAAGAATTAGGAATAATTTCTCCCTAAGTTATAAGACCTGCCCAACTAACATTTAAGCCTAATAGACTACTACACAAGAAAAATAATCCTAAATTGATCAAGATTTACTACTTTCTTCCATACAAATAGTCTTCAATGTTACAAATTCTTATAATACCAAAATTTTAGACAAAAATTTGTTAACTAAGAGTAATATAATGCCTTCCAAGTAAAATGAAATATATGTCAATTTATACAGTTCAAAATTACATATGGTTTACCTATTCTATGTTTTCAAATGCTAACATTTCAATAACGTGTAAGACGAAGTTATAATTTACTTAATTTCGCCTAGAAATCTGTCTTCAATATACAAGGATTTTTTAAATTATTACAATAGGTAAATATTTACGTATTTATTACGATATCAAAATACTTATTTTAGTCTTCAACTAGTAGTTAAAAATAAGGTAATAACTAGTTATTTTGCCCTATCAAATCCTTCAATTGATTTCTTTTATTTTTATTATAATAATAATATAATCTTATTTTCAACTTTGTTGATAACTTGTAAGGAATATTTGACCATTTCAATTAACCTAATAGAAATATTGTTCTATGTTATTGTACAAATTTACTTGTTAATAATACTTCGACGTAAGTGTGTCTTATAAAGGTCTTTTAGGGAACAAGCTTCTTGTTATATGTATTCCGACAGATCTTCATATAATAGCACGTAGAAATTGTTTTGTGTTTTGGCGATCTGCAGTTAAAACTAAGCCCTACACAGTATTAAAGAGTTGTAAAAACAAGTTTAAGCCGACACTGCATATCATGTAAATCAGTCTAATGATAATATATCGATAAATACTTCATATATAAGTATTCTTATGACTGTTATCGTGTCAGATGAACTAGTATGCACGTGAATTGAAATTCGAATTGAATTCCGTTCGAAAATATTTATTTTGTTTTTGTTATTACGCATATATAATATTATTGGCTTTAATTTGAAGTTTCAATCACAAATCCAAGAGTAGAATTTTATATGTAGGTACCTAGTAATAATTTAATTGGTAATAAATTACCATAAAATATCTTCATTTGGAGGAAATTTCAACCACAAAGTTAATATTTTCCTGTGACGTCAGCATTGGCATAGGCAATCTGCTCTATAGGTTAAAACATACAGACAAAGTTAATTTTGTTTGAGCGGCCATATTGTTATAAACACTAAATGTTTTGTTCATTATTTCTAATTAATTACTCATTAAAATTATGTTAATACAGATAATATTAGTTAATACATTTATAACGAAAGATTATTAAACACATTTTATCACGAACTACATTCAGTTTTTATTTTAGGTTATTCTTCAGTATAGTAATATTATTAAAAAGCAATAGTAAAAATGTATATTTATAAGGCGCGTTATTTTTATGAAAGTTTGGTCATGACATTATACGAAAAAATTTCCTGGGTTGTACAATTTGATGAATGGAAACCAAAAATACGGACTTTATTATTTTAAAATCTAAATATCTATAAATATACTAACTCCTACTCTACTTGTAGCTTAGTAGCCTGACTTATAGTCTTTCTTTTTCTTCCTATGCCTGTTCGCTATTAGAATATATAAAATGAAACATATAATGTTGTCTCTCTCTGGCAAAAGTATGTCATATAAAGGGCATAATTAGGGTAGATTTTGGTAATAATGTCTTTTATATTTCGAAATTTTAACATAAAATTGGTCCGTATTTCTTTTAGGTCCAATTATCTTATTGGTATAAAACTCTTGGCGACCAATTATTAACTTCCATATTACTTTAGTTTTTTTCCCCACATAAGGAAAAAGGCCAACGAATATACGTAAACTTCCTTTATATGGAATTGGTCATGAAAAGTTTTTGACCAATTCAGAAGTCAAGTTTACGTAATTTTAACTTTAATTGTTTGTTGGGTGATCTCAAGGCACCATCACGTAAACAATCTAAACAATCGGGCAGAGGAAAAGGAAAATGCTTAATCATTACAGACACTTCTGAAAACTTTGAACTTTTAAGAGTTGAAGAGGAAGAGAATAACAAAAAACTGAAAACGGTGCATACAAAAAGACTATAAATACAGGCACTAAAACGTATAAACATGTTTTAAAATCTGAAAATATTGTTTCTAGTAATTCTGACAGATACACAAATTTCTATTCATGATGAATCGCCCGCTCCAGATTTATATGAATATTATGCTCAATTACAGCAGGAAAAAAAATATACTTTAATAGGTGACCAAGATTGTGGGAACCAGTGTGAAGATAATTCTGTTTGCACCATATCTGATGGAGAATATCGTCTAAGCAAAGAGGAAGTTAGTGTCGGCTATGTGGAAAGTGGGCCCAGAAGTCGTGTGGAACAACTGGAAATTTACATTACTTTTGTAAAAATTGTTTTTAAATTTCATTAAGTTTTATTTTCGCTATCGAGGCAAATTAAACGTAAAATTCAAGTTTATAATGATTTATACATTATTGCGAATTTAAGGGGGACACTTTGTATCAAGGGAAGTTGTTAATGAAGTGGACATTGTACAAAAAAAATACGTTTTTTCAATAGGCATCTAGGCCTATAGGCATCTATTTTCACAGCTTTTTCAGTAGTACATATGTTCACATATTATGTAATGTGACAATATAGCATAATTTTTAATTTATTTTTATAAAAAAACAATGCCTAATGACCTAAACAAAAACAATGTTCATTTCAAAAAGACTCCCCCCTACACTTCTGCACGGCACCCTTGCACTTACTGCATACCGCGTTAAAAGTAGCTGCATTTGGCACATGTTTATCGGAAAATCGTTCTGCTAAAGCATTTCCACATTGCCATAAAGTTGCTACTATAGACGTAAACTATTTTTGACACTTGAAAAATTAAATATCTAGTAATCGAATTTCAATATTCGGAATCGCCAAGTAGCTCAGCGATGTAAATGTTGAAAATACTACTTCAATAACTTTGTAAATTTTTTTGCAATATTGACTCCAATTTTAATGACGTGTGTTTCCGCATATTTTCTTAGACACTTACTAAAAAAGTCCCAATATATGACGATTATATAAGTAACTATATATGTCATTTTATTAGTCACATTTCATTATGTTCGCATTGGCAACAATTTCTTAACAATAATAATAATAATAATATCTCTACCCCTCATTATAATCACAGGGATTAGCCCAGAAGTCGGAGACTTTTGCGGGAGAGGGGGCGGCATATTATTATTAAGCAGGCCGCATTTGCGCCCAGGAACGACTTACGTTGGTAGGCCCTAACCACTATTCAGTGCAGGAATGAGAGAAACCTGGAAAACCTCATTAATTAGGGGGGTAGTCAAATATCAACCGGTATCAATCTCTCACATTGACCCAAGCTAGCATTATTCCACCCTACCGTATCCGCAGAGAGGGTGCCAATCCACTCCACGAATATAGCTTATATACGGTCTACCGGCAGCTGGGCGCGAACCAACTCCGATCTAGTCATCTCGATTCAAGTACTGACGTCTTAAACCGCGCGACCACTGACCGATACAAATAATTTAACATTATCAAATTTTTACCTATCATATTTGTATTGTATTGATCCTGCATTACCTATTGTTGTGTATTAACACTAAAAGCTCAAGGCTGACGTTCAAAAATCGAATAATCGCATTTTTAGTTATGTAAAAATAAACTCGATCTGCAGGAGATGAAGGTTCTTATTAGCTTAAGGTCAAACTAAAATACTGAAGTGTACATAATAACTTTCTTTAACCTTTTTTAAAAAATGCGTTAGAGAACATGATGGCTTTCCATTGATAGACCGTGAATTGTATCTTATTATTACTTACCTACTTTTTTATCTTACACCGTAAAAAATATTTAAGGATACCGTATTCTGTTGTAGTGTTTTCTACAAATATAAATAATTTTAGACATTTAAGAACTGAATAGTATACATATAATTGAGCAAATAACAGGAATGTTATCTCATACCACCTGCGAATAATCAAAGGTACAGAAGCAAAATGAATATACATATAACGACAGAAAGCATTCTAACCAACAAATTTGTAGGTACAGAAATCTATCAAAATACGTATTTTTAAACTGTAGATGTAAATATTATTATAACATAAACTTATATAGTTATGTGAAAAGTATGTGAAAATAATTATTTAAGTATGGGGTTAGAAGGAGAATTTAATTAGCAAAAGTTAATAAAGAAAGCAAGGATTTTATTTTTGATATTACTTTTGTCATACGTGCATACGTGCTATTTTTCGAGATTCCTGTTCTTAAAAACTTCACAAATTTGATCAGTTTCCGGCGAGAAATACGACGACCTTAGTTTACGTGAATTTTAAAAGAATTTTGCGGGATGTGATAATGTTTATAGTGCCGTAAACAATTTATTCAGTGCGTGCAGATGGCGTGTAAAATTCAGAAAGTTTTATAATGACCCTTAACAGGTGAACATGATATTGTTTTCTTAGTCTAAATGACTTATCAGCCTATAAACTGTTAGGGACCTTACAGAAACCTCGCATAATTAGTACAGTAGAGATATTTTTTTCTAACTTGCTTTGGGTTTTAATTTAGATGTTAACTAAATCGTGTGAAAAATTTATAATAAGGAAATAGGATAATATATGAAACATTTCTCTCCATAAATATTTATTAATTCTTCACATTTTTTTGTTCACTTATATTTACAAATATTAATTTTATTGAGATGAATGCTGAATATAAAGTTGAGTTTTAGTTTCCTTCATAGCTGATGAATATTAGCATAAACGTTTTTTGTTTGTGTTGTAAACTAAAATAAAAATATAATCTCGTATAAAAAATGACTGACCTTTCCTGGTTGAAAGAGATGACAACAAATCATTTATAAGTATGTATTCATCCATGAAACAATAATTGTTATACTCATACCTAGTAAAAAAGGTACATAAAAAAGGATGACTTTCTGCCAGATCCTGAAAATATTTTCTTGCCTTGAAATTACTTGTAGTATTCTCTTGCTTTCTCTTGATCTTGTCTTGGTATCCCCAAAATATCCAAGATAAGACAAGAAATACTGTTACAGCAAGAAATCTTGCATATATAAGAAGGAGTTATATTTAGTTATTGCATTTCTATTGTAGATGGTATATACGTTATTTAAATAACATCTAGCATATCAAATTATTTTTCGACGATCGACATTAAAGGTGTAGTTTTAGCGCCAGCTGTCAGGCACTAAAGTGTCACATTTACTGCCTAGGCATGAGAAACATTAACGACAGTAATTTTATTTACTGTAATATATAGAGGGTCAACCTTAAATAAGTACAAATACTTTAACCAGCCGTAGGGTCACTGTGTAGAACACATAATTAATAGTTTTTTATTACAAAAAAAATCAGGAATAAAAAAGTCAAGTTTGAAATACATTTCACAATTTTTCAATAGAAAACTTGTTGAGGACCGTTGATCTGGAAGTCATGGTGGATGTAAATTCCACAACGTTGCCAGTGTTACAGTAATGTCTTCGAAGAGCCACCAACAAATATGTTTATTTATGAAAATATTAATGGCCATCTCCTCTTTTTTTTTTCATTCCTATACGTCACCAATAAATTGAAAATATAAACCAGATTCTCTACTCACAATCATAGTTCATTATCCATTTTTACTACACTCCAACTGGTTTATCACAATACGTTATCGTTATCACTATCACTGATTATCACTACTTAACAAATATGCTTTTAGAATGTCAATCTGAATAATGCGCCATATTTTATTTAATCACACTGTTTTTCACAAAAAATATTAATTAAATACACAAGATGAAAACACTGCCCGTGAAAATAATAAGACCATTTAAATACGTTTTATACGTTAGTGCCGCAACTCTTAAAACATATGCGTCAAGCAGTGTATTACTTAAAGAAACCATTAGTTGGGTTTGGTTTGAGAATATGCAAAAGTATATGATATTAACTTTCAATGTTTCCACTTCTAACTTGCACACATCTTATATCTTTGCGCTGGACCATACTTGTGCTCCGGTAGCAACATCAACATAACCTCTGTTAAAACCGGTCCCAGACGATGTGGCGAATGCCTTCCAACGTTGAACACATCATCATTTGCCACATCGTGTGGGCGGGGGCTGGTGAATTCCATATGTCCAACGTTGGCTACATGCCACGTTCGGGCTTCTGTCGGTAAATCTGAACCGCGTCAAAAAAGCTTCCAACGTTGGAGGCATCGTTCGCCACACACCCACACTAGCAACCGTGTGTTTGACCCAATCCAGGAGCGCACATGCTCCTTTTTTTTACTGTTCTGTGGATCTGCAGTATAAGTACGACACTGACGAACCTGGTCCCACATGTGTTTACAATGTTGCAACAAAAGTTCACCCCATCGTGTAGGAGACACACTTGCCACATTTTTATGACGCAAATTGTGTCCAACGTTGGCACCAACATTGGAACCAACATTTGAACCTACGTTGGATACATCATCTGGGACCGGCTTAAGCTGGTCCTAGACGATGTGACGAATGCCTTCCAACGTTGGACACATCACCATTTGCCACATCGTGTGGGCGGGCGCTGGTGAATTTCATGTGTCCAACGTTGGCTACATGCCACGTTCGGGCTTCTGCCGGTAAATCTGAACCGCGTCAAAGGAGCTTCCAGCGTTGGAAGCATCGTTCATCACACACCCACACGAGCGATCGTATGTTTGACGCAATCCAGGAGCGCACATATTCCTTTTTTTACTGCTCTGTGGATCTGCAGTATAAGTACGACACTGACGAACGTTGGTCCCACATGTGTTTACAATGTTGCAACAAAAGTTCGCCCCATCGTGTAGGAGACACACTTGCCACAATTTTATGACGCAAATTGTGTCCAACGTTGGCACCAACATTGGCACCAACATTTGAATCACCCTGTATAGTGAAATTAGAATAACCTGTAAGGGATATCTCTTGTCCTGTTTATTTTTAAACATATACTTCGTTTATATAGGTTGAAGTATTTTCACTACTAGATGGTTTATGAACTATTGAATCCTTCAAACTGGTTGAATTCTTTAAAAAGTCGCTTTCAGCACTTGATGTATTTGCAGTAGGGAAATCTTTTTCCTAACAATTGATTTACGAGCTATGGACTCCTCAATGTAGCGTTCAGCTGCCGTTGAAGATTTCCATTTCCATTATGTAGGTATTTTTTAAGTTGTGTATCAGCTCCTAAATTTATTAATAGTGTAGCTGAAGTTCTATGGAAACAATGTTCGGTATAATCGTGAGTATCCTTCAATTTGAGAAACGTAGTTACTTGCTTTGGCATTTTCCCAAACATATAAATTCATATTAATTAGTTCTATGCTTTACCATTCGAATATTTAGTCAGTAATCTGTTAGTATCTATTTGTGTAGGTTTTGCAGTACTATATATTCGATATTACAAAAATATTTTATTTGTAAATACCTTAAATATGTATCACCAGAGGCCTCCATTAGAATTTTTAAAATTTTTTCATTATCTAAAACACCTGATTTTTAGGACTATATTCATCCAATTGCTGTTTCAAGAATGATACTTTCCACCATCGATTTTGTGGTAGACATACAAATTTGGTCTGAACATCGCATACATTGACCATAATAAAGAAGATTTCATACTTTTGTTTAATTCAGAAAAATATATACTCGCGTCAAGACTTCAGACGTTACACATTTGTTTCTATTGTCAACGTAAATTCCGATAATTGGTCGCGTTAAAAACAATCATTTTTTTAAATTTATTGCAATACATAATGCAAACTTTTAGTATAATATATAATTTTGTTACTATCAGTTGCAGTTTCTTAAATATTTAGATGAAAATATAATGAATTATTCTTTTGTTCGTATGTCGTCTGAATTATTGTTGTGAGTATACCAATAGTACATTTTCTGAAAAAGACAATATTATTCTATTCTCAACCCGGTAATCAATACATTTTTTTATATATTTGCTGATCTATTTTCGTCGATGTTTCTGGTATACTCTATTTGCTTTGCTGATTCAATAACTTCTGGCGGAGGTAATGTGAATTCTTCCATTTCAAATAATAAATAGTTACTTTTATGAATTTAAATAGAAACAATATGGCGATTACTGTCTACTTAAGTTATTTACTTGATAACGATTGTCTCATACCAACCACAGACGACCTGATGAAATTATTATTATTCATGAAAGAGGTATCGTATAATTTTAATATAAAATAAATAGCTTTGTTTGCTATTATAAAAAATTCAAATTAATTGGCGAAAAAATTGTGTTTAACTTGGTAGTAAAGTAAGTTTAATGTCTTGGCTGATTTAATAAACTCGGCTGCGCTTCGTCTATTAAGTACCAGCGGCAGTATTAAATCTTGTACTTTACGCGGTCTTGATCATCCTGAATTACTTACCATACTTACAACTGCGTTTAGCGTTGTACCGTTATTACAAATACAGAACATGTGCGAGTACCTACCTACATACTCATACATTGAAGACTTGCACTATTTTCTCCAGTGTTTTTAAAATTTTATTCACCAAAATTTGGCTTTCCGTTTGTTTTCTAAAGTCTAAAAAACACTTATAATTTAAAAAAAAATTTAGTCGTTGCTTTTGCCATCGAATTTACATGTACTTACCTAAGTATTCCAAAATTGATGAAGAACTGAATAAAGCACGTAGTTTTTCTTATAAATGATGTTGCTCATTTGAATAGATCATAATATTGCTCTAATATTACAATATTTGTCAAAACAGTACTAATAATATTTTATATTAACTGAAATATAAATTATATACTGTGTTTAGCTTTGGCAGATGCATAAGAATGGTATGTCAAAAGTTACTGTTCTAGGAATTTCATAATATTTGTGTCATATATTTCAGTTTTATTATCTGTGCAAGGACGACTAACTTATAAGAGTAATGTAGTTTACAACATGTAAAGCTGTCTTCACTCACATAATTATATTACAACCAAGATATGTGACAATAAAATATGTATTACACAATGACAATAAAATTTCAATGAAATACAATGTGTTACGATGGAATATTTGTATAATAAATCCCATTTTGCCCATAAAATATTTTTATGTCCGCTGATAATTTATAGATCCTCTCAAACGGAATGTTGGTAGAGTATTTATAGTATGTATTATAATAAATTAACAAGGATATCTCTAATTTTTATTGCTGGACCCACTTTCAAATTAAGTGAAAATATTTTTCTCGGTTTCAAATACCTCGTTAGAAGAATTTATAATGTAGATGCCTATAATTTTTAATAAATGAGCAAAGAATACTTTAACTCATAGCATATTAATGGTGGATGCGCCGGGTACACAACTGTTCCTTCAGATTGCGGTTGGAATCTTGTGCATCTATTTGAGCTTCAAATTCTTCTAAAATAGTTATTTTATGAAGAAACTAACAAGCAAGTATCATCATATAGCTTACTTGTAACATTCACGTACCACTTGAGAAGTAGGGACAGTATATACCTTTATTGATTCGGTATAGACATGGTATTTTCTTGAGGTCGGTATATGCAAACTTCAATTCTCCACAATTAATGCATAATGTGGATTTCAATATACCTACAGCTACATTAAGATCATTTATTTAAAAACTCCTGAAACTAACTTGCCCATACTGGATGTGGTCATAGTGGAGAAAAATTTAAAAGCAGTTTCCCAATAGAATAGCAAATGTACAGGGTGTTAAAAAAAGAGTGTAAAATATTTCAGGAGGTAATACTATGAACCAAGATAAGCAGAAAAGTCTTAATAAACATGGGTCCGCAAAGTACAAACAAAAAACAAAGTTACAGAAGATGTTCAAAGTGCCCTCCGTCCATTTCCAAGCAGGCACGATATCTTCGTCTCAACGATATTCGAACTCTTTCAAAAAAACCTTCCTTGGTTTGGATTTCTTGACACTTTTGATTAATCCGTAGCTGCTGCTCTTCCAGGCTATTTACAGGAGTACCATACACTAATGTCTTCAAATATCCCCAAACAAAGAAATTTCTAATTGGGTTCTTCCCGTTCAACAGGTGTAATTTTAAATAATTGAAAGTGAAGAAACAAATTGAAAGCATTATTTTCTGGCAATATGCAACAACAAACATATACTACTAGATACAATGGTCCATCTGTCCTCCAATGAAGGGTATTCGGATTATTTTGGGTAGATAAGTGAACGGCCAGAATATTACTTTCTTATTTGGCGTTATTACAAGTTTAGTAGCTCTTTTCTATTTCACTTCTTATAGTAAATACACTAACTTATTTTAAAAACACAAAGCAGTTATTGATCTGTATGGCATATTAAGTGTTAATACAAGTATTTATCCTTCTAAATGATTTTTTTTTCTATCTTAACAGTTATTACCTGTCCCATCTTTTCTGGAAGTCCAATTCTCTCAATTATAAATTATAATTATAGTTCTACATTATAAATTGCAGAAATAAGATCCACTATTAATGTTTATATTTAAATAAGTAAATACATTTTGAAAAATGTATCAAATAAGACAACTTCAATATCTAGTTAATTATTATTTATTATCTTCACCTTATTTAAATATCTCTTAATCGAATGTTACTATTTGTTTTGAAACAGGTGTTTCATCTAATAATTTCCTTTAAAAATATATCTATATACCTATAGATACATTTTTATACTGGACTCAGTTATTACGTTAGGTACAAAAGGGAACAAACGATTTGTACTTCGAGCCCTTATCGAGCGTCGAGTTCATCCGTTTCATAAAATTGGCGAATGCGCCAATTACGACATTTAGCCCTCCGATAGATGGCGCCATATGGATGGTTTAGCCAGCAGAGGCATGTATAATTTCATGAGATAAACTAGATTTGAAGACTTTAGTTATTACTAAATGAATTATAACTAGTTATATATATTATAAGTACATGCAATATCCTTAAGATGTGTTTTCAGTACCTTGCATCTGCACCAGATATATACAGGATACAGGGACCAAACTTTACCAGATATATATAAGTCGAGAAATACTTAGTTTCCGAGATACAGGGTATCAAAAATTTTTAAACAAAGAAATTACAAAATTAACGCACTTTTTTTAACTTTATGCTGCTTTTTTGGAAGAAATTTGGAAAAAATATAATTTAGAAACTTATAATTATTGCAGGAGGGTTAGGTCCCTTTCTTCCCTCTAAATATATTTCAGCGTATGCCTATTATTGTCTTGAAATTATATTCATTTGACAACAAATTTGATTTGAAATCGTTTATGTCTCTTGACATTTTTTTTATTTAAAACTTATTATTTTAGATATTTTACATTTTCTTAACCAATGTCTTGCCGTAAATGCAAAATAGTTCAAATTTAATATAACGAGGTACTTACTTATTAGAGAAATGGCATTGATTAACAAAAATGTAAAATATCTATAATTTTGAGCTTTAAATGAATAATGTCAAAAGACATAAAATATTGCAAATTAAATCTACCATCAAGTGATCATAAGTTCAAGATCATAAGGATACGTTCAAAAATATTTGGAGGGGAGACAGGGACCCACCTTCAATTATAGTATTTCAAATAATATATTTTTTCAAGATATTTTTTAACAGCACAAAGTGAAAATATTTATACCAATCTCCAAATTTTTATCTTTACAGTTAGACATTAAAGAAAAAAATAGTTTTGATTCTTGAAACTAAGCATTTCCTGACCCATATTTATATGAACTTGTTCTCTAATTTTCTAGCACTTGTTAAAGTTTGATAGTAAGTAGGACACTTATATTCTTGCGTCCAGAATTCAGACGTCTTACGTCACGGCTGACGTTACACATTTTGTTATTATTGTCAACGTAATTTTTGATATTTGGTCGCGTTAAAAACAACAATTTTTTGCAATATATAATGCAAACATTTAGTGTAGCATATAGTTTTATTACTATCAGTTGCAGTTTCTTAAATATTTTGATGAAAATATAATGAATTAATCATTTGTTCGTATGACGTAAGTCGTTTGAATTCTTGTCGCGAGTATAGGTATAATTTATGCATGAACACAATCTTGTTAAATACCTACTAAAAATTCTGATATTAATATGTTTGTTTTTCAACTTTCTTTTCCCAAATACTTAATTACTTACATAGGTATAAACAAATTTTCATAAGTAGATACCTACTTGTGAAACAACAAACATTCAGGGTGGCTTTTAAATTCATAGGAGTTTTTATTTAACATGATAGAAAGATTAAAATATAAATACATTTTTCAAGCAACCTTTTTCAAAATCTCTAAATAAAACAAAATATGTCGTCATTGGTTTCATTCAAACAAATTGTCGCTCACCTTATCCACGAATCTATACATGCTCTTAGAAGAGATTTTTCTCCTAATTACTTCAGCGTCATTTTTTATCCATTCAGACAACTCTTCCACTGTGATAATTTCAGTCGTAAACACAACTTTTCATATACTTAACCGCATAGAAAAAAATCACCTGGCTGTAGAGCTGGTGATCTTGCAGGCCATCTTATTAGTCCATTGGAATGTAATTAGACTTTTTTATTAATAATTTCTTGCAGAATTATAAAGTTTATATTATAACAATATTTATATCTACAGTTGAATAAAAAAAATACGTATTTTGAGAGATTTTTTTACCTAAAAATTTGTTGGTTAGATCGCTTTCAGCTGTTATATATTCGTTTTACTTCAGTATCTTTGAATTTTCGCAGGTGGCATGAAATAACATTGCTAAACTCTATATTATTCAGTTCTTATAATTAGTTGTACTTGTAGAAAACACTACTTCAAGAATACGGCGCCCTTAACTACTAGAACAAGAACTATTGGAAAAATAAATATATTTTTAAATAAAATTTTCGTAATTTATGCAAAAATTGTTTTCCGATTATTAAATATAATTTAATTGGGTTTCTAAGTTACAGAACGATTTCTTTTCATATGTCGAAGAAGTCATAACAATTTTTCATTATACTAAAATACATGGGGAATTTTTAACAACGTAATCTAAAATCGTATTTGCAGATAACTGACGGTGGAAAATCTTCCTTCTTGAATAGTTCGAGCGTCCACATGATTCTTAAAAGAGATATTAATACAATTTCAATATGTAAAAAAATCTGCATTTAGTTACAGTAACTATGGTTATTTAGATTAGCTTTAATACGACATATATTTAGTGTATTAAAATGAAGTAATTTGAAAAAATATGATTATTTACCAACTTTGAGGTCCTCTAATGGCAAAACTTGTAATAGAAGTGGGTGTGATAAAATAATGTTTTTAATTTCACTGCAAGAATGTGTATCAAGTGCATATTTTGGAATATTTATTGGAACACCCAGTATTTTTTTAAATTAGTTGTAAAAATTGTAATGTATTTGCTTTCGTAAAGGAAATATCATATTAATTGTTTCATTTGCAAGCATTTTCTTAGCTACATGTACCAGTAAAACCCACTAAATAACTTCCTTTATAAAAGAGTAAATGGTCCTTCCTCTATTAACGCTTGAAGCAATAAATCTACAATGAGACTTTTCTCATTGTGCTTTTACAAAGGGATTCCTATTCCAGAAGCCAATTCTTAGGGAGATATATCCACGTGATTACACTACTGGTCGTTAATATTTTATGATGTTAGAAGACATCAAGACTAATCGTTTTATGACACCGAGGCAAATCCGTGTTTATTTTAACGTGTTAATGGAGCGTTATTAGCCATTTGAAGGGCCATTAAAAAGTCATATAACTAAAACACGTAAAATTCTAAAAAAGAGGTTATCCTGCCGCAGTAAACAATTCATTTAGTGGCATACATAAAAGAAAGGCAAGTGCAAGGTATTTCGTATCATTATGACATTCGGCGATGATAAAATAAGACTACCACCTCTCCTTCAACGTAGTCTGCTTCCGAGATAAAATCTGGGCGAAGGCGGTACCAAAAGATGTCATAAAACTGTAAATGACCGTTTTGTGGTTATTTTACTAAGTACGGTGTCATCCACAGCCCCATTGCGTCCGTCATTTGGTGTCTGGCGCTGACGGGTGACGGGGTCCTTGCAGTCGTGACATTGTGTGCTCTACTATAGCAGTTTGCCATGCGTACAAGACTTACGATATTACGAGACTGTCGACACACACTGACATTATCATAAACACGAGTGGCTTGTAATAAGTTAGCATATAAATGAGTAATTATGGTCTACTTTATTGATTCAAAAAATCCACCTATAATAAGCACTTACATAGGTATAAGTATTGTAACCACGTGAAATAGTTTCTTATTTAACTGATTTTATAAACTTATTGCTCGTTACGTAAATACTATTCGTGTTGAAAAAATATGAATTGTGTCATTTGGTGATACATTTCTGAAACAAAGATTAACAGAGATATTACCGCTTGTAAATATTTAGTAAGTAATATTATTTGTTAAATGTATTTAAAATTAAGAATCAATGAATGATATCTAATATAGGTACTTAATAATTTTCAATCTCTATAGTTATTTATAAAATATAGGTATTTCGTGTACCTATATCTGTTAAAATGTATCTACTTATGCAGTTAGAACTAATAAAACTGTACCTACTTATGCCTAACTATAACCAAAGTTCATATGAATATACACCTTCGCTATACACCTAAGATACCTAAGAAAGTGGTCTAGCGGAGAGAGTTGAGTTTCGTTTAAATATCAATAATCAAGTTAGAAATCATTTAACTGCTGTTATATAAGTATATTTATACAGGGTTAACTATGATGTACAAATATTTTAAGGGGCTAAAGAAAAATATGAATTAATGGAGAGTCCTTCAAAAAATTTCCACTTATTTACAAAGCGAAAAAAATTTCTAAACCATACTAAACCCCAATTTATCGCCGACTCTGGTGGCCCGCAAGCCGCGAATGCACGTTTGATGTTTAAATAGTTAGGCAGCCAGCAATAATTTGTCTACGTTTGTGATTTTCGGTTTTTCTTCAGCGTTTAGTACCTATTTTTTCAATTTGAAGTGCTTTATAGTAATTAAATAAAGATATTTGTGTCGTGTACCTACATATATTGTCCTATAATAAAATTTGCCGGTTTATTTTTCTAGGTTGTCATACAAAGCTTTCTATTATCTATCTATGGTCAGTGGTCGCGAACTTTAAGGTGTCAGTACTTGAATCGATGTAGTTAGACCGCTGTGGGTTCGATCCCCACAGCCCGTAGATCGTATATCAGCTATATTCGTGGAGAGGATTAGCATCCTCTCTGCGGTATGGTGGGGTGGAATGTTAGTTTGGGTCAATGTGAGAGATTGATACCGGTCGACGTTTGACTACCCCCCTAATTAATAAGGTTTTCCAGGTTTCCTTCGACTTTCTAAGAATAGCAAACATTTTATTTAACTGTACCTACCTATCTATGCAAAGTGTATATTTTAATGGGTAATCCTGCGATGGACCTGTAATGAGTGAAAATGCAGTTTTGACAATTTGGAACAAAAAACGAATGTAAAATGCTACAGTTAACCGGATTAACCGTTACCTGTCAGGTATCATCATTAATATTAATTTTCGTTGTTTTTATAATTGAAATGCTGTAAAAAATTACCGCATGGTAGTTGACAGATCTAAGCCATCTCTGGCGATGGTTATCATAGGATTCATAGGCGTTGATTTTCCGGCGGAAAAGAAGGTTTTGCTCCATTCTTTCGGTGAACATCGAGCTAGATTTCCGAAATATATTTTTTATTGGTACATACCAATTAAATCCTATAAAAGCAACCGTTTCCGTAACAATGGATTTCTTATATGCATTTCAATTAACAATAAGTAGGTATGTCTTTTATATTCCAGCTCTATGTCTTCTCCCAAACCCATTTTATTACTGTTCGATCACAGCATAAATCACAAAAATAAATTTGAGATAGATAGTTCCGACAGCGCAATATATTTCATCCCCTATCCACGTGCGAAATACACTAGCGGAACGAGCCACGCCAACGCTAATGAACGCTCACAACCTCCGTTACCCCCGCTTTGTATACGCACCAAAGTGACACACTCTACTAACCACAACTTTTGACGTATTTTTAAATAATTCTGCGAAACTACTTTAATTTCTTATTGCTACTTTCAAGAATACATGACGGAGTGGCGCAATCAAGTACTTTGGACGTTGTATGGGAAAATAACTCATTTCATGATAATGTATGAAATTTAGATCAATGTGCCTAGTTTGATGAAAAAGTTCAAATTATTTTAAGTCTAGTTTTGCAGCTTTCTTATTTTTGCCCGGTATCTTTTTTGGTTTTTCTTGTTTGTTTTGTATTGCCACTTCATCTAATTTCATGTTGATCTGTCTCCAAGTTCCTGTGTTTCTGAATCATACAGCATGCAGTGTAACTTTCTATCTTTAATCTAGCAACATACCACGTTAAAAATGCATCGAGTAACCGTAAACGAATGTTTATCTTTTTAAAAGCCGCTTTACAGTTTGTAAGCCTTTCTGCAAGTTGCAATTCTCTTGTACGTTGGCAAGCTCACTGAAGAGCAGCTTATTACAAAAACTGTCTTATCTGCAACACTCTTGCACTTTCAAAATATAGACCTGGAGCTATTTTTATTGCAGCTTTTCTGCAATTTTGCGGAATAATTTAGTGATTTGTATAGTTACCACCATACGTAAGAGTTGCCAGGCTGAACTGTCAAATTCAAACTGCCTTCTTTCGCTTCTACATGATTATTGTTTCATTCTTGATCTTGCCAAATATACTAACTGAAACCGTTATTTTACCTATATGTTCTGCTGTTTGTTAATTTGGGTAAATAGTTTACTTTTCAGTTTGCATTCGATTGAAATGTTGGTACAAATTCTATTGCAACTGGTGAATTGACAACTGTAAAACAAACTGCAAGTCAGAAGTTTGGGGAAGATATTGCAAGTGCAAGAGCTTACTGGGTAATGCAAAAAGGATTGTGGACTGTAAAGCGGCTTTAAGATAATTTAAAGATGTACCTATATGAACAAAAATGGAAGATTATGAAGTCATTGTAACATCACACCGTTAGCATACAAAATATTTTTGCAGAAATCTTTTAAAAAGTTTATTTCTCTGTTTGTTAAACAAGAATGCCCATTAGTGTAAAACATGTTATTTAATCAGTACCCAAAATATCATTATCATTTAAAATTTATTTTTTCCATATCTTTTTACAGTTACAGGGTGTCAAAATAATTTACAATTTGTAATGAAATCTACTTTTAACATTACCTAGTTCTTAGTTGTTGCACTTGCCAATAAAGATCTAATGCAATTTCTGCTCAGAACTTCCGGTAGTTCAAAAATTGTTTGAGGAAGTGTCATTATTATTGCAATAGATTGTACCTATGTTATGCAATAACAAGAGGACAATTTTGCTACCATTCTGACTTCAATTTGTTTATGATGACTTTATGTGGTATAAATAATTTAAATAGGTACATACCTATACAAACCCAAATTAAGGCGAGGGTTTAATAAATTGCATGAATTTCATCATATTTCAGGTGCATACTACGGCATTTCTATATTGATTTAAAGTGTGAGGTTTATATTCAGGCTAGATTTGTGTGAAATTTAGTAGCAATGTATTTTATTGCACCATAAACTGGTAGTAAAATTTTATGACTGTCAATAATATGGTGTCAGTTTATATTAGAACAATATTATTAGTATTTTTTTAAATTAGTTGCTTAAAAGTCCTTATTGTCGTTCAATTATTTCTGGATGAATACATTTTTCTCTAATATGTATTATTAAAATTGGATATACCTAAACTACCTGTTATAATAAATACAAATGAATAGGTACCACTTTTATAGGTTGAATGTTATTTGCATTTCAAATTGATAAGTGTATGATAAAATATTTTTTTGGATATCTACTAGTTTCGAATAAACATATTAAAAATTCTGTAACGAAAATAAAAATTTGTATTATAAAATCCAACAAATCTGAAAATAACCTTAAAATACATATTATATAGATGTCTACTTACCTACCTATTTTTAATTGAGAATTTAAGTGAGTTTATTTTCAATTTTTGTTTATAACTGCAGCGGCCATTATAAACAGCATAAAAGAACAGAAAAATTAAACAGTGTTACTTATTTAAATAATACTTATTTAAATGATATTAGATCATACTTTCAAACAAAAATTTTAAGTTAACTTTGCTAACTAACGAAGACTATAGGCACATTCTCATGCATCATGTATTTATTATTATTCTATGGGCGCCTGCCAAAATATTTCTCAGCGGGGGGCCAAAATGGAAAACGTTCATATGTGTTGTGAACAATATTTTGATAGATGAAATATTTAGCAGCAACGCGAACTCTTGTGATTTATAATGTGAATGCTTTAATTACTATGTATATAATAGATATAATAAGTATATGGAAATATCTCAAAATATGATAAAGATGTAAAATATTAGGGAGGAGCACAACCCCTACTGCCCCCACGTGCGGACGCCCATATATTCTTCTAATCTTTTATATAGATAATATTTTCTTCTCAATTTACGTAATGTACACATATCACAAGACCTTAAAAATAGATATTAACTGTAATAGGTACTGACATAAAATAGTTTTTGTGTTTAATATGTTAATGTCTACGAGAGTGTTAAGCTCCCCCTAGAGGTGGCAACAGTCTCCCTTGGAGAAAAATGTAAACATAAGTATTTGAAATATAAATAGTACATATCGTTCGGTATAAGTAGGCAAATTTTGTTTTCGAGTCCCACCTAGACTTACCTACTTAGCAAGTATTATAATATAGGAAATCAAGAACATAGTTATCCACAATTTTCTACAAATATTTTGTAAGATACGAATAATAAAATAGGTACAGATATTAGTTTTCTATTTTAAGTTGCTACAAGATGATTAATATTCTTCAAAATAATAGAGAAGAATATGAGGAAAACTGCGGCACTGTCGCATTTTCATGTTTAGGACGTCACTCATCCTTTTTCGTCTATTGCATGTATGTTCACTGACCTTATATAAGGCATGTTCCTGTTTGTACAAAAATTTTGTGAACAACGCCGACTTGCATGGTTTTATTGTGTGTGACTTGTGTGGTTTTATTTTACACAAAATATTGATGTTTTCTTATTTCAGATACATTCTTTTTGTTAGGTATTCAATGTTATGTTAACAGTATCTATAGTGGTTTCTAATGCACTAAATTAAAGGAGTTTGTACATAATTAAATTTGAAATTATACTTAGGTAAATGCTTATAGAAAATATCAGTATATACAGGGTGTTGCAATAAGCTTAGCTAAACTTCACTGATATATTCTATTAATAAAAATAATTTAGGTTTGCTATTTAAAAATTTCTGATTCAAATCTTAATAGCGAAGTTGCATCCTGTAATTTTCTTATTGAACTTTGAATAAAATAAAATTTATATAACAAACCCAATATTTTTATCGGTACAATATGTCAGTTAAGTTGAGCCGAACTTAACACCCTGTATAATATCAGTATAATTTAGATTTTTTACTGTTTCCGATATAATAAAAATCGAAATATATCTAGGTATTATATCTAAGTCAAATATCTCATTAGCACCCTGTATAATATCAGTATAATTTTGATTTTTGACTCTGTTTCC
The DNA here is from genome assembly GCA_025584915.1 of Monochamus saltuarius. Classification (NCBI taxonomy): domain Eukaryota; kingdom Metazoa; phylum Arthropoda; class Insecta; order Coleoptera; family Cerambycidae; genus Monochamus; species Monochamus saltuarius. The sequence goes on along the minus strand of CM046726.1, from coordinate 24,979,628 downwards.
GATACCTATAATAAAAATCGAAATATACTTATTACATCTAAGTAAAAAACCTTATTAACGCATACTTAATTAATTGATTTAAAATTCACCCATATTCATTTAATTTAACAAACCTATTTTTTGATTTCAGGTAATATGTAACATCCAAGTCACAGTAATCAGGTAAGCATTATTTATATTAAGAGCAAAAGGTCGAGATCCATGAAAATAAATCAGAAACCATACAAGGTGTTGGATACTCACTTTTTGAGAGGTCTTAAGTGTATATTTAAACAAATATTCATCTTTTACGTGACGATAACACTAGACAACTGAGATAAGTTTAGGAAAAGGTCAACACTAATGCGCTTGACAACCAGCATAGATAGGCGGTTTAGAATTTTCGGTGATCAGGACCGGCTTATCTTTGTTTGTGTTACTCAAACGTACATAGTAGTGTTTTAAAAGTGAATGTAAATGTTTATATCAATGTTATGCATCTGGTTATCACTCTAAAAATATGAAAAGCTTTTCTTAGTAACGATTTCATAGAAAGCGGACATAAAATCATTGTAGTACTTACATAGGTATTTTTTTAGAGGGAACATATACGTTTATTATAGCTAAAAATTTACTGATATCACTACTTAAGAAGATATCATGTTGTGTTTTGGGTTGTGATTTTATAAACAGTTTTCCATTTTATTTACGATTAGGATCTTAACAATAGGATGCGCAGTATAGTTACCGTCCATCGTATGTGCATTTCAATGACACAACTCAAAAGATTGACATTCATAAAGTAATAGTTGCCTATAGATAATTAGGTACATAACTAAAAATCGGCCAGGAGCTGAATTACAAAGAAACTTCAAAAAAATGTCTGCTACAGGAAACAACCCGGCTAATTGAGGTGTCATAAATCGAAGAAGCTTATTTATGCTTAAATATATTATTTTTTATTTTCTTCAAAATACAACATGGAATATTATACCTTAAGTGCGTTTGATATGATTATTCCTATTTTTATTAAATTGGAAACATCATTTGCCTACTAAAAATGCACCAAACAGGAAGTAAGTCAGAATGTTGATATATCTATATGTTTTACATACCTACTTAACTATGCTAAAGTAGCATGTATTTGCTTAACTAATAAGATTTTACTGCATTAATAAATCTGAAACACCGGCGTCATATTTTACTTGCTTAATGAATTAAAAAAGGGTCCGGAAGGCTCGGCTCATGTAGTGGGAGAAATGGAATAAATTACTTACGGATGAGCAAGGGAGATAATACAATAAATTCATACTACTTTCGTGCCGAAAATATCGATTGTCAGTAAATGGGTAGCGTTTATAATTAGCAACTGACATTAACCATTTATACCCCTGTAGGTATATCTATGTGGAAATTAACGTAATTTTCTAATATAGATAGGTACTTCTAATAATTGAAAAAAAAAGTGTAGTTTCGTTTCGTTTTACATTATCAGTTTTAGATTCAATAAATTAATCAAGTCACTATGGAATATGGCATTTAGCCACATTATATTTTCTGTCATACCTTACCTAGGCACTAGATTTAAAATGGTTTAGCTACTTATTTACTTTTGTAGTACGTGTGGTAATATTTTCATTTAAAAACAAGCAATGTTGCTAAGTAAGTATATGGCTATATGGACTAGAAATTATTTTCAGGTAAGTAAAGGAAAATGTTTTAAAATAAAATTGAATCGATGATTTTAAAAAGGCCACATCTATCTCATTTTGCGGAAATGAGTTCAGTTTGCCATTTCATTCAAAATATGATTATTATAAAAACGTAATGATAAAAAAACAACTTCGAATTTCTCAGTAGGTACAGTGCGTTTCATTAACTTTGATAACATTTTGATCAGCTGTAACTTTTCTGTTTTTAAAGATATCGGAATGAAGCAAAAACCATATTGCATAGTGGACTAGCAAGTTTTTTCTTATTTGAAAAACAAAACAAAAGACCAACGATTTTGAGAGGTCTTAACCTAACTTATATTTTTTTAAATGGAATGCCCTGTATATTATTGGATATTTGGATTCTACTCAAAATTCCAAGCATATTTTAATAAGCATATCCTATACCTATCTTCAACTGTTTCTGAGAAATAGTTTTACAAACATGTCAAATTATCATAAAAATCGCTCTACTTGTCTGCCATTTTCCTCAACAAAACAAAACACTAAGGCTCGATTGCTACCAGCACGGCTCAAGCAATGCTGAACTTCAGCCATGAACAAGTAGAGCAATTTTTATGATAATTTGACATGTTTGTAAAACTATTTCTCAGAAACAGTTGAAGATAGGTATAGGATATGCTTTTTAAAATATGCTTGGACTTTTGAGTAGAATCCAAATATTCAATATTATACAGGTAGTTCCATTTAAAAAATATAAGTTAGGTTAAGATCTCTCAAAATCGTTGGTCTTTTGTTTTGTTTTTCAAATAAGAAAAAACTTGCTAGTCCACTATGCAATATGATTTTTGCTTCATTCCGATATCTTTAAAAACAGAAAAGTTACAGCTCATCAAAATGTTATCAAAGTTATTGAAACGCACTGTACATAGGTATATAACGAGTTCGACCTTCGGAGAACCAGCTAGAGTTTGCTCTAAACTACCAACAAAGTCTGCTTACCCAGAAAAAATACCTGGTAATTACAAAAAAAAAAAATATTTTTTCCATGACGATTTAATTTTATAGCTTACTAAGCATAAATAATGATGAACAGCCAGAGGAAGATTATTGAATATATAGCAATTTCTAAACTTTTATCTATCAATTTTTTTAATTTGTAATTATAGACTTTTCTATCGTCAATCATAGAACGATCAGTATTTATTTGGAAAAGACCACAATGCCAAAACCAAAATATTTTTCTGTGTCTGTGTCTATGTGTCTGATTCTGTTTATATTCTTGAATCTTAACACGTTAATTACACGTCATCGCAATTTGAGACTTTGTTTAGAAAAGAAATTGATATCTTGACAAATATCAAAATTAAACGTTTTCCTGTTCTTCTGTAACTTTTCTGGAGTTGTGGTCTTTTCGAAATAACTGATTCAATAATGTACCTATATTGCTAAGTATAAGTTTCTTTAATATGTAAGAAAGACAACTATTTGAAGATGAGCTCCGGCTTTTTTCGTTGCTTATGCTGGCATCAGAAAGAAAGGAGTAGTAGGTATACGTTTACAGATCAGTTCATTACATTTGAAATCCAAGGAAGTATATCTACTGCACATTGTTAGCAGTTAGTTTTATGTTTAAAATATGTATAAACTGATAACAACAATACCTATGTATGTATAACATGTGCTGAACAAGAGACCTACTATTTACCTACATACCTAAACTTAAAATGTACCTACTGTTTTATTGCTTGAAGACTACCATAAACTTCTCTTTAATTTATATATGGCAGCTGGTGGTTGCACACCGAATCTGACTTTAGTAGATGAAGAGCACACGTTGGAAAAAATTTAACATCTTGGCGACACCCGGTATAAGCAACTTTACTTTAAATTGCTTTCTGAAACATGAACCTAAATAAATACTGCACCGGAAGATAAAGAAGAGAAAGCTACATTCAAATTTGCGTAGCTCAAATTAGTAATTGGTAATAATATCTTCCAGCAAATAATTTTCCTTAAACAAATTTTTTAAAATTCCCTTAATTTTAAATCTAATAAAAATAAATGATGCCTAACATTTGATGTTAGGTATATACCTATATTTTCTAATTATTATTTAGATAATATATAAACAAAAATATGTTTGTGTGAATGTTTATTATTGCAAAGCTGATAAAGTTCCTAGTACGTCTCTGCCCAACTATGCCATACCCCCGTTTAGTAGTTCCTCTAAACTTAGAAGTTGAGTTGTTTTGCCACAGATGGCATTGCTTTCAGTTTTGGGTGTATATTTACAAAGAACTAAGAATATTTGTTGTGAACTGATACTTTGCTGGGAGAATATATGTGTGAAAAATTAGAATGTTTATGAAAATTCCAATTATAGATATATTCCATTGTTTTGTGAGGTGTTGCTTTTATTAGTAACGCACAGTTAGCCGAGTGGGTCGACATAAACAGCATACGGTTGCGTGTCTTTCTAACAGTGTTGAAGCTGAGGGCAGGCGTGTATCGAACGCCGCGTGCCCAAGTCTGGTCCCCATTGGCCGGAACAGCACCTGCCCGGATTGGCACGATTGTGGAGGGGCGCCATTACACTCTAGTACCGTGGATAAGGCATAGAGGGCTATAGACTGAACATACATGGGTCATAAAGGATTCGAAGAAGTAGAGGAGAAGGACGCGTAAGAAATACTCTGCAATAGGGTTAAACGACGTTGTTGATATTGCTAAAAGTGGCCGGTCGTAAAACGTAAAGCGTGTGCGGTAATAATCACATGGACTATGATAAAAAGTGCGCGACGGTGCAGTGATTGGGACCTTGCACAACAGCAATGAGTTCCAAATTTATCATCGATAGCATGCTGCCTAAGTATCATCAACAATTCCATCATCAACAGCTGTTTCAAAGTCCTGCCAGTACATCATCAATTGAAGCCAGTTTAGCTTCCGTCGTAAACTACAGTTCCTCCGGATCCCCAAGTGGTTCTTCTCCTCAGCATTCTAACAGCAGCGCATCATCCACCTCTCCCGCCTCAAGAATGTATCCTTATGTATCGGCGGCTACTGCGGCCGCCCATCATCATCACCAGCAGCAAGCCGTGGCTGCAGCAGCCTTCGGTGCGGCAGCTGCTTCGGGAAGTATGGTTCCAGGAGGATTTCCGACGAGCGCAAGCACGGCAGCACTTGCCGCCGCGGCGGCCGTCGATGCCGCCACCGACAAATCATGCAGATACACCGCTGGCCTTGCTGGTAATGTAGCCCCCACAGATTCTATGGTAAATTACACGTTAGGACACCACCACCAAAATGGTGCAGCCGTCTCGGCGGCAAGCTCTGTAAGTGCCGCCTCAGCTTCCATGGCGGTGGCGGCACAATTTTATCATCAAGCCGCCAGTGCTGTTGTCGATCCTTTGAATTCCTGTTCGCAACCCACAGCGCCCGGCGGACAACCAATTCCCGACATACCCAGATATCCCTGGATGTCAATCACAGGTAACAAAAACTACACCACTACTAATTTTAATTTCCGCATTCAAAGTTACTTATACTTTGTGATTTACAGTTTATTATTTACATTAATAATATTTTATTGCTACATCCCATTAGTTTTTTTTATTTAAAATTTATAACATTATTAAGTAATAATGATTTGAATTAAAAAGCTTAGAAGGCTCTGTAGGGATACATAATTATTAATAGGTGCTGCCAAACACTATTGAATTATTATTGTTATTGCCCATTATAAAAATAATCAAATTTTAATTATCATAGTTAATGATATTGTTATTGACCAATAACAATAATATTGCAATCGACGGCTTAATTCATTACTTTTATATTTAGGCATATCTAATAACCTATATTTTATTTGCATTGAAATGAATTTTTGTGTGATGCTCTCTGAACACCTACGCATGCGCAAATATTTTTCGTTTAAGTAAGTCATGCGTCCTATACATAAGTATGTAGGTAGGTACTTACTTAAATATTTTACTTATCGTTTATACGAATCGGTTAATTGTCTTAAAGACGTTAGGTATGAATGGGGGTGCCTAAATAAGAAATGTTTGTATTTAATGTTTATGTTTAATGTCAAATAAATATCATTATTTTCATTATTAATTTAGTGTTATCTATATCATAATGGATTATCTAATTATAATATGATTAAATCATGTCTTTCTAATAATCAAATTTACAGTTGTTGCTCCAACGACTGTAGGTATTTTGTAAAATTAAATGTAGGTAGGTATTTGGGACATCTAAAGGTAGCTCCCATAATCCTGTAGGAACAATAAACTATTAATTGTTATTTAGCAACGGTAATAAAACGGTTTTATGGTTTTCAAAATTAAGGCACCACGTGTCGCGCGACCGTCGGCAGTTTTTGTTGCGTCTAGTTCTACACAATGAATTTTAACATTTCTATCATTCAAAAATACCATAATAAACACGGGTTTAATGGCCATTTAGTAGGCTATAACAGTAAACCTAGTCATAAAAGTTCATTCTTCAATCAAATTCTAAGAGGACGTTGGTGAAACTTAAATGGTATTTACTGGGTAGAGGGAGCTCAATATTTTTGATTTCTTATTTGCATGTATCAATTCAATTTAATCAGTAATGTGATTTCAAATCGTAAATGAATTTCCAACGCCATTACTGACAATTTGTTTTATTTTTAGACTGGATGAGTCCTTTTGACCGGGTCGTCTGTGGTGAGTACAATGGTACATATTTTTTTATTCTTTTTTACTTAGTTTATAGCTTTAGTATTAGTTAATAATATTTGATTATTAAAATAATGAATTATTTGTTATTTTTTATTTTAATAATTTATTTCGTCTACTTGATTTATATCGTAGATACGTAGTATATTTTCGAAATAGTTTTTATCTGCTTTTTATAAAAAAATCAGATAAATTATTCACGACTTAAATAATTCTCTGCAACAAAATTTATTGATATTTTTTATGTATATAAAACATTCCACAGCCCAGATTTCGCCATAAATTATCAATAATTTAAACATTAAAAATTAACATTATTTCATGGATGGTGCCCAGCCAAACTGAAAACGAAGACGAGCTTACTTATTTTTAAATTAGCATATGAAAAGCAAATGGAATCTAAAGTCTCTTTCGCTGTCTATTCTCCATGTGACTGAATTTGACAACGAGACTAAGGCGACTATCCTCTTTAAAGCTGTTTTTGTAAGTATGTGTATGCATAGGTATTGGACGTGACTGACCTTGTCAAGTCATTTAGATGGCATAATTCATAAATGCATGTAGGTACCTATATCGCTTTATTTTGTTTCACATGGAAAAGATAACAGAAAAACATTGTTAGTTTAATAAAGGCTAGGTGTATACAGGGTATTTTGGAAATAACGTTTCACGCAGTGAATTAATGGAAATATAGTAGTAGAGTAAAAATATTATTTTATCCATTTTCATGAAATAAGCGATACCTAGATATCTATACTAAGATACTGTATTAGATTCTGTTTTGCACAAAAAACAGGTTTATACTTAAGTACCTACCTGGCTTAAAATAATTATTCTCCTGTGTCAAAATGGAGAGTGTGGTAAAATATGTTCCTAATTAGTTAAAACAATAGAATTAGTTTCTCTTTTTATTATAAAAAGTAAGTAACAAGCTCTTACGTAAAGAAAAAAATAACAGTTGTCGGTAATAGGTTTATTCATAGAAAAATGAATGAAAACATCTCATAAACAAAAACAATTATTTAATAACAAAATCTAGTTATCTCATTTTGCCAATAAATAATGGTAATTACAAATTTCATTATATATTGTAGTCATTTGACGGAATGGGTCTGTAAAGGGGAGTTGATAAATTACTGCCCCCTGGAGGCGCCCATGGACGTTTCATTAAGCCATCGAGACTTTTTTTTCTTTGTTGACAAAATAAAATTGACAATTTTACAAATACCTAGGTAATTTTTATACTTATGTAGTTTTTTTCAAGTATAGAATTTGCAATAATTTAAGTATGACAAATAAAAATCAAAAGTTTTTATACAGACCGTCTCTTTGTAAGCGTACACAAATTTGCTGAACTACAAATCGGCAAAAAATAGAACTAAAATACAGATATATTTATTTTTATTATGGGCACGTCTATTAATATGCAGATTGTTCGGAATTAGAAATAGCATTTCTTATTCAGCAATCAATTTTAAACAAAAATGTATGTTCTCGTTTCGTTACCGTAAGGTATACCTACCGTTTTCGAGAAAGATTAAGTAGAATCTCTTACTACAATAGTACTTTTGAAAAGATACTTATCTCAACATATTACTGAATATCAATTGTATGATGACATAAAAATGTGAAATAAATGTGGTTTTTAACAATAATAATTGTTAAAATAAAGCTTCCTTCTTGAAATTCTTATAGTACCTATGTACCTAATTAGTATTTTTCGAGTACCTACCTAATTTCATTTTGTCGATCTCTACTTGTGCCACCTATTGAATGCATATCTAAAATCCCATACCTGCTATTCATCTCTTTATTTAGTAATAGAGTACCTATATTACGTCATAAGTTTAAAGACAATAATAACGTACCTACTAATAGAATATAAAATTTCAAAATGAAATAATGATACCTACTTTGAGGAAATAACCGTTAGTACACTTCACATTAACTTTCATTATTCAATTATTGTATGTAATAATAAAACAGCAAGAACATAGAAATATTATATTATGTACATACTGTTATTTTGTTTGAATATAAATAAATAGGTATCCATAAAAATGTGATAAATTACTAACCCGAAAATTTTATAACGAATATCACAAAAATTTTATCCAGAAAAGTCGTTAAATTAGCTACTAATATCTATTAAGCCCGCTTTACATTAACAATTTCTTTGTCAATTAATTGATCAAGTGGCTTCGTCAAGTCAATTGACAAATGTAATACTAAAACTTGGACGTGAATTTATTCATCAATTTCTTCGACAATACATTGTTAGTGTAATGCCCGCTTTAGAACAAGTTTTAAGTCGTCAATAAGTTCTTCATCAATTTATTTGACGTCCAGGTTTTAGTATTAACATTTGTCAATTGACTTGACGAAGCCACTTGATCAATTAATTGACAAAGAAATTGTTAATGTAAAGCGGACTTTAAGTAGGTTTGGAATTCCTTGCATTGCGCATTTCAAATTTAGTGTGGTTAAGACCATAGAGTAGTTAATAGTGAATATAAAAGTGCGAAAAGTATGAAAACCCCATTTTATACATAGACATGCCTGTGGATTTTGCAAGAGGAATTATATGGTTATTATTTTGTACTTCTGTCCTATTCTCTATAGTCTCCAAATATACTCATAAGCTGTTTTAAATATACTTAAGTATAATAATTCAAAATTGATTTCATATTTTTGAGAGTACCCATATTTATTATTTTAAGATATAAATATCACCCTTGGCCCTTAAGCTATTAAAGTTTTTTTACATAGTTTGGCACATAATACTGCTTCTGGTTAGTTTTAATTTAAATATTCAAGATGGCATGGTAAACAGGAATAAATAAAACAAATAAACAATGGTTACGTAACACGCTCAGCTGAGCTATAACTGGGTTATGTATTTTAAGCTAAGCATGCGGTGTAGCGTAACCTATCGCGTTGGTGTGGTAGGTACTTAACTTATGTTAAATCATTTAAAATATAATTATTTTCATTTTGAAAAGATATACGATGTTTATTTTTTCCGATTGATAAAAACGACACATTTAAATCCCTAGCGGCAAATTGTAATTTAAATTCAGAACATTTACAAACATTTGTTTCAAAAGATAAAAAGTAACCGCCTTGATTAAATAATAGGATTATTTTGATTTAGTATAAATAATTTCATAACGCTACACATATTTTTTTATACGTTCTTTAAGGTCTTAATAAATAATAGAAAAATAATATCGTATCTCGAATTGTTTGGCGTAGTTAATAACTTATTTGGTTTTAAAGTTTAAACAAACAATAATAGTGTAATATAGTACCTACGTATTAAGAAAATAAATCAATTGGCTATCGGACACTCAGGTAGTGTTGGACTTAATTCAAAGTTCAAATCAACTAGATGTTTCCAGTACAATTTAAAAAATGTATGTACATGCTTTTGCAATAATAATGACACTCCCTCAGTTTTTGAACTTCTGGAAGGTCCAAGTAGAAATGTCAATAGTTCTCTATTGGTGAGTGAAATGAAATAACTGAGAACTAATGTTTAAAATTGAAAGTAGATTTCATTACGAATACGTCAGCAGTTCAAAAGAAATCGCAAAATGCATTTTAACGAGTATCTATTGCAGTTTATGAGTATCAAAATCGTTTAATGAATACGTTTTTCCCTTTATAGTTTCAGAAAAGTAGTTCTAATGCGTAGGTAGACATCAACAATCTAATTCATAATACCGGAAATGCTGTGTCAATATTTCTTTCTTTAATTTTGTTCTCTAAAATTAAAAAAAAATCGATAGACTAACAAAGAAGTTATTAAAAGGAATTCATAAAAAAAAATTTTGACGCCTTGTAACCTTGCCGATTTTGAGTTGTCGAAAAAGTATTATAGAGCTTTGTGGAATTAATTTTTCGTGTAGAATTATCACCTGGAATATTGACGAAACGTTTCCGAACATCCTGTATATTCTGTACCTTTTTTTCCAAGTTATTGCCCAACAGATTAACAGTCTAGTCTAGTTTTTCTGCACAGATTGGTCGAAATAATTCCGAAGTACCTTTAATCGTTGAATGAAAAATATAAAACTTATTATTTTATTCTCAGAAGGCTCTTTTTTACTACAAAATGCCATCTGATTGCCTGTTTATCTTCCATGTTTTCCCCTGACCTTTCAATTTTTATTAGTACCTTAACTGTTACAAAATATTTTGCAAAATTATCGGTAGATAATATATTTTTACGCTCTCTACATGTACCGAGTTTTGTAAGATTAGGTAGGTACCTACATAGCTTTCTATGTTGCAAAACTTTCACCCCTTTGTGTTTATAACCCTTCAATTTATGTCAAAAGGGTGTTTTTTAGAAAGTTACTAGATCTGTAGCAGGTAAAAAACATCTTAGTTCTTTTAACATATTTCTAAAAATGTTTTAAATCCGAATATGAGCTTCTGTTGTAACTTACTAAAAAATATTAATTATTTTATTCGTCGCAAATTATTAAGATATTCCTTGTCACACCCACTTAGAGCCAACGAAATAAAGCATCTGCTGTAATCTGATAGCACACACATATTTATGACTAAATTGTTCAAAATAAATTTTAAAGAAGTTCAGGGCCGTTTAGCTCGTTTAGTGAACTGCACTTAAGAATGTCGCATGTCGTGCTTTTTGATAACATTGCGCTTAGTTTTAAATAACTCCATACTGCAAACAAAAATAATAATTTTCTTCTGTGGCTGCATACAACATGAAACCAGTCCGACACTAATGGTCTAATTAATTCTGAGCAAGAACCAAACAAGCTTTTGTCCGAATAACGCATAAATCTGAGGCCGAGACTAAACGTGCCTATATCGTTAATCACCCACATAAAGATATTTTTTACGTAACTTGTTGCTGTAAACTTGGCTGAGTTAATGCAATATTATGTTTCAGGTATACATTGAAACTAATTGTTTGTGATTTTCTATATACTCAACATTTTTATAAACAGTTACTGCAAAGTAATTCTTTTGTTGTTTAAAAATAAATGCTCGCGGCACATTAGATATGCCTAAATTGTTTACAAAATATCATGGCACCATATTATTTTTCATTTGGGACATACAACTTCAAAGTTGTTTGCATTTCAAACATGCGTGCACTTTATACAGGATGATTCTTAACCTATAGGTACGCATAAACTTGGATAATTACAGATGACGGCAAATACCTATTGAAAACAAAAAAATGTAGTAAAATGTTTTTAGTTTTGTTTACAAAAATTTATCGGGGGAATTTTTACATACAAGTATTCATTGATATCAAAATTGTTTCTTTTCCTTCATTTAAAAGCCAATTATGTTTCAAGTTCCTGTGGGTATATAGATTTTTAATGAGATTTAGCATGCGTCCATTATATATTAAAATCCATTTTTCTCGAAAACTGTTGCCGACATCGATTTGCTATGAAATTATCAAAAAAGTATTCCTACACAAAAACAATTAGATATTTTTGAAGCACCACCCCCTTGTTATACCCACCTCTGGACAAACGATATTGATTTCTTTTTAGATTCTCAAAAAGAATACAAAATGTATGTAATCAATTTCATTAGTTTATCTTAACACGTTTGGCAAATACTAATTAAAACCGTGTCACATCCTGTATGTCAAAAACGAAACATTTTAGTATACATATTTATATAGTAAAACCTTGCCATTTACGGGAGATAAGAAATTTCAGCGAAACGCAAGTCATTATATGAGAGTTTAAAATAAAGAAGAGTACATGTCAGAAACAATTCACTAATATGTATATTGATTCAAATGCAAAATCAAAGATTCTACACAACTTCAGCTTATTGATTACAATTATTTATGATGAGAGAAATGGTCAGTGGCGTTTTTAGAATGTCTTCTTGTTTTATAACCCAAAAAAAAGATGGCAACTAAGCCTAACTTACAAAATTTCAACAATTTTACCTTCCTGAGGGTTTATTCTTGATTTTGGAAGAGTAATCCGTGAGCGAATTGCATGGTTCTGTCTCTCTTAATTACTTTTGTGATAGGAAGGATACAAGAAAATTTGATGTATCCACGACAAATGACGCAGCGACCTTTGCCAGAGTTTTTGAATCGACCGTGTAAATTCACATTGGATTGTCAAACGATGTCTTATAGTTGAAAAAAATTAGAATTAATTTGTATTTTGTTGTGCATATATATAAACATTGATAGTAAAAATATAAATGACTAATTTATCATATTTTTTTATATACTTTTGTATCTTTACATGCTTCATATTAAATTAGGTACTTTTATAAAACCATATGAGATTTTTTATTCATAATTTTTAGTTTTACTTTATTTGACAGCCAATTATTACCTTTAATACTAAGAAAACTACATACTGTCATCAAAATGATTCCATAACATTAGCTCAATCGGCTTGCTTCAAGATTTACTTGATGTGTACGGGGAGGGGAGGATAAAAAATGTTTCTGGTAACATCCAAAATTTTAATCTAAAAGCTTTTCTGAGCTTGTATCAATTGATAGAATGCGATTCCCACAATTTGCAAACTCAATTCTATTCGGTCTATTTGTATGTTTTGCGTTTTTTTAGTTTCTTTACAGAAAAATCCGGGGCAGAATCTGTGCGTTTTGATGTTATAATTTCTCGATTTTTAGTGAATGTGTTAAAAATTTAAGCAAACATGTGTTTTAGTTGAAACCATAATTGTCAACCATTGCACTTTAAAAGCTGCTTGTGTACTGTTCAGTATCATTTGTCTAGGACACTGATTTGAAACGTATTATCATGGAGAAACTAGTAAATAATATGTAGTGTCAGTACTCTATCTTCATAAATTGAGGCAGGGAAGAGTTTGTTTTGTATGCGAATACATATAAACATGTAACATATGATAGACGATTTTTTAGTTATTATTATGTAGAACAGTAAATTTTTGACCGCAAAAAATTTGTGACACGACCGACGAAGCAAATATCTGCGAACGTCAAATAAAAGGTAACATGAATGGCTACCGCGTAAATTTAAATCCGCGAACGAACATCTTTTACTATATAAATTTTGGGTCTTATTTTGAGGTCCAGAGGACGTAGTTAAATGTATGCATATAGGTTAAGAATCACCATGTATACACTTTTTAAATTTTTTATATGAAGTTATATTATTTACACTTAGATATAAGGAAACGAAATGAAAATATCTCGGTTGTTTCTAAACCTGAGAACTACTACACTATATCCAATCGATAAATTTATAAAAAAATACATTTATCTGAAGACTTAGTTGTAATAAATGAACACATAATGGATTGTTTGATAAATTATACATTTATTTAATTACTTTATGAAGAGAAATAGACTAGTATTCATTCAATTTAAAACTGTCTTAAGAGGCGCCTATAGATTATTGATATATTTCAATTAGTGTAGTATTTATAACAATATAAAGATTTACTTACTACACGGGTCTCTGATTTTGATAACATTTGATCTACCCAGTCCAGTGTAATGGATATGTAGGACGTAAATTATTTTATTATTTGAAACACATACTTTATTTAATGAAATTATACCCTTGACGTAGAGGTGCCCACCTTAACTGACTTTATAAGAAAATTGTTTATCAAAATGAAGATAAAACGAGCACTTGGTCAGTTACCAGTATCTGTAGACGTCTATTTATAATAAATTTTGAAATATGGTAATTCAAACCTTATTAAATCATATCACGTCTTCTGCATACGTATATGAAATTATTTTACATTTTTTTCCAAAATATTTATTTTGCTTAAGCAGGTACAGCGTAACGCTCTCACTCGATTTGTGGCTTTAATGTCATAGTTACAAAAAAATGTCAAATACAAAAATTGTGTCATTTTTATAGATAACTCGTGCCTTATAAAAAAACAATAGACTATCGAATTAAAACAATTATTTACCGAAGTTCAATTTTTTTAAATGCAACACCCTATGTATTTTTTTAAATTCTGAAAAAGCATACAATTCTTATTACATCCATTATGATATACTTATATATTTGTCCCAGTAGTTACTGTGAGAGCGTTACGCTGGACACCCTGTACATCAAATCAATCTGCAGAGACACTCAATTGAATTATTGAATATATTGAAAATATAGGTACTTGTTATTTGTTGGTTCAGAGATTAAAAATATGCCACAGGGTCATATATCTCTCAGTTCAAGTGAAGCTGTTGATATAAGTAGTTCGTTGACACTAGCGACAGTTTTTAGTGTGTCTATCGTGCTATACGAAAGTATGGAAGTAGCAAGACAAAACTGCAAACACAAGGAAGGGAGAAATATTAGTCAGTGATACATAAAAATATGCCATTTGTAGAAAAATTCTTCTTCAGATATGGACGACGGTAAAGAAAATTCAAGCTACAACAGATGAAGATGAGAACACGTTTAAATTATCTGATACAGTCCTTAGAAGAATGACATGATTTTTTTGTATTTAAAATAAAATCGTAAAAGCATGCTTGCTGAAAAGTCAAAATGTAGTATGGCAAAGAGAATAGGTACTTAGAAAAACTAAGAGAATTTTGTGCATCTGGCATGGATGGATGAAGTATGGGTAAAAGAAGGCCATACTGTATCAAAAGTTTGGCAGACTGATAACTTCGGAGTAAAAGAGAAGCAGTTTTAGATGGATTTCCTACAGGATTAACCACGACTTCTGGAAAAGGACGATGATTAACAATAACACATTGGAGATGATCAGTGACGTATTTGAATATATTTTATCACGTAGAACTAGGAGCAGTTGCTGTGATGGATACCCACCTTATCGTAACAGAAGTCCAATAGAGTTAATTTGCGATAAAAAATTAAGTAGAACGAAATAATACCACCTTTAAATTAAGCGATGTTAAATTAATATCATGTCACTGCTAAAGCCTACTTATATTGGGCATATACAAAAAAATCGATTGGATCATCGATGTCCAAGAAGGCATTTTCTGATAAACACTTTTATATTTTAAATGTAGCTAAGAATGTTTCTGAATATGCTTGATAAAAGTATTAAATTGACTTATTTTGGAAAGAACTGTTATCATTTTTATTATCTAATGTTTGGAAATTAATAAAAACTGCTATATTATTGTATACACAATGGGTGTTATGTAACTGAAATATTATTTTCATTGCCTTTTTTGTATATCTGGGCGGCTACTAATCAAGTACGTCTGTGCATTGTTGCTCTCCACAAGAGTCCAAAAGTTAGCGATGAATTACACTCTCTAGATTTTCGGAAGTTGGCAATTGGTAACTAATTGATTGCCACCTTCCCTGATCTTAAGCCGAATACTCATATGCTCCCCGTATCTGTATTTGTATCGTGTATTACTGTAATACAGTATCGGTTTACAATGTGTACCTGAGGCGTGTATCATACTGCGAATATATTTATCTGCAGTGTTCAAAGTAACATCGTATTATAACAGTTGCTGCTTATATCCTTATACGTAATATAGTGACAGATTATAAACGTTCACGAAGATTTTAGAAAAACGTTTTGCACAAAAAAAAACAAACGGCACTGCTTTACTTTCAGATTTTAAATTTCAGTCAATCAGCATTTCACTAACATGCTCCCTTCAGATTTTGAATATTTAATGAATCTAGTGGAACCAAGAATTCAAAAAAGAGATACTACATTTAGGTAAGCTATTTCAGTGCAAGACAGATTAGCTGTGGAGATACATTTATAAGTTTACAATACTTGTTTCGTATTTCCAATCAAGCTATTGGAAACCAAAAGTTAGATCAGCCCTCGTTGATGAATAGAAAGTTTTATTTATAGATCCCACAAAATTGAGGTGTCCTTGTACTAATTTCAGTAATTCACTCTATTCCAAAGTTTACAGAATAAATACCGCAACACTGACTGACATGTAGTAATTTGTGCTTCTATACGAACAGTCCACACCAATGTTCCCAACTCTCAAAAGTAAAAAGTCCCATACGTTTGATAATAAATTCCCTTTTTCAAGGTAAAAATCCCACGAATTTTTAAAAACCGATTTAAATTGTTTTTTTTTTAATGGCATTATTCTAACCAAATTTTAAATAAGTACTATGTCTAGAGTAAAAAACGGTACATTTTATAAATTATTTTTATTAACAAAAATAAAATTATTCAAACAAAACAGTCTTTAGCTTCCAAAAATATTAAGAAAGTAAATTGTATTTTTATAGAACAGCGGCTAAATGTTTCCATTTTTTCTTGGAATATGGTTAGAATACACTTATATCTTAGAGGCCGCCGTTCTAGAGATAAAAATATGAATAAATACGAAATAGAAATATAACTAAACATCTTTAAATGAATACATATATTGATTATGTTTATTTATGTGTTGAGAACTTACTTCAAATGAAGCACAGTTCATATTATTTGCTTGCAGTGAGCTGCGAAAAACTGCCATGGCATTTAAAGTTTGAGACCCCAATCGATTTCTCTTTTTTGGTTTACAATCTGTGACAATACTGAATACTCGTTCACATTCGGCATTAGAATGTGGCAACACTAAGAGTATTTTTGTCAATTTTGTAAGCTCGGGAAATTTTAAGTCGATTTCATTTTTGCTGTTATGAATTTCAAACCAAAATGTATCAACATTACTTTCTCTGAGTTCATTTAATTTGTCTCCGTTAAAAAGGAAAGGTAAACTTTGCCATTCAAATTCAATTTTTTTTAAATCGACAAAATTCTTAAAGTGTAAACAAATACTTGGGAAAACCCTATGAATATTGCTATTACTGATATCTAAAGCACATTTTGGACTTAACATCTGGAGTTCTTTATAAAAGTCTTGTAATGGTAGCCGCTTCTGCATTTCATCTACAGCTACAATATAAAATGATAAACACTTTTTTCTTAAATCTAGTTTAAAATCAGGGGGTATATTTCTCATGTAATCATTGCAATCGTATCCTAAATTAATATCCTCGAGTGCAAGATAATTATGTGGGTTTCTAATATTTACATTAATAATATCGTGCAACAAAGTACTCTTAATAAAATTTTGAGATATTTGCTTTAAAATTGTTAAACTTCTTTGGTACAGTTCATGAATAAGCATATTTCTACTCTGAAAGAGAGCATTGAAAGAGTTAAAATAGTTTAATACATAGGACAAAAACAATAAATATGATTTGTTTAAAGGATTATTCATATCATCAATTATGTTACTAGCACTTTTGAGATGATCTTCAACAGCAGCTAACTGAAAGAATCTATTTAAAACATCCCAATTTTCCAGAATTCTAGTGACACAACTATGCATACTTAGCCAGCGTGTAGACGACAGTTTTAAAATCTTTTTCTTTGAGGCATTAAAATACTCTTGGAACTCCAACAATTCCGCACATCTTTTTGCACTTCCCGATACATAAGTTGCAATGTTGCGCACCAAATCCTCGGGAGATCGTGGTAGTTCAGCACAAGCTTTACTTGAAATAATTGCACTTGTATGACATATGCATTTAAAGAGTATCACATCAGGAACTTCTTCTTTAAGTTTACTAAAAAATGAGTTGTGTTTCCCTACCATGACTGCTGCTCCATCGCTAGCAACTCCTACTATATTTGACAGCCTTATACCTTTTCGTACGAAACAATCTCTGACTGCAGAAAACAACACTTCGGATGAGCAATTTTTTGCATCCAATTCCAATAGTTCAAGCAAACGTGTTCTTACTGCGCTATTGTCAATGTAACGAACCTAAAAAATATTAAATAATACTGGTGTAAAATAAGGATGGTGTTATACTTACTACAAGACACAAATATTTTTTGTTTGAAATGTCTGTGCTTTCATCCACTAAAATTGAAAAGTGGCTCTCCTTTAATTTAGACACAAGTTTATCCGTTTCAAAAGGCTCCAAGACATTTCTCACAATATTTGTGCATTTGGTTGAGCCAAGTCGCATCCTTTTAATTATATCTGAATCAACTGCGTATCTTTGTAACAAAGGCGTAAGATGATCAATAGCTGAAAGAGCTACGTTATGTTCAGCAAAGAAAGCAGATAGAGCAATTTCGAAACTTTTAATATTTCGTTCTTCTGAAGTTTCCTTTTTTTTGAAAAGTGTGTCAATCTTGTTCGTACTTTTTATCATTCTGATACATTTTTTATGCTTAACTGTTTGCATATGTTTTGTTAATTCCGATTTTCCACATTGTAACATTATGTTACACACACGACACCTACAAATAAGTATAAAATGTAATAAAAAATAGAAATAGTGGAACCATGTAATAATCATTATTATTTGCCTGACCTGGCCTTAGTTTCATCATTCGCATTGGCTTGTAGCCATGAGCAAAAATTTGAGTCTTCTAGCCATTTAGTTTGAAAAACTTTATTTTTGTTTTTATATTTTTTCCTAGGCAACTCAAGACTTGAATTTAAACTGTCAGAGTCAGGCATTTTACCGGCAGTACTGGCACTTGTTTTGTTTATATTAATTATTATTAATCTCTGACTTCTCACTGCATCTGACAAGTATTGATTTATCTAGGATCTAAGATCTAACACTGATTTATGTTTACCATATCACTGAAGCCACAGAACACAGAATATACAATACAACTGAAGCCATAAGCCATAGTAAATAACCAAATTCTATGATAAGAGGCCATGGATCATAGATTCACGATATAATAAGCTTACCGTGGTCCGTGGTGCCAAACCAAGCCGGGAATATTTTTCTATGATCAATTTTCTTTTAATTTTGGGTGTAGCGAAAAAAATCCCACGAAAACCATTAAATTTCCCTTTGTCCCTTTTAATCTGCAAATTAGTGCAAATTCCCACGAAAAGGGAAAAATCCCACGAGTTGGGAACACTGGTCCACACTATTGAGGTTGCTCCTCTTTGTGTTTGCAACGTTTACCACCAGACGCTCGGGTCGCCAAAATAGATCGCAGCGTGTTCGCAAACACGGAGCGCAAGACGTACACACTATAAATTTATGTTACAATAAAGATACAGAGCGCACATGAGTACCAGGCTTTAGATGAGAATTATTGACCTGCCCCTGTTGTTCTTGTACTAGGCTCTGGGGACGAGGCTGCTACTTTAAATTGCCTCATTTGTTTCATTATTTAAATATACCTACCTTAGTATATCGTTTAAGTTTATATGGGAAAAATACTACATGTTTAGAAGGTCATATTTGTTGTCGTTTTATTTAAGAATTACTATATATATACAATCTATTGCAATAATATTGACACCTCTTGCAATCAATTTTTGAAATACTAGAAGTTTCGAGTAGAAATTGCAATAGATTTCTTCTATTAGTGAGTGGAACAACTAAGAACTAATGTTGAAAGTTAAAAGTAGATTTCATTACGAATACGTCAGCAGTACGAAATAAATCGCGAACTTCTTGTTAAAGAGTGCCATTTGTACATATATTATAAGTTTATATCCTTTCTTTTTTCCATATTCCTTTATAGAAATTTTTCACCACTCTCCATTCTTGTTGCTGGTTCCAGTTTAAACTTGAATGAATCTAAAAAAATATAATCAGCATCTAGAACTGACAAACAATAAAATTCAAAGAACTTGGTATATATGATACCTACATAATACGTCATGGAACTTAAGATAATTTTATCAATTTGAGGATTATTTTGTAAAAACATAAACATTAATGCAAAGGTTCTATATTTCACACAAAAAAATTCGCTACTAGACTGTAATTTAGCGATGATTGGAACAATAGACGTAAGAGAATATTTTTATTGCATTTAGATGTGGAAATAAAATGAAACAATAAAAAAAATAAACTGATTTAGTGTCTATAAACTTTCCGAAATCCTCTAGTCACGTGTCACCATTGAACCTACTGTAATATCTTCAACATATTAGATGTCTTAACTTTATTACCCTTATAAAATAACTATGCTTTCTATTTGAAGAAACAGCTTATAGATAATTAAAGAGAATGAAGTAATGTAGCTAATAACAATTGTTAAAAACAAAAATTAATTAAGTATTTACAAGTATAAAAGCATTTTGATTAAGTATCAGTTTCATTTAAGAAATATGTAGATTAGAGTGACCTAATAAATCCCAAATATATAAATTACAACTTTACCTTATCATTTAGAAGCAGAAGTTTGCGTTATTGTGAGCGTCAGTGTAAAACACTTAAGATGGTGACAAATGCCTTAATCCCAGATTTGACAGTCCAATCACGCTTGTACTATTCGAACTGTGCCCCTAAAAAGAAAGATATATATATGCAACACGTTGCCTACGAGTCCAGTCGTATTCAACAAGGCCATTAAAAATAGTTCTGGCCTTAATTAATGGATCATTAACATTTGGGTAAAAATTGTGTGTATACCTATTTAATAGGTCTATCAACGCGGCGATAACACTCAGTAGAAGTTTGGTTCTGTACCAATGTTATTAGTGGATAAACGTCCTGCAACAAACAATGGAAAACTTCAATATAACTAAAAAATTATTTATTACACGTGGTGATGAGTTCCAGTTTACTGGAAATGTAAATTTTTAGCAAAATTTAATTTAGGTGAAGCATAGGTATATATTTAAGAGAAAGAAATTTTGTTCTAGTTAAGGACGCCGTATTCTTGAAATAGTGTTTTCTACAAATACAAGTAATTTTAGACATTTAAGAACTGAATAATACAGTTTAGCAAATAACAGGAATGTTATTTCATGCCACCGGCGAATATTCAAAGGTATCGAAGTAAAATCAATATATAACGATATAAATCGGTCTAACCAACAGAAGTTTATGTACGGAAATCTTTCAAAATACCTATTTTCTTAAATTCAAATGTAGATCTAAATATTGTTATAACATAAACTTACATAGTTCTGCATATAAGACTGTTCACTTTTGTTTATAAGTATGTGAAAATAGTTGTTAAAATGTGGGGTTAGAATAGCAAAATAGGTACTGTGTGTCATACAAATGCATCAATATCAATTTTATTTTTGATATTATTTTTGCTATACGTGCTTTATTTTTCGAGATTTCTGTATCCAAAAAGTACCACAAATTTAATCATTATCTTAATAAGTCTTTGTTTAACACAATATGATGACAAACTTCCTTTATATTAGGTATAAACCACCACATTTTAAATAAATTTAATCTTAAGAATTCGTTACATCCACATGTGTGAAAATACACAGTGTGTCTTCTTTTAAACTTTCAACGTTAATGTGCAATTAGTCAATTCTCTTTCCATAAATAAATATTAATTTGGCGGACTGATACTTCTACTGATACTGATCTTCTTGCTGATATTCAGTAGAGTTATTAGAGTTATTTGAAATCCGTTTAATACTGCCAAACAGTAGATATTTAGTACGACTTTATTTAAATCCTGCTTGCCGTTATTTTGTCTACAAAAATATAGTTATTGGTTAATACTTCGTGGGATGGAATTCCCTTATCTTTTGTTAATATCTCTCAAATATTGCCATTTTAATAGTGGAGAAAAGGAACATAAGTCAATAATTTGAGAAAATGAGAATAAGTTTACTTGCCATTATTTAATTTTTCTTGAAACATGCGACGGAACTGACTAAAAAAGCGAATAATATTTTATTTTATCTGTTAAATAAAGGATTGCTAGACGTTGCATTAATCATGCATAAATGTGGTCGAGCACTATCCTTATTACTGCTGCCTTAATAACACAGCACATATGCGCATGATTAGATGTAAACATTAGGGAAACCTAAATACTACTTAGCCTTATGGTACGTCCAATAACTCTCAATTAGTTTAAAATTACTTAATGATCAAATTACACTATAACTGGGAAAAACAATTCCAAACCTCAGTAATTATATTTGTTCCACTATTCAAATATTTTGCATTCACATTTGCATTATGATTTCCATTAATTGATTAGGTAAGTATATTTACCACTGTACCTACTTAATCTAACTAATTTTCATTGGTCGATAGTACCTACCTTATTCAATACGCAATAAAAAACCATAATATAAAAATTGTTAAACCCGTTTCAGTGTGTTCACTTACATATGTTACCAGTTGTAGCTCTCTAGCTTTTATAAAGTGGGTAGAAGTTTACACTTTCTTATAAACATTGTAAATTTAACACTATATGTAAACGATTATTTCAATGGTGTATCAGTATGACTCTTTTTTATTCTTGCAGAAATATTACAATAAAATACAGTATACATTAAATAACGATTGCATTTGACAGTGTATAATTAAAAATATAAGGCAATAGGTAATAGTAAAAATAACATAGATGGAACTATAAATCTAAACAGGCCTGCCGAAATAAAGATTACTTATTTTAATACCATCAGTTCTGTATAATCCATCGTACACGAAATATATTTGCACTTTGAAACTTACGCCTTTCCAAACACGATGGCGCATAAAGAAATAAATCGGGATTATTGGAGATATTTTTCAATCCATGATGTAGTTGCATGAGATGCATGCAGTGCGAAGTTTCTCCACGGTCACGTTATCCAGGGACGTCTCCCGGGCCCTCTTCAAACTATTTTATAGCTTTCTCCCTCCCCTCCCGCTCTGCTCAGGCGAACAAGCTTGATCGAGGAACCAGGGTATAAATTACCCCTCTCTGCCTCGCTTCCGCTACCGGTTTCGTCCTCTTGATTCATTCCACGGCAACTTGAAGCTAGCCATGTTTCATTCCTATCCAACCTAAATTGGGAATTGTACTTTTCACCTTTAGATTGCCTGTCTGACTTACGCTAGCTCGAGAAACATGCGGCATAAATTTTATCTTAGATTTATAGCCTAATTTTAATGGATCTTTTGTTAAAACGGAATATAATTTATCCCAACAACACATTATGCTCGTAATTTATGTCGGTCGCGTGATTTTCGCCCATAAACGTAAAACGCATTATTTGATTATTTCAGTAATGGCGTTAATGATGTTTTAATAATTTGAATAATGTTTCATAAATGTATTAATAGAAGGGTTTAAATCGGAGAACGTACTAAAGAATCTGCTTGCGTAAAACTTGGTTAAACTTTATGCATTGCCAAACCTAATACAGAGAACTGATGATAATATAAAAACATGTAAACAAGTTTAAGACATAACATGTTAAAAATCGAGAAGTATTTAATTTAAGTGATATTTTTAATTACAGACATGTATGAAGTATTCATGTTTAAAAGAGTTAAATCGCTAGATATATATAATACTCCACTTGAACAAAATAAATGTTTTATTTTGAAAAATAATCTCTAGCTGAACTTTTTTACAAGCCTTACAGTTTTTGGTACAAACTAGCAGTTTGTAAAAATGATACGTTTAGATAACTACAGAATCTATTTAAATACTTTCAGTAAATGTAGTTGCAGTTAAATGAATTAGCAGAAGTTTTAACTAAACTGTAAGACAATGTATTGAAGAATATAGAATTTAAAATAAGAGTTTATTTTTAAGTTTGGATTATTTTTTATTGAAAGGGACCTTGGGTATCCTGGTCAGCAAAGAATAGCTTTTAAATTTTTAAACACATTTGCAACAACATTCTTGTGTGAAATTAAACAAAAGCCAGAGACATCGCACAGAAAATGATATTATTGCATGAGGTTCGAATTCTATATTTGACAAATTAATTCCTAAAATACAAGCACATGTTCCCATAATTTACCAAATAAACAAAAAGAAAAACAATTTAAGTAAAGTAATCTTTACTGAAAAAAGTAATTCAAATAACCTTTACTAAATAGAATATATTTTAATCATTATGTAAAATTAATTTAATTTGTTTATACTGTATCATAATTAAACCCAATTTCATAGCTGTTTTTATAACTTATCAAGTTACATGTTATATAAATAATAAAGGTTAAATAAATCATATTTATCTCTTATTTATGGCATTATTATAGCTATTTTAAGTGTTTAATAATATATTGTAGATTACCTATCGACATATTATATATTTTTGACATATGATATTTTCATTTACTATTAAAAACTAGTAATCAGAGTGAATATGTACATAATAATATAATAATAATAATATCTCTACCCCTCATTCTAATCACGAGGATTAGCCCAGAAGTCGGAGACTTGTGCGGGAGAGGGGGCGGCATATTATTATTAAGCAGGCCGCATTTGCGCCCAGAAACGACTTACGTTGGTAGGCCCTAACCACCATTCAGTGCAGGAATGAGGGAAACCTGGAAAACCTCATTAATTAGGGGTGTAGTCAAATGTCAACCGGTATCAATCTCTCACATTGATCCAAGCCAACATTCTTCCACCCCACCATACCCGCAGAGAGGATGCCAATATCTCCACGAATATAGCTTATATACGGTCTACCGGCTGCGGGGATCGAACCCACAGCGATCCAGTCACCTCGATTCAAGTACTGACGCCTTAAACCGCGCGACCACTGACCGATACATACATATGTATGTTATTATAAAAGTTGGATAGGTGTATATAATCGCTGCAATATAAAGTTTTTCAGCCCGAATTAGTATCATATTCTGTTTAAATTATGGCGGTTTAACCGCTTGTTTATCACACAATTTCTAGACAAGAACAATTATTATTGATATGTGTTATATACATCTTAGTCATTGATGCCTTTCAAAATTCCAATAAATGGTTCACCACCACCTTAAAAATAGTATATTTGTTAAGTTGGAAACTTTTATGTTGCCTGTATACTGTGTGCAGAATGATAACTAATTGTACTAAACAAAACATAGGTATTTGACTTTACAATTGTTTTCCCTGTCTCTAAAGGTAATAGAATTATGACAACAAACTGATCTTGAATATGTGACAATGTCGCACATCTACCATATTATGTGTTTGTACATTACGCAAATTTACCTAAACATACTGTGACTACTACTTAGAGCTCTTTTCACAACAGAATAAAATGTGAAATACCTAGTTATGTATAAATGTTTAAAATTACTTCCGTTGCTTGTGAAAAGCATTTACTTTATAAACGTCTCATAGCTAAATAGTTTGGCCAGATTCGTTCATCATAAATTAATATGCCATTCAGCTCGTCATGGTTGCTATAATTTTTTTTCGTGTACACTGCCAAATACCAAGCAAGCACTAGTTACAGAAAATCGGAACGCACTAGCCATAACACTACTACCACAGAAGTCCTAATATATAGAGACAAAGGCTACCGTTCCCTACAAAACTTAAAATATATAAATATATATGCGCGTGCATCAATCGCCATGTTTTGAGTAATATTTTAATCAATCTCTCTTTTTCGTTATGGGTGTGCTACTACTAATAATAATTTGAAATCAACAGCAGCAGGTGTTGTTTACTACATTAATAATGATACAAAGAATAAATTGCAAATTACGTCAAAGAAAGGAAGGAAGCTTTCACTTAATGCTTTCGTTGTACCTTAGTTTGTAAGTTCGTAAAACAAATTTGAATTTTATTGCAGTTGAATTTTTATTTTTAAAATGTATTTGTAGAAAAACTAAGTATTCTTTTTAGAATTATTTGCATAAGAATTTGCTTCTTGCTTTTAGTCAAATATACAAGCCCTTTTAATATCGCCACTTATATTCCAGAGACCCTGTACACCTATTTTAATTTATAAAAGTCACTAATGTCAAAGGTTGCACAGGCATTAAAATAAATCATATTACAAAATATTGGTCTAATAAATCGTTTTAAATAACGGATATAACTGTGTGTTATGTAAATTTTGAAGCCGGTTCTGTGTAACTCTAACCTACCCTAATAAGTCAACGAACTATTTCAGAATACGTTATCGATAAGTGACAAATAATAAATTGCGCGCGCAATCTTTGGTGAAGTCACGCTTCGTTTATAACCTTAAATAATAACGTAACACGTACGTAAACGAATCATGGAATTTTTATTATTTTAGGTATTTTCTAGTGTGTGCGTAGTAAAATATTATGTTATACCTAATTTGCTGACATAGTGCTATAACGACGGCTTAAGTGTACTGATAATAATGACATGTGGATATGTTATTAGTATAACGCAGAGTGTGATCAAAATCGACTGGCTCTGTTCCACGAAATGCATAGAAAAGTTGCTTATAACGGCGATTTGTTTACTTAGCGCAACGAATCCCGGATACCAGCAACCGTGAAAGGCGTATATAATTTTCAACATTTACGGTGAGCGTACAGAACCGGCTTATTTAAAAATTCAAAAAAGATTACCTTTTTAAGATTTTTTGATATTAACATTTTGTTTGACTATTTTTTGCTTATTATTTGTTCTTCGAATAAGTAAACGTATACTAAAATTACTGCCCCACTTTCAAAATCATATTTTTTTAAATGTTAAATTGTTAAATTATTCTATTAATAATGAAATATTAACTCACTTTCATATTCAACTACAGAATCAGAACATTCTTGAGGTATTTGATATCGGTGTACAAAGTGTAACAGAAACGATCGAATTTTTATTTGAAAAGTGATCTACAAATTAATTTTTAAACCTTCACTTGTTTTACTTAACATGTTCTAAACCTAAAATAGAGTCATACTGAAAGTTTAGGTATATTGAAATAGTGAAGTCTTTCTTGTTTAATTTTTGCCCCCAGAAGAAGTGTCACGTTTGTGTAAAAACGATATTTTTTCCCCGACACATTTGATATTTAACTTTCTTTATCGATAAAATAAAGCGTTTTTGGATAGATATCTCCAAATATATTTTTCCCATATATCCTACGTTACCTCTCGCAAGATTTTACAGATTATAGATATAGTGCGGAAATACCTAGTGAATATCATATATCATGCTTGTTTTATCAATTATTTATTAATATATTACCATCATCTTTCCTTATTTAAATTCGAATTCACAATCTTCATAGTTGTTCATTTTTCTTCCTGACCAAATAATAATAATAATATTATTATTAAGCAGACCACATTTGCGCCCAGGAACGACTTACGTTGGTAGGCCCTAACCACAATTCAGTGCAGGAATGAGGGAAACTTGGAAAACCTCAGTAATTAAAGGGGTAGTCAAATGTCAACCGGTATCAATCTCTCACATTGACCCAAGCCAACGTTTATCCACCCTACCGTACCCGCAGAGAGGGTGCCAATTTCTCAACGAATATAGCTTATATACGGTCTACCCGCTGCGGGGGTCGAACCCACAGCGATCTAGTCACCTCGATTCAATTCCTAACGCCTTAAACCGCGCGACCACTGACCGATAAAAAAAATAATACGATACAACCACTAATTACGTGGACTATTTTTTATCAGACGCCCGTGGTTTTTGAGCTTGCAAAGTGATTATAATTAATCTATTACTTTAGTTTCATTCTGCAATCTGTACTACAAAGTTTTTCAACGAATGTTTTGAAGCAACTACGTAGAATAAAAGTCATCGACCCTATAACTCTCAGAATCTCGTACCGTCACATTGGGCATTCTAATCTGATCAAATCATTCAAACATGTCTATATCACATAGGGCTTCTTCATTCTCCATTTATAGAATACCAACTTGGTTTAGAAGAAAGACGTTCTAGAACCTTATTTTTGCTCTTTTTAAATAAATAAAACGAAAATGTGTAGGTATTAGAAAATGAACAGTTTCTTTAATTTTACAATGTAATATTGCACCGAATAATTTCACACATGTTATTTACTTACAGTTAAAGTTTCATAAGTATCACAAAAAATAATAAAACATGTCTAGGAACCGTTATTTGAGGAACGATTCCGAACAGCCACAATAAAAATAGCAGAACCGCAATATATATGGACGGGTCAAGGAGTACTTATAGCAGATTCGGCCAAACAGAGCCTAATCCTTGAACAACAAGGTCAGGTCAAAGAATCTGAGCTGAATATCTGGTAGTTTTTTTGTCACTTTATATGTGAGCACGCTCTCTATTAGGTTGATATTGGAAATCAGTTATCCATAGTTATATTTATTCTGGTGTTATACCTTTAATTTTATGAACTGAACCCTTGTTATTTTTGCTCACATTTCCTTTCTGTCACAATAAATTTCTGTGATCACTCAGGACAAAGTTCACAAACTGTTACAAGTTACAGCATTCTCTGTTCAAGTTCATGTGTACGGATCAAAGAACGTAGAATAGTAGATCTTCGTCTGCCAAAACTTGCCAATCTACGAGACAAGGAATACAAATAGAGAATTGAAGAGTGATGCTTCTGCTTATTGTTTTTGATTGTATTCTTCTAGCTGGAATATCCACGTGTCAGTGCATCTGCAATTACTTTCATGACTGAAATTTACCATCAATGATCCAATAAAAGTATTTGCTATACTTTTGTATTTTTTATTTATTAAAGATTTACTTAACAATTTCTAGTTACTGTTTTAAATTTTTTGATAAAATTTTCAAGTTCGGATGCTTGACAACTTTATTTTCAGACTTAATTCTAATAGCTTCATTAGGTACATGCTTTCAGTACGCTTCCTCCTGATTCTGAAGTATTAGGTCTGTTCAAGCAAGGAATCCGGAATGGTTTCAAACTGTCAGAAATATTCGACCAGTAAAGTTATGAATTTGTTTTCAGTAAATATCGTGCAAGAAGTAGTTGGATGGACGTTTTTGACAGTTTGGAACCAGTCTGGATTCCTTACCTGAACAGACCTGTTATGTTCGTTTTCTTAATCTGAAGTTTCTTCCTTAAAGGGGAATTTTAATCATCTGCATCGAGAACAAATTCCTTGGTTACCTATTCCAACCTACCCTAGTTCTCCTCGTAAGCATCCATACCACACCACGAGTTTCATCAGTTGGTTTAAATTGATAGCAAGTAACACAGATAAGAGTAATATGCTCAAGTAATAATCTAATTATAATTCGAACATTTATTTCACTAAAAACAATTGAGAATGATATTCTAAGAACTCTTTATAAATAACCCTGTAGAGTTTCAATACTCCAGTTTTTTTCTGTTTCAATACTAAATCAAAATGATCTTCTGCTACATTCGTTTATTATTATATAGGTTGTACATTTTAATAGCTATAATCGTTACTTGCTTATTTCGAGTGTATGCAAACATTAAAATTGTTCTATGAATATTTGTTGACGTAACAGCTAAAATGCGTAGCGAAAAATATAAGGTACATCTTTAAAATAAGACTTTCATGAATTCCATTCACATCTTATGTCAAATCTCGATATAAAGCTGTCGTCAAGTAGCAAGTAGTTGTAAATAACATCCGTTCATTTTACGACTGACTGAAAATACATATTATGACATTTTGATGTATATTTCCAGAATTTGTTGAGGGACAAAAATAACATCTAGGTATACTTAACTGTAAAATCAATCGACTTACCTGTAAGAAAAATCGATCGAAATTATCGGAACATCTCCGATATCCTTTGTAACTCATATAATTTTTACATATAAGGAACGATTTATGCATATTTGTTCGTGAAGAAGTCAAATAAAAAAATTACATTAGAACGAGTTTTAACATATGGAATACTGAAGTTATTATGGCTAAATCTTTTAAATTAATCATGTTTAACAATACCAACTATGGAGTACCTTAATATCGTAAGTGCCATCGAGCTAAAAGCTAAGATATTTAACAAATTTACTTTAAGTTTTCTTCAATATATGCAAATAATACTCGGAGTG
This sequence comes from Monochamus saltuarius, assembly GCA_025584915.1. Lineage (NCBI taxonomy): Eukaryota > Metazoa > Arthropoda > Insecta > Coleoptera > Cerambycidae > Monochamus > Monochamus saltuarius. The sequence goes on along the minus strand of CM046726.1, from coordinate 24,949,552 downwards.
TAGGTCTTAAAATATTGAGAACTTCTCATAATTCATCTTTTTACAGACAGATACTGTTTGCTCAGTGTACGAGGCAAAAGCCAATTTTAACACACACACAGATTTACTCCAAGGCATTTAAATTTTATATATGTATATTTACTAAATATAGTGTCGTTTAGATAATAGTTGTACTGAACATGAGCAATTTTCACTAATAGTCCTAGTGCTTAAATATTTCCGGTTATTAATTTAAGTTCAAAGAATACTCGGTAAGAAAATTTCACACTAAATTACCTTGTTAATTGGAAATAGAAATGATATTCACGTATAACAATTAAATTGCATATTGAAACTAATTATATGTAGAATATAACAATTCAATGTTTTCGTTTGTTTTAGATTAAAAATAGACCGTTAAAAAGTCATTAATAAAAAAAATCACTTACTGTCAAACAAAATGTTAATCTATATATAAACATCAAACAATTTCAGTATTCACGTGCAGCTTACTTGGAGGAGGATGAACATTTCCGGATTTTTTTTTTAATTTACCATGGTAACGGAACAAAATACCAATTTCTAATTGGTTATATAAAAGAACGTGCGTTTTAAAATTCAAAACTTCATTCATTAATAAAAATAACAAAGGAGGAAAGGTCCGAGTGCTAATCCCTACGGAACCCCTAATGTTGTGATAGGTACCTAAGCAAAAGGGGAGGAAAACGTAAAATTTTATTGTTATCCAATTTACTTTAAAGGCATTGGAGTATGGACCTAGGGAAAAAGATATATTATATGTTTTAATATTAACACACTGGATATGTGTTGACTCGATTCAAATTTTAGTTTATTGAATTTTTGTATTACTATGATTTGTTAACCTTTCTGACAAATCAATTTTTACATAGATCTCTTTTTTCTAAGCCTCTGTTTTTATAGGATTGAATTGAAAAAGTTTGTTCTCATCATCTGTTTCAGATTTTTCTTGTTAACTTTGTTTAATGCTGATTATCGAATGTTGTTGTTACAGGCTGATACACGTAAACCCTCTGGAGTGTGTTTACATTATCTTTGGTAAAACAATTGCAGCGGTAATAAGCTACTTAGCTACTTAAATGTCTCAATATGTTGTTTTATTTGTTCAAAAACCGTGTACCTTCTTTTCGTCACGAAAATCACTCCGCACCGTTTTCGAAATGTCTGATTTATTATATTTAATAGACCAGTCAAATTATCTTTTAAAGTTTATTAATTTTTGCATTTTTTTCTTAATTATTCAGTTTAAGCACTATTTAGTTTGTATCTAATTTATTTAATACTATTAGGTATACCTACCTGTACTATTGGTTAAATAATTTATCTTTTTCATTTTTTTAATATTTTTGTAGGTATAAAGTTTTCTGCTCGTATTACCAATCTTGTAGTATTGTACTCAGATTCCAAAAAGTTTATTTGTATACCTGGAAAAGACAGGTCGCACATCGCATCCAATTGGTATGATTCTTCTTTTTTGGAATATGTAACAACTAAGTACAATCGTTTGCAATAATAAAGGCACTCTTTAAAATTAATTTTGCGATTTCTTTTGAACTGCCGACGTATTTGTAATAGAATTTACTTTCAACTTTTAAGATTAGTTTTTAGTTGTTTTACTTACCAATAGAGAGGCAATAAAATGTCTACTCAGAATTTCCAGTAGTTAAAAAACTGTTTTGAAGGAGTGTAATTATTATTGCAAAAACATGTACATAATTTAAAGGGTTCTATCTAGTTCTATTCTAACATGAGCATAATGTAGGGCCTGATTTAGACTTTCAGGCAAACTAGACTGATATTCTTGGCACCTCTGCCCACCTTTCCCAATATTTCTTATTGGAGGTAAATCAGGCTAAAAAGTCATGTAACTATTTAACTTTCTAAATCCTATGTAAACGCATACTTTCATTTTTCAGTTGCTCCCAAATTTTCTAATTTCTACAATTATTTAGCCAAATTCTTGAAATTGATTTATGTATATTTTGTGCCTGTAATTGTTTTTTGTATTTCTTACTTTTAATTGAAACCAAGTGGATTGCATCTAAAATGCAACAAAAATCAGTTAATTATACATCAGCTATTGATTCAATCTGCGAATGCAATAACATAATTACATTTGCTGCGGCATCTTTTTGATATGCATCTGGTGGTGCAACAATTTTATAGTTCCTGCATTCAAATAAACCACTAGGGTTATATCTGAAAATAGCTAGTGCCTTATTTATCGGCTGCATCTGCAAATGCAATAACTACTATCTAACTGCATTTAGTTATTTGTTGTTCCTTTTTAATATAGGATGTATCTGGCAGTGCAACAATTTCTTAGTTATTGAGTTCAGTTAACCTAACTGGGTTGCATCTGAAAATGTAAGATTACCTTGGTCGTGGTCTTCGGAGCATTTTGAGCGGCAATTTTGCAATATTATATGCCTGTACCAATGTAACAATTGTTTAATTTGTCTTTAGAGTCTTCATGAATTACTCTAGATGGTCTGCAATATCCAAACACTTTGTTAGAACTTTGGAACACACACAAAATAGCCTTTTTCCTTTTATATGATCAGAATATGTATATCACTTTCACTGTCACTTACTCCCCATTCTTAATATGCATTTTTTGTCCCTCTTTTTTAAAAATACGGAGTACAAAGAAACTGTTTTGTTAACTTTGGATACAAAATTGTAACTCCATAACGTATGTATGTAGATATATGTTAAGTAAAATACATATTGACACTTGTTTTTTATCATTTAGTTTTTAAAAAACTTATGCTACATTGATGTATTATCGTATTGTGTAATGAGCGATGTTAAAATACGAATGATAATATGATGAGATTGTTCAATATCAGAAAATAGGACGTTATTCTGAATATTCTGTAGTTATAGGTAGGTAGGTACATATTAAAATGCGTCTACAATTGCAAAGATTGGTCTGAGTTTCTGTTAAAATTGTTTACCAATCGTTCGTGCAGTTCTAAATTTTATCACGTTTACACTTCACGAGTAATGGCTATATACAAACACAACACGACACAGTACAGTGGACCTGTTTTTCTTTTTAAAGAAACTGTATTTGCCCTTTAAATATGCCTACACAAACTTCACAGAAGTGTGAATTTCATATATTTTGTCTCATCTGAATCCTCAAAAATGGTTTTTATACAATAATTGTGTTAAATTTTTATGAAGCTGTGTTTGTTTGATTTAGTAACAAGTTATCGATTTCGACTGAAATTTCATTTTTACATAAAAGAACAGAGAGGTTCCTATACCTATGAATTTTAATTCCGAGTTTAATTCTAAACTTTCTAATATATATATTTTTTTTGAATTTGCTATAAAAATTCTGTTTGTATCCCTACATTTTATACCGATACCTATAATAAATAGTTTAAATGCATACAAAAAATAGTAGTCATTTGTCAGTAGTTGATAACTGAATAGCCGTATTTATAGAAATAAGTCGACCAAAATATCCACGAAGGTGTTGTATTGCTACCATTAATTGCACCCACTATGCTACAAGAAGTATTTCAATATCTAAAAAATATGATGGAAGCGACTTTAGGGAACATTTTCACAACGTAGTGTCTAACAAATAATTTACTATATTGTGTTTAGCTATATCTCTAAACATAACTCAATATTAATCAATTTATTTAAATATCATTTTAGAACTTGTGAAGCTTATTAGTTCGCCCTGTATTTATTATTAAAGTTAATATTTTAGGAAACAAGATGAATATGTTAGTTTGACTTTTTTTAAATTTGTCACATTAATCAAAAATGTGTATTATCTGTGTTAAATATGATATACATATTTTGAAACACCTGCATATGTAGGTACTGTATTATGTAGGTACTATGAATTGTGTTGTACGCCGTGAGGCGTTATGTAAATGTAATATTTTGGCAATCATGTCTTTCGTTTTATGGGTTTGTTATTGACTACAATTAGCCATAAAAACAGTAATAAAACTAATAAACTCGTACGATGTTTTCATACAAATATAAAGAAATTTATTTCGCCATATTGTGCATTGTTAAATGTTCACATAAATAACTGCAATTTGATTTTAATGAGACAAAAGAAAATTACAGTAGAATAAATTAGTTATACTGCCTAATGCACATTTATTTATATAAAATAAAAACGTTTAGTGCTTAATAGGTGAAATAACTCAGTCATGTATTTATTAAGGGGCCATCCCGTGATATTTCAAATGTAATTATTATAAAATATGTACTATTAGATATTTATTCTATTTGTGACTACATGTTAGTATGTCCTCATTCCTGAATTGAAAACAAACATATATAGTTCTGTGTCACCAAATGGTTGTAACAAAAGAAATTTAACAAACCAAATATGGTTGGTATATTCATTTTTTATGTGAGTTTCTCAGCTATAATTAAGTTATTGACCAGATAAATTAGTGAACCAAATCAATGTCACTGCTGTGTATACTTTTATAATCTTATCATCAAAACACAAAATGTAAAATGTTTTATTTTTATAATTTGTTTTATCTCATATAAAAAATAATTATTGAAAAGGAGAGTACACATGTAGAAAATTTAGGTATGTAGTATGTTAAATCTGATAATATATTTTGAAATAATAATAAAATTAATATTTTGTAAGCATTTCACTTTGAAATAGCTCCTACTGATTAAATTTCTGTCAGGAATTAATTATTATCGATTATTCTAAAACTTTGTTGATTTTACCGTGTACCTATATAAAATCAGTATAAGCAATGAATGTGAATGATTTCTGTGAATATAAATAACCTAATATTTTGCAAACTTATTTTAATTTTTTTCGAATTTGAAAACTCTAAAATTAAGATTAATTAAGATTAACTGTTATCTATGTCTATTGATCGGTCAGTGGTCGCGCGGTTTAAGGCGTCAGTACTTGAATCGAGGTGACTGGATTGCTGTGGGTTCGACCCCCGCAGCCGGTAGACCGTATATAAGCTATATTCGTAGAGAGATTGGCACCCTCTCTGCGGGTATGGTAGGGTGGAAGAATGTTGGCTTGGGTCAATGTGAGAGATTGACATCGGTTGATATTTGACTACCCCCCTAATTAATGAGGGTTTCCCTCATTCCTGCACTGAATGGTGGTTAGGGCCTACCAACGTAAGTCGTTCCTGGGCGCAAATGCGGCCTGCTTAATAGTAATATGCCGCCCCCTCTCCCGCACAAGTCTTCGACTTCTGGGCTAATCCTCGTGATTGGAATGAGGGGTAGAGAATTATTATTATTATTATTATTATTATTATTATTGATAATAAATACAAATATCATCACAAATATCTAACCATGTTATCTTTGTCGGTTCCTTTTACTTACTTACATTTTTTATTAGACAAATAGTTATTTTAAATTCTAAAAACATTCATGATATTCAATTTTTAAAAATAAAAACCTGCACTCATAGTTCAACTTTTAAGACATTGTATGTTTCTACAAAAATTTGACAATCACCTGAAACACCTGGATCATATGGAATAGAATAGACAGATACCCAGATAACCTGTACCATAAGGACTTGCAAAAGTAATAGTTCTGTTATTTTTATTTTAAGTACATAAATTCCCTAATATGTTTACATATTCAACCGCATAAAAATGATGTAAAGTTTCTCCTGATTGAGCATCAATAGAAATTAAAAATATGTTACATGCTACTATAAAAAAAACAGTATTAGTTGCAGCACAAAATTGCAGTAGCTGCATCATTCATTCAACACGTCTCTCTGTTTTTCTGAAAAAACCCGCTCCTGAGAATATTTCTACCTGTTGCAAGGTCAATAATCAAAGGACATTTAGAGTCAGTTGCAGTTTTTATAAAAAAACCTGTGACGCACAGTATCACATGAATCTAAAGTGATTCAAGTCTCAAAATTATTAAGTTATATACAGGGTTACTTGAAATGATGATTGGCCGCCATTACAGGGAACAGTTACTTACCAGTTTAACTCCTTAAGAGCATCTAAGTTATGTTTCCCGCTTTATACAAATTTTTATGTTACAAAAAAATTGGGTTAAGGTTACTGATGTATTTTTAGTTTACTATTCAAATCGTTTAGTTTTTTTAAGGTAGAGTCCAGTTCAGTACATTAAGGCTGGAATTATTAAGCTGCTGTCTCATAAAAATTACAGATATAGACCCGTAAACTTACCAGACAGTTGGACAGTTTGACCCTTAGTTAGATTTAACCTGAAACTAGATGACTGAGGAGTTACGCTAAATAACTGATTGACAAATGTGCAATTTACTGGTGCATATGCAAACCTTCCATTCTTGGAAGTTATTCTAAAAATATATTAAAAATATTTACCTTTTATACTTTTCCGATGTCGATATTATTTATTACGAATTTGGTAACAGTGGTGGTTATTCTCGGTTGGCTACGGTAACCGTTTGCATCTCACACGTAACTATCGATATGTACCAGTAAGATCGTCGACAGTGGTTGATTGGATATAAAGTAATGGACAAAATAAGTGAAACAAAATCGGAGACCTTTCAGTCAAGTTGTTATATATATATAAAGCTGTTTACAAGCCTTTTAGGCCCAGAGCTGTCTTATTCTCCTCCATTCCATTCTGTCCTTCGCCTTTCTTTTCCCATCCGTTAAATTTTTCTCCCTTAGATCTGTTGCCACTACCTCTCTCCATCGCTACCTCGGTCTACCGCTTTTTTTCTTGTAGTTAGGTTTACTCCCTACTATTTTCTTAACTGCCCTTTCATCTTCCATACGTTCTAGATGCCCTAGCCACTGCACTCTTCTGGCTTTTACAACTTCGTCTATTGTTGGTGGCTGGTACATTGCATACATTTCCTCATTATTTCTCCTTACATAGACTTCCTCCGTCTTCTTACCCCCTAGAATTCTTCTTAAGATCTTCCTTTCCACCTTAAAATGTTTTCTCTTGACTTCTTATTGAGAACCCAGATTTCACTACCATACAGCGCTGTCGGTCTCAAAATTATTTTATACATTCTAAACTTTACTCCTCTGGACAATTTTTTTAATTTCATTAAGTGGTTGAGTGCTGCCGAACTTCTGTTTGCTTTTATTATTCTCCTAATAATTTCTTGCTCCTCATCACAATTAGCTGTCATTAGCGCCCCCATATTCACATATTCGTGAATATTTTCAAACTCCATCTCTCCATGCTGTGTTCTCAATTTAAAATTGGAATCTTTTTTAGTTCTCCTATTCTCAAAAACTTACTTTTCTCTTTAACTATCTGCAATTCCACTTTACGTACTTCCTCCACAAGTTTTCTCGTTACTTCTTCTAATTCCCTACTATCTCTAGCAATAATGGCCACGTCATCTGCATAACTTACTATTTGGTGACTTTTAAACAATATGTGTCCTTCTTTGTTCCACTGACTATCTGTTAAGACCCTTTCTAGTACTAAATTAAAAAGAAGCGTTGAGAGTGGGTTTCCTTGTCTCAGTCCTGTGTCAATAGTAAAGCCTTCCGAACATTCACCTTTTATTCGTACTTTGGATTTAGTATTTTCTAAGGTCATTTTCAATAGCCTAATCAGTTTGATTGGTATTCCAAATTGTTTCACATTTACTTAGTTTATTCCTTATGACCAAATCATATGCTTTCCTGAAGTCCACAAATAAAACCATTGCTTTAATCCCATACTCATAGCATGTAGTCAGAATTCCCTTCACCATGAAGATTTGGGCCGTTGTTGACCTCCCCTTTCTAAAATCTGCTTGATACTCCCTATCTGTAGTTCTGCTATAGGTTCTATTCTCTGTTTTATTAACATTGCCATAACTTTGTACTCTATATCTAACAATGATATACACCTATAGTTTCTGCGGTCTGTTACATCTCCCTTTTTAAGATTGGTATAATCATAGCATCTCTCCAATCTTCAGGCATACATTCTCTTCTCCAGATCAGTCGGATTATTTAATTAGTCTTTGTCTTAAATTCACTCCTGCGTACTTAATGTTCTCTGCTGTTATTCCGTTTTTCCCTGGATTTTTGTTATTCTTTAAAGCTTCTATAATTAAGTCTATTTCCTTTTTTGTAGGTTCTTCTACTTCCACTTCCTCTTCCCTTCCCGGTATCAACTCCTCCTGCTCCTCTCTTTCCCTTACACTCTCTTCATTCAACATAACTGCAAAGTGTTACCTCCATCTTTCTCCCACTTCTGTTTCCTCTATAATTAGATCGCCACTTTCATCCTTCACATATATGAAGTGAGTTTATCTTTTTTCCCTTTTTTATCTCTCTGTAGAAGTTACGTATTTTTTTCCTCTTATAATGTTCCTCTATTTCATTTATCTTCTTAACTTGTTCTGATCTCTTCTTTTGTGTAAACACTTCCTTTGCCTTTCGTCTTTATTCCCTGTATTTTTCCTTTCAGTCAAGTAGCAGTGTATTTTTAATTAATACTAGTTCAGCAGAACTGGATTTAAACTGACTAAATAAACTTTCATTTTAAATAACATTTGATATGCTGAATGTTTTTTTAAATAACTAGGAATATTTTTATATATTTTTAGGTATTAATAATATTGTGTGAAACTAACTACTCTGTGGACTATTGTGTTTGAGTTTTCAAATTCCCACTGTCAAAAGTGAAAGATAGATATTTATAGAGTGTTTTCATTAAACCAGATTAGTACATTTAGATAGATTAATTTCTTTAGATGATTATTGAATAGAGCTTTGTCTGTGGAATTGTTCATTAGCATACCTAGATGTTTGGTATCAGAGAACATACATTGACTTCATTGATAGGAATTGTAGGAGATTTGATTTATATTAGCTTAAAATGCCTTTCTAATACAGTAAAAAAACTAGAAATATACATACAATAGATGTGCAATATTTATTTTTTCAGTTAATGCTCATTTAAATTTTACTCCTTCTTATATTTGCAAGACTTCTTGCCGTAGCAGTATTTCTTGCATTGCCTGACAACGCTTTTTTTTAAATCTTCTCTTGTCTAGGAAAACCAAAACAAAATAAAGAAAAAGCAAGGCAATATGCCAACACTATAAGGTAAATGTGTAGACCACAATTTGTTAAGATGTTTAACTGGTAATGCTTTTCAGTATTTTAGTGAAAGAGACAATAACCAAACTTAGTCAATGGTTATCCTTGTATATCAATTTTGTAATGTAACTATTATTTTGAATGTGTCTGATCACTTAGTTGTAGTAGACATGATTTGAAAGTACCTATGATATAGATTGCTCTACCGTCCTTGTAACTGTAAAAATTAGAGGTGGGTAATTGTGTTACATTTTGAGAATCGTGTTAGAACCAATGAGATAACTGCATCTTTTGAAGAAAAATATACGTTAACTATTAATAATAAAATTGGTAAAAAATATTATCAAACAACATCACAACTTGACGAGACTGAAACCGTACTGAGAAGTTGTTTATTTTGAATTTTCACAAGAGTCGTCTTCCTCCATGATGTGCATATTAATAGTACCACCATTGAACATAGTTTGATCAATATTACGATGTGCTTTTATGGATATTTATGGATTACAAATCAATGTTCCCAGTATGTACATACATTTATACATAAGCTTTTTATTCCTATACCACATTCACGATGTCTTCAATCAACTGGATATTCATTTAACTTCATTTATGTCTTAGTGTCCAAGACGGAACTTGTGGATATATAAAATATTCTAAATCTTTAATTTTCCTGCCGTCAAATTTTATTTTATAAAAATCGGATTCTTAGAAATATACAGGGTGTCCGGAAAAGACGTGTACAACGGAAGACCACAGACTCCTGGGTTCAAAATAAACCGATTTAGCCCAATTTACCTATTTCCAAAATTGCTTCGTTTCGCCGCTAGGGAGCGCCAAAGCCCGCGAAAAATTTTTGTTTATTCCGAATATCTCGAAAACGACTTGATCGATGTTAACCATTTTTGGGCTACGCATTTATAAGTCTAACCGACACTTTTTGACATTATTTAAAATCTTTTGCAGTTATTAGAAATATAAGAAAAATCATGTATCATGCAAATATAAGCACATATTTTTAACCCCTGTACAATTACTCTCAGTTTTTTCTATTAGTAGTTGACTTTATTTAGAAACTTTTTTACACTTTCAGAATTTTGAACAGATGAGTAGTTTAGGCAGAAAAAATATTTTCGTATGTCAACAATATCAGCATCCGTTCTGCAACAAATAACGAAGTACCAGAAGTAGGCTCTGATATTTTAAGTATCAGTTGTATGTCAAATCTAATCAGCTACTGAAGTTAGTCTCTCGATTTATTATTTTTGCTCAATTACTTAGTTACTTTAGATCTTACTTTATTTGTTGTTGTTATTGTTGTGGTTGTTTATGTTCCTCATTTTTCAATATTTCATCATGGATACGTATACATATTCCGAACAAGTAGATATGCTTTTGGTTTATGGAGTTTGTCAAGATAACGGCCGCAAAAGTGTTAGGGTCTACATGGACAGATTCCCTCATCGACGAGTGTCAAATCATCAAACTTTTGCCAACATCGAAAGGCGACTTCGCGAATTTGGTTCTTTACACCAAATGAATACGGTTCAAGGGCGTCAACGTACCACGAAAACTATAAAGGTGGCGGAACAAATCCTAGATAAGATAGAAGAGAACCCAAAAATTAGTGCAAGACGCCTTGAACAAGAAATAGGGATACCAAAAACCATAGTTCATGATGTTTTGAAGGAGCAGTTACTACATCCGTACCACATTCAATCGGTTCATGACCGGTTCATGAACCCTGAAAAACGTTTAGCATTTTGTAATTTTATACAAGAATAAAGAACCCATGATATCAATTTCCGCAAAAACATTTTATTTACAGATGAAGCATATTTTGCTAGGTCAGGAATTATTAATAACCATAACAAACACGTTTATACTGGTGAAAACCACACTGTACTGAAATAAGACATTTTCAATATGAATTCAGAGTGGACGTGGAATTATAGACAACTTTATTATTGGCCCGGTTGTGTTTCCACATCGATTAAATGGGGTCAACTATTTAAATTTTTTACAGCAAGTATTACCTAATTTATTGGACGATTTACCGTTACTACTTCGTCGTAACATGTGGTTTATGCACGATGGTGCACCCCATTTTGCAATACCCGTTAGTCAGTATTTACATAATCTGTATCCTAACAGGCGGATTGGAAGAAAACGATGCTCCTATAAAATGGCCACCTCGAGCACCAGACTTACCTCCTTGCGATTATTTTTTGTAAAGTATATGCCTACGCAGTTAATAATAATTTTTTTAGGCGCATCCAAGACGCAGTTAACCTTTTACGAGGTAATCCAGTAATCATGAAGAGCACTACAACTTTGTAAAACCGTAAAACGGATTACTTATTGCGTACGAGAAAACGGGTCACTGAGCATTTATTGTAAAGAGATCATAACTTTTTTTATTTGCTGTATTAATCTTATTATCTCGTATTTATTAAATAAAATATAAATGAGTTTTGGAATTTTCGTTATTTGTTGCAGAACGAATGCTGATATTGTTGACATACGAAAAATATTTTTTCTGCCTAAACTACTCATCTATTCAAAATTCTGAAAGTATAAAAAAAGTTTCTAAATAAAGTCAACTACTAATAGAAAAAAACTGAAAATGATTATACAGGGGATTAAAAAAATATGTGCTTATATTTGCATGATACATGATTTTTCTTATATTTCTAATGACTGCAAAAGATTTTAAATAATGTCAAAAAGTGTCGGTTAGACTAATAACTGCGTAGCCCAAAAATGGTTAACATCGATCAAGTCGTTTTCGAGATATTCGAAATAAACAAAAATTTCTCGCGAACTTTGGCGCTCCCTAGCGGCGAAACAAAGCAATTTTGGAAATAAGTAAATTGGGCTAAATCGTCTTATTTTGAACCCAGGAGTCTGTGGTCTTCCGTTGTACACGTCTTTTCCGGACACCCTGTATGTACTGATACATCATGCAATTTATTATATGTATAATTAACTTAATTAATCTGATATGGACATACAGGGTGTTTCAGGAGGGGATGTACATATTTCAGTATGTTATTCTAAGTTCAATTTTAAGCAAAAAAATTCCTATGAACTTAGGTCTGGAAACACTTCGTGTAGGATATACGGGATGTCAAATTTAAAAAAAATTGACATTTTCTTTAATAACTCTCGATTACGTTGAGTTAAATTCATGACATTTTGTATGCGGAGGTGTCTTGAGACGTGAAATTGAAATTTTATTTTCAGTTGGCTATATCTCCAAAAGAGCTCCACAAACGACCATTCCGATCCTTTTAAATATCTTCAACTCTTTTGTGCCACGTTGTGTGTCATTTTGGAATAGAAAAACATTTTCTCCTACCTTTTCTGCTTAAGAAATGTACACTTTATTGAAGTCTCTAGGAGCTCTGTTCTAAATATAAATCATCTAAAGATGAGTGCTTACTTTTTTCTAAAAAACAACACTTTAAAGACTAAAAACTATTAGTTTTCAATCACCATCACCATCTTTATATGAGTTTTTTACGGAAACGGCTGCTCCTGTGGACTTCAGTAAGGTGTATCTACATTTCTTAAGTAGAAAAAGTAGGGGAACATGTTTTTCTATTTCAAAATGCTATACACCGTGGCACAAAAATGTTGAAGCGATTTAAAAGGATGCTAATGGTCGCTTGTGGCGTCCTTTCAGAGACTCAGCCAATTGTGCATAAAATTTGAATTTCCTATCCCAATACACCTTTCTATACAAAATTTCATTAATTTAACTCAATGTAGTCGAGAGCTTTTTTATATACTTTTAGATATTAACAATATTGTGTGAAACTAACTACTCTGTGGACTAAAGCCCCAACCAGCGTTGAATTACAACAACAATGTCTACCCATATATTCTTTATTATTAGCTTTTTTTTACATTTTTTACTGTATTAGAAAGGTATTTTAAGCTAATATATAACAAACCTCTTACAATTCCTATCAATGAAGTCATATGTATGCTCTCTGATACCAAACATCTAGGTATGCTACTAAACAATTCCACAGACAAAGCTCTATTCAATATTATGTAAGAAAATTAATCTATCTAAATTTACTAACCTGGTCTAATGAAAACACTCTATAAATATTTAAGTTCACTCTTGATAGTGTGGTAACTCGACAATGTCAAAAGTGAAGCTGTCAATGAATTTTACCCTTTATGTAATGCTTTTTTATAGTCTGGAATTATTAAAGAAAATGTAATTATTTTTCTTTAAATATAACATCCTGTATATCTTAAATGAAGCCTTTCCAGACTGGTTCATAGGAAATATTTTTCATAAAATTGAACGTAGAATAACGTACTGCAGTGTGTCCTCTTGAAACACCCTACCTTGTACAGGTATTAAATTAAATCATAATAACATCAAAACTTCTATGAAAATAACATCGTAAATCGTGATATTTGTAAAATCATTGAAACCTATCTAGGAATACGATCCACATGGAAAGGACGAAAAATTAACATACGTCTCCAATATAGAACATATTTAAAAACTAAATGTCAACAAATAAACAGTAAAAGCAAGTCATAAACTCAATTTTAATGGCTGTGGTAAAGTCGTAATCAATATTATGAGTTGAACGTGTTGAATAACAAGTTTATTGGAGCATTAGGATCCTACATTAGCCTCAAACAAACTTTAAATCATCAGAAACATAAATATCACTCACTAGGCTGAGTGAGTGACTGTTACCGAAAAGCAATCAGTATTATGTTAAACAACATTTTGGTCATTGTATGAACATGACTCTGAGTTTTGAAGTCTTTATTTCCGTCCAAATAATGACGGTATTAGGAGGCAGATAAACTGGTAGCTGAAAGTGACCATAATAAAACTGGTATTTTATAGCATTTCAATGGTCGTCCTGCAGTAAAAATTAACTGCTTTATAGCGTAACAATTATTCACATATAAAAATTAAATATATTAGCTCCGTAAATCATTTTTACCGTTTCTATTTCAGAATGAGGAAATATTGCCAAATATAATTCCCAATGATAGTAAGTGAAAATAAAGATATTTGTTTTCTTTTCATAAATGACTAGTATTTTTATGAATGAGAAATACCTACATTATTGCGACTAGATAATACAATTTTTTTTCTTTTCTTATGTAATAAGTGTTACATCGAAAATTATTAATTATCTTTTCTCACTGTCATATCAAGACATGTATTAACCATCAAGTAAGAGTAAGTTTCAAGTAAAGTCTACGAAATTAAAAGCTATCAGGAGTGCATCTTCTATGTGAATGTTTTTGTTTTGTTTTCTTCTTAATAAAGGCCCACATAGAATAAAATAATTCCTTCAAAATCAATTTTAAAAAGGATATCGCCTTAATTAAATTTTCAATTTGTTTATACTGGTGGTGAATTACACAAATAAATAGAGAGAAACTAACCATTAAAAATTGAATTTATTAAATATAAAATTTAAACTGTCATCTTGGTAAATCGTAATGTCAGTCCTTTACTTAAACAACTAGGTACATAATATATTCATTTAGACAGGTATCTTAAGCTTCTTCTTTTATTATGAAAAGTTTCACTTTTAAATTTTGCACAAGTTATCGGATTATAAAGCATGATAATTTGGTTGAACATGTGGTTAACTTCAAGCGTCCTAGTTCGTATACAACCAACAAGTTTTGGACATCTGGTACAAAGTAATAAAATGTATTATTAAATTTTCTCTTAAGTACATCGAAATTATTTATTAGTGACTTAAACAAATTTGAATATTTCAAAGTGTAAAGTCTGCATTTTAATAAATAGTAACAAATACGTAGGTATACCTATAGATATAATTCTGCTGTGAGTCAAGTTACTACCTAGCTGTAAGTAGGTAGATACAATTTTTTCAATTTTAAATAATCATATTACAAAACAAATAAATTTAATATATTTTTTATAGCGAAATATATAACATTTCATAAGAAAATCATTTTTTATTTTATTTAGTGTCGAACCGGAAATATTTTTTTTACTGTTTTAGAAAGGTATTTTAAGCTAATATGGGGCTAAAGCCCCAACCAGCGTTGAATTACACCCACAATATCTATCCATATATTCTTTATTATTGCTTGTGTAACATTTTTTACTGTTTTAGAAAGGCATTTTAAGCTAATATATATCAAATCTCCTACAATTCCTATCAATGAAGTCATTATGTATGTTTCCCGATACCAAACATCTAGGTATGCTAATGAACAATTCCACAGACAAAGCTCTATTCAATAATTATCTAAAGATATTAATCTATCTAAATTTACTAAGCTGGTTTAATGAAAACACTCTATAGATCTAACTTCTGACAGTGGGAACTCGAAAATTCAACCACAATAGATGAGATCTGACCTACTTCTGCATTTTTAGGATTGCTTCATCAGGTGGCCTCCTTTAAGTTGAGTCAAATATCTAACTTTAAAAATTATTTTGCCCATAATTAAAATTATTTGAAATTAAATGTCGACAATGTCAAACTGATTAATCTGTCAATGAATTTAAACATCATAACGACCTACTAAAATAAATAACAAAATTTATTTTTTAATGAAAACACTCTATAGATATCTAACTTCTGACAGTGGGAACTCGAAAATTCAACCACAATAGATGAGATCTGACCTATTTCTGCATTTTAGGATAAAGAATCGGAAATAGTTACAATTTGCGAAATCGTTATACAAATATGTGACTAAAATAGCATAGCGGTATTTAAAATCTAGTTTTGAACTGAAATGAATAAAAAGTAGTGAATGCACCATATAAATTTTCAAGATAGTGGCCATTTCCGGTTAAACTGTAACTAATACAAAATTTATTTTCTTTTTTAATTTGTTGCTTATTTTTCTTATGTTAACGAGCTATAGGAATGGCCTTATGGCTTGGACCATATGGTAGGCACGTTGTTTTTAGTTAGATACACTCATAAAAATTTGTCTGTAATTCCACATAACTTTACGTTAGTAATATGTGACCGGATAAACTTAGGTATGTAAAATTACATAATAATTTTGTAAATGCAATAATAATAATAATAATAATAATAATAATAATAATAATAATAATAATAATAATAATAATAATAATAATAATAATAATAATAATAATAATAATAATAATAATAATAATAATAATAATAATAATAATAATAATAATAATAAATTTTGGACATTATAATTTATATTGTAATTTTTAGGTTGTAATTTTAAAATATATGTAATTTTATTGAGTAGGTAATTACAATATTCTCATATATGTTCATAATATGTTCTTTTATATACTTACAATTAGAAAATCTTTCTCAATAGCTAACATTATTTCACATATATGACTGAATATCAGTGTGCAAATAATGTAAATAATGAACAATATGCACATGTTAAAAAAAATGTGTCTACTAAAGAGTTCATCAAGCAGTTCAAATATTCTCTAGCCAATTTAAAAATGTATTAATATTATTTGTGTAGTCACATAGAGAGTGTGTCAACAGATGGAGTTGAAACGATGACACTTTTTACTTTTAATGTCATGGAAAAAAGTTGCTTGGTTTAAAAAATTTGTTTGTTAAAACGTACAAAAATACAGATTGTAGTGAGTCAATATAATATGCTGGATGTCTCTAACAAATTGTTACAATTTAATAATAAATACAATGCGAGTTAAGAAACATAAACAACTACATTTTTACTGTAGTTCGTAGGTACATGTGTGATGTACACTTTATGGACTCTTTTGCCGTGATCGATGCTTAACTGCAGACGTTTCGCCATACTTAACAGATGACATCTTCAGTGCTTCTCGTATTTTGAGCGGCGGCTGAATTCAGTCGATATAATAGTTATTTTCCTAACAAATGCGGAAAGGGACCCTTGACTGCTTGCCTAAACTTCGCGTTGCTCGGACAATGGTAGTCGCGTGCGAGAAAGACACTTTCCGCATAAGTTAGGAACAAAACTTTTTCTACAATCTCATGAAAATAAATGAAAAGTTTAATGTTCTTAAATCTGTATTAATACGAACGAAATCAAGAGTGAATACAAATACATTGACATAAGAAAAGTATTATCTTCTTACTTATTATTAGTGATATTAATTATTGTAAACGTACAGTTACATGCGTTATGTTAAGTTAATTGTGGAAGTCAGCATGGGTTGAAGTTAGCTGCTTCTTGGAAGAATATTGCTCTAATACGGATAAAAAATATTAGAAAAAAGTTTCTTCAGAAACAGGCGTCAAATCGTGGATATAGATTGCTAATGGTACATCTGGGCAAGACGTTGATGGCTGTAAATTGCAGTTTGAAGGTGATAGAGTGTTCGAATGAAGAATTTTGTTGGATATTTATTTTTTCCGATTTGTAGAGTCTTCTAAGTACCCCTCAACAACAGTTGATTTCCACCCTCCTAAACGTTTAATATTTCTGATACATTCTCCACAATCATCAAAAAAAGTGGCCGAGGACCGCCTAAAACTCTGACCCGGAGTGTATTTTTCCTATTCAATCGATTCCTTAAGATTGGGCAGTACAGTAAGTTTGTACTGTATAAATAACCGTCGATGTGGAGTTTCTTTTGGACGTAAACTTGTATATTTTCTGTATACACTAAAAAAATATACATTATTTATTTCTTTACATATCATAAAGGATCTGGCAGAATGATTTTTGGAGGGCTTGGTATTCACAATTATCAGGTCTTCTATATCGTCGATGGTGATTTTCGTTATTTCCTTTCGTCTGCAGGCACCAGCCAATCTAAAAATCGTTACCAACTTAGTCATCAGGTAGGTAAGTTTCATCAGTTGTTTCACTCATAAATTTTTTTACGCCTTCTCGACTAATTTTTTTTTTTCGGACGAAATCCAATATGTCTTTTATTATTATTATTATTATTTTTATTATTAAATTTGCCAATATCCAAATTTTGTTTAACTTTACTCTTAACTTTTAATCAATAAAATGGGAGTATTGCTTCTCATATCTTTCTTTTGACTTCACGGGTAACAAACTCAAACTTGCTTCATTATCTGCTGCTAAATTTTCTTTAGAAAGTTCTTCATGTGATCAATTCATTGTCGATTTAATAAAATTGAAAATACAGATCGAAATTAACTGTAGTGATATATCAAGTAACGTCTATCACATAAACAATCAGAACCAAATATTATTTTTAATTGTTACAGCAACAATTATTAACGTATATGAGGGTTCTTCATAATAAAATATTTCTAATTTTATTATTTAATATATATTTTTTTTTGGTTTAAAGAAAAATGCAAATTTATGGATAATATCAAACAAATTTTCTAACTTTATAAAGAAAGTACCTAAACTTTCAAATTACACTCAAGTATGCGTTTAATAAAAAATTATGTGTGATAAAGATGTTAAATACGCACGCTTGTAGAAAAAATATAAATTCTATTGTCATTGTTTGATATCTGTACTTTGCTCTATAAAGATATTAAAGCAGATTTTAATTTTTAAAATTCTCATCTAGGTGTGCACAAAAGGAAGAGCACAGACAGACGAACAAATTCCTTAAATAATATTTATGCTGATCAAAACACAATTAACTACGATAGTTGAGTTGAACTATTTTTTGCATTTTTAGGATTGCTTAAGTACTGTGAAATTGTTAAGTATATTTTTTTAAATAATTATTTTTGTTGGAAGTAATTAAAATAAGCATTTTGAACATTTCTGTTTCAGATTTCAGTTGAAAATGATTTCAATCTTACTGTATTTTAAAATGTCAGCGAAACGTATACCTACGAAAGTAGATGTGAGATTGGCAAAAATTCATATCCCTCTATCTACAACTTACATAAAAGTTGACGACATATGTGGAGCCACAGTTAACCTGAATTCACACAGTTTGTGAAAAAAACTTAAATAAGATAAATATGAATGTAGCAGTAAAAATGAAGCTTAACTGGTCTAGGGGCATTACAAGCTTTAGTATGCCGTGTAAAGTGACCCTTTATATTCGGGTGTATGGTTGGGCACTGATGAAAATGAAGCCTTTTTGTTTGTTGTTAATTTTATGGAAATAACACTATCTAGTTGCCGCAAGTGTCGGAACAGCCGCCATAAACATTCCCCTTTAACGCACGCACCCTGCAGCACGATATAATTTTCTAGATGAGTCCCCTAGCGGCAATCGGGTTCTAACCGACGATTGTCCATCGCGAGCCAAATGGCCTATACAAGAGATAGTAGCCATAGTTTGCATAACGGGCTATAGCCGGTATATGCGCCATTGTATGGATCGTTTTCTTTTTATGGCGGACCCCTTCTGGTCCAGGGCACATCCTCTCTGTTCCCGAGGGATCTCTGCTTTTGTTATTTCTCTCCTGAAACACCCCCCTGCTTCCCTGACAATTCAAATAATACGTGATTATCATACAACAATGGACGACCAAAATTACTTCATTCTTTTACTTTGTTGTAAGATATTACTGTCATTTCGGGTTACTTTTTTTATGTGGGTAACCTAAAGTCCGTTTAACCGGACAGGGGACCTTAGTTGTAATTTTATTTACGGGTTTGGATTTCAAATTAGGTGTCATCTGAGGCTTAGAAAAGTAACTGAATTTCAAACGCTTTATATTTGTGACATGGGGATGATAACCATGTGAAATATATCTACTTACTTATATTGTCAGTAGGAGAACTGCTTTTTAAACATTTGAAAAAATAGTTTTATCGTCAGTATTCCAAGATTAATTGGTCGAATTTAAATTTCACACTTTGAAAAAATCATAATTATCTAGAAATGTGTTTTCCAGACGCTTGACATAGAGTGATGAGGTTAGATTCTAGTTAATGATTTGTAATTAAAGATAAAATTCTTTGAATTCGTATGTAAGTAAGTATGCCATCAGCATACGAAGGTATCGAAAGTTGCAATCACCAAAAACCCCTGATATTTGATATTATTGGACATTATAAAAATTCTATCACTAGTTACTTATAATTTTGTATGGCATTTGAAACATTGTGAAATACTTCAATATACAGGGTGTCCAGAAACTCTCCTGACAAACGAAGACCGGAGATTCCTCAGATAATTTTAAGACAATTTAACCCAATTCACCTAGTCCGAAAATGCTTCCTAAGGGAACTAGAGCTCTTTGAAGATGGCGCCTTGTAAATAGTTTTGTTTAAATACCTCCAGAACGCTTCTACTTAGAAAAACAAAAACTGGTATGCTTGTTTAGCCTTCAGAGCTGAATCGATTCCATCAATTGCGTATGTTTTACTTTTGTTGGCAGTTCAGAGCCAACTAGTGCAAAAAATATAAATTGAACTTTAATGACGAAAAAACGAAAAATTTTCAAATCCATTTTTCTAGAAAACGGTGTATCCTAATGACTTAAAGTAAGAGTACCTTTTAGTACTAGTATAACTGAAAATTTAATAATCTAGTGTCACAAATGCTTAACAGTTAAATACAAAGAAGTTATGCGTTAAAATAACCGTTGACCTACCCAAAACAGTCGCCTATGACCGGTACTAGAAATTCGCAATTGATGGAATCGATTCATCTCTCAAGGCTAAACAAGCGTACCAGTTTTTGTTTTTCTAAGTAGAAGCGTTCTGGAGGTATTTAAACAAAAGTATTTACAAGGCGCCATCTTCAAAGAGCTCTAGTTCCCTTAGGAAGCATTTTCGGACTAGGTGAATTGGGTTAAATTGTCTTAAAATCATCTGAGGAATCTCCGGTCTTCGTTTGTCAGGAGAGTTTCTGGACACCCTGTATTTAAAATTATACTTGAAATAATCATATCACAAAAAAATCCTTTTCAAGGACATTTGCAAGAAATACAATTTGTAAGCAGGTGTATATTAACATAAAAAAGAGGTGGACAAATTTCTTCACCACAACTATTTGAGGATTTTGCATCAGTTTCATATTACAAAATTTCTAGGAAAATGTCATTAACATAATTTTTTATTCATATGTTTAGATATTACAAAATTGCATTTTTAGGAAAACATTATAAACTTTTTCTGAGTTATTAGAGGCTTGGTAGTAATGCAATTTAAAAAAGCAAGAATTTGAAAATATTCCGTATAGAATAGTAAAGAAAATATGATGGGAGTTACAAGCAATAATTTTCGAAATAGTTATGTTCAATTTCCGGGTTTCTTTCTTAGTAAAAATGACTTCTGATATAACTGCGAACGTTATATGTCTATCCATTTGTGTTCAGCCAAATTTCAATTTAGTTTTTAAAGTAACTTATGTAAAATTGGTAGGTACTTAGATATATTTTTGAAATCAAATCAATTTCAAACTTTTAGTTAAAACATAATATTTTAATATAGTTAGTCAGTTTTAATATTTAATTTCTTAAATAGAAAATATCATTCGTTTCAAAGCATGTCAAAAAAATTTAGATATATGTAGAATATATAGAAATGACACCCCACAATTAGGTACTGAAAAGGTTATATAGATAATTTAAAGTATATCGGTGTCTCGTTTTTTTCTAAAAATAAATGATGCATGTACAAACAGAAAAAAATATCAATAACAATAAGTAACTGAGACCTTTTCATTTATCGCTTATATAAATTGTTTTGCTATATTTAAGTAGGTATAGACACACATATTAGTAATAAAATTCCAATATTTTCTTTTAATTTCTTCTTGCAGATCATATTTAATTCAAACCACAAATGTATGAATTATATAGGTAGGTAATTATAAAACTGGATGAGCTTAAGTCTAATTTATTATTTATTTTATTTCAGGAATTAGGTTAACCATCTCAAAATGTGTATTTTAATATAGTAAGAACATTAGATAACTCTATAAAAATGGATTACCTACCTAATAATTGCTACCAATGTTACGTTTACAATTTCTCAATCTATTTTCGGAATAACTCCATATATTTGAGTTATTCAGATTTTACTTTCACTGATACTGTGTGACTCAGCTTGATGTCACGTACAAGATCATAAACCTGAATTTATGATACTTTTATTACTTAAACAAGTAGTATATCAATGTGACTCAAAACTTGAAATTTCTTATTTGGATTTTATGGAAGTCCCATAATTAAAAAATATTGTCCAAATTGAAATGCGTGGCTTAGTACCAGCAGCAAAAATTTAATGGAAATGTATAAAACTGTCTCTTATTCAATCTGGCAAATATGACAAAGAAATAACATGACAGTGGAATTGACTTCACCTATATCTCATCTAAATTAAATGTGCTGTTCTACCAATACTTATTTTAAATGTTTGAAGGTAACAACTATAATTGAAGCGTATTGAGAAAAAAGCACTATTTTGGGTAGTACATACCAATAAGGACATTTTAAAATATTTTCCTAGTAATTAAGAAGGCTTCTATTTATTTTAATAAGATAGCTAATAGTATCTAATGATTTTGACTAGTCGACTAATGAAACAGTTAAGATAGAACAGTAGCTACTCTGATTTAGGTTTAATTGACATTATCTACTTAGTTTTACAAATATTAAGTAGTAGTTTTGTTTAATATTTGCATGTAGACAATAAAAAAATAAAAAACTATTAACTAAAAATCTTTTGTATGTATCTTACATCTTCTTTTGTGTTTCTTGTGTACTTTGATCTTTTGCCATTGTGAATTTTATTACAAATTTTATCAATGATCATCTTTCATATATACGTGTGTTCGTTTATCTATGTTTTTACATTATTTGTTTATGTTTTTTTTGTTTAAATTTATGTTTATTTAATTTATATTTGTTTTAATTAAAAATATATGTTGCAAAATCTCATCAAATAATTATATTTTTGTAAAAATATGACACACAACAAGTACAATATTCTGACTAAAATTTATTGAGTACGTACATTTCAGTTTATACAACTCTATTTTTCTAATAATTAACTGTTAATACTTTTGTAGACTTCATAATATATGTTTTCAATATTTGTATTCTAATTTACTATACATATTTATAGTATCACTGGCATTATTCTTAAATATTTATCATATCTTTCTTTAATTATTTAAATCTGTAAATACGATTTTGACAGATATAGAAAATACTTTTAGGAATCGTTTCCCGTACAGAATATAAAAGAATAATAATATGTGAAATTAAATATAAACAAAATAGGGTGGTTATTTATTAATTCTTTTTTTAAGAAATATAGAAGACTAAATAATAGAGAATATGTGAAACGTGTATACCTAAGTGGTTAATATTAATAATGATAAAGCTACTGTACCCATTAATAATGTTTATGGTAGGTAAGATTTTTTGAATTAATTTAATAGTGCAAAAGTGGAACAAAAAAACTATCTATTTTATAATTTTTTAAAAAGTCTCTGAAATCCTACTACCCACTAAACTAAGCACATGCTTTTGTTTAATAGATTCTTAGATTTCGTTTATTTTTTCCCGAATGTTTTGAGCTATATTAAAACCACAATTCCTATATTTTGTTGTCAACATAATGCAAAAATAAGAAACAGGAAAGCAAATAAATTAAAACATTCTCTAATGAAACCCGTTGGATTTCTCATCAGTTATATATAAATGATCGGGAGCAATTCCCTAAAGTCTAAATTAATTTGACCCGTTGTGCGATGAGTTATGGGCTCGTATCCATTAGGTGGCATATTGCCAAGCGATTGCAGCGCTTTGGCGGCGTAATTAGAAAGCCTCACAGCACAAGGGAGGGCGGAATGTAATTAATAAAGAATTTGCCCGCCACAGATCCGTAGAATGTGCCTGGAAGAATGTTTGAATATTAAAATTAATTGTTACGCATTACAACAAAATTAACTTTGTCCCGTGCAAATTAGCTTGTTCTTATGATGATACATAAAAATTAAAACACATTTTTCTTATACTCGCGTCAGACGTCTTATGTCACGGTTGACGTTGACGTCAACGTAATTTTCGATATTTGGTCCCGTTAAAAACAATCATTTTTTGCAATTTAGTGCAATATATAATGCAAACTTTAGTGTAGTATACAGTTAATAGTATAACTATCAGTTGCAGTTTCATAAATATTTTGATAAAAATATAATGAATTATTCATTTGTTCTTGTCGCGAGTATAGTAGCAGTAAAACTAAATATTAGATACCTACAGCTTAATTTAAAACTACAAAATAAAATTCCAAATTTTATTCCTTGCGAATTTAAAAAAGAAATTAAAGATCATGTAGGCATTTTAAGAATTTGTAGCCAATATTATGATCTGTGATTTGCAATTAAAAATCATATAATATGCATAATATGATTAAATTATAAATATAATTTTAATAATAAAAACTTAACTGGGACTATAGTATTTACTAATTACTATACATTATAGTACAACCTGCTTACAGAACGTAAAGATACTTATTTTTTTCTTCTGTTTTTCGATAATTATACAACATAGCAATACGAAGAATTTTTGAAAAAAAAAATACTTTCATACCAAGTAAGTAGGTATCTGTTTGTAAATTACTTAGTATACTCGCGGTAATAATCAAGACAACTTACGTCATACGAACAAATGAATAATTCATTATATTATCATCATAATATTTAAGAAACTGCAACTGAGAGTAATAAAATTATATACTACACTAATAATTTGCATTATATATTATACTAAATTGCAAAAAGTTACTAAACTAAACTTACCTGCATACAGCCCTGTGGATATATTAGTCTTAGATTCCGAAAAAAATATCTATGCAACACTTCACCCAGGAAAACCAAATTTGGTACATGATTTAGGGTTATTACTGTTCATCTTTGACTACACGGTGTTAGAAGCACTATAAGGCGTTCATTGGGGGTGATTAACCCCTAAAATTGCACTAATGCAATAGTAATGATATTATCCTCCGTACAATTTAATTTATTTTTAATTTTATAAAACTTTATCACTTCAGTGACATTGTTATTGAAAATATTGAAACAAATATACTCACAGATGTTTTCCTGTTGAATCCTGTTATTATTATTTTTTGTTCCTTACGAAGTTTCTATTTTTCTTCCTAATATCGGTTATTTGTGTTATTGCTGCAGGTATTAATATTACTCAAAAGTATTTATTTATGGTATTTCTTAAAATAGTTTTGTTATTTTGTGTATTTTGCCACACTACGAATAAAAAGTTGTCTAATTTTTTAAATATTGTAAATATGGTTTACCTAGGTACAATACGTATTACAAAACGTGAATTTGTTAAAACATAACGGGCAGGTAAATAAATTGATTCATTTAATAATACATGAGAATATGTACTAAAATGCATAAGTATTCGTTCACAGCCTATTTTAGAATATTACACATGTTTTCTTACGATTTAATGCACATAAATAACCTCTCTTTTTGAATACTACAAACGGATTAACACATTTGCATACATAAAACATTTGGTTAATAGCACAAGAACATGCCATTATCTGTTCAATTGTTTAAGAGAATGTGATTTTGTCGTTTTATCCTTATTAATTATTTTACTGCACGTGACATCTGGCCACATGAGTGTAATTAATGTTGTTCGTAAACACAGAAACAGTCTCGCAGATTTTATTTATTTTTTCATTATGACTGTTTAGAGTCAAGAATTGATAAAATAACAGTAGGTAACGTAATTTTGATAATTGTATTTGGATATTAACGAATATCGTATAAAATGATTATTTAAAAATATAGTAATACTTGAATTTTACATACATACAGGACGTCTCATAAATGATGGGTCGCAGACCACTTGGTTATAGGGAGTGATTTTGAAAGTGTGATATTAATTACACAGGCACACACAAAAAAACTTCTGTGCCCGAGCTCCAACCTATGGTTCCCCATGTATTTTTGGCTCCGGAAACAAATATCGGGGTCGGTATAGCCCAGACGTTCCATATTTGCGCCCTACGGTCAAAGAAATGACCAAAATTTGGCCATTACCTGGAAATAAGCGCAAAGCTTTATCTCCGTGCCATTGAAGGGGCCAAACATGAAACAGTGGTTGGATAGGACCTCGCACATCCCAATTGTCACTTGAGGGCCACAAATTGGCAGAAAATTGGCCCTAAAAAAATTCAAATTGTCAGAAAAAATCATATGATTTCACCGTATTCAGGATCGAATTGATTTAAGAGGATTGTATTCATGTAGCATTGCACAGTGAATAGACATAAAAAAAAATAAAAATAAAAAGAAATAAAAAAAAATTAAAAAAAATTAAAAAATTTTAAAAAAGAAAGAAAGGAGCCACAATACTTCCTACGTCAACGTCATTAGCAGGATTGCAGTTCCATAAAAATTTGTGAACATGTCACAGTTACTTTGGCGTGACCCAAAGCTAACGACGTTGACGTAGGAAGTATTGTAGCTCCTTTCATTCTTTTTTTTTATTTTTAGCACCCTGTATCGGCCTTATAAAGTCCCAAAATTATAACTGTTATATAATAAACTGCCATTATTTTTTAAAGTTCTACTTACCCTCGAAGTTTGTTCATTAAAACTTAATCACCCTGTATAAATATACCTATCTACCTTTTATCACATTCATTCGTCCCCCCACAAACGAGAGGAATACATGGGCATTTGTGTAACCACATTTTTCGTATTAAAAAAGTTTACTATAATTTTTTATGAATATCGACCGTGTTTCTCTGGCTAAACGGATATCTGCTGCATCTTTCAAAATTATGCGTGCCGAAATTTTGTTTCGGAGCAATTTATATAAAAAAGGCTATAAATTCCGGGCTGTAAACGACAAAGACAATAGTAAAAGAGACGATTATGTTTTGATTAAGAAGGCTGATAGGTGTAGATTATAGGCCGGTGTAATGTGGGTTAGGTACTTTGGTACGCAACTTGAGAACATGAACATTGAATGCTATAAGGATACATAAACACGCGTAAAGGAGCAATTTCGCGTAACTTTATCGTCATTTTGCCGCAGTTTAGAGCAGACACAGAGTACGTTGGAGGTATAAGATAATGACGGTTGATAGTCTAATGACTGCGCACTGGAAGCTGTGTAAGCCCCAAGGCGTGGGAGATACAAGGCAATTGCCAAATTAGATTTGAAAATATGATTCAAATTATGAAATAGCTGCAAAAGCTACCCCAAGACGCTGCCTGAATAGTAAGAAAGGGGCTTGACTTTATGATTTTCATAAACAGTCTTCGGAAATTTTATCTTGTACCTACATTTTACCAATTTAATTTTATATTCCAGGAGGTGGAAGTGTAATAATTAAATCGATAAGTATCATTTTCGACAAAAGCGGTTTTCTATTATTTTTTTTAAAGCGAGTCTGATTCATAGCAAAACGTCCAAACAAATTATACAGGGTGTTTCTAAAAGATCTAGCACATATTCCAGAGGCTTATAGTTGATATTTTCTGAAATGCAAAGTGTCAAAGTTACTGATATTTAAACATTTTTTATAAATATTTATCATAATAATAGAATGATTCGAATGAAATTTGGTACTTAAAATTCTTGTTCCTTGATGTTTTTTGTCAAAAAGAGGTATATTTCGTAGGTGTCGCTTCGAGCAACCGTTTTTGAGATAATCGAATACCTTCAATAGTGGCAGTACCGTCATTAGATGCAAAAGAGTACCGTCAAATGATTCTATCTGACAAAGCTTTATCATTTAATTTAAAGAATTATCAGTTAAGTCTTAAATTTTGCTATGACCGTTCCACGCACTAACGCAGAAATGGTCGAGAGTCGTTGAGAGTGTACAGAGAAAGATTTCCAAATAAACGCATACCGGTAGTTTTGCTCCTCAGCGGCTGATTAAGAACATAATAGGTCTTTTAGTTTATAAAATTGTAGTGAACGCACAGGCTGATTATAATCGTACACTCTAGAAGCAAGACGATCCAATGAGCATATGACGTCACATTCATTCAAATAGACCAATATCTCTGGTCCAATTGACTTTTTTTTCACAAAAAAAAAAGATATTTTATTTATAATGAATTTAAGAAATAATTTTAATATATATTATTTTTTTAGTGGACATGTCATACCTATTGCGAGGCAAGTTGAAAAAGAAGAAGTATGAGAAGTAGTCACCGCATGTTTGAAGGTTTGTCAGACTGAATCGTTTGTAGCAAAAAATGACAATACTACTTATCTTTGTTAACTCGTTGCTACGAGAAGTTTCAGTAGGTACGCAATAAAATATTTAAATTCGATTGTCTTAGAAACGGCTCCTAGAAGCAACACCTACTAGGTATACCTTTTTGTACAATAGATGCCAGGGAACAATAATTTTTACATAGAAATTTAATATACTGAGGCACTGTACTGTAGTGTGAGGCGGACTTCTTAGATAAATTCCACAGATATAACTGACAGTTTTCCACAACACTCAAAATTGTCGCCCGTCTGGACCTTCATGCACAAAAGTTGCCTGAACCTGCGGTTCAGTGTAGAAAAATCGACCGACTTATTCCATACACGAGCGGATCTAAACCACACCGGATTTGATAAACAAAACTTTACGAACGCGACTAACAGACTGAGAGTGCGTAGATTTGATCCACAGAAAAATTCTAATAAAAATAATAAAAATATCCGTAATTAGGTACGCGTGGTTAGGGATATAATAAAGTGCAACATTATTTTATTATAAATTTAGATTGATATAAAAAAAAATGGAGAGATTACAGACTTGCATTATAAGTCAACAGGTTAACCTCTCATAAATGTTATGACTTCACAGTCACAGATTATGTATCGATCGGCAGGTTCTGTAGATGACAAAGAGAAACAATGTTAGTTGATGATGAAGGGTTATCTAAGAATTTGATACTCGTTTACTTGTTTCAAGTAAAAAAAAAATCATTGTCTGCAAAGATATCGACATGTAAATTTTTTGGACATACTGATGAATATAATTTCTATTACGATTAAGCAAAGCATACTTTTAAAACAATTGAATGATTGCTGTCATATTCTTTGACGATAGGTTCATAAAAATAAAAGCAGAAACGCAATCTTTTTTGAGGATATATATATTTCCCAAATTTATTTATTTATTTGATCAAGTGCATTTTTACAGTAACTTAAATGACTTAACATATCTTAGGGAGGTGATGCAAAACAATAGTAATAAACCGTCATTATATTTTTAATGTTGTGTATTGTCAAATTGAGATAATTTTTTAAAAGGATTAAATTTTAATAATGGCTTATGCATGTTCAAATGTTGAAATGGCCAATATGGTTTGCATTTATGGCCTTGCAAATGGAAATAGTACTGAGGCTAGGCGAATTTATATGGAAAGATTTCCAAATCAACCAATTCCAAATCCAAGAATGTTCAGTAATGTTTTCAACGTCTTTTAGTGTCAAGCTCATTTCAGAAAGATCCAATTCCTGGAAGGCCTGGCGTGATAGAACGCCTGAGTCGAAGGAAACTACTCTACACGAAATTAAAGAAGACCCAAAGAGAATGAACTAGGAAGATGATGTGAATTGTGAATCATAAATTAGTTTGATCCATTCTGAAGCATCAACATTAAACCCGTATCACATACAGAGGTTTCAAGCCTTACTACCATCCAGATCACCCGATGTGAACCCTATTGATTTTTTTTGTTTGGGAACATCTCAAGATAGCTTACAAGGTTCACATTGAATCTGAGAAGCATTTAACGTTAACAAATTAAGCTGGTTGTAGAGCTACTTCTGGAGTTGTTGCACGTGTTCAAGTTGTAATTTCAAGAAGATCTAAAGCATATATTTTGGCTGAAGGTGGCCATTTCCAATATTGTTAATTAATTTTTTTGTTATAATTTTATGTAATGCAATGAGGATCGTAAAAATTCACTTAATCAAATAAATCAGTTATGTTGTTAATCGGTTTAGAATACAAAAAAGTATAAAGAAATAGAAAATTAACATGTAGTACAATGTCGCATATTACGATGTACTATTTTATTTCTGGTAGTCTAGAGGGTGATATATATTATTTTGGCAAATAATGAGCGATGATACTCACACCGTTACGCGAAAAATGTACGCTTCTGTTACACCAATTTAAATAATAGCCATACTTCTATTCACTACTATGTATAATACTTACTTTATGATATGTTAACTAATCCGTAGCACTGAAAAGTACTGTTTTTGAATACAAATACTAAATATACAATGGGAAGCGCAAGGAACTAGAGGCCGAAGTTACGCGATTTTTAGACAGACACAATACTGGGTCTAACTTTTGGCGCAAATATGGACGTAAATAAACAGCCTACCTAGCAACGCATGCTTCGCTACCTAGCAACGCATGTTTCGTGAATGAGCGCACAGCTGGGTAGTCCGACTAACGCGCTTTACACGGGCCTAAACTGGTTAGTCCGACTAACGCTACGCCCGTTTCATTAATCCGGCGGTTATTCTTTGCCACAGAATAAGCTCCTAGATTGTTGACTTCTACTTAGGGAACACCCTGTATAATATAAGTTAAAAATTACCAGTATATATTATGTAAATAGAGCATAACAAAACATAAAGATTTCCACCCATTTTTATCAGCGTATCAGACAAAAAATATCAAAACAATTTTGGTATAGCCCAAAATTTGATAACAGTGGCGCTTATGATAAATCAGGTAGCACATCATTTCGGTTCATGTACAAAATTCTATATTTCACATGTGAGCAGATTTAATAATGCTTCCTAAATAATTCAACATTTAATTAGTTGAGAAAGGTCCCATTTCAGAGATGTTTGTTTTGCATATATAAAGGTAGTTGTAGTTCATTTTCGTTTAGTTAAGGCTGCGCGGTACCCTAAACATATACAATTAAGCACGTTTAGTCGACTCATGCGATATGTAAATGAAAGCTTAAAGCAGGATGAAATTCGGTAAGTCACGCGAGTTCTGAGGCGTTAATGATATCATAAAGTACCTGGATTACTGTGGTTACAAAGCTAATGCCTTGTAATGAGTCTTGTTATAGAGTGCTGGCCCGCTGAGCCTGTGTGTGAGTGATAATTTGATAATATTAGACCGTTATTGAGGGTAATCTTCTTTATATTTCATATCATGTTATTGCGTCCGACACGCTACGCATGTCTGGCTATTTATTAAATTGTTTTCGTCTTATCGTATTTACTCTAACTATAACAACTCACCCCATTACTTATAGCTTGTTTATTTCTATAAATCGCTTGCAACCTTTCACTTTCCTCTCGAGATTGCTATCCTCAAGCCAAACTATGTGGTATAACGTCACATAAATATAACCCAAGTGCTAGTAACCCCTAAGTATCTTTGCTAGTATAGATATAATAACGAATTATGAGACACATAATATAGTACATTATATTATGAATAATAGGTAATTTATAAAAACAATCAATTCTATTATAACTTAAAATGTAAATAAATTTAGTTAACAGTACATAGGGATAGTAAGTACTGTACAATCGGTTGCAATAATAATGACACTCATTAAAATTAATTTTACGATTTATTTTTAACTGCTGACGTATTCGTAGTAAAATCTTTAAATTTTTAAATAATTAGTTCTTAGTTGTAGCACTAACCAATAAAGATTTAATGAAATTTCTTCTCAGAGCTTCCAGAAGTTAAAAAAGCTGTTTTGAGAGAGTGTCATTATATTGCAAAAGCATGTAGGTTCGTTCGCCGCAACATACAAGTTTCCATCCTGAATATTTAGTTTAAATTATGGCATGCCTTAATCATTCATGATCTTTCAAAATTCCTATTAATAGTCTATCGGCTCGCTCCTTTAATATTAAATGGGCTTTTGATTAGAAATTATTTGCGGCGAATGTACCTCACTTGATTTTAAACTAGGTATTCACACAAAAATTATAATAAAAATGTATCTGTAGCTACTTATTTAGTTTACTAATCTGATTTGATTCGCCTTAAATCAGCTTTTCAGATATTTTTCAGAAATTTCAATATAGTAGGTACTATAATTTTAATATGTAATCCAATATTACTGGAATTCTTATAGTAGCGGTACCGATATCTAAAAATTTTAAATGTGCCAGTAACAAAATGTGTTTCTAAACTACATTATTAGAAAGCGAATGTTTTTTAATAATAATGGACCAATTAGTAATCAAATACTTATAATTAAAGAAGTATTACATGCATGTATTTATTTTAATAATTATTATTTTAATTCGTCCGTAAGAACTAAAATATTTTTATAATTGTAATTGCATTTTATTTTAGCGTCTAATTCGCTCTTGCGTAAAATTTAACAAGACAGATCATGTATAAGAATTTTTTTGTTTTTATTCACTGAATCAGGAACCATAAAATTAATTTTAGGAACCAGATGTGACCCGCAGACCGCCATTTGGACATCACACGTGTAATTTAGTGCCTAATATTACTGTTTACAGAATTATTCTCCATTACGTTTTATAATGAATTTATAATCACTAAGAATAGTTATCTGAATTTTATTCACTATAAACTCTAAGGAAGAGTAATAATGTAGTCTTTTCAATCTTCTTGAAGTAGTGGTCGTAGATATAATTAGGAATTTAGTCATTGAGGTTACCTATATAACGCGTTTTTTAAAGCAAGACCTATATAATTATATTTATAGATAATCTTAAGTGTCAAATCAGGTCTTATAAGATAATAAAATATATTATGCATCTGTGTGGCCAGTATTATCTTTATCTTACTTCCTAACTACTAAAATATTGAATGATGAATAATCAAAAACTGAATCCATTGCAATTTAAACTATGTACTGTGAAAAATGACAAGGATTTTAGGGTAGGATAGAGTTGATCAGTGACAGTAGATTTTTTTACATATGTCTACATTGACTCTGTGTATCTGACTACAAGAATTGATATAGGTACAGAGAAAAAATGAGAAAGATTACAGGTCACAGACAAAAAAGAGCTTTACCATGGTTTAGAGAAAAATAGTTAAAGGTTAGCATCCAGTATATTTTTTGACGGTTTTAAAAGAGTATTTGTAGAAATATAGACAGACAGAGCATACTTTCAGTGAAATAATTTCATTCGTACGCATAGAAAATGTATCTTATGATATGTTATATTGAACTTTGCGAATTTAGTGACTAGAATAATTTGTAGAATTAAATGCTTATGAAAATAATGGATTAAAATGTTAAACAAAGCAGATGTAACTTTTGTAATATAATATCAGTTTTTAATAAGATCTTTTACGGACATCACGGTATTCTTTTGCTCTTTAGTTCTTGATGCAATGATTTGTTATATAAATATAGGATCAGGATTTTGTGGAAGTACCAATTTACTCATAGTACAAATTAGAAATGAATTGAATTAAATTTTATGGGAAATATATCAAAGCTAAGTAGCTTGTAGCACTACAAGTGTAGTGGCCATTAGCAATGTTTGCTACAGGTTTTTCAGATGTAATTCAATGTTGGTCGGGTATTAGTCCGCAGAGTAGTTGTTTCCTGGAATTCCGTTTTGCAATTAATTTTTTGTGTGAACAAATTACTATATTGCTATTTATGAGTATGTTAATCTGTAATTTTACTAATTAGTAAAAGTGAAATTGGTCGTTAATACACGTCACGTATTATTTAATCTTGTTATCTAAGCAAAGGTATTTCAGCAGATTATAAACAGTTCTGGTAATTTATTAACAATAAAAAAGGGAATGCTGCAAATAACATACGATAACGTTCATTAAAAATAAAACCTCAAGATTAATCTAAACCGTTAATATACTGATCTCAATACTTAAGTAGCATTTTCGTGCCATCTAAAGTTTGACTCTACCATGTTCTGTAGTATACCATTTCTTAAAATCAGTTACCTTATAGGCGACGATATAAATGAATTAAATTATTAAATTGAAAAATAGATGTTGTTTGGACTATGATGATTTAATCCTCAGTATCCAGTTAAAGATTGTTGTGCAGTTTTCATAGCTCTTTATCAATTATGTTGAATTTACTGATACGTAGGCTGTAATTTACTGGATATTGAAAATTGGGTGGCGATGTAATTAACCGTAGGCCCATTGGTGGGTTTAAAGATTTCACTGTCTGTGCTGTTATTTAATCTACAATAGTTTTTTGGATTGCTTAACCTTGGTCTAGATAACTGGTAGTCCCAGTCACATAATAATTAATATGTAGATATTTCTCTAGTCTTAGTTGGAAATATTTGACTTGCTATGTTAAGGCTTTGTCGCTGTCAAAACTTTTGGGCGCACCCATAATATATTGATTGTCAATTATTGTATTTATTATTGGTACTGCGGCTACAGCGGTCAGGCAACGGTGGCCATCTGAGACGTCCAGTCTGCATCTGACCGCATCCAATGCTTCCAATGCTTCACCGCAGCCAGGGCCAATTGCCTTCTTATCTAATTTTAACAAGTTATTGAGGTTGCTTTGTATAATGTTATTATATACTAGTACATGTATTGCAGGAAAAGTTGATACAAAGCATATCTCTAGTCATGGGTTTTAAGAGATGTGATGTACACTAATTACTCTAAGGATTTTGGCACTGGTAACCATGTTACAATGTATATCTATATTTGCTAAAACTGAATTATTCAACACTACTATAAAAAACGATATTATGTTCTTTATAGCGGGTTTAAGTAATATGAGATATTCGCAACCGCTGCAGGTGTTCCTCAAGGCTCTAATCCTGGACCCTTTCTTCTTGGCGATTTAAAAAGTGTTTTTTAAAATTGCTGCGTCTTATTATCAGTCCATACTAATTAATCAGTTTTATTGCCTTCCACAAAGAGTGTCGATAAAGAGGCATTACATTTTACTATGTATAATTTATTTTTCCAAACATATTACATTTCACTTGAATGAATTATTGCTACGTCGATGCTCCATCACTAAAGTAGAGATAATTTAGAAACAATATATTATTTCTATATAATTTGCTCAACGATATTAGTTGTATGCCACTATTATATAGGTACACTAGAACGTCCGCGTTTCTACGTAGTTTTTAGTTTAGACAAAATGAAAGTTTGAGCTGGTATCGATATTCTCAAAAAATGACAGGTACAAAATAAAGTCTAATAAATTTAGATAATATTATAACAAATCATTGTAATATTGTATTGATTTATTCATGAATACATGATTTTGCAATAATGATGACACTCTCAAAACAGTTTTTGAACTGTTTTGAGTAGAAATTTCATTAAATCTGTATTGGTGAGTGATACAACTAAGAAGAAATGTTAAAAGTTGAAAGTAGATTTCATTACGAATACGTTAGCAGTTCAAAAGATATCGCAAAATTAATTTTAAAAAGTGCCATTATTATTACAAACAATTGAACCCATGTTTAATTTGATCTATTATGTACTTATTTGTGTTTGCAAAAACAGTTTATTGGTCTGACAGGTAATAGGTACTAATATTTATTTTTATTAAGGGAATTGATTTAAAAAGATATGCGGTGCCATATAATTTTTTAACATTAACTTATCCTAACAAACATTTAAAGTCAAAATTACGTTAATTTGACCTCTAAATTGGTTAAAAAAATGTATTACCTATACCTTATAGAAAGTTTACCTATTGTTATTGGCATTTTTCCTTAAATGTGGAAAAAAACTAAAGTAATATGGAACTTAAACGGAATACACACGAATTTTATGTTAAAATATGAAAGTCATTATTACCAAAATATATCTTAATTATGCCCTTTACTATGAGTGCCCGAGTTAGACAACATTATATGTTTGATTAAATACATTGTAATAGCGAACAGGGATAGAAAGAGAGCTACAAGTAGAGTACGAGTAAGGAAATGGGTAGTATCTACAGATATTTAAATTTTAATATTATATAAAGTCTGTATTTTTGGTTTCCATTCAACAAATTTTACAATCCAGAAATTTTTTTCTTATAATGCGATGACCAAACTTTCATATAAATAACGCGCCTTATAAATATACATATTTATTATTGCTTCTTGATAATATTACTATCCTGAAAAATAACCTAGAATAAAAACTGAATGTATTTCATGAAATTGTTTTATAATCTTTCGTCATAAATTGATTATCTGTATTACCGTAATTTTAATGAGTAATCAATTAGAAATAACAAGCACAACATCTAGTATTTTTACAACATGGCCGCTCAAATAAAATCAACTTTGAAGTCAATTTGTCTGTAACCCGATTGGCTGATGGGGCGATCTGGATATTTTTCATTAAATAAATCGCAAACTTTCTGCTGAGTTCTAGTCATATTCCCGCATCCGATAAGAATTAAAATTTCAATTCTTTGAGTAACAGTTAAATGCGCCATAATACTTTTAATTGAATAATAATTTCTATGTCGCTTACAATACTTATTAGAAAGTCGGTGTGACAATGACACTTTGCAAAGATTTTCACCTACGTAATCCATAAAAGAACTATGGAATTCGAAAAACTAAACTTGATAACGTTTTTGCTTTATTTTAATTGATTTACGTTTCCAACATTCAATCGTCATTTACTCGAAAACCTTCCTATGTAAGAGGGCAAAATTTTATTACTGTCTGATAGAGAATTAAACGATCTTTCAGAATCAAGGAAAAAAATATGATGTTGCCATTAAAAAAAAATCGATGACGTCATTACTCGAAAACAAATGACATTTAAAAATCGCATTTTACGCTAAAATATGTATTTTTTTAAATTAAAAATCGACCTGTTCGAGGATTTTCCCCAAAAAATAATTGTTTCGTTTTTATTGAATTTATTTCATACTTTTGGCGCATATATGGAATACTTATGATGTGTAAGTCGATATACCTAATATCATTAGCTTGATTTACTTAACCTGCAGTAGAATTTGATTTTGATTGACTCTGTAATATTGTGTGGTATGCCGTCTGTAGGGCTTTATCTTTTGATTTACCTGTACGACACAAGTTGGTTTTCACTGCAGATCGCCAAAACACAAACCAACTTTAATAGGTACCCTATTGCATGAAGATCTGTCTGAATACATATAACAAGAAGCTTGCTTCCTAAAAGACACATTTACGTCTAAGTATTATTAACAAGTAAATTTGTACCAAAATATATAACATTATTTCTATTAGGTTAATTGAAATCGTCAAATATTCCTTAGAAGTTGAAAATAGGTTTATATTTTAATAAAATTAGAACTTAGCAAACTGAAGGATTTAATGGGGCAAAATAACTAGGTATTACCTTATTTTTAGCTACTAGTTGAAGGCAGAGTAAGTTTTACAATTATGTAATAAATATGTACTTAAATATTTACCTACTGTAATAATTTAAAAAATCCCTAGATTTTGAAGACAGATTTCAAGGCGAAGTTAAGTAAATTATAGTTCCGTCTTGCAACTATTGGAATGTTCGCATTTGAAAATACAGAAAAGGTAAACAATTTGTAATTTCGAACTATATAAATTGACATATAATTCATTTTAGTTGGAAGTCATTATATTAGTCTTGGTTAACAAATTTTTAACTAAAATATTGGTATTACAAGATTTTGTAATTTTGTAGACTATTTTTATGGCGGAAAGTAGTAAATCTCGATCAGTTAAGATTTATTTTTCTTGTGGAGTAGTCTATTATACTTAAATGTTAGTTGGGTAATTTAAAATGGTGCACCGTGTGGTCTAATGGATTCTAAATTGAAGCGGATAAAGCCTTTTGGTAGAGGCTACTAAATAAAATACTTTTTTTCTCGTAAGCAGATAGCCATTAATCACGGAGCGGACCTCATGGCCAATCCTTGGATCGCATTGTTTGGAAGACTAATGTGCCAGGTCCGACCCACCCATAAAGAACAACAAGACGTTGACTCAGGTGCCTGTCTGGGATTCACCTCGCCCACTTCGTATAAATCACATGCATTATTGAACAATAGGGGCTAAACTTCAGCTAGTACACCAATTACAACATGGCGCCTGCAAATTACTACACCCCTCCGTTTTGCTGATTCACCCTATTCGCAATTTTAATTTTGTATGGGATAAAATTCAGCGCTCCCGGGGCGGAAGAGTTATATATTAGCCTTCTAAAATTTCTTTTAAATTTAAAGGGGGCTCTGTTATTGAAAACGTAAATTTCAATTACGTTGTAGAAGACTTCGCCCATGTTTCCATTTGCAGGATTATGTCTATATATTTTAATATATATGTAGTACCGTAATAAAATAGACGCTGGTTTTAGTTATTAAAAAAAAAACAAATTTAATTAAACATTACATGACCAAGTGTGAAATCAAACATAGCAATCGACATCTTTCTGAATTTTTTGTACAGCATCAAGAAAAAGTAAGTTTTGGACTCTATCAATGATAAGAAATGCAAATAAAATTGTTCTTATATTTTTCATAATTATATATCAATTTATTCAAATATAGTCACGGGTTCGGATACAACATTCTGATTGGTCCACGTCACAGTATATGGAAACGTCCATGGTGACACATGTCAAATTGTCAAATCGACGTACTTTAGTTAAGTCGGTTAGCGAACTCGTTCCGTAACTTCCATAATCTGTGTTTGTGTGGTGTCCAGCATTGATTATAACATAAGTTTTGGATTGCCGAATGGGATGGAACCGATAAAACACAAATTTTATAAGTATTGTGTGATACCAAAGTGCAAAAACACTACGTAACCACCCCGGAAAAAATATTCTTCTCAGTTCCTAAACATGAGAAAATGCGTAAGAAATGGTTCATTTCAATGAAGAGAGATGAAAAAGAGAATGCAACATTATCGAACACAACGGCGTTATATTGTTGCGAGGATCATTTCACCGTAAGTCATTTTTCACTTTATTCAGAGATTATAAAAATGATGTGTGTTTTAAAATTAATTGTTGGAAGAAGATATGGAGAATCATTGGTAGCACAAATTAAATGGGAATGTACAAAGACTACAACTAAGAAAAGGTGTAATACCCCATCATTTTAATTGTCAGTGGAAAATGGTACCTGAGGAACAAAGTGATGCAAAACGCAGACGTCTTGAAATTATTCACCATATAATTTGGAATTTCTTCCAGAAACGAAAACATTGACAATGAGTAAATTTTGGGCAGGTTATCTGATTGTCCTTTGACAAATCCACTCCCTGTTGCCATTATTTACTATAATTATATGGATATTATACACAATACACAGCAACAAACCAAATAATAATTTGACTTTGACAGTTCGATTTTGACATTTATGTCACGCATATAAAACAACATGACATGTTCATATACTGTGACGTCACATAACCGCCATTTGTATTTCTCGCGTTTTTGTAGTTGGGAAAGACGTAATGAATTTATTAATTTATTACCGCTTTATTTT
The DNA here is from genome assembly GCA_025584915.1 of Monochamus saltuarius. NCBI lineage: Eukaryota > Metazoa > Arthropoda > Insecta > Coleoptera > Cerambycidae > Monochamus > Monochamus saltuarius. The sequence goes on along the minus strand of CM046726.1, from coordinate 24,910,102 downwards.
TGCAGAGAATGACATAGAACTAACACAGTACACATAAAATGAACTGAATAATATTTTGGTAATAAAATAAAAAAATATGCAAATTGCCTATTGCATGATGTAGATTTTCCACCAAATATAATAAATATGTTATGTTTAGGGTGTAACATTGTAACATATTTTTAATCTCATTTTATGCAAAAAATATTCTTTTATCTGATTTTCAACTGTTTTTTTCATTGCAAACTGTACATAGAGTGTGGTACAAAAGAGTTTTTTTTTATCAAAAAGTCCTATATTTACAATTTGTCAAGAATATTGAACTTCAATTTTTTTGTAAAAATAAATTCTAGTACGGCCCTGGCCTAGTCACTGTTGCCAGATGGTATAATTTTACGAAAATTTGTAAAATAAAGAGATACACGCATCCAATTGAGGCGATAAAATAGCACCTGATATTTCTTATATTTTTTTCATGTAATTTACAATAACGCTTTTACACACTTTTCTGTTACTACTCAAATCAAATCAGCAAAACAAACACCGCACAATACAGTTCATAACATCGATATCGTAATATGTACATCGATCCTTTTCACAGAACTTGACTTGACGAGAATTTAAACATTTATTCACATGACAAAAACCTCAATGGAAAAGAAAGAAAATTGAAAAAGTAGCTTTGATATAAATGCTCATAAATTGATTACATATCATAGTTTACAACAGGCCTATTATTAAAAACTATGTCAAATATCATTTAACGATTACAAATCGAACGTCTACTCTACACTACATTGCAACAAAGAGTGTGATATCCGACTACTTACAAATCGAATAAAGAATGTATATAAAATATTAAAAGTACCCAAATCAGATCACAGCATATACTAAATAAGTTGTCTATCTCAAATTTATTGATTATATTATTTATTATAATTAATTTATGCGTAACGTTAATCATAACAGTAGTTATAAAGGTGATATGTTCGTTCCTTATATTTGTTTTCATCAAGCGCTATCAGGAACATATAGAGAATAGAGAATGGCTGAGATGAAAACTTTACGGTCGCACAATATGTTAAACTAGTTATGCAGATTAAATTATCTAGTTTAAAACTGCAGCAAAACAGTAACCTCGACGGTATATTAATATTTAACAAGAGTGTATAACTCCACAGAACGAAATACTTAGTTTTAATGGACATTAAAGTTCTATTATTGTGGTAATTTTAGATTACATGACCACCATAAACTTTTAGATTTGTAGCAGTAAAGTATAAAACGTACCTAGCATCTACTTAGATGCAACGAGTATACCGCTGAGTAATGTATCATTCCAAACCTTAATTAAACATAAATGTATGCTATATATACACTTTTCCTTATGTTTATTGTCTCACAACCCTTAAAAGGGACAAGAATAGCATCTTCGGGAAACAGCATATAATATCTATTAAACGACCTAATTTACTAACTTTTATTAGGTTAGTATACAAGTTTGATGTGTACTAATTGCTAAAGTAACCTATCAGTTATGTTAGTTAATATAGACAAAAACAAATGCTTCATAATAAAGAAACGATGTAAGGCTATTCGCTATTTAAACCTATTTTAATTGTTCTCAATTTTTCATTTATGTATCCTTTCTCTAGAAGACAGGAAAAATTGATACGAGAAATAATTGATCCTACGCAAATATTTTGTGTCTTTTATGCTATGTCATAACTTCAGCATGTTGTTCCTTTGGTGATTATAGATCAAAAACCTGTTTTGTTTTACATATTCGCGATTTTTCCATATCTTTTTTCCTTAACCAAGGTTTATTGTTGGATTTTTAAGACAATTATACAATCATTGCAGATCGCAGTTAAGTATAAAACTACAATAAACTTGAAACAATGAAGCGCCAACGCAAGTAGTTGATAGTAATGTTTGACCAATGGTTAAATGTCGTAATCTTGGAAAAATTAAATATCATTCAGTTTATTTACATTTGTTCCAAAACACATGGATATCCTTTTCCTACCACTTTTAAATATTCAGGTTCATCCACGGTTGAACCTGCGATATACAAAATTTATTTTCCTTTTATATTTTTCTTATATTTCTCTATTTAACGAATAGAGTGTTATATATAGCGCTAAAACACTATCACACTTTCTCACAAAATTTTTATTCGAATGTAAGGTCTTTGAACCAAAATGTGTCGGTATGTAGATACTTACTTTTATATTAACGTTATATTTTGGGTCAAAATCTAAATAAAGCACTTTTGGTCTATTTAAAAGATATTAAGTTGGAAATTCTAAGGTAAATAAATTTACTTTATCCTCTGGGTCTTTGTCACACACTAATTAGTTACAAATAAATTAACAAACAGTAACTATATATTTTACCTTTCTTGTTTAAATGCTGTAATTATTTAGTTTTATTTTTTATCGGCCCACCCCACATACTACAACTAAATGTGTCTGCACATCATTCAAGAGTCTCTGTTTCTATTTCAGTGCGCCGTGGTCTTGATTTATTTAAAGAACGGCTACATAAATAGGATTTAAATTATAAGAGAGTTATTGATAGCAAATTTCATAGGTAATACTAATGCTAATAATGCTCAAAGTAATAATAAAATGATAAAAATATTAGGTAAGAAGGTAGTAATAATAAGCAGTTAATAAGTATAATACTATCATGTCAACAATGTGGCTAATTTTATGGAGAAATTGCTCCCACCTCATTTTTTAATACAAATCTGGCTTAATAGTCATTAATAATTTTATTTAACTTAAATATAATCCAATTATTTTCTTAGATATAATATTAGAATAGAAGTTGTTGAGCTCTATACCCAAGTACCACAATTAGTTTACTAATTTAAAGCCATTAAAACCTGAATTAGTCAATATACCGTATTTACAACCAAGATGTTCAACTTTGAATACATTTCGGCTTACTAGTAATTTATTAAGCATTATTAAGGTAATATCTTTATAATAATTTATCAATAACACAGTTTCTAACTTTAAATTTAAAGAGCTGGTTGAAGTCGATCTACAACAGTATATTATGTACCCTACACCAATTTATTAACGTTTGAGTCGCAATATTTTGTCTTAACTGAACCAGGTAAATTTCACTAAACTTAGACGTACCTATAATCTGAATTTTGTTTTGCTCTTTTAGTCCGATTTTAGTTACAAATATAACCTAACGGTCAAAACCGATTTCAATTTTAGTTAAATTGTATCTTACTTTAACTTTGTTACTCTTCAGTAGGTACTTTACCTAAAAGGAAATATTACTTCTTTGAATGCATGAATATAAATGAAATAAATGTGTAGATATTTCAATCGTATTGTCAGCATTCTTTAAATCATATTTTTAGTAAAACATGATATGTGCAGAAAAAAGAATGTATTATTTTAATCAAAATGGAGTTCATCCTAGACAATTTCATGGAAAAATGGTATTTAAAATTTTAGTTCAGCCACGCCCCAAAAACGGTAGCCGCCACAGCGAAGGCCTGTGACGTCAAACGACGTTCACACATACGTCATTGTACTTTATGTATACGATTTTCATTTTCGGACAACTCAGTATATACGTTAAAAAGAGTTAAATTGACATTTCTGATATTATTAAGTATTATTGTGTTAAATAGACATTGGTATTGAATAGAGTCGTAAAATGACCACAGAAAGAGCATTTCGCCAGGCAAATGGAAGAAGCATTACATTATATCATAATGTACGAATACAGCATAAAGTGACTAATAAAAAATATTTGCCAAAAAAGAGAAATATGGTTAGGGTGATGAATCGCGACGAAAGTAAAACGTTATGTTCTCCTAATATAAATTATATTTACATACATAAACAACTTAAGATACTTACCAAATATGATTTAAATCAAACATTGTTTTAAAGTTTTAGAATTGTTGAGAAGAACCGAAAATTGCAGAAAGCAAGGTTAGGCTAAGTCATATCTAACTTTGACCTCAAGGATTTGTGGCAGTTTACAATACACATAATATTGGAACACCCCTTACATGAAATAAAACGAATATTTCATTATGATTACTAATTTATCCTGTAATTTAAATTAATGTTATTTGTTTTGAAATTCTTTTCATAATTAATTTGTGGGCAGAATTGTAATTTGCTTGGTACTTATATGGAATATAAAATTAGGCGAGACTCGTTAAAGTCTAGGAATAAATTATGGACGTCGTTAGAAGTTACAATTACAAGAAGTAAAGGGAAGGGGTAGAACGGAAAGAATTAATTCCGTTTAGGAGTTTCACCATCCCGTAGACTAATGTATCTGGTAAATGTGTGAGCTAAGCTACCCTGAAACTACTTCAAAAGTTCAGAACTCATTAACTGTGAAAGAAAAGCCAATGAAGTTGTTCAGAGTGGCGAAAAACTTTCGTGGGGCAACCGACCGCAGAAGACAGAAAAGGCCAAAATAAAATATAAGTTATGAGATTTAATCTCGGGTTCCGTAATAGTAGGGAAAATGCCAAACTATGTCATAAATTTCGCAGACTTGGCATGTATTGCTACATATTTTTGTTAGTAAGATAGCGGTGCATCGTTGCAGTTCTCATTGTTGAAGGGGTGGAATTTGAAGTCATCCAACTGCTTAAAGGTCGTTATTTAAACCGTACAACTCCTAAAACACCTTGCTTTTGATGGCAGTCGTAAAGGTCGCATTATATGACTTATAAATCTAACAATTGCTTCTGCTTGCTATTACTGATTTATTGGATGTTTAAAACAAAATTGGATGTACTGCAATGATGAAAACAAATTATCTGGCTGTCCCACACATAAATAATGTCCCTTTGTTTTGTATGCTATTTCTAGAAACTTGCAATTATGTAACTTCTACGCTTATTGTTGTTTATGACCTTACAATACAATTTTCCAGCACATAAGTAATAAATTAGAAAAATCATTTGACGCTTTAATAATAGGTTATTTAAATTGATTTATTGTTTTTTCACCACATACACTAGCTGTGTATTGTAGTTTTATTAACGGATAACAATTAAAACTTACCATTTTACATAGCACTAAATTGTGATTACGATAACCAAAACTTCCAGGCAATTTTCAGGATAATTTTTACTCTTTAAAATGTCACGGTGTAATATGGTTATACCGACATTAATATTTATCACTGTAAAATAACCAGTAGCGAACATTAAATTAATGAATAAAATAAATATTTAAATAATTAAACAAATATGTGCCATGTTATATTTATACCTATACCAGATCCACATACTCGTACATTTTTGTAATTGTACTTATCATTGCCAAAGTCACTGAAATTTATGTAAAAATGTATGTTCATACTGAACTTGATATAATACATAATAGTTCTTTCCCAATTACCTCATTAAGTAACACAATTTCTTATTTCAACATTGAAACAACTTTTTTAATTGCTGTAACGACAAATTTGCAGCCGACTCTATGATTCTAAGAGACATAGATGCTTAAATTCGTCAATAAAATGAAATAGATTGAAATATTCGTTAATGTTAAAGTTGTCCAGTATTTTGTATATACATTCGTCATTGCCATTGACCGTAGCTGGTTCTGTCTATTCAACAACCAAATAAAACATGACCTAACTGCCAATGTAAATGATATAAAAGTGTAAATATTTCAATAGAATTGTCAGCATTCCCTTATTATTTTTAGTAACACTATATATATATACACGAATACAGCATACAGCGAATAATAAAAAATATTTCACTGCGAAAAGAGATATATGTGGTATAGGTTGATGAAACGCAACAAAAGGAAAACATTAAACTCTCCAGTACTGCAATATTGTTTGTTTCCGAAGACCATTTTAATGTAAGTTTAATTGGAAACACATAGGTAGGCTTAAGGTCATCGAACAAATTAAAATGCAAAGTTTTAAAGAATCAATTAAACTTTTCTATTGAGCCTACCAGAATCCAGGGCGTTTAAAATATCAACGGTTCTTATTAAATCTTTAAGGAAAAATGAAATCAGTGGTAAATAGCAATAATATCTAAATTAATACATTAATTTAAAAAAATAAATATTAATAGTATATTACTTAACGAGCGGTAATGCAGGTCATAACTCACGCAGATGAAGTTTGCAGCACGAGCCGCAGGCGAGTGCTGTAAATCATCAAGTGAATTATGATCATTACCACAAGTTGAGTACTATACTTTATCTACGACTATTCGCTATATAAATTTATCTTTTTTAGGACTATTTTTAGAAATTGATTTGAAAACGTCAAAATTATTTTGTTAAAATATCAAATGACATTTGTCCCCTCAATGATAATAATTGACAGTTCCGCCTACTGAGAGGCGTTGACAATTTAAAATTTTTTAAATTATTCATTCTTTTCCACTTGTTAAAAATTCTTTCCATTTTACACCAATGGGACGTATTTATCGGCTTAAAAATTTCCAAGACTTTACTGCGTACACTATTTACATACCGAAATCATTGTAGAAGCCCAGCGTGAGTTATAATAACTCACTATAAAAACTCACGCTATTTGTTTATTAATACCATTAATTGCTCAAAAGCAGTTAAATAATTAATATATAAATTAATAGGAGTAGATAAATATCATTATTCATTACTTTTATTTCTTATATTTGAAATTAAAATAAGTAGTTTAATATGAAATCAGATGGCATTATTTTATAAATACCTCATGTAAAGCCCTCTATCTGGACGTAACCAACACCATTGTTGCCGATTTTACACTATCTATTATCCAGAGATGCCACAAAAATGCAAAGAGAAAAACAACAAATAAAAGCCTGTTTACATCATCAACACCGTAACACTGCACCTGTATCTATGGAAACATAAACTGCGCCAAACGCCGTGTGATGTCACACCAATAATATTGCGTTTTAGACCACGTGGTTTTGTTTACATTCCATGACAACTTATTAATGTTAGATATGTGATTAATGCTGCCAGTCACATGATCTGACCGATTTTTGAAGGATTAGTTACCCTTACATTACATACCCATACATTTCAAACCAATATAAAATTCATGCAACTTTCCCATCGCAGAGGTAGCGAATAAGGGATTTGTGTATACGGCTTAGCTTCGAAACAAAGAATTCCAACGTTTACGATCCTCTTGGCAGCAATTTGGCTAGTGAACGTTTCAGACCTCTCTAGCTATCGATTGGGGTATGTCGAGAAGATGCACCAAATGTCAATTTATTACAGGCATTCACATTTGACACGTTAATGGCACCGATAAAGACACTTCTCTCTTATCGTAATATATTCCACACAGAGCAAATAAGAAAACAGGGTCTGTAGATTGAGCCGTGCAACGCTGTGAGGTTTCATCGCGATATTGAAAATAATGTGACATGATATTTATTACGCTCTCGTATTTCTTAATGCAGGCAGAATTGGTTCTTTCTTTTTCTGTTGCAATCTCATTCTATTTTTAATATAGTAAAGAAAAGCTACTCTTACTTTGCAAAGGTTTTTTAGTAGTATATGAAGACATAGCGTTTTATCTGTGGCAAATGGGTGGAATAATGTTTAGTAAATTTTATATGTTTCAGAATCATTTGAAAGTCAAATAACTTAAAGAAAAATTGGCTTCCCTTCCAGTGACACATCTTAAGCTTAAAATATGATTTGCAAGATCATTGGCTTGAATCAGGGTCGTAGCTAGCCAGCTTTGTCAGGGAAGGGATAAGTGAAATCTTGGGGGAACATTCTAAAACACCTACCTATTTTGTAATTACAAATCAACCAATATACTATTCTGTTTTTAAATATAACTCCTTGTATCTTAGAAGGCGCGTGCGCGTTAAGAGAAAATATACTTATAGAATAAGTATTCTTTGTTTTCACCGACTCTATTGCCTGGTAAACTTCCATATTTCTGTTACCGAAGACTTTAAATTTATCAAACACACAGCAACGATAGACACTGCTTAAGCAAATGTTTCTAAACGCCACTATAAGTGATAATCAGGTATAGAAATTTGTATTAGGCATTTCTTTCGAAGCTGAAAGAGAAAGGGCAGTCAAAATAAAACAAAAATTTATGGTAAAAACTTTACTACAAATATATTAGGCTATTAATTGTACTTTTCGACAATTTTACTGTAGTAGTATGTTTTGTTTGAAGGTAAATAAATAAAAACTACCACTGTAACAGTCGTCAACTGATTTTTACAAATCTGATCAAGGTAGGTAAATAGAAAGTCTTACGTAACTTCATTTTTCAACAGTTTAGCTGGGGTTGCCTTAATATACGGTGTAGGCAAGTTGATGTGGGGCTGAAGAAGCCCCTGTGAGCTAATAGTATTGGCTTGTTTGATGATGTTTTTAACTACATGGATCTTGTTCTTGAACGACGAAGCTCCACCTGTTGGTCAGTGCTGCGTACAGAGAAAAGTATAGTATGAGTGTGGTAAATAATATAATATGGTGATAGAATACACAAGTAACGAGCGTTCAAATAAAAACGAAGTCAAGTTGACTGAAAATTTGAGCGTAGGGCTTAGTGTAACTACCAACCTAACCTCATCTGTCAACGCGCTATATCGCCGCTGACAGTTTCAATGATTTCATTTTAAAAACGTCTAAATCAGTGTTTTCTCAAGGACAAAAACTGTTTATACTTTAGAAATGGACGTAAGATTGATGCAATATGGAAGTAAATATAGTTACTAACAGCGGCGATATAGTGTGTTGACTGGTAAGGTTGGTCGCTACGCTAAGCTCTACGTCCATATTTTCAGAGCCAACTTGACTTCTTTTCATTTGAATGCTCATTACAACTAAAAAGCTGATAGTGTAGCAAAGTGAACTTATTAAAGTTATATATTTATTATTATATTTACAATATTTAACGATACAACTAAATTAAATTGATGACATTGGATTAAGGTTTATTATTATTAAGTTATATTGATCAAAATTTTCCAAAACTATATCATTAATAAACATCAATTGCTGATCAATGGGGGGTGCAATGCTCTGGTCATTTACAAAATAATAAACTAGAGTAAATCATGTGTCTTATAAACAGCGGTAGACTCAAAATTTAACATTCATCCACTCCTGATCCAAGTTACCTTAACCCAATAAAATATGCATATTTTATTACCACAGAGGTCAATAGTTGCTACAAATTTACATGCAAAAGTAAAAGAAACTTACTGCTTCCATCTTGTCCAAGGTTTAGGCAATCATTCGCTCATTCGCATACCTTTGAACCGCTTTGGCATGATTTGTCTGTCGGCCAAATTAGGTACAGAATTTGCACTCTACAGTAAATTCAAGAAGTCGTATATTTTACTAAGCTGGGGTCGACTTCAGTTATGTCTCATACCATTACCTGAAACAAGGCAGACAAAAAAAAGTTGACAATATACCAAAAAAATCATTTTCCATTGTGTCAAAATTAGTGATATACCCTGTGACAACAGGGTGGAGAGTTTACAGTTGAAAACTAACAACTAATGAAAATCTAAAAAAAAAACTTGGACTGTTGTTAAATAAGCAAAAGCAACTAGATATTTAGCAAAAGTAAGACGCAGATACTTCGGGTATTAATAGTGAGAAGAGAGGTAAAGATTCTACTAACTATTCACTCACCTAATAGATGGTGTCTCGAACAATCGAAAACGTTTGTTTGGGTCGTACGAATATTCTTAGTTAGTTTATACTAAGTCCTTGGGAACGACTGATGATGGTATAACTACAGTAATTTAAAAATTTTGTAAAATTGGGAGGAAAATGATGATAAAATTGTAATGTAACGGAATTAACTAAAATTTCATTACAACGTTAACTAGGGAATATTATAATTCGCTGCTGTTCATCTATGAAAGTTTGGAGCTGGGGTAAGAAACTTTTGTTTCTCTAGCGTCATTTTTTTTACAGCCGCGTCTACAGGTTCAACCACGACGAGTTGTGTTTAGAATGCGCGACGTGTTTAACCACGATTCCGGTAATACACTAGGCGGTTCCACTTCCAAGCAGTTAAGGCGCTGTTTAACCGCACTATGACGTATTGCGGTTAGAAAAGGGACACGCGGTGAAAGTGCTAGTGTGTTATCAATCTTCATATTTGAAAATTTTGACGTCGTTTTACCTAAGTGAATTTATTTGCAATGATAACTATGAGGTTATATAACTCAATTGATATTGAGTGTTTTCGAAAAAGTGTCACAGGAATTCGTAGCTATCAATATTTAAAATGTCCCCTTAATGTTTTTCTTAGTTGCAAGTTTTCAGACAACTTTTAAACACTACAAATTTAATCAAAAGACATAAAAGCCGTTATGTTATGATTATGGATTTCTTATACTGGAACACCTACATACAAACAGATAGAGGAAATGGAGAAGGATGACTGCATCGTTGCATTGTACCTACTACTATTGTGTTAATAATGGCTTTCTCTCAAATCAGTTTTTAACTACTAGAAGTTCTGAGTAGAAATTTCATTAGATATCTATTGGTGAGTGGACAACTATGAACTAATATTGAAAGTTTGTAACGTTCGTTGTTTCATAGAACATTCCCCTGTAGAATAATTTTGCTTATAGTTTGCGAGAAGTAAATTATTGTAGCTGTAGTATTTTCAACCTTTACATAGCTGGGCTACTGTAATCTCTAGCGTCATCGTTTCTGCGATAGTATTTAAATTAGTTTTTCAAGTGTCAAAAATGACTTACATGTATAGCAACTTAAAGTTGATGAATATTCTTTCAAATTATTGTGAGTAAAACAGTAGCTTCTCGTCTGTATGCAGAATGATTTTCCGGTAGAAATATGCCAAATTTAACTATTTTTACTGCGGTAGTGCAACGCAGGCGTGATCCGGGAAGAGATGGAGACCCAGGGCGTCCACAGAGTATTGCAGCAGAATGCATTTTAGAGATTGACAAAGAGAATTCCCAAGTAAGTGCCAAACAAATAGCTCAACAAGCACAAGGAATGTCCCAATCAACAGTGTGTCGTATCATATACGAAGCTCAATTATGTCCGTACCATGTACATCTCCTCCGAGCATAAATACTATTCCCTGATTAATTAGATTTTGTAAATGGTTGCTGCAACAAAATGCTCAAAATCTCAGACTTACAGCTGACGTGTTAGTTACAGATGAAGCTATTTTTACACGGAATGGGTTGTATAATATTTTTTCATTGAATGGATATTTAAAAAATGTATTGTATCGCACCAAAGTGGACACTGTTGATGATTAACGTGAACGTATTATAGTTGCTGCTTATAACTTACGAGTTCAAAACAGACAAGAACCAGAAACATTTCTGTTAGTTCATAGAAGCTGGGGACGGGCCCAAATGTGTTTACTCACCGATGAACAAAAATTTTGAACAGTTGTAACATCATGTATGTCAAATTATTTTATTCTACAAATGATACTGCAGGAAACAACTACTCCGCGGGCTAATGCCCCGACCGGCATTGAATTACACCTGCAGTATCTGTGTGAACAGCGAAGAACCCTTGTCGGCCACTCCACCAGACATAGACTGGTTTCGGGCTTGTTAGCCCTCATCAGTATGCCATAGGTGAGATAGATGACCGACAATTAAACTGGCTGTTCCTTCATATGTAGGTTCACATATAAATCGAGTGCAGTTACATCTCAAATTATTTTATTAATTAATAATAGCGGCAAAAGCAATTGAATTTGCAGATATAAAATAGGTGCTAGGTATATAATTTTATTTATTTCTTTCCTTGGGAAATACTTTCAATTTGTTGTTCGTTCACTTTGCCACCGTGCCGGTCGTTGACCGTATGTTTTGTCTTGCGCAAGGTCAGGTTTTACAGTGGACCAGTTTCCAGTGCCGTGCCGAAGTGTCTTTTTAAATTGTTTTCGAACAGCTATTTTTGATTTTTTTCCTAAAATTGTATTTGTAAGAATACATTTAAAAAAAATATTGGATAAGTTCTGAATCATGCTATACATTTTTAGAAATCAGGCATATTTTGGGAATTTTGAATTAGAATTCAGAATTTTTACAAAGTAGGTTAAGGGGGTAAAACACACAAGTATTCAATGTCAATTATAAATTCATAATAAGTAAGTTTTTTAATATTCGTAGTTAATTACCCATGTAGAGCACCGATATTTTTGTTGATTATTAATCAAAATGACAAAGTGACAATTCAACAAGTGTGAGATAAATTTCAATTTCAGATGATTTGGAGTTTTAATACTGGGCAAAATTGATTGATGGTTTGAGTTGAGTTATGGGTCTATATTAACGACCACCACAGTTCAGAATGAACTAGTAGAAGTTTGATGACAAAGTTTTCATGAGATGAATCCCGTAATACTTGGTGGGGAGTTCATGTTGAAAGAAACTGGAGCATACAAGGGGAACTGTTGAGACAGGATAAATTCTGGCTTGATGACATTGACACATTTCGTCATTTAACGAAGACACTCAAAATTTTCTTGAAAATCTTTTGCTTGGAACAAAATTTTGTTACGATAAAGATGAGGCTTCGACCATATTGTCGAAAAACGACCAAAATATCAATAGTTTTCTCTAAACAGTATTTTTTTTTGTGTGCCGTTCAATGTTAGACATCAAAAATAAAATTATAAAAAAACTTTAATAAATTTATTTCGAACTACAATAAGTTGTAAGTAGATTTCACTACAAATACGTCAGAAGTATCAATTTAATTTTAGAAAGTGCCCTTATTATTGCAATAGATTGGGCATAATATAACATACGATTTGTGCAATTTCTGTAATTTTTAGTGGTAGATCTTTCAACAAATAAAAAATTATGATGCTGTTCTATACAGGATGTAATTTCAAGTGGTCTGTCTTTTATGAATTATTATTACTATTATCGCTAAAAAAAACAGACGTTACATTTGCCACTATACTATCGTTTGCAATAATAATGACACTCATTAAAATCATTTTTGCGATTTCTTTAGAACCTCTGATGTATTTGTAATAAAATCTACTTCACATTTTTAATATTAGTTATTAGTTGTTTTACTCACCGATAGAGATTTAATGAATTTTGTATTCAGAACTTCCAGAAGTTCAAAAACTGTTTTAAGATAAGGTCATTATTATTGCAAACGATTGTACCTACGTTCAGTGACAAACGTAACAAAAAAAATCTGTTATTACGACAGACTTTGAGAAAACAAACTTATGAGGTCACAGGTAGTCTCCGTATAAATCTAACCTCCATTCAAAGTTACACCGTATTGACATTTATTGATGTAATTTTTTTCATTAACAGTTACAAACAACACTTGACTGTGTAAATCCGTGTTTATAATGCATCGCATCCACCTGGTTGTCATTAGAGCAAGGTTAATATGAACTTGTCTATTCATTTCTAATATAAAGTAATTAACAATAATTTCATAACAGGCAATGATAAATTTTACGACTATGACAGTATTGATTATTATTTTAATGGATTTGTTTAATAAGCATACACAATAATACTAATAGATGCAAAATATTGAAAGTGGGCTTAAAAATAAGGAAGGTAAAAATATATTATATGGTTTTAACGCTATATAGAAATTGTAAAATACTGTAACTGTAATTAAATTATACTAACAAATACCCACTTTAAACGTATTTACTGTGAATATTAAATGCAGCAGAAATTTTCTGTTAACTAATCAACACTATAATAAAAACCATTATCAGTTCCATCGCTATTTTGCGTAATATAAGTATTTCCATTAAGAGTAAATCGTTGCATTTGCAAATGAGAACGCTAATGGCTGGCGGTACAGTTATTTTGAAAAATTATCCAACTGGCTGTCTAATAAATACTTGCAAATTGCAAAGTTCTCCTAAGCCGATCTCAGTTCCATTTATTTCTGCATATTATGCAAAATACACGGAATTCAATTAGAACTCAGGAATATTTGTTTTTATAATGAAGGGTGTTATACTTACACTGGAGTTTTTGAGAAAAATCACCCTGGAAATAGTTTACAAAGGAAGGATAAGGATAAGGATAATCACTATAGTTTTTTTTTCTAGAAATAGCTTTAATAGGACACAAATCAAACTAACTATCATCAATGGATGCCTATGTAGTAGTAGGTAATAAAGTTTGTACAAAAAATATTAATAATGCCATCATGCTGTTCTATTATTGTGGCTAATACTAATTAGGTACATTTACTTTACTTTAATGGTATTTAAGCTAAATGAAGTCATTATCTCATTTATTGCAGCTAAAGCGAATTTTAGAATGTTATTTAATTATTTCAATATGCATAATTTAACAGAGGTAACTAATACAGGTATTAAAATAGATTTTCAGTATCACTAAAATAACTTATACTGTAGTATTGTGCCTTGTTTTTTAGGCGTTAAAATGTACGGTTTATGAAACGGACTTTTTTTGATAGACGTTATTTTTTTACACTTCAGATCACAACAGCATTTTATTATTATGGATCACAATGTAGACAAATTAGAAAAACATTAGCACATTAAATTTAATTTGTAATGAAACAAATCATGCCACCATTGCACATTGTGACGATACGGAATCCCAAACAATGTACCCAACTTCCACTTTATTTTCAAACAGTGATCAAAATATCATATCAAAACTGAGCATGTCTAGTGTGCCAGAGGTTTTAAATTCAAGTAGTGCAGGAGCCTACATTAGCGTATATAGTGTATTTTTGTGACACTATTTTCTTTTACTTGAAATAATTTACGGAAAGTGACTAACTAAGTGATTAGCTAACGATTTCTCTTTGTATTAAGATATCATCTGATGAAATGATTAACATCTTCTCTTGGTTCATTCATTACTGCTCAAGTGAGGAATACTCCAAAACAACTGCTACGCGACATCATGTGCCGAGTCATTTGAATGTAGTAAACAATAGTCTACTCAACGGCCGTCTCAGTTGCCGAGATGGCATAATCCGCTATGTATGTTATCATCCTTACTTCTACAAACTTATTTTTGTGAATGTAACAAATTTTGATGTAGCACTTCGCACTTTATGTGACAATAGAATAATCTGCGCTGTATATAAAATAACGTAGAATATGTACGTCTGACATGGGTTCTTAGTCGTTTTCCAATTGCTGTTTTGTTGCCCTAAATCGTGCGGAGTCGCATTGAATAGTTGCTTCCTCATACTTTTTCTTTGCTTGCCTATACTTCCCCGTATTACTACATATTTCCTCCGTACTTCTCTGTTACTTCCTTTATTTCCCTGTCCTCCATTAATTCTCTTGATGTCTGCACCTGCTTCCATCATAGCAATTATAAAGACAATTTCTTCTGCGGTGTTGATTCACATAAATAATTCAGCTTACAGTTCATTAATAGAGTGAGGTACTTGCGCTTGTTGTTTTCTTTCGATTATATCAGGTACACTGCAATTTGCCTTTATTGACTAACCTGTACTATTGGCTGCTTTATGGGTACTGCCATCAAGATGGAAAGTAAAATTTTTGGTCTGTTGATACACACTAGTATTAAAAATATACAGTAAGAAACAACATAGTGTGCATGTCTATATTGACACTTATTTATGAGAAAATTATTTTGATGTTAAATTTTTAGTGATTTAATAACATTTTAACAAATGCGCTTATCAACACAATGTTTTATTAGATAATTAGTTTGTGAAAAATCTTTGAAATATATTGATACTGTAGCTCAATTTTATGTTTCTGTAACACATATAAAGTTTAATAAGCTAACTCAACAGTTTTTCAATATCTTTGTTCGCGTTTCCAAACTAGTTAAGGATAAACTTAAACACTGAATGCAAGCGCAATTTGAATTCGTTCGTCCGAAATGCAAACTGCACGTGCTGCGTTTTTAAAAATATTATAAAAAACTTGTTTGAACAAATCAGGTGACATGCAGACTTTGTTATCCGTACTACCATTAAACACTGAAATAACAAAGCTGTTCAAAATATGTTCATATAATTACAATATAAGTATATTACGGTAAAATCATAATAGATATTCAACTTAATTTAATATTAGATTTCTCATTGCAGCCTTTACAGTTCTATATGCATTTAGTATAAAATTGCACCTCTCATTACAATGCAAACCACACAATATTAGTGCGCACATATTTGGCCTTTATGGAACACAGCATAGCATAGCCTATCCCTGTAGGCCCACATGAGCCGCGCAAATGAAGATAACGCCACATTACCCTGCCAATGCGCTAGTGTTGCAGTTCCGACGTCGAAATGCGGACTAGAGAGGAAACAACGAGGTAACAACAGAGAGGTCATACTAATTTACTCTACAAAAACAGGGACGGAGCTACTGCATTGGTATAGAGATGATACGGATTGTTTATACTGCACTCTGTATGCAAGAGCCCATTTTCCAGTCCAAAATGCTCATCTCGCTCGACGTAATTGGAATGTGCTGCAGAATTCCACCAATTCCGACAATGAACGCTGCTACTCAGTTCTTTCCGTAATCAGCACTTCTGTTGTTTATTGTTATTTATTTAATAGAGGTACAGGTCATTTTAAGTTCAGACGCTAAACAAAATTATATTTTCTAGAATTA
The DNA here is from genome assembly GCA_025584915.1 of Monochamus saltuarius. Taxonomy (NCBI): domain Eukaryota; kingdom Metazoa; phylum Arthropoda; class Insecta; order Coleoptera; family Cerambycidae; genus Monochamus; species Monochamus saltuarius. Next base: position 24,893,500 of record CM046726.1, on the reverse strand, counting down.
AGTCTTGTGCAGTTCTTATTGCAATTACTCGTACTTATGAAAGTAATATAACGTCGCCTTAAGTCATAGTTTTCTAACCAATTAGACTTGTATTTTGTTCCATTGCCATAATAATTCATAGATCAAAAGATAGAAAAAACGATGATCAGAAACATAACTTTGATTAATGATGAAATTTTACTATATATTTATATCTATTATTCATGAGTTCCTTTTAGTAGAATACTTATCGGTACTTTTCACGTGCAGGTAATGCCTATCATTTAAAGTGCCTATCTATATTTACATTTAATTGATTTATAACTTCTAAATTAATGCAAGGTAAAGAAAAGTATTATCTAAAATTCTAAAATATACATTAAGAATCTGCGGAAAAGTAGGTATATACCTACCTAAATAATCGTGACCAAAAACGGTAAATCAATTGATAAAATCGTGACCAAGTAAAGCCGTAAAAAGTTTATAGAGCAATAAAAGTAGTCAACTGGTGCTTGTCCGTGCTTATTTTGTGTTATTTTATATATTTTATTACAAACTTTTACTTTCACTTCTTTCCAAAATGAAGAAGTCAAGCGGGATGCTGTTAAAGGTAGTTCCTTACATTTATTTTTTAATTTTGTTATATTATATGAAGGAAAAGCAGTTTTAAAGGATTTCCTTTCGCTGAATATTTTAACATGTGTAATTATGTTTTTGGTATGTTGTGAAATGTAATGAATAAAAGCACGGCACATGCAGGGGTACGATCTAAAAATCCATCCACCTCGCCAATCAAGATGCTCATAAAATGTGCAAACGTACCGTCTAGATGGCGTACACGACCTTGCTTCTACCTTTCTTCGCACTTTTCATTTCCGTTCTCCCGTTACTTTTATAGTTATCACTTCCTTCGTCCCATCTCCACCACGATACCTCACTTTTCCTCGCCCTCACCCTTACCGATTCCAATTCCTCACACGAGTTTAATCCAATCGTAGCCCTTGTATAACATACATCTTCATAAATGTTCTCCACATGAGCACCGCTACGAATTAATTTGGATCCTTTTAATCATTAAGAATTCGAAATATACTGAGTTTGAATTATCTTCAGTTATCAGTACTGGTAATGAATTTTATATAAATTATTATTCCAGCTATGTAATGTTTAGTTTACCCGACCTTTGTTGAATAGGAATCAAATTACACAAACTGAATCTAAAGTAGTTATATTATGAGTTTAGCTTCTATGTTTCCTCATTGTGATATCTAAATATTCTCACAATAACTGCAAAATTGCAAATTTTTACTCCAAATAATTAATTGTTTCTTTTTCTAATAGGATAGATACTATAATCCTGAGAAAATTTCCTAAACGGTAAAACTCATTAGTGCTTTGTCAAGTGTGACTAATTTATGACGAGCATGTAGAACAAATCCCAAAATGCTAACAATAATCAGCTTAAAACATTTCCATTGTTATAATTATTATAGCCCATTATATTAATTTGTGGTTATAGCTCGGAACCACGCAAGCAGTAATAATGTTACGTGTTTAGGACCAGGAAATTATTTTATTTAATATTGTTAAAGTGTTTATTTCTATGTACATATTTAGCTCTAATGATATCCAGCAAAAATTCAGTAACCATGTAATCCGCTGACATATTCAACTAATTTTTTTATTCATCAACACTTAAATTTCAGTAAATATAGATTCTATTTTAGTCGAAATCATATCTACTTACAAATTAAATTTATAACACGTTGTGTTTATTAAAAATCATACTTACTATGCAATAAAAAAAAAAAAACATGTTTTATTATTGTTCAACATTTAATTTTGAATTACACTGTCTTTCATAATTTCAGAATCACTATTTCAAATCATGTTATCAAGTGTCGTGACAGTATTGGAAATATATTATATTGTTTAGACACAGTGCCTGCATTAAATAGATAACAGAAAAGAATAAACTGTTTTTAAATATTTGAAGTTTTTATATATTTCTGCTTTATTTTCTAGTGCATCTTCATAAAAATTCTTGCTTACTGTTATTAACTATATTATATTATTATACCTATATAATTATTATACCTTATTATATTCAAATACTATGGGTACTCTCGACAATAAGTTTTATATTCACTTCGCTTTATATTATTTAAGATTCGGAATACGTTTTATATTAAATTAGAAATAAAAATAAATTTTAAATGATGTGTGAATGCCTAGGAATATTTTTTTTTCATCATAACGATTTTTTTTTTAAATTATGAGACGTAATCTGACAAAACTTTTTCTCAGCAACAATAATCTAAAGGAATCTGCATATGTGGTATTATAGAATGGTGTGTCAAACTACACTTAAATTTATCTTAACCTAATAATTATTTTATTGAAAACAAATTTGAACTACAACAAAACATAATTTGCTATAGCACCACATTTTGATCGCTACTGTCATATTTTACATAATATAAGTGTACGGGTGTCACATTTCATTTTATTTATGATTGTTGTATACACACACTTCCCCAGGATTTTACGTTTTAGGACACTTAGATAATATCTAATTCTAAATCTTCAATTTTGAGAAATTAAAATAAATTTTTATCCCATTGCAATGTCATACAAAAGCACTTAGATATGTATTTGTTCTAAGCAAAGCCGCGTTGAAAGAAATATTTTTATGGAAAGTGATTTATTTAAAAAAAAAATCAACTAAATATAACTAATGGAATTGGTAACTACGAATTGAATTGAGATTAGATTAGATTATGAACTCATAAGTATTTATAACTGCTGATATACCTACATCTTCCCTTTTGAAACAAAAAAATGTTTTATTTGTTATAAAAATCTGTTGTAAAAACATATTTCATTCGACAACTAGCTATTGAAATTTGATACGATTGTCGGTACTAAATTTGGTTGGTTGGTGTGTGACAGTAATGTGACAGTAATCTACGATTTTATTTGCGCGAACTTTACAAACTAATTTAGTTTCTAGACTTTACGGTATGATAAATGTTCGAAACGTTTCAAGAAAACGATATTGAGAGTTAGAAGTAATATCATCGTAGTCACGATTTGTGCGCCGGCTGCAAGTGAGCGAGGAAGGACTGTGAAAGAAAAGGAGAATCTACGTGCGTTGAATATCATAATCCTACCTCCAGTCACAGTCACAGATACGCTGCACGAATACTCTTTGATTTGCATACATTTGTTCATACGCCAGATGGCGCCAACAGCTCTGCAATTATTAAACTAACGTCGTTGACTTAATCACACTCATGACTTAAATGAATTTGTATACCAGTCCAGAAGATTCGACAGAGTTAGTAATTATTAGTTAATGTTTTTAAAATTTCTCTGCATTTTTTTAATAAGAGTTACGTCATTGAATTATATATTTTTTAAATAATTATAAAATGAGTTCAAATAAATATTTCTAATAGATGCCTCCACTGTTAACGACAGATTGACTTGTAAATGAATTTTATTGATTTCTAACAGAGGTAGATATGTATATGTATACTTACATGAATGAAAGTAATTAACTTCAGCTTTAAGATAAACATCTGCTTCTTGATTTTATTATTTCAAGCTATAATTAACTTTCCATTGTTAATAAGTATATACTATATTACAGGTAAACAGACTATCAGTAATTTAAAGTGATATATATATTTTTTTTGGTTAGGCTATTTTTAACTTTCTAATTAATTCGGCACAAGGGGTTAATTTAACAACAATTTATAGAAATTTTTGGAGAAAATCATTCAAAATTTGAGATTTAAAGTATATTTCATTATAACTACGTCAGCAGGTCAAAAGAAGTTGCAAAATTAATTTTAATGATTGCCATTATTATTGCAAACGATTGTACCTATTTCACAAAATTGTAGATTGTATATACATCTTCGTGATATGCTATATAATTTATTTAGTTATTTTCTTAATTTTAATAATAATTTACCATTATCGACATTGCGTTACAAAAACATAAACCACCTGATACCTGAAATAATATTCAAATTGGACTACCTAAATTTTCTTTAATTTTTTAACGAATCAATAATATTGCACTAAAATATTTTTATAGTTTAAAAATACTTCTTTTTTTTTACTGTTCAAGAAAGGTATTTTAAGCTAATATACATCAAATATCCTACAATTCCTATCAATAAAGTCATGTGTATGTTTCTGATACCAAACATCTAGGTATGCTAATGAACAATTCCACAGACAAACCTCTATTCAATAATTATCTAAAGAAGACCTATTTCTGCATTTGGTGCTTTAGCCCACAGAGTAGTTAGTTTTACACAATATTGTTAATACCTGAAAATATATAAATAAAAATACTTCATTGGAAAGTAAATAGTCACTTCTTATCAAACATATAATATTTGCAGATAAGTAATTCAATATCACATGGAAAAAATATTCACTGGAACCAAACCCACACAATTTTAGCAAAGATATAAGTAGGTATTCAGCTACAAGTTGTACCTCATACTACAAAAATGCTTAATTTACATTTTGATTATTTCTACAATCATGAAAGTATTATCTACAGTTTGCATTGTAAATTCTATATACTTTTTGTTTAATTTCAATAAAATTAATACTAAGTTTCAAGAAGAAAGTTATTTATTAGTGATAAGATAGTGCTTCTCTTTCTGTAGCGTTCAGCATAGAGCATTTAAAATCATTTGAATTATAAGGACATATTTGCAACTTCTCCTTTTTTATTGAACAAACATATTAGGGTAGGAGTACACGCAGTTACCAAAGAGTACGCAGGTTACCAAAGGGTACACATGTGTACTCTGTGGGTGCGTTCTTTTGCATACCTAAACCGTAAAATGCGTAGCACGTCATAGCAGACCTATATCTTGCAGTCGTCGTAACCTCTAATACATGATTTGAAAGGTTAAATATAGAGCTCGTAGTTACACACATTATTTATTGAACAACTAAGTAATTGTAATAACTTATACCAACGATGTTGAAAATATAAGGTCTGTTCCAACAGCCGTCGTGTACTGGTTCAGAACTGTCAGATATGTTTGACCAACACAGTCTTATGACGTATTCACCGAGAGTACATTAACAGCTTAACTGACTGACTAGTTTTGGACGGTTTGGAACCGATTCTTGCTGTTGTTGGAACAAACCCATGATATTTAGACTACAAAATAAATAAACTTTGTGCTGCCACGTCGGATAGCGCACACGCACCAACCTCTAATTAAAACCAGCAATTGCCACAGTCATAACAACCTAAACACTATATCACCCTTTGCAATTTTTGCCAATTACTAAAAAAAAAAAACAAATGCGTAGGAACACGTATTGTTAGGTGTTCTTGCTCTATATTTGACGTACATCCTCTTTCTTGAATATTTAAAAATAAATATATAATTTTTAGACTAAAGGTAATAATATTTAATCGGAATATCAAACCACCTAGTTCAAGGCTTAAGTATATTTGTTAGAGTAGGATCTGAGTAAATAGATTTATTTAGCACCACGTTATATATTTTTCGGCAGTCGAATAAAAAAATTGCACACATTTTTGACAACAATATAATTGATTTGGTCTTACAACTAATATGTCATTTCTATCACTTATACCTATTATAAATTAAATATTTGCATAGCGTACCGCATCTGCACAAAGTCATAAATTGCGAGTTTAATTATTTTTTACTTGTAAAAAACACTGGCGTGAGTACCTATCGTGCGAAATTTCTGAACACCAATAATCTGTTGATGGAACAAATGAGGTATTTACTACCGAGTTATTAATAACCTTTAATGCCCGTGTATATTATATGTTGGAGATAAGATATAGTCGGTCAGAACGGCCAAAGCTACGGTGTACACAATGGAACCGGCTGGTTAGGGAAGCAATATGGCGGACCCACCCGTTGCCATAGAAACGGACCCTACGCGCAATGCTACACCCCTTGTGTGCTGTAGGGAGAGAGCAGTAAATCACCACCGCAACTCCAAAACATCACCCGAAAGTGATTTATGGCTCTGTTAGCAACTCGGGAATAGTAATTAATGCAGAATTTCCCTATAAAGCATCTTCTGCACCAGCTCTTCAGATGTTACGAAATTTGCATACACGTATAATTAATTGCAAAGGAGCGGCAATTATGATTTAATTGAACCAAAAGCTTAAAATATAGATCTGTTTTTCCAATAAGAACATCTAATAAATACAATCTTGTCATTCAAGTTTCTGTACCTATTTCGTAAAAATATTAACAATATAAATTATCTGTGTGAAAGGATTTAATTAACGAAAAATTAGAAAAAATCTTAACTAAGATACCATCAAATTTTCCATAGGAAGATTGTTACGAAAATTTTTCTCTATTTCCATTTAAAACTTAATAATTTTCCTTAAGGTTTCCTCCGTATCATTTTTAGGTAAATATAACTGGGGGTGTGTTAATCGAAAAAAATACAACAATAATTAATAAGGTCTATAATTTCCGGCTATGCCAATTTTGAATTTTTTTATTTTTTAGCCCTGAAGATGATTTAAAATTGAATCAAATCGTTGGAATTTCCGGAAATTATAGATCTTATTAATTACTGTTGTCTTTCTTCCGATTAACATAACCCCAGTTACACTTAATATTTTTTTTCAAAAATACATAGATATGATCATTGGCATTACCTGAGAATTAATTTTATGTTCCATTGGTCTATTGGCAGTTCGTAATTACTTTAAGAGTTTTGCAGTTTGTCTATGTTGCGCACACACAGTTCCACAGTTAATTGTTAAATCAGGGAAGTATTTAAATTTGAAAAAATAATAAATACCTAATACTTATAAAAAAAGTAATACTTTCGAGAATATTTACCCATAAAGTTTTTATTGCCAGGCATATTTTTTCCTTTTTTTTTGCAGACATTTTTTATGTTCAAGAACTGTAGGTACTCATGAATTATTCTACGAGATATATATTTTTAGAAAATTAAAAAATAAATATGTATGTTTTTTATAACTAGATAGGTACATATCTAGTAGTAGGCACATAAGGTGTTTACAATTATTGTCTCTAGTTCCAACACATCGATTTTACCATTTTTAGTATCTACATAGTTAAAAAGTATACAGGGTGTTAATAATAATTTTGCCAAATTTTAATGTCGTATCTATTCTATCTATGAAAGTAATCAAGTTTTGCCCTATAAAAATGTTGATAAGAAGCTGCCCTACGGAGATATAAGGTGCCAAAAGTTTCTATTATTTTTCCTGTAACTTCACTGGCAAAACAGATTTTGTGATAAAATTTGAGGGATGACATTTTTATAGTAGGGACTATTTTTTATGGATCTCATTCCAAAATATAGGTAAGGTAGGGTGAGGATGGTTGTGCCACTTTTCTTCTTCGAGGATAGAAAAAAATATATTTTTAATATTATGTTACTATGCTCGCGTCAAGAATTCAGACGTCTTATTTGTTTTTATTGTCAACGTAATTTTCGATATTTGGTCGGGTTAAAAACTATCATTTTTTGCAATTTAGTGCAATATAAATGCAAACTTTTAGTGTAGTATATAGTTTTATTACTATCAGTTGCAGTTTCTTAAATACTTTGATGAAAATAAAACGAATTATTCAATTGTTCGTTTGGCGTAAGTCGTCTGAATTCTTGTCGCGAGTATATAAAGTTTTTCAACGGAACCGTTGGACATCTGACTTCAAAATATTGGTTAAAAATGTTGAAATAATATATCGATAATTATTGTGACAATCCACATCTAATAAGTATAGAACAAGTTGCCCAAATTACCCCATTAACGGGGTAAGTTGGACCACCCTGTGGGCCTATTGGTCATTCAGTTAAAAACTGCCAAAGGAAACTATTTCTTTGTTTTAACACCTAAAACTGATAAAAAAAACATATTATTTCTAAAAAAAAAAAAAAAAAAATTTAAACTAAAGTGTAAGTTCTATTAGTAAATTGTTAGAAAATCATTGGCAACTCATGTGTCTTCAAAAGAAGTTTATCCCAAGAATATTAGTAGTCTGGTGTCTAATGGATAATTCAGCATTCCTTTTTAAGAAACCTGAGAGCCAGCCTTTACATGTTAACTTGTTGTATTTTCATAAATTTGAAAATTTCATATCATACTTAACAGCACAGTGTGAGGCAAGTACATGGACATTTTTTGTCTTTAAATCATAATAATATACACCTGCAGATTTCAACAAATAGGCAATCTTTGAAGATTTTTCTTTATTTGGATCAAAAAGTTTCATTGGTGCAAGATATCCCATTGTAGGCTGTTCTTGATTATGCGGTTTCTTTATATACTTTACAAGAGTCATTCTTGGAATTTTAAAATCAATAGATCTTTTTGTTTTACCAGGTGTCCTTAGTAGCTCTGAAGTAGCAGCGGCCTGATTCGTTTTTTAAAACTACACATTTTAAAACAGGTATGAATAACTAATATTTTACAACTAGAGAGGGGCTAGTTAGGCAGTGTGTCTCAACTAACCCCATACCCGCCATTATTCAAATACATAGATATAACATTTTTATCCTAAAGATAGGTAAACTCAATTTCCAAATAAAACTTAGAAAATAAAAGGACTAAACAAACTGTAAATACTTACCTCAATCTAAAGTCGTTGTTGTTTTGCGTCCAGAACAAAAAGTAAACAAACTTTTAATTTTACTTTAACCTATCGAAAGTTGTTGCAGTCAAGTTGGGTTCGCATGGTACGATAAATTCCTATCGAGTGGGGTGGGAGAAGATCGACATTATAATGTGTTAACCCTATGCTCAACTAGCCCCACTCTACCATACTCCAATAGCGTACAATATTTTTCCAAATAGGTGCCCTACTTTACCAATAACTACGCCGCTGGAGGATATTTTGGAATAAGTTATCCATGAAAAAATAGTCCCTACTGGAAAAATGGCATCCCTGAAATTATATCAAGCAATCTCTTTTGCCAGTGATGTAATAGGAAAAATAATAGAAATATTTGAAACATTTGACACTATTTTATAAGGCAAAACTTATTATTTTCATGGGTAGAACACGCCATTAAAATTTGACATAACTTATCATTAACACCCTGTATAACGAGAAAGTAACATAATCACTATGATACCAACTATATAAATATTTTTTAGCCTCAGCTCTGTTATTGATACATGTATACAACGAATTTAATAGTTTAACTTAAACTTATTAGAAATGTTTATCAAATTTGTCCAATATAGGTACTAGTTACATTTTAATTAAACTTTCTAGCTGTTAAAACAATTTTGCAATATACATTTTTATGTTTACTATTATAATTATCATTTTACTTAAAAGCTTTTTTATGAGCATTTTAACTTTAATGTAAGGTAACTGTTAAATATATGTTGATAATTGATGTACTTGTATCAACTATTAAGCTAATAAAGCTATAAAACCTAATAACAATATCGCAATTGGACAATGTAGGTGTTTTAAAATGTTGCACAGAAATATACAGAACGCTATGTTTAAAATATCCCAGTTTTATATCTCCAAAACCAAAAGAGATATAGAAATTCTGTAAAAAATGTCCCTACCTACTTATATAATATTTACTTCACATTTAAATAAAAATTGCATTATTATTCATAATATTACAGGTGGCACAGCTATCCACAAAAAAAACTCTTTGCATATTTAAAAAAGTTTTGTAGTAGGTACAAAATAGATGTTATTATAACTTATTTAAATTGAAACATTATATCCATCGTTTTGTTTGACCGGACATAATTAATTTCCAATTTCTTTGAAGGGTTGTCTTTTTTCACTTTTTTCAATTTTAAATCATTGTTTCAGAAATTTATGGCTAGACATAAATGAATAATAAACTGACCTTCACATGCTCTCTAACATAATTTATTAAATAGAAATATTGAGCTTAGCTATTTTATAAACAAAGGTTATGATGGTTGGTTAATTCCAAGAATTAGTAAGTAATTAAAGTATTGAATTTAATATAAATAAATGTGTTAGTAGTACCTAAACATAATATTTCCGGTTAAACAGGAAACAGGATAAAAAGTTTAATACAATTCTAATTAGTCACTGAAAAAATGCAATTCACTTATAAAAAGTAAATTTTGTTTAGTTATCTCAAAAATCAGCAACTTTTTTGAAAATTGGATTTAAAATATATCTTGTTAATAATGTTGAAGTATTATGAACCAAGCATAACAAAAATTATTTTGACACGTTTTACTTTAAGTCGGTGTTCTGCTAAAACAAACACTTACACAAATTTGGCAACTTGTTTTACTCTGCTTACGTAGAGCATTACCAAATCTACTTTCCACTTTTAACATTAGTTTTTAGTGGTTCCAATGAGGTCTAATGATTTGTTGTACTCAGAACTACCCGCAGTTCAAATTATGTACATATTTCTATCACTTTTTCTACATATCTAGATAATTTATTGCATTAGGTAACTGATTTTACTTATTAGCGGTTAAAAATTATTTACTTATGGCTACTAGAAGGTTTGAAAGTGCGCCAAATAAAAATTTTGTAATAGTAGCTAGTTATTTTACTGGCGCGTACTGCAGTTAATATTCTCAGACGCACGAGTTAGCTATTTTAAGGTACGGATTTGCTGGTGCGACTGCGGCTGCGACTGCGACTTGTCGCCGACCAATAGACAGTCTGAATGTTCTCATCAACTCTGCCTATTGGCCGGCAACGAGTCGCAGTCGCACCAGCGAATCCGTACTTTTAGCGTTGTGACAAGTAGGACGCGTTGTGTAAATAAAAAAAGTTATATGAAAAATTTAAAATAATAGGTACTTACATAATATAGCTAATATCTTTCTAACCATAATATAATAACAAATACATTATTTACTGGGAATATTGGTCAATTTGTGCAACAAGAGAACATAGAATTTTACGTATGTTTCGGGTTGTTTATTTACCATTTTCAGAAAAAGCATATTTTTAACTTAAGAAATACAAAATTCTATAAATATCAACAAGTTCTCTTTTTTAAAACTCACAAATTGAGTACAACTTTTTGTGTCAAATCAGTTTTTTGTTGCAAACATATAGGTACTTTTATAGTTTAACGCAATAAAATTTTTAGACATTTAGGTATAGTAAAATCGATGTTAGGTTAGGAATGCTGCAAAGAAAGTTGTACAAACATTTTATTTATTAGTTTGTTTTTTTTTTAATTTGTTCTTGTATAACTTTCTTTTCGGTATGCCTAAATATAAACCGATAGATTTTACTATAAATATCTTAAAAACTTCATTCTGTTTATATACATATATAAAGATATGTGTTTAATAATTGCTGTGAACATTTATTTTAAAAGAAAACCTGTTGACAAGTACGTAAAATTAGATGTTTTTCTATAAATTTAACAATATTTCCAGTAAATAACGTATTCGAATAAATACATGATGCATGAGAGAGTGTCTAGTAACAATATCTGTAGATTTTATTAGTTATCAATGCTAACTAATTTTTGTTTTATATTTAAAAAGTTAAAAGGAAAAAGTGGGAGATGATCAGTTCTGTGCAAATTGTTAGTGTCTTACATTTTACTTATAACTTTTCTAATGTCAAATTAAAGCTTAATGTCAAAATTATTATTTGAACCAATGCTCAATAATGACTATAAACTCTCTTGTTTGGAATAAAAAGAAATTTTTCCTGTTACTGTTATAGAACTAGTCATCCTAATAAGCAAGTATATTAGTTTCAATAGGTATAAGTTTTTGCTGAGCTGAAAAATTACAAAAACTACTGTAATTAAAAGTTTGGACTTCAGCAATTATATCATAACTTTTCTGGGGTATATTTAATGAAGATAATCTGCTAGGAATAATTAAGATATATCTACTAATGGATAAAATATATTTCTCTCTGTGTAGTAAAAATGTGTTATATCAGATAGAACAGTCACTTATTTTATATGATTGCATTAATATTATATAGCATAGAATAACTAAGAAAAGCTCGACACAATAAAAATATCTGGCATCGTAAATCCCACAGAAATATCGTGCTAAGAAACATCCGCCACTTTTTACAAAGCGTTATTGAACCATTTTGCAGGCGCGGATGTGATATTTATTGGAGCAATAGAATTACAAAACATTAAATTTCTCATCTTCTTTGGCACATAAGAAGACCGACCAATTTAACAAATCACTTGATGACTATTAGAAGATTAGGAATAGCTTGTAAAATGGATGTTGTGGAGCCATTTGCCATCATCATTTTGGCTCAAATGCCATCCGACTGAAGTTATGGGCGAGGCAGTGTGCGTAAGTTATGCCTGTAAACAGACACTTTACATAACGAGATGTTAACCCCAACTGCGCCCTTAGTCGCAAGGGACCGACATGAGCAAATCTACCCTACACTGCCCTTTTCCACATCTACACATTTACCTTCCTGATAGCTACAGAAATACAAATCATACCCGAAATCTATAAATATGGAAGCTTACAGATCCATGTATACGTATATTTCTACATAATATATCGATGAGACAAAAGTCATTTCAAATTAATAGATATCTACGTAACTTATATTAACGCATTTCTACTAGATTTGAATTGTTCGATTAAAATTGCATTCAAGTTAAAAGAAATAATGCAAACAAAAATGTATGGATATTGAAGTTAATTACTAGCAAAATCATTTCACCATTAATGGAACATGATATTTTTCTACATAGATAATTTTTATACAGGATGTTCGTAAATGTCATGCCAACACTGAATATGGTAATTTTGGCTCATTTGGGGCAAAAATGCTTGTATTATAATAGTTGTAAAATTTTTTGATTTTTTCACTATTACCTATTGCATGCAGAGTACATGGTGATCACTCGTAAACATTACATTCGACTGTAGTTTGTTAGTTTAGGAGGTACTGAAATATTGAAGAGGGCATTCATTGATGATTTTATCCCAAAGGTTTCAATTTATTTTATTAAAAAAGTCGAGCATTGCACTATAGAGATATTGATATTATATAACTTGATTTTTTCTTACGAACACCCTGCATATTATTATAATCTTGGATTCTCTACTTTTCCTGATTGCATTAACATAAAAATGTAAAATCTTTAAACTTTAATTGTATTTTTATAATTTGTATAAAGAATGCAAAACTATATAATAGGTATTCAAATCCATTTTATGGAGCAATTTACGAATATAATTTATAAAAATTGTTCAGAGACATTTCCTTGCTTTTCTATGAAAAATCTATATCGTTTTTACAAATTGACAATTGAATAATTTTTTTAGGTGTTGGTTTATGTAATCTATAACCTCTTGTCTTCTATTTTGAATTTGTAAACTAGTAGTTCGTCTATTTTTATAAACACAGTCAATTAACTAAATTAATTAATTGTTCATTCCTGCAGTTAATACTATCGATGCTCGACTAAACTTTTATCCGAAAGCTAGCTAACGATTTGCCTCCTTCAGTATTGACATGATATTTAGGAACATGCTGCGTATTTAATATCTATCTATAGTCTTCATGAACCCATCGACAGCATGACATATTCCATATAATCGACAGTTTCCAGTGAAGTGTGTAATGTTCTGTAGTCCATTTAATTTAATCAAAGAGTTTGGCCAACTTAACTGCCGCTGCCCGTACAATTTCTGTTCTAGTTGATGCAAAATCAAATTTCTGTCACTTCTTAATGGCAAAACAATTTTTAGATTTAATTTTCATTTTCCATCTTAAATAATTCTCATTCTGTTTTATCTTTCTTTATCCTTTGTTTAGTGTAGATCCATGTTTTGTAAAGTTTCATTTCGAATCTTAACATCTTTTGAATGCATTTATAATATTAGTATTTAATATAGTATTTTTTCATTCGACCCAATCTTATGCTCCGATATTATTTGTCCAAGGTGGTATATTCAACTAAGAAATATATGTTAAAGAATTTAAGTCGCCATCTATCCTATCCTATTTTAGGGACGATAGTGATTGATGATTATGTGTTTGTAAAATATAAAGTATTTTAGGTTAAAATAGATATAGCACATAATTAGACTAAAATTTTACGATTTTTAATTTAAACTATAAATACGAAAACCAAAAATAATAATGTAAAAGAAAGCAAGCATTAGTGATTTGCATTTTTTCGATGTCTTACACTAAACAGATTAAGCCAATAGAACATTTTCCATAAAAAGAGACAAAACATGTACTTATTGCCATTTATATTCCATTTCACCGACTTTCCTCAACTAGTTAACTTATACTAGCTGCTGTACATAAACTCGTTTTAAAACAATGTTTTAATATAATGATCAATTATGCTCTTTATATTTCCATAAAAAATAATAAAAAATATTAAAAATTACAATTTTTGGTGCTTAATGGTGAGAAATGAGGCCAAAATTTATAAAATATTTTTGTTGTCGACGTTTCATCGCTTTTATTGCGACATCTTCAGGACACTACAATAATTTTGCTAAAATTTACATTAACAATTATATAATAAATTACATGCTTTCAGAGGCAATAGCTGCCTATTATTTAGCAAAACTTTAGTAATTAAATTAAATACTTTTTACAAAACTTTATATGAAAGCTGCCATAAATTTAAACTTGTATTGCCGTTAATAATTATATCTATTAGTTATTGTTATAACTTCAACTTCTCAAGAACGAATTACCGAACTGTTTAACATACATGTTAGTTTTATTAATCTATACACATACACTAAGTAACTGACCCCGAAATCACAAACAAATAATAAAGGTGTCCATCATATAATTGTCAATACAGAATGGCAATTATTTGAAATATTACATGCCTGGAAATATTTATTTTAATTGCTATTTTTATATCACAAAATAACAAGCAAAATTTATACAAACAAATTATTATTTCCGGTGTTACCAAATAATGAAAAATAAAACCTATTTTGTATGAATTCAAATAGCAGAAAATGGTCGAAGATAATGATTTCGTTTCCGGTGTTACAATTTAATGAAAATAAAACCTATAATGTATATATAAATAGCGGAAAATGGTTGAAGATACAAATAATGGCAATTATTTATTATACAAGTGTTATATTTTTATACTTAAATCTAATAGAATCATTGAGAAACAAACAATTTTGTAAAGTCTTTACTGTTAGTAAATCTGAAATAGATTGAAAGCACTAATTTCCCAAAATGTTTCGCTTTATTTAGACACTATGCGACTATGCCACGATAATGTTTTCGTAAAAAAATAAAAACAGTTACATATTAAATTTTGGTTAAATTACATTAGTAGAGTCTGGCAAAAATATGATTTTGCGTGACACTTTACATCAATTTGCCTCTTGCTTGTATTAATTGGGTGCTTATATTTCATTATAAATATGAGTACCTGTAAAGGCGAAACCAAATAAATAATACTTAATTTTTCATTTTACAATATTACTGTTGTACTATGAGATGTGCTTTAAAAATATGTTAATAAATGTCATAATAATTTCTACGTTTTCCAACTTCTTAAAGTACCTACCTATTAATGTTTTGTATAAAATTAGTCGAATGTTAATGACTTCGAATAATACCTAATTTCTTATGGCTGTGGAATGTTTTATTACGGTTATCTTGGCTATAGCCAGGGTTTGCAAACGATAACGGTTATATTTTATGGGTCTTTCAAGGGATAGAAATGGTACAACAGTCACAAAAACTCTTTCTCTTGGTGAAAGTTAAACAGTATTTTGATTTAATTTCTATTCAACAGTTTTTTGAACTACTTAAAAAAGGGTTTTTACAACATCCCTTTAAGATGACAATAAAATAGAAAGTTTATGTCGTGAAACTTTTTATTACCTATAGCAAATATCTAAAGGGTTTACAGAATTTAAAAGGAGCTTCTAGGAAGGTGAGAAAGCAAACAAAATATTTACTTCTTGGTTTTTTAAACACCTAGTTAGGTCACTTTTTTCAACTTTCACGGCATTAAATTTGAACATTTGATTTTTACTGCAGTTTTACTGCAATTTCTATGAATGAAGTCGTATGATGTTCTCTGACACCAAATATCTAGGTATGCTAATGAACAATTCCATACACAAAGTTGTACTAAATAATTATCAAAAATAAATTTAGCTAAATTTACTACAAAAAAGTGGTTTAATGAGAACATTATATAACATTCAGTACTTAAATACATCTTTGAAACCATGGAAACTCGAAAATTCAACTACAGTATATAAGATGTGATCTATTTCTGCATTTTTACAATTGTTTCTTCGGGTCTTTAAGTTGAATCAAATCTCTAACTATAAAATTATTACGTAAATTAAAATTATTTGAAATTAAATATCAACAATGTCAGAAGTGATGTTGATCTGTCAAGAAGTATATAAATTCACTCAAGTATCATAAAGGCATATTTACCTTTTTTATATACATTTTTATTAGGTATACCATACTGTTATTATGTGAAACTAACTAAGCAGCGTTGAATACCCGCACAATATTGTTAAGAAAGGTAATCAAATTTTTATATAAAAAAATGAATGTCATCTAATTTAACATTGTCCATATTTAATTTCAAATAATTTTAATTTGTGTAATAATTTCTATAGTTACATATTTCACAACTTAAGGAGCAACCCTAAAAATGCAGAAGGTTGAAGAGTGGTTGAATTTTCGTGTTTCAACAATTTCAAAAATGAACTTAAGTACTGAATGTTTTCATTAAACCAACTATGACTTCTTTGTAGAAAATTTACCTAGATTAATTTTTATTTTCTATAATTATTGAATACAATCTTGTCTGTGGAATTGTTTGGTATTCTGATACCAAACAATGTTCTCTGGAACATACATAAGACATACAGTAAATTTGGGTAGATATTGTGGGTGTAATTCAACACTGGTCAGAGATTTAGTTTGCAGAGTAGTTAGTTTCACACAATATTATTAATACCTAATAAAAAATGTATATAAAAATATTATACATTTGATATTGTATGTAGTATCTACATACTTAGTGAGTATTTATATTATTTGTAAATTTGCTCAATCCTTTTTCACAGAATTATTTATTTTAACTTCATTTTACATTCGAATTTAGAATATTTTTAGATAAATAAGTAATCCTAAGCTTTAGTAAATGAAATCAAGTGTTTCACAGTAACAGCTCCCTTTCTTAGTACCTGATACAACCAATGATTAATTTTAAAGCTGTTAGTATGAATGTCATTTACAAAATAAAATTATTTAAATGAACTAATTGTATAAAAACGTTATATAAAAATACTGTAACTGGTTAACCAAATAGTTTCGGTTATATCAAAAATAAGTATCTGAAGTTAGCTAGATACAAGTATTTTATGTTGAATTTCAAGAGAATTTTAGCATTAATTTACCTGCTTACTATTAATTATGAAACTGTCTGCAATGTGGTAAAATTTACCTACAGTTAAAAACAAAAGCTATAGAATTTGATACTCACTTTAAAATATTCAGCCCCGAGATCATAGTAGAGAGATGGGATGGCTGTACCGAATATTTAAACTCTAGACATGTTTACTTTAACTTGGTAATTAATTTGGTTCGTGAACTAACCGGTAAAGAATTTAGATAAACTTGTGGGATGTCACTATAGGGGCCGACAGTTCTAACTTTTTGTTTCTTTTGCAGGCCCGAATGGTTGTCCGAGGCGACGAGGCAGGCAAACATATACCCGTTTCCAGACATTGGAGCTCGAGAAAGAATTTCACTTTAATCACTATCTGACACGAAGGAGACGTATTGAAATAGCACACGCCCTTTGTCTCACAGAGAGGCAGATTAAAATCTGGTTTCAAAACCGACGAATGAAATTGAAAAAAGAACTAAGGGCAGTAAAAGAAATTAACGAACAGGCCCGACGGGAGAGAGAGGAACAGGAGAGGCATAAACAACAGCAACAGGAGAAGCAGCAAAAAATTGAGCAACAAACGCACTCTTCACTGCATCAACACCACCACGACCCCATGAAAATGAGTTTAGAAAAAACTGGGGGATCTGATTTACTTAAAGCAGTATCGAAGGTTCCAACATAAAAAAATTATTGTGACTACATTTTAGACTTTGTGCTTACAAACAAGACAAGTGAAGTGTAGTAAAATCGGTATTATGCGTAAATAATTTTTATAAAGACTTCCATGAAGCGTTTTATGAAGTTATGTTTTTATAAGCTTCGTTGTGTTTAATTCGTTGTACATAGTAGTAGTGTGTTCACGTTAATATTTTTATACTTAAAATTAATTTTATAGTACTTTTTTAAGTTATGTTATTATTATTATTATTGATCAGTTTTCTGATCTAAACTCATTCGCGTTATTTTACGTACCATTGTTGTGATTAATAATTAATTAAGTTTTAAATCCGCATTTCAAAATGCAACTATTTTTGAATAAATTGTTCCCAGTGGTTTATTTTGAAGAAATGGTGACTGATATCTGGTTGGGGTAACATGAAATTATTATCTAATAGATAATTTATATAAAAAAGATATTTCTTTAAAAATCAAATACAAAATATGAACAATGTAACTAGAAAATTGTAGGCATTGTCAGGTAGGTAAAACATTATTTACTGTTAATTAATTTATTGATAATTTTCTAAAAGTGCAATGTTAATCATATACGTACTATTACTGGGCAGTTTTGATGTAATTACCTCAAAGTGATAGCAGTTAGCCATATTTGTTATTTGTTATGTTTTCCTTAGTTTTTAACCTTGTGCCAAGCTTTTCAAGCAATCCGCCATATGATGACAAAATATTGAATATATTTTTTCATAGAATTTAACTAATTCCAAACAGTAAAAATTGCCGAGTAAATTTACTCTTAGTACTCTTATACGTAATTTGGTGTCAGGGTAGAAGAAACCTAAAATAACATTTTAGTAACCTAAATAAAATTAACTCTTTAGTCATAATATGCGTATAAAAACTCTTCTTAATAATAAAATAGCTCTTGTCGTATAACTCCCTTCGTCTATCTCGTGTAAAATATTTTCTTAGATTATTGATGTTGTTTTGTGAATACTATGTAATAGTTTGTTGGGGCTACAAAGCCTTATCCACAATTAGATACGTAAAATTGTACAATATTTTCAAAAAATACACAAATTGTAAATTTACCTAATAATGAAATGTACATTTTTGTTTAATATGTAAAAATATACACGTATACGCGAATTTTGTTGGTTTTTCTTGAAGCTGAGTTGTCGCATCCTTATGCATTCGTTTACGAACAACGCCAGTTTGGGTTTAACGTTTAATGATAGTAAAATCACTTTATTAGCTGGTTTTCTTCATAAAATCAACCATAACTCCCTTACACATAAACAAACATAGCTTTTAAAGTGTCTTTATCGTTATTAAGGTGGATTGTTATAGGGTGAGTAACTTAATAATTAAAATTCTTTGGTATAGAATGTAAAAATAATTTTTGAGCTAAAAATGATGAATTTTTAACGGTTCTCGATATTGTACAGAGCAAAATTTTGTAAATATTTGAATAGCGCTACGTAGGCGTATTATTATTAATTCTTTTAATATTCAAGCAACTTGGACTGATTAATGCTTTAAAGAAAAAGGCTTAATATTACCTGTAGATTAAAAATAGAAAAAAACTAGTATAATGTAGTACAATTACCTTTAACTTGCCAAGAAGATATTCATTATTTATATCTATATTTTGTGGTACTATAGACACATTACTTTTTACTCAAAATCTCATCCGGCCTCCTAATTCTGTATGAATGTTTCGTTTGAATGTGTTCAACGATAATATTTTACAATATTTAATAAAATGCAATTACCGTAATTACAAAAATGTACAGATATTTTATGAAACAACAAAATGTGTTTGATTTTTCTAAGACATTGTTAAATTTTGTAAAATAGTAGCTCTTCTTAGCCTGTGATAGAAACTACACACCTTTCAAACACCACGTTTATTCTGGTTAGTTTTCAATGATCAGAAACATATTTAGATGAACCATTAAGTTTACATTGATTTATGGATTATGAATAACGTTATAAACTGTAAAACGAGTATAAGTGCAATATCATATAACTTCTGTTGTTTTCGATAAGGCTTGTTGATTATTATTTATTATTAGAATAGTTTAAACATGAGTGCAATCTTCAATCGCTTGAAAAATAAGCGATACAGAGCATAATTTGGTACAACTTCTTCGTTAAGTTTTTGTTTGCAAATTATTATAAATTCAATGTAAACTTAATATAATGAGTGGTTTGATTAGTACCGGTTTATGTTTGCGGTTGGTTTTTGAAATCCGTTACCTACACTTCTATAAAACTTAATCAGACCACTGGATTCACCGGAATAATTTATGAGAATTCGTAGATCATATCATTTTAACACAGTGCGATTGTATTAATATAGAAAGTTTGTATGATTGTAATTTACCGTAATTTATAAAATGTTTATATTATCGTAAGTAGTGTAAGTGTACATGTTTCGTATTTGTATGATGTAGACTTACTTCATACGCTCTCAAAGCCGAATTATTCTGAATGTACTATAAACAGTTGAACGGTAGCACTATATGTATATATAGTCCTACTTTTGCTTTGATGCCATGTTTCTTATATAACTGTATAACCTAATAATATGTATTGTACAGATTGTCTGAACTGAATAAATATTTCTTTGGAAAGTAGTTTTTCATAGATACCCTTAAAACTAGTGCATAATAAAAACAAATCAAATTTCACTATTTACCATCTATACAGTCTTTGTGAATATTTAAATTTATAATAGTTTTATTTTTGCAACACTAAAGTATTTTTTCTCGTGGTAAGAAATATAGGTACTATCAAATGTGATAAAACTGGTTGGCAAGTGAAGAACTTGATTTTGATGGTTGGTAGTAGTTTCTAAGAAATCAGTATAATTACTTCTACATTCCACAGAAACGTACATATTATACAATTCCATAAAATAATTTTAAATATAACTATCTACCACAAAATGTCACAATATCTTAAAAGATTTTTTTAAACTGCTCTTTTATATTGCCTGCCATATTTATTGTTGATCACAAGTGAGTGACTATAGCAACTACTTTCATTTGCTAGCGGTGACTTTATCTTACAATTTAAATGTAGGTGTTAGACATTCTACAAATAATATTAAATTAGTGTTCATATATTTTTATAGTGTTATTTATATGTTTTCATTTGGGAGCAGGTACGTATGTCATATCATCAGTTTAGTTCAAAATCTAAGACTAGTAGTAGTAGAGCAGGATAAGATATTATGTATAGCCCCGGGGGTCGATATATTTTGCTAGACGAGTTTAACTCGTCTATCTGCTATGGTTATATTTGTTCTGATACTTTTAGAGTTAGAGTTATATTATTTCATACGTCTGCTACGATTTTGTGTCGTATGACAACTATTTCTAATACATTTCAATGACATTTTGTATAAATCCGTTCTTATGTGGTATCCGGAGATGGATATCGGATTATATTTTAAGTAAAACGTCATCGAAACTATCAGAAACAGCCTTTTGTTCTCATCATTGCTGATAGAGAGTTGGTGATTGGTTGGTGAGAGTGGTGATTTAATTTGGTTGTAATTGTAACGTATCTCGGAAACTACAAGAAATAGAAGGATACGGTTTTCTCACTTTTTTTGAGAAACAACAACAATTTTCATGGATATTTTTGTTTTAAGATACTTACCTTTGTATCTTAAAAAATAGTTGAGTTATCGGAATGGTGAAAATTGCTTCTGATATACTTTTTTACGTAGAGTTAAGTGACGTACTTAATTTCTTTACCCGATTTTTTTTAATATGACCCAAACATACAATATAAATGATAATGAATGATATATAACAATTAACAGTTGTTGCATTATAATTCAGAAATGTCCAAAAACATTAAATTTAAAAAATGCAGTTGATGGTACATAGTTGATCATGCATTTTAGTTATAGGTACTCTCACGGCTTTCCCAACCCGACTTTTTCTTTTATCAGAAAAATAAACAGTTAATTTTTACTGATATTTATTAACAGTCTGTACACTACCGAATACTAATTACAACTCAACTGAACACTAATTAATCACTATCTAAGCGCTCTGACTCTCCAATTGATGTCACTGAAGCATCCAAATGAAAACTCTAATTCAAGACCTACTGACTCGGCCATTTATTCTTCTTTTATAGGCCAAACGAATATTTCATGTATTTTCTAGCAGCTCTAGATTCATTTCTCGAACGATTCTCGTCGATTCTCAATATTCCAGTCGCACCTTGATACACGGCATTATTTTGTTCGTTTACCAGCATCGCGTAGGGGCAAATTCTGTGACAATACAAAATTGTTTCATGAAAAAATGTGTAACTTTAATATTTTAAAAAATAATTTTATCAAGATAATTATATTAGTCCATTTACCTACCAAATTTATAATAGAAGACTAAGTATGTATTTTAATTTTTCAGTATTAATTAATATTATTCTTAATATATGTATAATATAATTTTATTAATTATGGCGTTGAAAATCTGCTAGATAAACATTATCAACTATTTATCATAAACATAGTTTAATTGTTTAAATAGCTGTTTATTTTATATGCATTTTATTTTAAATAACTAAGACAGAATTCATGAAACGAGTTTGTATACAGAAGCAATTTTCACCATTTCGATATATCAGTTATTATTCTATGAGATACGAAAAATCCCTTAAAAGTATTTTTTAGCATTCTGCCCGGTACCTTAAAAAAAGAAGAGGTCTATGAAAATTCTGATTGCGATATCTTATGTTTCTCGAAAAAGTAGCCCAATTTTGTAAAATCCGCAACCTTCTATCTTTTGTAGTTACAATGAAATTGGATCACCCTGTAAAAAGGTATCGAACTAAATCAACTTTCGCGTAGTACAGTTCATTTATATCCAGATATCCTGTACCATTTTTACATATTTGGATAAAACGTATTCCTATAATAACCGTATTATAAGGTATAATCCATCTATAACAGAATTGTTTTCGGAAGGCGAAGTTTGTTGGCCAATACGACTAACATTACAGAGAAAATATCTGCACTAGAGAAGGATGCCTAATAAGATGTACTTCTTGTCAAAAACAGAGGTTGTGCAGAGCCGAATTGTTGGAATGTGTTGATGATTTTATTACGTTGTGATACAGTTATAACGAAATTTGAGAATGGCGCATCGTGAAGTTTTGAACGGGCAAAGTAGGAAACTTGTGTTAAAACGTCCTACCTAGCATAATTTGGGCTGGCCCGCCAGCTACTACTCAGTTATACCTGTCATAAGCAGATATAACTTGAAAAGAAATAAATGTATGCATTTCTCGCCAACGTTTCATTGCCCACTTCGCCTTTCGAAAACGATCGTACTATAGTAGCGAAAGTATGGCCAAAAGGAAGCAATATAAGGCACTCTGTTTATTGACAGATAAAAACCCAGTTCTTTTGTTCTATGACCAATTGTGGCAACATTTATTTTTGTCCAAGTCATAATTTCGAAATGTTACATGGGCAACCTGGAAATTTGGGTAATAGTAATACAATTTTTGCTATTTAAAATGGAATTTGGCATGCTTATACAAGTATGGTTGGAATTAAATTTTAGAAAACATATAATTTTGAAGGTATTGCCAAATCTGACATTTTGCACTCACAAATTTGGATAATAGTAGTAACTGACAATAATACAACTTTTACTATTTAAATTGGAATTTGGCATGCTTCATTATACAAGTACGGTTGAAATTTAATTTTAGAAGATACACAATTTTGACGATATTGGCAAATTTGAAATTTTGCTTTGACAGTTCTATTCTCCTATGAATTTGCAGCAAAAGCCTTTTTCTTATTTATATATATTATACCATTTTCGGAGATAAAGAAAGAAATTCTCAATTCATAAAATGTGGAAGAGTTCATATTTGAGCAATGTGTAGACATGAATTGCATGGTTTAACTGAAGGAAATGCATCTGGTGCTGTTCGGTTGCTCCCCAATTCCCCATCAAGAGACTCCTAGATCTAAGAACATTTATACGGGTTGATAGGAGGTTATGTGAAACTGCTAGGTACGTACTTCTGTTCTGTTAAATTTTACGCTCTGCTGTTTTATTTATAATTCCTTATAATCCCTCCAATCAAAACATGGCAGTGAAAGACCTCGACGTGCTCGAACTGTTGACGTGGAAGAACGAGTTTTGAAATTGGTGGATAAAGATCCTACAATAAGTACCAGAAAATTGTCATTGGCGCCTAATATCTCTAAATCTACAGTACATAACGTACTACAAAAGAACTATTACACCCGTACTATTTAAGAAAAGTACGTACATACTAGACAAAGGCTGATTATCCTCCACGTTTACAATTTTGCTTATCGTTTTTGGAAAAACAAAGAACTACGCCTCACTTTATAAGAAAGGTGCTTTTTACCGATGAAACTGAATTTTCTTGTGATACTGATAGTAGTAATAATAATAATAATATCTCTACCCCTCATTCTAATCACAGGGATTAGCCCAGAAGTCGGAGACTTGTGCGGGAGAGGGGGCGGCATATTATTATTAAGCAGGCCGCATTTGCGCCCAGGAACGACTTACGTTGGTAGGCCCTAACCACTATTCAGTGCAGGAATGAGGAAAACCTGGAAAACCTCATTAATTAGGGGAGTCACCTCGATTCAAGTACTAACGCCTTAAACCGCGCGACCACTGACACTGACCGATAATTAACTCACATAATTTGCTTCTCTGGAACGATGAAAAAGATGCTATCATTAAAACAAAACATCAGCATAGATTCTACTAGATAGGACCGTATGAAATTGAAGGAACATTAACGGGAGAAAAATATCTAAATTCTTTATAAGAATATTAAATCTTATAGTATTGGAAAATTTATCTTTAAATCTTATAAATGATATGTGGATAATTCATGATAGTGCTCCTCCACACTTTAGCTGAATAGTCAGGGATTATATAAATAATGCATTTTCAGACCGACAGATAAAGCAGGGTGGTCATTTTTCGTGGCCAACTCTACTCCAGGCATTAATCCGTTGGAGTATTGGCCTATTCCATCCCTGTTGATACCAGAGAAAAACTTCTACATCGAATTGTGGGTTTAATCAGAAATTACCTTAACATGTTGTTTCATGCGCAATGGAGGTGTTTCTATAATTTTAGAGAACCTAGTTTATTTTTTGGTTTGAATAACTAACTTAATTATTAATAAATTATTATTGAATATGCGTTTATCTCGAAAATGGTAAAATATATCGGCTAAAACAAGGTAAAACTTATTTCCTGTAAATTGATAGGGGAATCGAACTACTAATGCAAAATGTGAAATTTGGCAACCCCGTCAAAATTATATGAATTCTAAAACTTAATTTTGACTTTGCAATTTA
This sequence comes from Monochamus saltuarius, assembly GCA_025584915.1. Lineage (NCBI taxonomy): Eukaryota > Metazoa > Arthropoda > Insecta > Coleoptera > Cerambycidae > Monochamus > Monochamus saltuarius. The sequence goes on along the minus strand of CM046726.1, from coordinate 24,868,008 downwards.
AATAGTTAAAGTTTTATTACTACGAATTACTAGTTACTTTCACCCCAATTTAGAGATTGATAAGGTAATGGTTTAACAATTATGACTGAAATTCAATATTTAATTTCTTACTTGGAAGCCCTGTATATCCGTAGGGAACATCGATAGAACAGCAATTTATATGAAGTAGACATTATTTTAACTCACCCTGTGTGTCATACATTTTTGGTCATTAGTTTCTGAACCGGTATATCCCTTATTATTAGAAGTAGATTTATGAAATCTTATATCACTGTAATCTTTATTAAATGTTCTTTTCCAAATACCTATGTACAAAAGCATATAATGTATTAATTAAAAAATATACAGGGTGTCCAGAAACTTCGTGCAGAAAATTTAGAGAGTGATACTACTTAAAAAGATAAAGTCTCGCTCGAAGTTAATTTTTTAAATTTGTCTTTTGGCTATAACTTTTTTAGTACTGGAACAATTTTTTTTCAATTTTGGCACAATTGTTACTTTTATAGAGATGCAGTTTCAATTAAAATCGGACTGTTGTCACATAAGCAATTTTTTAATATTTTGACTATCCAATTCAAATTTTGTAAGTAAGTTCATTTAGAAGTAAAGTTTTTACGTTTTTTTATTATTATCTTTACACATATTTCATATCTGAAAATACCTATAAAGTACCTAGAGGCAATCAAATATAAGGTCTATTATTGGGTAACTGCTCAGTACATTCATTTTTTTTCCTCAACAATGTACAGAAAAACAATAAGCGTTTGAAGAAAAAATATTTTGTTATTTTTAATGGTAACTCCCATCACTTTTTTAACTTAATAAATTATATTTTAATGGATATTTTAATTTATATGTTTTTATCTTAGGAACTAATAAAATGCTCTGTATTTGAAATAAACAACAATGGATGAGTTTTAGTAAATTTAGTGAAATAATTTGAAAAATAGAAGTTTGTTGTACAAAGCTACCTACTTTGATACATAATCATATTTTTTCGTTAAATATTCATGAAAATTAACATACATTAACTCTTTGAAATTGGTGTTAATAAGCTGTTTACTCAGTAATTAAATAATAAATCAATAGCAGGTTCATACATCATCGTTTCCTTTCAAATAATTAACGTAACTTGCTTTAATTAGGCTTTTATGGCTGAATAAATTTAGGAAATTAATAGCTTCTCTTACATTTATGTGATTTACGAGTACCTACCTATAACAGAATTTGTATATAAACATTCATTTTGAAAGTTATAATTCCATATTCATCAAAGCGTTTTCTCAAGGACTGTGTATTTCTTTTCATAAATTCACACGATAATTAATTAAATACATAGTTGAATTTGAAATAACAAAACAACTATACATTTATAGTAGGTAGGTACTAGCTATAATTTTTCTCCTCATTACTTATTTACATTACATTCACGCATTACGGATCATGGGAAATATTTTGATTAAATTGCGATAAATGTCAAGCAGTGATGTTTATCAAAAATAATATAAAAAATGAAAACAATGTTTGAAATGTCATATTATCTGGAAACATCCATATCATAAGATTTTGTTGAAAAAAGTTATTTATAATTAAATTTTATGGCAACATAAACAATATTAGGAAGTGATTGAAGAAAACAACACTACACAGATATTAGGTACTCAATGACTATACGGAAAGCTCCAGTGCAGAGAGTTTTGTGTTCGTAAAATAAATAGAGAAATGGTCGAGTGTTCGAAAAACAATGTTGAAGAGTAATTTTAAATGTATTTGACAAACCTATTTCAAATTTACAAACATTATTACTACAAAATGGTTGGCTGTTTGAATAAAGAAAAGACATTTACATCATTCAACTGTTTTTATTGTCAGCATAGTTCTAGAGAGTTCGTCGCGTTAAAAAGTATAATTTTTTGAAATTTAATATAATATATAGTGCAAACATTTAGTACAGTATATAGTTTTATTATTTTCAGGTGCAGTTTCTTAAATATTTTAATGAAAATATAAAGAATTATTCATTTGTTCGTATGACCTAAGTAGTCTGAATTCTTGCCGCAACTATATTAAAACTTCTTGATATAAACCAAAGATCCAAGAATAAATGTTATTGTTATTACGGATTTAGACATCTTGTATAAAAATGAAATATATTTATCACGTATTATTTAAATAATAAATAAATCTAACAACATAAATACCAAAATATGAGTTGCATTTGTGAAGCAGTTGAATGCAACGTAAATGTTTACCATGTTTTAAATAAATAATAGGAAATCTTTTTATTTTTGAAGCAATATTTTTAGGTTCTTTAATTAATAGCAGCAAAGCCCCCTCTTACAAAATATTTTAAAAAGTTGCAACGTAGGTATTTTTTTTAATTCCAAATTTGGATAAATATTTCCAATATATTAGTTACTTTATTTTTATATAACAAACATTTGCATTTTGTAAGTATCCAATGGAAGTAATAACAATAATTTGATTACTTACTTGTATTGTTGGGGAATGTACCTATCTAGGAAATAGAAAAATCTCTGAGAATTTCAACATTAAAAAACTAGCTACCTATACGAAAAAAGAAACCTAAAAGTGGCGCCCAACTTGATTCTAATCGAGCAACAGAAAGTTTGTTTGATAGATAGAATCATGAGTAAATCCAAATGTGAATGACACATTTTGATAATTGATGATATAAGGCACATTTACAGATAATATGGTAGGTCATCGAAACCATCTCAAGTGATCCTTGTAGTAAAACGCAGCTGTAAACTATTCAAAACGAAACGTAGTCGGTCATCACTTTTGAGCTCCTGTGAACCAGTAGATGACTACCACGATGTTACAAGAAGCACGATCAGAAGGTGCTTATCTCACTGTTTTTATTTAAATATGTATTACATGGACTCTTTTACAAATGTAAGTGCTACATTCTTAGTAAATTTACACAAAATATTTTTACTGAACTTGCAAAATATGTTAGAGATAGGTATGCGTAGTACTAACACAAATATAGAAAGGGTTGGGAAATTTTAATCCTACAAGAATCTAAAGAGATATATCTATAGTTTTCTAAAATTATGCTAGAACATACGTTTGTTAAGTAAACCTCACTTATTTTTTAATGTTTTATCAGCTCTAACAATATTGCCATGTCTTTTTGAAATACCCTGTATAAAATTACGCGAAAATACGTAGTGATTTTTTTCAGCATTGACATATATGTTTAATTTCGTTTTATTCTTCATCATTTCACTTAAGCAGTTATTCCATTTAGTCCATAAATAAAAAAATTCTACAATATAAACTTTAAATAGCCTCTAGCCCTAAAGGAATAGTTGAGGTAGGTACCCGCTTAAAGGTTCGTTTATATCTACAGACACGGTGCGTTTCAGACGGTACCGTGGCAGACACCGACAGACACTATTTATTTACATCTAACGTGAAGTGTACCGTGTCAGACATCGACAGACACTGTCGTCGGTGTCGGACGCGGCCGCTCTCACTGGCAGTTACACAAAATGTTAATACAAAACACGTCTGCACGGTCCCGATACTCTATTTACACTGCCCAGTAAGTAGCCACAGACACGTACAGACATGAACCGCGCAGACAAAATATTCTTCCCGAGAATACTGGCCGGCCACGAGCCGTGTCTGTCGGCGTCTGCGCAACCGTGTTGCGATAGATATAAATACGTTAATACACATTGTATAGAATAATATTATTTTGTCTGACACCGCACGTGTCTGACACGCTGGATGTCTGTATATATAAACGGACCTTAATACATTCACAATTAGGTACAGTCGCCGCATCATAAAGTTTTCCAAACTAAAGGACATACTTACTTTTAAAGATTATCCGATGGGCCATTAATAGAAATTTTGGGAGGCATCAGTGATTAGGATGTGTCAATAATTGTTTTTGTCTAGGCACATGTGGGTCTTAGTCGTCATAATTTCAACAAAATATGATATTGATTTGGACTGGAAATCTTTATCTTGCGGTGAGTGTCCAGGATGTCTCAAACTCGATGGTGAGGGTCTACTGTGGAGGATACTAAAATTGGGACACGTGGTGTTAAATGGGATGAGGTAAACTACAGTTTATTATCTTTGGGATTTGACAGAAATGACTCATGACGTCATCAATTATATTTTTTCCAGAAACATACCCACATTTTTTCCTGTTGAAAAGCTCTTTTTTTATAATAAACTTTTATTAGATATTTTTTCTGTATTACGTCCAGTTTAAATGTTGCTTACAAAATGTTTTCTCATTCATTTGATATGTTGCTAATTTACGACAAGTCACAAAAAAATCAAGAAGAGCTGCAGATTTATATCGAGGAAGGTATCTAGAGCGCCTCATTCCTGATCATAGAACCTTTACAAGATTGGATGCGATCTTGCAACAAAAAGAAGATGCATTTTCTGTTCGGAAGAATCAAATAATTTACCGAAGGGCAACAAACAGCGTTAATACAGTTATACTGTTACAGTATTTCGAACAAAATCCACGAAATTTTATATGACAGGCTAGCCGGGAATTGAATTTGGATGAATCAACCGTTCAACAAATTTTAAAGACCAATGGGTATCAAGACTACAAAATTCACAATTTGGAGTATTTGCCTGAGCGTCACATTGAAAACACACTTACATTATATAGCTCCAATTGTAGAACCTCAATGTAGAAACTGCGCAACGAACACTACTGGTCGATTGAAAACCTCCACATTGTAAATCCAGTCCAAAACCAAGGCTACTTTGGAGTAGACGTATGGTGTGGCATCATCGGTAGGCATTTAATTGGGCCTTATTTTTATGAGCATACATTGAACAGCCTACAAAAACCTAAACCTACAAAAATAACTTTCTGCACTTCTGGAAAATGTGCGTTTGCAGCTATGGAGAAACCTATGGTTTCAGTACGACGAAGCTTCACCCTTCCAGGCCAGGATTGTGCAGCAATATTTTGATAATCCTTTTCTAGAAAAATGGATTAAAACCAGATCAAACACCCCCCGAGTTTTAAAAAAAGGTTTACAAAAAACACCATCCAGATATTAATCATTTGAAAGAAAATAGAAATGTAATGAGTTAAACGGCGAAATGTTAATAAACGCAGCCCACAAAGAAGTCAGACGAAGATTGAATATGTCTTGAAATTAGAGGAGGTCATATAGGGAATAGATTGTAATATGTATGTAGTATGAGGGCGTTTTTGTAAGTTTAGTTGTTGTTGTATTGTTCACCTTTTGTTTTAACTGTATTAAAGAATTATCGAGTTTAATCCTTTTATTTATTTTTAATAACATATATGCTCATTAAACAACGAACATTCAATTATTTTCCAACGACTATATACTTGATCCATCCACGGCTATTGTGATTTTTAGGTTGTATTTCTTTTGAGACGCCTTAGAACGATATTGCTTATAACTTTTAAACGGGAAGTAATAGAGAAAAATTTCTCTCACTCTCGCCCTCGTTCTGATTTTATCACTCACAAAACATTCTCAAACAACCTACCTTCCGAACTAAAACTGCACGGTTATGAAGAATCTCTGGCAAATGATCATTGCCCAAAAAAACTCTATAGCTATATACGGTCTCACCTAAACTCTAAGGTGTCAATACCGATGCTCAGAAAACCCAATGGAAACTAACACAGAAGCAGCAGAACTTTTGTCGGAAAATTTCACAAAAGTATTCACCGTTGAAACTGATGGAAATATCCCTACTATTAAAGGTGTCACGCTATCACATGCCCTAACCAGTATTGACTTTTCCCCAGTAAAAATTGAAAGTTGTATTAAGAAGCTTAAAAAGGGTTCCTCACCGGGAATTGACGGCCTAGGTGTGTCTTTTCTTAAAAAATGCTCTGCTGTTATCTCTCAACCACTATCAAAAATCATGAATGCGTCCTTTCAACAACATGCACTCCCCTCCGTTTGGAAAAAGGCTTCTGTCACTGCCATCTACAAAAAAGGTGATAAACTTAATAGTGAAAATTATCGTCCAATTAGTTTACTGCCAATTATCAGCAAAATCATGGAGTCTATAATGCGAGATGAAATGCTTCAATTTTTAATGTCGGCTCATGTCATCCCCAAAGAACAACATGGCTTCGTACCTAATCGGTCAATAGTGACAAATTTAGTGCAGTGCGTCAACGATTGGTCTTCATCACTCGATAACAAGCAACCGGTGGACGTTATTTACTTAGACTTTGCCAAGGCGTTTGACTGAGTACTTAGGAAAAGACTATTACATAAACTCACTCATTTTGGCATTCGTGGATAGATGCTTTTCTCTGTGGCAGAACTTTTAGTGTGCGGGTTGGTGACTCTTTTTCATCCCCTCGTCCTGTAATTAGTGGCGTACCGCAGGGTTCGGTCTTAGGCCCTCTCTTATTTTCGGTGCTTGTTTCGGACCTAGTACTTCACATAGACTCCAAAGTTCTATTCTATGCTGACGATGCCAAACTGTATACTAACCCGGTATTAAATCAGGCAACATTTCAACAAGATTTGAACAACATTGCACAAAGGTGCGACGACTGGATGCTCCCTATCAATGCAAATAAGTGTGTTGTACTCCATCTTGGAAAAAACAACCCCCGTTACCGGTACTCTCTACAAAATATCCCACTTAATATGGTAGCATCCTATAATGATCTTGGAGTTACTATTACAGAAAATCTTTCGTGGTCTAATCACATAGCTGCAGTTTGTAAAAAAGCAAATTCTAAACTTTACCTTTTGAAGAAGACTTTTGCAAAATCTACGATTCCTGTACTTGTTCGCCTTTTTAAATGCTATGTCCGACCTTTGCTGGAATTTGCTGGGCCAGTATGGAATGCCAACCACGTGAGAGATAAAATCTAATCTAATACCGAAGCCTCCAATGCTTGGCTGGAAAAAGATAGTTTGTTCGCGGAGACAGAGGGCTTTATGATGGCAATTCAGGATCAAGTATTGCTATTACTCTAAACTATCGCAAATACATAATCAAAGACCCGACTCGAAGATAAATGCAGAATTTGCCATAACAAGTCAGAGACGATAGAGCATATAATAACCGGATGCACTACCTTGGCCTCCACGGAATATCTCAAACGGCACGACAGTGTGGCAAGAGTAATCCATCAGGAAATATGTAAATACGCGAACCTTTTGACTGAAGTCCTTCCACACTATACATATACACCAGAACCAGTTATAGAAAACGACGCTCATAAGATATGCTGGAACCGAACAGTATTAACGGATCACCCAATAGAGCACAATAGACCAGACATAGTAGTTCAGGACAAAACTAATAAAACTACTTACCTAGTAGATATTGCTGTACCATCTGCACACAACATACTAGAGACGCAGGTAGAGAAAGTTCTATCAAGGCGATCTGGAATCAAGAAAGAGTAGTCATTATACCGGTGGTCGTAGGCGCAAGAGGGGAAGTACCATTAAAATTACATAAGAGCATTGAAACTTTACATTTACCTTCAAGATTATACCTGGAACTGCAAAAGTTAGTCATTCTTGGAACATGCCATATAGCTCGTAAGGTCTGAAACCTGGAAACCTGAAGAAAAAAAAAACAATTTAATATTTAGGCACTTGCATCACAAGCCGTGTCTAAAGTACTTACCTGAGCTACTCAGAGAATAAAGAGAGATTTTTAACAAGAAAAAATTTGGATATGTTTCTGGAAAAAATATATTTGATGACGTCATTAGTCGTCTGTCAAATTCCAAAGACAATACTTTCTATTGAATATGGAGCTTACCTCATTCCATTTAACAGCACTTGTCCCAAATTTTATTTAATTTTTTCTATCCTCACAGTAGGCCCATCCTATCGCGTTTGAGACACCCTGTGGCCTATACATGACAAAAAAAAGGATCAATAATTATTTAGATGCCTATAGAATTTAACTATACCTGTAACACATGTCATTGCATTTGATATTGATTAAATCTGTGTATGATGAACGAGAATGAAAAACAAAATGCGTACATTTGTAGATACGGGAACGCCGACAAAAGAATTTGTGTAATATTTGCAGGAAACCCTGTAACAGTATGCAATAGTCTAGCTTATAAATATAACAGCGGAGGCAGAAACTTTAGTAGCACATTGTGGTTATTGAATTGATCAATTTAGTCCCAGTATGGACTATTCTCTCGCAGCCTAACGTGGCTTGGTGTATCCCCATGCCGAGCCAACTACGATCCAGACACGATCTGTACGACCCATCCAGCTCAGTAAAGGGCCTTATTATGTAGTAAAGGGAAAAGAAAACTGGAAGAATGTGTGTTATATGCCTGAAACATATTGTTATGCTCACTTTTTCATTATGCATTCAAATATTCCCAAATTCACAGCATTTACTGGTGGCATTCTTTCTCTTTCTTTCTTCCATGATCAAACCTAAGTTACTATCTAAGGATCTAGGAGTCAAAAGCAATATTATCAAATATTTACACAAACATATAATATAATTTTAGTAAATATTAAGAAAACATTACATAACAAAATTAACTTAACAGGCACTGGAATTTAATACAAAAAATAATGTTAAACGGACTTGCCAGTATAATGAATACCTATATAATTTATCGTTGAATTAATTCAATAAATTAAAAATGTAGTTTAAATAGCTGCGTATATAATTTAAATATTTTACGAAATACTACGTTAGAGAATGTCTGTGCATTTAATAACAACCAGGAAAATAGCAAGTAATTATTACAGAGGTACAACGTGTCGTTTCTTTTATTTCAAAAGTCATTGCTATTCCACTTTCAAATGAAAAATATCTTAATAATGTAATAATTGCCTCCTTAATTAACTCCGTGATTTAGTTGTTTGAATTTAATATTCATTTAATTTTTAAAACAGCTTCTATGAATACTTAATACTGCTGGGACTCAAAAATTTATTACCGAGTGCTGAGGAGGTTTTAAAGATTAATGATTTAATTTTGTAACTTTTCAAAACATATTTATCAATTTTTATTATTTGTTAAATTTGAAATAATTACTGTTAAATGTATTATTTATAGTATATACCGACAAATTATTTATTGATCACAAAGAGCTAAATGCCATGTGAACTATTTTGATGATGCATATATTGATTTCTTGGAAACTATAAGAGATAGGAAAATTGTTAAATGGGAAAAGTTTCAGACGGTTATGCTGCTATATTACCGGCACTTGCCGAGCAATCCTACCTCTTCAGGTTTTTGAGTTGGCAGCAAAACTGTCTAAAACTTTCCCTATTTAACCCTTTTCCTATCTCTTATAGTTTCCAAGATACTAATACATGCATTACCAAGATTTACAAAAGCATTCTGCGATTAAAAATAAGAAATAAAGTCTACGAAAACTGGTGCGGAAAAAGATTGCTGACGGAGCTAGTCCCTTAAATTTTGGTACCTGAATGCGTTTTTTTGCAAATAATATTTCCAATACCGTTGAAGTTAAATAAATAAAATTTAAAACTAAGCATAACCATTATATTAAGAATGTAGTGGTTAGAGAATAATTTCACTTAATTAGCCATAGCCGTATCATACCGGGTGAGCTTAGGATAAATATTGTCATATCTATTTTGTATATCAAGTCTTTCATCACTTGAAAATATTAAACATTTTAGCCAAGTTTACAAAATATCTAGATTCACTTCAACAGACTACATCATTTTCGAGTAAAATGAATTTAAAAATTATGTACATACTATAAAACTGTATGCAGATAAATTATCTCAAGTAGGCAAAAAGATGTCAATTTAATTAACTCATTACAAATGTAAGAACATATAAATAATAAACTTTCCCATAATATGCGTTTTGTGTTTGGGATTTACTAACAGTGGTGCATTCGCTGCTCATCGGAAATATCGGAGAAGATTTCCCAGCAATTATTTTGTTGTACATAGACATATTATCATATAACCAAAAAATAGAAGTTTTAGTTGTTAAAAAGATACATTATATTATAAGTTCATTTTAAAGACATATCACATGATCAAAATGTTTATTTTGAATTGCAAACTATTTCAATTGATGGTAATGATGAATGATGGATTATGGGAAAAATGTTAATATTATATAGGGTGTCCCGAAATGATGAGCAAACAATTCGGGGGGTAATTCTAGACCGAAAATAAGTGCTATCTCTTTCTATAACATATTTTCCAAAAATGATTATTAACGGAGTTAAAGTTAAAATTTTATTTTCGATATTTGTACATAACTTCTTAAGAAATCCAAATATTTATATAAAATTTGTAAGTCGGGTATTTTTACGGACGAGAAATTCAAATATGTTTCTAATTTTGACGTCACTAGTAGAGGGCGCCACTTATGGCACATCATGTTTCTTTTAAATGACAGAACTTTTTTGCTACTTAGTGTATTCAACTCACTATTTAAACAATCGATTCTCCTACCTGTTATATCTGAAAAAGATATACCTTATTGAAGTCGTTAGGAGTAACAGTTTTCGAAATAATATTATTTGAAATATTCAGTGCACCGATTGAAAACTGTTATCGTTTCAGTTAAAGTACCTTTTCTACTGAAAATACTTGAAAAATTATTCAGAACGGTAAATTATGGAAATGTGCAAAATTTAAAAAAATCGGCTTGCTTTGATAAAATCTTTGTGCTTTGTTGAAAAATGGTTTTATCAAACCTCGCCGACCTTCTTGAAATTTTGTACGTCTACATAATTTACGATTATGAACAACTTTTTCAAGAAACATTTTGCTGTATCTTCAGCAGAAAAGGCACTTTAGCTGAAACCAAAACAGTTTTTACTCGGTGCACTGAGTATTTCAAATAGGATTATTTAAAAAATGGTTACGCCTACCGACTTCAGCAAGGTATACCTTTTTCAAATAAAACAGATAGGAGAGAGAATCCATAGTTTCAATAGTCAGATGGATACATTAAGATGCAAAAAATTTTGTAATTTAAAAGAAACTAGTGACCTCAAAATTAGAAACATATTTGAATTTCCCGTCCACAAAAACCCCTGATTTACAAATTTTATGTAAATATTTGGATTTCTTAAGAAGTTATTTACAAATATCGAAAATAAAATTTTAACTTTAACACCCTGTAACTCCGTTAATAAATCAGTTTTGGAAAAAATGTTATAGAAAGAGGTAGGATTTATTTTCGGTATAGAATTATCCCCTGAATTTTTTGATCATCATTTCCGGACACCCTGTATATGATGCCATAATTCTCATTAGACTAAAGCCTTCACATTTATTCCAAAATAAGGCGGAGCGGTATAATGCTGAAAGTACATGTTATTTTAAATATTTCAAAATAGGTATACCTATAATTTAATAATTCATTGAAACTATTTTGCAGAAAATTTAAATCAATATGAAAAATGCGTTTAAATTTATTCTAGCTATTCATCGCCCCATGTAATAATATTCTTATATTAATTTGAGAATAATTTTCAAATCGATGTAGAACATTCTCCAACTCATAATTTTTTCTTGATCACCCACGAAGTCGTCAAAAATTGAAAATACTCAAAAACTAGACAACATTTAATCCGGGTCCCCGTCGATATGAGACGCCTATGACTAAGTACATGAAATTGTTTATAGTATAATGGTAATGCTCAGTTTAAAAGTTAATTGCTTTATCTTCAACGATTTTGGATATAGGTACTTGAAAGGAAGAACTACATTTGAAACCCCATTTTAAGGGCTGTAGCTGCGTTAGTGTAAGTTTACGTTGGAGCAGCACGTCAAGCCGCGACAAAATCCACACGCCACGATGCACACTAACCTCCCAGACAAGAGGACTCTTCTAGTTTATAAATTTAATTTGTTTAACAGTTTGGCAGGGTTTTAAACTTACAATCGTAGCAATATGTATACCGAGTTCATGTGATGGTGAAATTTTATTAGCATCGGGGGCTAATAAATGATGTTTGCTTAATAAAATACTGTTTGGATCCCGTAAACCTCCCGCCATAATTTGTTTAGAACATAGTTGTTGTGATGTCTTTTATTAAATTTGTTTCAGAACGCTTGCCTTACAAATATTGCTGATATCAACCGTTCGACTGTAATGTTTACGATGACTAGTACGTCGACCAATGCGCTGCGCGCAAATAATACCTCGCTAGGATTCTCTGCTCTAGCCTGGCTCATCGCGAGCCAGGCGTTTAGTACTCGGCTTTAGTACTCCACCATGAACACTTCCATAAGAATATATGCATTGAACAGTTGTGACTAGGCGCGTCGCTTTAATCGTCACCTGACACTAAAGACGTTTACATGGATTTAGTAAATAGACACAGTTACTGGAGCAAGTCACTAGCTGAAAAGTGTTACAAGCCAGTGACTGTTCACACGAGTAGTTGTTTCTTATATGTAAATCAATTGCAAAGTATAATCTGGTGTGTAAAAAATGGATCGAATCGAATGGAAATTGGAAATCTGCAAAAGCTATGTCATTTATAATTTTTTAATAAAGCTACCTGCCGTGTTTATGTGTTTCTGTAACTTGAATTATTTCCATTCCATAGGCGTTTATGTTCTCTGTACAGTTCCACTAAACGTACAGAGTTGTGGTGTCATCCCACTTGGGAATTTTAAAGATCTAAACTGAGTACTTCACACTATATGTACATATAAATACACAAACGTATTGAACCTAACTATCCCGTCGTCTCAAATTAAATGACTCACTATTATCCATCCAACTGGAAACCAGGAAAGAAAATAGCAGCGCAGGGTAGTAGATTGGCTTCCAAATATTCTATTCGATAATTCCGTGATGTGGGAAAGTAAGTTGTACTGCTCTCTACTTACTTGACTGGCTTCATTTACTGGTGCTTACTCTACTAACCACTGGAACCTATGTTCACACGATTCAATTATAAAAAAACTAGGTACTTGCTCCAGCAACTTGCCTAATTGCTAAATCCGTGTAAACGAGCTTTAAAGCCGCATTTATACATGCCAGCAAAGTGTTTTAGCGGTTTATGCCGCTGTGTGTATCATCAAACATGGAAACACAGAGATTAGGATTAGAAAGCAGCATCTCTCATAATTTTCAATAAATTAAATAGTTTTAACTTCACTCTACATTTTGTCACCTTTTATAAATTTACTAATACTAGTTAGTGTTTAGACTTGCTAGTCTGCCAATCTTCCTTCACATGAAAAAGTATAGCTCTGTCCGAGTCAATTCGTATATCCCTTGAACTGGCATCATTGGATGTTATACACATTTGTATGCTAGTGGCTTTCTAGTGAAATATAGTGAAATACCCTGCCGAGTTGACTAGCATGTATAAATGCGCCTTAAAAATGTATGCATTAAATAGTAGTAAACTTATTTAAAAAAACTTAGGAATATATGCGTCATGAAAAATGGAGTCAATATCGTAAAAAAATGTTTGTAAAATCCTTATAATTTTCGAGTAAAAAATTATTGAAGTTGTAGTATTTTCAACCTTTACATCGCTAGGCTACTATAGTCTCTAGCACGGCGATTCCGAATACTGAAACCTGATTACTTTTTGTAGGTATCAAGTTTTTGTGATGCGAGTCTTTATATTAGATTTTCAATTGTCAAAAATAGCTTACGTGTATAGTAATTCAGAATTGATGGATACCGTTTTAATTTTTAAGGTGATGTGAGAATGCTTTAGTAGAACGATTTCCCGGTAAACATGTGCCAAATGCAGCTACTTATACCGCAGTGTGCAGTAAGTGCAAGTGTAGTGCAACGCTAGGGAAATTTAAAACCAAATCGTGAAAGAGATGGAGGTCCATGACGTCGGAGTATTGCAGCAGTGTGGCGTATCATACACGAGGCTCAATTATATCCGTACCATGTTCAGCGTGTCCAAGTATTAATACCAAGGGACTGGACGAGGAGAACCAGTAGGTACCATAGCCGCCACGATCTCCTGACGTTAAATCATTTCGACTTCTGTTTCTGGGGATATTTAAAAGTGGGCAGTATTGATGATTTATGCAGACGTATCATAGTTACTGGCAATAACTTACAAGTTAGAAACGGATAAGAAGCAGAAACATTTGTTTTAGTTTGTAGAAACAGGGGTAAGACGTAAACTATTTTGTTAATTAAAACAACAAATTAATTATATTAATAATTAACAACAATAGCGGTAAAAGCAGTTGAATTTGCTGCATAAAATAGGTGTTAATTATTTCTTTCCTTGGGAATTTGTTTCAATTTTGTGTCAGATCGCCGATTGCCTGTTTTGTCACCTTATCAGGTTTTACAGTGGACCGGTTTCCAATGTCGAGCAGAAGTGTATTTTTAAATCATTTTCGAACTGCCCTTTTTGATTTTTTTACAGAATTGTATTTGTAAGCGCCCCCTGTGCATCCATTTTGTTTTAGATAAGTTTATTCTAATGTTTAGGTGAAGAAAGTGCTGATAAATTATTAGAGATTAATTTCTTGATTGATGGTACCTACATATCTGTTAAAACATCTCTACCCAACAATTTGCACTTGCATCTATAAAAAGCATTTAAAAATTATTATTGTTTTGTTTTTTAACTGTTTGTGACTATTGGAAAAATTGCATATCTAAGTTCTAAAATTTCCACACTTTGCAAAAAATTTATAAAATAATTTTATTGGAATTATGAAATTTCTCCAATTACAGTAAAGAATGCAATAGCTAATTGGAAAAAAGTCGCGGCACAAGCACATACCTATGCATCGTAAAAGTTCCCGTCATCTCTGTCGCAATTGTCGACTATAAAGCAGACATGAGATGGTACAAAAGAAAGAGTTTCTAGCTGTGCAACATGGTAAACTAAGAGGAAAACGATGTACAATCTTGCTGAATAAAAATCAAAAATCGTTCTTTCCGCGAAGACGTCGTCGCTTTCGATTAGGTTTAGCGATATCGAGGTCAGTTTTTACTTTCAGTTTGTTCTTATTCCATTAAAGTCAATATCTGTCAACTCAATCAATTTCGGTCCCAGCAAGAAATTTTGTGGGTATGTATATGAATACAAAATGTCATTAAAGCAAAGCAGGACATTTGTATGCCTTTATTTCAGTCATTTACTTAGATGTTTGCTGATAAAAAAATATATATGTATAAAGCTGTTTACAGGCCTTTTAGGCTCAGAGATGTGTTATTCTCCTCCACTCCATTCTGTTCTTCGCCTTTCTTCTCCAATCCGTCACATTTTTCTCCCTTAGATCTATTGCCACTGCCTCTCTCCATCGTTTACTCCCTACTATTTTCTTAACTCTCCTTTCATCTTCCATACGTTCTAGATGCCCTAGCCACTGCACTCTTCTGGCTTTTACAACTTTATATATTGTTGGTGCATTTATTTTCTCATTATTTCTCCTTACATAGTCTTCCTCCGTCTTCTTACCCCCTAGAATTCTTCTTAAGATCTTCCTTTCCCACCTTATAAGGTTTTCTCTTGACTTGTTATTGAGAACCCAGGTTTCACTGCCATACAGCGCTGTCGGTCTCAAAATTGATTTATACATTCCAAATTTTATTCCTATGGACAAATTTTTTGATTTCATTAATTGGTTTACTGCTGCCGAACTTCTGTTTGCTTTTATTATTCTCCTATTAATTTCTTGGTCCTCATCACAGTTAGCTGTAATTAGCTACCCCAAATACCTATATTCTTGAACTTCTTCAAACTCCATCTCTTCATGCTGTGTTCTCAATTTAGAATTGGTATCTTTTTTTGTTCTCCTATTCTCAAAAGCTTACTTTTCTCTTGATTTATCTGCAATCCCTCTTTACGTACTTCCTCCACAAGTTTTCTCGTTACTTCTTCTAATTCCCTACTATTTCTAGCCATAATGGCCACGTCATCTGTATAACTTTTCTATTTGGTGACTTTTAAACAATATGTGTTCTTCTTTGTTCAAATGCCTATCTCTTACGACCCTTTCTACTTTCTAGTACTAAATTAAAAAGAAGCGTTCAGAGTGGGTCTCCTTGTCTCAGTCCTGTGTCAATAGTAAAGCCTTCCGAACATTCACTATTTATTCGTACTTTGGATTTAGTATTTTCCAAGGTCATTTTCAATAGCCTAATCAGTTTGGTTGGTATGCCAAATTGTTTCAGAATTTTACTTAGTTTATTCCTTTTGATTTTTGGTTTTGCTTTTCTCCACAAATAAAAAATTATATTTGTGAAAATATTTTAACTAAAAAATGTATGAAATTATTGTGACCTAAAGTATGTTACAAACATTGGGTGGTGATAGCACATAAAAAATATGATTGAAAACTCTAATATACATAACCTCTTAAACGCATTGTTCCCAAGTTATAACTCTTAAAATGTGCAACTACAAAAGTAACTACTTTTGTAGTTGCACATAATTACATTTTCATAGGCATTATGAAGCCAAAACTAAACATTAATAAAATAGAGTGAGCGAAACGGTGGTTTTTTAACACTCGGTATCCTATGTTCTGCTAAAAAAAAACTACAAAGGTCACAGCAAATATCACAAGATTTTTAGAAATACTATTGAATAGTTTCAAAATAATAGAAAGTGAATAATTTGCAGTATTTAGATAATTAAGGCAGATAAGGGTTGCATTGGACAAGATTCCATAGGCGTACAACTTGAGAAGGGTTGAAAGAACACAAATGTGAACTAAGTACTTAAAGTGTTAGGTTCACTCAACGTCAACTTTGTGTTCTTTGAATCATTTTCAAGTGATACGCCGTGTTTAAAAACACCGCTTCCACAATTTTATTCATATCCATGTACATATTTATTGGCTTCCTAAAGCTGACTAGTTCCTAAAACTTTTATTATGTTTCCTTTTTCCAGAAAACAGTTACGTCATGAAAACTACTTTTGCAGTTTTACCTTTTAAGGTCTATAACTTGGAAACTGTGGGTGGTCATGTTTGGTCATATTTTTTATTACTATCACCAACCAAAGTTTATAAAATACTTTACGGAAAACCCCGTATTTCGGTTTATACCTACCAATTAGTTGGTTGCATGTATAATTCTCCCAAATAAAAAAATAAAATTTATTTAATAATAAACTGTATAGCACTTGTTCGGAAAATAAATAAACGTGAATTTTTTATTTTAATATGACAAAACTTGAAGCCTCAAGCATTTTTGTCAGAGATCTTTATTTATCCATCGAGAGACATGTCGCTCTTTTCTTCAGAAGATCTGAAACTGGAGAATATGATGTCTAGTCGGTATTTATATAGGTCGTGTTCACCGGACCGTTTTGCTGCAGTGGGTGGTTTTCACGGTTGGCTTGTTCGGTGGTCTGGCGTTCCGCTCCCACGATTCGTTTCCATACTCCTGGTAACTCTATTCCCCTGTCTCTGTTGAAATTCCTGGTTCAGAATCGCCGTTCCCTCACCATAACTTTTGTTTCTTCAAATGCTATCCTGTGTCAGCTCTATGTTCCACAACGGCTGACTTCTCCGGTTATTCTTAAGATGGCTCTTGTGCTCCCTCAGTCTCGTGCCGTGTGTCTACCCGTTTTCCCTATGTACACCTTGCCACATGTACAAGGTATACTGTATACATCGGGACCTTGGAGATCTTCACAACTTCCAGGTATCTTGGGGAAAGCTGACATTATCTTCCTTGTTGTGCTGAAGATTGTTGAGTGTTGATTTTCCTCTTCCTTAAAAGGCGACCTATCTTGTCGGTGCAACCCTTCACATAGGGAAGATATGTTGTTGCCAGAAACTCTTCTCTCTCCTTTGGTGTAGGCCTCCTCCTGATCGCGAGTTCGTTATTTCTGGATGTATAGCCGTTGCATCTGAGGGCTGTTCTAAGATGATTTAACTCTTCATCCAAGTGTTCCGGTTCACATATGGCTCGCGCTCTTTGTATTGGAGTGTTGATGACTCCTTGTTTTTGTGCTGGATGGTGGTGTGATTCAGCATGTAGGTATCTATCTGTGTGTGTCGGCTTCCTTTAAACTCGGTGTTCAAGAATTCTATTTGGTTTTCTCTTCACTAGCACATCTAGGAATAGTAGGGCTTCATCTTTTTCCAACTCCATTGTGAACTGGATATCTGGGTGAATTTCATTAATGTGGTTTAAGAATTCTCTCGCTGCATCGTGTTCGTGTGACCAGATGACAAAGGTATCATCGACATATCGGAACCAGTACTTCGGTTTCAATACTGCAGACTCCAGGGCTTTCTTTTCAAATACTTCTATGTACATGTTTGCCAGTGCTGGTGACAAAGGTGATCCCATTGCTGTTCCTTCTGTTTGATCGTAGATCTGTCCTTTAAAAGCGAAGAACGTTGACTTAATGCAAATTCTCGCCAGGTCTTCTAGGTTCTCGTCTCGATCTTCCATGGCAAGTCTACGGTGTAGCTCCTCCAAGGCTTCACTGGTTGGTATCTTTGTGAATAGCGAAGTTACGTCGAAGCTGATTAATATGTCGTTTGGTTCTAGTCGAATGTTTCTAAGTGTCTCGATGAAGTCCTCTGAATTCTTGATGTGATGTTCAGTATTCACTATCAATCCTTTAATCTCCCATGCAACGTATCGGGCCAAGGGGTGAGTAGCTGATCCTACTGCACTGACTATCGGTCGTAGGGGTATATCCGGTTTGTGAGTCTTCGGAAGAAATAGAGTTGAGGTGTCCTGGAGTCAGGGAACTGTACAAGGAGACTTAGAATTTGGTGGACATTTCTCTCGAAACGTCAAGAGTCCTAAACCGACGACGTGGCCAACAGCCCGGAAGCAGCCAAACCATCTAGTTCTTGATGTCTTCTGCAGCTTGTTTATAAGTTTTTGCATTGTCACAAACTAGTCTTATTATTTCAACTTTTTATTGTAAAGTTAGTTTATTTCTAACCACTTTTACATAACTTTAATGATACACACAATAACGTTTTAAGTAATATAACAGCAGATGTCAAATTGAAGTTTGATATGTTTTTGTTCTCGTGGCCTACTTCACTAGCGTTAGACAAATTTCGCGAAATACTAATACGTTCCACCAAAGTTTGGCGATGTGTCAAAAAAAAATTCTGTTCGGATGTAAACCGTAACTGGGTTATTCATTGTAAAAAACAATATTATGAGAAAATTAATGTAAGGTGCGGAACTTATGATAAACAAAACTCGTCATTTTTTCTTCCAACACAATTAAATAATTAATGTTCTCAACTTAAGTAGAGAATAACAGAAGAATGTATGACCATCACGAACATATTTTATCCTGTTAATACAGGATGCTCCCAAACATTGGTTTTTTTTGAAGTTTGTACTTAAATTATAAACACTCTGTATAAGATGCAACTTTGAAACCTGGTACTAAGGGTTTCGAAGAATGGCTAAATCAATTGGACAATTAGTTTTTCTGTTAAAAAAATGCCTAGTATGTTTTTGCTATTTTTGGGGTTACATTTATTTTAATACCACAGCAGGCCATGCAAAGGGCCTAAATAAAAAATGCACATCACTGTATAGAGCTTTTTAATTGCAATATATTTTAAAAAAGAAAAAATTAAATCTGATGTTCCATTAAAAAATACTGATTTTTCAAGTATTAAAGTGAAACACTGTAAAATAAATATATATGCAATATTAGTAAATTATGTTACAAAATTGTAAACTAAAGTAAAATTAAGTTCAAACAGAAGCACTATTGACGTAATCTGCTTTTTGTATCAATTTTAATGAAGTAAAGAATGAATATTTCAATAAATATCTTCCAAACTGTATCGTGCGACAACACTGTAATTAGAAATCTCTTAATCTGGTGAAGCAGTTAAATATTCCCGATATTACCGACCGTAATACGAGTATCATTTGATGTATCGCATGTCTTTATAGTACTCTGAAGAGTGATTTCATTATCATACTAATATATTGTTTTAGTAATTATCTAGTGTTTGTTAGATGTGGGTATGTGTGTAAATAAAAATGGAAGATTTTACTAATCGTGAGCTACACGATATGCAATGTAATGTAATTTATGGCGAGGCTAGCCAAAATTTTGTGCCTGTGAGACATTATATGCTGAAATTTTTCTGAATAGGAGATAGCAGAACATTTATTACCCATTCACAGCGTCTGTTAGACACGGGAACCCTTCAGCCACGTTTACAAAAGCGTTCAGAAAACTTAAGGGCAAATATTAAAATTCATCGAGGAACATACCACATGAAGTATTAGAGAAATTGCGCAAGAAACAGGGGCATCTCATTGGACAGTTCATCGAACTCTACGTGAACAATTATTATACTCTTATGACCTGCGGCACAGCCAAAGCCTATCGGTAGATGATTTTCTACCCAAACGAAATTTTTGTGAGTGGTTTATAAGACAAATCGAGCAAAATGCAGATTTTTCCGCACACATTTTGTCAACTAATGGAGTCTATTTTAAAAGAAATTAAATTTTCCACTTCCATTTTCCAACTATAATTCACACGTTTGGGCTGATGCAAATCCTCATCAAACACGTCATCATAATTTTCATCAACGTTTTTCATAAACGTTTGGTGCGGGATAATAATAATTTATTTGGACGGTTTGAACTACCACCACGATTAACGGGTACTAATGGTACCTGGAATTTCTGGAAAATACTCTGCCTATTTTACAGAAAGTGTGATTGTTAGAAATAATAGGGAATATGTGGTATTTACATGATGGAGCAGCCGCTATCTTTAACCTTAATGTACGTGACTTTTTAAATAAGTTTTAAGTTTTCTCGGCCCTGAATCGACCGTAATGGCCCCGTGCGCTCCCAGGCCTTAAGCCCCTTGACTTTTATTTGTAGGACCATATGAAAAGTTTAGTACCTATACCAGTTCCGTTGAAAATGAAAATGTTTTAAGACAACGAATTTGGGCAGCTGCCGATACAATATGAGCCAATTTCGACGTCTTTCACTGTATTAGTATAGCAAAAAATAAATTCAGAGATTTAGAGTGTGTGTTGAAAGTAACGATGGTCATTTTCAGCATTTATAATAGCTATTTTAAACTTATTTCGTGTTGATTTGTAATTATTACTTACATAAGATATTGGTCTGATGCGATGAAATAGGAACCTCTAACCGATGTACTACGTTGCCACATATTCTACATCTGTTTGCTGTCATAATTATATTACGGTTGGTCAGATTAAAAAAAATTGTTAAGTCAAATATGTTTAGTTTAATACTCTGTATAATATACCTACTCCTCTTTATAATAACGAGGATTAGCCCAGAATATAGGACCTGTGCAGGAGAGGGGACGGCATTATTTATTACACTGCGGCAGGTAGACCAGCTATATTTGCGGAGAGGATATATGGTAGGGTGGAAGAATGTTGGCTTGGGTCAATGTGAGAGATTGATACCGGTCGACATTTGACCACCCCCCCTAATTAATGAAGTTTTCAAGGTTTCCCTAATTTCTACACTGTGCTTCGGGCCTACCAACGTAAGTTGTTTCTGGGCGCAAATGCGGTTTGCATGATAATAATATACCGCTCTCTTTCCCGCACAAATTTCCAATTTCTGGGCTAATCCTCGTGATTAGAATGAGAGTAGTACTTTTGAGTCACTTATTCTTGAACATTACTTATACGTCTATAAGAATGCTGATTTTTAGTTTATTAATTACAGAAAATGCATATTTTGCAGTGCCGTAGGAATTGATAATTATGACAAAACAAATAAAAACTTATTAATTGTTTACCTTGAATGCATTTAGAACAAGCTTATTCTTCCTGACCATTCTCGTCTCAGCAATTTTCTTCATTAAACATATTATAAATGTATTATTTCTTTTCGGTATAACTGGAACAATGTTTGTAAATTTTCTGTTTAGATATTTTTATGAACCTATATGGGTTTCAGCACCTAAACTTTATATTCTGCGGATTTTGCTCGCATGACCCCAAAATTTCGTGTTTAAAAGCGGACTCGGATATTGCAGTTTAGTGCCACACGAGCCAAAATAATCACTGCTATATTGCGGAACGTTGTATTGTCAGTATTGTGATACTTCGCTAGTTTTACCAAGCCCTTATATTTGTTCCACAGGCTGCGCATTCTTTTAGTTGTATAGCAGTAATCTCGAACGAATGGTATGTTTGGAAATCTTACGTTTATGTAATACTGGAATTTCTAGATGTTTTTACTGCAAATATACGTAATTAGTTAATTATTTTACCGACTTACTAGTTAATAAAATTCGAACCGGTAGTTCCAGTATCCAGCTTAGCAAGTATGATTTTGCTTATAAATATTGTTAGTTGTAGAAGAAAATGATAGGTCTTAATTATTTAAAGTTTATTGAGCATTCAAATGCTAATCACTTTAAAACGACATTGCTTAACTTAAGAAAAATCAGTTAAAAAAGAGTAATTGGATATTGGAGCCTAATAGAACCATACATAATGTAACATACTAGGTACTTTCCAATATAATGTGATCAAATTAATAAATACATGTAATAGAAAAAAGAAAGCCAACAAATATTTTGTCATTTGTTTCTCAAATGTCTATAAACACTGGGCCGAGTAGTAGTTGTCGGTTTGTGACAATTACATATTTTCATATTGTATTTCTTCTGTGTAATATTATTTAAGGAAATAAATGATTGCCAAAAAATGTATTTTTTATTGCCACAAATTGATGCAAATTCCTCTCCTTTTCTGATCCGATGTGTATTACGAGATTTCTACTGTGTGGTAAGTTTATAATTAAATACGTTTTAAAAAGTCGTCAACTTTTAATTTTTAAAATCGACCATAATGTAGACGTATACATTTGTTATGAGAAAGCATTATTAATATTTTGTTACGGTATTTCAGTAGTAGTAGATAGTATATTTGTCATGTTGTACCATAATATTTCATGTTCAGCTTTTCATACCTATAAGGTGCTACCCCTAGTAGAATAACTTGCTCATGCTGGAAGTAAGTCACAAAGTTAAAATAAATAAAAATAAAACGCATCTGAACCGAAATCTTGACTCAATTTGGTTCACCATCTTAAACACTTGGCATACCTAACTACTTACTTATAGGCTATATTAATACAAGAGTAATTTCAACTGGAAATAATAAACTAAAAAGTCAAGTGTTGTAAAACAAATAGTATGACAAAAACAAATAAAGTTTTTCTGCTAAAAACTGAATTGTCAAAATAAATTGGAGGTTAAACTCAATTCTGAAAAATAAATACCAACTGTGAATTACCCAGTTAGTACTACGAAACAAGCTAAAAGTGAGGAAGACATAGCCATAGAAAAGGACAAACCTAGTGCGGAATACCTACAAGAACGTCACATGGAGGTGTACGCTAAAGTGTCTCCTCATGAATTTATAGTATTAAAACTAGTTAATTATTTCAAAACGTTTTATTTAATAATATTAGAATATAAAAAGACAAATAGTATCAGGATTGATCAAAATATTTCATTTGAACTCGCTACTGAGGGTGTTTTGTGTTTTCCCAAGTGCGATGGAGTTATATAAGATAAAGTGAAGTAGGTATAGATAAAAGATTTTAAATCAACATTTAAGAACTACACTCACATTTATACGTAGTGTACCTATTTGGGCGCCCAATGACCATACACACTTCTGCACAATATATAATTATCTTCAATGGTTCTTGGAGTAACTAATTCAAAATTGCGCTTCAAATCCGTTCGTTCATTTTGACCTTGATATTTTATTTTGTTTTCATTGTAGAGGAGTTGTTTTTCCTATTATTATTATTATATTTCCTAAGCCAAATTTCTAGAGTTGTCTTTCAGATTGGAGTATTGAAGATAAACTTTAGGAGATGATTTTTTTAAGTACCTTCTGTGCCAATTTAAGTTTAATGATAAAATCGGTACACGTTTTTGAACACCGGTGAGTATTTTTTATATATAACCTACTTATACGTAGTCACAAAAATTATACTTTTAGATCTTGAAAATGTCTATACTTAAAATGCAATCGAATCAAGGTACAATCTGTATAAGAAGTAGGGAGTTCTACTAGTACACTATTTCTTAAAAAACTGCCTACTTCCCACATAATGTAAAAATGGATTACATTTTTAATTCAGTATTTGCATGTCAAAATACCAAATTACCTATATAAAGGCATCTGAGTAATGTCACAAATAAAGTATTGTGTTTAATATCTATTATAATTATATTAAACTGAATTATATGGTAGACTACGCATGTGAAAATTCTTAATTTAAAATTCTAAAATCGAATAAATTGATTTTAAATGTATAAAACATAAATCTGCACCACTTCAATGCTTTTGTGAATAATGTTTATGCTAAGAAGCGTTCAATAATAACATATAATTTCTGTATCAATATTTCTCTATGCCACCAGAATACATACAATGATTCGCTATTTAGGGTAACTGAGTAAACATAAATCACAAATAAATCTAACGAATACACGGACCTGTAATATATTTACCCTAATATTTTAGATTCTTTACCTGGTACTGGTATATCCCTTCTTTTCTAAAGAAACCATTTGCATTATAAATAGCTTTAGCCGAGATGTTGTATTTTTATATGTTGTGTTTTATTAAAATAAAATTGACATATTGCAATTTTTGTATTTCTGCCGTAAATATAAATAAATGAGTTTTGCAGAATGTCACTAAACGAAATATTACCTTTATAAAATAATAAAATACAGGTACGGATTTTGTTGTTTTCATATGAAATAAATACAGTTTGTTTTCTCTAAGCAACAATTGAGACGCGAAAAGTATATTTATCTAATGTGGTAAATATCTGAAAGTTGCATATATTATTTTTTATTTTATTTTTTTTTATTTATACATGCTAAATACACAAAAAGTATCTGCACACGTCAATATTTAAATAAGAGGTAAGTAAAGTAAGTCGATCATACAACTAAATATAAAAGAAATAAAATAGAATACATGCATACAAATGAATAACAAAAATCACATAATAGGTACCATTAAAATCACAGGTTAAAAATTCATCAAAAGAGTGAAACGCTTTCTTTATTAGAAATTATTTTGCTTTATTTTGAAATATTTTACTGTTAAGTTCCCTCACATACGGAAGCAATACATTGAAATACCGTAAACAGTAAACCCAAAGAGTTTGTTCTCTTTCTCGTTCTTTGGAGTCTAAAAAATCTACCATCAAGGTCATTTTTGCGTCTAATATCATAAGAATGACACTGACTTTTACTATGAAAGAGGTGCTGATTATTGTTTAACATAGAGAAGACATTAGAAAATATAAATAGTTGGGACTGTAAGAATGTGTAAATCTGCGATCGACTCTGTATTCTATGCTAGAAATACCTAATACGTATGACCTTTCGCTGCAGGGAAAAAACTTGTGCATTAAAGAGTGCATGCATGCCCCAATATCAAGATGGCATAACATATGATAGAATGAATGAGGATGTGATATGAAGTTTTTAATGTAGCTAGTGAAACTTTGTGAACCAAACTGCGGTGTAGATATAGGTGTTTGAATATTTTCTTACATACATATACATGATGGTTTCAAGATAATTTGGGATACAAATAAACTCCCAGAAACTTAACACTTTCCGGATTATCTATGCCATTAAGGCTGCGAAGACTATAGATCATAGTTTCTGTAGCACTGTAATTCACAATTAAAATGAACATGTAAGACAGAGTTTTATAACTTTAACCAAAAATAGGCTAAATATGTAAATTTCATTTTGTGGGAGTCATATTTCAGCTCTTTAAAAATCTCTATAGTAGGTATCTCAGAAACTAATATGGCACGTCGGACATTCGGACGACGAAAGGTCGGTATTGTGCCTTCCGGGATCTATTCACGTCCTTTCCCGACGATGTGATAGTTTTAAATCTTAATATGAACATTTCAAAAGTTATGTTTAAGTTTGTGGAGAATTACATACGGAAACATCCAACTATGCACAATTTTGACAGATCCCTCTGTGGCTCAATGTGTTGCTTAGTAAACCCAAGCACGGGTTCACTTTTTTCAACATATGCCGACTTGCCTGCCTTTCTAGTTTTTATTGGTGTAATGTCTTGATATTGTAATCTCGAAATTGGGTTAGCGTAGGAACACGTCATTATCACTCTTGATTATACAAGAAATATCCTCCAAAGAAACTTTGCAACTGTCAATGCCTTACTATGACGTTTCTCACTCGCGTTTGGCAACTTGAATATAGCCTAGAATATTCCGGAAAACATCAAAATAAAGATATTAAAAATTATAAATTCTCATGAAACAGAAACATAATTAACAAACTAAAAGATAGGTGAGCTTCCCTAACATAGGCCCCCTCTTAGAACTGACCGTCCCGATCAGGTTACTCCACTATATAACCTTCTTTACTTAACGTGCAAGTACTACAATGTCGACACCATTCTTCTACATCGGTACGACTTCCAAGCCAATAAAATCGTTCCCTGACGTTATTCAAAGTTTTATTTCTTCCTAAATACACGTCAACTATACCAATATGAAGAGGTTTGAGAACTTCTGGTACTCTATTTCGGGGTAATACAGTTTGGTAGATCCTGACTTTACCATTAGGACTTTCCAGTACTCTTTTCAATACGCCGTTCAGTATTACTAAAGAATCCCATACGGTCCAGTAATTTTTCAAAGACGAAGATCTGTTGGAAATGTCACTCCAGTTAGGTTCAAGTTTTTAATCTTCTTTGTCTTTAACCCATTAAGATTCGTTTTGTTTCATTTGATCCCGAATTTATTTTATCTGCTTGAAGAGTTCGGCATTAATGGCTTCCAAAGTTTTATTCTGGTTGTTGATATTAGTTACTGTTTTCTTCTCCTTCTCCAAGTCCTGTCTCAATTTTAGTAATTGCTTCTTCTGTGTTTCAATTTCGACTCGAAATATTTCTTCCTAGAGCATTGATTCCTGAGATGTCCCTTTGCTCCACAGTTCCAAAATAGAATGGATGCCTACCGTATACTGTAGAATCGGTACGACCTTGTCCTTTCTGGTAATTGTACAATACATTTCTTTAGTTTTATTTTAATCCTTCGTTGTCCTTTTTCCGCTTCACGTCGTCCTTCCGTCTCGAATCTTAGTTGTCTTGTCCTGCCTTGACTGCTTGTAGAAGCTTGCCGTGCAGCTTCAATTTCCAAGGCAAGGGCTAGAGCTTCGGATATATTCTTATGTCTGGCTAATCTTAATGCTTGACTAATTTCGGAATCTCGCAGGCTGTCGATGAAGTTACTCACTGCTAACTGTTCTTGGAACTCAACCGGTGCGGTAGGGTAGGCCAGCTTCACCATACGCGCTACATCTGCCTCAAATTGTTGCAACTTTTCTTCGAAGCGTTGTCTGCGGCCTTTTAATTGTGTTTGGTAAACGTGTTGTAGATGTGTCTCTCTATACCTCATTTCTAAAACACCTTTGAGCGTTTGATAGTCCTTTTGTTTATCCTCTCTAGTGTTCTTAATATATCCATAGCTTCACCTCATAGAGCCACTATTAGTGAGGTGGCCTCCTTCTGACCAGTTGTTTGCCAATGCAGCTGCTTCAAATTGTTTCAGGTAAGTACTCCATGACACCTTTCCATCAAACGTTGGTGGCTTAATTCTTGAAGATGGAAGAAAACTACCATCAGTCTTAATGAACCCCTTGGCAGATATCTGTGACTTTAGATTTGTAACTTGGCGACTTCACTCTGTAACTTATTAACACTTTCATCTACGACATGGACTTTGTCTTGCATCTCATGTCTCAAAAGTTTAATTTCTTCTTCAACGGTCTCTTCCAACTTTTTTAGATTGATTTTAATTTCTTCTTCTAATTTTTTATTATTTGCTTCTTGACTGTTCTTCAGTTCTTTCATAATTTCGTCTTGGTTAGTTTTCATTTCATCTTGGCTATTTTTCATTTCCTTTTTCAAATTGTCCATCATTTCGTCTTGGCTGTTCTTCATTTCTTTTTTAAGTCTTCCTTCATATCTTTCATCATTCCCATTAACTGTTTCAATGTTTCCTCCATTACCGTCGCTCTTGATCTCGTCACTGGCATTCACTTGTCTACTCCAAACGTCTTCTTTGTGGGACATCCCACTTCTGACACCAATGTAACCTCGAAATTGGGTTAGCGTCAAAAAAAACACGTCACGTAGACAAACAAACTTTATTGTCACTTGATTATACAAGAAATATGCTTCAAACAAACTTCGCAACTTTCAACAGTCTACTTTGACGTTTGTCACTTGCGTTTGGCTGCTTAATATAAACTGACTCCAGCGTCGAAAATGATCCGCTTATATAGGTTTTTAGAGTTCTGGAAGTTTCTACGATTTCGAGAACCTGGAATATTCCGGAAAACGTCAAATTAAAGATATTACAAAAATTATAAGTTCTAATGAAACAGGAACATAATTAACAAACTAAAAGGTAGGTGAGTTTCCGTAACAATATATATTAGATGGGGATGTGAAAAGGGAGAATCTACCGAAACGGTTCACCAAAGTCTATTCATCATCAGTAGCACCATGTCTGAAAGATAGACACGTTCGCTGAGCAACGCATTATTATTAAATTTCTGTCATGTTAGGATGTAAAACTCGCCGAAATATTGTAACGACTATGTGTACAGTTTGTCGATAAGGCCTTTTAAAAGTCCCAAGCATATAACTGCCATAATAATTTTTTATATGGGCGACAATTAATGGAAAAGTCATGAATGCTGACCCCGGACAAGCATCAATGAGGCGAATATTCATACAATGCATTATCTTATTAAAGGTGACAGACACAGAACATTAGGGGAATTGTTGCAGAGGCTGAAATATTTGTGAGTGTGAATCTTTTTCAATCATTTGGGTTATGGAAAAGTGTCGACAAAATAAGTCCCTCGTCTCCTGACGGAACTTCAGATAACAAAACGTTTTAGAAAGCCTTCTAGCGTGCTATCGAGCAGAGAAGTGATGTTTAACGTTGCAATCAGGTCTGGGTGTATCATCATTATACCTCGGAATTAAATCAAGCAAACATGAAATTTTGACATTCTCAAGATGCACTACTTTGCAAAACCAAATCTCATCTTTATGTTTGACCACTGTTTCTTGAGATTACAGAGGCGTACTACTCATTGCTTTGGCAAAAGAGAAACGAAAACATTTTTTGGCAAAGAGGTACTCAAATCCGCTCTCTAACCGAAATTTGTTACAGTTTGAGCCAATCATAGCAGAACTGGGAACACGCCGTTTTGATGACCATAAACTGGGGAAGCGTTTGTGCGCAATTGGTACATGATCATGACCAATTTAATTTTTTGATGATGGAACTAAAAAAACTTCAAATACACTAAGTAAAGTACATATATTAGTAATAGCATAAATTAAGTAGAAACAAAAGTAATCATTTCTTTTACCGTAACAATACACGGTTTATAATTGGTCCACCCTCGTATTTTTAATCACTTTAGGAGCAGAATGGTTATTAGATTTGTAAATATATATGCATTTATGAATTATTATAAAGTATTAAATGTCCTAGGTTCTTGTCTACAGTTGTATGTAAATACACCAATCACCCTATGTTGTGCGGAAACTGAGAAATATTAGGTTGATTATTAGGAAATTAACGTAGGCATCTAATAATAATAAAACCACTGCCAATTTTACAGTTTACTTACAATTGGTAAACGTTTATGTTATTTAAGATAAAATTTAGTTTACAAACTAAGACTCTTGCAGTGTTACATATCTAAGGATATTTCTGGATAGTGTTCCTAGAAGTGTATAAAAATTTGGAATGTGCTGGTGTCCATGATGAATATTATTCCATTGTTTGTATTGTTTTGTATACTACAGATAATAAAATATTCTAATTTACGGGTTTGAAATTCAAATAAATTACTTTTTGAGTTCCTATAATATTTTGTTATAGACAGAAAACGCACTCATAAAGTTGGCAATGCATACCTAATAGTAAAATTCAATCTTAACTTAGGAAAGTCCTAATAAATAATGTATTTAAATGTACTTACTTATTGCATTTTAAATAACTCAAGCAAAAAAGTACCACAATGATTAGTACACATGGTATACAAGCATTAGTCCTATTCTAGACAGAAAACACCTAACTACTTGTTTCAGATTGGTGCTATGATTTTTTTATGTATATTAGAATATATGGGACGATTTATTTAATTAATTAAACAAATCATTAAATTAAACAAATAATCAAAAAGGTAAGGAGTTCCAAAAAAAGTAGAAACTGCTGTATGTCACATTTTTATTTAAGAGCTGTATTCGTAATCATAATATTATATTAGAAATATTTTAAAGCCAAAAAGTTTCATAAATGTATCTATTTTAATTTAACAAAGTATTGAAATTTTATTTGTTTAAAATAAACACGTGCATAAACGACTGATAACAGCAAATTTAAATCCATGTTTCTCTTGGTCGACACATATGGAATAAGGAATAAGTTATACCTACAGTTTTTCCCTACTTTATGTGGTTACTATAGTTTCACTCATAATTCTAACACGTTTTTCATTTTTTTAATAGCTTTATGCAAAAAATCTGAAAAAATAATAATTCAAGAATTCAACGGGCGTTTCATTATAAAATATATTATTGCCTCTTGTACCCCTCAGCTTCTGCATTCCACTGTGCTTCCATTAACTTATTAAAGGGGTTCAGTTACAGCCCTACAACATTTATTCTAAACTTTATTTTATATCTTTAATAATAACGAGAATAAAGGGTGAGCTAAATATAATTAATAACCCTGTACATATTTCAGAAACAAAACGATTGCAGATCTACGATAATATAATCTCTTTTTCTTATTTATTTGACCAGAGATACATCTTCAAAACTTTTATCGATGGAATATTGCAACACTCTGTATTTATATTAATTTTTTGTTGCAGTGGTACGGTGTATTTCGAAACTAGTATTTTAACGAGCCATTATACAGAAAAATAAAGTCCCGTTTATGCCAATGTGTATTAAAGACCAAGAAACAAACCCACGTTGTTCACGCTTAAGTAGACAAAGGAGTATATAAATAAGTCATTCCATATTTATGTGGCAATAATTCAAAAATTTATAAATCAGTCAAATGAAAATGTCATTATTCAACATTGTTTCTCTGATGTGTTAGTACCCAGTTATTTCATCTTCGAACATAAACATCAAAGCCGCCGGTTATAAACAATAAGGAAGTACGTTTCGGTATATTGCTTCATTACGTCTTACACAATCGGTAAATTATTTTTCTATGAAAACTTTAACAAATCCGCAACTTCACTTTGGCTGCGGTTCGTTAAATAAACCATGTTTCCACTATTGATCTGACGTTCCACTAGACAAATTTGTATTAGACCACGGTCGGTAGAAAAATGTAGACCTTATTTTTTACACTATCTATAATCATTGATATAGTATGAAATGACACATTTTAAGTTCAATGTCAATTTGCTGTTACATGAGAGTGCCTTATCTTTCTCTTGTTCTTTTACATGAATCCGTATTTAACTGAAACAATGAAATGACATATTAAATTAAATGAAATATTGCCATACTACTTTTTTGTCAATGATCAAGTAGGTAGTTAATATACCTTTACTTTTATTATGTTACCAAGTATACTTCAGAAATTAATAACATAAAAATGTTGAATAATGCATTACATGTTTTTTACTGAAAAGTGTTTTTTTTGTGATGTTTCATTAAACTCCCTGCTTTAGTGATTTTCGGTATAACAATGACAATAAATATATTAAATGAATATAAATTTGTATGTATCTAATGTTAGATATACTATCCTTTGCTCAAGCTATTTGGTCTTCAATTCTATTGAAAATTGATTGTTGGTACATGCTTTTGCAAAAATAACTTTTGAAAGTTCTGAGTAGAAATTTCATTAAATCTCTATTGGTGAGTGAAACAACTAAGGGCGTATTTAAAAAGAAATTTAAAATACATTATGAATACGTCAGGAGTTAAAAAGATATCGGAAATTAATTTTAATGAATGTCATTACTAGGTATTATTGCAAATGATTATACCTACTTCAGATACTTAGATAAACAAAAATTCTTTACTAGTAATACAACTAATCTTGAATAAATGTACAGGGTGTTCAGAAGCTTGGTAACTTCCAAGTAAGAAGTAAAACATTGAATTTGTCATAATTTATGTTACCTTGGCCACCTCAAAATTTGGATAAGAGTAGTAACTAATTTAAATTAGAATTTATATAATTTTAACGATATACCTCGATACCTTGTTTCATTTTATGTATTTTACTGTTTTTGGAAATAAACGCATATTTGGATCGGCCAGTGGTCGCGCGGTGTAAGGCGTCAGTACTTGAATCGAGGTGACTAGATCGCTGTGGGTTCGGCCCCCGTAGCCGGTAGACGGTATATAAGCTATATTCGTGGAGAGGATTGGTTCCCTCTCTGCGGGTATGGTAGGGTGGAAGAATGTTGGCTTGGGTCAATGTTTTATTATTATTATTATTTTATATTATTTTTTTTTCTTCAGTTATTAATCTAGATACAAAAGATGTGCAAAAAGAGAGCTGTAGGACCTATTAAATACTTGTAAAACATATATTACAGAAACAATCGAATATCGCTTTTGCAACATCTGGGTCTAACTTTTGTGTTTTTTTTAGTATATTTTAAGCTATTGAAAAGATCGGCAACTGAGCTTTTCATACAGGACACTTATCTGTTATGGTTTTCGAGATATTACATGTTAATATGCAACATCATATCACATCATATAGCTCATAAAATCTGATATCTTTAAGATTTTAAATGAAATAAGAAATAAATAATGCTTCTTTTTCAATGTTAAAGTTGACATCTTTTTATTAAATTTTGCATGCCCTTATATTATAATAAACGGCAATTTCTAATTAAAAATGCTAATATCGTATATTTCATTTAAAATCATCATTCTTACACATTTTTTTCATATCTTGAATAATAAATGAATAATAAAGGGTAATTAGGAAAGTTTAACTTCTTAAGTTTTGTTGGGTTTTTGCCACACTTCTGAAAAAATAATAAAGATTAATTAAATAAGCCCTTGCTTTATTATTTTTTCAGAAGTGTGGCAAAAACCCAACAAAACTTAAGAAGTTAAACTTTCCTAATTACCCTTTATTATTCATTTATTATTCAAGCTGCCACACTTCTGAAAAAATAATAAAGATTAATTAAATAAGCCCTTGCTTTATTATTTTTTCAGAAGTGTGGCAAAAACCCAACAAAACTAAAGAAAAACTAAAATTATGCCACAAATAAATAGCTTCAGACAATATTTTAACTTCTTACTTGGAGGCACCGCATATCGATAAAGAAAGCAAATAGGAAAAATGTAAGTACAGATATTATTTAGACTGCCCTATATATCATTTTTGATCACTAATTTTAGGACATCTTGGACCTATAATATGGTTTTCTCATATCAGAAAAAATCCATTGTATTGAGAATTTTTACAATGTTTTCTTTCCATTGTTTATATGTGCAATAGAGATAGCAGAACTAAATTTCTTATAAAAAAATACATTATAGGATTTAAATGAATGAAAGAAATAACTCTTTACATTATGTATATTTCAGTAAAACGGTTTTCTTTTTTCAGACTTGAAATAATGTTTTTCTAAATATTAGCGTTAATGAAAGGAGCATTATTAAAAGTTCACAGTTTTTTTGAATTTGGAAAAACATCAATATAAAATAAAATATCAATGATAAAATCATTTAAATGTATTTTATATAAAATGAGGGTAATTTATATGATACTACAATTATTATTTTAACGAATGTAACTTTTACTCTATACTACGTGTTCTAATAGGATTTTTCTAGATTTTATTAAAAGTTTTCTGGCATTTTTTAATCGAGCATATAAGATCTCTTTGGGAAAATAGTTTCATGTCATGTTAAACTGTTTATGTTTTAATTTTCTTTTATGAAAATTATAAAAATGTTTTATTTGCCGCAGTAAAAAAGGGAAAACAGAATTTATGTTTGCACAACATATTGAGATATTTAGAGTCCCACGTCTATAAATATTCTTATTTCTATTGGACTCTTCAGACAACTTCTAATTTCATGGTCCAACACCGGCGTATTTCTTTATCCCTCTTTCCAATTTTCGAACCCCTGTATCTAATTACAGTATTTCTCTTTGAAGGTTAAGCGATCCAGGGAGATTGGCTGCCTGTCCGTTCGCATCTATTGCAAGCATTCTCTCTTTTTCCTCTCACTGCAGCACCTGGGTGTGTGCTGCTTGCTTTTCTCTTTAATTAGGAAAACCTTGCAAAATGTTTCTTATCTAACATTGCAACTTTTGCTTCCTACCCACCTAAAATACTAGAAGAATATTTTACTGGAATGGCTTTTCACAATTATTTATGTTTACTTTGTTTCTTTCCTGGAACAGTTAATTCTGTAATGCTTTTTATCAGGTTTTGTTTAAGGAAGTTAATTTTTGAATGAAATGCATTTCGTTGCATCACAAAGAAATCTCTTGACTGTTTGACGATTTAGAAAAAGAAAATAGAATAGGCATGAAGCTTCACCACTTTAAATATAAAAAAGAAATAAGAAATTTCAAAAATATAATATAATTGGTTACAAATGATTTAAAGAATCACCGAAAATAATTTCTCCAAACAAAATTATGTAGTTACAAATGATCTAAACCGGTATAATTATTTTGAAATGTTTATTTGCGTTTTGAAAATCATTGAATGATTCCATTAAGCTATGTATATGTTTTTTGTTGATAATGATAAATTTCGCTAGATTCATTTTTATTTTAGATACCTATTGAATCCAACCTTGTATATAGAATTGTTGATAAGTTACTTATATCTTTACAACACACAAAAATGATTGAAAATGTACACATTCATAATAAATCCATACTGTATTACAATAATCCACGTGAATATCGTACATTTACATCTCTCATGTAAAATTGCATGATTGGTTCTAAAAATACATCATAACGTTGTGAAATTACTTTTCAAGTGTACAAATACATGGTTGTATTATGAAAAAATACGTACTCATAAAGTAGCAACTTTCCATTACAGTTGTAAGATTACATTCTAGTGTGTTATTTCGCAGTGCTGACCTAGGGAATAAATATCCAATAATCCACCGTGTATTATCGTATAATTTTTAGCAGTGTACAGTAAAGAATCTGCAAAAGCTAATAATAGAGAAATATTGTGCGTGTAATTCAGTGCTGGTCGGGGCATTAATCCTCAGAGTACACTGAACAAAATTATTAGAGATATTATACTGTGCATTGTTGGTTATTTATTGTCTTATTGCCCAGGTCAGTAGTAATAGTAATAGTGTTAGTAATTTATTATTCCAACAGGAAATATCCCAAATCCAGGAATATACTAATACAAAATTCTAAATAATACATCGAGTAAGTAAGAACATTATACATAATGCAATAACAAAAGCAAAATATATTCTAGAACAGAGAGAAAATTTTAAACTAGTTGCGAAGCACATGGCTACAAATTGCACTTATATTATCATTAAAGATATCACAATCCAATGCGAGTCTGTTATAAATACTACACATTAGAAATAACGGAGATTTGGCTAGGACGTTGGTTTGAGGTAGACTGCAGTACAAGAGTGTCTGGTGCGTCCAGGTGATACCCGAAAGGATATTTTACTAAAAATATCCGAACAGTCAATCCTATGATTCAGGATATTAAAAAGATATCGAATCAAGGCAATATTGCGTCGTACTTCAAGAGTTTGGAATCCAAAGCGATTTAAGAGATCAGCATGATTAAAACCTATTGGCGGATAAACACCATCTTTCAAAAATGCCAAAAATTTTAGAAACTGTCTGTACCGATTCTAGTCTCCGATTGTGTACATTGAAAATTGGAATTCATATTATGGAACCATATTCCAACCTAGAGCGAACGAGGGAACAAAATAACATCTTTAAAGTTTTTACATCCTTAAAGTCCCTACAATTACGATAAATAAAACCGTAAGTCTGGACAGCACTCGATATTACATTATTGATATGCGGAACAAAAGTGAGTTTCTTGTCAAAGATAATTCCTAAATCTTTCAGTGATTCAACACGGCTAATGACGTAGTCATTAATATAATAATAATCATAAGTTACAAAATTGGTCTTACGGGAGAAAGAGAAAGTTGAAGCAAATAACAATCTGACAAAGAATTAATTACTGTATACAGTTGAAAGGCATCAGCAAATACCAATGTTTCACAAGATACCATATCAGGAAGATCGTTAAAAAAGAAAAGAAACAGCAGGGGTCCCAAATTCGAACCTTGGGGAACCCCTGACGAGGGATAAAATGAACAATATGTAAAGTTTGAGTATCTGACTTGAAACTGTCTGTTCGTTAGATATGATTCAAAAAGTGTAGTTAATGAATCAGAAAAACCAAAGTGATGTAATTTTTCCAGTAATACGAGTATGTAGTGATTAATTTAGTCAAAAGCCTTTTGAAAGTTACAAAATTACATCTACTTGGCGTCCACCATCTAAAATTTCAGAAATATACTGTGTAATGTGAAATAACACACTAGAATGTAATGTTACAACTGTAATCGAAAATTACTACTTATGAATATTCATTTTTTTTCTGTTTCTGTACACTTGAAATGTAATTTTACAGCATTATTATGTACTTTTAGAATAAAACATGTAATTTTACATGAAAGATGTAAATGTACGGTATTCACATGGAGATTCTTCCAATACATTATGGAATTGGTATTTTTTACATTAATGTATGATGTAAACAACTTGTAAATTTACATTTACATTTTTTTTAGTAGTGAAGTAGTTTCACACAATATTATAATATAAAAAAATGTAAAAGCACAAATAACTAAACACATATTTAGATTTATGAAAGGTATAGTTAGAGAACAGGCGCATCCACCAAAAATGCAAATACCAACATTGTGAATAGTCGCATCAAACAAGATGGGTTTAAAATTATACAGGGTGTTTCTTAAGTAGAGGTCACAAATCCACGTCCATATTCTGTGGCCACAATAAGGTTGTTTTTTTTTGTTATATAAATGTGGGGTCTTAGAACAGCCATTGTCTAGCTACAGCGTGTCAAAAAATAAAAAATAAATCAGTTTTTAATTTTTAATTTCTAAACCGAGATAATTTACATTATAAAATACTAGCTTTAGAAGCGTACCAGTGGCGGAACTATGGGTATTATCGATCGTTATTTGCCAAAAGAAAAAATCACTCTGTATAATATTACAAATAAAATAGCTCATCATATGTGTCATTGTGTTGTCTTCACTTTTTGTTTCTTTACACTTTTTTGTATTCCCATCCGATTTATTTATTTGATAAAGTAAATTTTTACGATACTCGTTACATTACCTAAAATAATAAATTAACAATTGAATTACTTTGCTGAGGTTTATTATAGCAAATGTTGGAAATGGCCACCTTCAGCCAAAATAAATGCTTCAGATCTTAAAATTGCATCTCAAATACGCGCAAAAATTCCAGGAGTAGCTCTTATCACATCACAACTAGCTATAATTTGTTGATGTAAGTGCTCCTCATCAGATTCAATGTGAACATTGTTAACTAATGTCCCCAAACAAAAAAATCAATATGGTTCATATCGGGTGAACTGAGCAGCCAGGGCTGAACTGGCTCTTGAGTTCCTCGTCCAATCACGTTATTACCGATTCCTTCATTTAAAATTTCACAAGCAGTCAAACTAAAATGTGAGAGCCCCGTCGCGCATAAACCACAGTTTTTGTCTTAGCGCATAGGAACTATCGTCAAATAGTTCTGGTAACAAAAAAAAAGTTTTCTGTAGGAGGAAGTAAAAAGTAAGATCCAACAAGAACATTTTCAATACCCACCCATACATTCAAATAAAACTGATGTTGATATCGAGATTCCATTATGGCACTAGAGTTTCAGACTAAACGTGTTTATTGTGAAAGTTTATTATAGCATTTCTGGAAAAATTAGCTTTGTGGTAAACAATAAGCCAGCGATAAAGTCAATATTTTGTTTAATTTTTTGCAAAATGCAAATGCAAAATTGAAGGCGAGCAGGATCGTCTTGCGGCAGTAAAGCTTGTTGAACCCTTTGTAGACCAAACTAATTTATGATTCACATTAAGATTTGTAGCGATCTTCCCAGTACTAATATTTGGCTCTTCTTCAATTTCGTGTAGAATAGCTTCTTCCAACTCAGGCGTTCAAAGATCGTCCAGGAATTGGACCTTTATAAAATATTCCTGACTGTCAAGGACATTAAACAACATTTCCTAATATTTTGGATTTGGAGTTGGATGATTTTGAAATCTTTACATATAAATTCGTCTAGCCTTAATACCATTTCCATCTGCAAGGTCATAAATATAAACGATATTGGCCAATTCAGCATTTGAATATGCATAAGCCATTATTATAACTTATTTTTTTCAAAAAATTAGCTTAATTTTACAATATTACAGAAGATGACGGCTTCTTATTATTATTGTTCTCATGGCCTTCCTAAGATATGTTTAAGTAACTGTAAAAATGCACTTGGCCAAATACCTACATCAATTTTGTTGTTAATCGGTTTGGAATACAAAAAAGCGTAAAGAAACAAAAAGTGAAGGTAATACAATGCCGCATATGATGATCTATTTTATTTGTAATAAAAGTAAGTAATATTGTAAGGATGATATATAAGTATTTTTTTGGCAAATAATAATGATTGATGGTTGCTTCTAAAGCTGGTAATTTTTTTAACTGCCGAATATGGTTAGATAAAAAAATTGATAATTTAAAAACTGATTTTTTTTTATTTTTACACACTGTAGCTACAATGGCTGTCCTAAGCCCCACATTTATATAACAAAAAAAACCCTTATTTTTGGCCACAGAATTTTGACTGTTTATATAATGTTTTATTTTAATCCTAATTAAACCAGTATTTACATATAAATATTTTTGAAGATTCACCTGACTTAGGTATATAAATTAAAATTGAAGTGATGGAGGTTAAATACATTATTAACGCATAGTACCAGTTTAATAAACTCTAATTACATCATCACACAAAGAAAGGCATCATTAAATATTTTATGGCACAGCTAAATTAACTTAATTGGTTATGTATTAATTAATAATCAATAAACTCAATGTATTATTTATCGATTGCACGAAAAAATTGAACGTTCGGATTATATACAAGGTGCGGCGTCTTTAATGCAGAACATTCCTCCGCATTGCAGTGGAGGTTATGAAATCAGTGTTGCCAGATTATTTTCTTTACATTGAAGAATGTTGACCTAAAATTTGACCCTTGTGAAAAAAAATTTCTAATCGCCAAAATGTAAAGAATTTTCTGCCCCACTTAATTTTAAAGGTTTCTGTTTTCTACATATTTTTTATTCGATTTATAAATAGTCAGATATCACTATTTTTGATAAAATGTAGTGTATCATAGCAAAATGTTATTAGAACTTATTTGTAGAGTAGGCGTTCGATTCGTGATCGTTAAATAACATTATTTTGGACAATATCTAGACCCTTGTAAACTAAAATATCTTCTCAGTTTATGAGCATTTATATCAAAGCTGCTTTAATAAGTTTTTTCTTTTCCATTGAGGTTTTGTAACGTGAAGAATTGTTCAAATTCTCAAGTTCTGTGAAAAAGATCGTTATTGTATTTATGGATTTGCATTGTGTTTGTTTTGCTGTTTCGATTTGAGTAACAGAACAGTATATAATACTGTCAGGTGCTATTTCTAGAGCAAAATAAGGAGACACACGAACTTTCTCTAACAAATCCAGCTTAATATCAGCTGATAAGCTGTTTATTTGTTTATTTATGGTGTCATCAATTGAAACCATAATTTCTGCAACAGGTAAAATAAGTTCTTCAGGTATCGCATGCTGTTGTCCAGGTTTAGCTATTAGTTGAGAAACTTCAAATGAGGCTCTGCAACATTTTCATTATTAGGACCAAATAATATCTCGTTTACTTTTTGTGTACTTTCCTTGAACTCTTGTTCCTGGCTTATGAAAAAAACTACATTCTGTAGCTAGTTTTTTATATTTGACATCCAAATGTCGTTGAAGAACTGCGCAACAGGTGTCACTGAGCTGTCAGCAACAAATGTGGTAATTTAATTATAATATAACAATAACTTACTCCCTGACATAAAAGAATGCATGTTTTAAATTAGTTGTTATATTAGGTATTAAATGTTTCCAAAAATTTCGCAGACCCTTTAGAAAATTAAGAACCACTGGTAATGTATCGTACGGTGTGTAATAAATATATTGTAGTGTGTAATAAGTATTAATGTGTGACCGTTGTAGTGACAGTTAACGATTAATGTAAAGTTCACTCCATGTCAACTTATTTTTTGGTAATTTTATGTTCCTTGAACCCTTCTCAAGTGTTATTCTTATGAATTTTTTCCCCTTCAACCCTAATCTGCCTTATTCATCGAATGCTATAAATTGTCACTTTCTACTATTTTAAAACTCCGGTATAGTGACTGGTGAATTTTCGGAATACCTTATAGAAATATTAGAACTGGCATCAAATAGTATTTAAGTAGTAATTTGACTGACTTAATTTTATGATTTAATTCCATGTTTGTACTTAAAATCTCTTCAGTAGGTATGATACATTTTAATTATAGAGAAACCACAGTTAGCTTTCTATTGATGACAATGAAAATTTGTGGATCTACTAAAATATCTACCTACTTGTAGATACTTATATCAAAAACATTAACTGTGCTGTTTCAATAATTATCAAAATGATAAACTCTTATACATTGTTAGAAAAATAAATTTCAAATTTGAAATTTAGCATCATTGTTACACTTTCTTAGTTAATAAAAAATGTAGTAGAAAATAATATTGCTTTATGCGTATTGGTAATAAATTTTGGAATATAAAATTCCAAATTATAATAAATTAAAATTGATGACGACACCAGATTTTTGTGGATGACTTTTTTATATTTTATTGATCTTAATAAATCCCTATTTTCATATTCCCAATTCTCAGTGCTCCCGAGATTGCCCCTAGCATTAGGGACTCACAAATTACATTTCTGCTGTCAAACGCAGGTTGCAAACCTTAGAATGTTTTATAACTTTTGTCACAGCTCTTTTATTTCAGTAGCCACTTTCCGTCCGGTAATGTCTTTTTCACCGAAATAAATAACGTATTTACTTACGAAGTGATATTTACACAAAATTGATCTTGAAACTAGGTAGAATATTTATTTATTATTTATTTGTTACTTTAACTCACTAAGTACAAAAAGGCTAATATTATTAACATTATATGTCGTATTATACAAGATGATTTTAAATTCATTGACTAATTAATTTATTCAAATATGTGTTTGAAAGTATAAAATACTTTGCAATCTTACTGACTATTATCTTATTCCTATTCCGGGTGTGTCAAGCTTAAGTAGACAAATATAAAAGTTTATTTCAGATTGACAAACTAATAAAAAGACCTTATGATGGGAACTTTTTTTTATAAAGGATGTTGAAGCTGAAATAAAACTTTTTCTAAATTTTATCTGAAGACATCTACCTGACCTAGCATGATGCAATTAGGGCTAATAATTTCTAATTAAAGTTAAAAATAAGGTCCTCTGTCAGTAAGAATAAAAAAATTCAACTGTTTTCTGAGTTCTGTCACAACTCTCATAATGGTATTTTATAACAGTAATAATATAAAATACTTCAATTAAATGAATTTAACTAGAAATATTCGGTCCGCAAAAAGAATTTATGATTTTTTTTAACCATAAATACAATTTTAAATAGAATGTTTTAATTAAACTGTCAAAAATCATTGATCTAGAAATTTTGCAGTTTACTATGAATATTTAAAAATATTTTATATACATATAATAATAATAATAGTAAAAATAATAATATATCTACCCCTCATTCTAATCACGAGGATTAGCCTAGAAGTCGAAGACTTGTGCGGGAGAGGGGGCGGCATATTATTATTAAGCAGGCCGCATTTGCGCCCAGAAACGACTTACGTTGGTAGGCCCTAACCACCATTCAGTGCAGGAATGAGGGAAACCTGGAAAACCTCATTAATTAGGGAGGTAGTCTAATGTCAACCGGTATCAATCTCTCACATTGACCCAAGCCAACATTCTTCCACCCTACCATACCCGCAGAGAGGATGCCAATATCTCCACTAATATAGCTTAAATACGGTCTTCCAGCTGCAGGGGTCGAACCCACAGCGATCTAGTCACCTCGATTCAAGTACTGATTCCTTAAATCGCGCGACCACTGACCGATAAAATGTATATGCATACGAGCACAGGTACTATCGTTTGCAATAATAATGACACTCATTAAAATGAATTTTGCGATTTGTTTAGAACTTCTGATGTATTTGTAATGAAATATACTTCACATTTTTAATATTAGTTGTTTCTCTCACCGATAGAGATTTAATGA
Source organism: Monochamus saltuarius (assembly GCA_025584915.1). NCBI lineage: Eukaryota > Metazoa > Arthropoda > Insecta > Coleoptera > Cerambycidae > Monochamus > Monochamus saltuarius. The sequence continues at coordinate 24,825,446 of CM046726.1, read as the reverse complement.
AATTTCTACTCAGAGTTCAAAAACTGTTTTAAGAGAGTGTCATAAAAAGCCTAGTCCAGACTGTAAACAAATATTTCGGAACATTGTTGAACATGTTCCCAAATAGTTTATAAACAATTCCGAAACTTTGTTCCGGAACAGTTCCGAAACAATGTTCCGCGTCCAAATTTTCCAATCAGTGTTTCTCCAGTTTTGAACATGTCGAGTGAGGCTATTGCAGGAATTTGTGCTCCCAATTTATTTATTTTACTTAACAGGCAAAGGAATAGAATAAAGAAAAGAAGGTGGTGGATATGAAGGCACCAGTTATAGCAATGACCTTATGAGGGACCTAAAATTGGAAGATGGGGCAGGTTTCAGAAATTTTACTAGGATGTCCCCAAGTGATTTTGAAGAATTGTTAGTTATGATTGGAGGGAAAATATCCCGAAAAAATACTACATTTAGACAATCAATTCCAGAGTCGATTAGGCTAGTTGTCACAGTTCGGTTTCTTGCCAGCGGCGATTCCTATACAAGTCTTACGTACACATTCAAAATATCTAAGCAATCTATATCAGAAATTGTTCCTGAAGTGTATGAGGCCCTCATAACTTCATTAAATCAATATTGCAGTTGTAAGTGTAAACAAATGAAGTAAGTAAACAACGGAACACGTCCAGACTTGTCGCAACTTGTTCAATGTTCCCGTGTTTTCCATCTCCAACGGGAAACAAGGAACAAGGCTGATTTTGTTTCGCAACATTTCTGAACAGTTCCGAAACAAGTCATAAACAAATTTGAGCTGTTCAAGAACATCGGGAACATTGTTCCTGTACACTGTTCCGAAACATTTGTTTACAGTCTGGACTAGGCTTAATACCTATCCACAAAACTTCAGTTTTACTTGAAGTGAATGATACATTTATGGGCACTACAAATTGCCGATTTTCTCCAAAACGGAGCATTTTAACAATAAATTACAGAAGAGATAAAAAGATCAAAAGAGAATTCTACGTTTTATATTTTAAGAAAAAACTGCATAGACGTACTTATAAATAATTGGAGGGGGAACAAGTGTACTGCATCTATCAGTTACCTCTATTCGCCCTTCGATTTTTTTCACCAAAATTACATGATAAGTATGCCGGAATAAGATAAAAGTACTTGCAAAATTTCAAGTGTGTATCTTACAAAACAACGGGATTATTAACAAAAATAATTTTCTAAAATATAACTTTAACACTCTATATATTGAAACAGGGACGCCCAAATAAAAAATGGTATAAGGAAAGTCGCATTATTTTTGTCCAAAGAATTTGTGGTTAATGGTATGGCCTTCTATTTTGGGACACCCTGTATATTATTATTTAAAATTGCATTTGTAGGACACTTTTATTTTTGTAAAGTAGTTCTATAATTATTTTAAATTCATTGAAATGTTTTGAAGTAGTAATAAATCTTAAGAAAAATAAGTCGAAAATGAACAGTTACCTATTCAACTAAATTTTACATATTTTTTCTTAAAAACAGTAGATACTAGAAATTGGAGGCAGTAATCAAATTTCCAAAATACCCAGTGGATTCGAATTTCTGAAGCTTTTAGTGATAGTCATTCCTGCATCGCCACTGATTGACATATTTAGATATATTTGTAATCAAATGAATAAATTCTTTACTTTTAGTTATACAGATTTTTGTACATTAAGTCTTAGAAGTGATAGATACTTGAGAATATGGGGATTTCTCTTATAAAATGTACATAGTGAATATTGATTTTCTCAATAATATAGCTAGTGGCATGCTACTTATTTCTAGAAAATGGATATTTATTTCTACAATTTCTGAGGAAATACTTGTCATTAGTACTAGAAATTGGCAACTTTCGAGATAATAGCTTCATAGTTCCTTGTACAATATTTTAACGTAGTTGGCACCAATAGTAAGTTAAATTTTAACAATTACTTTACAAAATCGAAAAATACTGAGACACATACGACTGATGACTGTTATTTGTTGACAATTAAATTTGAAAGGACGTGATAGGCAACGAAAATATTTGGTAGGATGTCGAAATAGATTACAACCTGAAAATCATGAGCTCCATTTTAAAAACGTTGCATGTTGAAAAATACTCTCCGTAACATTTTACAGCAGAGAAAATTTTATTGCTTGTCGATCTTTCTTCAACATATTCAATGTATAAAAAGACGGCGATACAGGGAAAAGGAACTCTGTATTGGTGTTTATAGATTTCTGTACCTACCTACATAGAAAGGTAGTGTGCCAAATATGGAAAGGATTGCTTTTGTCTATTCTTAGATATAAAGCCATAAACTTTCGATTCATTGAACTTTAACGCTCTGTATGTAAGTTATGGTGCATTTTTAGAGGTATCATGTATTAAGAAAGGTCCCCTAATTTTTCAATGTATAAAAATCTGGACCAGCTGTATAAGTTATTAATCTATCTTCACTCACTAAGTATTTTCGGCTTTATTTTAGAAAAGTTCAAGTTCCTTGAAATCATTCTCTACTCGAAAATAAAGCGTTTCCTATACGTTTCTTTTTTATTATATTGTCCGCCTGAAATTAAATTTTAAATTTGGCCAATTAAGCCTAAAACACCCGGAATAGGATTATAGTCAGTATCATTGCATAGGTATGCTTTTAAATACTCGTATTTGAATAAATTGGTTAATATTGTTGGCGTATGTTTTAGAATCAGAAACGGCAAATTAGATGAATAGAAGATTATTTTTAAGAAATTTTTTCTGAATATATTATATGATGCTATTTTACGCTCAACATTTTAACTATTTAGGTATGCTTTCTTTGAATGATGTGATCGTAAATTTATATGTATACAGAAGCTAAATCAATCTCTAGATATCTATAGGGATAATGAAGCGTTTGGAAGAGAATATTAATTAAGGTAACAAGAACCATTGAAAACAAATACTACTGATATAAATCGACGAATACAAGGTCCTTAGGTAATTAAATGCGATTAATGAACTGGTGCTTAGACAACTAACGAAATAGTATTAAAAAATTCGAATTTCGTGACTTCCTCATTTCAAACTCATTCCTTACAATCCCTTTTATTATTATCATTTTACTAATAATCAATTAATCTGAAATTCCTTCTTTCCCTTAACAATTCATCTCTTAATATTGATTACATATATGCAAGTTTAAAAGAAACCTAAACATTGCATCCATATTTCGGTATAATACGTGTAATATAGCTTTAGCTAATGTATGACCTTTATGTTGCAAAAATATCCACAGATAATTTGTCATAAAGAGGTTATATTTTTATATATCTACTTAAACCTACTAAGGTGGAAAATTCTTGTAACAGGCATTCTATATACAGAATGTGTTGTTTATAATGTAGGTATAACTATTATAAATTAATTATAAATTAAATTATAGGACAGTTTCTTATATCCAAAAGTTGAATCTACGTATTTTCATATAAATTAAACTTTAACTTTAGCAATGAAAAGCTATCCCGAGTACGGTCTTGGATGCAACCAGCAGTTATAGATTATTTGTAGACAGTATACTCAAAATAATAGTAATGGTACACAAGACAAGCACTAAAATGACGAGGCACAAAATGAAATAAAAATTTACCATTGTTACAGAAAAGGTTGTGCCTAATATGGAATATTGAAGCAGTTAAGTTTTTTTGTTTAGAATCTATTTTCTAGAATGGCGTCTGTAGTTACACAAAAAGAAAACCTTAATTCAGCCGTACAAACTTGTCTGTCAGGAGAAATGAGATACCTTAAGGGACAAACAATGTTTGAAATACCCAGAACCACATTACACAAATTTGTAAAATTAGCAAAAACCAATCTAGATACCAGTATAGATGACATTTTAAAAATTGATCTAGGTAGAAAATCGGTGTTTTATGCTAATTTGGAGCAAGAATTTGCATCACACTACCTTGATATGGAGCAAAAATTTTGGCTTAACAAAACGTGATGTAAAGTTAGTTTTCCAGCTAGCAGAGATCCGTGCTGCATCAACTTCCTTCAATGTAGAAAATAAAATTGCAGTTTGAAAATGGTTTCAAAATTGTATAAAGCGATGCAACTTTGATTGGCCATGTTCAAGGGTTTACTAAAGAAAGTGTATCTGAATTTTTTAAATTGTTAGAAGACCTCTTACGCATTATCAGATTTCTAGTCTGATTGGACAAGTTTTTGCAAAAGCTGCAACAATGGAGAAGGCTGTCAACGGTTTGAGAAAAACGGGCATTTTCCCGTTAAACCGTAATAGTTTTCGACAGGAAGACTTTATAGAAGAGACGTTTGTTGAAGGCTATAAACAAGATGTATCTGATAAGAATGTTGCTGACACTTCTGGCATTATAAATAATAAGACCGAATCGCTACAAAACATTTGTCCTCATCCAATATTTGAACGCAAAGAAAGCCTGTCCGCTATTGATCTTCCCAAATAAAAAGCCAAAATTTTAACAATAACTCCAAACAAGGAAGAACTGAGAGTTTCTCTTAAGGCTAAAGCTGGTATATCGAAAGTAGCCCAAATGAAATGACGAATTTTCAAGAAATCTGTCCAAAGGAGGGTTCAGATCAGGCCTGATCTGTTTTATGGCCTCCAAGATCGCCTGATCTGAACGCTCTAGATTTCTTTGTTTGGGGATATTTGAAGACATTAGTGTATGGTACTCCTGTAAATAGCCTGGAAGAGCTACGGATTAATCAAAAGTGTTAAGAAATCCATACTAAGGAGGGTGTTTTCGAAAGAGTTCGAATATTGTTGAGACGAAGATGTCGTGCCTGCTTGGAAATGGGCGGAGTGCACTTTGAACATCTTCTGTAACTTTGTTTTTTGTTTGTGTAAAGCTTCCTTTGTCGGTTTATTCCTAATAAAATAAAATGTTTGAAAAATGAATACTGGTCCATATCTCCGCAACCGTTACCTTGCGGACCCATGTTTATTAAGACTTTTCTGCTTATTTTGGTTTATACTATTACCTCCTGAAATATTTTACACTCTCTTTTAACACCCTGTATTACCAGTATCTCAAGTAACTCAAGACGTATGAAAAACCAGAGCCAATTGGTAGTTTAACTTCACCAATGTATAAAGAAAACAGGTATGAGTAAAACAAAGAAGACAGCCAAATGTAGAAAATTGAAAAAAAAACAAAAACAAAACAAAATCAGATGCAATTCTTCTTCTTCAGAGTTAAATTTGAATTATTCATTTGACGGATATGAATATTTTAGTCATTTAGAGAATCAATGCGTATATTTTTACATATTTATATTTATTTAAATAAAAAGACATTTATTTATATTTTTTTTGTCGCTTTATAACTTCTGAAAATTTCAAAATGCTTTTTGAAGGGAAAAGCAGAGTTTCCAGATACCACAAATTTTTCATAGAAAAATTTATTTGCGATGTTAATATAAGGTAGAAAAAAATGTGTTTTGATTAGGACAACCCGATGTGATGGTACAATTCTAAGCACACCAAATCCTCAATCTCGAGCTTCTTCCAATTTTATGTTATGTTATCAGTAACTCATTGACATACCACTGCACTTAATAATAATTCTAAGATAATTTATATACAAAAGTGCGCTTTGTAAATTTATATGGCAATTAGCTGGAACTGAATGAACCCTTAAGAATAGGTAAAAAATAATGTCTATACCTAAAGCTGTCTATAAAAAAATCACTTTTTGCAGTTAACATCGTCGAATACACTTAATACGTAATATTACTGAAGCTGTTAGAACTACACAATTAACTGAAATATGATTTATTGCAAGCCAAAGCAACTTTAATGGTCATTTCGTGTTTAATAATGTCAACAAAGATTTGTAGAAAGCGTTATTTATTTATTTGCGACAGCTATATTTATGTAAAATGTTGTGTACAACTCCATGACACTTTGTTTTATACTCGTATTTATTGGTTTACAATTTGTTTCAGCATCACTAATGTGCTTGAAATGTATGCACGACACGAAATCTGAGATATACATGAATTGTTTTTATTGTAAGATTATTTTAATAAGTTATTTTAAGGTTTCATCAATCTCGTTCTACCTTATCATAAACTAATATATTACTAGGCATACAAATATTATAGTCGATAACTTAATTAAAACAAACACCAGAAATTCAAATATAAATTTTGTCTTCAATAAACAAAACTATAATGAAAATAAACAAAATACCTTTTGATCTCTGAAAAATTACGGAATTAATGATTCATTGTCAACAGTTCCTTTACATAAAACTTTTTTTTAAATAAATAGTAAATCGTTTTATCTTAAATCTAGTTAATGAAAAATAATTGTGATGTTATTTTTAAAATAAAATATTAAAAAATATGCGATATATAACTACTTATATGTTATACTTATCCAATTTTAAAAATATGTTATAGGTACTTTAATAGGAAAAAGTTATTTCATAAATGAATTTGAAACGAATAGATCTTTTAAAAGTATGTCAAGTGAAAAAATAAATTATAAATATCCTTTTAATGAGCAAACTACTTATATGAAGAAAATAGAAAGAAAACTAAACAAATATTTCTACAGATACTGAGGGTGAGTAGAGTCTTTAGAAGAAAACTTAGCTGTAGGATTTAAAAAGGTGGATGGCAAAAACTTTATAATATTTTAAAATTTAAATTGTAATCTAGTTGTTCAATTACCTAGATACAGAGTGATTATTTTTGTTTAGATTAAGAAATTTATGTTATTATTTATTTATTCATCCAAACATGCAATTATCCTTAGGCAGTAAAAAATAGCATTGTAAAAATTCTAACTCATTTATGAGTGAAATTATTTTATTACTAGAAAGGTGGCAAGTCGGCATTCGCCGACTTGACCTTTCTTGAGTAGGGTTAGTTTTTTTTAAACACCATGTATTTTTTCGATAATTAGTGCGTTAAGAGACCTCCGATGGAAGTTGAGTAAAATAAATTAGTCAGTTCTCTTAATTTTGAGACTTTTTTAACGTTCAACATTTTTCCAACACTTTGTATATAAAACGGTCTTTCGTACATCCGACAACCCATCCGAAGCAAAAAAATAAATTTATTCCATGAATATTGGGAGTTTCAATATTGGTTCAGTTTTCTTAAACACCCTGTATTGTTTTCATTAAAATAGTTTCCATATAGACCATTGTTAAAAGTTTCATCAAAGGAATATTATACTTCCATGAAGCTTTCTAGAGAAAGTTTCATAAAAAAATAAATTCCATAAATTTTGTGGATCTAGAGAATGGTTCTTTATTTTACACCCTGTATTTTTCATAAGCATGTATTCATATACATAATAATACCAAAGTATATATTTTTATAGTTTTTTACAAACTATTGTAAAAGTTTCATCAGAAAGAAGAAAATTTTAAATCCACAAATATTCAGGATTTTTAGGGAACGGTTCGGTTTTTTTAAACCCCCTGTATTTTTTCATTAATATAGATTTTTACAAATTATTGTATAAAGTTTAATAAAAAATTATTTTCAAATTCCATGAATTTTGAGGATTTTTTAGTGAATGGTTCGTTATTTTTAAACACTGTATTTCTTAATTAGTATATTTTTCCTACAGAACATTGTATAAAATTTCATCAAACAGAATTTTTTAATTCCAAGAATTTTGAAAATTTTTAGAGAATGGTTCGTTATTTTTAAACACTCTGTATTTTTTAATTAGTATATTTTTCCTACAGAACATTGTATAAAGTTTCATCAAAAAGAATTTTTTAATTCCATGAATTTTGAAAATTTTAGAGAATGGTTCGTTATTATTAAACACTCTGTATTTGCTTCGATAGTGAGTGTCATAATAAATCCTTGATGGAAGTTTAATAAATAAAAAAAATTTTTCCATGAATTTTGGGAGTTTCAATATTTGTTCAGTTTTCTTAAACACCCAGTAGTTTTTTAATTAGTATATATTTCTTAGAGACCATCGTGAAAAGGTTAATAAAAATATTCAATGAATTATTGTGGGGATTCTTAGAGTATGGTTTGGTTTCGTTAAGCACCCTGTATATTTTCATTAGTATAATATTTTTACAATCGTGAAAAGTTTCATAAAAAATAAATTCCATAAATTTTGTGGATCTAGAGAATGGTTCTTTATTTTACACCCTGTATTTTTCATAAGTATGTATTCATATACATAATAATACCAAAGTATATATTTTTATAGTTTTTTACAAACTATTGTAAAAGTTTCATCAGAAAGAAAAAAAAAATGTTTAATCCACAAATGTTCAGGATTTTAAGGGAATGGTTCGGATTTTTTAAACACCCCGTATTTTTGTCGATAATTAGTGCGGTAAGAGTCCCCCGACGGAAGTTTCGTACCAAAAAAATGTTCAGTTCCCTTAATTTTGACATTTTTTTAACGTTTCACATTTTTCCAACACTTTGTATTTAAGACGGGCCTACGAACGTCACAGAACCCCTCCGAAGCGAAAAAACCGAAAATTTCCTCGAATCTGTAATTTTTATTTTTTTCTCGTCAATTTTTATCGTAACACCCCGTACATCGAGCTTTTTTGAGTCGCACTGTATATAAGCGAAGCGACTTGAAGTCTGCCATATTGTCTAGCTCACTGATACCACCTATTCATTCTATTTATGCAAAGTTCAATGCAAATAGCAATAGCGGATGGAAATATTTGACAGCTGTTCTATGGCTTCCGTCATTTTGACCCCGTCTTGGTCTGCCATATTGTCTAGCTCACTGATACCACCTATTCATTCTATTTATGCAAAGTTCAATGCAAATAGCAATAGCGGATGGAAATATTTGACAGCTGTTCTATGGCTTCCGTCATTTTGACCCCGTCTTGCTTAGAATTTTCGCAAATTTCGATACGAAAACGAATTCAAAACCAAACGCTCGCATAACACAACGTATCTAGCGAACGTTCCTAAGTTTTATCGGGAGCTGTCACAGGCCGTGCACCGTCCTGGTAGCCGTTTGACGTTTAGGACGGCCGGCGGCCGAGCGAATGCGAATACCGCCGAACGTGTAATTGAGTAAAACTTTCGTTATTTTCACTATAAAATCGAATTTTAAACTCAAACCTGAGGCACGCGACACATCGTAGAAGGTTCAAAGTTTACGTTTCGACATGGCTTTGTGGAAACGAATGCGGGAAAATACGAAAATATCGAATCCGAAATAGTTGGACGTCTACCCATATCTGACTGACGTTTCTCGAATTCCCGGCTATATCTATCTCTTTTTTTCGCGACCTCCGTGCGAAAATGGAAAACTGGCGGCCGCGGACCTCCGGAAAACGCAAAATTCGCCCCGAAAAAGGTAAAGAGAAATCACCAAAATACGCCCACCGGACAACCGAAGGACTGAACTCGGCTTCGCGCACCTGAGCCGCGCGGCTCGCCTCAAAAGCCTTAGGTAATGCAAAACGCCACTTTTTCGCGAGAGAGAAAAACAACGGATTTTAATATATAAGAACTAGAAAGGTGGCAAGTCGGCATTCGCCGACTTGACCTTTCTTGAGTAGGGTTAGTTTTTAAACACCATGTATTTTTCGATAATTAGTGCGTTAAGAGACCCTGATGGAAGTTGAGTAAAATAAATTAGTCAGTTCTCTTAATTTTGAGATTTTTACCGTTCAACATTTTTCCAACACTTTGTATATAAAACGGTCTTTCGTACATCCGACAACCCATCCGAAGCAAAACAAATAATTTTATTCCATGAATTTTGGGAGTTTCAATATTGGTTCAGTTTTCTTAAACACCCTGTATTGTTTTCATTAAAATAGTTTCCATATAGACCATTGTTAAACGTTTCATCAAAGGAATATTATACTTCCATGAAGGTTTCTAGGAAAGGTCGGTTTTAAACACCCAGTAGTTTTTTAATTAGTATAGTTTTCTTACAGACTGTTGTGAAAAGTTTCATTAGAAAATATTCCATGAATTGTGAGGATTTTTAGAGAATGGTTTGGTTTTGTTAAACACCCTGTATTTTTCATCGGTATAATTTTTTACAATCGTGAAAAGTTTCATAAAAAAAAATAAATTCCATAAATTTTGTGGATCTAGAGAATGGATCTATATATTACACCCTGTATTTTTTCATACGTATGTATTTATATACATAATAAAACCTAAGTATATATTTTTATAGTTTTTGACAAACTAATGTAAAAGTTTCATCAGAAAGCAAAAAAATTTAAATCCACGAATTTTCAGGATTTTTAGGAACAGTTCGGTTTTTAAACACCCGTATTTGTTCAATAGTATATTCTTCCTACAGAACATTGTAAAAAGTTTCATCAAAAGAATTTTTAATTCCATGAATTTTGTTGATTTTTAGAGAATGGTTCGGGTTTTTAAATCCTCTGTATTTCTTAATTAGGATATTTTTCCTATAGAACATTGTATAAAGTTTCATCAAAAGAATTTTTAATTCCATGAATTTTGAGGAATTTTAGAGAATGGTTCGTTATTTTTAAACACTCTGTATTTTTAATTAGTATATTTTTCCTACAGAACATTGTATAAAGTTTCATCAAAAGAATTATTTAATTCCATGAATTTTGAGGATTTTTAGAGAATGGTTCGTTATTATTAAACACTCTGTATTTGCTTCGTTAATGAGTGTCATAATAAATCCTTGATGGAAGTTTAATAAATAAAAAAAGATTTCCATGAATTTTGGGAGTTTCAATATTGGTTCAGTTTTCTTAAACACCCAGAATTTTTAAATTAGTATAGATTTCTAAAAGACCATTGTGAAAAGTTTCATAAAAAAATATTCAATGAATTATTGTGGGGATTCTTAGAGTATGGTTTGGTTTCGTTAAGAACCCTGTATTTTTTAATTAGTATAATTTTTTATAATCGTGAAAAGTGTAATAAAAAAAATTAAATTACATAAAGTTTGTGGCTGTAGAGAATGGTTATTTATTTTACACCCTGTATTTTTTCATAAGTATGTATTCATATACATAATAATACCAAAGTATATATTTTTTTATAGTTTTTTTACAAACTATTGTAAAGTTTCATCAGAAAGCAAAAAAAAAAAATTTAAATCCACGAATGTTTAGGATTTTTAGGGAACGGTTCGGTTTTTTGAAACCTCCTGTATTTTTTCATTAGTATAGATGTTTTAAAACTATTGTACAAAGTTTCATCAAAATGAATTTTCTAATTCCATGAACTTTGAGGAATTTTAGAGAATGGTTCGTTATTTTTAAACACTCTGTATTTCTTAATTAGTATTTTTCCTACAGAACATTGTATAAAATTTCATCAAATAGAATTTTTAATTCCATGAATTTTGTTGATTTTTAGGAAATGGTTAGGTTTTTTAAACCTCCTGTATTTTTCATTAGTATAGATTTTTACAAACCATTGTATAAGGTTTTATCAAAAATAATTTTTAATTCCATGAGTTTTGTTGATTTTTAGGAAATGGTTAGGTTTTTAAACCTCTGTATTTCTTAATTAGTATATTTTTCCTACAGAACATTGTATAAAGTTTCATCAAAAGAATTTTTAATTCCATGAATTTTGAGGATTTTTAGAGAATGGTTCGTTATTATTAAACACTCTGTATTTGCTGTTAGTGAGTGTCATAATAAATCCTTGATGGAAGTTTAATAAATAAAAAATTTCCATGAATTTTGGGAGTTTCAATATTGGTTCAGTTTTTTAAACACCCAGTAGTTTTTTAATTAGTATACATAGTTTTCTTACAGACCATTGTGAAAAGTTTCATGAAAAATATTCAATGAATTATTGTGAGGATTCTTAGAGTATGGTTTGGTTTCGTTAAGCACCCTGTATTTTCTCATTAGTATGATTTTTTTACAATCGTCAAAAGTTTCATAAAAAATAAAATCCATAAATTTTGTGGATGTAGAGAATGGTTTTTATTTTACACCCTGTATTTTTCATAAGTATGTATTCATATACATAATAATACCAAAGTATATATTTTTACAGTTTTTCTACAAACTATTGTAAAAGTTTCATCAGAAAGCAAAAAAATTTTAAATCCACGAATGTCCAGGATTTTAGGAACGTTCTGAATTTTTAAACACCCCGTATTTTTTCGATAATTAGTGCGGTAAGAGTCCCCCGACGGAAGTTTCGTACCAAAAATTTTCAGTTCCTTAATTTTTACATTTTTTAACGTTCGACATTTTTCCAACACTTTGTATATAAAACGGTCCTACGCACGTCAGAGAACCCTCCGAAGCGAAAGAACCGAAAATTTCCTCGAATCTGTAATTTTTATTTTTTCTCGTCAATTTTTATCGTAACACGTACATCGAGCTTTTGAGTCGCACTGTATATAAGCGAAGCGACTTGAAGTGTGCCATATTGTCTAGCTCACTGATACCACCTATTCATTTTATTTATGCAAAGTTCAATGCAAATAGCAATAGCGGATGGAAATATTTGACAGCTGTTCTATGGCTTCCGTCATTTTGACCACGTCTTGGTCTGCCATATTGTCTAGCTCACTGATACCACCTACCCATTCGTTCTATTTATGCAAAGTTCAATGCAAATAGCAATAGCGGATGGAAATATTTGACAGCTGTTCTATGGCTTACGTCATTTTGACCCCGTCTTGCTTAGGATTTTCGCAAATTTCGATACAAAAACGAATTCAAAACCAAACGCTCGCATAACACAACGTATCTAGAGACTTCAGATTTACCGTTTTCGGCCTTTGGGAAATTTAGCGAAATTTTCTGCAATTTATTCGAAATGTCACCGCGCACTCGCCATTTGACGTCGCAAATTTTCGCAATTTTTACTATAAAATCGAATTTTAAAACAGATCTGAGGCACACGACACATTGTAGAAGGTTCAAAGTTTACGTTTCGATATGGCTTTATGGAAATAAAGGGGTACTTACTTTGCAAAATGTAACGTTTTGAAGGTTTTGTGAGGACCCGCCATATTGCCAGGCTCTTCTCCACGTCGCGGTTCGGTATTACGCAAAATTCGATACAAATTCGAATTCAAAACCCAGCGCTCGCATAACAGAAAGGATCTAGAGACTTTAAATTTACCTTTTCCGGCCTTGGCGGGTCTCAGATCTGCCCGTTTAGCGAACGTTCCTACGTTTTATCCGGAGCTGTCACCGGCCGTGCACCGTCCGGCTAGCCGTTTGACGTTTCGGACGGCCGAGCGAAGGCGAATGCAGCCGAACGTGTAATTGACCAAAACTTTCGCTATTTTTCCTATAAAATCGAATTTTAAACCTAAATCTGAGGCACGCGACACATTGTAGAAGGTTCAAAGTTTACGTTTCGACATGGCTTTGTTGAAATGAATGCGGGAAAATACGAAAATATCGAATCGGAAATAGTTTGACGTCTACCCATATCCGACTGACGTTTCTCCGATTCCCGGGCGATAAGCTCCGCCTCCGCTATATCCATCTCGCTCGCCGAGAACGGCCGGCGAGGACCCTCCAGAAAACGGAAAATTTACCTAGAAAAACGCGAAAAACGGCCCGCCGAGCGCCTCGTCGCGACGGAGAAAGGACCAAATAAAGAGACTCGCCCGCGGCCGCGTCCCCGACGGGCTCGCCGGAAAAACGTCGCGCGGAGCGAAACCGGCCTCCGGGCGGCTTCCGGACTTCCGATAAGGGGCGTTTTTTTCGACTTTTGTCTCGTTTCCTCGCGAAAATGGAAAACCGGCGGCCGCGGACCTCCGGAAAAACGCAAAATTCGCCACGAAAAAGGTAAAAAGAACCAACCAAAATACGCCTAAGCGACAACCCCGGGACCGAAGGGCGCTTCGCGCCCTTCGGCTCGCCGCCGCGCGGCTCGCGAAAAAAGCCTTTGGTAATGCAAAACGCCACTTTTCCGCACCCCCGGTGGGAGCGAGAGGCAATCGCGTATTTTAATATATTAGAACTAGAAAGGTGGCAAGTCGGCATTCGCCGACTTGACCTTTCTTGAGTAGGGTTAGTTTTTTTTAAACACCATGTATTTTTTCGATAATTAGTGCGTTAAGAGACCTCCGATGGAAGTTGAGTAAAATAAATTAGTCAGTTCTCTTAATTTTGAGACTTTTTTAACGTTCAACATTTTTCCAACACTTTGTATATAAAACGGTCTTTCGTACATCCGACAACCCATCCGAAGCAAAAAAATAAATTTATTCCATGAATATTGGGAGTTTCAATATTGGTTCAGTTTTCTTAAACACCCTGTATTGTTTTCATTAAAATAGTTTCCATATAGACCATTGTTAAAAGTTTCATCAAAGGAATATTATACTTCCATGAAGCTTTCTAGAGAACGGTCGGTTTTTAAACACCCAGTAGTTTTTAATTAGTATAGTTTTCTTACAGACCGTTGTGAAAAGTTTCATTAGAAAATAGTCCATGAATTGTGAGGATATTTAAAGAATGGTTTGGTTTTGTTAAACACCCCGTATTTTTCATCGGTATAATTTTTACAATCGTGAAAAGTTTCATAAAAAAATTAAATTCCATAAATTTTGTGGATCTAGAGAATTGGTCTTTATTTTACACACTGTATTTTTCATAAGTATGTATTTATATAGCTACATAATAATACCTAAATATGTATTTTTATAGTTTTTTACAAACTATCTTAAAAGTTTCATCAAAAACCAAAAAGAGTTTTTAATTTCAAGTTTTTAGAATTTTTAAAATGATTCGATTCTCTTAAACACCCTGTATTGTTATCATGAAAATAGTTTCCATATATACACTTGTTAAAAGTTTCATCAAGAGAATATTATCCTTCCATGAAGGTTTATAGAAAATGGTTCATTTTTTTTAAACACCCAGTAGTCTTTTAATTAGTATAGTTTTCTTACAGACCATTGTGTTCATAAGAAAATATTCTATGAATTGTGAGGATTAGAGAATGGTTTGGTTTTTGCTAAACACCCTGTATTTTTCATTAGTATAATTTTTTACAATCATGAAAAGTTTCATAAAAAAAATAAATTCCATAAATTTTGTGGATCTAGAGAATGGTTCTTTATATTACACCCATTTAGCCCATTTAGCGAAATTTTCTGCGATTTATTCGGAAATGTCACCGGGCACTCGCCATTTGACGTTTCTGTAGTCGACGCAAATTTTTGCAATTTTCACTATAAAATCGAATTTTAAACCTAAACCTGAGGCACACGACACATTGTAGAAGGTTCAAAGTGTACGTTTCGATATGGCTTTATGGAAATAAAGGGGTACTTACTTTTCAGAATGTAATCGTTTTGAAGGTTTTGTGAGGACCCGCCATATTGCTAGGCTCTTCTCCCCGTCTCGGTTTGGATTTAAGCAAATTTTTATGGAAAAACGAACTCGAAATCCAGGGCTCGCATAACGGAAAGTATCTAGAGACTTTAAACATACCTTTTCTGGCATTCCATAAATTTTGTGGATCTAGAGAATGGATCTATATATTACACCCTGTATTTTTTCATACGTATGTATTTATATACATAATAAAACCTAAGTATATATTTTTATAGTTTATTGACAAACTAATGTAAAATGTTTCATCAGAAAGCAAAAAAAAAATTTTAAATCCACGAATTTTCAGGATTTTTAGGGAACAGTTCGGTTTTAAACACCCCGTATTTGTTCAATAGTATATTTTTCCTACAGAACATTGTAAAAGTTTCATCAAAAGAATTTTTAATTCCATGAATTTTGTTGATTTTAGAGAATGGTTCGGTTTTTTTAAACCTCCTGTATTTTTCATTAGTATAGTTTTTAACAAACTAATGTGAAATGTTTCATCAAAAGAATTTTTAACTCCATGAATTTTGAGGATTTTTAGAGAATGGTTCGTTATTTTTAAATCGTCTGTATTTCTTTATTGCGATATTTTTCCTACAGAACATTGTATAAAATTTCATCAAAAGAATTTTTAATTCAATGATTTTGAAAATTTTCCATGAATTTTGGGAGTTTCAATATTGGTTCAGTTTTTAAACTCCCAGTAGTTCTTTAATTAGTATAGTTTTCTTACAGACCATTGTGAAAAGTTTCATAAAAAATAACTTCCATAAATTTCTAGATTTCTAGAGAATGGTTCTTTATTTTACACCCTGTATTTTTCATAAGTATGTATTCATACATAATAATACCTAAGTATATATTTTTATAGTTTTTTACAAACTATTGTAAAGTTTCATCAGAGAGCAAAAAAATTTTAATCCACAAATGTTCAGGATTTTTAGGGAACGGTTTGGTTTTTTTAAACCCCTGTATTTTTCATTAATATAGATTTTTACAAAGTATTGTATAAAGTTTCATCAAAAGAATTTTCAAATTCCATGAATTTTGAGGACTTTTTGATTATGGTTCGTTATTTTTAAACACTATGTTTTTATTAATTAGTCTATTTTTCCTACAGAACATTGTATAAAATTTTATCAAACAGAATTTTTTATTTCCAAGAATTTTGAAAATTTTTAGTGAATGGTTCGTTATTTTTAAACACTCTGTATTTCTTAATTAGTATATTTTTCCTACAGAACATTGTATAAAGTTTCATTAAAAAGAATTTTTAATTCCATGAATTTTGAAAATTTTTAGAGAATGGTTCGTTATTATTAAACACTCTGTATTTGCTTGATAGTGAGTGTCATAATAAATTCTTGATGGAAGTTTAATAAAAAAAAATTTTCCATGAATTTTGGGAGTTTCAATATTTGTTCAGTTTTCTTAAACACCCAGTAGTTTTTAATTAGTATATATTTCTTAGAGACCATCGTGAAAAGGTTAATAAAAATATTCAATGAATTATTGTGGGGATTCTTAGAGTATGGTTTGGTTTCGTTAAGCACCCTGTATATTTTCATTAGTATAATATTTTTACAATCGTGAAAAGTTTCATAAAAAAAATAAATTCCATAAATTTTGTGGATCTAGAGAATGGTTCTTTATTTTACACCCTGTATTTTTCATAAGTAATAGTTTTATAGTTTTTTACAAACTATTGTAAAAAGTTTCATCAGAAAGAAAAAATTTTAATCCACAAATGTTCAGGATTTTTAGGGAATGGTTCGGATTTTTAAACACTGTATTTTTGTCGATAATTAGTGCGGTAAGAGTCCCGCGACGGAAGTTTCGTACCAAAAAATGTTCAGTTCCTTAATTTTGACATTTTTTAACGTTTCACATTTTTCCAACACTTTGTATTTAAGACGGGCCTACGAACGTCACAGAACCCCTCGAAGCGAAAAACCGAAAATTTCCTCGAATCTGTAATTTTTATTTTTTCTCGTCAATTTTTATCGTAACACCCGTACATCGAGCTTTTTGAGTCGCACTGTATATAAGCGAAGCGACTTGAAGTCTGCCATATTGTCTAGCTCACTGATACCACCTATTCATTCTATTTATGCAAAGTTCAATGCAAATAGCAATAGCGGATGGAAATATTTGACAGCTGTTCTATGGCTTCCGTCATTTTGACCCCGTCTTGGTCTGCCATATTGTCTAGCTCACTGATACCACCTATTCATTCTATTTATGCAAAGTTCAATGCAAATAGCAATAGCGGATGGAAATATTTGACAGCTGTTCTATGGCTTCCGTCATTTTGACCCCGTCTTGGTTAGGATTTTCGCAAATTTCGATACAAAACGAATTCAAAACCCGGCGCTCGCCTTACACAACGTATCTAGAGACTTCAAATTTACTGTTTTCGGCCTTTGGGGCTCCGGTCGCCCCATTTAGCGAAATTTTCTGCGATTTATTCGGAAATGTCACCGCGCACTCGCCATTTGACGTTTCTGTAGTCGACGAACATTTTTGCTATTTTCACTATAAAATCGAATTTTAAACCTAAACCTGAGGCACACGACACATTGTAGAAGGTTCAAAGTGTACGTTTCGATATGGCTTTATGGAAATAAAGGGGTACTTACTTTTCAGAATGTAATCGTTTAGAAGGTTTTGTGAGGACCCGCCATATTGCTAGGCTCTTCTCCCCGTCTCGGTTTGGATTTAAGCAAATTTTTATGGAAAAACGAACTCGAAATCCAGGGCTCGCATAACGGAAAGTATCTAGAGACTTTAAACATACCTTTTCTGGCATTGGCGGCCCTCCGATCGACCCTTTTAGCGAACGTTCCTAAGTTTTATCGGGAGCTGTCACAGGCCGTGCACCGTCCTGGTAGCCGTTTGACGTTTAGGACGGCCGGCGGCCGAGCGAATGCGAATACCGCCGAACGTGTAATTGAGTAAAACTTTCGTTATTTTCACTATAAAATCGAATTTTAAACTCAAACCTGAGGCACGCGACACATCGTAGAAGCTTCAAAGTTTACGTTTCGACATGGCTTTGTGGAAACGAATGCGGGAAAATACGAAAATATCGAATCCGAAATAGTTGGACGTCTATCCATATCTGACTGACGTTTCTCGAATTCCCGGCTATATCTATCTCTTTTTTTCGCGACATCCGCGCGAAAATGGAAAACTGGCGGCCGCGGACCTCCGGAAAAACGCAAAATTCGCCCCGAAAAAGGTAAAGAGAAATCACCAAAATACGCCCACCGGACAACCGAAGGACCGAACTCGGCTTCGCGCACCCGGGCTCGCCGCGGCGCGGCTCGCCGCAAAAGCCGTAGGTAATGCAAAACGCCACATTTTCGCGAGAGAAAAAACAACGGATTTTAATATATAAGAACTAGAAAGGTGGCAAGTCGGCATTCGCCGACTTGACCTTTCTTGAGTAGGGTTAGTTTTTTTAAACACCATGTATTTTTTCGATAATTAGTGCGTTAAGAGACCCCCGATGGAAGTTGAGTAAAATAAATTAGTCAGTTCTCTTAATTTTGAGATTTTTACCGTTCAACATTTTTCCAACACTTTGTATATAAAACGGTCTTTCGTACATCCGACAACCCATCCGAAGCAAAACAAATAATTTTATTCCATGAATTTTGGGAGTTTCAATATTGGTTCAGTTTTCTTAAACACCCTGTATTGTTTTCATTAAAATAGTTTCCATATAGACCATTGTTAAACGTTTCATCAAAGGAATATTATACTTCCATGAAGGTTTCTAGAGAAAGGTCGGTTTTTAAACACCCAGTAGTTTTTAATTAGTATAGTTTTCTTACAGACCGTTGTGAAAAGTTTCATTAGAAAATATTCCATGAATTGTGAGGATTTTTAGAGAATGGTTTGGTTTTGTTAAACACCCCGTACTTTTTCATCGGTATAATTTTTACAATCGTGAAAAGTTTCATAAAAAATTAATTCCATAAATTTTGTGGATCTAGAGAATGGATCTATATATTACATCCTGTATTTTTCATACGTATGTATTTATATACATAATAAAACCTAAGTATATATTTTTATAGTTTTTGACAAACTAATGTAAAAAGTTTCATCAGAAAGCGAAAAAAATTTTAAATCCACGAATTTTCAGGATTTTTAGGAACAGTTCGGTTTTTTAAACACCCCGTATTTGTTCAATAGTATATTCTTCCTGCAGAACATTGTAAAAAGTTTCATCAAAAAGAATTTTTTAATTCCATGAATTTTGTTGATTTTTAGAGAATGGTTCGGTTTTTTTAAATCCTCTGTATTTCTTAATTAGGATATTTTTCCTATAGAACATTGTATAAAGTTTCATCAAAAAGAATTTTTTAATTCCATGAATTTTGAGGAATTTTAGAGAATGGTTCGTTATTATTAAACACTCTGTA
Organism: Monochamus saltuarius; assembly: GCA_025584915.1. Taxonomy (NCBI): domain Eukaryota; kingdom Metazoa; phylum Arthropoda; class Insecta; order Coleoptera; family Cerambycidae; genus Monochamus; species Monochamus saltuarius. The sequence goes on along the minus strand of CM046726.1, from coordinate 24,805,710 downwards.
TTTGCTTCGTTAATGAGTGTCATAATAAATCCTTGATGGAAGTTTAATAAATAAAAAAAAATTTCCATGAATTTTGGGAGTTTCAATATTGGTTCAGTTTTCTTAAACTCCCAGAATTTTTTTAATTAGTATATTTTTATTACAGACCATTGTGAAAAGTTTCATAAAAATATTCATTGATTTATTGTGGGGTTTCTTAGAGTATGTTTTGGTTTTGTTAAGCTCCCTGTATTTTTTGATTAGTATAATTTTTTAAATCGTGAAAAGTTTAATAAAAATAATTAAATTCCATAAATTTTGTGGCTGTAGAGAATGGTTCTTTATTTTACACCCTGTATTTTTCATAAGTATGTATTCATATACATAATAATACCAAAGTATATATTTTTATAGTTTTTTACAAACTATTGTAAAAAGTTTCATCAGAAAGCAAAAAAATTTAAATCCACGAATGTTTAGGATTTTTAGGGAACGGTTGTTTTGAAACCTCCTGTATTTTTCATTAGTATAGATGTTTTAAAACTATTGTACAAAGTTTCATCAAAATGAATTTTCTAATTCCATGAACTTTGAGGAATTTTAGAGAATGGTTCGTTATTTTTAAACACTCTGTATTTCCTAATTAGTATATTTTTCCTACAGAACATTGTATAAAATTTCATCAAATAGAATTTTTTAATTCCATGAATTTTGTTGATTTTTAGGAAATGGTTAGGTTTTTAAACCTCCTGTATTTTTCATTAGTATAGATTTTTACAAACCATTGTATAAGGTTTTATCAAAATAATTTTTAATTCCATGAGTTTTGTTGATTTTTAGGAAATGGTTAGGTTTTTTAAACCTCTGTATTTCTTAATTAGTATATTTTTCCTACAGAACATTGTATAAAGTTTCATCGAAAAGAATTTTATAATTCCAAGAATTTTGAGGATTTTAAGAGAATGGTTCGTTATTATTAAACACTCTGTATTTGCTTCGTGAGTGAGTCATAATAAATCCTTGATGGAAGTTTAATAAATAAAAAATTTCCATGAATTTTGGGAGTTTCAATATTGTTTCAGTTTTTTTAAACACCCAGTAGTTTTTTAATTAGTATACATAGTTTTCTTACAGACCATTGTGAAAAGTTTCATTAAAAAATATTCAATGAATTATTTTGAGGATTATTAGATTATTGTTTTTTTTCTTTAAGCACCCTGTATTTTCTCATTAGTATTATTTTTTTACAATCTTAAAAAGTTTCATAAAAAAAATAAAATCCATAAATTTTGTGGATGTAGATAATGGTTTTTTATTTTACACTCTGTATTTTTTCTTAAGTATGTATTCATATACATAATAATAAAAAATTATATATTTTTACAGTTTTTCTACAAACTATTGTAAAAGTTTCATCAGAAAGCAAAAAAATTTTAAATCCACGAATGTCCAGGATTTTTAGGGAACGGTTCGAATTTTTAAACATCCCGTATTTTTTCGATAATTAGTGCGGTAAGAGTCCCCGACGGAAGTTTCGTACCAAAAAATTTTCAGTTCCCTTAATTTTTACATTTTTTAACGTTCGACATTTTTCCAACACTTTGTATATAAAACGGTCCTACGCACGTCAGAGAACCCTCCGAAGCGAAAGAACCGAAAATTTCCTCGAATCTGTAATTTTTATTTTTTCTCGTCAATTTTTATCGTAACACCCCGTACATCGAGCTTTTTGAGTCGCACTGTATATAAGCGAAGCGACTTGAAGTGTGCCATATTGTCTAGCTCACTGATACCACCTATTCATTCTATTTATGCAAAGTTCAATGCAAATAGCAATAGCGGATGGAAATATTTGACAGCTGTTCTATGGCTTCCGTCATTTTGACCCCGTCTTGGTCTGCCATATTGTCTAGCACACTGATACCACCTACCTATTCATTCTATTTATGCAAAGTTCAATGCAAATAGCAATAGCGGATGGAAATATTTGACAGCTGTTCTATGGCTTACGTCATTTTGACCCCGTCTTGCTTAGGATTTTCGCAAATTTCGATACAAAAACGAATTCAAAACCAAACGCTCGCATAACACAACGTATCTAGAGACTTCAGATTTACCGTTTTCGGCCTTTGGGGGGCTCCGGCTCCACCATTTAGCGAAATTTTCTGCGATTTATTCGGAAATGTCACCGCGCACTCGCCATTTGACGTCGCAAATTTTCGCAATTTTTACTATAAAATCGAATTTTAAAAACAGATCTGAGGCACACGACACATTGTAGAAGGTTCAAAGTTTACGTTTCGATATGGCTTTATGGAAATAAAGGGGTACTTACTTTGCAAAATGTAACATTTTGAAGGTTTTGTGAGGACCCGCCATATTGCCAGGCTCTTCTCCACGTCTCTGTTTGGTATTACGCAGCGCTCGCATAACAGAAAGTATCTAGAGACTTTAAACTTACCGTTTCTGGCTTTTGGGGGGCCTCCCATCGGCCGGTTTAGCGAACGTTCCCAAGTTTTAGCCGGAGCTGTCAACGGCACCGCACCGTCCGGCTAGCCGTTTGACGTTTCGGACGGCCGAGCGAACGCGAATGCCCACGAACGCGTAATTGACCCTAATTTTCGTTATTTTCCCTATAAAATCGAATTTTAAACCTAAATCTGAGGCACGCGACACATAGTAGAAGGTTCAAAGTTTACGTTTCGACATGGCTTTGTGGAAAGGAATGCGGGAAAATACGAAAATATCGAATCGGAAATAGTTTGACGTCTACCCATATCCGACTGACGTTTCTCCGATTCCCGGGCGATAAGCTCCTCCCGCGCTATCTCCATCCCTCTCGCCGAGAACGGCCGGCGAGGACTCTCCGAAAAACGGAAAATTTACCTAGAAAAACGCGGAAAACGGCCCGCCGAGCGCCTCGTCGCGACGGAGAAAGGACCAAATAAGGAGACTCGCCCGCGCCCGCGTCCCCGACGGGCTCGCCCGAAAAACGTCGCGCGGAGCGAAACCGGCCTCCGGGCGGCTTTCGGGCTTCCGATAATGGGCGTGGTTTTCGACTTTTGTCTCGTTTCCTCGCGAAAATCGAAAACCGGCGGCCGCGGACCTCCGGAAAAACGCAAAATTAGCCCCGAAAGAGGTAAAAAGAACCCACCGAAATACGCCTAAGCGACAACCCCGGGACCGAAGGGCGCTTCGCGCCCTTCGGCTCGCCGCTGCGCGGCTCGCCTCAAAAGCCTTTGGTAATGCAAAACCCCACTTTTCTCACCCCCCGGTGGGAGCGAGAAAAAACAACGGATTTTAATATATAAGAATTAAATTTTGAGTAAACTGACTATACAGGGTGAACCTTAAATAAGTACAAATATTTTAACCAGCAGTATAGTTCACTGTGTAGAACACATAATTAATAGATTAATAGATTTGGATCGGTCAGTGGTCGCGCGGTTTAAGGCGTTAGTACTTGAATCGAGTTGACTAGACGGAGTTGGTTCGAGCCCAGCTGCCGGTAGACCGTATATAAGCTATATTCATAGAGCGGATTGGCACCCTCTCTGTGGGTATGGTAGGGTGGAATAATGTTAGCTTGGGTCAATGTGAGTGATTGATGCCGGTTGATATTTGACTACCCCCCTAATTAATGAGGTTTTCCAAGTTTTCCTCATTCCTGCACTGAATAGTGGTTAGGGCCTACCAACGTAAGTCGTTCCTGGGCGCAAATGCGGCCTGCTTAATAATAATATGCCGCCCCCTCTCCCGCACAAGTCTCCGACTTCTGGGCTAATCCCTGTGATTAGAATGAGGGGTAGAGATATTATTATAGTTGTTTTACAAAAAAAATCAGAAATAAAAGAGTGAAATTTTTAAATTTTTCTGTAGAAAACTTGTTGAGGACCGCTGACTTTCATACATTTATGAGTCATAGCGCTTCAGATTGAACGTGTAGTTCACAGTGTTGCCAGTGTTACACAAATGTCTTTGCTTAAACAAATTTTTAAATTTAATATGTTGTGTGAAAATCATAGTTTTTCGTTATTATTCATAAAATAACTTAAGGAAATTGTGTCTTGTGTCTCTTTCTAACAGTGTACAATGGCATTTAACTTGTGAAATGTGGATTACTGATTAAATAGTTAATTTTTTAACAAACAGGTAAGCTTGTGTGCACGTTTATGTATGTTTTGAACATTGGACATAGTAACATCACGTAATATCTTCCTAAATACTTTCCGGTAGTATTTAACTTGCGGAAATTCATTTTTAATCGTTTATAGTAAGGTCAGTTAAGCAGTTAAAATGTATGTTAATATCGCTGCGTATCATACTACATACCCAACTTAACTGAGCTTATGCTTCAAACAAGTATTTTTAAAATAGAATTAACCGTATTACTTTACTATTATGTTAAGGGAAACGTAATATTTATATTGGAGAAGATATGGCAACCTCACAACAAATCATATGGTTCATTAGCTTGGTTAAGCAGCGGTCCTCAAATGTGGGTATTTTAAAAAAAAAATAATATCTCCGTAAATATTAGAAATTTTTAAAAATGGCTTTCACTAGACTGATCTATATGACGAACTACACCAGCAGTTAAAATATTTGTACTTATTTAAGGTTCACCCTGTACATATACATTGAGAACGGGTAAAGAATATTGAGAAGATTTCAGTATTTATATTGATATCTATACATATGACAATAGCTTTATTATATCTTCAAATTCAATTCCTCCCCCATGAGTTGGGTTGGTTGGGTCATATAGGTAATGTCTCACTACAAACCTGCAATCACTCTATTCGCCAAGATTTAGCAATGCGGTCAGTGAACTAGATCTCCTACGGCAACCTTACATTAGGGTTCATCTGCATTAAATCATTTAAAAATTAAAGGATATGGATAAATATTTAGAAAAACACGACAAAAATAGGGACAATGGAGACCTCGGAAAAGGACCATCTCGCCGCCAAAAAAAGCAAAGCGCCTCTGCAGCTATCGACCAACGTGGCAGACTGACTATATTTGGCTAATAAAGGGTTCAAACAATTTTTCTGCAAGATGTCTAGTATGCAAAAAGGATTTTTCAATTAGTCATGGTGGCCTTAGTGATGTCAAACAGCACTCTAATACCAAAGAGCATAGAAGACGCGAAAATGTCGAAATCTTCTCAAGTTTTAACAAAATTTTTTGCAAACAGAGAAAATATTCAAGAAACTATCGATGTTACAGCAGCAGAGCTTGGGCAAATGTACCACTGCGTTAAGCATAGTCAATCTTACAATTCGTTAGATTGTGGGCTCAAACTTTTACCAAAAATTATAAATGATTCTGAACTACTAAAAAATATATTGTCACAGAATTTGCCTCGCTCGCACCCAATTCGACGACTGTGGTATCGCGAAACGCTAGATTGCCCCGATCGCCCCTACGCGATTAGACTTATTTTAAGCAATTTGACCTTGAAAGTTGCTAACCTCCCTCCCCTTTTCAACTGATGTAATAAAAAAAATAATGTGTCCCGTATCTTAAAATTCAAAAGGTGGCAACCCTGCCTGCAACTAAATTCTAATTTTATTTTTGTCATTTTTGTAACAAATATTGTTCGTACTTGTTTATTATTTACATGTTTATTATGAGATTTTTTTATTTGCTTTTTATTGTTTCAATTTATTAAAAATTATTTTTTTATTTTATTAAAAAAATCTAGTTTGAAATACTGTGTTTACTGACCCCCCCCCCCCCATGTCAAATTTCTGGCTACGCCACTGTCCATTAATATACTAGTATATGTGCCTACCATATTCCTCAAACAAGACAGTGTCTATTGGTTGTTAAGCTTAGCTAATTTAAAATAAGTTTGTATATTGTCAACATTCAGAAGATACTACGATCCCCGGCCATAAGTCTGATAAAATAAGCATTTTTCATTATTTGCCATGATCCCTTCACAACTAGCACAATTAGTCGTTCGAACGTAGCTACGACTATTGTAGGTACTTTAAAGTATTTTACGACTAGCCATGGGTCCGTAATATAACGTGTACGGCCACGTTTTAATAGTTCTATGAAGGTGATTTCGCAGCGTGGAAACTGCAACTTTTAAGAAACTGCAGTCTTCCATTCTTTCATCTTAGTAGTATCTTGCTTTTTTATCTGACAGTTAATATAGTTACATTTCATTTCTTTCTACATATTCCATCTCCGTTTCCATAACTCCGAATCAATTAGGTGTCAATTTTATTGAAATTGATTTAGAAGTTTTGTCTGAAATATTTGATATAATTATGTGCGATTGTGACACTCTAGATGATGAAAGCTGCTTTTTATTGTTTGGTGGAAATTAGATTAATTTTTGTACTTAAATATATCAATAATGCAGAAATAACGACAAAAGTTTTATTTGTGAAGTTAAGGTTAATATTTTGCGATAATCTTGCATCTTGCCTGTCCTATTTCGCAAATATTACTTTGAAGTCGTTTGCTCTAAGAAACACAATATGAAAGTAATTGATACTTTGGTACCTATTCATAACGGGAACTACCAATATGTCTCTTTTAAGTAATATTTACTACAAGGTATGAACGAGACTGTATGTGTTGAATTTTATTTCCTAGTAGTAGTTGAATACTTACATTTCTTTGTAGCTTTGTTTGTTACTTCTGTTGCAAGTTTTCTGCTTTGGATTTTTTGTGGTTTTTCGAGCCATATATTCATTCTAGATCAAAGTTTATAATTTCATTATTTATATAAGATTTTGATGTTCATACTTAGCCATATTTAAGTTAATAATTATGATAAAATATGATATAGGTACAGTGCTTTCGAAAAGTAAGAATAAATTCATTATTTTTGAAATTGAGAAGTTTTCGAAAAAATCCACTGGCACGTCGATTTCGTTTTTTAAAAAAGCACTTTTTGACATACGACCCACATCTGTGACGTCATCTTTGTTCGAGATATGACGTCATAGACAATTTCTTTAAATGGCAACCCCCAATTTTGACCATTCCATTTGAAAAAGCGTGTCATTCTACATACACATATCATGGAAAATTGTGGTGTTTCATAACAAAAATTTCAAGAAAATAATGTTTGGAGATTTTAAAATTTAATTTTCACAATACTGAAAATGATAATGATTATATAAAAAATCGACTAAATTAAATGTTCAAATTGTGCACCGTCGGCTACCTGGCAGTAGCCAAGACGATTAATAAATTCTTTATGGACATTTTCAATAACTTCAGGAGGTATACGATGTATCTCGTAACGAATTCTTGCTTTTAAATCTTCTAAATTAAACCGGTCTAGTAACGTATACTTTGCTCTTTAAGTATCACCACAAGAAATAATTTAAGGGTGTCAAATCAGGCGATCTGGCTGGCGACTCAATCGGTCCCCTTCTCGGGTGATACATTTCGGTGAAAATTAAATTTTAAAATCTTCAAACATAATTATCTAGAAATTTTTATTATGTAACACCATAATTTTTTTATGATGTGTGTATGTAAAATTACACGCTCTTTCAAATGGCATGGTCAAAATTGGGGGTTGCCATTTAAGAAAATTGTCGATGACGTCATATCTCGAACAAAGATGACGTCACAAATGTGGGTCGTATGTCAAGAAGTGCCTTTTTTAAAAACAAAGTTGACGTGCCAGGGGATTTTTTCGAAAACTTCTCAATTTCAAAAATAATGAATTTATTCGTTACTTTTCGAAAGCACTATATATTCAAAAGATAGAAACATAATACACATATTAACAATAACGAACAGCAAGAAGGTTTTCAATTTTGGGAAACTACATGGTAAAAATTACTTCATAGTAAATTTTAAAGATGATACGCGCTTTGTAGTTGCTGTGCATGGTGGTGCCTAATAGTTATAAGTAGCGATGATGTTTTGGGCTAATATATTACTTAAAGTTCCACGACTTTAAACAAACAATCAAGGTTCCCTGAACGTGACGGCAACTATTATAGCTACTTGAAAGTGATTGCAACTTTAGTAACATTAGTCGCTGCTGCAATCGTTCTACGTGGCACTCAAGTTCTGAAAACTTAAAGGTTTCACTGGTAACTAAGACTTCCTCAAAACCAGGAGAGCTAATTAGAAGTTACATAACTGTAAACCAGGAGTAGTTGAAAATGCGTAGCAGTGACTATACCTAACATTGTTACATGAAGTTATTTGTACAACAAAGTAGCAAATACGGTGGTGGTTACGTAATAATTACTTTTCGGTCCCAGTCTCATTTAGTTGCTTTAGTGCTAGTTGGGTTATATCTGGTGATGCCTCCTATACCGGAATATGATGGCCTACAAACATCAAAATGCTTAGATAGTATACATACGCGCTTGCATATGGTAAACCTGTAGTAACAAAAATTGGTAAATAATAGATAGGTAGTTATTTATACAACAAAGTAGCGAATACGGTGGTGGTTACGTAATAATTACTTTTCGAAGGTTCCAGTCTCAGTTAGTTACTTTAGTGCTAGTTGGGTTATATCTGGTGATGTCTCCTGTACCGGAATATGATGGCCTACAAACGTCAAAATGCTTAGACAGTATCAGCACTATCAACAACCATACGCGCTTGCATGGTAAACCTGTAGTAACTAAAATTGGTAAATAATAATTAGGTATTTACTTATTAAGTCACTTAAAATTATCAAATTAGGCAATAAATTAGAATCACTTCTATTGTTTCTAAATGAATGGCAAATTTATTGAAACTAGCAAATTTACCATAATTTATGTAGGTATCTAACGTATTATATTTACCAATATAATTTGGTTAATTTATTAATCCATTTATTTTCTTAAAAACTACTAAATGTAAAACATATCTATATTTAAACATTACAACAGATTGGTCAATGCTATTAGTCAATGTTAGACAAGTAATATCTAACAATAAAAATCAATCATGGAACGACACACCGCAAATTATAAGGAACAGTATTTATGTCTGACTAACGCAACTGTAAAAACAAATAAGTAGGTATTCTTTAAGTATTCAAAATAAAAATATAGATTAAAATTTCACAATACTGTTAAAACTGGCACTGTGGCGTAAATATCAAGTTACTCAAGTGCCTGAAATTGTTTATAAATTAGAACTAATTCGACTGACGACTATTTTCTGACTAATTTACTAAAGCTAAGAAATTCACAACACTTTTATACAAAAACAACATAATTATAACTGTAGGTACCAACTTTTTTGATGATTTTTTTTTTGTTTCAAAAACTGGTAAATGCAAAACAGGTTTAAGAAAATAAATTTATAGTTTAATAGTTTCTAGGTTTATCATCTAGCAAAAATTCATTCTATAATTAATCTGTTTACAGATGTTTTACTTACTAAACTGTACGACACAATTATACATATATATATGTATATATATTTTTTAAAGAAATCTTTTGAAACGATTGTACCTATTTCTGCAATATAAACACTGATAAAACGATACTAACATTATTCAAGGGAATGCAAGCTGCATGTACTTAAACCGGTTCATTATTCAACCACATAATGCAACACAAACTTATCGAACTTTTAACACTTAGGATTTTAAACTTCTCTGAAGAGAAATTTTATTTGACGGCAGGCAACATCCAATTGATGCCCTGGGAAGTGCACGACACATTTATGTCAAACTAACTGAATTTACTTGCCAAGTGATTATTTTTTTGTAACATGTCCTAGCAGGCGAATCAACAATAAATTCGAATTCTAGTTTCTTATTTTCTGGGATTAGATGTTGCTAATTTTTGGTTAGCTTCAGTACTTGAAACTCAAATAGGGAAATAGTGGGATGGAATTACTGACAATCAATTAAGTAGGTGTAAATTAATAATATATTGAGATTAAAAATGAATATATTGTTCATTATTTGTAATATCCTATACATTTTATCATCTACTTACAATGCGTTATAATTAATAAAAACAATTTATTATGCAATTATCTCTTAGTATTCAATCTTTGCGTCAAAATTTAAAGGAAATTTATGGATTGTTGTGCTGTAATTTTCGATTCACTTCTTAATAGAGGTAGTATTATTTTAATTAATCTAATAGCAGATCCTGAGACAGGATCTGCTATTAGATGATGACAGGAATACAAGGGTACTACATTGAATGCAAATCACATGGTTGACAATAAAACTACTTATATGAAACCTGTCCATCAGTTTTCTAAGTAGATTTTTGCCATTGATACCTTTTTGTTTAAAAATATGCAGGAAATTGCAAAATATCTTGAATAACGGGTCTCGAATTTAGTATTGGTTCCTGTAGACGAAATGTTGACTTGTCCTTTCAATCTTAAACAAACAAATAAAAGAGTTTAAGCAAAATTTGTCTTGTAGAAATCCTAGAACTGTCTAGAAGAAGGATCTCCACAAAATAGTATAGAACCCAGTCTGTCGAAGTCGTAACCGAATATCAAAATAAATTGCGTTGCACATTCTATGTGAGCACCGGAGCTTCACATACCTGAGACATAGGTTTGCTGATCAACTTTTCTTATGCACGAGGAAATTAAAGTTTATATCGGCCAGCAGACTTTTGGATTCTACATTTAGAATAAATCGATTTGACTAATGAACAGTAAGTGGAGAACCGATACATAGCAAGAAGGATAAGAATTATCCACCAAAGCCCATACATGCTCAATAGTAGGTACTGTACAATGTGTTTGCTGCTAGATAGGTATACTAGAAAATTTATTACTGCTCAATAAATTCAAACAAAGTTGATCTTTGGATATTTACTTTTGTAACTTCAACTTCATATTAACTATTGTGTTGAATGTCTAGAAAGTCCTAAAGGAATATAACATTGTACCTATGAAAGATATAGGTGTTATGGAAAATTTAGTTTATCTTCTTAACATCTTAACCCAGTAAGAACAATAATAAAGGATTGAATATATGTATAGATATGTTTGTACATTGTAAGTTTTATATAATTCATACAGCCGATATTTTAAATATCTGTGTATGTAGGTACTTATACATATACTATCATTAGAAATATTTAGTTAAAATATAAATAAGATTCATATCTATAACTATATTAGGTATATATAGGGCGATTTATTTAATGTTGTCTGATGCACTGTAGTGGTCTAAAGAAATTTTCAATATCAGAAATTTTGGAATATAATCCACGTGAAAAGCCCTCAAATACTAAGGAAGCGATTCTTGTTAAATCATTGGTTTTTGACTTTTGAACATCTTATGGACACAATTTATTATAACTGCTTGAAAACCATTATGTTTAAATATTTCGGGAACCATTACTTTTTGGTTTGGAAAATTATTTATATTGCAATGCTTATTTCTTTTAATTTAATGTTTTTTACGTGAACCTCTAAGCCCTTGTATGTAGCTATAAACTTAAATTTAATTTATGCCCAATATTCAAGTAGTTAATATAAGCTGGACGGAAGCATCCCTTTCAGATACTCTGTTAACTGAAAAAAATTAAATAATTTTGTTCGCTCAAATATTTGATATTCGTGAATTTTTTTTTAAATATTGAAAAAAATAATTATATTTGTTTCATTCAAATATTAAAACAATATCGTACAGAAAAATTAGGAGTAGGTCCCTAATATAGAAGTTTTTGTAATTATTAATAAATATATTATTTATTATTCGCCAAATAAGTCATTGATGATATATTACATCGTCCTGACATATTCATAAGTAGGTAGGTACAATGGTGGTCAGCTTAAAGTCACCACTTGCATGTTTTGTCCCTTTCTAGCACCGTGTATAATAAATGGCACTAGAAAAGAATGGACCATGGAACTGGTGAGTTTAAGCTGACTCCCACTGTACCTATCTACACTTAAATGAAATCTAAAGAAATCATTAGGTACTTAATTTGCACTTTATAAATATTTTAGTAACTCATAGATTAGCTCGTTATTATTTAAAGGACTCAACCAACACCATTGAAATTATAGGGGTTCTGTAAATTTTGTTTCCCTTGTCATTTTCTATGCCACTTAAATATGTCTACCTAGCTTAGGTATAATACTTTAATATTCATTTAAAATTGGCATTTTTTATTTTCATTGTCTCATTTTGATTTTAATATTAGGTAGGTAGGTATTTGTTTTGATAATTAACTTGTGTCGTATTATAATTATTATATTCCAGAAAAGATGCATATTTATCTCTCTCCTATCGTTTAAGTATTTTTTGTTTTCATCACTTAATATTGTAAATAATAAACTTACGGTCATAGGTACCTGTATACTACTATAGGTAGGTATATGTACCTACATGTATACAAAAATTATTAAACAAATATCTATTTAAGTATGCAATTTCATTAATTTCGTACCTATAATTTGTTTTCCTAATTTTTTTAAAATGGCAAAGTACCTAATAGATATGCAAAAATACTTAAACCTGCATGTAGGAGTAAAAAAATTGTTTTATATGTATGTTTACTTAATTATTGATAATTAAAAAAAAAACAGTAAAAATACCTACTTATAATAAATAACAATTTACAGTCCAGACTCTTCTTTCAGAAATTTGGCTACTTTTTCTTCACCACCTAAATGTTGCACAGATTATTAAGTTCAGTTAAATAACTGGGTACCTATCAGTGATGTTAACCTTTTAAATTTTATTTCCCTACTACAATAAATTTCCCTATATACGCTGCCTGCCCAAGTTAGTAATTTCTTTTATCTATAGTTAGACATGTTAGAAATCTGTATAAAAGATTAAGCGCTGTTGGCAACATATTATTGTTTACTAACGAATATGAGGAATGATCCATAAAATCTTATTTTCTTTTAAATGGTAAAACAGTATTTGCAAAGCTTATTATTTTGTTAGAGTGTTTTTTCCGTACAAAATAAGAATATTTTTCCTACCAACCGATTTATTGACAAATTTTCCCTACAAGTAGGGAATTTCCCTACGTCTTAACAACACTGGTAACTATAGGTTATAGGTAGGTACCTGTACTTAAGTAGCTTTAAATAATGTAGGTAATAATTGTAATTTAATATCTTTATTTCATATGGTATCTTTTTTTATTGCTAATGCGCTAGAGAACATGAAAGACTAACTCAGATTTCTTTTAGAGTGTCACAACAAACTACGAATTTGTTGAAAATTTGCGTATAAAAACGGCGCCCTTAAATTCATTTAAATTGTTGTATTTATCTATTACATTTATTTGATTTATTTTACTTATTTATTTATTAAAATTATTATATGTCGTTCATGTTATTTTCACTTGTACCTATACCAACTTATTTTACCGTACTTGAGAAAAATTTACAAAATTAGGACGTAGAAATTTAAAAATAAAAACTACAGGTTGATCCTAGATAAACTTCTAGGCATGCATAGGTAGTGTATGTATAAGTGAGGACCTACTTAACTATTTATTTTTACGTGAAAGTAGTTAGTTAATGTCTAAACCTAATAGGTATACCTATAGATAACTACCTAGTTAAAATTTCAATGGAAGCCATATAGGTACCTAGCCTAGGTAGCTAAATATGTAGTTACCTACTAATGTACCTACTTATATAACTTGTTACGCTATAGGTGCATGAGTAGGTGCATATTCTAAATTAATTCTAGTATTATTGTTTATAGTACCTTACCTACCTATGTTTAAATAATATTGCGAGATTTCTGCATAACTTAACCAGATAAGAAATTAAAAGTAAATTATTATTATATTTGCCACTGATAGAGATGAAATATATGTAAACCAGGACTTAACTTACCTAGAAACAGCTATGCCGCACTCACTAGCCGTCGGACTTTCAAACTTGCTGTTGAGCTGAAGGGAAATGCCTGTAAATAAATTTTGATTTATTAAGATATAATAAAAAAATATATATTAAAGCAAAGATATGAGTACATAGGTACAAAGGAATGTGTAGATCATTTTTTTAAAATTACTCAGGTAGGTAGGTACCTACTCTTAATTAGATATAGAGAGGAGCGAGCCTTGTTGACATCCTCAGATTAATAGGTATTTAGGTAATATTCAAAATTGGACGTACTTGACAATTGCGTTAAAAAGTACCTATACATCTTTAAAATTTTCTATAAATAATAAAAAACATGTAGATAATTTTTTGAAAATACAGATTTTAATCTCCCATACGATTCATTCATATTATTCCATAGGACCTAATTTGTTTCAAAATTTAGTGGTAGCATTTTCTATTATTGTTTATAATATCGTATCGGATAGGTACTATTAAGAAATATTCTTGGAACAGTAGGTAGGTATCTAACTAACTGTTTTAAAATTAAATAACAGGAACATTTCGTTTTTAGATGTCACCCAAATAAGTATATCTTTCTAAACTAAAGAGAACAAACGTTTTCTCATATATGTATCAGATTTTGTTTAAAAAATTTAGTATTATTTTTTCCATATTAAAATAGCTACTACCTACTGGAACTAAGTATCTGGTTAGGCACCAATGTCTAACTAATGGATATGAATAACGCATCCAAGTATGTTATTTTACTGAAATAATATTTTGCAGTACATTTTATAAATTAAATACCTATCAATGGGTAAGAGAAATGGTTACTTAGGAAATAGGTATTCTATAAAACGAAATCCATGGACTTTAATTCTGTGGGTATTAGAGGCTATAAATTTGACAGGTAGTCATCGTGTTATAATTTAATATTCAACTTGTTACCTGCTATTATGTAACTGTTATTAAAACAAAATTACCTAAGGAGCAATAGAAATTATCCTACGTCAGGTTCTCTGTAAAAGAACAGCGCTGAGAGAGAAAAACCAAACTTCTTGGTACATTAGGTGGAGCCGAAGTGTGGTGACGTCATAAAGCTAGAACCGCCTCTGCAGGGGTTATGGGCGGGAAATAAATAAAATTTATGATGTGCTATTTAACTGCTATCTGCCGGCAGTGTAACGAAGCATGTGGAGGCCATTACGAGTCTGCTATTGGTTAGAAACCATAGTCGACATACGATTTATATTCCCTAGGATCCTACATGCGGTAACAAGTGAAATAGAAAGCAAGAGTACGTCTTCAATAGTGCGAAAAATCGATTAAGAATCACTTATCTGAAGAAAGTTACGACGCGCGTTCCTGATCTGGTTCGTTTTATTGCACCCTGAAAAGGATGATGCGAATATAAACAGTTTGTGGGTTACGGTTTATGTTTCGCAGGATATGTTTCGCGGGATATTTAAGATGCTATAACTGTTCAGGTTAAGCTTAGAATTTGTTTCAGAAAAAATATGTTATGAGCGCCAATATTCCTATTTTTTGTGTTAAATGAATGAAAGTCTTAGCCTTCCCGGCTTTCTGATTGATTTTATAGTTGCTTTATAACCACGGAAAATCATTCACAATATTTCCCAAATAAATTTAAACATGCTTAATAAGGTTAATACCTATTCAGTGTTAGGTATAGGTAGTATATTAATCTGAATTCAATAAATTTATACTTCGCAGATGTAGGTAGGAAGTATTCAATGCCTAGCTATCATAATATATTTGTAAGATTCTAAGTATATGAAACCTTTTATTTTTTGTTATTTTACATGCCTGCAGCTAGATAGGTAGACATTCCTATATAAATTTAAATTTAACAGAATAGGATTTAGCTGCTACATTCTAGAATCTTTTGGTCGTAACTTACAATCTTATCAAAGAATTTGGGTAAGTTTCTCCGCTAGAATAAGATCGTGCTGTGGAAAATGCACCGGGACGAGTTAATCAGGATATGGTGTAAATCGATAAAGTGATGCTCGTAAGACCGGTGCTTCCCTCTACTTTACAGACAGTAAAATAGGCAACTCCGGTAACATAACCGCAAGGGTTGAAAATGTTCCATCAAATGTGCTGTTAGACTGTCTCTATTGCTTTGTGTCAATTTCCACCCTATCTACCCTTAAATGTTTGTTTACCTTGCAAGGGGTACAAAGGGATACTTTGCTGTAGAAAAATGTTCTACAATATTCACATTACTTGTTATTGTTAAAATTAAAGAAAAGTGTGTGTAAAATTGTTCTGCCTACACCTACTTACCAATGTTAATGCAATTGAGACAGATACCTACATGTAACCTGAGTTTTAGTTTTTAAAATAACGATGATATTAAAAACATACTATTTACAAATGATCGTAATAGCATATTTAAGTTAAAAGCAAATTTTGAAACACCATACTTGTTAATTATTTTTCTTTTGTACAGCACATCTTTATAAATGCAAACATAGGTGGTAAATTAGTAATTTATTACTTTAAAATGTAAAACTTAAAAAGCTAGATGTCAAATATGATTCAATGCAGTAGAAACAAAGGTTTACGACTACATAGATAATATTTAAAAGAAGAGGTACCTAAAACGTTTACGGTTGCATAACAGTATTGCCGGGATGATGCGAAGAAAAAAGATTTTATGTGACATTTGTAGTAGTAAAGCATTCAGCCACTCGTAGTAGTAGGTAGTTGCAATAAAAAGGTCGTTAAAGCGACTTTTACTGCAGTTAAAACTGTAAAAGTGCGTCCAAATAGCCGAATAAAATACGAGCTTCTCTAGGCACGCGCCACAATCATCAAACCACTGTTTATGAGATGATAATAATAATAAAGGCCCAGATTAAACTGATCGTTAAATAAGTTTAGAGCCATATAAACGCCAATTTTATACTTGTTGTGTTTTATGGTTCAATTTCATTGATAATTTACCTGCCTTTTTAAATTAACTGCATTCTTTATTTGCTAATAACTTTATTATTGTGGTTTTGTTATTTATTACGGAGCTAATGTCCTATTTATTTTACAGCTCCTTAAAACTTGATTTATCTTGATGGAAGCTCTGCCATCTGCTGGTTAGGGACTACACTGATTGAAAGTAACGGTTCAACTTAAAGCCGATAGGAGGGGCGAGTGTATGCTAATATTCGTAACGTAGTTTTCTTTACGGTTTTACTTGCATTGTAGAGTTCTACACTATTTATAAGTTTGATTTGCGGTAGAAAACTAGCGTTCAGTGAATTACTATTTATTCTTCCCAAATCTAGAGAGCCATTTATTGCCTGTTAAATGAATTTTAATTACATTTTTATTTTTACCCATGTACGTAATTATAAATATTTTAACTGCCATCAGAGAAAAAGCTAGGAATATTAATTAACTAAAATATAATTAATACAGACTTTAACCCTTTCACATGACTTTATTTTGGAAAAGCATGCTACCATTTTACTGATGGGATATATATGTCCCAGAAAGGCATGTGCAACCAAATTACGACTTTTAAATATTGATTTTTTTTAAATACAGGTCCTATTATGTAACTCTTGGCACACAAAATAAAACATATTACAACTTAGTATTAATTTTATTTTATGCCAAATCAAAAATATAAACCGGGACGTATGTGTCCCAACAGTAAGCGATACTGGGACGAACGTGTCCCACCAGGAGTGAAAGTGTGATATACCAGCTAAGCTATTACATTTAAAAATGCAATGAAAATAATGTTTATTTACAATATAAGAGTAACAATTATGACATATTTTCAACTTTAAATTACTGTTAAAATAAATATATTATAAAATAGCTAATCAATTACTCATAACAATAACAGTCAATATCATTATCAGTCACTACATCAATAACATTCATTTGCACACATAAACTACATCTATGTTTCATTTTACGGGCCTGAAAAATATACTAATTCTATCAAAATTTGTCACAACAAATACGTGCAACTCTACATTGTTGCATATATATCAACTAAAACTTACCTTGCCATGTTATTAATTCTCTTTTACACTTGAAAAACATAAGAAGCTATCAAAATAACAAAAGCACCATGTGCACCTGTTCACATATTAGGGACTTACTGAAATATCTAACCTCATATATAAATTCTGACGGGAGGTAGCGAGTGCCAAACTATAAATTACTATTGGGACAGCAGTCAATGTAAAAGTAGTACTGCTTTCGACCAACAGTGATTGAAATATTTCGTGTGGGACATATATGTCCCTACAGTAATGTTTGCACATGCTTGTCAACAATAAATGCGTAATTTAAATCCCGCTTTTTTACTGGGACACATATCACCCGACAGTATCGAAAGGGTTAATACAAAAAAATACAATGTGGTCGGAAAAGTATGAACCATACATACTTCAAGTACCAGGTATAGACAGATATAATTTTAAGGAATCAATCAAGATCGTTTTATTTTAGTGGAATTATACTTTTTTTAATTTACGCGTCTTCAAGAAATTGTTTTTGCCTATTTAATTTATTTATTTATTTGCAATACACTGTCCAGACAGAATCCAATTACAGGACAGGAAAAAACAAACGAGTAATAACAAATATATACAAACAAAATTAATGAAAAAATGCATTTTTAATATTTTCAACAGTACAAAAATAATTGTAACACATAACAAACATTGGAGCATTATTAAGAGCATTAGTCCTGCGTGTGGGAATATGAAACATAGAAGAACGAAAACGCGTTACTAAATTAGGTGGTGATAATTTAATATAAGAAAGAAGTTCCGGGCAATCAACGAAATTATTTAATAACTTATACAAAAAAACTACGGAGTAATATTTACGACGTAAAGACAATTCAAACATATTAAATCGGGATAACAATTATTGTTCATTGGAAAATCCAACTGGGGGATATACCCCATCATACCTAAACCATAAGTATTTAGCAAATCGTCTTTGGGGTCTTTCAGTATTTTTTAAATGACATTCATAGCAAGGATTCCAAATAACAGAAGCATATTCAAGCTTAGATCTTACAAATGCATTATATAATACTATAAGCGTACCGTGCCCTTTAAACTGATGACTGTTCCGTATTATAAATCCTAAATTCTTGATAGCCTTGCGTACCATGCTGTTAATATGATCAGTAAAAGATAATTTAGATGAAAAACACACCCCCAGATCTTTATATTGCGTAACAGAATTAAGTTTCTGGTTGTTTAATGTGAAATCAAATTTAATAGGAACTAGTTTTTTAGTAAATATCATGGCAATACATTTGTTAATATTTAGAAATAGATTATTATGTAAACACCATTGATTAATCACTGCAATATCGCGTTGGAGCATGGAGCAGTCATCAAGAGATTCAATTGTCGTAAATAATTTCAAGTCATCAGCATACAGTAATGAGCGGCAAGATAGATCGCATGTGATGTCATTTATAAAAACGTTAAACAATAGGGGACCAAGTACAGAACCTTGAGGCACTCCTGAAGTCGCTTCTATTTCGGCAGAACTGAAACCACGGCAATGTACTGACAGACGTCTATTATATAAGTAAGATTTAAAAAATCTCAAAAAATTTATATTTAGTCCAAAGGTAGATAATTTACGTAACAAAATGCCGTGGTCCAGCCTGTCAAAAGCTTTGGAAAAGTCTGTATAAATGACATCAACTTGGCCTCCACAACAAAACTGAGTAAGACAAAGTAAATTAGTAACTGTAAACCGATCGGGCATGAACTCATGCTGATCAATACTAACGTGAGATTTAACATGACTAAAGAGTATCTTATGAATAACTGTTTCAAAAACTTTGCTGAAATTATTTAAAATAACAATAGCTCTATAATTTTCTATAACTTCTCTATTATTTTTTTAAACACCGGAATAATCTTTGATTTTTTCCAAACATCAGGGAAAGTTGCAGATTTAAGTGACAAATTAAATAAAATGGAAAGGGGATAAGCTAAAATTGTAGCACAGTCTTTCAATAAAAACGCAGGAATACCATCAAAACCCTTAGTATTTTTAGGTTTAAGTTTTTTAAGTGCTCTAGCTACACATTCTTCGGATATATTAGGCACGGACAAGCAAGGAACACTACAAGAGACATAATCAGTAACAGCAAATTCGGAAGACAAATGATAAGAATCATTAAAAAAATCAGCAAATGCGTCAACAATAGCCTGCGGTTGACTAATTGTGTCACCTTGATAAACCATACAATCTGGGATACAGTTTAAATTCCTTTTCTCATTAATATAGTGCCAAAAGAATTGTGGATTATTTTTCAATTCACTTTCAAGTTTCGCAGTATACCTCTTATGCTCAATATCAATGTCCTGCTTTATAGAAGCTCTTAATTCTTTGTACACAAGTAGATCATCGCCTGTGCTTTTATATGTACGCCAAATTCTAGATTTATTCTTTATATTCTGACTAATTTGACGATTAAACCAAGAGGGATACTTTGATTTCTTTGATGTTGTTTGAGGAACACTATTTAAAAATATCGAATTTAGTATGGAGTAAAACTGATCACAAGCCATATTTATATTTTCACAGGATGATAAAGGAGTGAAATCTGCATTTTGTATATCTTCATATAATCTTAAAAAATTAGCTTTACGAAAATTGTAACTTACAGACGGGTTAACTGGAAAAGATCAGTTTTAGTGTTTATGTTTGTTTGATTGTTGTCTTTTGGTTTCACAACAATCGTAGAAGCTTTAGCAGCAACCTTTGAATACAATAAAGGCTTATTTTCGGCCTCAATAATCTCATCTTTAGCTTCAATAAATACTTTCTCTATATTTTTAATTACGTCAGAAATTTTAGTTTCCAGCGTACTATGAATAAACTTTTCATAATCAGTTCTTATTTTATCACAACTTTCACAAAACCAGTACAGCCCTGGTGATTTAAGATATTTTAAAATATTATTGGAAACACCGACACAGCTAGCATGATAAGACAATGCACAAAAACCAGAACAAGAAATACCGGGTTTATTTTTTCCGATAGCTGTCTTACAATGATCGCAATTATTAGCCATTATTAATTAATTGGTTTCATATAGAGAGAAACACAATTGCTGGCCAAAACCCATTCAGTAAAACTGAAAAAATGCACTATGTTATCCTTCCCAAACTCTGATTTAATTTTTCGCAATTGGTCAGCAACAACACAATAACTAACAGAGCAACTGTAAGCACGTCTACACGCGTGGACAATTCAATAATAATTAAAGACAACTCACATTTTAAAATATTTTAAATAAACTTGATGATTATTATAGGAAAAGAGTTTTGCAGGCTGCTGAAGAATGAGAGACTTTCTAAAATTTAAAACATGGAGAACGCATATTATCAATTACCTGTACCTATGCAAATAAATTATTATTAATTTGTTTGTATTATTTTGATGTAGTTTATCACAACGATGTAGGGTCATAACACCTAAGTATATGCATTTTTTTTGGACATTGGATTTTGGTTTATTTCTCTGTTAATAAAAGTATCTAATAAATGTCTTCACTTGAAATCTATAGAAACATGTCGGACTAACTATTTTAATATGTTTTTCTCATTATATAGGTACTTTAAATACATTTTTAAAATGGGCTCTTTCTACACCAATAGCAAAACATATTTAAGATCAATGGAGCAATTAACTAAGTATTGAGATTATGTTGATTTTGTGTGTTTTTAGTGCTAAATCTTTTATGCGACTTTAACTATGCTTTCAAATACTTTATGGTATTAAATATATGGTTGCAATTGTCACAGTTATGTGTTTAGTGCAAATAAAGTTACCGGTATATTCACATTCAAATTAGTAGAACTGTTGTTCAAGTATTATCTGATTTAATTAAACTTATATTAAAATCAACACTGCTCAAAATGTAACTTAATCTTCTATATACAAGATCTACCAGATGATATTTCTTAAATAATTGTGGTAATTGAATAAGAAGATGAAGTAATAAGTTTTATTTTGTAGACTTTATTTTGACTTAAATCACCTTGCCTTAAGATCTAATTTTGTAGGTGTCTTTGCGCCAATTTTCTTATGACACTTGTATCGCTGGTTTGTTTCTATGTATTTTTAGAATGTAGGATTAGTTTTATTTGATTTTTTATTATTTAGTCACGTTTGCAGGAGTAATATACCATTTTATGTTATTTATGAGTTTAAAGCCTTGTTATTATGGACGCAAAATTCGCAAAAAATCGCGCTAATTATTTAATGGCGGGAAAAGTGTAACTTTTAGCCAATTGTGACAACTGTAATTTTCTATCATTTTCATCATAGAACTGTCGAATCTCGTCGCCTTTGTAAAAACACGGCTGTTGCGATTTAGCCGACGATGGTTAAACTTACCAACCCCACCGAATGATGAAAATAGCAATAATATTCATGTTTTGAGAAATTCACGATAAGTTTACACTTTCCCACCATTAATTATTTAAATTAAAATTTGCTAAATTCGCAGAATTTTTGCGAACTGCGCGCCATGAGGACAAGGCTTAGGTCATCATCGGTCAGTGGTCGCGCGGTTTAAGGCGTTAGTACTTGAATCGAGGTGACTAGACGGAGTTGGTTCGAGCCCAGCTGCCGGTAGACCGTATATAAGCTATATTCGTGGAGAGGATTGGCACCCTCTCTGTGGGTATGGTAGGGTGGAATAATGTTAGCTTGGGTCAATGTGAGAGATTGATGCCGGTTGATATTTGACTACCCCCCTAATTAATGAGGTTTTCCAGGTTTTCCTCATTCCTGCACTGAATAGTGGTTAGGACCTACCAACGTAAGTCGTTCCTGGGCGCAAATGCTGCTTAATAATAATATGCCGCCCTCTCATGCACAAGTCTCCGACTTCTGGGCTAATCCTGTGATTAGAATGAGGGGTAGAGATATTATTAGAGATATTATTATCTGCTATAGCAAAGATTTTATCAAAGTTTCTTGTTTTATTTCTATTTTTCATTAAAATCTACCTATGCATTATTTTTGTTGCTCTCCCCTGAAATTTTGTATGCCGGTGTCCATGTTGTATTCTACATATTGTAATATTTCAGTTTCGCTGGTAAGTTGTTACAATTACTTAGTTGTTGAATAAATAATGTGGTGTGTAACTAAGAGTTCTGTGCTTAACGTTCCAAATCATGTATTATGTGTTTATGTGACGCCTGCAACATGGATCCGTTATTAATTTTACGGTTTAGTAGAAATGTGTACTGTTTGGCACCCGGCGTATCCTTTAGTATATGCGTGTTCATTTTCATTTTTTAATTTGTAGTTAGTTACAATAGAAAAATATAAAATAAAGGTAACTAACGTTTACTCAATATCTATTATGTCATGTGATTTTTATTACTTTCATTGTTCCTAATTGGTTCGTAGTTTTAAAACCACACATACCTACGTACTCCTAGGAACGTTTGATCCTAAGAGTACCTACGCATATTTAGTAGTTATTTAACAAACGAAATATTTTTTTCTCATAAAACTGTAAAAGCTATTGCGGGTTTTAGTTGCTTATGAAAAGTCCAATGTGTATGTAAACTGCTTTATGCCGTCTTAATGATCTTATTTTCAATCCAAATATTTATTTTTAATCTTATTTTTAATAAAATAAAAACACATTTTTGTTATAGCTCTTAACTAGAAGAATTTAATGATTATTTTAAATGTTGTTGTGAGCGTGCATAGTTTTTGAGATTGTTGAATGGAACACGCGGTATATTATTTCATATTTGAATAGGATCGCAATCACATAGGGTTTGATCAGTCACCTCTACGACATCGAAGAAGAGCAATAAGGTCCGCATTACACTTGTGAGAGGGTTTTTTAAATGTCCTCGAGTTATAAGCTATCAGTGGCAGTTGAGATTTTTCAAAATACATATATATTTTCTAAATAAAATTTCAACTACCTGTATCTTTTAAAGAACCATTTTTTCATTCAGGTTTTCCTAAATCATCTTATTTTGATCCTATAAGTCTATGGTTAACGGGGTCTTCTACAACTCAGTATGGGTCTAAAATTACTTCACTTACATATTATTTAAAAGTAGAGTTATCTCATTAACAATTAATTATTAAACTTTTTCCCAAATTCGCCAAATATCTACAATGAAAATTATATCCATACTTTTATGATATAGAAGAAAGGTACAATGCTTTATATTTTTTGTGATTAATAATTATAAATATGTACTGACCTGATTACTACCTATAAGAAACTACACGATTCACATAAACACAGTGTCCTTAGCATTCGTTTTTTTATTTATTCCATTGTAGATTTAAAACGCACACATTCACATGAACCGATGGGACATATTTTCTGTCGATATAACAAGACTAGTTCAAAATAGTTACTGTGGCCAAAAGATAACTCTTTTCCCCAAGGGGTTCTTTTACAACTTTGCTATTCAGGGTTATAAAGCAATAAAGTAGATACTTTCTTATTTTATTATAAATGTTTTTTGGAAAAGTAGAGAAAATATCGGATTTTTTATGATAGCCTTTTAAATGATAAATTCAGACAGGTATACAGTTCCAAGAAACTGATCAATTTCGTTTCCTGTCTAGAAACTGGGTTTGTTTGTAAAACGCATATTCCATAATATTGACGGATGCTTTATAAACTAACCCACTAATTTGGCTAATATACTTGAAATTGTCAAATATACTAAAATATTGATAGGAATTAAATCGGTCAGTGGTCGCGCGGTTTAAGGCGTTAGTACTTGAATCGAGGTGACTAGACGGAGTTGGTTCGAGCCCAGCTGCCGGTAGACCGTATATAAGCTATATTCGTGGAGAGGATTGGCACCCTCTCTGTGGGTATGGTAGGGTGGAATAATGTTAGCTTGGGTCAATGTGAGAGATTGATGCCGGTTGATATTTGACTACCCCCCTAATTAATGAGGTTTTCCAGGTTTTCCTCATTCCTGCACTGAATAGTGGTTAGGGCCTACCAACGTAAGTCGTTACTGGGCGCAAATGCGGCCTGCTTAATAATAATATGCCGCCCCCTCTCCCTCACAAGTCTCCGACTTCTGGGCTAATCCCTGTGATTAGAATGAGGGGTAGAGATATTATTATTATTATAAGAATTGTAGAAGATTGATTTATATTAGCTTAAAATACCTTTCTAATACAGTAAAAATATGTTACAAAAACTATCTAATAATAAAG
Source organism: Monochamus saltuarius (assembly GCA_025584915.1). Lineage (NCBI taxonomy): Eukaryota > Metazoa > Arthropoda > Insecta > Coleoptera > Cerambycidae > Monochamus > Monochamus saltuarius. Next base: position 24,780,702 of record CM046726.1, on the reverse strand, counting down.
AATATATGGGTAGATATTGTGGGCGTAATTCAACGCTGGTTGGGGCTTTAGTGCACAGAGTAGTTAGTTTCACACAATATTATTAATACCTAAAAATATATAAAAAACGGTTACATAGAGGGTAAACATTATTTAAGTAGGTATTTGTCATATTTAATTCAAAATTCATTGACAGGCTAATTTCACTTTTGACATTGTCGATATTTGATTTCAGATAATTTTAATTTATATAATAATTGTTATAGTTAGATATTTCACTCAACTTAAAGGAGGCCACATGAAGAAGCAATCCTAAAAATGCAGAAATAGGTCAGATCTCATCTATTATGGTTGAATTTTCAAGTTCCCACTGGGTCAAAAGTGAAGTTAGATATTTATAGTGTTTTAATTAAACTAGGTTAGTAAATTTAGCTAGATTAATTTCTTTAGATAATTATTGAATAGAGCTTTGTCTGTGGAATTGTTCATTAGCATAAATAGATGTATGGTATCAGAGAGCATACATATGACTTTATTGATAGGAATAGCAGGAGATTTGATTTATATTACAAACACGGAATTCCAGGAAACAACTACTCTGCGGGCTAATGCCCCGACCAGCATTGAATTACACCTGGAAAACCTATAGCAACAGCGAGAGTCATTCGTCAGACGAAACCGGTATATGTCTGGTGGGGTTTTGTCTGACGAATGACTCTAACTGTTGCTATAGGTTTTCCAGGTGTAATTCAATGCTGGTCGGGGCATTAGCCCGCAGAGTTGTTGTTTCCTGGAATTCCGTGTTTGCAAAATATCGTTTCTCGCCGATCGCGATAAAGGTCGACAGCTTTCAATGGTGTCTACTGCATGTAGAACGCTTCGTGTCTGTGACATTTTCATTCCGGCATGGAGTAGCGAACGGCCGCTAGATGTAGTTAGTTCTACTCCGCGTACTGATTTATATTAGCTTAAAATGCCTTTCTAAAGCGGGCTTTACACTAACAATTTATTGACGAAGAAATTGATGAATTAATGCATCAATTTTTTCAAGGTCGCACTTTGGTTTTACATTATGTTCAGGGCTTGGCAAGTTTCTTAACAATTTTGTTGCCAGATGTCACCCGTACCAACATAAAGGTAATTTTAACTTTTGACATTATATCATTCCCATTTGTATACGAAATAAAACCTAAAAATGAAAATTAATTTTAATAATTATATTTTAGGGCAAAGCTTCCATTGCATTTTTTATTGCTGCTGCTCAGTTACTGGTTATATCAGAGAAAACCCTTGGTTATATATTTTCATTTATTTTAGGTTGGTATTCCTGAACTGAAGTAAAAATTTAACGAAAAATTAGAATAAGTTTTAAGTCAATTCATCAATTTATTTGACGTCCAAATTTTAGAATTATATTTGTCAATTGAATTGACGAAGCCACTTGATCAATTAATTGACAAATAAATTGTTAATGTAAAGCGGGCTTAATACAGTAAAAATAGTATACTTATTCTATATTCTATTGAGAAGGTTTTTTGGAATTTCAGCATATACATCTTATGATAAATATTAGTTTTATCAAAACATTGCAATTGTTAAAACGTTTAAAATCAGGACAATTGTTACCGCCTAATACTTTACCAGTGCGCCCTCTAGTCAAACATTAAAAAAGGTTTAGGGCCTGATTCTAGAAGTCTATAAAAGGTTACATTCTTAGAGGCCCCTTGAGGTAGACAACTTAATATACACATTTGTAAAATATAGAAATGGACCTACGTAAAATTATATATATTATCTGTTTTCTATTACTTTCATGCAAGCTAATGAAGCAAATTGAAACGTATCATATTAATTTATTTTTTTAAAAGAGAAATTTTTGTCAATATTAGTAATTTTAAGTAAAATTTAATTTTTACGGAATTTCATGTTGATCTTATTACATATCTACAAAAATCGTCAAGGAAAATGTGAAATTGAATTGTACAGAATATGTTAGAAGAATTGTCGAATAGTATTTGAAAAAATATAATATGGTATGGTAGCTTTAACGTACGAAAGAAGGAAGGCCAGTTCTAAACATTTTATTTGGGAAATATTGAAATATTTTCCATGTCACCTAGATCCATTTGCAAATATTAAAAAAAATCAGGCTCTCCAGAATATACACATATAGTAAACTATTATATTTACATTAAATTACTTAATTTTTAGAATAATAGGTTTTATTAAAATTTAATGGAAACATTATTTCATCTGTAGTAAGTACTTAATAATTTCAGAGAACGTAGAGAATGTTCTTTCTACGATTAATATAGTGCTAACTCGGGTTTTCAGAAATTTTAATTTTAGGTTCTTACCTTAAAATCTTGCAAATATTTTTTTAACTCTCACATCCATTACGCTATCAATCATGTATTAGAGTTTTCTTTAAAAAAGGTGCTCTTCATTTATCCCCATAAAATGAATGAATAGGTTTTGAAACAAATCCCCTTTAGTAGTATGTAATAACAAGTACAGTTTTTTTTACAAATTACCCCATAAATTTAGCTAATTTTTGCCACGTTCATAAAATAATTAACAGTGAACACTTTGTGAAGTGATTTAGTTTTTCTTATTGTTTATTTTTTACTGATTTATTTAGTTAATGTTAATTTTAAATACTTGAATTGATTAATTAGAAAGTAGTATTTCAACCTTTCCAGCATGCTCGTGAAAGATTAGGTAGTAGAGAATTATCGGACTATTAATATTTCTAATGAATGGTAGGAAAGGAAATGGAAGGAAAATAAATAAGCAACAAGACTTACACACACGTGACATTTTATTCTGAATACAATATAAATTTAAAAATTTCTGCATACATAAAATTGATACACTTATAGTATGTCTAGACATTACAATGGTAGGCATTGGAACTGTTAAATCATCACTACATGCATATCGAAAGCAGAGTGGTAAATCCAGTTTTACTCTTCTAATAAAAAGTGGAATTACAACACGATGTTTTGCCTTTCTATAGCCTTCATCAATTTCCTATTAATTGCAAAATATAGGTACACCATTTTAAAACAATTGATAAAGTTTTTTCAAATTCAGTGACTTTAATAATAACATGTAACTTTTTTGGGAATATTTGAAAGACAGATATGACGAAAATTGTAAAAATTAGTAGAAATTTACAGAAATAATAATCGCAATCTTAACAATCCTTGTATAGGTTGAAAGATAAATTTCAGCATGCGCATAATTATATATCATTTAGGTAATATTTATTTCTAGGAAAAAGTTCAGAACACTTTTGCGCACCTTAGCATACGTCAATTTTTTTTTCTTAATAAATTAATAGCGTAAAATCTACCCTAAAACGTTTTTCATTATAATTTAAAAATGCAATAATATATAGGGTGTCCCATGTAAAATAACGATGCTGGAAACATCTAGATATTTTATTTGTGTTCGCTTAGGGGGCTTTGCCATGCTGCCAAATTTTCAAATTTTCCGGATCAGTATTTTTACAGATAATAATCGACATAGTTCGGTGGGACATCCTGTATATACTGTCTGTTCATACTGTTACTAGAACCAGATGTGCGTAATAACAGTATAAAAATAGATCTGATTTTGTTTTTCTCTTTCAAATATAAAAATATTTTTGATATTAGCGTTCAAGATGTTAAATTTGAGATAAAGTGTAAAATTTTTAAAACAAAAAAATGTAATTATTAAATATATTCATAGTTTATTTGTAAAAACATGTATAGAATGGCATTCAACTCTCAAGTTAGTGGAGTAGTAGTGCTTTAATTTTTTCGAAAATTATGACACGTGAAAAATTGTCAATTTTTCAATGTTAGTTTTTCTTTAGTCTAATTGGATATTTTGACGCACACACACAAAAATAAAGATTAATTTGCGAACACGCCTTGGGAAAACAGTCATTTTATTCAATGGGGTTCGGCCTAAAATTTTAGAGGAGTATAATGCAACAAAAAGAAAAGATTATTTTATTAAATGGAGATAAGTGTGTGTCAAACTGTTCAGTAATACAGTAAACATTGATCATTGTTGGCTACAGTTGTATCAAGAAGTAAGTAGCAATAAAATAAAAATAATTTAACATCTCTATGGAAGTAAATAAACAAATTTTCAAACTTGATACGCGTTTAATACATTTGCAAATTTTGAGAACGACATCAGAGTTATTTGAAACGTCAAAAAATACGGAAGTGAGCTATAGTAATGCAATTTTTGTTATATTTTACTTATCAGCTTTTCCAGTATGAGATTTTTTGATTAGGCAAACTTAGTTTCAAAAGTAACCCTTGACTGATCCTTTTGGCATAAGGGTTTATTCAATTAATCTTAATTTTTTCAGAAGTGTGGCAAAATACTCAATTAGACTAAAGAAAAACTAGAATTATGCCACAAATAAATAGCTTCAGAGAATATTTGAAATTTTATTTTAAACGTAAGTGATGTCTGTATTTTTTGTATTGGTAACTTTTATCGAGGATTGACCGCACCTTATTTTGACTTTAAAGAAATAATAACTCGAAAATGGCTCGATTTTTGAATAAATGGGAATATACATTTTTCTTAGAAATACTCTCAGGAATCAAATGCCCTCATTTCAAAAGTTCGTTAATGCCCCTTCACCTCTGACAGACTGTTGTGTCATACCCCTACATTCTATCAATTTTGCAAATAGGTATATTCTTTAAGTTCTAGTAAATAATATATTTTAGATATGTCGAGGTGCAATTTATTATTACTTTAATTTAACAATAGTCGCCCCGAAATGTAGGCGCATTAACTTCCTAAACCAGTTTGTAATTAACCGTGGGATTTTCGAACTAATGCCTACTTAAAAATAATATATACAGTGCATAAAGCATATTAATTGGTTATAATTATAAAGCGGACCCTTTTATCTTAAGCTACGTATTTAAATAAGAAATTTTCAATATTCTTGCATGTCTGACATTGTGATTTTCGTTTTGGTTATCCAAATACCAAGAAAAGTTGGTAATTTCTTTTTTTAAGGAATGACAACATATTATTAAAATTCTTTCAAAACACATAAAGTAACATTTTTAGTTGTTGGCTGTTCCACCTTGACTTCTCGCAGGTAATTTATGGGAGGAGATAATGAAATTCTAACAGACGCCTCGGTCGGCTCAAAGACCGATCTTATTCATCAGCTGCTAAGAAAGCCATTTTGAGCAAAAGAAATAGTTTCCGATATCTAATACAAGCGAAGAAATTCATTACATGTGACTGATATCAAATAATTTTACTATAAGAGCAAAATTAGTTTCTAGGATCCTCATAAGTTGCATTATAATATGGATAAGTAGATACTATGAGTTTAACACAGTAATCCACATTCAGTTATCTTGGATAAATATTTGTAAAATATGGTAAATAAACGTAGAACAAAACATACTTGATAAACAATATTATCACAGACCAATAGGCAAATGTAATAAATAAATAAGTTTATGCACTTTGCATATTTCTGCCAATAAAACTCAATGTCTCCTGGTTAAGAAGATCAAATTGCCAATGTTGTTCAGCAGAACGAATAAGGTCCTACTAGCTTTGTATCACCACAAGATAGAACCCAGAAGTGAAACTTTGCCTCCACGCCAGTTTAACATTTTAATGTGCATATACAGAAATCGCCATTATTCTGTATATTATATTTATTTCAATCAAGTAATTTTTATACAGGGTGTTACAAAATGAGTGTCAAATATGTAAGGAGATAATAGTATGAACCAAAATAAGCAGAAAAGTCTCAATAAAGGGTCCGCAAAGTAACGGTTGCGGAGATATGGAATGTTTTATGTTTCTTTGCCCCTTTTTTATTTTGCAAAAACGTTGTGTATTTTCTTATAATAGTTGGTTGATGTTTAGTGAAATAAACAGTACGTATTTGACAGTTGTTCTCAGTGCACAAGTTTTCTTTCGCTAAGGCTGGTTACTCTACCGCAGAATTAACAGACATGCATATCATGTATGATCGTGCTAATGGGAACGCTCAACACCACCTTTTAGGTGGTGTTGGAACGCCACCGAAGCGCGACGTCTTTATGTTGACGCTTATCCAAATTGCCAGATTCCCTCACAATGCATGTTTGGAAGAATTCACCAAAGATTGCGTGATACCGGTTCCTTGAGCAAACAGTGCCATTTATCCGGAAGACCAAGGCCGGTATCCATTTTTAGAGCAGAAGAAGAAATTCTAGCAGTGGTAGAGCTGAATCCAGGTACGAGTGTGTGGAGAATATCAGCCGAGGTAGGAATTAGTGGTCCTCTTGTTTGGAGAATCCTTCACGAGCAACTGCTTTATCCATACCATGTGCAACGAGTACAGGCCTTAAATCCAATAAATGATCATCAAGCACGTTTGGTATTTTGCCGCTGGTTTCTACGTTATGATACTGAAGACCCTCGTTTTCTTCCAAACATTCTTTTTACTGGTGAGGCCGGGTTCACGAGAAATGGAGTGTTTAATTTTCACAGTAATCATATTTGGGCCGACGAAAATCCTCATGCTCTAATAGAATCTGGACACTAGTCTAATATCATTTTCCGTAAAAGCAAATATATCAGTGCCATTCTGTAGATTATTATAGTTGATGCACATAATAAAAATTGGAGAAAATTTTAATAAATCCGTATGCGGGATATTAAGATAAAATGTCATCTTAGATCTTGCCTCAATTCTGGGCACAAGAATGTTCAGATGTGACAAAATCTCGGGACAGTCGTATTTGTTGTTAATAGTTTTATATAAAATAACACATTGCTGCTTACGACGATAGATCAAACTAGGTAAGGGAAAATTTTCTGAGAAGATCATTCTGAGAAATCTTCTCAGTACATGTTTAATACACTGGTTGTAGATGTTTATAACTTAGATACCAAACTAAACTACCATATTCAAGTTTAGACTTTATAAAAGAGTTAAAAATAGAAAGCAAAACTTGCTGATTGGTGAAGTAAAACCTCGCGAGTATCTTATGACAAATCCTAAACTTTTAGAACCTGAAGATACCACTTTTCTGCCATGCTATGCAAATGTTAATTTATGATTAAAGTTTACGCCTAGATTGCAAAAGTATTCAGGACGAGTAAGACTTGATCCATCCAGTTTATAATCGAATTCAAGGACATGATCTCTTCGATGATAGGAAACAATATGACACTTCTATATATTCAGCGGAAGTTTGTTGTTAAGCCACCATCCATGGACTTTATTTAAGCTACTCTGAACTTTCAAACAACAGTTGTAGATTCTATTTTCCAATAAAGTTTCATATCATCTGCAAACAGTAAACAGAGCACATCCAAGTCAGTAATAATATTATTAATAAATATTATAAATAAGAGGGGACCTAGTATGAAGTCTTGAGGAACCTCAGAATTTGCAGAAATTACAACAGATTTCCAACCACTCAACTCTACGTACTGTTTTCTTCTATGTAAATAAGAGCTAAAATATTTAACTAAAGTTGACGACATACTGAACTGATTTAGCTTATCAATGAGCATACCGTGATCTAGCGTATCGAACGCCTTTGAAAAATCTGTATAGGCAACATCAACCTGTACGTGAGGATCCATAAAGTTTGAAATATACTGAGTGATACAGCAAAGAATCGTAACCGTAGGACGGCCTTGAACAAATCTATGTTGATAAAACATAATTTGACATTGCACGTGGGGACATATTAATTCATAAATAGCCGTTTCAAATACCTTGGCAAAATTAGAAATTAGGGTGATGGGACGATAATTCTCAATTTTATTTTTATCTCCTTTTTCAAATACAGGAAATATGCGGGAGGTCTTCCAAAGTACTGGAAATACACCAGACTTCGAGGATAAATTAAATTTCGCGTTAGAGGTTCAGCTAATACATGATAACGCACAATTCTTAATAAGAAGTGTCGGTATCTCATCTGGACCTTTGGTAAACTTAGGCTTCAATTTATTTAGTACATGAATTATATTTCCCGTTGTAAGGGCTACTGAATGAGGTATTAGTATTGAGCGAACCTTCTCCATTAAGAGAGAACATGGTTGAAGGTATAAAAATAGTTTCAGAAAACACAGCAAACGTATTGACGATATCTTCAAGATTACATCCTTATTATTAAAACTGAGGTTTCCTGGAATCACTTAAGATTTACGTACTGAATTAATATGCTTTCAAAATAGATTAGGATTCGACTTTATGCTATTCTGAATATGATCCAAGGGGTTATTATAAGAAACAGCGATATTGTTCTTAATATTGGTTCTCTAGTTACTAAAATCAATAATGGTTCCTTTTAAGTTATTTTATAATGGAATTAGTGAACCATTGTGGGTATTTCTTTGGTCGCATTCATATTTTTGGTACACTATGGTCTAAAATCTGGTAAAAAACATGATGGAATTCTCGACTCATAAAATTCACATATTCTATATTATTTAGGAACGTCCAGTCTACCGTAGCAAGCTCGTTATGTAGCATAATAAAATCATCTTTTCGAAAATTGTAAGTGGCTTGATTCTATACGTGCAGCTTTTTGTCATTTATTGTACTGAGCATTGATATTTTAATATCTAAGGCTTGGTGATGCTGAGTATCTTCATTAATAAGTGGATCTAATAATTCTTCAACAATTAAATTATACAAGTACAATATCGAGAAGGAGGTTATTCTTATTCAAAATAGTGTTCTGTTGATATCCTACAATACCCAAACAACATGAACAGGGACGAATGATTTAAGATTAGTGACACCTGGATACCTTAGTTTAAGAACAAACAAGTAATTGGAGCATACGTGAATCAGCCATCCATCACACTCCTGAACCAGTCAACCTAAACATTGAACAAACTATCCTTGACTCACCGAGCAATATTAAAGCCAGACTAGACAACGCGGTAACCATTCATCCTCCGCTCAAGATACGAGAAGCACTGAAGATGCCATATTTTAATTATGGCGAAACATTTGCAATTAAGCATTTACCACGTCAAAACAACCCATAAAGTGTATGTACATCATTTAATTGACACCAGCTGTGAAAACCTGCGAACTATTATAATATTATCAGGTGGTCTGTGATCCATTACAAATGAAATACCTTATATGTATAAATGAATCATTACCATAAAATATGTATGTTTGTAGTTATTTTATTATTATTTTACAGTTATCCAGTTAGTAATCACTAAAAATGATCATGTATGTAATGGTCTATTAGGGTTCTTATTAACAACAATCAAAAGTTAAATATTTTCTTTTAAATTTTCAACACTTGATAACATCAATAAAGAGTTACAAATAAGTCTAGGCAATCAAATTAGAAATATTAATAAAATTGCTTATATAAGCTTAAATGCTCTATATTTATTTCTATATTTTTGTTTGTTTTAACAATTTGTCACATATTCTTTTTTACTTGTTCTATATCATTGTATATGATTTTTTGGATCAATAAATACTTACTTACTTTATATAACTACCTGCGTGGTGCTTTTTTAATGCTATATTTTATAAATTTGATTATGATAATTAGGTATATTAAATTCTTTAATAAAATATCATAAAATTAAATTTAATTTAGATCAGATATTTATTAAACAAATTTGAAAAATGACATTTTTATAAAAAATTATGATCGTAATCACTTATCAATTTTATCGAATATTGTGGTTTTACATAATAATTATAGTAGTTAATCAAGATGGAAAACATCTTGGTCTGGTGTTGGGTAATATTGAGTAACCTTTACTTTATGATCAAAATTCTCTTACTAGAATAGATACTTTTCATTCGCCTTTATGGCTGAATTGTAAAATAAATTCTAGACCAAGATACTCTTGTAAGTAGAGCTTACAATTTCCGCCAGGCTAATTTCGGAGAATTATATCAAGGACTACGTAGTAATAGTCAAACAAAAGTAAAAAAAGTATCTTAAGGATTCCAGGAAAACTTTTTGACCAAACTACAACTTATGACAGGGCCGACCTAATTGATACTCCAGCAGTGTTTACAATACTAACAATTTTATCTCTAATCTTAATTTTAATAAATTTCCAGACTTGTTGACAAATCGAATGTCTGTTGAGACTATAATCTCATTTAAATATACATAAATGAATGATTTATATTTAGGAGATCCACACTTGAGATACATCTTCTAAGCTCAACCGTTAGTCAAGAAGTCCATTTCAATAGGCCCTTGTTTATTATTCTTATGATCCGAGGCGAGTAGCTTATTGAACTAGTTGTGAATACTTTTGATCCATACTTGTAAGGTCAGACGATCGAACGAGCCAAGCTGTAGGATGTCAATATAAACTTTGCACATAGTTCGCGACTCGTAGAACGTAGTCACATCTAGTGACCACTGACTACTTCATGTTGGATTAGGATGTGTCCAACACCAAACAAGCTGCCATAGTGTAGGTATTTACCATTGAAAACTCGGAGATAACGTTATTGCAAAAGAGTAATTTCAGGAAACAACTACTCTGCGGTATAATGACCCGACCAGCATTGAATTATATCTGAAAAACCTGTATTAAGTAGCCAAAGTCATTCGTCAGCAATGCCACTATACATATACCAGTTTCGAGCTTGTTAGCTTTGATCAACATGCCATAGGTGAGGGAACCGACCACTAACCCTGGCTGTCAAACCAGACAGAAGGAAACCTGAGTGAAAGATACATATCACGTAGATACATCTAGTGGTCATTGGCTACTCCATGTTGATTCTGGGCGGTGTCAACATAAACGACCTTCGATACTGCAGGTACCATCGAAAACCCTCGATCTCTATCGCCATCGGTGAAACGATATGTTGCTGGTGGTGCGGCTAGCGAATGACTTTGGTTGTTTACTATAGGTTTTTCAGGTGTATATAATTCAATGCTGGTAGGGGCATTAGCCTGCAGAGTACATGTTTTTTAAAAACTTTGGTTTTGCAATATCAATGATACCTGCAATATGACAAGGTCGCTTGATGTCGGGACCACCCAGGTCCAGCATGGAGTAGCCAGTGACAACTAGATGTAGCTACGTGATACATCTCGTGTACTAAGGATTCCTTCTGTTGGATTCAATATGAACAGCCAGTGTTAGTCGTCGGTTGCCATACCTATGGTATACTATTGAGAGCTAATAACCTCGAAACCGGTCTGGTGGCACCGCTGACGAATGATTATTTTCTATAAGTTTTACAGGTACAATTCAATACTGATGGTATTACCCCACATAGTAGATGCTTCCTGGAATTCCTCTTATCTATATAACTGGAAACAGCAAAACGGTAGATAATTCGCTACTATCGATCATTACATTTCCCATTTCAAGTGTGAATATATTAATATTTAAAAAGTGTTTCCCTACTATTTTCTAATGAAGAATGCATTAATGGGATGAGAAAATTGGGATTTCAATTTAAATTCATTGAATTATATAAATTCGAGCAAATTTTTTGGATACCCTGTATAAGATTTGTATCTACAGTCAGCGGTTTCTAAATTGAAATTATCCTTTAAAATATGAACTAAAAATTATGCTTTTCAAATTATTTATGTTGTACTCAAAATTCATTTAACACTGCTTTCAAAAAAGCAGAATTACTCAACTTAATTTCTCCAATGTTTCTTAGAGAACGGTTAATCAAAATTTGTTTACTTTTTGGTTTATTTTTTTATTTAATTCATATTCATAAAACAATAAATTTTCTGCAATAAGTGAAATTTCTTTCATATTTTATTAATTGAAAATATGTATAACATTAAAGCTGTATCCAAACAAAGTGAGATTCTGTTGCAAGATTATACGAATACATACCTACTCCTTGGTATCTACTTGTAAAATCTCATATAGTAAGTTTGCAGATGTATGAGAATGGAAGCATGCATTATAAAAATAAGTAAAGTGAAGAAGTTAGTAGGAAATTGTACTTGGTCACTTGATCCGACATCAGAAGCTGCATTGTACGTTGTCACCCATTTTCTGCTGAAGAAGCGGACATTTATTACACAGCTTCTGTAAGAGTTTACTGTTTGCAGTTGTATAGTAATGTTGTACACACAGACGTTGATGGAATTGTTATGCAATATTATTATACAACGTGTATTTTAAATCCAAGTTAGATATTAAAGGGGTCATTCCCAAATGCCATAAACCAGCTACTGGTTTCCAAAAACAGCATTAATGATTTTCCAATGTTTGACGTAGGCTGACGAAACCTGAGGAACATGCTACTACTACTGACTAAACAAGGGGAACAATTCGGTATATTTCTGTTTGTCTATTTTTTTGTCTTTATTGTTATTTTTAAAGTTATGTAACATTTACAGTGCACATACATATGCGCATTTTATTTATGACAAAGTATTATAAATGCCAATAGAGCTAAACATTGGTAACAGGAAACATTTGCAAACTGAAGAGTTCCAGATAAATTCATATGTATTGAAATTTATCGGCGTCTTGTAGAAAGTGGATCATTTTCATTATCAGCAAAAATTTGGGCACTCCATTACCATCAGAACATCAGAATTGGGTGAGACTATATTAGTAGATATTGAAAATCTCGTACAAGGAACACTGTATGTAATTTTCAAGCTAATCATACTATAGTTTGGGAAATTTTGAAAGACCAAGTGCCATATCCATATCACATTCAATGTGTAAAAGAACATCATCCTCGTGATTTTATTCGTCGAAAAGATGTCGATGGCTGCAAAACCAAAATTTTTACTCTTTAGGCCAGATATTATACACAAGTGAGTGCAACTTTTCAAGAGATGCTATTTTAAATTATCACAATAATCACTTTTATGCCGATAAACGGCCACATGATAATGCAAAACTGGAGCCAGTATCAATATCCAGTAAATGGCTGGCGTAATGCGATTTTTTAATTGACCTCCGTTTCTTATTATTGAAACTTATTGGTGGCTCTTATGGAGAATTGTTACTAAATTAAATGAATGAACTTATGAAAGATGTTTCCGTCAGACAAATCTTTTGTACACGATGAATCACCAGACCATTCCAGTAAAGTTGCCAACAAATAGTTGAATCAAATTTTTTTAACGATGAATTGGACAGAATTATTCTTCTCTTGACCTGCTCGATCTCCTGACTTAAATCCGCATTATTTATTTTTACGGTGCCTTTTTAGATCCGTTGTAAATGAGCAGCAGTAGAAATTGAAGCGGATTTAAGACAACGAATCATAAATGGATATCAGCAAGTCAGAATTTTTTGAAATGCACGACTGTCGTTGAGTCAAAGGCTTTAATTAATTACATCATCCCGTAGTTTCGTCAGTCTACATCAAATAATTGATATTGAGATAATTTAAAAAATATATATTTTACTATCTTGGAAATCAGTAATTTAAGGGCCTTATTGTATTCATTAGTTATTATAGACAATATTTTCAAATAACCTGCATAATTTTTATTCTTTGTATTTTTCTTTAATGTATTCGGGTCTGTATATTTGCAATATTCTTTTTGCTTGAAATCTTCTACTTTAAGTTGGATACTATTTGATATTGCACAATTTAAAACCAGAGCGAAATCCATGTGATTTAATATAAAATTATGATTATATCGTTTTTTTTTAATTGAAAGTTTAACATCTCAAATTTATACACGAGTTATCCGTCTTTGAAGTTTATGTAGAAATTTGGGACTGGGTTACTTTGATCCATATTTCATGTTTGAAGTCGCCCTGTATTCGATTGAACCAAATTTGACCGAGTCAGCCTCATATAAATTATAGATTTTTAAATATGTGAAAGAATGGTACCTATGCCACAATTTAAAAATGTTGTTGCATACTGAATTGTTTCGTAAATCGTATTTAAACTATATCTAAATAAAAATGTTCTGAAATCCGTCTACTTTCATAAATATGATGGTATCGAAGGTGAGTAGGTATACTGTCCTCGCGAATGCCATCTTACAAGAATCTAAACAGAGGCATGCAGACCAATTTAAAGAAAGATACGATCCGGGCGTAGTTTAATCTTATAAAATATTCGAAACCATTAATTTGAATAAAGGCAACATTAAAACATCTCAAGGTGGCAATGAATCTTGCTTGGTGCAGACGAAGGTTTCCAGCGTGTTCCTCCTCGTTTCCTTGGAAACGTAAGTTTCTCCACCAATCGGCGTTTTGCAGGAGGTGGCCGTGGATGCTTTAAGACCCAGATACGCATTCTTCTTATTTCCAGCATTCCCATTACTGCGGATTCCCCTGCGATGCATCTCTCCTGCTGGAGATATTGTTCTTGTTTCCTTAACGGTTTTTTCGGACACTGATGTATTGCTCCACTGCGAGCCTCATTTCAACTTATGCTCAGAGCCGTGCAGCTGTACCACACCCGAAAGACCTGAAAATATTATTTTATATTAAAGTTTTTATTACTCAAATGAAACATTTAGAACTTGGCGAAAATTGCGGTCTCATGACAATCACTGAAGAAATCACGGGGCGGATTTATGAGGTATGTTTTGAATAAGTAAAGCAGTAAGAATACAGAGTGTTCATGGAAAATGTAGGTGAAAATCTGGTTTTGTGTTATTTATCCAAAACTCATGTCCATGACTTAGTTATAATTTAAATACTTATGATTAATAGATATAAATTATATTGCATTGTAAAATAACACTTAAAATTTATTATGTAATTTAAAAATAATAGAAGAATAGGTAGTTTAGAAAAAAACTAACTAGTCTAGTAATTGTGCAAGAAAAATTATACAGTGCCTTCATAAATGATTACAAGCCACGTGATCAGGGCCGAGATTCTCAAATCAATCGCAGAGCAATTCATATGCGAATATCCTTTTCCTCACTACGGCAATTGAGAGAGAGAAGAAATCCATTCGCATACGAGTTGCTCTTTGAGAATCACAGTCCTGGTCACGTGGCTTGTAATCATTTATGAAGACTCTGTACCTAAAAGTCTAAAATAATTTGCTTAATTACATATTTACATTTTTCGAAATGAATAAGACTACTTAATAGTATTTTTACTCTAAATGATTTATAAAAAATTGACGCCATATTTTGTGATACTTTAAATTTGGTAAACGAAACCGGTTAAAAATATTCGATAAAAAAATTCACGTTGTATGGCGTTTAACTTATTTTCTTTTTTTAGTGATATTAGATAAGTATTAGAATATTGTTAAACACATAACTTACAAAGATAATAATATTGTAAATCGGGGGAAGTAGGTTAAATATAATTATGTACAAGAATACATTATTTTGTGTAAAAGTTGTAGAATTATCGTCTACTATTATATTAATGAACTAAGTTTATTCTCTAGATACCTCATCGTGCTTTTACTCTAACTGATTTGTAAAAAATTAATACACTGCCATATTTGGTGATATTTTAAATTTGATAGGCGAAATGGGTTAAAAATTATTCGGAAAAAATTTCAATTTTATTTATTGTTTTAGTAATATTAGGTAAGTATTAAAATATTGATAAACACATAATTCCAAAGATAAAATTGTAAATTGGGGGAATTAAGTTAAATGTAATTATGTACAAGAAGGTATTATTATGTGTAAAAAGTTGTAAAATTATCGTCAACTATTATATTATGGAACTAAGTTTATTCTCTACTTAATCATATTCTTACTCTAAATGATTTTTAAAAAATTGATGTACTGCCATATTTTGTCATACCTAAGTACTTTAAATTTGATAGGCGAAAGCGGTTAAAAAATATTCGAAAATTCATCCTAAATAGAGGTGCGAATTTTATTCCTTTCTTTTTAGTAATATTAGATAAGTATTAGAATATTGCTAAACACATAATTACAAAGATTGTAAAGAAAGTATTATTATGTGTAAAAGTTGTAAAATTGTCGTCTATTATTATATTAGTCAACTAAGTTTATTCACTTTGATTACTAAGGTAGCTCATGTTTTTGAAAAATACACTTAAATGAAACAACATTGGCAAGTATATTAATAAACGTAACCTGATTAATAGTATTGTCGGAAAAAATGTTTTGTTTTAATGTAACTATGACATGTAGCTTAATGTTATACAGTTGTACTGCACGTCTGTATATTAGGTTGCATAACTCTGCAAATGTACAAGGTTAGCATGTGAAAATGTTATATTCTATCTGGAACTGAAAATATTTAAAAAATAAGATACGTTAATGGCAAATCTTTGTCGAAAATATAATTTCACTTAACAACAAAAAATTGAACTGTTTTTTTTTCGTCAAAATTTCAAATATTAAAAAATAAAAAATACGTTAATGGTAAATTTTTGACAAAAAATTCATTTTGATTATCAAGAAAAAATTAGCATCGCACTCGAGATATGTAGACAGATACCTACTTTGTTTTTTTTTTCTTCAAAACTTTATATTCCCATAGGGTGTTTTGTTATAAGGATTTTGCAATGATGTATGGTTTGTTAAATCTACATTTTTTTAATAAATGAAAAATCAAAAAAATGTACCTTAACGATAATAATGTAATCAATGATTTGATTGCCGTTTACTGTTGCTTAGCAAATAGCAAAAATCTGTAATATTGAAAAATTTAGAATGATTGGAGATGACGTAATTCATAACGGTTATAAATGTCATCATAACCAATTTCCATTTAATCAAGATTGCTTGTATTTGTCAGAAATACATTATTATTTCAACGTAAATATCCTGGTAAATAAAAAAATTAAGGGTCACAATTTACGACTACAGCAACAACAATATAGTAAGCGGCATAATATCAGTATCGGTATATAGCGGAATGTTTAGCCATTCGGGATCTCTATGTAAATTGCACATAGATACATGCTTTTGCAATAATAAAGACACTACTCAAAACAGTGTTTGAACTTCTGGAAGTTCTGAGTAGACATTTCATTAAATCTTATATTGACGAGTGAAACAACTAAGAACTAATGTTAAAAATTGAACGTAGATTTAATTACGAATACGTCAGCAGTACAAAATAAGATGCAAAATGAATTTTAAAGGGTGTCATTATTATTACAAACGATTGTACATATCTGTCTAATATAGACCTACCACACTGTATATCATTAACTGAAGTATGTAAATACATATAGGAAAAAGCAAGGTTGACTGGAATGTCTAATTGACTATTTACAAAACAAATTAATTCTTTGCGGAAAATTCATCGTAAAAGTAAATTTAGCCTCTCTGGCGCTTAAAAAAAGAATTGCTGATTATCCATTATATGAAAATAACTATTGTCACATAAAAAAGTATTAATTTCTATCAAATCAATCTTAGCAAAATTAGTAGGTTTTGAAATATGTTGGATATGATAGTAACGGGAGAATAAATAGAATAGTTTAGCCATACACATTGTTTTTAAACATATCTATTTATTCAATAATTATTACTATCAGTAGATAGGCTGTTCAAAAGTGAATTGAGTGACATTTTTCCAACGACAGAATAGAAAATTGGTGAAATTTAATTTTCTTAATATAATATTTTTACAATTTTGGTTTATTCATTTATTTACTTTTTTGTAAATGTTGTCCTTTGTTTATCATTGTCGTTATCGACATCGCATCTTCATCGTCATCGTTATCATGATCATCGTTCTCGATATCATTATCATAATTTTATCGAAAGAATATTTTTTTTAATGCCTTAGTTACATATTTTTACATTTTCTAGTGCAGAATTTTATTCTCTGATGATCCATGTTACACTTTCCGATACCTATCTATCTTGTTTTCTGTATAAATGTGGATTTTTCTTAAAATTAAGTGAATACGTCTGTTAGCTGCATGTACGTTTTCAAAACGTCAAACCGATCTGCAGGATTATAATGGCAATGAAAATGATTATCAAATGGATGATGTCCACATTACCACCTGTAAACGAATAAATGCTTATTATCAATTTTTTCTAAATTGGAAAAATAAAAACACAGAAGTTCTGGATCTCTGTTAACAAAGATTTATTTAAATTTCTCCACGGCGAAAGAAAAGAAATGAGGTGATAGTGAGTTGAAGCATCTAAATAGTTCTCATTTAACTTTCTTAAGTATTGTCTCTTTCTTCCAATCGATATTAATATTCAAATAATTTTAATTTATTGGTATAATAATTTTTATAGTTAGATATTTGACTCAAGTTAAAGCTGATGAAGCAATCCAAAAAATGCAGAAATAGATCAGATCTCATCTATTGTGGTTGAATTTCGAGTTCCCACTCCATATAATTATAGAGTATATCAGGTTAGTAAATAGAATACATTTTTTAGATAATTATTGAATAGAGTTTTGTCTGTGGGTGTTCATTAGCATACCTAGATGTTTGGTATCAGAGAGCATGCATATGAGTTCATTGGTAGGAATTGTAGGAGATTTGATACATATTAGCTTAAAATACCTTTCTTAAACAGTAAAAAAATGTTACAAAAGCTCATAATAAGGAATATATGGGTAGATATTGTGGGTGTAATTCAACGCAGGTTGGGGCTTTTGTCCACTGAGTAGTTAGTTTCACACAATATTGTTAATACCTGGAAATATATGAAAAAATTCAAGTCTCTTGTTTAGTGTTATTTCTTTATTACATTACGTTTTATGTTCCGTTAGTTCTCCTGAAACTGTTATTTATAATTCTATTCAACATCATTCATCAAATATAAAATCTATAAATAAGAAACTTTTATTCTCGAACAGTAGATCTATTACAAACCCCAGTAGTGTAGTGGAACATGCATGCATGGTAGGAGATTGTAATAAGATGGCCATAAAGCGTGCGGCGCCCATAAACGACCACTAACAAAACCATGACTTTTAGTGATCGTAAAATGGTCGTTACTATTAATAAGTATCTGTCGTAAAATTGACTGCTGTTGACACATTTTTTTAAAGCAGGAGGCGTGATACTTAATCTCCTACAGGCCATAATGTGTGTTTTAGTGCGCAAAATTAGTTTTAGTGTCCATAATCTTTTTACTGGATTGGAATAATGATTGTAGATTTGAGTTTGCCTTGTTAAAGGCTTTACTACCTAAATAAAATTTAGTACAGAAATAATATTGCTTTTATATTTATGAAGTTTTAGAAAGTACCAGCAAAAATCTAGAAAAATAAATGTATAGGTAGTAAGTACTTAAAATAATCGATACAGTTTTACAACTACTCATCTAAATTGTCAATTATATTTACATTGCAATTTTTGGTTGGAGAAAAAAATGTGCAAGTCAGAATATATTATGGTAAAAATAACGAAATACTTTGATAATTTTGTGTTTGTAAAGACTACAGTAAGATAACTCAAAAGTTATTCAAGGCTACCCATAATAACTAAGTGAACTTGACCATTACCCAACAAATTATGTTTAGTATTTCAACACAATCGCATTTGGGCTTCAACCAATTGCATTGATTTTGAGTAAAGATTTACTCAAAATTGTTTGAGGTCTAACGAGATTTATTCGTAAACATTCGTACTGTTTGCTATAATATTCATTGTAAAATAGTATTTAGGAATAAAACAGTAGATATACAATTTTATTCAAACACGCCATTCCGCGCTTAAGATGTTCCAAAAAAAGGTACACAGAGGTAAGTATTTTTCGGATATAGCAGAATGTGGACAAACTTAAGCTTAATATGGAAGCAACCAAATAGTATTTTATCCATGTTGATTTCTTTAATGCATAAATAAACATTTGCAGATATGATATTATTAAAAGGTAATAGTCAGCAGAGAAAGAAGAATTTCAAGCATTTAATAGCAGAACCAATAGGTTACATTTGTCCATATTCTTGAAATAGTATTTTCTACAATAACAAATAATTTTAGACATTTAACACCTGAATAATAATGAGTTTAACAAATAATATGAATGTTATCTGCAAATATTCAAAGGTACCGAAGTAAAATGAATATATAACTACATAAAGTGGTTTAACCAACAAATTTTTAGAAACAGGAATCTTTCAAAATACGTATTTTTAAATGCAACTGTAGGCGTAAATATTATTATAACAAAAACTTACATAATTCTGCATATAAGATTGCTCACTTTTGTTTATGAATATGTGAAAATAATTGTTAAAATGTGGCGTTAGAATAACAAAATAATGTGGATATGAATAAAAATACTACTAATGTTCTGATGCCATCGCAGTTGTATCAAATGATTTCGCAGTACAACAACATAGAAACAGCAATTAATATATTGCCTTGTACAATTCAACAGTTAAAAATGACATTTATAAAGAACATATCTCTTTTCTTTATGTTTTGTTTTCTGTTTTGCTATTTCTATTTTTTTAGTAGGTATATTTATTTGTATACTTCTACATAATGCACATATTTTATCTATTATTGTTGTATTCTTTTTCTATATTTATACTTTCTGCCGTATTCTGTAATTGGGCATGTGCCTGTTTGGATATGTATTAAATAAATAAATAAATAAAAATAATTATTTTGTAAATGTGTCATTTTTAGAAAATATAAATTCTAGTACTACCTCCTAAGAAAAACGTGCTATAATAGTTTTAAATAATAAGTATACCTTGCAACAATATACTTCGGAAATAGTTTATTACTACACCTTTTTAACAGCTCGAAAGATGTTTATTACGCGTGTAATATATATTTTGCTACCACATTTCGGAATGTCTGACGACATAAATGTACTAGCATCAGCATCACTTCACTAAAATTTACCTTGCAACAATATATTTCCGAAATAGTTTATTACTACATCTTTTTAAACGCTTGAGATGTTTATTACTTGTGTAATGTATATTTTGCTACTTTAACAACATATTTGAATAAAATAAAAAAAAATATATATGCAAATGTGCTACATACCAGCATTTAAAATGAAAAGTACCTACACACTGATCGTGTGACCTCAAAACAAGAAACTTGCCTATAAAAGCAATTTATTTTAAATCAAATTAACACATTTCATTCCCAGGTATATAAGACAGTTGGTAAAGCCAGGTATCTAATAGAAACATTAATCTATAGGACCAGTTCTTCGTCGGCCATAACTGGATATCTTAATCTCTTTGTTAGACTGGGGTCATTCGTCATTTCAGGAGGCCCACTAAGAAACATTTCGAGCCAGTTTAAGGTTATTCATCATGTATAAACTTTTTTGTGTCAAGGTCGCTCTTTTGAGAAAGGCGGAGACATGGTTTACTGGTTCAGAATGAAGTGAGGTATTCTTTTCTAAAGTGAAAGTATTTTTGGTTATGGTCATATTTGAAATACAAAATATAATGGCCGTAAAACTAATAAATTGTCGTTGGTGCCATAGTGAAGTGATATACAGTCGAATTAGTACCTACGAGTATTACCTTATAAGTAGAAATAATTTAAGGTTACCTATTGTTATTAAAATGTAAAATAAACGGTACTAAAATTCATTGATTTCGAGACAAGCATCTAACAATAAGAAAAATATTTTCATAAAAATGTTTAATCGATTTTTGAATTTTATAAAGAAATAGTAGAATGTATAATGGTACCAGAGAGTAGAAATAGTTATTTCTACTCTTTGATGGTACCAAGGTGTTAATCAATAAAGTTGACATTTTCTAACGTTGTCTGAGACAAGAAATTTTGCAAAATTTGAAAAAGTCTTGTCTTGCAAAAGAAGACAACAGTTTTTACTCGATCTTGCAAGACCATGTGTTGTATTGTCTTGCGAGAGTTTTGCAAATTTCTTGTATTGCAATTTTGCAAGGCTCTTGCTTGATTCTTGTGAGACTTTTGCATACAAATGAGAAACATGGAATTTTATTAAGAATTTGATAACGATGGTGGTTACGCTCGGTCAGCTTAGGTCTCGCTCGGAGGTCACACGTAACTATCGATGTGGTCAACAATGGTCGATTGGTAGATGTAAAGTACGGCTAATTTTATAATATAATAAGTAATAGGTGAAATAGGCGAAACAGAGTAGGAGCTGTTTCAGTCAAGTGGCAGTGATTTTATAATTATATCTAGGTCAACAGAACTGGATATAGACTCAATAAACTTTGATTTTAAAAATAATTTTATTTACTGGATGACCTTTAAATAAACATTTAATTCCTATTGTAGATATAACAATAGGAATTGCATGTTTATTTTTTCACCTGATCACTTAAATTTACCCCTTTTTATATATCCAAAATTTCTTGCAGTAGCAATATTTCTTTTCACAAAACTTTTTTAATCTTGTCCTATAAATTGGAGCTGTCAAATCTCGTCTTGGTCTTGTGTTGTCTTATCTTGTGACACAAAGACAAGGACAAGAAGAGGCAATATTATCAACACTTATATTTTCATATTAAATAATTGGTGTCAGTAAATACTAATGGTATTGAGAAAATTCAAAGAGTTATGAGTATTTTTATATGTTGAGCAATTCCATAATTTTTTTATTTGAGTGAAACATCATGAAATTTTTCGGCTATTTTCACCCTGTTAGTATTTGCAACTGTATCCATATTCATTGGTGCCTATTTTCAATTTCCAACGTGAGGCGTATAATATCCTTAGACCTTAAATTATTTCGAGGTCATAATTAACTGAAAATATTTATGATCGAGGAAAAATTTTCAATTATAATTTTAACATTAACTCGTGGGATATTCGGTAATAAAATTATAACCTACATATTTCACAAAAATGTTATCATATGATCAATTAGTTAGGTACCTGAAACATTTTTCGGAAACTTTTATCCTCCTTGGAGTAAGCTGCATGCGATTACAGTGGAAATATTTTGACGTTTATAAATAGATTGACATTTTTTTTGATGGAACTTGGCTATTTTAATTATTTTTTATTCTTGAGACTTAATGGTCTGTACATCATGTTTCTCTTTTCAAGGAGCCACACTTGTAATTTATTTGCTTATTCAATTGTTCTGACGTTTTCCCAGCTTATACATACTTCTAAAGTATCTATTTAAAGATGTTATTTTAGTCATAGGCGTCTCACGTAGGATCGAACAAGGATACTCTTGAGTACCCAAAAGTTATTTTTTACGGTCGCATATCTGACAACTGTTAGATAAACAGTTAAATGTTACAGTTTTATTTTTCTTAGGCTTAGTGTCATATTATCGAAAAAAAATTGCATCCACAAAAAAAAGTTTAAGGTAAGATGGCAAAATTTGGCATAGAGGTGTTTCTAACAATGCTGAATATAAATCAGTGTTCTTACAATTCCTATCAATGAAGTCATATGTATGTTATTTGATACCAAATGCTAATGAACATTTTCATATACCATGTTGGATACAAAAAATATCTAAAATAAATATTAATCTATCTAAATTTACTACCTGGCATCATTCAGAAACTTACAAACCTCAAATTAAATTTTGAATATTAGAAACACGTAAATCTAGCCACCAGCCATAGATCAGATCTGTCGTATTTCTGCATTTCTAGGGTTGCTTATTCAGGTGCCCCCTTTAAATATCTAACTATAAAAATTAATATACAGCCAAGTTTGTTATCCAATATTTTTTAACTGTTGAAATATCTCAAAAAAGTGACAGAACTTTATTGTCACCCTGTATAATTAAAATTATTTAAAAAATTAAATTTTAAAATGACAATGTCAAAGGTGCTGACAATCTATAAAAATACATATACATTTCAAACAATCACCTATTTTATTCAATATTTGCCCTTTAGGCTATAATTTTTTTATAGATTTTTTATTAGGTATTAATAATATTGAGGAAATCAGCTACTCTGCGGACTAAAGCGGACAATATTTACAATAAAGAATCTACAAACACTAATAATAAAGAATATATGGGTAGATATTGTGGGTGCAATTCAATGCAGCTTAGTCTAAAGAGGAAAAAGAAATCCGAAAATTGCGTGTGTCTGTAGGTGACTAACAGAACAAAATACAACCTTCTAATTATAGTTAGTCTAAAATTCTTATTTGGTGTTGATTATAAAGAAATCAGCAGGACGTCATATAGATAATTACTAATAAGGTAAAGGAGCCTAATACGAGACTACCGGCTAAATTTTATGTGGAATACTTTAAGTCAACAGAAACGAGGTGTATAAGTTTGCTAATTCAACAGTACCATTCCTAGTCGCTATATGCCGCTAAATTCTATTCGTCAAAAGTTTGAAGTGCAATTCGGTCAATTTTACGCCGCTAACATTTTCACCTGTTGAGCTTCAAAAAATCATATTATTGACATGGTAAATAAATTTCATTTTCTGATATGATTATCATGTAGCTAACACACATATGATTTAGTACCGTTACTCGCGCATCGATTAATATACACCAATGTAACCTTAAAGTAATACCTGTTTTTTAAAATATGTTATTGTTTCCCAATAAGAGACCCTGTAAGGCTCCTTTTATGAGAGGGGTCTCATATTAGGAACATGCAACGGTAATATTATAAAATAATTTTTCTCCTGAATAACTCGTGAATCCATTTTTCTGACATTGTGTACAGTTAACTTGTAGTCGTGAACGTAAATGTAATGTAAATAAATAACACGTAGTGCACTAAATCAAAGCTACGTATGTACTGAATTTATTATAAGCTTCGGTCGCGTCGCGCTGCGTGGAACACGACCCTGGTTTGACGGGACGAGTTCCGACGTCTAGACTGGTAACAACTAACTGGCAACACCGCAGACATGGTTCTGCAGTGAAACTCGGACGCTGTACAGGGGCGGCGTGTATAGTAATTTGGGTGCAGTTTAAAAAATTAATTATAACTCGGCTATTTATTTAATTAAAAAAAAACTAATTTCAGACTAGCAATCTAGCGAACCCCTCCAAACCGGAGGGGTTCAAAGTTACACCCTGTATATGCTTTATGTGAATGTGCAATTATGTGAATATGTTGATAATAGGCACTTCGTGTAGTTATTTACAGCTAATAATTCGCTTATGGGTACAAAAATACCGGTTTATCGTATTTTTTACAATTTCACAATAAGTTGCAGTGATAGAACGAACTGATCGTACTCAAGAGTGTCTACAATTTGTTTCGGAAAGCAAACTCAAGGAAACCACTAATTTGTTGTAGTTTTTAAAATTGTGAACTAATGAATGCAATCTGCATTATTTAGATTTATGTATCTACTACAATATTTTAGTTATCTATTATAAGAATATATTTTAAATATTTCTTACCTGCTATTTTGGTTTCAATAAACAACGTGTTTTACGTCACTTAAGGAGGCGCACCCCACGGATTGTGAATCGCTAGTATAAGTGCTTAAAATAGATGTAGTAGGCAAGTGGGTTGAGATTTGCTAAAATGGGCGTTTAACAAAACATTTTCTCAACCACTAAGTTCGTACAATATCCCAGCTAGCAAAGTAGTTTTATAAATTTAGAGTAATAGGAGTTTTATATTCTGTTAATATTTTATAGTTGTATTTAGAATACTAAATTGTTGCATTAATGTGACACATGAGGCTATTTTGCCTTCAGAAATTGAATTGTTTTTTAAATTTGTTGCAAGAACGTTCTTAGAGCATAATTTATAGAGCATTTATAACATAACTGCTAATGTAGCTCTATAAGTGTGTACAATAACACAATTTTATAGCAATGGTGTTTATAGAATCAAATTACTGTAAAACCGATGCAAAATACTGCTTTATAGAATCCTGTGACACTCTTATAAAATTGTTCCGTAATGTCGCTTATAGTTTAATTATAGAACTATTGTATAAGGCGTTGTTAAATTACAATTCTGCTCCGGAAGACAAATTACAAATAATATGGAAGCTGCTATTGAATTTAAGAGAAAAACCTCTTAAGGCCGCATTCGCACGCTACTGTCTAAAATCGTGGTGGAAATGAGAAACTTTTCCCTATTAGTTCAGACGACCCTTTATAGATGTCGCCATATGTACAATCTAAATAAATATATTTGAATAATAATTTCGTCGGTGACCTTGGCTGCAAGACATCGTGCGATATTGCCACTGCCACAGTTTCCACTTTGCAGCCTGTTGTTTACATGAGTCATAGCTCATAAGTTTGAGCTGCTCAAAATAAAATTATAAGTGCTATAAGTTTGGAAGTGAAGTCGTATTGAATTATTAGTGAAGAATTTTCCTAGTTTTTTCTTTTTTATTCATCAATAAATAGTGTAGGTTTAATTGTTTTATGTGACTTTTTCTTTTTTTTTCAAGTGTTCTACAAAGTTAGAGGTAAGTGAAATAATATATACTTTAGTAAAACCGTGTGTGAACTGTGAATACGAGTCCAAAGTAATTTGTTGGTGGACTGAAAGAAAAACAAAAATTCGCATAAAACTAACCTCTAATAAACTTACTTTTTGATATTTTCTTCCAACAAAACTTTTTCGATTAAAAAAACATATTTAATTATTTTACTACAGCGTAAAACTCTCCTATCTTAACTAAAAAATGTCTACTCTCCAATTTTCAAGGGTGGTTATTGCCCTTGAGTCTAGATATGATTTTTTTTAGAGATGTAACCTCTATAACTATAACCCCTATCATCTGCATTTCATGAGAACACTATTGTCAAAATAAATAGGCGTTTTATAGGTATCGCAACTTCAACCAGTTCAACCTAATGTTATGTACAGGGTGTTTTCAAAAGAAGTAGGGTAATTATTAACATTAGCGTAAAACTCTCCAATCTTAACAAAGAAATTCCAACTCCCCTATTTTCGAGGGTGTTGATCACGAATCTGAAGTTAAATTTCGGCGCTGGTATGTAGTTTTCGAAAAAAAAAATTTTCAAAATTGTAATCTCTATGTATACATTACATTAGGTTGAAATTGCAATATAACTCCTATATATTTTGACAACAGTGTAACGTCATGAAATGAAGAAGGCAGAGAGGGCAGAGATGTACATTGCAATTTCAACCTAACGTAGTGTACAAATAGAGCTTATAATTTTTATTTTTTTTTTTTCAAAAAGTTACATGCGAGCGCCGAAATCTGACTTCAGATTCGTGATCAGCACCCTCAAAAATAGGGGGGTAGGAATTTTTTTGTTAAGATTGGAGAGTTTTACGCTAATGTAAATAATTACCCAATTTTGATTTAAAAATGTACTCTACTCCCTATTTTCGAGGGTGCTGAACACGAATCTAAAATTAGTTTTTTTCGGTTGTCTAGTTTAAAAAAAATAAATAAAATAAAAATAGTAACCTATGTATGCGTTAAATTAGATTGAGTTGCAATATAACGCTGTAGCAGAACCCTTCTCTTCCCTTGCCGCCAGCACTGCTACCTCGCATGCGTGCCCGCCGAAAAATCCAGCACAGGTTGAATATTAAACCCTCCGCCTGAATTCGCGGCAGTCTGACTTCGCCGGTTGGTAACCGCACATCGTTTAGGAACGATTGCGCGCCTTTTTATACTCTCCAGAGTACTAATCCAAGATTGCACCTGTGTTGGGTCTCTTGTGCGTTTATTTGTTTGTAACCTATTGTATATTAGTTTGTCTTGAAAGTCTATCTTTTCACCAGTTATATTTTGTCATTTAAAATAATAAAATTAGTGTAGTTAGAGGTGTAAGTTTTCCTGAGCTAGCCCGATAAACATTATACCCCCTACATAAGTTGGCTACCCACGTGAGGCCTTATTTTCGTTAACAAAGACTCTGTGTTCGAGAATTCAACGTTACAGTGCTTTGTGCGAAGGTGACGAAATACCGCGAATGACAATATAGTGACTGGTTTGTTTGAGAACTGAACTATGAATGATACGTGAGAGCTGCTTCACAAGCGTGTATTTAGTTATACAGAGGTAACAAAAGAGAAAATCAAAAACGTCTGGACTAATGTAAGTACATAACCAATTTTCACAAACTGTGCATGGCTAATTTTCACGAACTGTTTTCGTGCTTGTTTCGACTATAAATGTTGCTAGGACTCACATAAAATGTGCTCTGATTTTTGAACTTTTAACGAACTATTTTGGAACATAGAAACAAAAACTTTTGTGCTGCGTTTTATAAACTTTCTAGTATTTTGCTTAGGTTATAGACTGTTAGAGACATTGTATTTTCATGAACAATTATAATCTTAGAAGTAAAGCTAGTGATAAACACTCGGTTAAACAGGTTGCAAATTCGGAAAAGTTAATTGAAAAAGTACCGGCTGTGACCATGGCGAATCCTGTGTTAATGACGGATGAACAATTGCAAATGCTTATTAGTGGTATGACTCAAGCTTTCGTACAGGTTCAAACTTCTACGAGTAATCCTTCACCCATTCAAAGTGGGAACTTTTCAAAATGTGGCTCAAGGTTCTCAGGGAACAAAAATGAGGATGTAGAGGCGTTTATTAATGCAATCACGGTTTATAAAGATTGTGTAAACATCTCGGATGAAAATGCAATAAAAGGTTTGCCAATGTTACTGGATAATAATGCTGCGACCTGGTGGCAAGGTATTCAATCTACAATCACCACCTGGGATGAAGCATTAAATGCTCTGAGGCATTCTTATGGTCAAAATATGCCGCCATATAAGATTTTTAAGGAATTATTTTCTCGTCAACAAGAAGATAAAGAGCCGACTGACATTTTCGTGAACTCTTGTAGAGCTCTTATAGCTCGGTTGCCTAAATCACCAGAACTGCATGTAACTCACCAAATAGACATGGTTTATGGTTTATTAGGTAGAAGAATTAGATGCAAATTACCTAGAGATCAAATCGAGTCCTTCAGCGAACTTATAGAAAAGGCTCGTTCTATTGAAGAAAGTTTTGATGAAAAGACGACTACGAATATTCCCAAAAATGGTACAAACAATGACAAAAGTCGAATGCGACCAAAATGCCAATTTTGTAAAATATTTGGCCATGTTCAAGCAAATTGTCGTAAGTTTGCTGCTACCCAGGAGAAAACCAATGTGTTACAGACACCTGTTGCTACTTCTAATGCTATTCGTTGCTATGGCTGTGGAACACTCGGCTATATAAGATCCCAGTGCCCCAAATGCTGTAATAACCCTACTGCGACTACTTCGGTTAGTAGAGATGCCAAGGACGCTCTAACGCACTCGTCCAGTGTAGATATTTTGTCTGCGGAAGTTTTTCCAATTTCAGCAATGTCTAGACCCCTGATCGAAATTAATGTTGCTGGAAAACATGGTCTTGCCTACGTCGATTCCGGTGCTAGGAATACTATAGCAGGACATGTTCTTTATTTACATTTTGTCGAAATGAATCTACCCTACAGAGAGGAAAATTTACAAATGGTGTTGGCTGATGGAAACGTACGTCAAGTTCAAGCAAAAATTTATGAAGTTGAGGTTACTCAATCAAGAAGGATTCTTACTACTTTTCTCGCTGTACCGAATCACGAGCGTAGTAAAACTCTTTTGGGAATCGATTTCATATCAAATGCAGGTATAGTTTTAAATCTTCCTAAATGGAAATGGTTTTTCGAGGATACTTCTTCAATAAGTTTTGACCTACACAAGGAACCTTCAGTGAATGCTACTTGTCCAGTGGAAATATCTCAGGCAAATTTTATTCTCAAGGATACGGATGGCAAAAATTTGGAATCAAATGAGAGGAATCAACTAGAACAGCTGATCCAGTCACATGCGCTGTGTTTTGAAAAGAGTAAGGAACTCACCCCATTTGCGGAGCATTCAATCCAAGTGACTGACGATACTCCTATATTCCAACCCCCCTATCGCCTTGCGCCTGCACAGAAGGAAATTCTGAGACAAAAACTTGATGAGCTGATTGACGATGGAATCATTGAAGAGTGCGAATCGGCCTATGCCGCTCCCGTCGTATTAGTACCAAAATCTGACGGAAACATTCGACTGTGTGTCGACTATCGACGCTTGAATCAAGTGACTGTCCCTGTGCAATATCCGCTACCTAGAGTGGATGATCTACTCCATTCAACTGGCAAAGCTGCGTATATAACTACATTAGACCTAAAGAGTGGTTATCACCAGATACCAGTCAAAAAGGAGGATCGGGATAAGACAGCGTTTATAACCCCTTTTGGTACCTTTAGATACAATGCAATGCCTTTCGGGTTGCGAACAGCGCCTGCTACGTTTCAACGACTTGCCGATCGTTTTCGGTCAGGATTGCCACACATTACGATTCTAGCCTACTTAGATGATCTGATCATCATGTCGCCTACTTTTGAAGATCACCTACGAGACTTAGATGACGTATTCAAACGACTGACTCAGTTCAAGCTTCAGGTTAATCGCTCCAAATGTGTCTTCTGTACGGACAAGGTAAAATACCTTGGCCACATAATCAGCAAAGATGGGTTCTCTCCCAGTCCAGAGAAGATTGCTGCCATACAAGATATGCGTGCTAACTAGAATGTTAAGCAAGTTCTAAGCTTCCTTCAGACTTGTTCCTGGTTCCGAAGATTTGTACCAAACTTCGCTGAAGTATCCAGACCATTAAGCCAGCTGACACGCAAGAATTCTACGTGGAAATGGGGATTACCACAAGAAAAGGCTTTCGCAGAATTGAAGCGACTATTGACCACCGCACCGATATTACGCCAAGCGGATTACACCGAACCGTTTATCATCAGAACGGATGCTAGCTCGTATGCCCTCGGAGCTGCTTTACTCCAGGGGGAGGGTGCCAAAGAAAAACCAATCGAGTATGCCAGTTGTTTGCTGACTCCGGCTCAGAAAAACTATCATACGACCGAGCGTGAAGCTTTAGCGCTTGTATGGGCCTTCTTCAAATTTAGGGGATATATCGAGAATTCGACAGTCATTGTCAGAAGTGATCATCAACCCTTACGTTGGCTTATGTCACTGAAGTCGCCTTCTGGGCGCCTTGCCAGATGGGCTTTATCATTACAACCGTACAACTTAACCATAGAATATGTGCCTGGTAAACAGAACGCCTTAGCTGACACCTTATCCAGACCTGTATGTCATAACGATGGTGAAGCTACGACCTGTGATGTCTGTTTTGTAACAGTTGACCTCCCGACTGATAAAATGAGTGAGATACGAGAACAACAACTGTCTGATCCTGATTTAGTATCGATCGTAGTGTTTTGAAAACCCAGAGACCTGCGCAGTTGACATTCGCAGATGGAGTGATCGAGGCTACCTAATGATGAATGGAATTTTATACAGATATGCTCCTGATTATGACGGTGACGAGGCTCAGCAAGTTGTGCCGAAGAATATGGTTGAGAAGGTGCTCAAGGAAACACATGATTCTCCTTTGGCTGGTCACTACGGTGTAGATCGCACCTTGCAGAAGATCGTTCCTCGTTACTATTGGACAGGCATGCGTAGAGACGTTGCCTCATATGTAGCGAAATGCATCGAGTGTCAAAGATACAAAGCTACGAACATGAAGCCGCCAGGGTTACTACAGACCCACGTTCAGGCTCAACGGTTTGAGGTACTTGCAATTGATCTTTTTGGTCCGCTACCAGAAACCC
The DNA here is from genome assembly GCA_025584915.1 of Monochamus saltuarius. NCBI lineage: Eukaryota > Metazoa > Arthropoda > Insecta > Coleoptera > Cerambycidae > Monochamus > Monochamus saltuarius. The sequence continues at coordinate 24,749,238 of CM046726.1, read as the reverse complement.
TTACTGGAGACAAATGGATACTGATCATTGAAGATACTTCCACCAGATGGACAGAAATGTTTGCGTTAAGAGAAGCTACAGCTGAAGCATGTGCCCGTTGCCTTATAGATGAAATTATTCTGCGCTTTGGAACTCCCAGAAAAGTTATCAGCGACAATGGAGTACAATTTGTTAGCGAGGTTATGCAACATGTTGCCCAAGCCCTTGGATTTACTCAAAGTTTGATTCCTGCATATCATCCGGCTGCCAACCCTGTCGAGCGCCGAAATCGAGACCAAAAGACTCAGCTTGCCATTCTTACCGGAGGTGATCATACCAGTTGGAAGGAGAAGATCCCCTCTGTCCGTTTTGCCATGAATACAACCGTAAATCAAGCTACAGGTTATACGCCAGCCTACTTGACGTTTGGTCGAGAATTGCGTACACCAGATGACGTCCGCAGAGATTTCCGAGCTGTCATTGAAAACGACAACTTCGTACCACAGATTGCTCCTTACTTGCGTACTCTTGCAACTACCCTAAGTCAAGCCCGTGAAACTAATGAACGTCAGCAAGATGTTAGGAAAAAATACGCCGACAGTAAAAGGCGAGACCTAAATTTTCAAGTATCAGACCTGGTATTAGTAAATACTCATGTCCTAAGCCGAGCTAAAGCTGGAATTACATCAAAGTTTGCTCCTCGTAGAGATGGCCCGTATCGTATATCCAGGATTGTAAGCCCTACATCCTATGAGATAGTAAGTCCTGAGAGCCCGACGATAACCTTGGGTACTTATCACGTTTCCGCTTTAACCAAGTATGTGCCACCATCGACAGCAACGCCGCCTCCAGCTCCAGTTCATCCCATCCGCCGTCGAGGACGACCCAGAAATCAGGACACCCCTCCTGCTTCTTCACATCCCCGGATGCCCACAGGTTCTTCTCTTCAGGACCCTTTGCCGAAAGAACATCCTCCATCAAGTGCGCGACCAGAACCGACCAGTGTTGTGCGTCGATCAACGCGAGTGCGTCGAATTAAGTGCCGCTAACCTTCTCTGTTGTGTTGTATCACACCCGGGTCGGTAGTGTGATCCAAAGGGGGAGTATGTAGCAGAACCCCTTCTCTTCCCTTGCCGCCAGCACTGCTACCTCGCATGCGTGCCCGCCGAGAAATCCAGCACAGGTTGAATATTAAACCCCTCCGCCTGAATTCGCGGCAGTCTGACTTCGCCGGTTGGTAACCGCACATCGTTTAGGAACGATTGCGCGCCTTTTTATACTCTCCAGAGTACTAATCCAAGATTGCACCTGTGTTGGGTCTCTTGTGCGTTTATTTGTTTGTAACCTATTGTATATTAGTTTGTCTTGAAAGTCTATCTTTTCACCAGTTATATTTTGTCATTTAAAATAATAAAATTAGTGTAGTTAGAGGTGTAAGTTTTCCTGAGCTAGCCCGATAAACATTATACCCCTACAACGCCTATTTCTTTTGACCACAGCATGGCATCATGAAATAACGATAACAGAGGCGTTATATTGCAATTTCAACTTAATGTAATGTATACATAGAGATTATAGTTTAAAAAAATGTCAAAAATTAAATACAACCGATAAAACTAATTTTAGATTTGTGTTCAGCATCGTTGAAAATAGGGGGTTAGAATTTTTAAATAAGATTAGAGATGTTTCCACTGTTGTACTGGTGAATGTGCGGCTAAAAAGAACATGTTTTGCATAAAAATTATCTTAGTAAAATGATTACCCCTTAGTTTAGTATATTGTATAGCACCTGTAATTTGAAAACTAGAAAAGATATACCTAATAGTGAAGTTTTACACACATTTTTTACTAATGCATGTGTAACTTCTCAACAACTATTTTGAAAATTTCTGTCTATTGGAGCGGGTTGACAAAAATTGAGTATTATTTATTTAGAAGTACGTATCAGATAGCCCCAGTTTATTTTAAAACTTTTACCTCTCATCCATTTTTGCTGTAAAACTGTTTAAAAAAAAAATAAAATTCATTACTTTGCGCATTACATCACACAATTTTAACTAAGAAATATTTGAGTAGGCGACTGTTATACTAATTTCTGTCATTAGATCTTTTGTGACATTTGCCAGTGCTTCCTTAGATTTGCTACTTAAAAAAATTATTTTTTATAACTTTATTATGGCAAATAATGATAAGTGTTTATTTTATTAACGATTAATATGTTTTGACATGCTGCAAGTATTTTTTGAATATCAAAAAAACTGTGCCGCAACAAAAAAAAGTTGCAAAAGCTCTAATGACAGAAATTAGCATGACACCACCTACCTACTTAAATATTTCTCATGATAATGAATTTTATTGTTTCTTAAACAATTAATTTTAAAGCACAAAATTAAGAGGGGTAACAGTTTTAAAATATTTGATATTATATTTTTGAATACTCAGTTTTTGTCAAACAAATAAGTTGTAGTAACAAATAACTTTTTGAAAAATTGTTGAGAAGTTGCACATTTATTTGTACAAAATTTATGTACAGTTTGACTATTAAGTTACCCCTTTTTTGGTCTCTTAAGGACTGAACATTAAGTTTTTTGCGTCATACTACAAAAAAGTACAAAAACTATTTTCACCAATTTTTTAAATGTCACTTCCAATCACCATAGGTTTAAGATTGATATCACTGGCTACAGTTATTGTTAGATTTTAAACATCAATATGCACGATTTTTAATGCAAAAAGAAACAGTTTTCAAATACCTACAGTTAACTACATAGAGAATTATTGTTTTTTCCCAGATATGCCGAAGATCAAAAAATTTGGTAAGGGTAGAAACCGTGCCAGTATTAGTCAGTACCAACGATGGCAGCGGACTAGGTGAGATGATATTATAATAAGATGTTCACACTTCACTTTGTACCTTAAATTATTCAAATTCATGTCTCTCTGGGACACTTACAATATGTTTGGTTGTAGGAATCTTATTTTGGAAGAACATTCTTATTCAGGAAGGTCAGACCAGACTTCAGGAGTAAATTTGTAAGTAGTAGGTTAGATGGAAATATGAAGTCAAAAAACATAATATTTTTGTAGACCTGCTAATACCTCTGGGCATTCTTACTTTCCCACAAAAGTTGAGGATATTAATGAAGAGACATATAGTGTCAACGAGGGTGTCAATATAGCTGAAAAATCTTACCAGAATATTGAAATTCATGATATACAATATGACACTATCGAAAACATGCACACTGGGAAAGTTATCTTTAGTAAAAGAAACACGTAATGGCTTAACATCAGTTCTTACATTTCAATGTATTGAATGCAATGAAAATATTGAGAAATGTACAGAAAAGCCGGGAGAAACTAAATCCAAATTAAATTTTGGTGCTGTGTGGCTCTATCCACTGGCAGTACTTACACACACCTTAAGGAACTTTTAGGGGTTATGGACATTCCATGTATGTTTAAAATTAATAATCATTAGCTGAACAATAAATGATAAATGTTTATTTTATATATTTAGGTATGTCATACAAGCTTTTTCATAGCATTGAGATGTAACTTGGAGAAACCTGGCAAAATGACATTTTTAAGAGTATGGAAAGGAAGAAAAAGAACTAGCAATTCAAGCAAGGGACAGTGATGGAACTCCATGGACTATGGTATTCATTGACGGAGGGTGAAGCCACAGATCATATGGCCACAGCTATAATGCATCATCTGGCGTTGTATGTAGTAATCTATGATTTTATTTGAAACATAACTATTGATGACTTACAGGGTGTAATTTTTGGAAAGCTAACAGGAAAAATATTATTTCTCAGTAAGAAATAAATACTGTACAGTATGTTCCCGTGCATCCAATAAGCAACAACCTCCAGTACAGCACGTTTGTTTAAAAATTGGATGAGTTCTTCAAGTGCCATGGAAGTGTCAATAATTGTAGAAGGATTCCGAATAAGTAAAACTATGCATGATTTGCGATATTTACAGTTTACAGCAGATGGAGATTCATCAGTGTATGCAAAAATTCGTTCCGATGTTCCTTATGGCAATTATGTCACTAAAATTAAGAGTTGTTTCCTGATCGAAGACAAAAGTTTGCCTGGGCCGGTAGTCCTTAACGCTTGTGATGCTTATTAAGTTTTTGCACGATCCATGCACTCACCAAATTATATGGTTTAAATGATTTTTATATTTAAATTTGTTTAATTGCAAAGTGAAGTGAATCCTGCCACTTACTAAAAGATAGAAATTTATAAACAGCAGTAGTAGTATATTTGAAAAAGTAATCAGTTGAATCGTTTGAATTATTACCTATCAATTTTTTTTATAACACAGCCTTCCGATTGGTAAGTAACTGTTCTTACTGATCTGATATTTGTAAACACAACTTACTATTCCTTTTAATGCAACCAGTAGATACGTTAAATTGACGAATCGTGCAAAAAAACTGAAACCATTTATCATTTTAGTTATGAGAGTTTGTACTGTAAAATTTGTTACAAAACAGTAAAGTTATTGTATTATTATTTATTCATGTACTTTCTTATTGTTACTTTAATGATTATTAAAAATTATATCTATATTTACTATTATTTTAATTCTGTTCATCCCCACTCAATTTCCAGTTCTATTAAAAATATTTTTTAGAAAAAATTATATCATTTACCTGTTAGATATAAGTTTAATTTTGTCCATTTAACAGTCAGTTATAATACCAAACACTATTTTAGTTTACTTACATTTAATGAATTAGGTATATTAATTTTTTATCAATAATGCAGGTAAAAATTAACTGATACAATCCGAGCTTCTTATTCCCATAACGCAAACTCTATTTGTACCCGTTGAATATGGTATTTACCACTTCATCGCTATAGAACTAACTATAAACAGCCAATGGTATTGATTTTTATTAAAATGTTATTTTGTATCTAATTGCTCAAAAAACATTTACATAATTTTTTTTTGTTTATAAACCTTTCAATCACTCAATAAACACTAATGTAAAAACAAGTCAATTCAAAGTTAAAACCACAAACCAGCTGAATAGGCATTTCTTTACGATATTTTCGCGTTTATATTCAAGTCTTAGGAGTGACATGTTTTATTAAAATTATATAGCAGCATTACAGATGAAAAAGTTAAATTTTGATATAATACCTAATTATAAAATAATAGGTACCTATGTAAATTTTAGTCCTATGATAGATAAAAATTAACACTTCTTTCAAGAACAAATAAAATAAAATAGTTTCGACATCTATTTTATTTATCCAAGACTAGGTAGTAACTTTGAATATTTTTTGCACAACCGCGCAACACTGCTATGAAACCCTTCTCTTCAATTGCCAAAACAACGGTGGCGACACGTGCTGGCAAACTAGCTCAACTAAATTCTGACATTTATTTGACAATTGACAGCATTTCTCTATTATGAATCCGATGTTCATTTAGGTATCATTTTCTTCTAAATTCTTTTATAAAATCTCAATTTGTTGTGATAATGTGAAAGAATAATGAGTAATCCACGCGATGGACAGGTTAAATTTAAAAATAGTGTTGTGATTTTTGTTATAAAAATACAATTAGTTAAGTGTTAAACAGGGTATCAAAAACCTCTTTCCAGACTTTAGCCAGATAATAATATATTAATTTCAAGTAGTGCACTTTGTTCTAGAAGCATGTATTTATCTAATCATGGCAAAAAAATATTTATTTTTAGAGAACAGAGAAGAAATTGATACCTAAAAATGATGTCTAAATCACGTACATTTTCAATATGGCGGCTCACTGAAAATGCCCCCTTAAAGCAGTTATAGAGAATAATAATACAGTTGTTATAAAATATGACAACACTGTGGACATTAAGTGGCAGAGATCTGTTATAGTAGTTGCTTACCAAGCATATTTGCTCCATAATCATTGCAATCAACACAAAAATGTCATATTAGTGAGAATCCATTGGAAGTACAAGATAATACTTTTCTTTCTGTTGCCATATTGTAAAGAAAGAAAAAAAATCTTAATTAAAAATATATACAATATAAATAGGTGAATTAAACGATTTTAAAGTTCTCTAAATAGAACGCCATGCAACACAAAAATTGTATAACGAAGTGCTATAGAATTTTTATGAGATTGCTTTGTGTTATAAAAATTCTTTAAGATCTGTGAAAACGTTTATTCAACAATTCTATAAGTATTTCCTGCAAACCTTACAGAACCGGTTAAAGAACTAAAAAGGTCTATAAAACGGTGCCCATTTTTATGGTATAAGTGTTGTAAGAACGTATTGAAAATGTTCTTAGAACAAACATTGCTCTATAAAATTTGCTCTGGAAACGTTCTTACGAAATTGTATTCCAACAAAAAAATTATGTCAGTCAATATTTCATTGCCATGTTTCACTTAGACACTGTATTTTAGAAATACACCGTATAATATGTTTTAGTCATTGGAAAATAAAACTATTTTACAATATTATTTTCTCAGTGTACAATCAAGCAGCGCATGGATCTGAATTTGAAACATTTACTGTAAGGTTGTTCTTAAGCATCTAATGTTTCTAGACCTAACCTACTATGGTAAAGTTACCTAAAATTAAAATTATTCTTAATTTCAGATTATTGCTTACATAACAGAACATAAAAAACAGAATTTATTGTGGAAACTCACTTGATAATTTTGCAAATGACAAACCACTTAGGGGGATATCAGCGTACTCAGACAAGTATAAGCTTTAAAAAATTAAATAATATTATCAAGACGTCATAATTTATTATAAATAGAGAATACTTAAAATGTATAATTAGAATGATAATGAATGTTAGATAAATATAATTAATTATACGTAGCATATCTAATAACATTTAGATAGTACTAGCTGAATGCATTCAATGCATTATACGGCCGATAATAAAAGTAATAATCAGAAAAGAAATAAATAAAACCATAGAGAGAAGGGAAAAAGAACCCCAGAAAACACATTTGTCAGTCTTTATTTGTACAAAGGAAAAGTGCAGACGCTTTGTTTGGCAAATCACAAATAAAAGCTAAGAAAATGAACTGAAAACTGTATATCAGATGGTTTATCGTTTTGTTTTCGTTTCTCATTGAAGTTTGTACAAGTCGCCGGCGCCCGGAAAAACCGGGAAAAAGCACCATATAATATTCCAGTTAGGAATATTTCGCGCAAACGGGCAAGTAAGCTCATTTCGCTAGACAGTTATATGTGTGAGTTAAAGCGTTTCTTTTCGTTTTACTTTGGCGCTTATCTTGCCACTAAATTTCTGATTTTAATGGAAGTTGAGGCCGTTGAACGGGTATGAACGCGCGGTGTACGCGCCAAAAGCCGTACTTAAGTTTTATATCCCCTTTTTAAATTAGGTCTATTGTTATTGGTCGTTTAAAGCAATCTTGCCAGCCTGAAGAATATTAAGTATTTCAGGATGGATTATACTTTAAAATACTTTGAAAGTCGAGGGGGAAAATTTAATTTCGAACATTTCTGCACTAATATCGCATAATCGCAAATCTTATACAATTGGTTTAGTATAGGGTGTGTTATTTACTGTTTTCATTTAATCTCTGTCAAATAAATCATATAAACATGATATCAATATTTACTGTACCATTAGGTATATACCTATTTAAAATTCACATTATTCATTTCTGATTTGCATTGCAGCATTGAATCATTTAATGGGAAATTTCAGTTTACAATTCCTACTCGCACTTAGTTCAATAATCTTTTAGTTTTCACATATTTAATTTAAAGTAAATTGCAACAAGTGATACAAAATATCATTCCTAGTAAACATTTTCTCTGATCAACAAGAAAAAACAAATAATAATAATGCATTTATTTCCCAACAGAACAGATGTTCCAGTTACACGACTAAACAAGTATAGATTCAAAAATAAAAAAATGCACTTAATACACAATACATAAGATAAAATAAATATAAATGCAATCAAGGAAATGAATCTAAGCTTCCAAAATAATAAAGAATTCAGTTGCTACAGTCAACATACTATTAAGATTGCAGTGATTAATATCACAAAGTAGAGATATCGTGTTGTAATTATTCGCCATGATATAAACCGGCGATTTGATATTTGTTTTAGCATTTTGACAATAAAACATGCCATGAACACGAGATACATGTCTAGATACTCGTATATTAAATAAATTGAGTAGAGAAGACGAGTCATAAAAAAGTGTAAACATAAATGACAGACTATTAAATATTCTCCTTATATGCAGAAGCTGTACATTAAATCGATATAACAGCACCCTATGATCATATCCCCTACCTGAATAATAACTGGAACAAAATGTGGTCCCAAATTCTATCCTTGAGGTACCCCTTCTGTTGCTATAAAATTATCAGATTTGAATCCATTGTAAGAAACCTATAGTACGCGCTGATATAAAGATCTAATAAGTAGGATTGTGCTCTCGTTCAACCCATATTGTTTCAGTTTATCAGAGTAAGGCATGATCCACTTGCGATGCAAGAAATGCATTGATTCCATTCCTAATATTATAAACATCCACTAGTTGAATTGATAAATATTGAATATAGGTTCTCCTTTCAGTTTTTTAAATCTAGTATAATTTGCGCTTTTCAGTACACTAGTCATGAGTGCATATAATAATAGTGCCTTTATTAATTTTGTAAAAATTAATACAATCAAACTATTAAAGCATGGTGATATTCGATACAACCATCCGAAGAGGAGAAAATATTACAAAATATACGCTTTTGTAAAAATGACATAATACAGAAATAATACATATAAAATAAAGAAAATAATTGTTTGAATACGTTGGTATCACACTTATGTAAACTCTTGTTTGATACAACAATATTTGATTCTGGTGATAGTTGAAATAATACATTCTTGAAAAATAATCAACCTCAAACCAATTGCTATAACTATGTATTTATCTGATATATTCATTAAGACGTTTCTTAAAACTGTGAAAATACTTAGCATAATTAGGCAAGAAATTATAATTATGCTTTAAAACACAAAAATTATAACGATTACGCGTAGGCAAATAATGTACATTGAAATTTGTAATATATTTTGATATTCAGCTTTATGATTTAATGATATCTTAAAAGTTAAGCAAGATAAATGGATCTGACTGAATCTAGCACTAAGGTTAAACCATTTCGAATTTTTAAAGCTAGGAGAAGGATAATATGATGAAATAAATACAAGCATTTTGAATTATTGAAGACACTCTTTATCTCTAAGTATCTACCAATGTATTAGGAATATATGGGTAGATATTGTGCGTGTAATTCAACGCTGCTTGGGGCTTTTGTTCACAGAGTAGTTAGTTTCATACAATATTATTAATACCTAAACATATACCTACCAATGCAAGCCATGCAGTATGCCAAGGCGGATATTATCAGTGTGTACCAAATTTTTAATTTCAGTACTAATAAAGTTTGTATGCATGTAATGTAAAGAATTTTCAGCTTACCAAAAGGTTTTTGAGTAAGATACTTGACATGTTTAAATCGAAGAGAATTAGATTCATTTAAAATAAGATTATGAACCAAAGCAAAGTCGGAGATAGAATTCATGTCTGCATTGATCTGGATCACATCAGGAGAGATTTCAGAAGGACTAAAAGATACATATATTTGAGGATAATTAGTATACTGATGGGACTGACAATATTGAAGGTAATAAAAGAAGTACACAGTATAAATGGAAATGAGAAGATACCCTATAACACTACCTTGAGGGACTCCAGAAGAGTTATTACTAAATCTAGATATGTCAGCGTTCAAAGTAACTCTCTGGCATCTATCCGACAGATAAGTTTTAAATAATGTGACAGCAATGTCATTAAAGTATTTTAATTTGATACAAAGTGTTGCATGATCTAAAGTGTCAAATGCCTTACTAAAACCAAGAAAAATACGACATACAAGTCCTATATTAAGCTCAAACGCCTGACTATTAGGCAGGATATTGGCTTTATTATACAATAGTAATTCACCGGTTCAGAAACAACTTGCGTGAGATAAAACACAAGCAAAAAAAATAAGAAAATCATAACTAGTTGTAGGTTTTCAATTAATATTTAGAGTTTTGAGAAGTTTAAAAAATTTTTTAGGATGTTTTTAATTTATGATTTAAAAAAGCGTTTTTTAACCGATCACCGATCTATTGACAAAATAGCGAGTAGTGCATATATCGAGTAGTACAAAAATTAACTGAAAATAAATTACATTATTTTAAGTTAAAAAGTGTCTAGTGAATTAAAACTCCCAGTCAAATTACAGGGAAACAAAAAAGCGATGGTCTGTAAAAGCCAGCATTTAGAAATCGTTGATGGTTTCAATTTTTTATGTAAACATCACTGAATTTTTTTTGTTCGTAACAACTCAGGGGATGCTACATTCAGAACGGCTGTTGGTTTCTAAACCTTTTCCATTTTTTTTTTGTTTAGTTTAGGCCAACAATTCTAAAGATACAGAAGGTTTTACTAGAATTGCTTAGCTATGCAATTTTTACATTGATTATTAAAATATTGCTTGTTTTTCACAATTTCCAATTTGAAAACAGAGGACCGCCAAGAACATTTTTAATATTACATATTACTGAATATAATTGTTAAAGGAAAACAAAAATCATGATTTCACAAAGTACTGCCTATATTAACTGTTTCTGAGGAAACCGTTAGACGTCGTTACGAAACATGCATGCAGCAAAATGGAAACATTTTTTTGATGTAGTAATGCTAACTAATTTTTATACAAATATTTAAGTTGAATTATGTAAGTTGGCATGTTGTTATTTTTGTAATTATTAAGTGTGTAAGTGGGTGTGTGTGTTAAGTGAATCAGTCTGTACCTATATATACAGGGTGATTCAGATTTTATCTAAAAGAATTTGGGAATAGATGCGTCATGAAGAATGGAGTCGATATAGTATTTTTTTTTTATAAAATCCTTATAGTTTTATTCGATTCGATTACTTTTTGTAGGCATTAAAGTTTTTTATGTGCCTGTAGTTTTTCAAGTGTCAAAAATGGCTTTCGTGTATAGTAGCAACTCGGAGTTGATGGATATCGTTTTAGTTTATTATGATTTAGCAAACGAGTTTTTAGAATCTGAATCACACTGTATTAGTGTAATAAACTAATGTCACATGGATATCTACTTTTAAAGGCATCATTCCTAATAAAATTAATTTTTGGCATTTCTATTATACTGTATTTCTAACAAAAGAATCTAATTTTGTGTGTAAAACGTGGAGTTCGGAAAAAATCACCTTGAAATTTGATTCCATTTTCTTAGAAATAAATATCGCGGAAACTAAAAGCACTCCATAATATTCAGTAACGTTAAAAATGCTGAGGCTCCTAGCTATACTAAATTCTTGTATCTGGGTCATTTATTGACATACATATTTGTAAGCTAATTATGTATTTTTTTACATTTAATTAAGTCAATGGTCTGAATATTTAATAAGTTCAAACATCTCAGATAAAATGTTATTCTTCTATAATGATGCCCTGTATCTTAAAACAAAGTGTTCTACTACCTACGTCGATGTGGAACTTTTTGCTTAAAATAATTTAGGCTATCATTTGGTTCCGATTAAAACTTGGAACATTCTGTATAAACAACAACACGCGTTACATTTAGTACGTTGTTGGTCTAAAAGTTAATTAAACAAATAATTATAATAGCTACAATTTGATAAATATTTGTTGTTAATTCACAAAATCAACTTACACATATCACCTGTGCACCTAGATTTTGAAACAATTACCTAAATGTAAATATACGTTAGCTTCTTTTCATTTTATCTTTAATGTGTATAATATGTTTAATGTGCTGTAGTCGATTTTACACAGCTTCTACCTTTAAGCATTAAGTTGAATTGTCATGGAGAGGATGATATTGATGAAATTTTGGATATAGGTATTCCAAAGTCAGTGTCTAAGTATAATAAAATTACATCTTTCAGTAATTCCCATCACCTTTTCTCCATTAAATGTATTTTTAATATCAAAGAAACATGTAGCGGGCAGAATAAATACAATCAAGTGATAAAATTATTGTCACACATTAACGATGACTATAAAACTGGCGGCTTGATGGCTGTTGCAACCCTTCTCCCCTTTGACGGCTCAATATAATTTCAAAAAAATCGAAAAGCGCTCTTCTAGCAATGTAAAACCCCTCTGGAAAATTACTACAATAAATTTAAACACTTTACTCACCCTGTAAATTAAAATTCAAATTGGGTTCAGCCCTCCCCTTAGTAATCCAATGTCCAATCTTGGACGATATATGATTATACTCGCGAAGTTCCGGTCGATCTCTCTCATCCGGGAGCTTTGGATATGTGGTTATGTGCGGACATACCCGTCCATCACCCTTTATCGCTTGAACAAATACAACCCTCGCATAAATGCTTTCGGACCATCTAGTTGTCTGTTAGCATGACCGGGGCCAGCCCATTCTCCAGTTACCTATTTTATGCTCCTTTAATCTGCAACTTAAACAATAATGAATAAATTGTATTTGCCCTACATTTCAGCGCCGTTATTCTAACACAGTAAAAAATGACATTGAATTCAAACTCATTTATGAGTGATTTAATTTGGTGTTTGAATTTTGAGAAAATTTAACATTTTAACAAAGAAATGAGTTTATCTACACAATATTTGGTTAACGACACCAACTGTTGTAGATATTACACATTGTTTAGTAAGTGGAAGGGAGAAAATAAAGTTGGGTACGAACAGATACCGATGCGCAGTTGTAATTTTGCTATGTATGATACAAGTCACTGCAGTCTGTGGACGATAATCACAAGTGTATTGTTGGATCGCAATTGTACATCCATTTTCAAATTATAATTTGCATAAGTTGTGGTAGAAATAGGTAAGTAACAATGGACGTCTTCATTCGATACAAAAAAATGGTTGATTTGATTCTTATTTCAGAAAATCCATCTTGTGTGTGTCATTACATTATTATCATTTCATTTGATTCTCAATTACTTAGCTATAAAATTTTAGAAAATAGATCAAGCCTGGAAATTATTGATTTAAATTCAATAAAGAACCATTTGAACTTCATCAGTCATACGACACCACTGAGTATTTTGTGACACTGAAGTATATATTTGGTTAAATTTAGAAAAAATGTATTGTTTAATAATATAATACATACTGCGTCATGTTATTATCTACAAATATAATCCCAACCCTTATCTTATTCAACTTGTTATAGCAAACTTTTGTTTAAAATAGCGTGTAGATAGTAGTAGTTATAAATATTATAATAATAACAATAATTATTACTTTTATTGTTATTGTTGTTATATTTGCTTCCACAATTCAATTAAACCTATATGTACCAACTAAACAGATTTTATTTTTATAGACTGTAATTTTTATAACAATTATTTATAGTAATTTTATTATCTGTTATTATTATTAATTTAATTATAATTAATTGTAATGGTAATAATGTTGTTAATAGTAATAATAATAATTATTACAAATATTTATAAAGTAACATCTAATTTACAATCTGTAAAAAAATAAACAAGTTTAATAGGTTTAATTTTCATAAAAACTGTGTAAGAATTAACACAGTAAAAAGAAATCATCACTACTTTGAATTTGTTACAAAACTAAAATAATAAAAATACTTATTACTGATTTAAATTGTATACATATTGTGAAAACATAACGAAATATATTGATAATATAACTCAATTTTGTGTTTGGAATATCACATCGTTTAAAAAGCTAACTCAAAAATTGGTCAGTGTTACCTTTAAAACATTTATTTAGCTAACAAATACCTGAGTGAACATTACTCAATGAATTGTGTTATTATTTCAACATAATCGGGTGTGGACTTCTTTTGACAATCATTGTGTTGATTATAAGTGAAATTTTACTCAATTTTTTTATGGTGTAATATTTAACTAGGAAATTACATATTTTAATTTTGTTCATATTTTTACTATCAGAAAACCGATATTCCGTAAAGTTATTTTGGTTGAACTGTCCCAAACATATTTTTTCTTCTTTCGTCTATAATTTTTGAAAAACTAAATTTTCATTTGTTTTTCATGGAATATGGTTATGTTCGTTTAATCTACAATATAGTAAATTTATTCTCTCTTCACAACAAAAATTAACATTGTGTAATTTCAAAGTCATTTACGGGTGAAATACCGTATTTGGATGTTCAACAAAATGTTTAGTTAGGGCAGTCATCAACATATGTGTGAATTAAATGTGAAAAAGACTACTAATACAGGGTGTCCAAAATATAAAGGACCTTTTATATCTGACCAAATGCAACACAAAAACTCTTATAGAAAATGTCTAAATGAATAGCTTTTCTACAAATATATTTCAAAACTAAAAATAGATCTGCTATAACATGCAAAACTGTGTTACGAAATTACAACTACACCGAAAAAAAAATTTGTGCATGTAAAAAGTTTTGTTTCATGGAAATAAATTATTTGTTTGTATATGGTCGAACAGATATTGATCATCAAGATCAATAATAACAATCACATTAGGTGCGTTATATTCAAACTTTTCGTCAAACAATTTTCCGGGCACTCTAGTATTCTTAGACTGGAATAGTTCAAGTTTTTTATTTCGTGAACACTAATTAAATATAATTTGTAAGTTGCATTAATTGCTGCTGCTGCATTGATTTTACTAAAGACTTTATTCTTTTAAAATTGTCATAATAATATTCAAAGTTAAATTTTTTGTAATACACAAAAGACAAATCGCGATTTATTTTGCAATATAGGTACACCTATTGTCAATAACTAAATCTAACATTTTGTTGTAAGTATCTTGTATACAATTCCATTGATTCAAGTTACGTATGTTAATAATTTTTTTAATAGTTCATTATAAACGTGTTTTTTTATAGATAATTACTAAAAAAATAATTTTTTAAGTAAAATCAATGAATGAAATTGATGGGAAATATACATACGTTTACAGTTAATAGAGGTCATCTAGATGTGTGTGACCATTGCCATTATCCAGATAAAGGGTGCTTTACCGACTGTAACTTGGTAATGACAATTATTGTTAGATCCTCCAACAACAGTTTTTTTGAGGCCTCCTAGATACCCTAGACATCCACAATGATAAAAAACCATGCATTTTTCACCCTGCATAGAAATGCATATTTCAAAATATATTTTATTAAAATAACTAATTATTGTAACAGATTGGTTATATTTTATAGGTCTAAAATAATTTCATAACTTTATGCATATTTAATGCTGTGCTGTGGTACTAAGACTATTCTTATGAATAATTAAACAATCTCGGTTAATTCAAGCATTCCGAACCGACAATTAAGCCGGATGTTGAGTTGAAATGACTGCAGACGTTGTTGTGTTGTTTTGATCTCAGCTATCGTCAGATAAATTCGCACGCACTCCGTGATCAACATTTCGCGTGACAATTGCCGGCTAGATGGAACCGTGGTGGGGTGAAATAGGGGCTGGAGACGACCATTATCTGTGTTAAATGAAGTGTATGGGCAAGGTGTATTCGCGGCCTAAGCCTTTTGCTAGAGCTGCAATTCCCAACTCGCAAGGATAAGACCCCAGGATTGGGAAGTGAAGCGAAACTCGATTCGATAAGAGATATTGTGTGTGCCTGCTAGAAGCTAAGCAGACAGAGCCGAATTTCATTTAAACTTACTTCCGAACCTGGAATTGACTTGAATTTCATCACAACTAGCAATAAAGGTCTCTCGTAAGTTGCAAACATATTGTGAAATGAGTTTTAAATATAAAGACGTGCAAGAGTGGATTCTAATCTGTGTCTATAAAAGTGAAAAACCTATCAATTAACTTCAACCCTTGAATCTTGAAAATTATTTATTCTTATATTCTATGGAACTAGTTTTTTTATTTTACTTTTGATCATTATGGTTGATATTGATTCAGTAATACGATAGCTGCCGATATCTCTTTAATTTGAGTTATTCAACAATTTTATGTTATCATTTATTTGAATTCAGCATGTTTTAAAATAGATGCAGGTATTTTCATTAGCTGCGTTTTGCCGATATTGAATTGTACAATTCTAAAATATAAATATTTACCAGTTCAGTTTTCTGTCATTATAGGAACATTCTTGTAGAATTGGTATTTGTATTTTTGGATTTTGATGTTGGATACACTTTTAGGTAGGTATTTACTGAAATACAGAAATAAGAATGTTAAACAAATAAAATATTAGATAACACAAAATAATAAAAGTTTTGAGAGATATTTCAGTTTAATATTTACTGACATATTTATCCGTTGCCATCATCATATTTATCTAATCTTGAACTTGAACTTGAACTGTCAAACGTGTCAAAACATTGCTTACCGACTGAGTATACCTAACAAATGATGTCAAAGAGGCAGGCCATTTTGGATAGGACAGGATTTGTTAAATTTTGTTTTTATATTTTTGTTCCGTCATGATTTTTTTGGTAAACTAGTTACTTAGATAAATTTAAATGTTTCTATCACTGAAAAATAACAGTAAATTTATTCATTTGTAAATTCGTCTGAATGTGATAGGTACTCGTACACGTTTCAAATAGTTTTGTTTAGAAATATCTTTTTGTGAAAATAATTTATTATATTTTGAATCAGAATAATTTATGATTGTGAATTAATAATTAAAACGAGTAGCTACTATGAGTATACATTTTATAAATATATTTTTTTTAATATTATTGATATAGTATACCATAGTACTGATTTATTTCGTTAATGTACAATTTCCGTTCCCCCTTGAAAAATTTAATCTCATCCATATGTATGTAACATGTGGAGTCCACCCCTGAATAAAAAGTACATGATGGTGTAGTAGAAAGGGGAAAAGAGAAGGAAAACTAGTCTGCTCAGCTATGCGAACTCAAGTTAGGTTAATGGCCAACTGGAATTGCGCTTTCCATCTTGTCCCATCCCGCCCATTCCTTGCACGTAAGGAACTCAACTCATGCGACTTGTAATATTTGTTCTCGACTGTTCGCCATTCATATGAGTTTTATCTGCCGTTATGAGCTGCCGCAAGCACGTGGGGATTAGAGTCGTCTTTGCACAAAAACCATCTGCGAAATTTTTATAATATTCATTCTAGTATCTTTCTTGCGCGGCATTTGGTGCCAGATGTCCAAAAATGTACGAAGCTGTTTCGAAGTATTTTTTTGTTAACAATTTTAGTTGTACAACTCATATTTCTAGCAAATATATCTCGACAAACTGATTGTTTTTTTTTATTATATTATAATTTTATCACAAAACTTGTCTGAACCGTTCCTTCAGCAAAAAGAGCCAATATCTGAAATTATTTGATGATGATGATATTTAACACAAGAAAATTAGTACAGTACAGTATTATTTAAACTTAATATATATAATTTTAAATGGCGGATATCATTTCTTCCACCTCATGGCGTAATAAAATTGAAATTCAAATATGCAAATCTCCAGAAAGTTTTGAGGGGCTAGGATTGTAGAATTTCCATAGTCTGGGCTCATCTTATACGTTTGGAAGGCTTATATAAAGCTGTAAATTTATTAGTTTCGAAATCCCTCCAGAGTGCTCAGTTTAAGTAGGATTAACACTCCATTTGGTCGCTAGATGGTAGTACATACTAAACCCACCACAAAAGCCATATTTTCGCGAGAATTAGTTTATCATGCAACTGCTTTATTTTATTTAGAATTTAGTTTTCATAATATAATAGTACATATTATTATTGTAACCTATTTTTTGAATTCATACAAATGTCCACATAATACTTTTACTTTGACATTTTAATCTTTCGCGTTCGTTGACTCAAAACAGTCTGACTGACAACGAGTTGATTTTCTTTTATGTATATACATTTTTTAAGTTTTAGAAATTTCCACGATCCTCTAGAACAATCTGAAACTAAATCGAATAGAGTGTGGAATTTTCTAGAAAATGTGAAATTAAAGGTCAAAACTTATGAATTTAAAAGCAATCCGGATCAAACTAAGAAGGTAGGTAACATTTCATATCAGTGTGTGTTGGTTGAAAAAAAGAAGAAAGTGATTTTGCAAAATTCGAAAAAGTCGTATCTTGTTTTGAGTTGCAAAACAAGACTAGAGTTACTTTAAAGTCTTATTTGTACTCGATCATGCAAGATCATGTCTTGTATTGTCTTTCGAATTTTTTGTATCGCAGTTTTCCAAGAATCTTGCATGATTCTTGCGAGACTCTTGCATACAAATGAAAAACATGGAACTTCGAATTTCGATATGGTCGATCGTTGATTAAGCTCTTTCAGCCAACTGGCAGTGAATTTATAATTCATTCTAGTTCAGCAAAACTGGGCCTTAGACTCAATAAACTTCGATATAAAAAATATTTTTATATGCTATAGGGTAAAGTTGGGTAAATTGTACCTAGTTTATATAATCTCTTTCAAAATTGCTAATTCAAATATTTTGTACCGGAAAAAAATAGCAGCTCAATCTTAATGTGTTGTATTATAATAAATATAGTTAATCTGGTATGAAACGAGAGTTTTAGCAAGTTAAAATCAGAATTTAAAATAATTGAAAATGGTACAATTTGACCAACCTGTCGGTCAAATCGTACCATGGGATGTCTAAATTGTATCTTTTGCGTCTAAATTGTACCTGATTGAAAAATTGTTGAAAATATTAAAGTAATATTAAATTACAAAGGTTTTTGTTGTGTTTATTCGCTTTACAAAACACTAAATGAAAATACAGGATTGTAAGTTAACTAAAGACTAATTTATGGATAGTGCAAAAATTAGCTTAAGGTGCAAAATGGACACAAAACCTTTTTCGAAGATTTTGCATTAACACATTTCTCATGATACTTGTTACATTTTTTGTTGCAACATTTCACCATGTCTTCCACTGAGATTTCTTTGCAAACTTCACAGTACCATTCGCTCTCATCAACTATAATTGAAATGTCTGCACTTTGAATTGCTTTTGAAGTCGAAGGTAATTTTCTTCCCGACTCGTTTAAGGTATTTGCTGTAGAATTCTTTGAAAGGTTTCTCTTAACAATCTTTACTTTTGAACATCTTGGGGTTTGCATTTGCTTCTGTTTCTCTAAGTGATCTTTATAAGGAGTGCTTGTTAACACAACTGCGGACTGGGATCCTTTGGATATTCTCTTCGTAACCTGAGGGCTTGGTTTCGGTAGTGGATAGATATCTTCAATAGAGACACCTGTCTAAAAACAGCTTCGTATATTTTCTGATCTGAATTAAGACAATATTATTTTGTTCCTACTTACCTGTTAGTTCTTTACTTGCTCGATTGACTTTTGTGGTATTGGGGATAGACATGGTAATTCAATAACTTTATTTATCTAAAAAATATTTTTTAGCAAATTATAATATTGGTAAAGATTTTATTTACTTACAGCCATATTTTCTATCGGTCTTTCTAGTTCTGTATGGTCTTGATTTTCAATTGGCTTTGGTGTTTGAGATTCCTTCAAAACTGCTGAGTCTACTTCAGTGGTACAATTTTCACACTCCTCAAACAGTTCCGATGCAGAAAATGGATGGTTCTTAAAATATGACGATCAACAGGCCATATTCCTGTTCCGCGAAATCCCCTTATAGCATTTTCGATAGTGGCTGCTCTACTATAAGCCTCTGCTACTAGTTGACATATTTGGAATTGGGTTACACATAGAGCAGGATTTGTGCGTAGCCACTTTTCAACAGCTTGATCATAGTAGCACTGCATGGGCTTGAAGAATGCTACATCGAGCGGTTGGAATCGGTGTGTAGTATGGCCTGATAATTGGAGCATAATAATATTATTCGCCTTCGCAATTTCCAAGGCTTCTAGGTTTCGTGAATGGGTAGTATGACCATCAATCACTAGGAGAATTTTTTCTCCATTTGGTCGTGGTGGAATAAAGCTGACAAAATGGTTTAGCCATTTTACAAATAATGTCGAGTTGATATATCCTGTATCAGATATATCTACAATACTACCCGGTGGAGCACCCGTCTTTGATTTATTACAAAGTCTTTTTCTTTTAAAAATGATAATAGGGGGAATGTAGACCCCAGCAGCATTAACACAACAAACAACTGTTGTGTTTGTTCCACGCTCTCCGCTTGCTAGAACGCTAATTTGATTTTTCCCTTTTTGGGCAAGTATTTTCCTGTTCTTCTTTTGTACCGTAGAATACCCCGATTCATCTACGTTATATATATTATTTGGCTCAAGCTTATGTTCGTCGCAAATTTTCTCGAGAATATCAAAAATTTCGTAGACTCGCTTTTTATTAAATTCTTTAGCTCTTGCCATTGAGGTAGATTCAGGTTGTCGCAAACTTAGAACTTTGTGTCTTCGAATAAAGGCATAGTACCAGTCTTTGCCTGCCATTTGCTTTGCGTGGTTAAAATTATGCGGAATTGAATTCCTTTCCGCTAATTGGTAAGCCAGCTTTCTCACGTCCGTGATGGTGATACCAAATAAACATTCTTCTAGTTTTAAAATATGACCTACCATCTGCTTCTCCATATCTTCAGACAAAGTTGTTGTACGCCCAAATACTTTTTTTCTTTCATTGGCTCTAATGTTTTCAGACAATAAATGTCTTTTTAATGTTGGCTTTGGTATATTAAAGTTTCGACAAGTCTCGTTTAGACCACACTGCCCTCCTCTGTAAGCTTTTATAGCATTCTCCATGTCCTCCTCCACCCACTCTCCATACTTTCTTTTCTTCTCCATTACTGGAATACAAACATTACTTAGGTAGGTATACCTATAGACTATGTTAAAATATTATTCGGGTAAATTGTACCGGTACAATTTACCCACCGGTCTAGTGGTACGATATAGCCGACTACCCAGATTTTAAAATATTTAATATTTCCTCAGAATAAAATGAGGTCATGTGAAGTTTGATGTATTGAAAACAAAGTAAAACAAATGTAAATTCTAAAAATAAGTCACATGTGTCTTTAAACTTACCTGATGTTTTGTGGATTCCTTATAAATGGTCTTCGAAAACTAGATGCAGTCGGCTACTAACTGAAACACTGGCATGGATTGAAAACCGGTGAAGTGACTGGTGCAAAAACAAACTGGTGGCCAGACAGTGTACTAAGCTTTAAATGTAAGTCGTTGGTAAACATTTTTTACGCGCCAATTTCGAAATAACGCTGTGGTACGATTTAGCTGACGGTACAATATACCCTATTTTACCATATGTCCTTTAAATAAAGTATATACCTAAAATAGAAATGCAATATTTATTTTTTCAGCTAATATTACCCTTTCTTATATTTGCAAGACTTCTTGCCATAGCAACATTTCTGGTCTTTTCTCGCAAAAATATCTTTCAAATCTTGCCTTGTCTTGCAATCGCACTGTCACGTCTTATTTTGGTTTTGTTTTGTCTTGTCTTGCGATGAAGATCAAGAAAAAACAATACAAGATGCCAACACTAATCAGTATTAATAAACCTACATCAAATCTAAAAGGTAATAATAATTTAGTGTCTATTATAGTTAATATTTCCTTTTAATAAATGTTCTCCAAAATTTTAACACGATCAATATTTTAAAACTAATAATGTGGTGTATTAAATTTAAGGCAGGCAGATACAAAATTTAATTTTTATCGATTTTGATGTTCTCATGTATTTCCTATAGTTTATGAGATATTTCCAGTATTTAATATTTTTACCATAAGAAATGATTATTACACATCAATGAAATATTTTAAATAAAATATGGACTGTGAAAACTTTGAATGTAAAAATTAATTAATTTTACATACATTTTGGCAATAATGAACATGAAATATACTAAAAACTTTTAGTTAAACGTACAGTTCCGACCGTAGCAGTCTTAGTACTAAAACTGGAGCCGAAATTAATATATGGGCGGGTTCGGAGATACCGACAGGGGTCCTGCTCGTGAACAATAACGGTAAATCAAAGAATCCCAGCAAAGACTAGGGACGTTCACTTTAATTCTGTTACTGGCAGCGGCCAGTTACCGAGGTCACAGCATAACAACCCAGAAAATCCTATACATCAAATACTAATTTGTCAATTTGAAATATAGCTATTAAATAGATAATAAGTATAGACGATAGCATGTTCTACACTTGAACGAATGGTGAGGACGGCATCCTGTTGTCATGTATAACTTCAGAGATACTTATTTCATATTTCCCAATAATTAATTTTTATGCTTATGAAGACATCAGTACTGCAACAGTAGGACTTTAGAAACAATATTTGTTTTTTAAAATAGGCCAAATATTTAAGAGTATATTAAAAAATGTATTAATGCGAACTGTTCCACTCGAAAGAATGTACTTCCTTACTACTTTTTGGAAAACATGTGAAATTTAGTACCAAACTGAATCAAGATAGAAGTTATAGAACCAAATTAAAAAAAATAGTACAGAATTTCAAACGTTAAAATAGAATCACCAAAGTCAAATGATTTAAATGAATATTTTTTCGATAGATGGTAGGTACCTACATTATATTTCAAATGCCTAATTAATTTAAAAAAAGATCTCCCTTCGGTGATATCAAATTAGCCATAGGAAAATCAAAAGTTGACTTTTGCGAATCTAGAAGGCGTAGTTTCCACTTTCATGGGAAAGCTTATGGCGCACAATATAAGAGTAGGTACCAAATTTCATAACATTTACTTTAAAAATAAATAAAAAAAGTTTAAAAAAAAAATGTTTAGTTCAACATTTATTTGGGGCCACTTTGGGGCACTATTTTTTACCAGAGTTACACACACATACATAATCTTAAGTGAATACTCGGTATTATTATTCTAGTAGGTAATATAAAAATTGGTAGATATACAGGATGGAACAAAAAATATCATAAAATTAATCAATAAATAAATATCACAGAGAAGTCCTTAAATATAACACAATGTATACACACAACACAATATAGAACACAACATTTTGACAAAAGCAATTGTAGTTTAATTAAGTGACATTGTTGTTGCACCCTGCATATTGTTTTATTGAAGGTTATTCCGTACTAATTACACTAAATAATAGATCAAATAATAATGTACCAGTTCTTAATACATGTTCGAATTTCCTAAATAGTATTTTGCAATAAATATCGACTAACGTAATTGGTGGTATTTATGAAAAGCCAACTTTCTCCTGTAATTAATAAAATTATGCGAGTAATTATGAAATTGCGTTAAGTGGGGTAGAAACGGTCTTGTAAGATGAAACACATGCCCCAAATGTTTTAAGATGTAATTAAGAACATCGAATCACAGTATAAAATAATTGTATCTATTCCATGCTGTGTTAATGTAATTAAAGACGAGCTGGATGTGGTTAGGGGTGACTTGTCTTGTGTTGCCGTTATTAAACCAGACGTTCTCAACTTCTGCAATATTCTCCACAATATTTTATTCAAACTGTTTGTAATTTCAATAAAGACTTTTAGTTTGTTTCAGGTTATATAGATATTTTTAATTAAAAATGATAAAAAAAATATTTTTATCTAGGAATCTAGGTATTGCATAGAGATAAAAGCAATTATTAGGACACATATGAAACGACTAAAGATTTTTCAATAAAGGCTCGTGTACACGCGCAATTAAGGCTATCTAGGCATCTAGGCAATACTTGCTTAATGTAAATAGCGGCAGGAAGTCCACATGTTACCAGTTTTAGTAGTTGCGGCCAGTGTTGCCGTGTTTGTACTGAATTCAGTACAATCTAACTTAATTCAGTAGATACTCGATACTGCTTTTTGAAAAACGTGAAATTCAAAACGAAATTGAATCAAGAAAGAATTTATTGAACAAAACTAAAAAAATACAGAATTTCAAACGTTAAAATAGAATTACCAAAGTCAAATGATTTAAATAAATATTTTTTTATAGATTCTTACATTGTATTTCAAATGCCTAATTAATTTAAAGAAACAGTAATGTAAAAATATTGAAAATGTAAGATTATTATTATTATTATTTCTCTTTTTTTTCAGTCACACCTTCCAAAGCTCCGACACTTTCGGAGATGTTCTGAAGAGTGAAACAATGACCACTCTCCACTCCGTGGAGTCAGTGATCATTGAGCCCGTAAATCGTGTGTTCTGAGCAGACGTAGCGAACCAAGGACGATTGCCTTCTGCATTCTGCCGGCTAAGATTTCTGCCGAGTTTTGGCAAGCCGGTACGATCTTTAAAGGCCGATTCCCATCTAAGCAGTATCGAGCAGAGCTTCTCGGCGCAGCGCGGCGCAGCAAAATTATGCTTCCAATTGTTTGCTTATAATTAAGTGATACGGTTCCCATCAAAGCATAGCTGCGTAGCCCAGCGCGACGCGACTAGCCGCAGCAATCTTGGCACTTACATTGACTTGTCTTGTTATGAGTAATTCATTTTTAAGATATAGAGCTGTATGTGTATGACTTCGTAAAGACTGAATTCTCAAATTATCCCATGACGTTGTACAGCATTTCCGTCCTTGACCTGGCCGTCTTCTGTGTTCTTCAGACAAATAGTTGATTAGATGTAACTGGTCTGCTACTTCCTGCTCGGCCTAAGCGGCTCGACTTTCAGAAAGCGCCCTACAATATCGTAGGTACTTAACCGCAGACTTCTCGCCCCGGGCGATGCGCAGTTGTTTCCTGCAGTATCATTTATAGATTTGATGGCGCATCGCCCGGGGCGAGAGGTCTGCGGTTAAGTACCTACGATATTGTAGGTCGCTTTCTGCAAGTCGAGCCGCTTAGGCCGAGCAGGAAGTAGCAGACCAGTTACATCTCACCTGCACTCGATTTATATGTGAAAACTACATATGAAGGAACAGCCAGTTCAATTGTCGGTCATCTCACCTATGGCATACTGATGAGGGCTAACATGCCCGAAACCGGTCTATGTCTGGTGGAGTGGCCGACAAGGGTTCTTGGGTGTTTCACACAGATACTGCAGGTATAATTCAATGCCGGTCGGGGCATTAGCCCGCGGAGTAGTTGTTTCCTGCAGTATCATTTATATATTTAATGGCGCATCGCCCGGGGCGAGAGGTCTGCGGTTAAGTACCTACGATATTGTAGGTCGCTTTCTGCAAGTCGAGCCGCTTAGGCCGAGCCTTGTTTCCTGCAGTATCATTTATAGATTTAAACAGTTGATTAATCAATAAGCAATTTCCGTGCAACCCTGATTGGTTAAAGTAACAATTTTAACACAAACTAACACAAATAAATGTGGTATCTCACAAACAAAAAGCAATAAAGCGCTTGATTCTGCAATTTTTGTTGGTGTGTACGTTTTTGTTTACGTATAACTTTTGACGTTTCTTAAAGATTATGACAAATTTCAAATATCTATTATTGTTATGTACGTTTTTATTGGCATTACATTACGTTTACGTTTACACTTTTAAATATATGAATTGATACAACTTAAAATAATGACGTTTGTGTTTTTCATGGTAAAAGGAAAGTAGCAGTCCATTATTAATGTGTTTTATTAAAAATGTAACAGATTTAGACAGTTGCGTTGAGTACAAGAATGATATTCGCATATTTTAAGTTTTAGATATAAAATACATACATTGTTGTCAATCAAATTAGATAAGTAAGTAGGTACTATTAAAATGTAAGCTATAATAATGTTAATATATAAACGTCAAATTCTGACATATACGGTCTAATATGTAGATATGTTTCCTAATAATAACATTGGAGTTCCCACTTCTAGATTGAAATTTGGTTGATTTAAAATACAAGTATTATAATGGCGACGCGATTTAGCAGACAACAATAAAAAAACACAACATATAAGTACTTAATAGGATAAATATGAGTTGAAAATGCATATTTCATTTACATGACACAATTTTCGTCCTTTCCAATTACCTAATGGGAAGTCATACCTAGAAAAATGATTTTCTTGTAAAATTTATCCGTTTGTTACCTATTTTACTCATCATCAAATATGATGTAGCTAGAATCAGAAATAAGCTATAAAATTGACATCGTTCATTATTAAAGAAATGGGGTGTGATGTACGGGATATTTTTCGGAGATTGGTAAAGTAACGAGAAAAGTTACTGACCTCAAAGTTTTCTTTTTTTTGACACCCCAATATTTCACGTTACCATAGAAGATAAAAAATATAATTTTATCAATGTTAAACTTTAAAAAATGTCGATCTGGGTTTTAAAATTGTGGTGAAAAAATCAGAAAATATTCCATAACACCTTAGAAGGAATATGTACATATGTACATTTAAGTTTCGGGATTTACACGTTGTCATTACAAGTTTATTGTAGCTACAATCTAATGCAATATTAATGGCACTCCCTCAATTCAATTTTTGAACTACAGGAAATTCTGAGCAGAAATTTCATTAGATTTGTCTAGTCTTTTGGTTAGTGAAACAACTGTGAACTATTGTTGGAAGTACATTTCACTACGAATACGTTAGCAGTTCGAATAAAATGCCAAATTAATTTTAAATAGTGTCATTATTATTGCAAATAGATTCAATATATTATGTATTCAACTTTAATGTTTCTACTCAAATATCTTTAGACAAAGTTCTTGTTCGAGGGGCATTTCATTAAATGTGTAATATTGTGGTCAGTTTTTTCATATGTCAAAATAGTGAAGAATGACCTATTTAATAACCCTATATTACTCTTTACTGAAATACATAGTAAAATCGTTGGGCAAATATCTGTTGTACCGCAATAAATCTTTCTGAATCGGTTATATATTTACTAACAATTGCTTTTACGAGCGATCAGAGTGTTATTAGAGCCATTACTGATATAAAATCTACCCACAAATGCGTATAAAATACGTTTTGAATGCTTTGATATCTGGCTTATCGATTTTATCGATCCGTAGTAGCAGCAAATCGAATGATGCGTCTCTTTTTATAGCCTCCTCTAATGCTTCTATTTATCACGTTTCTAAATATTTACCCATCTGTAGGTATATAATGTTTCTTCAAGTATTGTTGAAAGCAATGCATATCTAATATATCTATAGATTTACTGCTATCTTTCAATCGTTTAAAGTCACCTGTCATTAGGACAAGAAATAAAACAAACCATTTATTAAACATTAATATCAAAAATTAAATTAATCAAAAACCATCGCCTGTTAATTCTTATTTCAAGAGTTTTATTTTCAATGTTTGCGAAAACATTTATGCGAAGCAAGTAAACGTTAAGTAAGCAAAAGATTCAGTATTTGTTCGTTGGCCAAGTAAGTATACGCTAAACAATGGGTGTAAAGTTTCCCAAGTGCAGTAATATCCATAATTCTGAAACTTTTTAAACCATAAAGTCGCATATTTATGTTACGCTTTTGGAGCGAAGCATAATATCTAAATTTAAGTTAGGTTTCATATAACCCTTCTTTATTGCCTTATTTCGATACATCTTCCAAATCCTTTCTGAAACGTATTCAGGATTTATGTTTATCTTTCTTTCGTCTTCTCAACCTTTGATATATTTTATTGTATGAACGTTGAATATCAATATCTTATTTGAATATTTTCGATTCAGCTGTACATAAATTTTGAAAGAACTGATAAGTGTTAAAAGTGGGATTTTATATGTTGTACGAAATAAAAATATGATTTTATACTATTTTTAACACAATCATTACCTACCTACAAGATCAGCTAGACTTTGGCATACTCATTTCCTAGTTTTAATGATTGATTTCTTAATATAATAACAAAAGCCAAATGAAAAATTAAAAAAGTCCGAATTCTATGAAAAATTAAATTCCTAATTTTGATCTACCAGACCGAATGTTTTAATGAAAGTTTCGAGAGAGTTTTTTGTCATAATTTCACATGATGACATTTTTAATTATTTTATAGCATTGCGGCTAATTTTTTTTATTGTATCATCAATTTTATTACTGCTTTGAATGGAACATTTTCGGTACGGAAATATTAATATATTTTTTAGTTCATTCATTCATTCATATATACAACCAGCTTAGGGTAACCCGCAACTAGTAGGCTTTATTGCTCTGCTCACTACCATATGGTAGTTTGTGTGCAAAATGCTATATACAGGGTGGCCAGATGAAAACGAAACAGAGCCATTTTCAGGAACTGCGTCAAGATTGTAGAAAAAAAACTGAAACCCGTCGATTTTAGATTAAAGGGAGACATTATTTGCTTGTATTTTTGACTCCGCAACTTTCACCCCCAAGCAAGGGTAAGCGTCACCCCAAAATATTTAAATGGCATTGGGGGTTGAGTAATATTTATTTTGAAAGCTCTTACAATTTTCTTTACAACAAACTTTAAATTTTATAATTCCGCCCAATACTTAATAAGAATTTTGATTTTAAAGTTGAAACTTATATACAAACAATTAGTAACGGTAAAAATTTCACTCATTCGAGTTAAGTACGCCAATGGTATAAATTTAATATTTCTTGCGTTACATTTGTTTTTGGCGATTTGTTATCACTTCTGAATTTTCGAGTTCCCACTTTCAAAAGTGAAATTAGATATTTATAGAGTGTTTTCATTAAACCAGGTTAGTAAATTTAGATAGATTAATTTCTTTAGATAATTATTGAATGCAGCTTTATCTGTGGAATTGTTCATTAGCATACCTAGATGTTTGGTATCAGAGATCATACATATGACTTTATTGATAGGAATTGTAGGAGATTTGATTTATATTAGCTTAAAATAGCTTTCTAATACAGTAAAAATTTTACAAAAGCTAATAATAAAGAATATATGGGTAGATATTGTGGGTGTAATTCAACGGTGATTGGAGCTTTAGTCCACAGAGTAGTTAGTTTCACACTATTAATACCTAAAAATATATAAAAACTTTTACATAAAGGGTAAACATTATTTAAGTAGGTATTGTCATATTTAATTTAAAATTCATTGACAGGCTAATGTCACTTTTGCCATTGTCGATATTTAATTTAAAATAATTTTAATTTATAGAATAATTTTTACAGTTAGGTAATTGACTCAACTTAAACGAGACCACCTGAAGAAGCAATCCTAAAAATGCAGAAATAGGTCAGATCTCATCTATTGTGGTTGAATTTTCTAGTTCCCACTGTCAAAAGTGAAATTAGATATTTATAGAGTGTTTTCATTAAACCAGGTTAGTAAATTTCTTTAGATAATTATTGAATAGATCTTTGTTTGTGGAATTGTTCATTAGCATACCTAGTGCAATGAAGTCATTTTTCAGTTTTGATGGGCAATATTTTGATACCGGTGACAAGTCACGGCGACTTATTCTATCGCTGCGACCACCAGTTACCTCCTGTGTAAAGTCGCCGGTAATTTGGTCGCTGTTTGTATCGTAATCGCAAATCAGCTATCGTATCGTAAGCAGCGAATGTCTATTGCCTAGCAGTGACCAGCGACCACTAAACACTGACCGCGAGAGCTTCAACTTTTCAAAGTCGCTGATCAACTTAGAATAATTTCGTGAGGACTACGAGCAAGGTAAGATTTTTACAAGTTTAAAAGGGAGACCAGTGCGCCGCCGCCAATTTGTCTACAGCACCGAAGACTTCTAAACATCGCAGAAACGATTCAGTTCCTGGCCCGTCGTCGTCGAGAGCAGTCCTGTCTGTCCACCAGTTCAGTACCAGAGGAGCTGTTCAACATTTTTCTACGTTCCTGAGAAACTTAGAAAGTTTTGCCAGGACCACTTGCCGTAGCTGTTTGGTGAGATTTTTATAAGTTTCGTCTGAGGACCACTGCGCAGCCACCAACCCGTGATCAACACTGAGGGCTTTCAAACTCCTAGGAGGCACTTCAGTTCCTGGCCAGCCTTCCATGAGAGCAGTGTCCTGCCTGTCCACCACTCCAGTAGCTGAGGAGCTGTTTGAGACCACTAGCCGTAGCTGCTGTTGGTAAGAATTTTTAGAGTCCAGCCCGAAGACCACTGCACAGCCGCCAACTTGGTATCAATATCGAGGGCTTCCACTTGACCAGGAGACAATCCAGTTCCTGGCCAGCCGTCCACGAGGGGAGTCCTGCCTGTCCAGCCCACCAGAGAAGCCGCCTTTGGTGACTGTTCGAGCCTGGGGACCAGTGCACAGCCGCCTACTGCCTAGGAGCGTTAGGTATTCCACCGTCGAAGCCGCAGATTCAGTTCTTGACCAGCCAGCACCAGTAGCAGACCAGTCCAGCACCGCCAGCAGACCAACCCAGCACCGCCAGCAGACCAGCCCAGCCCCGTCTTAAGTAAGTAAATTGCGCACACGCTTACTGCGCGTTTGCCCCGTAACATTTCACCGGTTAGAATTGTACTTATAGGTATACGTTGAATAAATGCAAATATTTACCATGTGTGATTTGTTTCACTGGACACCGAAAGTCTAACTCCTCCCTCACGACCCTCCGAACATACCGTGTCTTTACTGTAGCCGCCTGAGTAGTGGTGTTTCTGCACTATATATAGACACTGGCGCCCGAGGTGACCGCCGCCACCGCTCAGGCGTCATAGTGACACTGTGTCGTATTGCAATCACGGCGTAGGTACGTCACAAATTTGGCACCCGAGCAGGGACCGTCAATTTTGACTTGAGGGAGAGTGAGTGAAGATTGCGGCCGTTTCCGATTGAGTCCAGTTTTAGCCGAAGCTGTGGAAAGACGTCTTACTTCGCCTAAAGGACCTGAACACCGTCTATCAAGACACAAACAATACCAGGACACGTTATGGAGGGTGAAGAAGTCCGAATCTTGTCCGATTCCAAACCTGCAGCAGAAAACGGAGGCTCCGATCTAGATTTGTTGCTAAACTGAATCTATAAGCTTCGAAAGGAACAGTTAGACCTGGAACTGAAGAAATTTCGTTTAGACAGCTCCGGCACCGTGGAGGAGAAAAAGAAGCGACTGGTGCGATTATCAAGGATGGATGCGTATCACCGCAACCCAGACACACCACCCCTTCGTTCTTCGTACCGCCGCCCGCACGACCACCGCCGCTCGTTGTACCGTCTACCGCTGAATCAGATTCCGGCTGTTTTTCTCAGCACAAACACCGCTTGCGATAGAATAAGGGAGTAGAACTTACATTTTAATGGGAAAACCGATCCTGTGGAATGTGTAGGGAAGCATAGTGAATTCTAAGAACACAGCGATATACCGACCACTGCTATATTACCCGCCTTGTATGAAATCTTTCAAGGCAATGCTTTGGCCTGGTACCGCAACAACCGTGAGCTATGGAGTTGCCGACTTCAATTCTACCTGCCCGCTAACTACGAGTTGTTTCTGGAGGACCAGATACATCAGCGCCGCCAGAAGGTAGAAGAGTCTGGTCGAGACTTCCTAGTCGCTTTGCAGACGCTGATGCGCCGCCATGGAAGAATATCCGCTGACAGGGCCTTACACCGGTTATATGCAAATTTACTGCTTGAATACCGCCAGTATATGCGCAGGAGCGAAGACCAGAACCCACACGACCTGGTTCGTCGCGTTGAGGAATACGAGGCTCTTCAAAAAGAGATGGGCACGAACCAATCTACTAGATTGACTGCCACCGCTCCGCCTGTCTCCATCCGCAATCAGGCCCCGATACCACCCGGTCCAACTGCAATCTCCACTCCAAGGCCTGTACCGCCAAGTTCCACACCGCCACATTGCACACCGCCCACCATGAGACCTATTGAGACAACCCCACTAGACCAAACACCAGAAGCGATACCAGCGCAATAGTAGATTCGCCGTCGTCTTCGTTTGCCAAAGTCACTTCTGACCGAAATGCTATCTGTTGGGGTTGCGGTAAGAGTGAACATTTTCGAAGTCAGTGTGGAGCACCGCCACGTTTGTTCTGCTCTCGCTGTGGGCAGACGGGTGTCATGACCAGAGACTGTCAGTGCTCGAGGTCGGAAAACTAGAGAGGAACCGTACCGTTATGAGGCCGATACCGTTCCGTCCTAGTCCAGCCTCAGAATCTGTCTCCCTGTGTCCGTCCGTCAATCGTCCGCACGTACCAATCCGCATTCAGGGGATGACACTTTCGGCCCTGGTAGATACCGGAGCTGCACGCTCATATGTAGGCGACCGCATCCGTCAGCCAGGCCTGCAATTTGAGACCGCTTCAGTACCCGCTGTGCAGTCAATGGTACCTTAGTACCAATAACTGAGCAGTACCCGTTGAAATTCTTCATAGGGGAAGATGCCGAGTTACCCAGCTTCAAAGACTTGCACGGTGTCGCGGGCCTAATACAGCACCACATCCGCCTGTCACGACCTGAACCGATTAAACAGAGGTACCGCCCGCAAAATCCGAGGATCGTCATCAACAAGGAAGTTGATGAAATGCTGCAAAATGGGATCATAGAACCGTCCAACAGTCTATGGAGTTTACCTGTAGTTATAGAGGTACCGCCCGCAAAATCCGAGGATGCAAGACGTCATCAACAAGGAAGTTGATGAAATGCTGCAAAATGGGATCATAGAACCGTCCGACAGTTCATGGAGTTCACATGCAGTTATAGTCCGCAAGAGAGATGGAATGGAAAACCGAGATCCTGCATTAATTTCCGCAAAGTCAACGAGGTAAGCGAAAAGGATGCCTATCCGTTGCCCTACAACAATGCGATACTAGATAAGCTACGGAAGGCCCTCTACATCTCTAGCATTGACCTGAAACAGGGATATTGGCAGAGGAGAGTAAGCCGATTACCGCATTTACCGTCCCTGGCCGAGGGCTATTTCAGTGCCGAGTGATGCCTTTTGGACTTCAGCCCCCGCAACCTTCCAGGCGCCTTCTACACCGGATCATTAGACCTGAATTGGATCCCTACGCGTTTGCATACCTAGATCACATCATAGTGCTAGGAGAAACACTTGAAGGACATCTCGACCATCTCCTAGAAGTATTCCGACAACTACGGGTGGCCAACCTGCAGTTAAATCTAGATAAATACCAGTTTTGTAGGAAGTCGTTAAGATACCTAAGACATATCGTCACCGTGGAGGTAATACAAACGGATCCGGACAAGGTGGAATCCATACAGAAATTTCCTACGCCCTGAAACATCAGAGACGTCTGCCGTTTCCTAGACATAGCTTTCTGGTACCGTCGATTTGTACCAGCTTTCTCCCAAGTCGTGACTCCGTTAACCCGACTACTCCGAAGGAAGCACCGCTTCAAGTGGGATCAGGAGCAAGAAGATGCTTTTAACCACTTGAAGACCTGTTTGACCGAAGCCCCGACTTTGACATGTCCCGATTTCAACAAGCCGTTTACCCTTCAGACCGATGCCTCTGATCATGGACTTGGAGCAGCTTTAACCCAGAATATTGATGGACACGATCGAGTGATAGCATATGCTAGCCGCACGCTGACGCCTGCCGAGAAAAATTACTCCCTGACAGAAAGGAAGTGTTTGGCAATCGTGTGGGTCATAGAAAAGGCTATCAATTCACCGTCCTGACCGACCATTAATCTCTGCAGTAGCTGCATTCCATCAAGAGTCCTGCCGGCCGTTTAGCCAGATGGATCATTTCCTTCAGCAATATGACTTCGAAATCAAATACCGCAAAGGAACTCTGAACCGTGTAGCCTATGCCCTGTCTCGTTTGATATTTAAGAAACTGCAACTGCTACTAATAAAACTATATACTACACTAAAAGTTTGCATTATATATTGCACTAAAGTGCAAACAATTATTGTTTTTATCGCGACCAAATATCGAAAATTACGTTGACAATAAAAACAAATGTGTAACGTCAGCCGTGACGTAAGACGTCTGAATTTTTGACGCGAGTATATGAATCATCCGCATATAAATATACGTTACAATATTTAAGTTTGCATGCATTTCGAAAGATACCTGAAGCAAGACATATATTTATTATATACTTAAAATACTCCGTTAACTCTAGAATCAAACAAGTTATTATTTTAAAATTAATTTCATCAACCTCAAGAGCATTGCTTTAACTATATAATGTTGTTAACCTTATCACTCGAGACCTCTATAAAATGGGTACCTACCATAATAATTACAATAAATATACTTGTCGTTACTTAAGTTATTCAAACCCACACTTATTCAGAGAATATCGTACACAACATCCTGAAAACTGAACGTCTGGGCAATGACTTAATTGGGCCATTCTTTTCACCAGGCAAATTAAGTGGCGATAACATAAATTTACTAGAAGCAAGTATTCTTCCTAGGACAAAGATGTCAACTTATCAGAAGACCAGATATTATTTCGACAAGATGGAGCTTTCCGTAGTATGTTCGGTGATTTCTAAAAGCATCATTTAGAGATCACTGGATAGAACGTGAAGACACCATTAAGTGATCCGCAAGGTGTTTTCATCTTTCTCGTATGTATTATTTTTATGGGTTTATCTATGGATATATAAAAAAAACTGCTGCACTTCTGAATATAATTGATGTGTTTGAGCATTTAAAAAATTGCGTATCGCAATAAAAATAGGATGGAAACTCTTTGTTGGCCCATCCTCTATGCTTTCATGTATCGGTTGCCATGGCTATGAGGCAGAATGCGAAATATAGACAATCATCATCATGTGATAAAAAATGTCTCTAACTCTTTGTAATTTGAAATAATTAACAGCTTAGAGATACTAGCAATTTGTACTTGTCCCATAACCCAAAACTGTCATTTGTATAAACTTTGAATCAACAAATTAAACTGTCTGTCGTGTCAATAATCTTTCAAAATATCACATTTTTTCAATACCATTATTTTTTTTGTAGATAGATATTTCTAATTCAAAATAAAATTGTTCTTTTTCGCAGATTCCTGCTCAGAACTACCCCATTTACCAGTTAGTTACGACAAAAGATTTATGTTAGCAATTTTAGTCCTGCGACGTCCTACTGCTTTACAGGGAGCTCTGCTGGTCCCGGAAACTTATTTTATTTCCCCTTTCTTGTATACGCTTCCATTATAAAAGTATATTGCATTATAACACAGTTATTTCGAAGTACGTTATATTTTGTTTCAAAGTAAATTAAAGAACATAATTTAGTTTCTGCTCTGGCAAAAATGTGAGACACGTACCATATAGTGAAACTACAAACATAATAATAGAAGTAACTACTGTGGAAGCCTTCAGAAATAAAGAAAATGTCAGTAATCCTACCTTCTAATACCTACTAATTCTATTTAATTATTAAAGTTTATTACATTGTAATTACAATAACTTGATTTAGAAAATAAATACTGACTATTTCATCAGTATAATCTATTTGGATGAACTCATAGCCTTGACATTTTGAAGAAACTGTGAAAGTGATGTTTTCCTAGAGCGGTTTTTGTACAGTGTGTTCAAAAATACGTCAGGAAGCTTATGGAGTTAATTCTACTCGTATATTTTTAGTGATAGGAGTTTGTCAAAGAAATATTATCACTTGGCGTAAACATAACTTTTGAAAATTTTCTTTGAGGGTCTCCCACCATTATTATTTGAACCTGAATAATTATTTGTAGAAGTTTCCTTACTCATGGGCCTGTTGCTTCCCCACCATCATTTTTTTCTGTGGGATTGTCTGAAAGATAAAATTTAGTACAGTCCCTGCCGAAAATATACATAGAGATTTACGCGACATAGTTTTTGCTTTTTTTAGGTCTATTTCATAAACTATTAAAATCTTCTTAAAATTTTGCACGTCCTCATAATTTGCCGTTTTGAACAACTTTTTCAAGTAACATTTTGCTGTATTTTCAGTAGAAAAAGCACTTTACCTGAAACGATAACAGTTTTCAATAGCAGCACTATTGCTAAAGTTGAAAGAATAAAGTGTTGAAATTATACATTTTTGAATTCAGCAAGTTAAGCTCTACAAGAATCCGATGAAAAAGTATAGGGGTTCTATTTAAAAAATATCCGATGACGTCATCACGCGAAAACAAATGAACGTCGGAAATGCGTTGGTATAGAAAAAAGAGTATTTTTAAAAAGCAAAATCGACCTGTTTGAGGAAATTTCATGAAACTTCGTAGTTTTAGAAATAATGAATTTATTCCATACCTTTCTTCCACACTGTATATTAAAATAAAGAAAATTTTATTGCGAACATGGTAGTATAAGGTTGCTTGCGAAAAATTGTTTTAATGATTTATGTATTATTGCTTAGGCATTCTTTATTAACATATCTTTTGTTTCAGTGGCTGATGAGCATGCTGTGCTGATACGATAACTTCAGCTACTGAATAGGTAAGTTGTTATTATTACAAACTTAAAACTTCATATACCTACTTCATATATTTACGGTCAACTAGAACAAACTTTATATGCAAACATTAATATAAATGTAACTAATAGTATTTTAAAACACTGGCGTCATTTTATTGATAATCTGTCAATGTCAATGAGTGCTATGAATTTGTAGACAGACACAAATTTGAGCCATCTCATTCTAACTCTAGCCTATATATGTGGACTGTAATAAATATTGAGTTGATATATAAATTTGTAGAGTTTCTATTGAATTCAAAATCACAGCAAAATCGCAAACCGCTTATCTCAGATGCAATTTTGCAATTTTTTTTTTTTTTTTTCATTAGTGACAAATTCGAGCAGATATTCTTGATACAGAACCAGCTAAAAAGTATAAATGTTGATACGCTGAGTTTGGTTGTTATACATCCATTTATTGAATCTTACTGTAAATTTTTTCAGACGATCTTCATCACCGGTAAGTATTCTTCAGCAAGTTTATGACAAAATGGCTTTCTTGAAAACTGATGAGATGTCATATATTAATAAGATACACAATTTGTTTATCATGAAATACATCTAAGGATCTATACTAGAAAAGGGTCAATTTATTACTTAAGTATTAATTATAAACTCTTATTTTGTTAGACCTGAGGACGTCAAGCGCAATGCCTAAATGGAGTTGGACGGCCTACAAATGTCAAAATTGTAGCCAAAAGTGAAGTCTTACTTTGATTTGTCTGATATCGAAGCTTATTATATAACCAATAGTTCTAGTAAATGTATTGCCACGGAATTTGCCCCACTCGCACCCAAAGCGACGACTGTGGTATCGCGAAACGCTAAGATTGCCCCGAACACCCCTACGCGATTATGTTAAACAAACAAAATCTCGTGCATCGAAACGGGACTGGAAAAATGGGAAATCGACGAGAAGTATTCCAGTTGTTCGGGAAAATGGATTAAGAGATACTAGAAAACACCTGGAATATTCGTTTGATCTATAAAAAAAAAGAATAAACTGCCGACTTAGTCAGTCTTGTATTACTGTCTGAATTGAAGTGTTTAGTTGGAGAGATCAAACTGATTTAGATAGCGATTAATTAAATAAGTGTTTAGTTGAGTTGTAATTAGTGTTCAGTAGTGTACTGAGTAATTAATAAAGAAGTGATTAATTAACGGATTGTTTTTCTGGCAGTAAGAAAAAGACGGATTAGGAAATCCGTGACAGTATAAACATTAGATATGTAGAGGTTCATCTAATTATTGATACATCCAACAAGTTTTAACACTTGTAATCATCAGTACGATTGACACCTCGGGCTTTATGGTTCTATATAAATTATCTGTTTTTCAAAAGTTATGTGATTGTGAAGGTTTCAACGTCCTGATTATGGAGTAATAGGTTTTCTTTTTGTTAGTTCTATAATAGTAATTTTGTTTTCTACTTTCTTCGTGTGAAATATTTTTTTTTATGCAAAACAAAATTTATAAAATCAAATTCATGACTGATTCATTGATCCATTAAATGCAAGAAGGTATCTGTAAATATTTATATATTTTACTGACAGGAATACCTAATCAAACAAAAAAGTTTTCACTCAATCATATTTAAATTAAAAATTACATTAAAATGAAACTTAACAGTCAATAATAGAGTTTAGTTTAATATTGATCAAATTGGAACCTTCTTATTCTGTGAACCAACAGCCAACCGTGTGTAAAGAAAAAGGTGAACACATCATACCTAGTACTAACTTAACAACGCACCCACGATGTGAATTATAAATTAGATATGTAAATTTAAACAAGTAAGGTATATCTACTTTTTGCAATCTATGTCAAAGTTAGTATTAAATTTCATGCAAAATTTCAGTTTAATATTTGCGTAAGATGAGATAACTTTGCCTTG
Organism: Monochamus saltuarius; assembly: GCA_025584915.1. Taxonomy (NCBI): domain Eukaryota; kingdom Metazoa; phylum Arthropoda; class Insecta; order Coleoptera; family Cerambycidae; genus Monochamus; species Monochamus saltuarius. The sequence goes on along the minus strand of CM046726.1, from coordinate 24,711,056 downwards.
AAGTTTGTAGATAAACGATACCGGAATTTAATTTAAGATATAATTTAGTGTGTTAATTAAAACGGTTGTTTAATTAGAGTCGGGAGGGTGAAACATGGCGTTTGTGCGCCTGCATGCAGCTGATATAAGTTGGCAAACTTCGGTTTGTTCGAGGATCTTGTTCTCGCTTATATTGCAGCGGTTTAGAAAATGTATGACTGCGACCTAATGGCGTGTGTTCCATTTAATCTGCTTATACGCAAATAATTTGTATCTACTACCGACATTTATTGGAATATCATCGATTTTGAATATCTTGGGAAAAAAACAAGAAAAAGGGAAAACAAAAGTTGCATCAGTGTTGAATATTGTTTTTTTTTATGTAATAATTAATCACGAGAAAGAGCACAATATTTTAGAAGCGTCTTTAAAACTTGAATGTTGAAAATTGTAAGTAAACAGTAATTTTTTTATAAATTATAAATAATAATAAATAATAATAATAATATCTCTACCCCTCATTCTAATCACGAGGATTAGCCCAGAAGTAGAAGACTTGTGCGGGAAGGGGGCGTCATATTATTATTAAGCAGGCCGCATTTGCGCCCAGGAACGACTTACGTTGGTAGGCCCTAACCACCATTCAGTGCAGGAATGAGGGAAACCTGGAAAACCTCATTAATTAGGGGGGTAGTCAAATGTCAACCGGTTTCAATCTCTCACATTGATTCAAGCCAACATTCTTCCACCCTACCATACCCGCAGAGAGGATGCCAATTCTCTCCACGATTATAGCTTATATACGGTCTACCGGTTGCAGGGGTCGAACCCACAGCGATCTAGTCACCTCGATTCAAGTATACCCGCGTCAAGAATTCAGACGTCTTACGTCACGGCTGACGTTACACAATTGTTTTTATTGTCAACGTAATTTTCGGTATTTGGTCGCGTTAAAAACAATAATTTTTTGCAATTTAGTGCAAAATATAATGCGAACTTTTAGTGTAGTATATAGTTTTATAACTATCAGTTGCAGTTTCTTCAATATTTTGATGGAAATATAAAGAATTATTCATTTGTTCGTATGACGTAAGTCGTCTGAATTCTTGTCGCGAGTATACTGACGTCTTAAACCGCGCGACCACTGACCGATAAAATTAAACGTTTACTTTTCCTTTCTTTTAATCTCCGTTGTTGATAAATCTCTAATTTATACCTAGCGAACTAAAGTATTAATTTATTTAAAAAAGATTTTCTTTTTATCAGTTTCAATACACGGTGACAAAGCCAAGGCAAACCGAGTATGAAATGGTCCACTACCATAGGATATTCTAATAAGCCAAGACTGAAGACATTACACATAAATTTACGGTTGTGTTACAGTGTTACAGACATACGTAGAAATGCACTCGCTTTCTATGTGTTTTATTATCTACAGGGCGTCCAGGATATGTGTGCCGTAATTTTAAGGCTTTATATAATCTGACCAAACGCAACAAAAAACTCTTACGAAACAAATGTAAAACGAATAGTTTGTCTACAAGTACCTATCAAATATAAAAATACAACTGCAATATGCAAAACTATGTTACGAAATTACAAACTAAAGTAGAATTAAGGTTAAGTAACAGCTCCTGCAACATAATTTATTTTTTGTATAAGTATTAATTAATTAAACAACTGAAGATTGCGAGAAACTCGTTACACTGTAAGGTCGGTAACGTTGTAATGTGTCAGGGTGCTGCTGATAATCTAAAAGTAATATTAGTCGGTTTGATATTTGAATGTGAATGTACGTAAACAAAAATGAAACAATTTATAGTAACCATGACCAGCTATACGATATTATTAATTTATGGTGAATCTAGGCAAAACTCATCTCATGTCATTTCGAACACTGGTAACTATTATTTCGTCTTGTGAAAAAAGTACCTATGTTTAGGTTGACCTATTTGTAACTATTATGTATAAATATCTAGCATGGTATGTGAGCGCCGTTGTTACATATTAAAAACCTATAAAAATTATATAAGGAGGGCAGAATATTATGTGATTATCCATCTACACACAATTGGTGTAAGTATTACTGTATCAAGTTTTGTCAAGGCAATAAATGTTTGAATACCTATATGTATTTTCATTTCTTTCCGCATGAGGAATGTTCATTGTGCATTTTGTCATGGGACAAACACTATGTATCAATACTTTTTGTTAAAATTTATAAATAATGTTTTAGAAAAGTATACATCAGTAGTAAATTATGTGCAAAACTATTAGTAACAAAACTAACACAGAACAAGTAACCGTAATAAGAAAAAGTTGCTCCACCATTATTTTAGGCCGAGGATGTGCATAATGAGTTTTTTTGTGTTGGACTGTTTCTTATAACCCCTCGTACATGTGTTACTGCGTCTGAGTTTCGAAGTATCCTCCCTCACTCGCATTAAGTTGATATTAGTGCAGGAATTTCGATTGAAACAACTCTACGAAAACGTTTTGTGTAAGCGGTAAATCAGCGCTGTTCAGATGGAATTAGTTTTCTAGGGGTATAAATCGCAGATGTGTTTTCTGTGGGGAAAATTCATTTAAGGAAATTTCCTTGTGAATGGTAAATTTGGATATTTACATTTAATTTATTCTTCATGAATATTTAAATGTGGCTGTTGTTGATTGTCTCAGCCGTCAATGTTGGAGTTTCATTCTGTATAGTCTTAGCGTAGGCGCCCTGGCATTTTGTTGTTTGTTTTCCCTGCCAGTTGAATTTGCATTTAGAGTAGGTACAAACTCTCTGACAACAAATTCAATTCTAGTACAATACTATTCTTAAACTTTAAATGAATTGCTTTATTGTTTGTGTTCCTTGTTCTAAGATATTAAAATTTCCAAAAGCAGCTACTACTAAGTAGGTACCTAACTTTTTTGCAATATAATTTAATTCTACAGATAATATCATCAGTGCCACATTCCTTAGTAATTAACCGTATTTACGTATTTCTGTAATTTTGATATCGCTGCGAAAATGTTGCTGCTGGATTTTTTTTAATTCTTTATAACAATGTAACTGCATTAATCAAAAGAGGAATAATCATGTGGGGTCGATTACACTACCAAACCCATATGTTTCGTTGTGTCGTTTGATCTCATCACATCAGTATTCGTCCATGACCTTAAAAAAAGATATAAAATCGTCTATTTCCACTTACTTGAAGATAGTGAGAAACAGAAGGATAAACATGTTATTTTACAAATAATATAATCCGAGAGTAGTCATAATCTCCTCGATTCCGTAATCACATAGCCGAAAACTATTAAGTATATCTGGTGGAATGGAAACTCTAGGACCCAGCTGACTGATGATAATGTGTAAATATGAACTTACCATGAACCTGAACACCGAAACACCTTCAAGCCTTAACCTCTTTATCCCATAACCTTAAAAACCGTCTAACTCTAAAATCTTTATATTGGAAACTAATGATAAAGTATTATAGTCAGCGGTCGGAATTGTAGAGAGTGACTAATCGCTAGCTTGTAGACTAGCGCGACGGGCGAAGCATGCGGGGAGCAACATTTCATAGGCGTACTAAATTTGAATGCGATCAGATATAAAAAATATACAAAAATGACAAAAATAATTGCATTACATAACATCCAATATTTTTAAAGTAGAAACAGTGATATAACAGTTTTTACCAATTTCGAGGCGTTAGATTATAAAAATAATAAGAATATTTCAAAATTTCCCAGATGTGTGTTTTAATTACACAGGGTGTTTTCTAAGTTTGTCATAATTTCAGTAATAATTGCTCTTTAGTTTATGATCTTAGATGTTACCCCATTGATAATGAGACGATGGTCTTTATTATGCATTAAACATCATAATATTTCTGTAGAAATATGGCTCAAAAAAATTGGGATATCTATCTCGAATTAATATAGCAGGAATTAAGGCAGTGGCACATTACTCTAATGCGATACCACGGCACGTTATCCGACGTGATGCGTCAAATATACAAGTTGTTGCCACACCATCCGATTGCCCAATCTTTGTGACAGATAAAAATAATTAAATTACATGTCAAAAGAGAAAGAAACATACATTGAAGTTATAAAAATACTTTGTCCTGTGTTATTAACGATAAATTAAATTATAACATATATCTACCAATATTTCGAAAACGTCTAGAAATATATTTATCCGTGGGGTTCGTTTCCTGTGGAATTTATTTCTAAGCTTCTCCTCTCATATTCCTGGTCATTATAGTGCTTACAATTCATATATTTATGGTTCCAATTTTTTTTCGTAACCACGCGCCGCAGCTGTGAGAAACGCGTGTGTCCTGTGTGTGCCCATAAATTATGCCAATTCGGCTGCCGAGTCGGCACAAACCACTGTGTCTCTCATCGCCCTTATTGGGTCTCAGAAATCTTCGATTCAACTGTAACCCTTTAGTAAAGGCAACAACCTTTATAAATTAAAACTTATTTTAATATATAAATACCATTAACTTTTTTATTTTTATTAACGTTGCCTAACCCTTAAAATCAAACCCATTATATGAAATAAACGAAATATGCGCCTATTAAGTTGGTCGACGCAGTCACGAACGAATCATAAGAACGTGAAAATTGCTTCGTTCAGATCTTTAGAAATGAGATTCAATAACTTAGCTTGCCAGCAGTACTTTTCATCTGGTTCGTAATAAAACCACGTTCCAATTACAATGTAAATTGCATTTTATTTTTAAATCAAAGCAAATTGAACTCTATGTCTCTTTTAGAGAATTTTTAGGAGAAATGGAACTGACAAACAATGGACAAATAGAAAGGTAAATTGTTTTGGCTATGCTAGATATTTTCGCTTGTTAATTTTTTTGTTTTTAGAGTTACAAAAATTGTACTACTTTGTTAATTTAATTCGATTACCCTGTATATTTTTATATTCTATGGGGTTGTTTTTACATATGGGGTGTATTGGATTCAGTTCTAACAAAACGTAAGATCCTATTAAAAAACAAAATAAGTTTTTGTTAAGAAAATAAGATATCTTGTAATTATTATAAGTACCTCTTTTAGGTATTTTTTCACTTTTTCCAATAACATAAGGATTCGATAAAATTGTAAATATATTTTGATATACTGTCCAATATTTTGACTAAATTTCAGTAATTAGTCCGTGAGAGACTTAATTGACAATGTTATGTGGTCGGCCATGACAAGTAATGTCATGGCAACATTGTTATTGTTTGACAGTTTGTATTGTTATTTCATTAAAATGAATAACACAGACGTAGAAAATGTAAACATTATAGGAATTAAAATAAAGTTTGAAGAACAACAACAGCAGTAATTTATAATATTAAAAACACAGCGACAATTTTACTGTTAACGACTGTATAACAATTACAAACTTTGGTCAAAATGATCTCCATTAAACACAAAGCTCATATCTTCCTCTAATTTAATATACATTACTAATTTTCATAAGAAAATATTTCAAGCTTTTCAGCTCATTTTAATAATACAAACTGTTAAACAATAACAAAAAATGTTATCAGGACGTTACCTGTTTCGGCCTATATAACAATGTTCAGGAGTAATTTTCATGGTATGATCAGTGAAATTTAATCAAAATACCTATACGCACATAATCTTCTTTCCTAGTATCAATATAATACAATTTCACTCAATGTGATTTAAAAAATTACAGAGTTCAAATTTTTATTGCGATTCATTAAAATAAAACATAACACGCCCTAATTTAAAACCCGGTGACGTCACAGGCGTGTAAAATAAATCAAGTTAGGTTAGGTGCTGCACAGTTATCAAAGTACCGCAGTTATTCCATATAATTTTTATACTGTAAGTACCTACCTATATCATAAACAAAGTAAGTAATACTTTTGTTTCAATAAAACGCATTTTCAATGAAAATATTGAAATCGGAATATAATTTCTTTTTTCTGTCATACTGTGAATTTTAAATTCTTTCTATAATATTTATTTTACTTTATGTGTTGTCCTGGAAAAAAATCATCCATGAAAATTGTACAATATGCAATTTACATTTTGTAGTTCTCAGAGGAAAGTTTTTAATCAATTAAGCCTTTTTAATTCAAATATATGCATATTATAATGGAAAGTCACTAATTATTTCATATAACGTTTCCTACCTACAGCTCCATGTTTCATATAAGGAAATGAGTTTTTTATCAAACCGTAATGATAATACCTACAGCAATAAATATCTGTCATAGAAAATATATACGTATCCAGAAACAAAATTTATACACGAACCTGATTTTAATATATTACCTTATTTAATTTCTTTTTCACATGATATCTGTCCATTTGACTTACAACTTAATTTTGGATTCATGGCACAAATAAATTTCTTTGAATAATGTATTTATTATATGCCAACAAAACATTCTCAATGAAAAAACTCACTTTCGGCTTTACAATGGCCGATTATGATCATTATTCCTAATCTAAATTATCTTTAACGTCCCTTGGAACAGCGTGGAGAAGAGCTATAGCAATATATAATATCCCAGGTAAAAGTCTGCGGGTATATTTTGTGTACCTTCAGACATTCTGAATTGTTCCTTTGAATTATAATACAGTATGGCGTTTTTTAAAAAAGACTCGCATATGTTGAACCATTTCGGGCTTAGATATTTTCATTAGTTCTTCTAGATAGGTACATTATTTAAAAAAATATATGTTTTCTTGCTATATTTCCTGCTGTTCATTGCCATCGGTCGTAATTTTAAAATATTATTTAATTAAGTATTTGAATCTCACATCCCAACTAGCAAAATAGAACTTTAAATGAAGCGAATTAATTTATATCTAACGAACAGTGTTGTTTAATAAACAATTTGATTTTATAAAGCAAATATTTGTAATAGTTTTGTTCCTGAAGAAAGTAATTCTGTAAAATTGTTTTATAATATAGTTTTTGGAAAGTGTTTTATAGAAATAAGTTTCAGTTCTTTAAAATTTTTCTAAAAGTATTATAAATGTGTTATACAACACTTAAACATATATGTAGAAGAATTGTAAACATATTGTGTAAGAGTCGAATAAGTACTTGGGCAAATTATTTTTAATTATAACCTTATAAAATAGTTGTATTATCGTTTTTTATTAAAGATATATAAGGAAACTAATAAAATTATTTCTTTTAGCTCAAAATGCGCTTATTTATAAAAAAGTTTTATAGTTGTGTTTAATCTATAAAAATATTCCGTTTTATAAATATGTTGTAAAACAAAATTGTGGTTTGAGAAAACAAAATTATTGTATATTCCGCATAATAAAATTCTAAACCTATTATAAAAATAAATAAATAAATTAGTTTTATTATAAGTGGCCATTATTAAATGAATATTTGTTAGATCAGCATTATATAAAATAAGTTGAAAGTTTACCATTATATCTAAAATATGATTTTACGACTTTTTAAAGATTATTTTATAACAAGATTATTAAATATAATTATACAATGATAATATAAATTTAAGAAACGATAATTTTAATATTTTTTAATTTATTTTTTCTACAAAACTGTTAAAAGTGGGCTTTTTAATTGTCATTTTTTGATGTTAAAAATGTCATTTTTTGACACACGTGTTAAATAGATAATATTTATGGGACATTTAACACTAGTGTTAAAAGTAACTGGTTGCTACGAAAGTTTTGGTTCATAAACATTGCGATCTGTGTGGTATTTTTTGATTTCTTATTTTTATTGAGTTTAAAGTTCTTCCGATTGTTTTGTAGAAAAAATAGTGTATGATATACGTGTTAAAAGTGATTTTTTTATAAATAAAATCTTACTTTTAACACGTATATCATAAATAGCTATTTTATAATTTTAACAAATATGTCACAAATATAGCTATAGTTTATCAATAAAATTTGCGGCGCAATAAAATTGAAACACCAGATTGTTGAAATGATAATATTGTAAGTATTATACCTATCTACACCATTTACACAATTGATCACCATTTAGTTTAGGCTACCCCATTTTTAAATATAAGCACAAATAATTGTTAATCTGCATTAAACACCAATCTTAAAATGATTTGGTTTTAATATTCTTCACAAAAAATATAATGTTTCTTTAAATAATACCAAAATACAAACGATACGTTTATTATCAAATATAGGTGACAATGCCTCCACTGGTATCAAATTATATCCACAACCGACATGTTTTCTACAAGCTTTTGCATTTTTACTTTAATTTATAAATATTAAGACAGCTCCTCAATTTTTCTACAATTCTTATCAGTTAAAGTGATAAATACAGTATCGGAAACATGTTTTTCCACTGCTTTTGCATAAGAGAAGTCAATAGACGTTTGTACAACAGACAATGACGGTTATAGTTGCGACGTTACAACGACTGAATTAAACGTAATTTATCAAAGGCTTGTCTTGGTTTTGAATTTGAATGGTCATATAATCCATTTAAAAATTATTCCTAAAAAGTTGAATGATGTAGTAAAACCCTTAAAGAGGATTGCCACATCTAGATTTGAAATTTCTTAATAATTGGAAAACGTACTAATTTTATCATTCACGCAATGCAATAATACAAAATTTAATATTCGTATTTAGTTTGGTTTTTAATTAAATTTGTTACTTTATTGAACAATTTACAACAAAATAATGCACGATTTTGAAAGAGAACGCGTAAATTTTAAAATAAACAATACGCATATAAGGCAAGTTATAATCTCTACTAATGAATATTACTATTATAAATGATTTAAATTGTAAAACTTAACTGAAACTAATTAAATCCGTTTGTGTTAGCTAATTTAGCTTTTAACCTACAGCGAAAAGTACTGCATTTCCTGTAATTTTATTGTATGTGTATCTACCTTTTTCCAAGATAAAGTAAGAGTTCTGATATACCTTACTATCAATTTCTTTTATCTCGTAAACGTTTGCGCCTTGTGAGAACTTCAGGTGTGTGTTAGATACTCAGTTGTTTATGACTATGACTGGAGGCTACTTGATGTCTTTCTGGCAATAAAAGTGACAACTCAGAAGGTGCGACTCATTGAAATGTCACTGTAATGGAGTGTTTTACTGCTTCAACCCGTGTCTGAAACTTGATCCAAACTATAAAAATGACGTTCCTTTTGAGGTGTTATTTATACAGTTGCGTCAATGGACACTTAGTAGAAATATAAAAACATTTCATAAATTTGAAAATGTGCTTCTATTTATAGTAGTATATTGTTATGATTGCTCTATAAATGTCCCATAAATATTACCTATTGACATTGTAACAGGAATAAAAGGTTTCAATAAAGAAATATAACACCGCATGCAGCTACTAAACGAATCAATTCTCTTGGTTAAAGAATAGTCATATATGTCATTATTAGGTATAACAATTTATTACTATTATTTTTATTTTTATTTTATTTGAAGATATTAATCTAATCTAAATTAATTCTAAAAATAAATCAGCTAAAGCTATGTATCTTTGTCAAAATTGTATTATATAGATTAGTAAGTATTTTGAAATATTTATTTTGCTATAGGTATAAATATTAATTTCTAACTTGACTATATAGTTATTTCTCTAGCACAGTTAGATATCAGATACGTACCAAATACAGGGTTAACTATGACTAAGTACAAAAATTTTAACCACGTGCTCAGGAAGGTCTAAAAGACAATAAAAAATTTATTTCGGAATTCTAGCTCGATGTTTAAAAATGGGGCAAAACCCTCTTTTCCTACAGAAAGTCGGCGCCTATGACAATCAATCATCATCCGTCAGGGCTAGATAGGTCACCTACTCGTCGGTTTTTTCAACAATTGTCAAGTGTAGAAACAACGAAACAAAACATTTGTATTAATAATAATAATGTCTAAGTACCTAGTAGATAAGAGCTAATCCGGTTAGCTGCAGTATTTTGTATTCGTTCTTTCGTTGCACACTGCCAAAACTACATTTTTACTAGTTGCAGATTCATAATAATTATCCACTAACATATCCGACATAAAATACTTTATTTAATTACTATAACACGTTGAAAATTAGTCACTTAGCTGATTTAAAGTAACAGTAAGTTCTAGGTTATCTTCTTCTTTCTTCTTCTTCTTTTTATGGCCTTCGTCCAGGTGACATGCATTGCTAATTGCATACCCTCCATGCTCCAAACCATCCAGAATAGCGAAGTTAGTTATAATCTAAGAGTAATTTTTACAGAACACTGTAAACATCTTGGGATGTTATAGTTTAAAATATTACTAATTATTTTATGCAAACATCGTTGATTCCTGTTAATATTGTTGCTATTATTAGTATTAACAGAATTTAATTACACAACAACTAATTTTTTCAGTACTTGTTTTTCGCTAATTTAATTTTTTGCGTATTTTATGTGTATTTACAAACATGTCGTATTCAAATGTCTAGATGACGGATAAGGTGCTGATTTATGAGAGTGTGACAAGTGCATATTATCATGCGGCAGCCTCAAAGACGTTTCCCGAGGATACAAAATATTTTGCTGAATACTTTTTGAACCACATCGAACAGCTGCTTTATACCGTGGCGGTAAACGTGTGGCAGTGTTTTTATGTATTTGTGTACATTTACGTATATTTTGTTGTTATCATTTGTGCTTTTTCCCGACGTAAGTAATCGACCGCCAAACCAAGTAGGTACCTCGCTTTACACAAAAAGGACGATCGAGGGAAGGAGAGGTCCACAGGAAGTACAAAAATCTTTGCAGATTTTAATTTAAACAAGTAAGAACACAGAAGATGATTCAACATTCTTAATATCTCCAAGTATCAATCCTGGAAATAAATATTAGTAAAGTAGGTGCTGCCTCTCTGTGCTACCATACCGTATTTCTCATTAAATCATTAAATAATAATCTACATTTTGTAAAGATTTTTTTTTCTTTCAAAGCAGATTAAACTGATACACGTGTCAATGGACCTGTCACTATAATATTTGACACCTTTGACTGGCAGAATATACCTAACCTCTCAGCTGACAGAAGGTCAGTGACGGCGATAAATAGGGATTTAATATAGTTTTAAAAAAAAAATTTTTGGCTTTATAAATAAGTTTGGAATTTTTTTGAAGGGTGATTCCATCAATTCTTATTTTTTCCTATCCCCTCTTAAAATATTTTTACTAAGTCACAGTTAACCCTGTATACATATTATATGACTTAATCTGATTATTTTAGGAAAAGTTATAAAAATTTATTTTACTTAATAGCTTAATCCATATAAAGTGAAAATACATAGACACATACGTTAATAATAAAACATGTGTAAACCAAAATCACAAAAATCACTTTATGCTTCATATGATAATTATATGTAAAGTGTAAAAGTATTTATGTACAAAATATAAAAAAAACTAAATACATATATGTAAAACTTACACTTAAATTAAAATAATTTAATACTAAAAAATATACTTGGTTATTGTATTACTGAGACTCAAATTATTGGATGCTTTTTCCGACGGAAAAAGTTAAGTATTTGGAGGTAATTAAAAGTTTAGCAAATACACATTTAGTATGTCAAGCTAAATATAAAATACTAACTAAGGATAATACACAACCGTACACCGAAACAAGAAATAATTGCACACTCACATCAATTTATTGATTATAGCTTATAGCTTCAAGCATGGTTTGTATTATTTTTTCGCATACTGTTATGCTTACAATTTTGTAGGAACAATCTAGGTACACCACTTATTTTACTAGAATAGAATTACTACTAAGTAGTACATACCGACATTGTAGAATAATTTATTAAAAGTTTTAAAGTATAGTAACATAAATACCACGAAAGTTAACTAGTATTTTTGTAGCTCAACATATTCTATGTAAATATCTGTTAAATATATGGATAAAATCAGTTCTACAAAAAAGCAAGTCTATATTTAGAGTTATTCCAAATAGACAATATTTTTCTGATAACATCTGAAACAGATATATTGTTGACAACACTGATGACCGTAGTTATAATTTTAGGAAAATTTACTGCAAAGCAATACTATATGGTTAAAATTTTTATATTTAACAATACTATCTTGTCTTGTCTAAGTCTGTGACATGAGTATTGACACAATATGTAGTAAAGAATACTAGATATAACTGTAACTAGAATAATTTTGGTAACGATCACCACAAGTTGGGTTTAAGTATAGGTAATCTACAAGTGTTGTCAATTATTATTATGTACTATAGCCACATCTTAAAAGTTACAATTTGAACCTTATTAGAAGACGTAGTAAACAATGGTTTAATTATATTAACATTTACAACAACTTAATTGTTACAATACTTTTGCATTTACTTCAGCAATAAATAAATTTGTATAGTTTACAATATTTATATTTTATTGTACCACAAAATTGTCAGAATAAGTTTGTAGTAACTGTTTCACTGATACTTTTTCCAGTGTGAGATCTCTCACAACTGAGAGGAATAAACGATCTTTACTAATTTTTAATTAACTTCAATGTTAAAGATAATATGGTATGAATAGTTTATGCCAATACTGGATGAATTTCCAATTAAATTGTATATTATACCTACGTATTAGAAACAATAACAGTTGTTATACCATATTGTTACCCGTAGAAGTCTTCTTTTGTTGTTTCATAATAGATAAGTACTTATGCCTGAACAGTTTTAAGAAACAAAATATTTTACAGGAAAAATATATTGTTATGAAAGTTCATACAATTGCAGCAAAAATAGATCCAGCAATAAGTTATATCAAAACTGTGCAGCAGACACATTTGATGCTACAATTAAAAAAATTGTCCTGCAATTGTTTTAAAACTGATGTATCATTTACAAAATTGCTGAAAGAGAAGACATAAGGCTAAAGATTTCGATTGAATTTGTCACCTTCATATACTCAACATGCCTTCATCACCTAAAATACCCTTCTTTGCACTTGACAGTCATCACATAAACTATTTTAATAGGAATTGATGACAACATAAAACGGCTGAACATGATGAACAGTAATTTCCTGAATAATATTGAAAAAAAAAATAACTCCAAAAGTCTTAAGTAATAAGAAATGTTAATGTCTATTTGATGTTCAGTTTTATAGTATTTAATTTTACCTAAATGATATTGTAGATATATGCGTTCATGTTAATAATATTGTTGACATAAAACGGTGTTAAACTATTCACATTCAAATTTTGAATAAATGTAAGTTCCAAAAATCGATTGTTTTCATTTAAATAAATTTTTCATAAGAATTAAATTTTCAGTTTGGTTTTTTATATACCTAACTATTTGGTTTAACGTTCTTATAAGTGCATCGACTAAAAACTAAAATTAGATCGGTTTAGACTAAGTATTTAAATCGAGGTAACATTCTGGAATAAGTACGCGGTGTAGAACTAACTACATCTATCGGCCGTTCGCTACTCCATGCCGGACTGAAAATGTCACAGCCTTTATCGCGATCGGCGAGAAACGATATTTTGCAAACACGGAATTCCAGGAAACAACTACTCTGCGGGCTAATGCCCCGACCAGCATTGAATTACACCTGGAATTACCCTTTCTGTCGGGTTAGACAGACGAAAGCAGCTAGGATTATTCGTATCGTCGGATACCTCACCTATGGCATACTGATGAGAGCTAATAAGCTCGAAACCGGTATATGTCTGGTGGGCGTCTGACGAATGACTCTAGCTGTTGCTATAGGTTTTCCAGGTGTAATTCAATGCTGGTCGGGGCATTAGCCCGCAGAGTAGTTGTTTCCTGGAATTCCTTGTTTACAAAATATTCTGGAATAAATTTTCATGGAGATCATATAATTCAACTTAAGCATATTTCGTTAATAAATAGTATTTGGCAATACTGTAGAATATTATTTTAAATATTTGACTTGATGAATTTAATTAGAAAATAATAAGTCGATTGGTGGTCAATCTGACTACAATAAACTTGATCATCGGCAAATACATATTTCCCTATTCGAATTCACCAAGTCAAATTATTAAAATAATATTCTACATTATTCCCAAATGGTAAGTGGAGAGCATTTCCAGAACTTATTGAAGAAAACGTTTAGGGTGAATAATACAGTTTTTAATTTACTGAGTTTATTCCATGTTAAGAGTCCCGCACTGTATATAGTTGTCTAGCTGTAACTGATTCAGAAACATATCTAAAATAAATTTTTCTTTGAATGTACAGGAGACTTAAAAATATAATTTTTCAAAAATAAAATCAAAAAAAGGAGTTCAAAAATGATTTAATACATTTCCGGCACGGCACTGGAAACAGCTGTAAAACCTGATAAGGCATATAATACGCGACCGGACAAAAAATTGAAAGAAATTCCCAAGGAATGAGAAAATTACATTTTACACCTATTTTCATACAGCAAATTCTACTGCTTTTGCCATCATTGTTATTACCTAATAGAATTAATTTGTAGTTTTAATTGATAAAATAGTTTAACATACCTGATGTTACAACGTCTTATTCAGTTTCTACAAACTAACACAAATGTTCCTGGTTCTCATCCGTTTTGAACTTGTAAGTTATTGGCAGCAGATGTGATACGTTTGCGTAAATCATCAATAGTGTGCACTTCGGTGCAATATACTTCATATTTTAAATATCTCCACAAAAACAGCTCCAAATGATTTCAGAAGATCATAGCGGCCATCGTATCGGTCCTACTACTCTAATCCCTTGGTATTAAGGGTTGGACACGCTGTAAATGCTTGGACATGCTGTACATTTTACGGATATAATTCAGCCTCGTGTATGATACGCCACACTGCTGCAATACGCGGTGAACGCCCTGAATCTCCATCTCTTAAAAAAAAATTAACTAGAGAATCTTTTCGTAGTCGAATTATTCAGAATCGCCGGAGCTATTCAGGCATGTGATCATAAAAAAACAACAAACATTAATTTTCCATTGAGAAACCTGTAAGCATTGAAGCTGCAAAAGAATAGACTTGTTACTTGTTGACCACTGTTATACAGAATAATTGTAAACTGGCACTAGCTTTATTCTTGTAAAATATACTTAAATGTTGAGTAACTCAATATAAGCAGTCAATTTTGGATCTGAAGGAATTGAAATTTGTAACAACTGAGAATTGTTGGATTTTTTTTAAATCAAAGGTCACATTAAGCCCAATGGGCAGACGTGCATTTATAAAACGTTGTACTAATTGATTAAATTACGTTAAAATTTTGTTGGCCTTTCATCCAGGGATTGAAGTGAACATTAGAAATTTGTGTTTATTATACCGTTTATTCGACTAACAGATACAATCGTGTAATAATAATAATATCTCTACCCCTCATTCTAATCACCAGTATTAGCCCAGAAGTCGAAGACTTGTGCGGGAGAGGGGGCGGCATATTATTATTAAGCAGGCCGCGTTTGCGCCCAGGAACGACTTACGTTGGTAGGCCCTAACCACCGTTCAGTGCAGGAATGAGGAAAACCTGGAAAACCTCATTAATTAGGGGGGTAGTCAAATGTCAACCGGTATCAATCTCTCACATTGACCCAAGCCAACATTCTTCCACCGTACCATACCCGCAAAGAAGGTTCCAATCTCTCCACGAATATAGCTTATATACGGTCTACCGGCTGCAGGGGTCGAACCACACAGCGATCTAGTCACCTCGATTCAAGTACTGACGCCTTAAACCGCGCGACTACTGACCGATCTAAGTATTTTTTAATAATATTTAACTGCACGTCATGTGAAACGTTTGTAAACTGTTGAATTAAACGTTTTAAATACATATATGAATTCAATATATTAAACGTGTTGTCCAAATATTAATAACACGTTTTCTGCACGTTTTAATAACATAACAATAAAATACATTGATACTACACATGCTTTCAAATGAAAGTAGAAATAAACACCGAAACAATTTGTTTTCAGGTAACGTTTACTTCACGATGTATTTAAATGTGTTACAGGATTATATTTTAATAATATTAAACGCGCGTTAAGTGCAACGTTTGCAAAACGTCGATTTAAACGTTTTAAATACATATATCAATTTAATATTTTAAACGTGTTTTCCAAATTTTAATAACACGTTTTCTATACAACGTTTTAGTAGCATAAAAGTAAAATATGTAAAATACAATGATATTACACCTGATTCCAACTCAAGGTAGCAGTGAACATCGAAATAAAATATTTTCTGCTAACGTTTACTTAAATGTATAATACAGGTTTATATTTTAATAATCTTTAACTGAGATTTAAGTGCACCGATTTATCAGAATCAATTTATACAACATTACATAATACTGAAATACAACTATACATTGACCACTATCCGGGGCCACAGTAATCCATGATGGCTGTAGCAAGAGCAAATTATATAATGGTATATTGTCTTCTGCATTACAACTCTTTTTATTTACATCTACTTAGTAGAAGTATAGAATATGCCCAATAGAAATACGTACGTTTATATAACGTTTTCAAAACATAGTTGTGGCTGATTAAACGTTTTGCATTAAACGTTTATTTCTAGTTAAAAGTATAAAAGAGGTTGAAGTAAACACTAGAAAATTACGTTTATTTTATAACGTTTGTGATGTATCCAAATCGGCAAAATATACACTAATCACCACAAGATCTAGACATATCTCGCGCACTCATGTCCTTCAATACTTCTGTTCAACCACATTGTATGAGCTTTTGGAAGACATTCCTTTGAATCAGAGGCAACAAATGTGGTTCCAGCATGATGGTGCTCCAGCTCATTTTTCCATGGCCGTTAGAGAGCATTTACACCAAACTTTTCCATATAGATGGGTAGGAAGGGCCGGACCTGTTTTATGGCCTCCAAGATCGCCTGATCTGAACCCTCTAGATTTTTCTGTTTGCAGATGCAGCTACGGATTAATCAAAAGTGTCAAGAAATCCAAACCAAGGAGGGTGTTTTTGAAAGAGTTCGAATATCACTTTGAACATCTTCTGTAACTTTGTTTTTTGTTTGTTAAAAGCTTCCTTTGTCGGTTTATTCTTAATAAAATAAAATGTTTGAAAAACGAATAGTGGTCCATATCTCCGCAACCGTTACTTTGCGGACCCAAGTTTATTAAGACTTTTCTGCTTATTTTGGTTCATACTATTACCTCCTGAAATATTTTACACTCTTTTTTTAACACCCTATAGAATCAAGCAGTCACGTTTATTGTCGACCTAACGGGCTAACAAGCTCGAAACATATAGGTATATGTCTGGTACCGCCAGGTCCTGGTTGCTTGCTATAGGTTTTTCTAGTGTAGATTTACTATCGATCGTAGTTTTAGCCCTTTTTAACCCTCAGAGCAGTTGTTTTTCGAAGGTCCGATATGTTTAATCATCACTGAATTGTTACCATAATTTGAAAAAATTATTCAATAATATGTTTTTATATTAGTGTTAAAGAGTATAACGTTATTGAAACGTGATGTGAAAGATTTTATAAACGTTACTAAAACTCTAAATAAAACGTTTTCTATAAAAGTTTATTAACTGTTATTTAAATGTAATTTAATAATTTTTAACAAACGTTTCTTTTTAGTTAAAAATAACGTGTTCTCGCGCGACAATTTTTTATTCGTTGTCTCAACTTTGATTTTCAACCACTTTTAAATGTTTTTTAAACATATAGGTGCCCATTGGGAGGAAATTTTATATACAAATGAAGATTTATTGTTTAGAAATTAAACTACTCTTAAACTAAATACTATTAGTAAATAAAAATAAATATGCGGCACAGTTTACTAATTAAATTTCTGATATTCTAATATAATGAAAGAAATACTTTATTTTTCTACTTATTCCTTAATGCAGTTTCTGAGTAATGAATTTGCATATCTTTATTTATGAATCGTTTGAATTAAAATACAATTATCACACACAGTGGCTGAATAATTAATAAATTTGTCATGAAATACATAGCACGTTTTAGAAGTCAGGGTAAGTTATACGCAATTCAATGACAATTTACAAGCAGCCAAGTACCAATATCTGTCAAGAGTGCTGCGATCTGGACTAGTTTATAGCCAGTCCATTGGAAATGTCCATCAGGACTACTTCGTTCCTCATTAAAGGCTTTGTAAAACGCTGTATCCTTCTTTGTTTGTAGTACGGTGAAAATCAGCTAGCTCTTTCTGACTCGTTAACTCGTACGCGATGTTTTTAGTGTTTTGCTCCCTTGCGTCGTATCTCTTTGGCTAAGCCATAATCGCGACAGAACTTGTACCGAAAACAAATGCCTAAAACGGAGACGGATAAAAGGAAAAGAGTCGTATGTGATACTAAGATGCGTCTGAATTGCTATCGCCAAATGGCCCGTACTTAATGATTAAAAAAGAAGGAAACGTTATCCACGAACTGAACAAACTGAACAGAAGACAGCAAAGAAAAGAAACTGAAGAAAATTAAAGTCCAGAGTGCTAGTCGATAATACATAGACGAAAGCCATTTGGCAAAGCCGAGCGATGACGTTACATCTTATCTTCTCGCTAAATAAAAGTGAACTTTAGATAAATATAAAGATAAAGAAATGGGGTAGATCACTTCAAGTGTCTTAGAATTGATTAAAATGGTAGTACAAACAGAGGGGTTAAGCTCTTTTACTACGCCAGACTTTTATTAAGCAGAAGGGTGTTACATTCGTAATGTTTTGTATTTTGTTTAAGCGTAATATGATGTCCCAATTTTATTTTCAATCGTAGATTACAAAGAATATGTGCCAGTTAATTTTTATTTCATCCACCTGGAATAAAGTTTAAAATTAGAAAATAATTGATATATAATCAATTATTAACAACAAATTCATTTCCGATTTTAAGTTTACGAAAAAATGTTACTATAATTTTCATTACAATATATAATTGTTAAATTTGGCTTTCTGACCTGAAGTGAAGTTTATACCTCTAGTTTCAGTAAGCACCAAGCATAACATAAGGAAATCTTCTAGTAGTACTTTCAAGGAATATATTTGAGTATCTCAATAATCATTATACATGACTACCACAGATTTTTAGACCTACATTTACCTTTCTGCAAAATTACATAGCTTATCGTTAGAGGGTGTCAATGTCGATTTAGTTGTTTCTTTAGTTCTCAAATAACTTTAAAATTATTTACACATGTATATAAAAATCTAATTTACTCAGTTTAGAGAAATTCCAACGATATAATCTTAAGGCTGGCATTTCAAGGGCAAATGTAAAAATGTACCAAAAATCCATCCTGTAGGTGGAGGTTCTTATTAGCGTAGAGCTAACATATAATGCTGAAACTGAAACATTCACGTTAACTTTTGGGGAAAATGCGCTAGAGAACATGAAAGACCGTGAATTGTACCTTATAACCGTGTCCCATACACAGTAAAAAATACTTAACTATTTACATCAATTCATATTGTGTTACTATTTTTTTTTAATAATTCTGTAGGGTGTGACAATGTTTATATGCCTTATATAATTTTCTTAATGTGCAGTAAAATTTAGGAGGTTTTATTATAAAACATAGCAAGTTTCAATAAACAGCTATGAATTCCGTTGAAAATGTGTGTATAGAAACGACTCCCTTGAGCATGTTCTTTTCCTTTCTATTCCATTTTGTCTTAAAAATAATGGCTTTTGATCTCTGTTTTCTCATAATTATTTATTTTATTAGTTTATATGAAAAAAAGTTGCTTTATTTAATTCACAAACTTGTAACAATGTTCTTTTCGGAAATATACAACAGCATTTTTCAGTAGCATAATTCACTTCAATTTTGTTATGAACAAATCTTGTACTTCCAATTCCTTAATTTTGTAGAGTAAGTTGACACAGGTAAAAATTTAAACATATTTGACATGCGATATACAATGCAGAAAGCCTAACCTTAAGGGCGCCGTATTCTTGAAATAGTGTTTTTTACCAATACAAAAGTAGTTTCAGACATTTAAGAACTTAATAATACAGAGTTTAGCAAATAACAGGAATGTTATCTTATCCCATCTGCGAATATTCAAAGATATCTACCGAAGTAAAACGAATATAACGACTGAAAGAGGTTTAACCAACAAAGGACCCCGCACAGAAAGATAGGAAATGCACTCTCGGTCAAATTGTCTGAATTTTTGATATGTTATGCATTTTGTCATCCTGAACAAAAGTCTCAATGGGCACTAAGCTCCAAAGTCCATGGTTTGGCTCCTATGGAGCTCCGAAGCTCCGTGACTCCACCATAGTATAGAAACCTCTAAAACGCATGTCGCCTTTTGAAAATCATATTTTAATTATTTTAATGTATGCCCTTAAGTTTTTGAGGATGCTAAATTTGAATATGATGTCAAATCGATAATATTGACAGTTGACAGCTGTCAAATGCTTCAAAGAAAAACAAATCTTATATTAAAGAATGTTATCATATGTTTTTGAGGACGCTGAATTCAAATAAGATGTCAAATCGATAATATTGACAGTTGACAGCTGTCAAATAGCTGTCAAATGCTTTAAAGAAAACAGAAATCTTATAATCAAGAATGTTATCATATGTTTTTGAGGACGCTGAACTCACATGTGATGTCAAATCGATAATATCGGCAGTTGACAGCTGTCAACTGTCAATATTATCGATTTGACATCTTATTTGAATTCAGCGTCCTCAAAAACATATGATAACATCCTTTAATATGAGATTTCTTTTTTTTTAGCATTTGACAGGTATTTGACAGCTGTCAACTGTCAATATTATCGATTTGACATCTTATTTGAATTCAGCGTCCTCAAAAACATATGATAACATTCTTGATTATAAGATTTCTGTTTTCTTTAAAGCATTTGACAGCTATTTGACAGCTGTCAACTGTCAATATTATCGATTTGACATCTTATTTGAATTCAGCGTCCTCAAAAACATATGATAACATTCTTTAATATAAGATTTGTTTTTCTTTGAAGCATTTGACAGCTGTCAACTGTCAATATTATCGATTTGACATCATATTCAAATTCAGCATCCTCAAAACATTAAAATAATTAAAATATGATTTTCAAAAAGGTGACATGCGTTTTAGAGGTTTCTATACTATGGTGGAGTCACGGAGCTTCGAGCTCCATAGAGCCAAACCATGGACTTTGGAGCTTAGTGCCCATTGAGACTTTTGTTCAGGATGACAAATGTATAACACATCAAAAATTCAGACAATTTGACTGAGAGTGCATTTCCTATCTTTTGTGTGGGTCCTTTAGGTACAGAAATCTGTCAAAATACGTATTTTTAAATTCAACTGTATATATGTAAATATTTTATAACAAAAATTTACATAGTTCTGCATATGATTGTTCACTTTTGTTTATAAGTATGTGAAATTAATTGTTAAAATGTTGGGTTAGATTAACAAAATAATGAGTGTTACACAAATGTATTTTAAAAGTTATTATATTATTTGAGGAGAATTTAAATAGTAAAAGTGGATAAATAAAACTTCAATAATTTTATTTTTAATATTACTTGTGCTCCACGTGTTTTATTTCTCGAGGTTTCTGTACCTAAAAAACACTTCAAATTTGATCATTTTACGGTGAGAAATCAACGATCTTAAAAAGGTTATCTTCAAATGTCACAGAGAAAATCCGCGACATCTATCTATATTAAATTTCAATCACGTAGAATTTTCTAAATTATGTAATTAAAATTTGATTATAAAAATCATTTTTGGCGCTAAGTATTTCACAAAACAAAAGACGGTAAGAAAAAGCTCTAAATGCTCTAAAATAAAACATTTGGTTTTCTATATTTTATGTGAAGTTAACATACAGTTTTACTTCAATAAATTTATTTAGACAATAGTTTTGTTTCCAACATATCCTATCAAAGGATTGTTATTTTGATATCAAAACTGAACTTTCAGTACTTTTCATTTAAATAATATTTTTTATTCTTATAACATAAGAATGCACATTTCCTTTCTTAAACCTATTTTATAAATTGTGCGATATTGTGATAAAATTTAAATATTAGCCTTCAGTATATCAGGTATTATAACAGATATATCCAATGAAGAAAAAATGTTCTAAAAAATAATCGATAATATCAGTGGCGGCTCGTGGAGTTAATAATAGGCGAAGCGGAAGAAAAATTAATACTTCTTGGCGAATGTGCAATTATTTTATATTAAAAAAATATGTAACAAACCCATTTACTTTTGTCGGTCTTACAAAGTTGTAAACATATCGATGATGTGGTCATAATATGATTCTGTACAAAGAGTAGTTCTCATTGGAACATTTTGCCAAATCTTTGTCTAATTTTTTCTTTGAGATACGCAGTTTAAATTCTTTTTAGGTAAGAAAAACATGGTATTGCATGATATTTGGAATGAAACACAAACAGGATAATATAAAATAAAATATTTTGACGAATTCGAATTTTCATAACATGCGAAGAACTGAACATCAACATAGAAATAACAACACTGCTGACTCCATTTTGTTTATGCGCTCAGAGCTGCTTCTTCTATTTAGGCGAAGTTGCTCTCGACTTAGCGGCGTCCGCTAATTCTACTCAGGTATACGTGTCTTCGTTGTCATAGCATCCGTAATCACGTAAATAAAGCTGAAGAACTGCAGAGAATTTGTTCTAATGCTGATTCGGCAACACTTGTCAAGACGACAATGCTTATTTGAGAAGGCGTTCAACACTAATACATTTTGTAATAATTATTGTTTTTTTTATCGTATCTACTGATTTTGATAAATACAAACTATGTATTTTTATCTAAAACAAACATAATACATTTTTAATATCGAAATCTAAAGTACCACATTTATATTAGGTACCTATGTTAAATATAATTTTACGTGATATTTACTATCGTTTGCAATATTAATGACACTCACTAAAATGAATTTTTGTTTTGAACTTCTGACGTATTCATATTGAAATCTGTTTTAAAATTTTAACATTAGTTGTTAGTTGTTTCACTTTCCAAGAGAGATTTAATGAAATTTCTATTCAGAACTTCCAGAAGTTCAAAAACTGTAAGTTAAATTTAGTTCATATACATATTTAAATTAATTCAGTTATAATAACCCAATTTTTCGCGTGGCAGAGCTTTAAAAAATATCTGCTTTTTAAACAGCCGCCTAACTAATTATCCATAACAAAACACCTAATGTACGAAAATCGCTATTTTATATTAATATTTGGCACCAATAATCAATAATTCTCGTTCCGGTAGAAAATAATGGAAGTTTCCAATAAAAATAAATTGCTTTAACTTATTCATGAATTTTCTATATCCGGAACTGAATTCGTTCCCAGTTTTAAATAGTAATTACAGTTGCAACTTTTAATCTACATAACTCTGCGAAATGGCCCATAAAAGTCGACGAGAAAACTCAGAAGCTCTCTATTCAAAAGCGGAAAAAAGTCTAAATGAAACTTCTACATTTGAATACTTCAGCTAATGTACTTTGGTATTTATAGTTTTCATTGTTTTTACGTGTTCGTGATAGAAACGAGCCGCTGTACCTGTAAATTCAGAGATATGAAATTTCATCCAAATTGAGAAATAAAGTATTCATAAGAGTCAGCGTTTCGGAGGAGGAAACACAGATATTTATTGATCTTATAGGTAATTTGAAAAAAATATGTAATTATATGTACAGGATGTTATGGAATTTTCCACGTAGTGCAATGTTCGTACGAGATCTAACTACATGATTACTACGTCCATCTGTTTTAGAATTAAAATGTAATTTTTATAGATGATTATTAATAGAGGAATACGTTTCAGCCAGGTCACTTATCAAAATATGGGCGCAAGTATTTTTAATTATTTTTTTCCAACTGACCTAAAAATGTCTCAACTATCAATCTGGTATAACAGCTACAAAAACGTTTTCGAAACAAATCTTATAAAACAGCATCAGTCACAAAAACATTGTAAGAATGTTTATACAGCAACTGTACAATCAATATTCGCACCATATTATAAAGCACTTTAGTCCATAAAAATGAAAAAAAAAAACTTTCAGCGTCAGAATTTCAATCTCCATAATCATCTTACAAAATAAACCGTTTGACTTCAATTTAAAAGAAAACTGATGTTATATTTTATTCAAAAAACAATCGTTATTAATAGATTTTAACAAAAAAGTTGTATCTAAGGGATTATTGAATTTTATATTTTCTATAAATACTGTGTCTCGTGAAAAGTTGAAAATCATGAGCATAGAAACTGTTTTCATTACTCTCGCCAATATTTGCTACCTTTTGAGGGTGACGCCCAGTTTGAATTTAAAAAAAATATATATTGAAAATAGTTCGTTCCCGGAATAAAGACACTGTGTGATATCAAACATTTCCATATTAATCTTTATAGACATATTTGTGTAAATGTAATATTTTTCAAAACCTGTATTTTCAAATTAGTTTCTCAGAGAATTAAAATGTAACTTCTAATATAAATGTGTTGTTTTTTTTTTATTAAAGTTTGGATTAAAGTAAGTTTTTAACCAGAAAAGAACTTTTGATATGTTAATGCGTTACTTTTCATTTATCTTTACTTTCACCAATCTATTAGAAGTAATCTCATTGATTTTCACGCAAATGAACATAATGTGTCAAATAAACTACCTGGGTATGTCATTTGGTTAGTAATAAGATGTATCAGTCGGCAGGCAAAGGGATTGATTAAATGAACATTTCAGCAAAATTAATTGGTTCCTCCCGAGCATCTCATTAATTATTCATGATCTTTATCTTAACGAATGTACACATCGTAACGGAGAGGCCAATGGGATATTATTATCCACCTCTGAATGCATTAAGAAACCGGCTCTCAGCATCTTTTAATATTTTCTTTTTCGTTTTTCCTCCCACTAGTCACCCTACACAAGTTTGTTGAAGCGGCCATTTCATTCTTCCCTCACTCCAAAGTCGCTCAGATTGTTACTGTTTGTATAGGACGTGGGGGAAAATAATCACATTCTAAACCAAAATCCAGTTATATGCTACTGAAATCAATAAAAGCGTTTTCTATCTTGTTGTTTTTTTCATAACGTACTATCTGCTTTTCTTTTCTCATACACTTTAGACAAATGTGAAACAATAAAGATAAAGTTTTCAGTTTACTTTAAAGAAAATCATAAAAGTTGAACTGTAAAATGCTCATGCGCCACTTTATGTATTGTTATACTATGACAAAACAGGATGAAGTGTAAAAAACCTTTTTATAGCTCATAAAAAATATTAAGTGTTTTATAACAAATTTTTATTGACCTTTAAAGGGAAAGTAATGTAGCTTAAAGTGCCTGGGTAATATACCGAAATTTATTTGATTACTGAGGTTAAATTATGTCTCGGCCAATTTTCAGTTTGATAAGGACAATAAAAATTCAAGGGACAAAACATCCAAGTGTTAAAGATGGTGAAAGGCATATCAAATACATTTGATAAAGTTACTGCAATTATTACTGTCTTATATGTCATTTCGAGTATTACTATGTCTACTGATGAATATTAAGCACTATTTAAAGTGCTTATTAATTGGCGCTTAATTAAAACAGAAAAATATTATCTTCGATAAATTATATGCTTATACGGGATGTTCCATATTTACAGGAAGTTATTATTTTAATCATTTTAAACTAAAATAATGTTAATGAATCAAGGGTTTAATTAATTGTATTTTTAAATTAGATACAAAATCTAAAAACTGAAAAAACTGTAACGTATATGAAAGTTCAGGTAATCGATTAACTTTACCATTGGATAGCATTCTGGGCCTAAATAAATTTGTCAGTTTTTTTGGTTTTACCAAAATATGTATTTATGGTACAAATGTGTTATGTTATATATAAATCACGCTGGGAAATTTTTCCAACAGCAGAACTAAGTTATCTCAAAAGAATTTTACTTTTTGTTAGCTTTATTTAAAATTTCATTGGTGCGACTTATCAAATTATCAAGGCGTCATTTAGTTATTTCCTAATTTGCTGACGATAAATAGTGAGTTTATAATGCGAAAAACCAGTTTGTAAACAAAAATGGAACAGAAAAAACTTTAGCAAAAAATTATTGATGAAGCAGAGGCTACATTGCAAATTTTATCGAAAAAATATCATGGCACTTCCGATAAGGAGTGGAAGGCGTTTAAAAACTGGATGAAAGTTAAGCATGTTAAAGGTGTAGATGAAAGTGTTTTGCTTTGTTTTCTTGAATTGCACAATAAATATGTTGCATCATCGTTATGGACCAAGTATTCAATGCTTAAGTTAACTCTCCAGCTTTGCAAACACATTGTAATCTTTAATTTTTCGAAACGTTTAAACGTTTTGAAGACGAAGACAAAAGATCCCAAACCAAAGAAATCAAAAACTCTTAAATTCAAAGAAATTAACAAGAAAGAAACATCGGCTAAATTTTTGCTCATTAACCCAGCTTTAATTATGGGAATTGCGGGAGCTTACAGATGTGATGAATTGACTAATTTGATTGTGGAAAATATTCAACACAAGGATTCCTATTTTTATCTAATTATAACAGACAATCTCGTAGTTCCACAATAATGCAGGAAGGATTTCCAATCAATCCTGTAGAATTATGAAATAAATACATATATTGAAGATAAGAAAATGTACCCACAATGCGTTGGAATAAACATTTTATCAAAAATTGCGTTATACTTCGTTCTAAACACGCAGTTATACAGTGCTTTCGAAAAGTAACGAATAAATTCATTATTTTTAAATTTGAGAAGTTTTCAAAAAATCCCCTGGCACGTCGATTTTGATTTTAAAAAAGGCACTTTTTGACATACGACCCATACTGGTGACGTCATCGTTGTTCGAGATATGACCCCCCATTTTGACCATGCCATTTGAAAGAGCGTGCCATTCTACATACATACATCATGAAAAATTATGGTGTTACATAACAAAAATTTCAAGAAAATAATGTTTGAAGACTTTAAAATTTAATTTTTGCAATGGATGGATGTAGATTTTCATCTGAGCAAATGTAGCTGTTATGACTGAAATTAACTTAGTTACAATGAAATCACAAAACTCCAAAGTATCTAATAATAAACCGAGTAATAAACCATTTACGTACATTACATAAAAAACTTATACCCAATGGGTAGATTATTAAGAGAAGCTGAAAAGTATTTCGTGTTTAAATACTGAGTCATAAAAAACCATCGTGTTGTCGACAGAAAACTGTCCAAGACCGAAATGGCACGTCTCTGATCTGATGCTCAAAAAAGTTATCGAGAGTGAATCTTGACCTACCGTATTAGGTATTAGGTCAATAACCTAGTTACCTAGTTTTTGTACTGTTATTTAACGACAAGGAGTAATACTAACTTTTTTTATCTAGATACATGAATGAATTTTCCTTAAATACTGATTTGTTTGTTAATAAAAATAAATGTAGATAATACATTTTTCACATGTTAGGTTATTACAGTTTAATAATTTTGATATTACGTTTTCACTACGTTTTATAAATAAATATGAATTTTTAGTATTACTCGTAATTACAATTAATTATTCAGTTTGTAGTTAGCAGTTACATGTCTCCAGCCTAGAAATTTATTGTTTTTTAGTAGAATGGCACTAACCTGTTTAAAATACCAGTTCGAGTAAAACCGCACTTATCCGTCCATAGCACTTTATTAATAAAATTACGGTCACCCGAAGCAGTTTCACAGAACCTGTATCGCAAAGGCACTTACACAAAGTTCGCGCATATTCTCCGTATAACACTACCATTTCCGCATATTCAGAAATTGTAAAATTATGCATTGTGAATTTACGACGAATACGCGAGACCGAAATAAACAAACTACTGCTTACTGCTTGAATTCTCTCTAGCCCTCCTCCAAATGTGTGGGGTGATCTACAAATTTGGGGGGAAATAAATGCGGGAAATGCAGAAGGTTCCAAATGGGGGTAAATTTGAACGCTTAAGTGTTAGGCGATATTATGTATGTAAACATGATGTGGCAACGATGTTTAATCCGGCATTCGATTGTCGTATGGGTGCATCATCAGAAAGTTCATAGCGCACCAGGAACGTCGTGTTACCGATTTTTATAGGGTGATTTGTTTATTTTTTTAAAGGTCGAGTAAAAAAAATTCTTCGATTTTCTGCCTTTATTAGGCCTCCCGAATACGTGGTCAAAATTAATGACATTATGACTGACTCACCCTGTATAGAAGAATTCATCAACAATTAAGCAGAGGTTACAAAAAAATCCAGGGTGCTGCAAGTGGTCCAAAACCAGCTAATGTAACAAAGTCTACAGTATATTATTATGTTATGCAACATAGCATATAGCATTTCTAGAAAATATGTTTCGGCTTCTGCCAGTAGTTCTCAACTTGATTATTTCGGATGGAACCCTATACAATTATTATTGAAATTTTTGAAAGGGTATGTAATAATTTCAGTTAAAAAATTTTAGTAAAAAAATCTGAAAATCGAAATAGTTTTAGGACATTGAAATTTTGCACACATAGTTACTACTCAGTTCTTCATTCCGAGAAACTTTCCTTAATAATATTTTGTCGTATCCCATACAGAAACAGCACTGTTTCTTATCAAGCAGACCTGATTCCCAGAAAGCCATTTTTCAATAACAAATTTTTTTATCTCGTACAGGAGCCATTCCACCTATCTGGGGACATCCTATATATTTTTAGATCTGTTTATTTTTCAAAAGGGAAGATAACACAAGCAATTATAGTTGGGCCAGCTAATACGCATGCAGATGTACCGTGATGTGCATTAGGATCCGCTTATTGCAAGTGAACGGCTGCCATTAACGTGCACAGGAAATGTTTTATCAGCATATCAATCCGTTTTTAAAAATGGCGAATAATTCAAACTCTACAGCGTGTAACAGGTAAAGATGAAGGAATTAAGGCGCTAGACCAAAATATGAATGTAAATAATGCGGTTGAAATATGTAGTTCATTAACAGTCTCCGTCAGTCGTGTGCAATAAAGAGTGGCAAAGAACATAAAGACGGAAAATAGTGGAAGGAAGAAGATAGAGGCTGATGATAACACAAAACACACGATTCGTAAAACAGTTCATGGATGGTATATTCAAAATGAGTTTCCAACAATAAAAATAAATCAGGTTGCTATTAAATCGTATTATACAACGAAATCGAAGGAATAAACTGAGAGAATATAGCGAAATAGTGACATGGCGAATAAACTATTTAAGACAAAAATATTAGAAAGTTGAAATCTGACGAAGCATGGCTAAATGAAGACCATACAGTGACAAAAGTGTGACATGCTTTCAATATCCAAAGCAAACGGCAGGCATTCCTTGAAGGATTTTCGACTGCTTTACAGTCGTCTTCTGCAAAAGAACATACTCCAAATAATAACGCATATTGGAAGCACAGCAATATTTTGGGAACAGGATTTATATGTTTTTTAATCACGAAGAACAGGGGACTATCTTCCGGATATAGCTACCACAGTATTTGAAAAATAGTTTGAATCTGGTTTGCCACATATATGAAACTTGCTGTAATAGATATATCATATCCAATAATAAGTGTTAATGTGTGACCGTTATAATATCAATGCTAGTAACCGGTAGTGTATAGTGTGCATAGTACAGTGTATTATCATAATAATTGTTATAGTGTGGAGTGAACTTCAGGGAGGTGTAAGTGGTGGTGATCCATCGTCGTCCAAAACATAAACCATTATAATGCTAGGTTCAGTCAACGTCTACGTATTTTTTTGGTAATTTTGAACCCTTATCAAGTCGCACTCATATGGAATCTAGTCCCCTGTAACCCTCACCTCCCGTACGGTTCTAAGTGCTATAAATTAGTATCTCTCTACTATTTGAACTTGAGAATAGGCAATCAATTTAGTAGAATTTGTTGAAAGACTCAGAATCTAATACTTGTTCCAGTGAAGCCACAAATATAAAAAAATGTATAGAATGTGCTTGAAAATGTTCGAAAAATGTGATCCTGTCTTTTTCGCCATTTTTAGTTAATCTATCAGCTGGAAATTTGTAAACAAACAGGGTGTTTGGTGGTCAGCTTCAGAATTACCAGAAATAAAACTTTTATTACGAATATAATCTACAATTAAGTTTATTTGATCCAAGAACTATGAAAACCAATATGTCAAATATCTAACAAACTTCTTTTTATTATAACTATGAATAATTGCATACGTTATGTGGATAATTCCTCATAACTTCATCGGTGCAGTGTTAACATAAAAATTATTAAGCAAAATAAAAACACGTTTGGAAAAATATATTATTACTTATTAGTATACGTAAAAGTAATTATTACATTACATTATTGTCTAGTCTATAATATTCGCATTTAGTTCATTAAAACATTAAACCTAATTTATTAAATTTAAATATATAATTTTTGTTATGTTTATCTTAGTGATATCTATTGACAAGTGAATGAATAAGTATATCAAAATGGTTAATAATTTGAGAAATCTGCAATCCTTCACAATCGGGTATTATCTATTTACACTTGAACTTGTAATAGGTATGTTATGAAAAATTAGTCGCGGAATTTATCAATATAATTTAGCGTATTAGATCTGGTATTATAAGCATCTGACATTACATCCCAGAATAATTATCTGTGATGAATAAAATAGTTATTTGAAAATTCAATGCATGTAAAACAGGCTGCTCCTCGGTCCCACAGAGCGAAGGAGCGAACAAAGAAAATGTATTCATGGAGTAACACAGACGGGAAGTCGTTATCAAGACGCATTGTCGTTCGCCGGGTAAACGGTACCCGAGGGGTACCTTAAGACATTTTCATTTTAGTTTTCTCCATACTTCACCCAAACGGTATAATCCACACATGAAGTTTAGAAGAAGGTTATATTTGTGACCCAATATCATCTCGGTAATTGCGTCGATAACATATTGTTACGGTCTACTCCCTGGATGAATATTGACTGTGACCTAATTTTAAAAGTGGTTTACTGATGGCATATTCCACCATAGTTATCCATTTTCAGGTGATTATAAGTAAGAAATACTACTGTACCTATTTTATATTTGTAACATAAAATATTATGCTAAATTAGTTAATTAGAGCGATCCAGAATTTAACCGATAAACTTTGAGGATACGTGCACCGTTAAATAAGAAGTCGATATCATTAAAAATATTATAATAACAGTCTAATAGCGCCTCAAGCGCGTGTCTATATCTGATTGGGGAATAGTATTGCAGTGGGGATATGCTCTCTAGGTAAACGAAGCAGGTCAGTAGTGTTGTTTAATTTATCGTGGAAGTGTCAGTCTTTATAATTTTCAAAATGGCGCATGTTGAGTTAATGGACATATTATCAGCATATTAATGCTACCAGCGGATTATCTATTACGAGTTAGGTTTTGCGAGTGGTTGTTGTAGCAAAATGCTGAAAATCCCCAATTTATTGCTGATGTACAAGTTCCAGATTTATTTACTCGCAATGGAATATGTAAAAACGTTCGCAAAACACACGTTTGGGAACTAAATAATCCGCACTCAATTGAACGGGACCACTTCCAACACCGTTTTTAATTGAATGGTTGGGCAGGCAATTGTTAATGAGCGCCTAACTGGACCGTTCATATTGCCCAATCGTATGGATGGTTTACAATATCGGTTAGAGATTATCTCGAAGTGCACGTAGTACGGTGGATTGGTCGGGGTGAACCGGTAGCATAGCCTCCACGTTCTCTCGATTTAAACCGACTTGACTTCTTTTTGTGAATCACAGAACTTCTGAGATTTTTCGTGCGATATGTGACATTGCCAGTTTGCATTTTCACTCCATTATAGTAGACCAGATTCCAGCGTCGTCCAATTATATATAGTTCTTAGAATGCGTATATATATTATTATTTTTGTATTTACTATATTTATACTATACATGCATGTTGAACGTTCCCAATTTTTTGTTGGTTTGATTACTTCAACCCCTTACAAAAATACTTTACATCGTTGATAAAATTTCAGAAGTGTAGTTTTATTGACAGATAATATTCACCAAGTTTTTTTTCTTTAGCTTTTGATAAACATAGAAGATAAAAAAGAAAAACATTTTTTTTAACTTTTGGAGGGGCGTAACTTTTCAGGGAAGGGGGTTTTCTCAAAAAATTTTATACCAAAGACGCCTTTTGATTTTCATCAGAGAATCCCCGAATTTTTCCGTGTTATTTAGATGCACCCTGTATTTTGCATGTAGTTTCAAATAAATCGTTTTTTCCATTGGATTTTTTTTATTTAAAAAATTGTTTTCTTTTCAAAAAATGTTTAAGTTCAAAAATGATATGTCCTGGGGCTTAATTTTTGAAAAGAGGAGATCTGATTCTCCAGATAAAAAATACGTCTGCCACATTTGTCTTGAAAATTAAAATACTATTTTTGATGATGACGGAATGCAATTCTCTATATAGCATTTAATTTATGCTGTATGTCGAGAATAAATTAGCCAATCAATGGGCAAAATTTTCTTTAATATGTCAGCTTCATTATTGGCGAGCTTGATATTTAGTCGCTTGATTTGAATTTTGTTCTGTAAATGTAACCGTAGTTGGTAATTGACAAGAATTTAATAAACATAAAAATTCTTGGCTAAGTGATTGAAACTAAATTAAATTTCAATTCGAATAGAAATATATTTTAAAACACAAAGTAACAGTATTAGTTATGGTGAAGCGTGCGTTCATGGCGGAAGCGTAAAAAAATAATAAGTGTGCTTAAAAACAATGAAGAACTTTTGAAAGAAACATTCTCATTTACTTTCACACATAAAAATCCCAACTTTCTTTTTAAAATTGACAGTTTTTAATTCAAAATTCAATTTAAGGTTTTAAATGTGATGTTAAACAATGTTGTCATTAATTTTCTTAATATAGATTTTTTTATGTATAAAGCAACAATCAAATTTAGAAGTTTGTTTTTCAGAATCATAAAGTGTTTAAGTATCACCCATGTTTTTCTAAAATTGTGACAATTGCAGATACCCATAAGTAATAAAAAATAAAATGATCCTGAATACCTATTACTACTATTTATTACTATTATTTTTATAATATGCATAATTTTACTAAGTATGTTCAAATACTATAACATAAAGCATTTATTAAATAGAAAAAAATTATACTTTTTTACTGTATGAGAAAGGTATTTTAAGCTAATATAAATCAAATATTCTACAATTCCTATCAATGAAGTCATATGTATGCTCTCTGATACCAAACATCTAGGTATGCTAATGAACAATTCCACAGACAAAGCTCTGTTCAATGATTATCTAAAGAAATTAATCTATAGCTAAATTTACTAACCTGGTTTAATGAAAACACTCTATAAATATCTAACTTCTAATACAGTAAAAAAATGTTACAAAAGCTAATAATAAAGAATATATGGGTAGATATTGTGGGTGTAATTCAACGCTGGCTGGGGCTTTAGTCCACAGAGTAGTTAGTTTCACACAATATTATTAATACCTAAAAATATATAAAAAACGATTACATTATTTAAGTAGGTATTTGTCAGATTTAATTCCAAATTCATTGACAGGCTAAAATTACTTTTGACATTGTCGATATTTAATTTCAAATAATTTTAATTTATACAGGGTGAGTCAGTCATAATGTCATTAATTTTAAGAGGAGATAGGGAATAATGAGTATAATGCGAATACGCGATTAAAAAAAAATCTAAATGCATATTTACGCCGAAAAAAAATATTTTCAAATCATTATTTAAACCCCCTTTTCAGACTGTCACTGACCGTTCACAGCCTTGGTCGGTTACAGCTGACAGTTCAACTCGATGTCGACCTGATGCAATGTTGCCAAGTTGAAATATTTTTCTAGTACGTACCTACCTAGGCATTAGACATCATAAATAAAGGATTGTACTGACTATTTTAGAATCTCATATTATTTCTTGCTCAGTTCAGCCAATAATAATTTAAAATGTTAATGTTCAATGAACGCTTTCCAATCAATTCTATTAAAAATTGCAAGTAACGCGGTCCATTCAGGTTCTCCGGTAGAAAATACGGCCCAATCAAATGATTCCCGTTAACTCCTGCCCATACGTTGAGAACAAATCGCCTCTGAAAGCTAAACCGACGAGTAGCGTGTGGATTTTCGTCCGACCAAATGTGACTGTTATGACTGCAAAGAAATTAGCTTGGTTTGTTTAAAAAGTATTTAATATTGAAATTACAAAACTCCAACGTATCTAATAATAAACTGAGTAATAAGCCATTTAGGTACTATCGTTTGCAATATTAATGACACTCACTAAAATGAATTTTGCAATTTATTTTGAACTTCTGACATATATTGAAATCTGCTTTAAATTTTTAACATTAGTTATTATTTGTTTCACTTACCAAGATAGATTTAATGATATTTCTATTCAGAACTTCCAGAAGTTCAAAAACTGTTTTAAGAGAGTGTCATTATTATTGCAAACGATTGTACATTACATAAAAAACGTTTAAAACGTGTTTAAATACAAAGTAATAAAAAAACCTTGTGTTGTCGACAAAACACTGTCCAAGACTAGGTCAATATCCTAGTTACCGTGTTTTTGTACTGTTATTTAACGACAAGGAGTAAAATTAATTTTTTTTTATCTAGATACATGAATGAATTTTCCTTAAATATTGATTTATTTTTTAATAAAGACAAATGTAGATAATAAATAAATGTTTTCGAATGTTAGGTTATTTATTTTTAATAATTTTGATATTACGTTTTCACTACGTTTTAGAATTGAATATGAATTTGTAGTATTAGTCGTATTGATAATATAATTATTCAGTTTGTAATTAGCATTTACATAAATTTAGCCTAGAAATTTATCGCTTTTTAAGTAGTATATGGTACTAACCTATTTAAAATTCCACTTCGAGTTTAACACATCCCGTATCGCGAACACATTGAAACACTTGGACAAAGGTTCGCGCACTTGGGTGAAGCCTATTAGGGAAACGTCTCCGGTATTCGACAGCAGCGGCATTCGCATTTCGTAAACATTCCCCGTATAAAACTAGCATTTCCGCATATTCTAAATTAGTAAAATTAGGCATTGTGATGTGAATTTACGACCAATACATGACCGAAATAAACAAACTACTGCTCGTATTCTCTCCATCCCCCCTCTAAATGTGTGGTGTGATCTTTAAATTTGGGGGGAAAGAAATTCGGGAAATGCGAAAAGTGCGACTAAATGGTGGCAAATTTGAATAATACGCACGCTGAAGTGTTAGACGACGTTATGTATGTAAACATGTGGCAACGATGCCTTCCATCGGAATTAGATTATCATATGGCTGCGACATCAGAAAGTTTGAGCGTACCAGGAGCGTCGTGTTACCGATTTTTATAGGGTGATATGGTTATTTTTTAAAGGTCGAGTAATAAATTTTTTTCGATTTTCTGCCTTTATTAGGCCTTCCGAATACGTGGTTAAAATTAATGACATTATGACTGACTCACCCTGTATAATATTTTTTATAGATATATATTTGACTCAACTTAAAGAAGGCCACCTGAAGAAGCAATCCTAAAAATGTAGAAATAGGTCAGATCTCATCTATTGTGGTTGTATTTTCGAGTTCCTACTGTTTCAAAAGTAAAGTTAGATTTTTAGGTATAGAGTGTTTTCATTAAACCAGGTTAGTAAATTTATCTAGATTAATTTCTTTAGATAATTAATGAATAGAGCTTTGTCTGTGGAATTGTTCATTAGCATACCTAGATGTTTAGTGTCAGGGAGCATACATATGACTTCATTGATAAGAATTGTAGGATATTTGATTTATATTAGCTTAAAATACCTTTCTAATACAGTAAAAAATGTTACAAAAGCTAATCATAAAGAATATATGGGTAGATATTGTGGGTGTAATTCAACGCTGGTTGGGGCTTTAGTCCACAGAGTAGTTAGTTTCACACAATATTATTAATACCTAAAAATATGTAAATAATTATACTTATCAAATAATTATATATTATATTATGTATGGGTAAAATTATGCTACAGACGAAATGGAATTTTGTATTATTCTTTAATTTTATATACAGGGTGTCCCATAATGATGTGCGCTCCTTTGGAGGGTGTGTTCCTTGGGTCATTTTTGGGGGAGGGGGGGTTGGTTACTTTCTATAAAATTTTTCGATTTGAGCTTTCCCTTACGAGATAAGGGCTTCTAAAAAATATAAAAAAAATCAGTTTTCATTTTTTTCTCATTTAGTTAATTAAATGACATTATTGAATACGATTTTTATTTTTACAAAATGTCTACAAGGGTGGCGACCACCAACCTATGTTTGTTTTTTTTAATTAGAACTTTTTATTCTAAACGTTTCTCGATATGAAAAAATTACAGTAAATAGAACAATCAATTTAAAAAATTTACCCCCTCTTAGTATTTTCATGCAGATACGAGTTTTTAATTAAAAAAACAACAACAGAGGTTGGTGGTTGCTACCCTTATAGACATTTGGTAAAAATAAAAATGGTATTCGACAATGTCACTTAATTAACTAAATGTATTCACCGATTTTTAGATTTATAAGTTTAACCGTTTTTGAGAAAAAAATGAAAACCGAAATTTTTTCAATTTTTTAGAAGCCCTTATTTCATAAGGGAGGACTCAAATCGAAAATTTGTATAGAAAGAAGGATTAGAGGATACTTTATATACTAACCCACTCGGTACTAGATACTATAATAACTGTTTTTCTTGGGTTAATTTATAAATTATCCAATTTGGTCTAGTTATATGACAAAAGATACTAAATACTATAAAAGTATTTACATTAAATTTATCTCGTTGGGGTGTACATGCAACACCCCAGCAAAGTCCCAGAATAGCAAAACATCAAGTATCTATTTGTTCCTTTCCTAAATTTTTACATTACTTTTTTATGATTATCTGTAATAAAAGTTTATATAAATTAAGTATATTATTAATATTTTGTTAAACTGTTTTTTTATATATATTTAATAAAACAGGAAACTTTCGAAATTATTTTATTTAATCGATTCTTTCATTTCCGCTAAACCAAATTGGAGTTTATAAACTAACCAAAGAAAAAAAGCTATTTTAGTATCTCTAATTATTTCAAGAAAATTAACCAAGCTAGTGGGTTGGTATATAAATTATCCGCTAATAGTGTAGAATATGCGTTTTCTATCAAAATAACCATCGGTTCAGAAAATTTGTAC
Source organism: Monochamus saltuarius (assembly GCA_025584915.1). NCBI lineage: Eukaryota > Metazoa > Arthropoda > Insecta > Coleoptera > Cerambycidae > Monochamus > Monochamus saltuarius. Next base: position 24,673,757 of record CM046726.1, on the reverse strand, counting down.
ACCAGCCAGTTAGTTTACAAATTAACCAAGTTTACACTTTAACTGTAACATATGTAGTTACAGAATATGTATATCAATAAATCTATAAGTACCAACTTTCGTAGACAAATAGCTTCATGTAGAAAAAAATCCCCACGTTTATAGCCAGCATTCGACATAATAAGTTGGAAAAATAAGAAAATATTATTTTATTAAAATTTGAGTAAGTATACGATTATGATGAAAAAAGATAGTATTTACTTGAATTTATTTTATCAATTCATATGTTACATAATTAAAACTAACTTTTACTTATCTTCAGTCTAAAGCTACTTATTTTTTTGTGCCTATGCCTTACTACGTTGCTTTGCGGCTTTTTGATGACAATGAAAATTTTGTTCATTTTCGTTTGTCTGTTTTACGAGTCTTATCTACTTTGTAACGTATATTTTCGTCCTAATTAAAGCGTATCTGGTAGAGTAGCAGGTAAAATTTAAAGTAGAATTAACATACAGGATAAAATTAAAATAGGATGATTCTGGGAGGGCAGATATTTAATGGGGCTTAAACCGGAATGAATCCCAAACGGGGTCTGAATCGAAACGCTCCGTATATCCAGATAATTGGATAGCAGCAAAGCTTCGGATCAAGTCAGCTAGATAACTAACCCGCTGGCACTATGAAAACACGATAGACTGTGATGTTACAGTGCCGCTCTAAGGGTTAAAATTAAATAGACCTTCACATTCTAAAACTGTTGCCGCGGAAATGATACTCATATATTTGAAGCGGCGGTCCGAAAACAATCCACGATCTGGCGGACGGAGAACGAGGTACGACGCGGCGGCGAGCGCGAGAGAGCAACCCTGATGATGAGTTGTTCATTTGGCGAAGTGCGGGCATATCGCAATGCGGCCGGGGTGCCGGGCAATTCAAACGGCCATTATCACCTGAGTTATGGCTCGGTGCCGACAGAGTTGTTCTAGCTGCCGACATTGGTTCATCATCAATCTACATGGATTACTGCAAGTATGAAAATTCAAATGCCGTGGATTAAGTAGGGACGTAGATATACTACTACCGCATTCGCTAATTCCTTAAAACACTGTCCCATTCTGTAGGTATCTGAACATACACAAGAAGTGTTAATAGTTAAACATGCTGATGAATTGTTGAGCAAATTACCTGTTGTAATGCCCGAATTGACTAAATACGTGGCCCCTTTTGACAGCTTTTCTTTTATTGAAATTTTACCTTGGGAGGCAGCTGATATAATTTTGTGTCTTAAAAATAAAACGTTCATGGATGTTTATGATATTACTACAAATATTTTAAAAATTGTCATGCATCCTATTTTATTACCGTTGACTTAATTAACAATTGTATGACAAATAATTTTTTTCCAAATTGTTTAAAAATATCTTATAGTTATAGGTACCAATTTATAAAAAAGTAATATCAGTGATCCTTCCAACAACCGTCCAATATTAGTTATACCTCAAGTTGCCACTATTTATGAAGGATAAATAACAAACTATATGGAATCTTTTCAATTATTTAGCTTTCAACAGTTTGGACTTAGCAGCAAATTATCAACAGTGATAGCAATTGATAGACTAGTTTCGTATATAAATAGTGAATTTGAGGAGAAACAATTTGTAATTTCAAAGTTTTTGGACTAAAGCGTTCCATTGCGTCTCTCATAAAACTGTATTGCCGTTGACTCAATTAATTAACAATTATTGTATAAACAAATAATATTTTTCCAAATTGTTTAAAAATATCTAAAGTTGTACCAATTTATAAAAAAGTAATATCAGTGATCCCTCCAACTACCGTCCAATATCAGTTATACCTCAAGTTGCTAAAGTTTATTGAGTGCTTAAACTTCAAATTACAAACTATATCGAATCTTTTCAATTATTTAGCTTTCAACAGTTTGGATTTCCCAGCAATTTATCAACAGTGTCGATTGATAGGTTAGTTTCGTATATAAATAGTGAATTCGAGGAGAAACAATTTGTAATCTCACAGTTTTTGGAGTAAAAATCTTGCTAAAGCATTTGTTTACTGCCTACTTACTTAAATAACAGATTTCAATATGTTGCTAATTCCACTAAATCTCCTATACCTATTAGAAATAAAACATGGAGTCCCACAAGGTTCGATCATAGGTCCTTTATTGTTTCTTATTTACATGAACGACATTCCTAATATTTTTGAAACCGATATTTTGAGTATTCTGTTTGCAAATGATACCAGTGTATCTATATCTAATTCTAATTTATCTACTTTACTTAATATTATGCCGGAGATACAGTCGTTGGCAAATAATTGATTTCATAGTAACTTAACTTAAATTTATCTAAGACAGAAACAATGATCTTTAGCCTTCGACAATCCTGAAAGTGTCAAATTTCTAGGCGTTTATTTATTTTATCTTTGCAACAAAATATCTAAATATCTTTATTTACTTAGAAGCTTCGTGCATCAAGTCTGTCTATCTACATTAAAAACTGCATACATTCAATTATTTCATATGCTATTCTCTTTTGGGGTCATGCTCCTTCTAGTGCCCACGTCTTTTCTCTACAGCGGAAAACAATAAGGATTATTTCAGGTTGGGATATAGAGATGGCTGTAGAACGTGATTTACGCTTAAATATTCTTACTATTGCTTCTACTTACATCCAGTGTCCCCTTTTTGTAAAATAGCATGCATAATTTCCACAGCAGAAATCAGTATCACCACCATAATATTAGAAATAAAAATAACTTTAATTGTTGTTACTTTCCACTTCTGAAAACTAAAACAGGGTCTAATTATGAGAATTCAGTTTTTTAATAAATTGCCTCTAAATATAAGAACTCTACACTATAATTTGTTTAAAATAAAAATTAAAAATATTTATTGAAACATGATTTTTATACATTCGCTGAAAATTCTAATGCAAATTCTAATGATCATTTTATTAATTATTTTTAATATACACAGTTTATTCCTTAGAATTTTGTATACTAATTTTTGTAATGTTTTTAACTTTTTATTAATGTTTAACTTTTATATGGTTTTATAATTTTCTATGTGTAGTTTTTTATTAATTTGTATCAATTTTGTATTATTAATTTCCTTTATGCTACATCATTGTTTATTTTAAACTGTACTATTCTTTTTTCTATAGACACTGGTGAATGTAACACGAGAATTAAATAAATAACTAAATAAATAAAAATAAATAAACATAGCACACTTATGCAGAGGCAAGTGTACGAACGAACGAGTACGGTGAACCTCAGAGCAAATCCAACCTTTGCTCCAATGTTGACAGATGTGCTCATACTTATTAAGGTAGGCTTTAATAATAAAGATCTTTTAATCTTAAAGTAGTGCATGTTTAATGCAAAATTTATTGTATGTAAGTGTTTTAAGTAGCATTTTAACCACGCAAAAATGGCAAAAATTAAAACGCGTATGCAATACAACATTTTATCCATAATTATATCACAATTATATAAGTGGTAAAAGTGCAAGAAAGTATATGTGTTCCTGCGGCTGTTTTCGATGAAGCTTAAGAAGCAATTTTCGATTTATTGACAGCGAAATCCAGGGAACATTACGAAAACTTGTTTGCCGAATTTAATGAATGGAGGGAAAAACAGAAAGTAATGAATGATTGCTTTCGTATTTTTTAAATCTGAAGAAAAAAATATGCAATTTTATCTATGTGGTCGAAGTATTCGATGTTTAAGGCTACTATAAAATTCTACAAAAATATAGATATTGGAAAATATAACAAGTTTACTGCTTATTTGAAGAATGAATCGAGAGGATACAAAACAATAAAAGCTGCAGTATTGGAAACAGCAGCATATTTAATGATTAAGGTAATATATCTCTAACTTTCACATGTTGTTACGTATACAGTGCATTTTGATTTATTTTAAGATGCACTAATAATGGGGGTTTCTGGCATCTATCTATGCTGCGAATTTACAAATTTGAAAATTACTGACGTACAAGACATTGGCAGTTATCTACTTGTTTCAATACTTGATACCAAGACGGGCATTTCAAGAAAATTTACAGTTATAGAAGGATTTTGCGTGAATGCTGTTGAAATATGCAGAAAATATATTTCTATGCGCTCAATTCGCTTAACACAAGACATATTGTTTTTAAGATACATCAATCAAAAATGTACTTCTCAGTCTGTTGGAATTAACACATTGGTGAAGGTACCCTCAATTGCTTTATTTCTGAATATCGCAAATCCAGAAGCATAAACTGGCCATTATGTATGAGACGCACTTCAACAACTTTGTTGGTCGATAAAGGTGCTGATTTTACAACCATTAAACGGCATGGTGGATGGAAGAGCTCCTCTGTTGCAGAAAGTTATGTTGAGGAGTCCATATCTAACAAACTTGTTATTGCCGCTGTTCCTTACAAGAAGAGACATCAGTAACTTGTGCAAATTCTTCACAAACTTCAGCAGATGTTATGCGTTCCGAAAATGATGGAAACAATACAAAGGTTGTTATTAACGGAGAGGAATTTAAATGTGATAAAACAAAACTAAATGTCTAATACTATAAAACTCCACTAGTGGAGGTCCAAGGGGCCCAATGGGGCCTAAGTGCTGTAGCCTTTTTGCTACCCTCCCCTTAATTCCAATAATTCGGCCACTAGGTGAGAAAGTATCACTTTAGACGGTTCTTATGTGTGGATAAAAGTCTGATTATAAGGTGATTGTGGACAAAATAATATATTATTACATTCACCATCGTGTGACAGTTTTCTTAATTAACTTCACTTTGAAAAAAGTCTATGTGCCACAGCTGCAAACGCTATTTCTCGCTGGTTGTCAAATATGGTTGTTTATTATTTACGGTGTGTTTTCTTTTATTTAAAGTGAATTTGATATCTTTGTTATTGTCTCTGTCTTTTATTTTGTTTATTACGTTATAGTTTACGATGGGACGCAAAAGTATGTAGTTTGTGGAAAACTGGTAACACACAGGTATCACAGGTTAATTTTGACAGTCATAGGCGTAGATATATTTTACCAAAAATTAAAAATACCTAAGAATCTTTCGTAAACCACAAATTGTGCTTTTAAGATCATAAGTAATCAAATAAGCAATACTATTTACTTTTTTATTTCAAAAGTATACACCTCTGTAGAATATGAAACTACAGCAAAAATGTTTTTATAGTCAGGTAATGCAAAAATTATTAAATACGGGCATAAATGTCATAAATATAATTGATAGTTCTAAAGAAAGAGTTAAGTCATTGTTAATTAAAACCATTTTATTTAAACATTAAATCGATATCCTCGTCAAATTAGATAACACATGTAGCAACACAGTCGTGTTCTTTGTCAAGCACATGTAAAAGATGAATCATCACAACCAAAAAATGATTCTATAACTTCTCTTTTAATCGCTAGCCGGGCATTCATTACACTGTTGTGCTTTGTCGGGATAACATGGTTTGAGTTCAAGTGTGTGAAAAGTGTAAATGCCGTTGAAACTGTAAAGTTAAACAGAACGGAGTAGAGTTACTAGTGAAAACGATAATTAACGATTCAAAAAGCAGCAAGCAAATTATTAATGAAGTTTACATAAACTTAAGAATTATTCCTAGGTAAAACTGTAAACCTAGATATGATAAACTTACTAAAAGTTATTCATGGGTCAAACTGTAAACCTATATGAATAAAAATCATCTATACAGGGTATCCCAACGAAAATTTGACCCCCCTGTAATTGGAAAACCGAATAATATTTCAAAATTCGCCGAGACCCGTCGATTTTTGTTCTTGGGGGAGCTTTTTGACAGTCAAGCCAACTGGATATGTTCATCCCCTAATGCCTAGCAACCCCAACTTAAAAATTTTAAATGCAACTGCCCCACTTGTGGCACATCATTTTAAAGCCCTTTTCTTTGCGAATACAGTGACGTACCGTTTTTAGAAATAAGTTGAGATTTGACAGAATTATTGGTTACAAACGAAAAGATGTCAAACCAACTTACGAGTAGTAATTTCTACACAAATTCCCACCAATAATTAGTTTTTCATCTACTACTCTTGACCTCATTACCTAATTTTTATTGATGTTTCTATCAGTTTACAAAAAATTCAGAAATGAAATAATAAAGCTGAAGCAAATAAAACTAGATACTAATATAGTTATTATTAGAAGATACTTAAGTTTATAGGAATTAAGACCTTTTTAAAATATCAAATAATCAGTACTACAAAAAAAGTCGGCGTTTTTTGCTTGTGACCAAGAAATCGTTAGTTTCAGCCGTTATTGAAAGTATTAACGTGTGTTCGAAATGGTTTATTCTATCGCAGAAAGAGTAGAAATTGTAGCAATTTATTATCGAAATCACAATTGCGCTAAAGTTACAGCACGAATTTTTAATGCCAATCCTGAAAAAATGTAAACCACCAACCAGTACGTTAAACACCTGATTGACAAATTTGTTGCAACAGGTTCGCTTTTAAACAAGAAACGTGAGGTAATTGGGCCAGTTCGAAATGAAGCAGTTGAAGTGGCAGTTGAAGTGGAAGTGGAAGCGGAGCAGTGGAAGTGGTCTTGTACAGATGGATAATAAGCAATCGATTACAACTGTGTCTCAAGCTTCTGGCGTATCCCGTTCCAGTGTTCATCGAATTTTGAAAACACACAAGTTTCATCCATTTAAAATGACGCTGGTTCAAGAGTTACATGAAGATGACTTTGATCGCCGTAACCAATTTTGCGAATACTTTAGTGAACAACTTCTACTGAATCCAAATCTTCTCTACAATACATGTTTCTCCGACGAATGCACATTTATGTTGAATGGCGAAGTGAATAGACACAATTGTCGTTATTGGAGTGATACTAATCCGCATTTAATCAGGGAATTTCATACTCAGACACCTCAAAAATTGAATGTTTGGGCAGGCATTTTGGGCGACCATCTTGTTGGACCATTTTTAATCCAAGGTAATCTCGATGGAAAAAATAATCTAGAATTATTGGACAGTACAATTGATCCTAGGATAACAGAGATTTTAGAAAGTGACGACAATTTACTAGAAAATGAAATAACTTTCCAACAAGATGGTGTGCGCCCCGCACAATGCTGCTGCTGTGCGACAATTTTTGGATGACCATTTCCCAGGGTATTGGATTGGCAGAAGAGGTCCCGTCGAATGGCCACCAAGATCTCCGGATCTGTCCCCTTTGAACTTTTTTTTTTGGGGTCATTTAAAATCACGAGTGTATGCCACTCAGCCGGAAACATTGAAAGTGCTACGTCAGAGAATTGTAGAAGAATGCCGATTAATAACTGCGGATGTCTTTAATAATGTTCGAACAGAATTTGAAAACAGACTGTATTATTGTTTGGAAGTTAACGGGGATCATTTTGAGCAATTCATCAAATAAATCTGATTTATTATTTGCTTCAGCTTTTTTATTTCATTTCTGACTTTTTTGTAAACTGATAGACACATCAATAACAATTAGGTAATGCGGTCATGTGTAGTAGATGAAAAACTTATTAGTGGTGGGCATTTGTGTAGAAATTACTACGCGTAAGTTGGTTTGTCATCTTTTCGTTTGTAACCAATAATTCTGTCAAATCTCAACCGATTTCTAAAAACGGTACGTCACTGTATTCGCAATGAAAAGGGCTTTAAAATGATGTGACATGACATGAAGTGGGGTAGTTGCATTTGAAATTTTTAAGTTGGGGTTGCTAGGCATTAGGGGGATGAACATATCGAGTTGGCTTGACTGTCAAAAAAGCTCCCCCCAAGAACAAAAATCGACGGGTCTCGGCGAATTTTGAAATATTCGGTGTTCCAATTATAGGGGGGGGGGTCAAATTTTCATTGGGATACCCTGTATAAGGATATGAAGTTGATCAGCCAAGTTGCTGAGAGATTTTTTCCTCCTTAGGTGAGGTCGATTTTGGATCAGTTACAAGTAAAATGTTGATAAGAAATACGTAGTCAATTGTGAAAACAATAACGGAAAATGTTATTTATAATTAATGAAGTAACATTTATCAGAATTATTCATAGATAAAATGATAAATCTATATGAATAACAATCAGCAAAAATCATTGCTGTGAAGTTAATCACCCCGGTCTATGAATGACCATATTACTCTTTTCTCTACATTTATTGTTAATAAATAGATATAGATACAAATTTCTCCCAAGATAATATTAATAATAATAATATCTCTACCTCTCATTCTAATCACGAAGATTAGCCCAGAAGTCGAAGACTTGTGCGGGAGAGGGGGCGGCATATTATTATTAAGCAGGCCGCATTTGCGCCCAGGAACGACTTACGTTGTTAGGCCCTAACCACCATTCAGTGCAGGAATGAGGAAAACCTGGAAAACCTCATTAATTAGGGGGATAATCAAATGTCAACCGGTATCAATCTCTCACATTGACCCAAGCCAACATTATTCCACCCTACCATACCCGCAGATACGATACGGTCTACCGGCTGCGGGGGTCGAACCCACAGCGATCCAGTCACCTCGATTCAAGTACTGACGCCTTAAACCGCGCGACCACTGACCGATCCAAGACGAAGTTGAAAAAGGACAATAGTAAAAACAATAATGAACTATTGAAAAAGGAACGGAAAAAATTATCAATGAAATCCATACAAACTCATATGAATTATTCATAAGTGTAACAGTAAACTCATACGAGTAAAAATCAGCTAAAACAGTTATAGCTGTTAAATTAATCGGCCAAGTCTATGACTTATTTTTTATTTTGAAAGGCAGATGTATTCCCCTAAACTAGACAAAGAGAGAGGCTATGTCGGATCTATGAGAAGAGGTTAAATTTATGTTTCATAGAAAATGACGAAAAGAATTAGTTAATAGCGAAAATAATAATAAACTATTAGAAAAGTAAAGGAGAAAATTGTTAATGACGTAAATATAAACTTAACAGAATTATTCATAGGTATAACAGTAAACCTATCTAATAGTTAAAGCCGTCATGCTGTTAAACTAACCAGTCAAATGAATGAGTATTTATTTTTCTTCTAAGTGAGAAAATTATTAATGCCGTTAATATGAACTTAGAATTAATAGTAATAATAATAAAGGTTTATTTATTTTGTATACCACATTTTACAAAAATGTGGTATACAAAAATACTATATACATGTATATACACATATATACACAATTATCCATAGGTATAACTTTAAACCAATGTGAATAACAGTTAAAACCGTTTAACTATTAAAATTAGTCAAATGGCCGTATTTGGTTTGTTCTGTATATGGTAAGGAGAATTTTTGGTTTAATTACAGGAAAAATAGTAAAAAGTTAAGATAGATATAATCCTTAGTCTATGAACGGCCATGTTCTGAAGTTCTTTTATATATTGCAAAGATATATTGTATGAACATTTCTGCATACTGGCATACAATTCTGAAAATATTCTTATACATAAAAGTTCCTACTGATAGGTATATGTAAACTCATTTACATGGGCCTAGGTCCAAAATTTCAAGTGATTAATGAAAAACAATGTTCTGTAGTTAATGGATTGTATACAACAATTTTATAATTTTGGCAAATCAGTACCCAACAGGTTTCTTGTTCATTTAGAAATTACTCGTGCCGACTCGACTATCTTTCATAAGTTATCATGATAAAAATAATGTTGCCTGATTTAACAAAAATTATTCAGGTTTTACAGTGAACCTGTTTCCAGTGCCGTGCGGAATTGTATTTTTAAATCATTTTTGAACTGCTTTTTTCGATTATATTTTTACAAAATTGTATTTGAAAGAGTACATTTAAAACTTTTTTTAGATAAGTTCTGAATCACCCTGTATTGTGTATATTAGCTATTCACTCTTTACAATTGGGAAATTTAAAAGTACGGTTAAATATTTACATGCATATATACTTTATCACGTGAATTGAACTCAACATTTTGTTGCAGTTGCCTACAATGTTTTAAAAGAAAACGTATTTTCACTACAAAAAACTGATCTCAACAATTCACGCGAAAAGTTTTGAACTAAAAAAGCACTACATTAATAATAAACCAATTGTTACTGATAGCTTTATTATTTAAATTGAAAACTCCAACACATTGTATATTTAAAAACATTTATAATAATTACTTATATATCTGATAATGATAATGTAATGTAAAAGAAGAAGAATGTATTTAAACTGATATTTATTTGCTTTGATGTGACACTGAACAATTACCTAATTTATATATTCTCGTCCTTTAAAGATAGTAAGTAAGTAAGTAAAATCTTTATTAGTTCACCTTGTATCAATTACAAAAATACCCTTAGGGTGTAGAACTCGTCAATAAAAATAGAAAAAATCACAATTTAAAAGATAAAACTTAATATTAAAAATAGAATTAAAGTAGAATAAAATGTATACTAATACTTAACTAAAAATAAGACACAAATAGAAAATAATACATGTTACACATAAATCGTTGATACACACATACACAGTACATGTATAATACATTAATTATATTATGTCGTGTCCCAGAAATTCATCTATCGTATAATAAGCTTTTTCTATGATAATTTGATTTAATTTAATTTTAATACGTTTGCTGGATAAGTTTCTAATACTTATAGGTAATTTATTATATATCTCAAGCAATGAATATGGAACATTCTTTTGAATATAACTATATTTTATTATATTTTCACTTACTAAATTATTTTTATTTCTTGTGCTATATAAGTGTGATAAATAATAATAAATTCACAAATAAGTTAATGTTTTGTATATTTCTAATACATCTCTTTTGTAGAACAAATATTCTGACAGCTTCACTGGAGTTTCCCCAGAAAACTATTCCATATTTTATTTGGAATTGAACATATATGCATAATATGCCATAAATGCTGAGGGTATATCATGGATGGATTCAAGAACATTATTGAGAATGCAGAGGTAATATTCTAATGTAATGTTAAATTAATTAGTTAATTATAAATACTGTCAGTTTACAAGGCTAAGTATATAAAAAAATATAGTTAATACTTACCTACTTGTCATTACGTTATAATTTTACACAACAAGTAGGTATATTGGCATATATATACATCTATGTTCACTATGTCACATAAATTATCCATAATATTTATACAGCATAGGCCACCGAAAATTTCCATTTGGGTTTGCTTCTTTTTGTTGGAAAGATTAAAACATCGTTTGGACCTGTCAACTTTTGTTTGAAGGGTATATATTTTATGGATTTAATCATTCCTCAAATTTCTACTATCGTAATCGGCAGTAACCTTCACCCTTAAAATCTCGAATAGAAAGTGATGGATATTTGACCAGATATATATTTGGATCCGTTGGAAAATGTTATTCATTCTTCTTTCACTGACATACTATTACTTCAGCAAAACGAGCGTTACCACACCAAAAACTTAATTTTTCAAGGAGCTCCTCCACGTTATGCGACATCTATGACACAATTTTTAAATTTCTCAAAACGTTAGGTTAGTGGTGGGCGCTTTCACCATCTAATGAAATTAGTGGTGGGTGATAATCTGAACTGTCTACCTTTAATTTCACGACTGTTCATTCAAAATTTAAAAAATTAATGAACTTGAAAAGATAATTTATTTATTTATTTTCCAGTAAAGTATCGAACGGCCCAAATGATCAATAAGAATTAAAGATAAGTAATAGCACAAAATTACAACGACAAAAAATTATACTGACACATGTCAAAGAAGTAAAAATTAAACGAAAAATACATACATGGGTTATAAACAGACAAGACATAATATAAAATAGGTAGATTATAAAAAACGACGTTTTCAAAACATGAAACAGAATATAAACAAAGAAAAAGCACATAGCCGGTCATCAGAAAACAAGTGCTATAATATCATGCAAACTACTAGATAATATGTCAAGGATGTGGTCCGTACTGAAGTAATTTCTAACCATCTCATATATAGTGATTCACAACTTATCTAAAAAAAATTTTTTTTAATGTGCAAGGGACTTTTACAAATACAATTTTGTAAAAAAAATCAGAGGGCAGTTAGAAAATGATTTAAAAATACACTTCTCACGGCACTGGAAACTGATCCACTGTAAAACCTAACCTTGCACAAGGCAAAGTATGCAGTTGGCGACCGGCATGGCGGCAAAGTGTAATAAAAAATAAACGGACAAAAAATTGATAGAATTACAAAAATAAATATAATTTTGTAACACCAATTTTTATCAGCAAATTCAACTGCTGCTGTAAATTAATTTGTGGTTTCATTTAATAAAACAATTTGACGAACCTGATGTTACAACAACTTTTATTCACGGATATGTTAACCCGTTTGGGCCAGTTTCTGCAAACTAACACAAATGTTTCTGGTTCTTGTCCGTTTTAAACTCTTGAAGTTGTTGGAAGCAGCTATGATGCGTTCACCTAAATCATCACTAGTGTCCGCTTCGGTGCGATACCTATATTCTCACAAAAAGAAGTTCAAAGGATGTATCGGTCCTGCTCGTTCAATCCATCGTACTCCTTGAGCTTCATTAAGCTACTCCCGAAAATTTTGTCAAAAATGAGGGGGAGCACATCGTGCAAGAACCACATTTGGAATCGGAAAGTTAAGGGCACATTTTCCAGAAGTCCAGGCAGATCATTTCAAAGGAACTCGAGATACTGTACAACTTCCATTCGAATTAGTAATATGAGTGGTCCAATCAAACGATCAATCTTTATCCGAATATTTAAGGAAGGCGTTGTTGACTATGATCCCGATCCCAAGCATGAATATTATGAATGTTATACATTCCATTCCTTGTAAAAATAGCTTTATCTATAACTAATACTTCACCTGTAAATCTGAGATTTTCATCATTTTGTGGCAGCAACCATTCACAAAATTCAATTGGGATAATCCCCTGGTATTAATGGTCGGACACACTGTACAAGTACAGATATAATTGAACCTCGTGTATGATACGGCACACTGTTAATTGGGACATTCCTTGCGATTTGCCTGGTACTTATTCGGATATTTTCTTCAATAATCTCTAAAGTGTGTTCCTCACGTGCTGCAATATGCTGTCGACGCTCTGGACCTCCATCTTTTCCACTATTGGGTTGCAAATTTTTTGTGTCACGCCCGCGTTGCACTAGCGCGGTAAAAGTAGTTGCATTTGACACAGTCTACCGGAATATCGTTCTGCGTCCGACGAAAAGTAGTCTTATTTCACCATAAATTAAAAAGATATCCATCAACTCCAAGTTGCTATACATGTAAGCCAATTTTGACAATTAAAATACTAATGTAAACGTTAAAGCAAAAACGTTAATACTAAAATCGGATTTCAGTATTCTGAATTGCCTATAAAGATTGAAAATACTACAACTTCAATAGTTTATTTCTCGGAGGTGACTTTAATAGTGCAAATTTGCACCCGCTTGAGGTAGGATAAACAGTTTGTTGTGTCGGTTACTGTACCTTGGTACTTATAAAATTAAACACAGATAACATTGCCCCACATTTTATGTCATAATTAAGAACTTTAACAAACGGAACACATATATAGAAACATGAAAATTACTTTGGGGTGTACCTAGCTGGATAGACTCCATCTGACAAAACAGGGCTGAATTGAAAAATATCCGTTGAACCCGTTCTATTAAGGTGATATAACACATAGGATTGCACGATCAATTTTCTAGTTTTAATTAAATCTTGAGGGTACGGAGAATACAACCCAAATTCCTATATCTTCGAATTTCTCAAACATGTTCCAATATGTTCGAGAAATGAAGTTAAGGAATATTGGGCCAAGTCTGTGATTTCTGACGGTTGGTCAGTCATCACCAATGGTGTAATTGTTACATTAGTCTTTTAACATAAATAAATAAATTATTTTGGATGGTTTTTAACATTATGTATCACACAATATCACTTTACATTATTTAAAATCTTTAGGGTGAAGGTTTTCCCCGCCTAGGAGTAGAGAATGAGTACATCTATAAAATGTTTTGGGTGACCCACACTGTATCTTTTTTACCAAATAACCAATAAGGCACTTGTTTAAATTTATTTACCCGTACATTAAAGAACTAATGGCAAAAATATGATTTTGAATACAAACAAATGTTGACATGAGTTGTAAATTTTTATGTAGTTAGATATATCTTACCGTCGGAATCAAAAATGCCCAGGAAAGAGTTTTACGACCTCATCAATGTCTTCTTCCAGTGTATGAATAACATTTGAGAGCATCATGTTTTCAATAACGAGACTAAATATTCAATGGGGCACTCGCAGCGCTACTTGCGAGAAGATGGGCCATTCGCTTCAGCATTGCCCATTCCGGTCTCTGTAGGGCCCATTCCCGCCGTTACAATGCTCGTTGTGTTCAGCACGATGGGTTTTCCATGAGCGTCGGATACGGGCCTGAGCTGAAATTATGCTGATTTTATTCAAATTTCATTTAAAATTGCAGGTAAAGGAAAATATTTTCCTAATATTAAGTATTTTCTTGGTTACCCGGGTGCATAAGAATTGTTTTAAATTGCAAAGTTATTTTAGTTGTTTAGGTAACTTCGCCGTGTCTGTGCGGCACTGAGAGTTGCATGATTATGTTATGAGTTGATCATAAACGCTGCTTGACGATTATTTGATGGTGTTTTAAGTAATTATGTAAGATTTTTATTTCAACTTGTTGCTTCTGCAACATGACAGGTAGGGACTATACCTACATTTCTTGAGACGAGCAAATAAACTGTAAAAGTCAAAATACTGAGTAATATTTTTTAATTCACCATTATTTAAGAAAATAATATCATTAATGTCACAGGTTTTTCTTTTATATCCGCGATAATTTTTTAGATGAAAGCGCACCAAGAGGCACAAGCGTAAGCTACGAGACAAGGAAATTTTCACTTTGGCGATCTTGTTTACACATCCAGTTTAAATAACATTCGTTTTATTTGTATTATTATTAATAATTTTGTTACTAATCTGTAGTTATTTGACTTTTGTATATTATATAGGTTTCAGATATTTCATAAATAAACTCATTATTATTTTATTTTGATATTTTTTTTATCTTACCATGTCATTTGCAACAAGCAACTTGCAATACAAATGTGAGCAGCAGTTTTTATAACGGAATGCTACTTTATTAAAGTACGACTTATGTAGTACTTAACAGATAAGCCTGAAAATTTAATCATTTTTTACTTTCACCAAGAGACGCAAACATGCAAGAAATTATCAAAATTATCTTATCTATATCTTCTCTAAATTTATAAGATAAACAATAATTAATCTGTATTCTGGAGCCCAAGAGTCACAATATGCTCGACTCCTTGGAAAATATAGTTTTTGTTCATTACAGAATTTCAACAGTAAAAATTTAATTGACAAACATAACTACATATTAAATAAGTGTTATATTATCCAAAAAAGTGTAATTATCGAAGTATGTAATCGTGTTCCTTGAAATGACGGACCCAGATGTTTTTTTGTTATGGATTTATTAATTTTAGGACTATATTCATGCTTTCCTTACATCTATAAGTTCTCGGTTTTCAGATTTTTTCCAATAATAAACGACACACACGTAAGAAAAACGTTTATCTTGTTTCACTAGTATCACTTCTCACCGCCAGATGACGAAACTTAGCTGCATTTGAGAATACATATATAGCGATTCTCTTAAGGATATTTAACATAAAACTATCGGGATGAGGATTAGTTAAAATACCAAAAAGATGTGCGAAAATAATCATTCTTGAATCATATACCATTAGTTTATCTAACTTTTGTAGATCACTAGACTCTATGTTTTTTGAGCTTCTTAGGTAGGTATTTATAGATATTAGAAGCTGTAGATAGATACTGAACTGCTGCTACTAGAGTTTTTGTTGCTGTAGTATTGGATATGGTCAACTAATTATGTGTTTTTTACTGTATTAGAAAGGTATTTTAAGCTAATATAATATATCAAATCTCCTACAATTCTTATCAATTAAGTCATATGTATGCTCTCTGATACCAAACATCTAGGTATGCTAATGAACAATTCCACGGACAAAGCTCTGTTCAATAATTATCTAAAAAAATTAATCTTGCTAAATTTACTAACCTAGTACCGGTTGAGGTAAGATGTTCAGCATCATTTAAGAGCGCCTATAACTGTGCAATATTTTTGTAATTGTATCAGTTTTATATCTGTTACCGTTTTCAAGATATTCATTCAGATATTTATTTCATAAATACAACAAAAAAATGTAAAATTAAAACAGTTGAAACTGATACGTTCAAACATTTTAATTATGAAATTAAAAATCATTGTAAACATTAAAGTGAATTAGGGAATATGTTCTCCTGCCATTCCCAATTAACAGGCCATCTTTTCAGGGCGAAAATAAAGTGATTTAAGCCAATTTACCATAGTACAACTTTGCTTCCTTAAAAAGTTATAGATCGGGACGGGTATTCTCTAACTTAGCATTCGAAAACGTATCGTTATTAATACGCTTAGCGTTTTAACTCGTATAGCAAAACGACTTACTCACTGTTATGGTATTCTGTAACTAGACGATTTCGTTTTCATGTTTTCGGCTAGCACATATTGGCAATGTCGCATACTATTAGCGACTTTTTACTTTATAAGGTTAAAATCCTGGTTGTCACTGCACATAATTCACCTAGCAATGGCGGAGCAATAAAGATTTAGCTGATTGTGAATTGAAATGAAGTTGAATTCTGGATATGAAGAATTATTTGGTGCTATATGCTGGTTAATTTTACAGTCCCTTATAAAATATAACATGTTCCAACAATAACACCCACAAAAATACACAAAGAATAACACTAACGAGATACAAGATAAAATAATGTACTGGTTAACCACACTGTACGCCAATGACGTGTTTACAAACAAAATAATGGGAAATTAAGAACACAATTTATATCGACATCCTGTTTTATTATCCTCAATAATTTTATAAAACTGAAATCGGGTAGGTAAATCGAATGGATTATCAGCAATATACCGCTGACGCATCTTTTCCTCATTTTCAATCTCCTCTATCAAATTTATCAATAATATGTCCTCAATTTCCATTTTAAGTTTATATTTTTCACATTAATAAGTTTATAAGGTAATTATTTTTTTTATCAAATAACCTCAACATTAAACTTGCCATTTGTGGAACTTCCTTTGTGGTAACCACAGATTACGGAATAATTATCTGGACAGTATAGAAGTCGAGATGTCAACACGCCGGCGCCGTAAAAACGATAAGCAAAGAGCTACCAAATGGTAACTGTTTTGAAAACGACGAGCGTTTTTACGAAACCGAATCGCAAAGCAGTTAGAGAATACCAAATTGCAGATGCTATACGTAAATTGACGTCATATGCGCTATGCGTTTGAAAACGCTTAGCGAATGCTAAGTTAGAGAATACCCGTCCTGAGAAGGTATTTAAAACAAAAACAGAACTACACGGTGTAGCAAAGCTACTTTTAGCGGCTTTTTGCTACTCCATACTGCCGTGAAAAGCCACAGACATTTCTCGCACCTAGAAAGAATAGTTGAATTAAGGTAAAAATCACCTTATTTTCGTTAAGCTAGCCTTCAAGTATGGCCTACTGTTTTATGAATACCCGATATTGTAGAGTAATTTATACATTTACTCAAACTTTAAATGCAGTTTGTAACAAGTATATCTTTTTTAAAACGAATAAACGCTGTTTCAAAATAACTAACCATTTTCGAAAAATCATCCTCCCAAATAAAATTCTGAGAGAAAAGATACATTGGCACAGATGCTCAGAACACGCTGTACATTTGACACAAAAATCAATCAGATATTCATTCAAAATTCATGTGTACATATCATTCAAAAAAATCTTCTTGAAAATTTGAATATGATTACCCAAGAAATAAATAAATTATCATAAAAAAGTAAATAAACAATTAATTTCTCGAGCCTATGACTTCTTAAGTAGCACGATGGTACTAGCTAAGTTGACTTAAATCACCTTATTTTCATCCCTGTATTTTAATAACCACAATCAACTAATAATATAATAATATTTTTCATAATCCTCAATAACATGACGTAGACATCTTTAATCTCGATAAACCGAAAAGTGACAGCTTTTTTTATTACGGTCTTTGAATTTTCTGTCTATAACACTAATAATTCTGTAGCCTAACAAAAAAAAAAATAATATATGGAAAGGAAAGGTAGAGTGTGCGAAATCACGAAACAATGGAAGTTAATGACCATTGCCGTGTCAGTTGCCTGCTTAAAGGATCCATAATGTCACTTTATTGACGATTCAAATTTAGTTTCGCGCGCTTCCCTAGCCAGCTGTTTTTCGATGTTAAAGAGTAGCTAACCAACACTGCCACTTGTTAAATTTTCATGTTCGTAGATATTGTTAGTACCGGTGGCTTTCCTCATTTTTAATTGTTATATTCTAAAACAGGAATTCATTTCAGACCAGCTGCATTTTATAACAAAATAAGTGTAAGCTACTTGTTAAAATTTTCTGTTCTTACATATACAAGGTGACGACAAAACAATGAGATGGAGCCAAAATTACCTTACTCAAAAAGTTAATGGTTAATGGACAGGATGTTAAAGTCTAAATTTTATGTTCGATGCTGTAAATAACTTTAAAAATTAGTAGAAATACCCTTAAAATAGTGAGGCGTTCCCTCAGTTAGAAACTAGCCGTATGTCGTCAGGAGCCTACTCCTGTTTTTGATGGTATTTATTGCGTAATATGATTTAATTTGGGATTCGTTCTTACAAACATGCTGGGTTACGTACAAATTTGCTTGTATATTTTCTTAAAAATGTTGGCAAAACTAAACGTTCAATACTATGTACCAAAATCATCATAATTACATCCTTATAAAAGAGACATGTAGAATTAATTACTGTTTAAGTTTAATCATTTTACGCTTAGAAACCGTTAAAAATCAACCATACGTAAACTGACTACTTTACTTCAAGTGAAATACCTAAGATACAATTTGATGCGGAGCTACACAAAAAACAACATACATAACGCACAAAAAGATGTTTGTAGTTACTGCAACTTTATTTATTATACTGAACATAATATTAGGTTAAGGGTAAACCATAAATTCAAAAGCAATAATTTATATTCATTACAATTTAAATGGTTGATACAGTTCACGGTTCACAGGGGTTTAAAAAAGTTGTCCAGGTACCTACAGGCGAGGTTCTTCAGAAATGATTATAGATAATGGTTACGGCGCATTGTAAGAAAGATCACATTGAGATGTTAAGGGAGGGACTAATGTGATTAATGACCGTGTTAGACAGTTCTGAATGTTCTCATGATGCTTTCACTGAAAGTATATGAACTGTCTTGCCAATGCGAATGATCAAAGTTAAAGCAGACCCTTTTTGTGAAAAATATTGAATATTAAAACAATAGTGAATTAAACCATATAAGGACTATGGTGGTTTCTATAAATAATAAGGAAAATGTTATATTTCCTTTCACATGTCTAGAAGTTGGAATTAGGAAAAATTAATTAAAATACATTATCGAATATAGCTATTACAATAATAATAAAGACATATACTGGTACGGTGGATACATCCATCTTGATGAAGGCATAGAAATTGAATAAATTGTTGCTGACGCGATACCTGACTCTGACAGTGAACTTCATAAATTGGATACCATATGATGAAACTGTATTCAAGATTGGACCAAACGAGGGCGCAAAATAGAGATCTGAACGTTTGAATATTGAAGAATCAATGCAATTTCGATAAAAAAGCAATATGTAAATGCAGTGGATACTACTCGTATATTGTTGATGTGCTCAGTTAAAGTAAACTTACTATTGAAAATTATTCCCAAATCCATATAGCAATCGACTCGACAGATGGCGTTATCATTAATGAAATACTCATGATTAATAAAATTTGTATGTTGTGTATAAGTCATACATTTACATTTGGATATATTGCAACTAAGACGATTTAATGTAATATACCACGACGTCATATGATTTATTCATTGCTGCAGGTGATAGCAGTCCAAGCTAAATTTTATGACAATTAGAGGTCATCTGCGAGGAGCAACCATTCACAAGAAACTATATCCAGAAAGTCATTAATGAATAATAAAAACAATAGAGCACCCAAGTTGAAACTCTGTGGTACCTCCAATGTTGGAAAAAGAATAGCAAAAAAGTGTTGATATCTGATCATAAATTATTTGTCTAATCCTATGTAAGAGAAATAGTTTCATTAAAGCATCAGAAAAAGCAAACCCTTCTAATTTTAATAGCAAAACGTTGTGATCAATTTGATCAAATGCTTTTTGGAAATTTCAATTTTTTCTGAAAAATAGATCTAACTTAACAATTCTTTGCTTTATTAGAATTATTTCTATCGAAATTTTGAGCTGTGCATTGATGAAACTCAGTCACAAAGTTAGGACATTGTATACAAAATAAATGTTTTCTTTATTTGAAATAATATGAACTTTTTTGCGAAAGTGGGTTAGTTTCATATAAAAAGCAATAAAGTACTACTTAACATTTCTCTTTAATTTTAAATTAGATTTTAATGGATGAGACTTGATAAGAGTATTATGTTTTTTGAAATTGTTATAACATTTATTTTCGACGAGCATTTAAAAACTATATTGCCTACACTTTCATATAAGCATGAAAAGAATTACCTATACAGAGGTTCAATTTAGAAAATATAAAATTTTATAGTATGGTTAACCCTACTAGACATTCAGTTTTCACTAACTTGTATAAAACTCAGCAATGTTTGGAGCATGACAAGAAAAGTTAGAACCTGTACTATTTGATGTGCAAATCTCTTTTTTGTTAATTGTTCTTAAATATTCTAATATCTCAAAAAGGTTAAATTTAGGAAAGTATTAGTTATCAAAGTCAAAACAAATGCTTTGCTTTTCAGAAATATCATTGGTAATAACTTCTTGATGTTTCCACTTAGAAACTAGAGATTTCTACTTGCTAAATAGAAATTACTACTTATGAGAAGAGTTCGTAGAAATTTATAGCTACCGATAGGTACGTAGGTAAGTAAAACTTTCTACTCTGTGATGTAATTTTTTTTTTATTTTTCACCGTGGCTTTAGTATACGCCGTAATTTTCTTACGTTTCCTAATATATAGGGTGTAACAAAAAAACAGGTCATCCCACTAACAGCGTATTTTTGGCGGCAAAATGTGATGACATAACCCTACTTATCTATATACAAAAATGGTTTCCTTGAACAATACAGGGAGTCAAATTTGTTTTTTAGCTATAATCTCTTCTGCTCAAGGGTATTATTGTAAACGATGGCTAAAAAAGACAAACGTAGAAACGGGGGAAAGGTTTAATTTATCCTCTCATTTTTCTCTGATAGATATACGTCTATAGACGATTTTGTACAATGTCGTTATGTTAAATTTTATTTAAAATATTTTATTATTAATAATTAATGATAATTTTTCGTAACTTTCCAGATAAATTCGGTTGTTGAGCACGCAACGTTAGACACCCGCAGCAAAATGAGTAACATTTTTAAATGTTACCCTGTTTTTTTCTTAATAAATGAATTTATATTGATAAAAAATGTTTATCTGTGTAAAAAAGGCGCATCTGGCTAACCATTTCAACCAGAAACACTGTATAAAACAAGTGAGAACATTACAATCTCTTTGTAATTTGAAATTCATTCATTTTGCTGCGACAATTTCTAACGTTAATCGAAATTATCTAAAAAATTAAGAAATTAACAAAAAACTCAAGAATAATAAAATATTTTTTTTCTACGTTCATGCAAAAAACAAAACTTTATTGAACTACCTATATTTAGTGGAAAAAGTGGTTCTTTATTGCACTAGTGCAATAAAATGTTTATTGCATTCATCTGTCATTCTACTGCAGCGTTTTGTCATCATGATAAACATAAACGTTCAAATTGACGTCACATTTTCCTAGACTTAGTGTCATCTACATATAATTTTTTGGTTTTTGCATGAACGTAGAAAAAATATTGTATGCAACTTGTACAAAAAGTGCTTATTGCACTCGACGTGTTGTCCTACTCGGCCTACCAATAAACAGTTACTGTTTGTACTTGTTGCATAAATAAATAAAATACAATTAAAATACATACTCGTTATGCCGGAAAAAAAGTGGGGAAAGAATAAAATGTTTTTTAGGCATCGTTTACGATAGGTTTGTTTTTGCAGCAGTTGCAAACGGTTTGAAACTATCAGAAATGTCCGTTCACCTATTTATTACATTAAATGCAATGGTAACACGTTCTCAATTTAACTGATTGAATATTTTTGAGTTCCCAACCGTTTTCAACTGCTGCAAAAGCAAACCTAACACTACTCTTGAGGATTTGGTTATTAACAAGAAATATCTCTACAAAATTTCAAAGTGATAGGTGAAAACCTGAAGAGATTATAGCAATATAACAACACCCTGTACATCTTTTAAGCATGGTATTTTTGTAAGTACGGTTAAATACGCCAAAAATAAGATATACAAATTGTATCTTATTTTCATTTAGCAAGATGTGTTTATAAAATATTACTGGGTAATTTCGAATCACCCAATGTGTATAATAAAATTAGTCATAAATTCCATTATGTAAAATATTAGGAACGAGAGATTCCTTTCTGTAAATATCTTAAGCCACAGGTTAAGTATCTTAAATCCCTGACATAAATCATGTTTCCACCCCACCGCATGAGAGTTAAAATTCAAATAAAACATTTTATAAATGAAGACATAAAGAAGTGCAGCAAACGTCGGTCGATTGGGTTTCAAATGATAGTAGGTAATCGACATAGATCTCATCAGGACAGCTCGGATAGTTTCCAATGCGCGTTACCGGTGCGGCACCTGAGCCCGTAATCAATTCCACCAAGTCTAAATCTTAGCTCGCCCCCATTGGCTGCTTCTTCAGTAATTTAGTTAATGGTTCCCTGCAGCGCGCTCCCCGGCCATAAGTCTCCTCTTACAAGAAGTAATGGCCGGCTGTCACGCTTTCAGCCCCGTACAATGCCTGCTGGTGCACCCCCTGGGTCTCGCGCCACCCTACTCTCTCCGCCTTTCTCTCGGCAAGGAACTTTTTAAAGGAACCTACCCCGGTGCCCTTTGTTTTCCGAACAGAAGTATGAAGACGTTATTATACCAGGGAAATTAAAATCTTGAATGTCCCTTTGCCCCGAAGTGATGATATTTTAAAGCCACAGATAAGTTTAATTAAATCTTTTGAGTGATTTATTTGGAATTTTTATTGGCTAGAGTTTTATTCTTTCTTCTTTTCTCACTGCAGTTTTACATAATGAGACCTATAATAGTGGAGCGTAAATTGGGTATAGATGTCAATAGAAACTTGTTCATTTGTTCCAAACAGTTCAGTTTAACATGTGTACTTTCTTAAATTATAGGTAATTAATTAAAGAAATAAAAAAACAAAAGTTAATAAATTAGCCAAATAAGCAAAATTAATGAAAAAAATCTTTATTGTGTACAATGTCTCAAATTCGATAGTGGGTAGGGCCTACTGTGAGGATAGAAAAAAAGAAAATTTGGGACACGTGGTGTTTAATGGAATGAGATAAGCTCCATTTTCAATCAAAAGTATTATTTTTGGGATTTGACAGAAACGAGTAATGAATCAATTATATTTTTTCCAGAAACATACCCAAACCTTTTCCCTGTTAAAAAGCTCTCTTTTTTCTAATAAACTTATATTAGACACATCTTTCTGTATTACTTCCCGTTTAAAAGTTATAAGCACTATAGTTCTAGAGTTTAAAAAGAAGTACCACCTAAAAACCACATTAATGGTGGAAGAATCAAGTAGTTGGAAATTAAATAATTGAGGTCGGTTGTAATGTAAATATACTCGCGACGACCTACGTCATACGAACAAATGAACATTTCATTATATTTTCATCAAAATATTTAAGAAACTGCAACTGATAGTAATAAAACTATATACTACACTAAAAGTTTGCATCATATATTGCACTAAATTGCAATAAAACATTGTTTTTAACGCGACCAAATATCGAAAATTACGTTGACAATAAAAACAAATGTGTAACGTCAGCCGTGACGTAAGACGTCTCAATTCTTGATTCGAGTATAGTTAACTAGCGGATCACGGAACCAGAGATCAAGGTTTGGCCTTGGATCAGATCATTTTCTGTTGTATAGACTTTCATCAAGAAGAGTTCAACTGATCCGTACATTTGTCTAGTAACTGTAGTGTTCGCTACTCTGACAATGGCAAAGCGCATGTACCAACCTATTAAATTTAGTGCTGCCGAGTTGCTATTGGATAATTTTGCATGAATTGCAAAATATTGAAAATACATAAAAATAATGCAAGAGCAATTTTATTTTAAAAGTTTTAAATCGTGCTTACGTAAACTTTAGTTTGTTATATTTAACTTACACTTCCTAAATATAAGTAAGTTACAATTCTTTTAAATAACATTTGAAATTTGGATCATAATAAATAATAGATATATATGTATTTTTTAAACCAATATTATATATACCTAGTTATTTTTTATTAATACATAATCATTTGGAGTAGACGTGGCAGATAAAATAAAACATGCAACAATTTTTTTTTCCAATTTTACTTTTTTTTGTGAATTTAATTAGACAAATACGCATTCGTAATTGAAAATATTTTGTGACATTTATGCACTTTAAATAACAAACATTCAATTGTTTTCAACTACTACCTGATCCTTCCATCGCTAATGTGATTTTTAGGTGGTATTTCTTATGAGTCTCTTTAGGACGATATTGCTTATATACAGAAATTTTTTCTAACAATTGTTTATTAAGAAAAAAGAGCTTTTTAATGGAAAAATATCATCGTTTCTGTCAAATCCCAAATACTTTCGATTGAAAATGGAGCTTACCTCATCCTATTTAACACCACGTATCCCAAATTTAATTTAAATTTTTGTATCTTTACAGTAACCCCATACTATCCAGTTTGATACACCCTGTACCTATATTTTATAGCGTTCAATGGGTAGTTTTCGGAAATAAGATAACGCTAATCATATCTATTTGTATTAAGATTTGAATGTCATAGAGCGTTGAAACATCTTTGAAAGTCAGGGACCTATCCTTAGGCAGGAACGTGGGTTATGTTTTATAGAAGTCGGTATATGGTAAATAAATGGATGGATTTTTTAAAATAAAATTTCAACAGCATTAATTCATGAAGAGCAACATGCGAGAATAGAATATGCATTTGTAAAATACAGATAAATAATGCATCTTCAAAGTTTCATTCAATGGTAAAAATATGTTCATTGTTTTATTGTATTGTTCAATAAAACAAAAAAAAACTAAATAAAAAATAAACTACAAATATGGAACTTTATCTTACCACCTAATCCTAATCTAAACAAAAGAAAAATTTTGGAATTCGATTTTACTACTATATTTACGGGTTTAGTAAATCATTCAACACTTTAGGTCTTCACTGAATGTGACTCATGAAGTGGTTGTATGAACATTTTTGACAATTGACAGTCCGTGATTCTTGTGGGAACAAACGTTATATAATTTTTAGTTGGATTGTAATATATCATTCACTATTGTATTGCCTGTGCAATGTATAGTGAGAAAAATTTACTATTTTTGGAAACATTTTCAATGTAGTTTTTATATGATTTCGTCGAGTTAAGTAAAAACAAAATAAGTAAAAGCGAAATCTTTTTTTGCTATGTTGAGGACCTGCTAGATAAAACGAAATCTTTATTGATATTTTGGAAACCGAGTAGATATTATGTTTGCCACTGAGGGAAATAAACAGAAATTCTGCATTAAACAAACTTCTGAAAGGTTAACAAAACCAATTTTGCTGAAGAAATTTGCTAGGGTTTTTTTGATCTATAATAACTGTCCATGTTGTTGATATGACTTAGGTGACAGGTCGCTACCAGTAACAGAATTAATACGCATATTCCTAAGCTTAGGTGGAACTAATCAATCCGTCCTTGTTGTTCTTAGACTAGGTTCTGTTGAGGCGGACCTGCTATCAGTATTATTTCTTGTTGTTGGTATTACGGTCGGAACCCCTCCTCGGATAATGGTTGGTCTTTCAGACCGTTCTAGATTTCCCGCAACGCATTTTTGATCTTTCTAAAGTTTAAAATGATTATTCACCGAGAATCAATGATTTTTGTCTTAAGGCTTACTGTGAGCGCTCTATCAAACGATATATAACATCTGTTCCAACAACCGTTGAGAACTGTTCAGTACCGTGAGAAATGTTTGACCAACACCGTCTTACGTCGCATTCGCCGAGAGTACATTAACAACTAAACTGACTGACTAATTCTGAACGGTTCGGAATCGATTCTTGCTGTGTTGGAACGAACGCATAGTTTTCGCTCACTAACTCCTTAACGGATAATGATAAAAATATGCGGTTTTTTTAATAGACTTCAAATATTATTTTACGTCGGCGCTGTGTTTTGAAATTTTGAAAAAGTGTAAAAAAAATTTTTTTAAAATTTATTTTGGATATTTTAAAAATTTACAAAAACAGCGCCGACGTAAAATAGTATTTGTATTCTATTAAAAAACCACATATTTTTATCATTTTAAGTTGAGGAGTTACTGAGCGAAAACTATATCCCTTTGGATCGAGCGCTCACCGTAAGCCTTAAGACAGATGCCCCAAGTATAGGCTCTGTTTAAGCAGAAATCAATTCATCTCAATTGAACGTCAGTGGAAACGTCAAACGAAATTTTATTCTTTGCGAAAGAATTAAATTAAAACATTATTGTTTACGTCTCTAGAGGGTTCAATGTTCATGTGTGAATATAATAAATGCAGTGGTGTAGTACAGAAATTTTCCACCTACAAATCTAATTTCATTCGGATGTAACAAGATCGAATCCCGCAGAGACTAGATTTTTTTTTGTTACTGTATTTAAAAATCTTCGTGTGAAAACGTTAAATATCTATAGCTATATGCATGGTATTTCATAAAATTGTACCGTATCTATTGATAGTTAGTTTTCGATGAGAATGGTCAAGTAAACGTATCCCGACTTGCTTGCATCACATTTTTATTTCACAAATTTTGACTCATTTTATTTATTACGAAGGTTTTTTTGTGACCATCGTTTCTTAAATAGGAGTATGAGTCCCACGATTATCTGTTAAAAAATAACCATGAATCTGAATATCATCTCGTTTTTGCCTATCTCTTTAAGAAGTAGGAGGAACGCGACTTTAAAAATGTATTAATTTGTTCACTTCGGGCTTACAACCGTAATGGTAGTGTATCTATAATAAAGTTATTTTATTTTCCACAAATCGTACAACTTTTTTGCAGAAAATTTACCTTTATCCAACGAAAAAAAACACAAAAAATTCACAATGTATATGTGTAAAATATGAACCAGAATGATTTTATTTTAATTAATCAATTATAAAACTGTTTGCATATACGTTCTCTCCTAAATATTTAATTAAAGCAGAATTAATAATCATGAAATGACTTTGTATTCAATTAATAAAATCATAGATACGTGCCATTTTCTGAAATATATTTTGTGGTTTATTTTTCAAAGAAAATATATGAGTTACCTATTTATTCATAAATTTAGTTAATTTACTACAACCTGGTGAAAAACATTCGAAACATCATTACTTTAAAATGTCTAAAAATACCACTCGTCTTTTTCCTTTTCGCTTAAATTTTTGTATAATGGTTATTGCTCGGAATCTTTTGTTTATGGAATTGTTCAATAATGTTTTTTAAGTTTAAACTAGGTATTTTGTCACACGAAGAAAAATAAAAAAAGGAAAAAGTGACAATTAAAATTTCTTGAACTAAAAAGGAAATAAATAATAAGGTTAATTTATACATATTTTTGCGTAACAAGGAACTAGATATCACTGTAAGTTTTTCATTCTTTTCACTTTTATTTATATTAAATCAAATCCAAAAGGAGATCTGGGCAGTAATAGCATAAAAATACCATTCATTCGTATCGAACCAGGTGATTTGAGTTTGTATGTCCCTTCTTAGCCGTATTCATAATAAAAAATATTTTATTTTGTGACTTCACTTCATTACATCTCACTTGCGTCTTTAGTTTGAAATAAAGTATAAATGCATTTGTAGAAGACCTTTGCAAACGGACTAAGTGAAAGTGTGAAAAATATTACTGACTTGAATTTTATTTTAATTTCCTAGAAGGTCGATATAAATAATTATTGCATGCAAGTATTGTGAATATTGACAATGAAATGTTTAATACAATGACGGTATCGAAATATGTATCAAATTCAAAACTCATCAAATAATGAAGATATCAATTATTAGTGAAACTATATGAAAACCTTTGAAAGACATGTAGTGGAATGGTCAAAGCAATCCTTCAATGCAAAAATATTTAACAATATCAATTAATATTCCGTTTTCGTATCCATATTGAAAATCAAGCAGTCATTTTTCAGAAAAGGTAAAGTAATTTGAGTTCGTATATGCAATATGAACATTAGTAGGGAGAATAAACAAGATAAAATCATCAATAATTTACAAATATCATTATTTTTAGATGTTACTGAAGCTGGTACCTACTGTATGATGCCCAAAAAATGAGACTGTATGTGCCCACGCACAGAAGCGCTGAACTGATCAATGCAAATAGACTCGCGTCAAGAATTCAGACGACTTACGTCATACGAACAAATGAATAATTCATTATGTTTTTATCAAAATATTTAATTAAACTGCAACTAGTAATAAAACTATAAACTACACTAAATGTTGGCATTATATATTGCACGAAATTGCCAAAAATTGTTGTTTTTAAGGCGACCAAATATCGAAAATTACGTTGACAATAAAGACAGTTTCCTAATGTCAACCATGACGTAAGACGTCTGAATTCTTGATGCGAGTATATCTCGGTAACTAAAATAGCTAATAGAACAACAGCAACGACTATTTGATTGATATAAGCTTTTACAGTTTGTTTAGTCTCTATTTTCTAGGCTTTATTCGTAAATTGAGCTTGTCTTTAGGATAAATATGTTATACCTATGTATTTGAAAAATGGCGGGTATGGGGTTAGTTGAGGCACATTGCTCACTTAGCCCCTCTCTAGTTATAAATAGTTTTATTTATTCATACCTATTTCAGAATGCGTACTTAAAAAAACGTATCAGGCCGCTGCTTTCTAAAAAATAGTGAAACAAAAAGAACAGCATCTATTCATTTTGTAATTCCAAGAATGATTCTTGTAAGGTACCTATATAAAGAAATTGCATAATCAAGAACAGCCTACCATGGGATGTGTTGCGCCAATGAAACTTTCTCATCCTGATGAGGAAAAACCTTCAAGGATTACCTATCTGGTGAAAGCTACAGGTGTATATTATTATGGATTAAAGACAAAAAATGTCCATGTACTTGTCTAACACTGTGCTGCTAAGTATGATATGAAATTTTCAAATTTATGGAAACACAACAAGATAACACGTACCTAAGGGCTGGCTCTCGGGTTTCTAAAAAAAAATGCTGAATTATTCACTAGAAACCAGACTACTAATAATCTTGGGAGAGAAACTTCTTTTGAAGACACATGAGTTGCCAATGATTTTCTAACAATTTACAACTAAAACTTACAGTTTAGTTTTAGGTATTAAAATAAATAAATTGTTTCCTTTTGCAGTTTTTAACTGAATGACCAATATGCCCCACAGGGTGGCCCAACTTACCCCGCAGTTACTTGTTAGTAACAGAATATGAAAAATAATATTTTTTCAATCCTCGAAAAAAATAAAAGTGGCACAACCATCCCCACCCTACCCTATGTAACTAACAATTTGTGAATTTTACAGGACAAACGAAATTTACTATATACTCTTTAGATACGACTGGCTTAACAATTATATACAGGGTGACTCGGTCATAATTTTAACTACGTATTCGGAAGGCCTAATAAAGGCAGGAAATCAAAAAAAATATTCGACCTTTAAAAAAAAATAAAGAAATCACCATATAAAAATCGGTAACACGACGCTCCTGATACGCTATAAACTTTCTGATACGCAGTCATATGACAATCGAATATCCAAGGAAACACCATTCCCACATCAGGATTACATTCATAGTATCGTCTTCAGCGTGTTATTCAAATTTACCACCATTTAGTCGTAGTTTCTGCATTTCCCGCATTTATTTCCCCCAAATTTGGAGATCACACCTCACAATTGGAGGGGGGATGGACAGAATACAAGCAGTAGTTTGTTTATTTCGGTCTCATGTCTTGGTCGGCTGCGAATCATGGGTACTATCAAAGGCACAGAAAAGTAAAATCCAAGTCACAGAAATTAAGTACCTAAGAAGAGCTACAGGGATCACAAAATTGGACAGTTTGAAACATAAAAGTAAGAGAAGAACTTAAAATAGAATGAACATTAAAATACGTGGAAAAAGACAATTAAGTTGGTGGGGAAATTTGCATCGCATGGACGATAAAAGACCAGTGAAACGGATATGGGAGGCTAAAATAGATAAGAGAAGGAAACGAGGAAGACCAAGGCAAACATAGGATGTAACCATTGGAGCAATATTAAAGGAGAAAGGAAATATATGGATAGAGGCAAAAAGGATGGCAAACAATAGGAAGGAATGAGCTAAATTTGTACATGGAAAATAAAAGTAGAAGACAATTTTGAAAATACCCTACACCATCTACTGGTAAAAGGGATTCTGATTATGTATGTATGTATGTCTTGGTCGCAAATTTACAATGCCTAATTTTTCAAATTTCGAACATGCAGAAAAGGTAGTTTTATACGAAAAATGTTTACGAAATGTGAATGCCGCTCTTGCGGAATATCGCAGACGTTTCTCTAACAGACATTTTCCAGGTGCGCGAACTTTGTGCAAGTGTTTCAACGCCTTCACGATACGGATTCAGTGAAACCGCGTCGGGAACTTGCGGGACATCGGCAAAATGACTTAAATGTGATAGAAGCCGTTTTAAATTTAGTTAATGTTCACTTAAATACCCATCCTTATATATTAGCAATATTTCTTGTCTTGTTCCGCAATATATTTTTTAAATCTTGTCTTGTTTTACAATTCGAGCTGACAATTTTGTCTTGGTCTTGTCTTGTCTTGCAAGGCCAAGAAAAAACCATGAAACAGCAAGACAAGACGCCAACACTAAACGTCATGGATAAATTTTTATAGTTACGTAGTTGTTGCTCAATAATGTGATATGTAACTGAATTTATGCAATGGCCCTTACACAAGTCTGCTATGACGTGCTGCTCATTTTACGGTTTAGTTCCACAAGAGTACGCACCTAAAGAAAACGCATGCGTTCTCTTTGGTGCCCGACGTACGTTTTAGTAACTGAACTGCTGTAGTTGTCACCCGTCCTTATTTTGGAAGGATAGTCCTTAGTTAGTAATACAGCTTCTATGCCCTTCTGTCCTTACTTTTCAAAGACAATTCCATCTTTACTTAGTGGAAACTTAAGTACGTATTAAAATTTAGTCATTAGACCGCAAAATAACGAAATATTTAAATTGTAGTGAGAAAAACTAAAATAATTTAATTATGTGTCTACCCCCTGCTAACATGAAAAGGTGGCAAACCAAATGTGTGTACTTACATCCTCATTTTTTTTACTTGTAGTTTATTACAATGGGAAAATAATAGAAAAATTGAGAACGTGTTATCCTAAGAATACGTACATTTACATTAAATAGGCTCCAGAAAAGTTACCCTACGTTGCTGTTATAATAAAAATAATTTTGCTAAAGGGACCTACTACCGGTAATTTTTTTTAACTTTTGATTTATTGCTGTAATCTCACCTCTTTTTCACTCCAGTTAAATTTATATTAGAGCTTGCTAGGCTTTTATCCTAGAATAAAAGTGACTTTATAGCCACTATTAAATGATTTCCTTGCATTATTATATGCACTGAGATTTGTTCATTTATCAACTTTGTCTTTAAACTTTTATTTTACATTAAAAAAGTTCCAAGTAAAATATGGTACCTATAGTTTGAATAGAATCGACTAACAATCACATTTCGCTTGTAATTCCTTAATACAAAGTTGATAACTAATGAACACTATATGTACTAGCACTACACACACTCTCTCATGAATTATGCATTTATTATTAGTCTTTATATATATTTTTTTTACTACACATAATGTATACATATCACAAGATCTGGCTGGTTACACAGTGATAGAAAATCGAACTTTCCGAATGGGAATGGGATGAGATCAATTGCAAATGAAAGTTGACATTATCCGTAACAAAACGTTGAACGGGTTTTTTAGTTGTGCGAGATTTTTTACACGCGTTTGCCCCATAGAGCCGCCCCGGGTAATTCCAATGCCAGAATTGAATTCGTCATCCCCGAAAACTCCCGAGTAACGAATTTGTAGCGATTTTAATGCACGCTACCATTTCTCCCCCAATTCACCCCCCTCGCACCCCCACACTCCCGTGCATCTTCGGGTAATTCTAATGCCAGAATCGAGTTTGTCAGCCCCGAAAACCCTCGAGTAACGATTTCCGAACGATTTTTCGAGTTTACAGTCGTTCCTATAATGGCATTTTCCGACCCAGGATTTTTCAAAAATGGCTAAACCAGACGATATAGACTTTTTCCTGGAACCTTGCTGAACACCCAATTTATCTAAAAGTACTGTAACAGCATAATACTGTGATCAAAATAAGCGAAATTTCGTGAAATTTTCTTCAAGCGATCGAAAGCTAAGAAAGAAAATGTGATTTATTTCTTCAATTTTGACACCCTATATCTTAATTGTTGATTTTGGTGGATTTTTGGATTATTTAGGATAAGCTAAAGTAAATCGACTCATTTTGGTCGCAGTATTATGCTACCTGGCCTACCAACGTAAGTCGTTCCTGGGCGCAAATGCGGCTTGCTTAATAATAATATGCCACCCCCTCTCCCGCAAAAGTCTTCCATTTCTGGCCTAATCTTCGTAATTAGAATGAGGAGTAGAGATATTATTATTATATTGTTATTATACCATTTATTTACATAAGCGTTATCATGAGAAATGTGAAGTATATTCCTACTTATTTTCTCATATATGTAGTGTATTTAAAGTATATAAAATGATAATTAAGAACACAGTAGGTATTGATTAACCTTTTTTATTATACATTTAACACATAATAAAACAAGAAAGTCAGTCTTTTTGTTCCTCAATGTACGAATTAGCTACCGCCCGGACTTTCACCCACCATTCCATTAAATGTTTGTAATATTGGACCCGTTGACTTATAATGTGGCAGAAGAGCGCTGAAGACAATGTCCTTTATACGCTTCGGAGTTTCGGAGGCCTAAATAATCAGCGATGTTAGATGGAAGTTTAACAAGGCGGGCTTCTTGAAACCTGGGTTTTTATATTTGGTATGGTAATAATAAGCACATCACCTTTGTATTCTATATCGAAGATCATCATATTTGCTACTTCTTCGCGGCAATTCCAAATATCGTGACTACTTTGGTCATAACATAAACGTTGTTAGTATACCTTTGATTTTTGGCTTGTAACCCATATTTTATTTCTTCAAATATGCCGTTAGCTTGAGGTATTTTCAATATCAATGTCCTTCTTTATTTTGGAGCATACTTTCAACATGTCGAATACTTCGACCATAGAACTGACAGAGAGTTACGTTTTGCAATATCTTGAAATAAGCCAAAATCTTATAAAGACGAAATGTTCTTCTCTAAGCGCCATTGGTCGAAGGCAACAAGCTCTTTTTCATAGTGAATTATTGATTTTTCAGGAATTAATGCATTACTTGCATTATTAGCGGCTTTCAATATTTCTGTCAAAACATCATTGAGAGACTCCTCACTCAACCTTCAAACTGAACTGATTGAAAATTTGAAAGCTTATGCCAAAAAATATTGGCAATCAAAACTGCACTTGCGTAACATTACTGCTATTTACGGTTAGACGGTAAGCTGCATTGAGCGATACTCATAAGCGCCTTGAGAATCTAGCGCAAATTTTTTCGCTTAATGCTGCCTGAATCCGCTGAATTAGGTTGGGCACAAGCATTGTCACAACAATACGATAGACCGACTGTATAATGTAACAAAAATCGTGCGGAAGTACATATTACCGCACTAGTGCGGAAAAGTGACACATAAGCGGCAATACCATATCATTCAAATTGATGTCTGTGATTGGCGGATGAGAGGAGTGGGAAATTGACAGGATGCATAATAGTCTTTGGCTTATTTCACTCTTTCTAAATCTATGAGATAGAACAATTGATAGAAGTTGTTGATTTTGGAACGCTGTCTAACAAGGAAAGATCATTGAAAATTTGAAAAAATAATGCTTTTTTAATTTTTATCCTGGAAAGTTGTGGTATCTTACTGTTTTTGGGGTCGAGGAATTCCTGACTTTCTTTTCTTTTGTGACCACTTAATTAAAGAACCATTGCAAGTTCTGCACACTTTTTCAGGTACCCAATCTACATTCTCAATAACCTCTACTCCAAAATAGTGTAGATACAATTGTTTCATACTGTCATATTTTGTCACCAATTTTTTTTTATTATATTTTCCACAAACATTTCAAATGCTGCAAACATTCATTCCGGCTATGCGCTATCTTCAGTGGT
Source organism: Monochamus saltuarius (assembly GCA_025584915.1). Classification (NCBI taxonomy): domain Eukaryota; kingdom Metazoa; phylum Arthropoda; class Insecta; order Coleoptera; family Cerambycidae; genus Monochamus; species Monochamus saltuarius. The sequence continues at coordinate 24,638,974 of CM046726.1, read as the reverse complement.
TGTTTTCTTACTAAATTGTCTTGGTACGTTGTTGTCAGTATATAGATTGTCAGGTAATATAATTGTGTAATGTGTAATGTTTGAATTTGTGCGTTACTGAGTTTTATTTCCTTATTGTCTTGTGTTTCGTATTGAATTCCTCGACCCGAAAAATAGTAAGATACCACAACTTTCCAGAATAATAAAAATAAAAAAGCATTACCTTATCAAATTTTCAAAGATCTTTCCTTGTTAGACAGCGTTCCAAAATCAATAACTTCAAATGCGTGTAAAAAAAATCTCGCACTGAACTAAAAAAACCCTTCAAGGTTTTGTTATGGATAATATCAACTTTCATTTGCAATTGGTCTCATCCCATTCCCATTTTGGTTGTTGCACTGTGTTGTTATTATCTATATTAGGTAGGTTATTAATATTTATTCCATGCGTATGTTAATCACTAAGAAAGACGGACAGTTCGTTTTCTCTATTATAATGTTGCGCAAAAAATGGCAATGTATTCGTGCATTTGCGTAGATTATCGTAGATTACACAATTTATTATATATTTATTTGGCGCAGTTTCCAGCATTTCAGCCATAGATAAATTATTATTTTTAATCGCTAATAAGTAGAACTAACTAAAGTCAGTTAGCTACTGCAATCTTATTTATTTTTCGTAGAAAAAGTGATGGAAAATATGTACCTACTGAACGTAAGAAGGTGCTGTATTGCTTTAGCAAAACGCCGACTTATGCTAGCAAACTTATGTTAATAATAGTACATTATACTATAAGGGAGAGAAATGCGTTATTTTGGCAGAGGTGCAATTAGAAGCCCGAGGGCTACAATGCACCAAGGACAAAATAGCATCTCTCCCGAATAGTATATACTATTTTTTCCACGGTTTGATTAACTTAAAAACACATATTTTGTCATTATGAAGTAAGTAGCACCAGAATTATTGTATTCGGATTTGAGCATTTATTTAGTAGTCATTGAGTTATTGTCATAACTACAAATTAAACAAACAAAAAGAATTGTCAAATTAAGGTGCTAGTTTGGTTTAGTTTAAAGTTTGTTAGTGCACAATGAATAATTGTGAGTCGGAAGACATTGTGGAGGCTGCAAATATTGCAATAAGCAATTTGCTGTCTACGAAGTCAAGATCTTTATACGATATAGCCTACAATCGGTTCAAAAAGTGGTGCGCCGAGAAAAATGTTCAAGTATACAGCGAGAATGTTTTATTGGCATATTTCAGTGAAAATGCAAGGAATTACAAGTCTTTCACATTATGGGCGCAATATTCTATGGTTGTCATGCTTGATAATTTACGACAACATAGATATAAGCAAATTTCCCAAGCTGATCGCATTTTTGAAAAGAACCGGTGACGGATATCAAGCGAAAAAATCGAAAATATTGACAAAGGGTGAAATCGACCATTTTCTATCAAGTGCAGATGACAAAGAATTCTTAATGATTAAGGTAAGATTACTTTTGTTGTTAGGTATTTCAATTATTAAGTATTTTGATTTTTTATAGGTTGGATTAATTCTGGTGATTGCCGGAGCTTGTCGAACTGATGAACTAGTCAATTTAACTGTAGATGATATTGAGGATGTAGGCTCTTCCTTTATTTTAAAAATTCCAAACACTAAGACAAAGATTCCACGAACCTTTCTGGTTACCGATGTGGGAAATATGTTTGAATTGTTTCGATAATACCTGTCCCTTCGTCCTCCCCACGTCAAGCATAAGCGCCTTTTTTTGTACTACAAAGCAGGAAAATGTAGTTCGCAGCCAGTTGGCAAGAATACCATGAGAAAAATTCCGAGTGTAGTAGCTTCGTATTTAAAATTACCTGATACTGCATGTTATACTGTCACTGCTTACGATCTTCAGCGACATTACTGGCAGATGCTGGTGTGGATATCACGACAATAAAGCGTCATGGTGGTTGAACATCAACGACAGTCGCTGAGGGTTATGTCAAGAACTCCATTGAAAATAAGACCAAAATTGCTAATCAGGTTTTAGTAGGTACCACTACTAGCGCAATCACAAAAACTGTAAATGTAAGCGAAAATAATATTCCTTCTAATATTAATTTTGAAAATTGTACAAATGTAACATTTAATTTAAATGTCAATAAATAATTTCAATGTTATCTTTTTTTGCATGAAAAACGTTCTCCATAATGTAAACTCCCTTGGGAGCATTATACTCCCTTGGGAATAATCGACTACTTCTGTTTTAATTTTGATGTCATAGAAACTGATTTCTACTCCCGACCGTGGAAAAAATAATGTACATGATATCAGAATACTAACAAGAAATATTTCAACGGTAATCCAGATTATCTTCGCAAAACTTTTTTATTGATCGATTTCCCTCAGTGATAATTAAAAACTAAGTGCTTAGTAACTGAGTAAATAAAAAAATTGAAATGATGATGATAAATGCATAGCACAGATCCAGCAATTAGTAACGCTGAGAGTATAGTAGAAGGTTTAAATTTATTTTACTCTTGATGTAAAGCGAGACGCGATTTTGACAAAGTTAAACTATATCTAAAATTATCTCACCACGTGGGCGGAGTTACGGATGCGATTAAGCCATAGTGATGTACTAATGAAAGATATGAACGGGCAATAAGTGAGTTAAATTTCGTCAAGATGGCCGCACTATCGAGATTTTTTATTTATCTTTCCGTTCAACCATACAAAAATGAAATTGGTAAATATATAATTTATATTTAGATAATAAATGTACACAATGTAGATATAGAATGTTTAGTAGGTGCAACGATAACGATCTAGGTGTTACACATGGTTAATTGGATCATTTCAACGCTTTATTTTCTAAATATCGTGTGATAAAGTTTTTGAAAAACAAACATTTGCACAAATTTTGACCCCACCGAGTTATTTTGTAAATACTGTTAGTGCATTTGATTTTTAATTGTGTCAACGAAAATGGCTTTTATTTTGAAAAATATTCATTCATTCGTTCCAATTGTTATTTTCTGCAAAATTAGTAAAAAATAAGTAAAGCATAATGCCTACAGACAAAAGATTTATATTTGGAGGTGGCAAATTTGCATTCAGCAAGTAAAATAATTACTCATATACGTGCCCAGGTCAAACTAATATTAATAAACGTATAATTAATTTTTGTAATGGGGAAAATCACAAATCGAAAAAACAAGTATATTATGACATTTCACGTAATAAACATGGAGCTATTTGGAGTATTATAAACAACTATAATTCGAAGAAAAAAATTAAAATTAATATTACCACTACATTCCATCTACCTACTACCAACTCTAAATTACTGGTAGGTAGGTATATACTTCTCTGACGTAGCAAACATATTTTTATATTTATTTTATAACTTGTTACCTTCCATGAAGTTATTTTCAATGGGGTTAGATTGTAGGTAATTATTAATTTGAAAATTTGTAACCCAATGAATTAATAGATACACTAATAAAGTGTTTCCAAAAGTTCTGTAAAGGTTTTATTAATTTGTAAAAGAGATCAAGCTGACGATGCTGCCATCCTATTTATCTAGAGTCTTGGCTAGCTAAAATGTCCATTTCATGTTTTGGAACTACTCTTTATTCGCCGGTCTAATATGGATTATTCAGGTAATTGATAAAAGTTTTGAAGAAAATTTTTGTATTCAATCTTACATACATCGATTAATATTCCCATTCGATTTTTTAAATTAAATTGTTACACCTTTGATTACAATAGCATCGATTTGATAAAATTTTACCTCACGGATAGCAAATAATACATATATTTACTTCAATGGCGAATGGTTGCAGAATATGCAACATTATGTACTTCAAGGATGTGTTATGCGCTATCTTTCTACTATATGCAAATGATTTATCTACTTATGAACCAAATAATAATGTAATTTTGTTTGTTAATGACAGTTCCACAATTAATTCAATCATCAGTCAGCATCAAATTTATCTTTATGATTGGTCATTTGAAAAATAATAGGTATCTCTAGCAATATGTCCATAGTATGCCATGCTTATTTTCACTTCAATACGTCTTATGTTATATTAAACTGGCAAAAGTGTTTGTTGTTCGAAAAAGACGTACTCGTATTAGAATAATTTCAAATATAAATGATTGTGTTTATATATTTCATGGTTTATTGCACACAATCATGACCATATCATACAGGTCATAAAAATTACTTGAAAGTCCACTTGGGATTTTCAAAACCATAGACGGAATTGACTAACATTATTTTGTAAGACTATAATATTTCAACAGTTGAAATTTTCTATTGTTGTATAAAATTACAAAGTATTATTTAAAATAGCTCCACTACAGTATAGAAAATATCTTAAACTATAATTGTAAATATATTTTGTGGCTTGGTTTAGCATTTTATCGTGAATTTCAATGAACATCAATAAGGAACAATAATTATTATTATTATATTTTTTACATTAGACTTTAACATAAGTCTTCTGTTATTATAGATACATTTTTAAACCGCTTGAATCAAATATAGAACAAGAAGAGATGCTCTACGGTTATTAAATATTCAGTGAGGATATTAAAAATTAAACATTTATTTATGGAAGGAAAACGTACGAAACTATTTTGGGTATTAAAATTGTACAACAAAAAGGCATTATTACATCGGAATTCGTAATTCCTCGCCCTTAAATTGAATAAAGGGTAGAAGAGAGAATGACTGCCGCAGAGGAATATTGCCATTCCACGCACGGTTTATACACATTCCTGAAGGAATTATGAAGCAATAATGAAGAGCACAGGTCTCTCCGCAGATCGGGGGGCGAGATATATACTGTACCGTTTGTTCTCGACCACCTACCTTGTTTCACTACATAAACCAGTCAACGTCTACATTTATATTAACTTATTACACACAGCATATCAGAGACTCGACGAAAGATTTTTCGTCTAGATTTATTTTGGGTTTAGTTAATGGCGCTTAGCTTAACCTAGGCTATTCCACTGGTTGCGTGGAGAGCTTTCTCTATATGAACATATTTTATGTAATGTAAACATAATTCAGTATATAGTTTATCAAATTGTACCTAAAGCTTATTTACATTTTAGTTATAAAAGAGGTAATAAATTTTATTAATTTATAATGGTTTATATTTATTTTTTGACCACCAGGTCTCATAATAAAAACAAATATAATGGAATCTATTTATAATGTATTAAAATTATTACTTGGAAGTTATTTTAAATTTATTTAGGGATTGTTATTGCGTGGGTGTATCTTTAGGGTGAACTCTCGTAAATTAGAAATGTGAAAGGTTATCACTAACCTCACAAATAAAGTGTAATTTATTTCTATATATTTTGTTAGAACTACATTATTATCTTTTGTTAAATATAATTTTTGTAGTTCCATAATTAATTAAATTGATTGTAACTTGTTGACTATTAATAAATAAGAACATGGTGGATATAGGAATAGAAATAAAATCGAATTTCACTGTATTTATGTATTTAAATGTAATGCAGAAAAGTCTTATAAAATAATAAATTTAAAATATAATGTTTGTCATTTCAGAATTTTTGGAGTTAATTTTTGAAAAATTTGGAAAAGCCAATTTCTTATAATTTAAAAGTGGTTTTGAATTACCTTAATAATTAATTTTTTCATTTAATTTGTTCTGAATTAATGTCAAATAAAGTGCGAGTTTGCACTATTGAATAAGTAATTTATGGTTTTTCTTGCCCAAATAATCTTTAATAATTGAACAAATTACAGGCTGTCTCACATAAGAGGGCCACTCCTATGTATCTCGCTTAATATGCGAGACACGTCAAAAATCTTTAAATATTTTTTGTTGCATTTTTGGAGGCCTTTATACTCGTAAAATCAAATTTGAGATCCATGGCCAACTTTATGAGTAATAACAAAAAAACCTGTAAAGTACATATTGTTTTAGAGCTTCATGAAAATTTCATCATTTATCCCCCCTGAAAGAGTTGTCTGGCTACGGCTCTGAGTGCATATGTATCTTTTTTTCACAGTTCTCAATGTCCGGTGGTTTTTTATTGTTAAATACTTGTAAGTATTTGTAATTTTGCTTAAATTAAAAGGTACTAGTAGTGCTATACTAGGGTATCATTGCTTTAAAAAATTTTAATCATGAATTTGTATTAAGTGCTTCGATTTATCAAATGCAAAATAGAAAACAACAATAAAACTCACCCTGCTATCCTTTATCTGAGCTGAAGTTTTGGACTGCCATTAGAGTACCCTAGGGGAAAGGCTTGTAGAATACAAACTCAAGTTGTCACTATCTTGTAAAACCTATTTTCGCATTCTCTATATTTCTCATCTTTATCCAATCAGATAATGTCTAATATAAACTCACTCTAAATCTAGAACTTGGAAAACACGTTTTTTCTACGACAACTTCGAAATGGCACTAAATTGAACTGCGTCGTTTGCCATAAATCCCAGTTACAATTATATTGAGAGTAAAAAACCCTTCGAGAAAGAGTAAAGATTGTAGGTAGGGTTGTAAATTTCTATAGCATTATATCTATTCTTGTACACCTAAAAAAGTATTGAAGGTCATAAACTAATTGCCGGTAATAAATATAAGTCATTCAAAAAAGAATTTCTATTATATGCTCGTCCTTCCTCAAATCACAATAATTGTAAAGTAAGTTTTCTCATGTACCTAGACTTTATCTTTATAGAGGTTTCAGAGTAAAAAAATTATTTGTACTAATGTTTTACTCATATTAGATAATAAAAATAAAAATTTGGCAATAACCATACCTAACTAGAAAAGTCTACGATCATAAGACAGAAGTTTCCAAAAGAAATATAATATTTTTTCTATACCTACTTATTTCAGGTCTCTATACAGGGTGTCCCCGAGCGAAACTTACTAAGTAATTACTTAATAAGTAAAAGGAGCAAAACAATATTACCTGATGTACAGGATACGTCTTTTAATTTGGCAACCGTGAATATCTTGAAACGCTTGAAACTTAAGCGTTTGAGAGAAAAATATTTCAGATAAAGTATCATCGTTTTATAAGCGTTATGGTTATACGTTTGGGAAAATAAACATGGTTTAAAGTTTCAAGGTTATTTGAAAGGCAACATTGATTTTTTCAATTGAAACTCATAATTTATTTAATGATTCGCACTGTTCGTAGAAAACTTTGTTCTATGACTTTTCGTGTTTACTTTCAGTGTTTACGAGTAATTACGTATTGAACGTAGAAGTACAGAACACTTCTGAAAAGTGGACAAACTACTGGAAAACAAATGTTATTTATGAGAGTAAAATAATTTTATTACGTACTAAAGTATTTTGTCAATGGGCACGTGCACAATTACAATCTACTTATTTCACCAAGTACTATTTTCTGATGCGTCACATTTTACGAGTTATGGAGAAGTGAACAGGTACAACATGCATTATTGGATTTCAGAAAATCCAAGATGGTTGCGTAAAGTACAAATTCAGAGTCGGCGGACGGTAAATGTGTGGTGTGACATAATTGGTGATAAATTAATAAGGCCTGTTTTTATTGATGCTGTTTTGACGGGAGCAATGTATAATGAGTTTGTAGACCATCAATTACCACAACTTCTTGAAGACATACCGCTACAAGTCAGGAGGATCATGTGCTACTAGCACGATGGTTGTGTGAAATAAATGTTATTTCATTGTTGCAATAACTTGGCACACAATTACATGCTGATAGTTCATTGGATTAGAAAATATAGACTTATATGTAAAAAAAATCAGTATTCAATTTTAAAAGCGAAGTTTCAAAGGTAAATATATCAAAAATATTCTAAATTAGGATTAGAGACATTCTCTTTCATTTTGATACGTTGTGATATAGAGTGTAGCGTATACAGGGTGACCGGAATATGAGTGCCTTAATTTTGTCATATGATAATTTGCACTAAACAAAACATATTCGAGTTAACAATTTTATTTCTCTGGCCAACGGTAACAGAATTATGACAACAAACAGGTTGAATATGTGACAACGTGGCTCACATAGTGCCTCTTTATTGATGTATTTATACATAATAATTACAAATAGGTACACCTAAACATATGTATTTACTGTGAATGGGTTTCTTGAAGCTCTTTTCACAACACAGAAATTAGTTACAAGTGTTTAAAATGACTCCTGATCTTGCAAAAGCATGCCATGCAGCTGGATATGGTTACTATATATTGTTCCATTTTTGTTTATATACTCTCACAAAAATCAAAGAAAAACTAGATAAAAGTGAATTGCACTAGCTGTACGCACCATTATGATTAATATTACTTTTAGGTTCTCAGCAGCAGTCTGATACTGCAACGTTGTCGAACGTTACAGTACATTACAGTTTTGACGAGTTTCTCGGAAACTTCAATAATAATAATAATAATACTTTATTGGCCAAGAAAATATACAAAAATTGTACATATGGCAAGTCAGGTATAAAAAAAAGAACAAACGGTAATAAGGTAAAAACACTAACAACTTATAAATAACATAAATAAAATATAGTACAAAATAACTTACATAGTCAAATATATATACATAAATATAAAAAAAAGAACAGATGATACGGTAGAACAAACAACAACTTATAATTTACAAATATAATCATACATGCATATAATAATAATAATATCTCTTCCCCTCATTCTAATCACGAGGATTAGCCCAGAAGTCGAAGACTTGTGCGGGAGAGGGGGCGGCATATTATTATTAAGCAGGCCGCATTTGCGCCCAGGAACGACTTACGTTGGTAGGCCCTAACCACCATTCAGTGCAGGAATGAGGAAAACCTGGAAAACCTCATTAATTAGGGGGGTAGTTGAATGCCAACCGGTATCAATCTCTCACATTGAACCAAGTCAACATTCTTCCACCCTACCATACCCGCAGAGAGGGTGCCATCTGATCTCTCCACGAATATAGCTTATATACGGTCTACCGGCTGCAGGGGTCGAACCCACAACGATCCAGTCACCTCGATTCAAGTACTGACGCCTTAAACCGCGCGACCACTGACCGATCCCGATATATATCCATATGCACGCACGCACGAGAATGAGGTGAAAATCGATAGCAACAGCAAAAGCCACAGTTACCATCACTTACCATTTACAAAATCATCCACGCTATAAAACCCTCTAACTGATAAAAAATGCTTGGTCTTACTTTTAAATTTCTGGTAATCAGATATACATCGGATTTCCTTAGGAAGAGCATTATACAAAATTATGCAATTATAATGTGGCGATTTTTTAAAAGCGCTTGTATGGTGAGTAGGAATACTGAGTAGTTCTCCGTGTCTTGTAGTACAGTTGTGAAAATTTGTCCGGTTTTTTAAAGTAACTTATGTTATTCTTCGCAAAAAGCAAGCATTTTAAAATATAGATTGAAGGTGTTGTGCGAATTCGTTTATCCTTAAACACCTCTCTACTCACATTAACTTTTAAGTTGAAAAGTAATCTTATAATTTTTTTACATATAAATACCCTTTCACATTCACTACCTCTGCCCCAAGCAAGAATGTTAAACGCTATGTGACTGTACACTATAGAATAATAAACATTAATTAAGCCCGCTTGATCAAGAGTATGCTTTAGTTGCAAAAGAGCAAAGAATGCTTTATTTAACTGACTACACACATGGTCAACATGCTTACACCAGGATAGTTTAGGATCAAGGATGGTGCCAAGAAGTTTCACTGAATCTGACATGATACCTTCATAAGACATAAAGTTTGTGGGTAAAGGTCTTTGAAGGTGAAAATTAATGTAAATAGTCTTTTTGTTGTTTAAAATCAGTTTATTCCTCTGGCACCATATACTCAATGATTCCACCACGTTACATATAATACAATTATTGTTTACGTCATTAATACTGATCCAAAAAGCAAATTATGAACAAATTACATTATAGGCGTCTTTACTTACCATTAATTGTACCGTACTTTGTAATTTCGTAACATATTTTTGCATATTATTACAGTTGTATTTTTATTTTTGAAATGTATTTGTAGACGAAACTATTCGTTTTACATATTTTTTTATTGGTTTTTGGTCAGATATAAGCTCTTAAAATTACGCTACTACTAATTATACAATGTATACTGTATAAAAATTAAAATGCAGCTTCCTGACGATATTTGTAATAGAAGTCTTCTACGAAAAATTCTAGATTTGTGTTTATTTTTTCTTTGCAAACTAAAGTTCATTTGTTCAACAAAAATGAGGGCCGACCATGTGTTGTTTATTTAATACCTCAGAAACGTTTTTATGCAACATTATTTAGATTAGTATAATCTAATACCAGAAGAAGATTCTCTACATTGCCACAAAGAACCTGTGCAATCAACTTAAGTTTGTATTTCATAATTAAGTTAGATCAGTATTCACTTAATTATTAAACCGCTGCGTCAAGGACCGTTGAAATTTATTTTATGTTGAAAATACGCACAAATAGAAATATATATATATAATGTTTCTATTACAAATATCGTTAGAAAGCTGTAGTTTAATTTTTATACATTATACACGGCGCGCCCTGTATATAATACATGATCTAGGTATCCCTCTAGATTGTGAGTTTTTGGCGGAACAAATGCTTTTAGAGATGCCTTACACTTTTAAGGAGTTGAAAGTAGCTACTTACTTCTACAATTTCGACCTAAGAGGTACTTAACACCACTCATTTAGACCCCTGTAACTAAATCAAATAGAGACATAAATGTAATTATAATGATCGGAAAGTGATAAATAATTTACCGTAAATGACGACTTAAATGGACCGGTTAATGACACGGTAATGGTTAAACAGCATTAAAAGGGGATGCAAACTATAATACGCCACTTCAACCCTTGAAATCGTCAAAAATGTTTGACATATAAAATGTAGGCAAGTTGGTAGTGCTATTAGATGAGATTTATTTTACGCGATCGTAAAAGCAAATGTCTTTCCAACCGGCACCGACTGAGATAACAAAATAATGACGACGCGCCGATTGACTTACACAGAGTGGTGTTTTTATTTCTTAGAACATGGATCGTGACTTTAGTCTTTCTAATTTAAATTTATTTTAAAAAAAATGGTCAAATATTACAATTTTGCAAGATTGCTTTACCTGAACAATTTTGCACGCATCTCGATACATTAAATTTCTAATTATATTTATTGGTTAAAACAAACAAACAAGATTTAGATAATGTAACATTTATCACTTGTGTAATATATTTGCAATACTTACGCTATAGTCGCGTCAAATTAGCATGAAACATGTGAAAATTAGTCAACTCTTTGCGGAGAAGTCCGATTGAGATGCGGTTTTCTGCAAAATGTTCAGGGAATTATTTATAACAAAAGGTACATCTAACCTCTGTACGCTCGCAACTTTTTAATTGTTTATTTAACAAATGACCCATTTTTGTTGAACATATGGCAAAAGTCACACACAATTCAACGAAAATGTCTGGAAAATGTTCTCTCGGGGGTTGTCGAGGTCCCTCTTTATCACTTTGGTGTTAGCTTTATTATTTATTGCTAAATTGTTGTAACTGGGCTAATTAACAAATTAAAAACTCTACCACCGAAATCACTAGAGAACCGGATTTTTTCCAGGATATCTGGCTTATTAAGGCAAACCATCGGCACAAGAGTTTTGCAAATATAATTGTTTATTGTTCGATTGTTGCAATCTCGCTAATTAACAAATTAATAACTCTACTCCCGGAATCGTTAGAGAACCAGATTTTTTTGCAATAACTCTGGGATCATGGGTGAACCATCGGCACAAGGTTGTTGCACGTCATTGTTTATTTTCCAATTGTTGCAACCTGGCTAATTAACAAATTAATAACTCTACTCCCGGAATCACTAGAGAACCGGATTTTTTCCAGGATTTCTGGCTTTTTAAGGCGACCATCGGCACAAGAGTTTTGCAAATATAATTGTTCATTGTTCAATTGTTACAACCTAGCTAATTAACGAATGAATAATTCTCGTCTGATGAGCGTAACTTTGAACTTCTTCCCAACGATTCGTTGTAGACCTGATGGTTTGCCTTAAAATGCCAGAAATCCTGGAAAAAATCCGATTCTCTAGTGATTCCGGCAGTAGAGTTATTAATTTGTTAATTAGCCAGGTTGCAACAATTGGAAAATATACAATGACGTGCAACAACCTTGTGCCGATGGTTCTCCCCATGATCCCAGAGTTATTGCAAAAAAATCTGGTTCTCTAACGATTCCGGGAGTAGAGTTATTAATTTGTTAATTAGCGAGGTTGCAACAACTGAACAATAAACAATTATATTTGCAAAAATCTTGTGCCGATGGTTTGCCTTAATAAGCCAGAAATCTTGGAAAAAATTCCGGTTCTCGAGTGATTTCGGGGGTGGAGTTTTTAATTTGTTAATTAGCCCAGTTAGGTACAACAATTTAGCAATAAATAATAAAGCTAACACCAAAGTGATAAAGACGGACCTCGACAACCCCCGAGACATTTTCCAGACATTTTCGTTGAATCGTGTGTGACATTTGCCATATGTTCAACAAAAATGGATCATTTGTTAAATAAACTATTAAATAGTTGCGAGCGTACAGAGGTTAGATGTACCTTTTGTTATAAATATTTCCCTGAACATTTTGCAGAAAACCGCATCTCAATCGGACTTCTCCGCAAAAAGTTGTAAGTGAAATGCTAATTTGACGCGACTACTACTCTTTAATGATAATATTAGTTCTAAAAATTTGCAAGAAATTAAAGAAATCTAAGATTAAATAAGTTGCGAATGATATCAGAAAAAAATATTATTTTAAAACAAGAAAAAGTGTAGTTCCGTCCTTAAGTAGTATCGGTTGAGACAAAAAATCTTATGAAATTTGAAAACATATTGTCTTGCAAAACAAGACAAGAGTTTCTTTAAAATCTTGTTCTTGCTCGATCTTGCAAGATCATGTCTTATCTTGTTTTGCCAATGTCTCGGAAATGTCTTATCTCGCAATTTAGCAAGACTTGTGTATACCTACAAATGAGAAACTTGAAGCTTGGAGCTATTACGAATTTAATAACAGTGGTGATTACTCTCGGTCGACTACAGTCCCGCTCGGAGCTCACACGTAACTGTCGATATACAAGATGTTCTAAAAATACATCAGAAAACTCCGGGAGGTGATACTACGAATTAAAATAATAGCAGTATGTAATAAAAAAAATTTTCGCATTGTCAATTGTTTGCAAGGTACAGTTTATCAATGTTCAATTTTTTTATTTTTATTTTTAAATAACTTATTTAATTCAAGTTCGATTATTCTCTGATTTGGCACACCCACTAAGTACAGCAAATTTAATTGGATCAGTCAAAGAAAAGTTTTATTATGCGCCGCTAGAAGGCAACATTATTGAAAACAGAAGCAATATTAGAAAAATATATGTTCTCTTTATTCAAGCCGATAAATGTAACCGTTTAGCAGGAAATCGCTATTAAAGTTTAAGTAAACATCAAATTTTCAATAATTTTTTCTGTAATTAATCCAGTTGCCATGATTCAAATAACTGTTATTAGTAATTTTGGTGTTATAAATTGTAACGCAAATTGTTTAAAGCAATGTAAGAAAAATGTTTTCCCTAAATTTCTTTCTTTCTGCGCACTAACGTTTTTTTTTGGTGTTTTTCGCAATTTTTTGCGATTTACTCAAAATTTTGAGAGTGTTTCAGCTAAACGGACTTCAGATTCAGATTCAGTGCGTCAAAATACATGAGATAAGAAGATTTGATCAAACGTACAGACCACTTTTTTATTCTGTGTGCCCGTGTAATCAATTGAGTGTACCATGACAGGTACCCATATCAAGAGATAAATGGGTAAGGTTTAACCAGGGTTCTTAATACATGGTTTTTCTTACCTTGAAAAACCATGGGCAATAATCAGGTATGTAATCAAATTATTTGCGATATCTCGTGAAAAAGAGTAAATTTTGCCAATAATGAAGAATTCATTGCCTTGTAGCTGGAAAATGATAATACTTCGGTACCAACTAGTATACAGGGTGAATGTTAAGTTCATGTTTTCCTTCTAACACGAGAAAAAAAGAAGAACATGTTTCAAGCAAACCGTTTTTTTTTTAACTCGAAAACAACCATATATTAATTATTGTTAATAAAAAATAAACATTTAATTATTATTCAGTGCGGATGGGCCTATGAAAGTAGTTCAAAATTTCCGCCATTGCTTTCGTTCACACAAATTATTATTCACGACTCTGTATATGCTCTTAGATGAACATTTTTTCGTTCAATTATTTTCAACGTGTTTTTATTCATTCGCGCAACTCTTCCTTTTTGTTAATTTCTATCATAATAATAATATAATAATAATACACCAAACTTTTCATGTAACTTCACAGATAAAAATCACATGATTTATTATTCGTTACCTGCGACTGTTGGGAAAATCGATTAAAATCCCTCATTTCGCGTCGGGGTGGATTTTCTAACATTTAAGAGCACATTCTCAAGTAGTTCCGGCAAGAGTACAAATTGATTGATCCGTTAATAGAATAAATTTAGTCAAATTTTCATTGTGAGTGATTGCTTGTAAAAGCCACTCACAAAGTGTACTCTTTGGGTATGATCTTTTAATATTCATTAACGCTTAAACTAGTTCTATTTGAGAGGAATTACATTGATTTTCTTTTAAAATTCTCCATACTGTGATTGGAGATGCACCGACTTGCTCTGAGACATTTCTGATACTAGTTGTTGGATCTTCTTGATTAATATCTAAAACCTCTCCTCAATCTGTTCCATCATGGATAGACTAGGTGTTTCAGCATGTTCACCATTATTTCCTTTTATATTTTCAGTTCTTTTCGGTGGTCCTTTCCAATAAAATAAATAAATCTACGGACTGCAGGATTAACTTGCAACAAAAAACGCTTGGCGAAAGCATCGCGAAGCAGCAGCCACATTATGGTAACCTTCCCAGTATACCAATAACATATCAGAATAATTATTAAATTAAATGTTTTAGCGTTTTTGCAGTGCTGACAGTGTTTTGTTATTTCCTCTAACTCGCTACAGACTATGCGTGAATTCTCGATTCATGATACGCGATGCGTGATTTGTATGGAATTCGTGCAGAGTGTGGGGTTTTTTTGAATGGATTTTTAACGAATAAGACTCTACACACTATTCATGAATTCCTCACAAACCACGCATCGTGCATTACGAATCGTGAATTCACGAATAGTCGCACGAATAGTAGCAAGCCTTTCATTGAATTTATGATAAGTTTTATACAGGAATGTAATTTAACTTTTTTAATAATATATTCGTACGCCTATATTTCGCTGTCGGTTTTTAGATTTCGAAAAAACATTACTTGAAGAATTTGCTTAGCATTTTGATATCTATGTTATGTTAAAAGGAGAACGAGAACCCGTACTTAACATCCCTTCTCTATATTTTCACCACCTGCCCTAAAAAAGAAAGAGGCACTCAACCTATACCTATATTTAAGTACTAAATATTAATTAATTTTTTATAAACGTTATTTAACAAGCAAAAATCATCCAGTTTTTAGAAAAAAAAAAAAGTAAAGAATTCAAATTGTACCATTTTCCTTAATTGTACCTATACATGGGTCTTTCAGGGTAGCGAATGTTGGATAATAAACATTATGTACAGTGTTCATCATTACAATTAAAGGGGTATGATGCAGCTAGGCAACACTGTCCATAGTTCTGTATTCTCATTAGTCTCATTAGCTCTACACGTAAATGCGCTTATGTTGCCGGCTACATTCTAATAGACCCTAATAGATTAACTACGTTCATGTTGACGTTGTTGATGGCTTTTCATATTACTGCTACATTTCTCTGAAATATGTATATATGTAAATGTAACGCACTGCTTTTAAAAATGTCGCGCTGAAAATGTACTATTAATTGATTTGTCATGTTTTTTGTTTCATATAAATTTTAAATATTCCTATATTAAACAGAAAAGAAGCCGGCTTTTTAGTCAACTTAAAATTTTTGTAAAAGAGCTACCTGCCATCCTAATGATCATTATGAAATTATGTTTAATGAGTAAAAATAATATGGCATGAGTTGCATATCTGTAGTGTTTCAGAATTTTTCATCTAGTATATATCATAACAAAGACAATACTCAAATATATTACCTAGTTTTAGATAAAAAAAATATGCATTGATTATCTATGGATTACATAGTATAGCTTAAAATTATTCAGATCTTCAAATAATGCAGTTAGGTTATTCCTACATGAAATAATCTATCATTTTTGATACTGGATTCTAGGAGTAGCTCTCGGAGTAGCTGGCTTGGTTAAAAATTAAGTTGTGCAATAATTTTAATTTCAAAATTTCAAATATGTTCTTGAAATTTATGCATCTCATGTTTTAATATGTAAAGAGAGAGATTGAACAAAAAGTATAATATTTATCTGTGATATAATTGGTACGTTAACATAGCGTTTAATTATCTACTCAAAACTGCAGATAAAGACCCCATAATTCGTATAGAGCAATTATATCATGAGGGTGTTCATAAAATGAAACTTTAATTCCCTATATGAGAACATCATCAATTAAATTGTACTACAGAATAAATGTTGTACTCTACAACTTTGGGCGTCGAAATTCTTATTCGCTGAAATAATACAAAACATCCTTTAGGTATAGGCACTAAACAATTTTTGGATAAATTAAATAGCTATGTAATTTTCTATTACTGTTTTGCACAATGTCATAATACTAATTAAAAAAAATACCTCACTTGCATTTTGTATTTACATAAAATTGTAGTGGAAACCGGCGACATCCTGTATTTATATTTTTTGAAAAGAATGGAACATTTTATTTAGATCATGACAATTTTTTCTACCAACAAAATTTACTCAAAAAATTTTGGTGACCTTATTGACCACAACTAGACACTTCCCATCTTTGAACGACCGTATGTAGTAAAATATTTTCTAAACATCTCTACATCTCTAACAAAAAGTTAATGAACTTAATAATTTTAATGAATTTCTGCAATTCTAAAAGAAATTCAAACTTACTATGTTTTTAGAATCATATTATGCCGTGGCCTAGGTAAATGGCTGCACCCACTCACAGAATGAATATGCATTCCCCTAGATGGGAATCTCTGATCTGTATTTGTTCTTTTCGGGATAGCTCTGTGAAGACAGACCCGCTATCAGTTGTTTAATTTCTGTTTATATGAATAACGAAGATGGAGCGAACAAAATAATATTAAACAAACAGAAATTTTCAGTGTCAAGTAACGATGGATGTTTTTCTTCTCTGTATGACTGCCTTAACACAAGAGTCTATTTCTTTCTTTCTGTTTCTTTCTTACTTTCTATCTGCATTTGTTTATTTATTTCTCTCTTTCTTTCTTTTTTCCTTCCCTCTTTCTTTCTTTCTTATTAACAGGACACGTTTGTACTTTCCAAACCTCTTCGGTTCCTATTATTGGTACTAAAGCTGCTAAGGTAGCTCCCAAACATGCTTCCAAACGTTTTGACTTTTTTGGCTTTGGTAGTTCCCATTAATTTTGTAACTGACGGCAGCCAGTTGGCTGCCAAGGCATAACAACCAGAAAAAAAAACAGATTAAATTTAAACGCTTTAAAACTGCTTAAACTTAAATAAATAAATAACTCCTTATGCCGTCAAAATCAGTCAAATGATTTTATCAAAATAGTGTTGAGTAACGAGAAATATTACAAGAGTTTTCTGAGAAAGAAAACAACTTTTAATATTGTGAAAATCTCCATTTTGGTTTCTAAAACTCTAAGCAAAGAGCCTGGCATGAATAATAATGACAATTTTTTATGTATTATGATGTTCAATTATACTTTTAAGTCAATTATATTTAAGATAAGATAGAATATAGGAATTTGTTGTTATTGTTAAATAAACCGTTTTGGATGTTGAATGTCCAATAATATTTTTTTAAATATTTCTCTTTCACTTTTATAATCATCATCTAGTGGAAAAATCTTAATTTGCTGTATCAAATAAGCATTTTATCTATTTCAAAGCTGTATTGATGATCTAAATTGAAATTTAAATAACTGCTAGTTTGTTAATTTTCTATCAACATCAACCTTTGTTATACCTATTTTGCATTTTAAAAATAGGTTCCAGTTTTTTTTTACAACCTAAATTAGTTTTTAAGCAGAAGCTTCTGACTACGACATAAGACCATTAGAGACGTATTTAGGACGACATAACCATCATGAGTATTACTCCATAACCTCGGCTCCCTCGTAGGCGCTACAGAAATATTTGATGTGCGTGTTGTGTTGCAGCTTCCATCGTTAAGAGAAACACGTATGGTCGTTACTGCAGATTTAACACCAATGTAGTTACAAAGAAATAAGTGGATTTGTTGAAGTATAAAGTGTGTGCGGAAGAATAATAAACGTCAAGCTAATGTAAAATAATGTCTAGGAACATTTTCCTTAAAAAAAATCAAAAGGATTTGTACTAGTTACATTTTATCCTAATTCTGGCACATGTACCAACAAATTCAGGAACATTCTTTTGAACATCTTTTAAGCACTGTACACTGATAAAAATGGGTAGAAATTCCTGTTTTGCTATGCTCTTTATATAATATTTACCGAAAATTTTTAATTTACATTATATTTTAAGGAAAAATCAAGTATATTTTTAGGTAATAAAATTGGGAAATTTCATGAAAAATGTGGCAATAATGTACTACATTGGAAGTATTTACTTTACTCAATTTATTATAAAATTTTACAGAATTTTTCGTGTCATTGTTGCTGCTCCTCGCAGAGACAAACCGGTCTAACCTCTAACATAATACGTTTAATTGTATTCAGGTGCGGTAGACAAACTTATATCTACAGTTCATTAAAAAGGACTTTTTGTGGGATATTTGGGAAAAGTAAATAATTTGTGTAGGTACACTTGCAGCTTATACCAATTTAAACGTTATAACATTTCAGAAACCAAAACGATGCGTTGTTTTGATACTTGATTAACATCAAAATTGCGACATTACCTGTGTCTTTAAACCATACAACAACATACATTTCAAACAACATATTTATCGATGTGACTGTAAAAATAGCAACAGTTTACAACAGATATTAACATTATTGTAGTAACGTGAATAGTTAATTTACTGTAACTAAAAATGTTACACAGATATACGTATATCTATAAATATTTGCAAAATCTAAGGAATATATACAAATGTTGCAAGAATAAGATGTCATTATCAACAAAAATATTTCAACAAATTTTCAAATAATGCACATTTTTATAATACACATTATAGGGGATGAGTGAAGAAATTCCACTAAAAGAATCTACAGAAAAGTTATTTCTGCTGACAGAGCTTTATTCTTAACTATTTAAAAAAAAAGATGTTGCTCTTCATGTTTTTCTAAACTTGCATAGTATATTATTATTGAACTCTAATAAAATCTACTGTATTTCTAATAATTTGCTAGTAAGAGACATCTGCATATTATGTTTGATTATTTAAACCCGTATTTTTGTACAATTTAACAAGCAACATTTTTTAACTAGAGTAACTTTTTCCCATTACTTTAAGGGAAAATAGTTTTCCTTTTTTTCAACTACATCTGAGGACATAATCTCTATATTGCTATAAAAATAATATAAATGCATTTTTAAATTGGCTTCTGTTACACTGTTTAAGTTAAACAAAATGAGAATATTTGAACTGATTAATAAACTCTAGGATATGAGTACATTTTTTTTAACATGTGCAAATTGTTCATTATTTATATTTTTTACACACTCATGTATATACTGATAATTATTGAAAAAGGTTTCTCTATACATATTGTTCAGTTGTAGTTGTAGAGATAAGTATATATAAAATATATGAAAATTAAAATGTTTGGTTATTTATTTAATTTAACTAAAAGCCTCATTATTCCGGAGCAACATGTTTTTTTTAAAATAAATTAAATGAGACAAACTAATTAACCTACTCGGAGTATCTTCATGGTCATCTAGGACGATTTTTGTTAAGTGGACACTATTTACACCGATTTCAGTAAGGCATTTGATAAGATAGATCATGATATTCTCTTAATTAGACTTGCTGATGTCGGTGTGCATGGAACACTTTTGCGATGGATTGAATCCTATATAAAAAATAGATCTCAGTTTGTGGTAGTAAATAATTGCAGGTCTACATTATTTTGTACGTCCTCAGGTGTCCCGCAGGGATCCCATCTGGGGCCATTACTATTTATTATTTACATAAATAATATAAAAAATTGTTTTAGACACTGCAAATTTCTGCTGTACGCTGATGATCTTAAGGTTTACTCTAGAATCGAATCTATACACGATTGCCTGCTTTTACAATCCGACATGAACAACCTTTATAGCTACGGAGCATTTCCTGTTTTTGAATTTTTCCAAATGATATAATATTTCATTTAGCCGTAATATTAACCCTCTTGTGTATGATTATAATGTATCTGATTCAAATTTGAACAGAGTCAATACGATAAGAGATTTCGGTGTTCTGTTTGATCCAAGTCAGTTTTTTGTAATTATATTATTCGATTATTTCTTTTCATCATATTAATCCAATTATTCAGCTATTATGCATATGTATTTACTAAATTTATAGATAAATTTGCTTAATCAGTTTGGAATCCCCAGCACAATGTTTACATTAACCGTTTGGAGAGTTTACAGAATAAATTTATCAGACTTTTATCTTTTAAAACTAATTTTACCATTTTAAATAGTAATTATAATGATGCTAGAATACATTTTAATCTTATATCTCGTCGAGTTGTAAATGACATATTAATTTTACATACAATATTAAATATTAATATTAACTGACCTTGAGCTCTTTAATGTACATAATCACTTGTTAAGATATCATGAGCTATTTAATTTACCTTTTAGAAGAACTAATACTAATATACGGGAAATTCACCCATTTGTTGAATGTTGCTTCGTCTAACAATTTTTGTTCTCATATGGATTTTTTATGATTTCGGTTATATCAGTCGGTGGTCGCGCGGTTTAAGGCGTTAGTACTTGAATAGGTGATTAGAAGACGGTTGGCGTTCGAGCCCAGCTGCCGGTAGACCGTATATAAGCTATATTCGTGGAGAGGTTGCACACCCTCTCTGGGTATAGTAGGTGGGGGAATGTAACTTGGGGTCAATGTGAGAGATCAGTGCCCGTTGATGATGTGCACCACCCCCTAATTGTGAGGTTTTGTTTTTTCCTCATTCCTGCTAATGAGGTTAGGGCTACTAACATGATGTTCCTGGGCGCAAATGCGCCTGCCAATAGATATAATAAGAAATATATACCGCTCCCTCTCACACAGTCTGGGCTAATCCCTGCTGATTATTAGGTTATATCACTAAAATTTAAATTAAAAAAGTTATTTTTAAGGTTATAAAATTGTTAAATAGACAATTGTATGATACCATGTTAGGTTATGTTTATCTGTGGATCAGTTTATGGGTTTATTCCGTTTGTTCCCTAAATTTTTAAATAAATATATAAATAAAATTACTCAGTAAAATTTCAAATATTTTACAATTGCAACCTGAAAATTACAAATGTACAAGGCGCTACAAATAACAGTGTCGAATGGAATTTAGCATAACAGTTGTAAAATTACATAATATAATATGGAATTTTATCCATGTTTATTTCTGTTATATTACAATGTCCTTATTTCATTTACAAAATTATTATGTAATTTTATATAATTTTATTCTGATCACAAATTGATAACATAAAGTTATGTGATATTACATACAAGTTATTAGTAATCAGTATATGATTATTTCATAAATTGTCTGCCTTTGTAGAATGATTAATTTTTGTTAATCAACCTTTTACATAATGTTGGCAGCCAATTTAATTGGTAACTATTATAATAAGGATATGTATTGATCTTGGGTAGGTAAATTTGATACAATAAAGTGAAAATTTCCTTTTTATTACACGACTGTCTAGTAACTTCAAATAACGTTTCTATACTACAAGAAAATAAACATGGTAAGTTTTCGCGCGCCGTTCCGAACAAGTATAATTCAGTTTATGACCCTTCAGAGCGTCATATATGAGTCTTCCTTAGGGAGAGACAGGATCGACTGAGGAGCGAAGAGACTGTGACTGCTCTATTTAGAATTGCGAAGGATTGATACATTCTAATAAAGTCACATTCAGGGTTAGTTTACCAAAAACTAGACTGTGATTCTTTGCTAAGTATTTTGTTCTAGGAGCATCACATTCTGTACCTTTATGCAAATTATTGAACGGACCGTATCAGTTTGCTTTGCTATTTTGTTTGGAGTTGTAAAGAAATACCGATGATGAATATCATAATCATGCTGGTGTGTAGGCACTCTATATAACTGCAATAAAAGTTATACATTTTAACAATGGATACACTAATATCTTTTAGCTATTAGTAGATATTGATTACTCCCGGCAAACATATGTGTATTAAATAGGCTCCAATAAAGTTAAGTAAGTTAAGTTGCAATCATTTTGAAAACAAAGGAATGTACCAATGGTTAAACAGCTTCCTTTTTAATATTTGATTTATTGCTGCAATCCCACCGTTTTATTACAGTACACATTTGAAATTTTGCACTCTAACAAAAATGTATATTGAGGCTACTAGGCTTTCATCTTAAGATGACTAGTTCCACAGCAATATGTACCAGCAAATACTTCTTTTTAATTTAAATGAGTCACTTAGTTTAATCATCAACTTTGTCTTTAAAATTTCACTTGACATTAAAAAAGTACCTATCTAACAAGTAATGAAAGATATCTACAATTTGGACAGAATCAACCATTCCTCGCATTTTACTTTTAACTTTTTAAAATATATACCGAATATTTTAAGTTAATTTTGACAACCTTTAATATTTTATACAGGGCATATACATAAAACTTGGTGGATGAGAGTTTTCTAACACAAAAAATTGAAATAAAGCCTCGAATTTGCTGACAATTGTAGAGAGCGTCGCCTACAGTGCATTACAAGCTTTTAAATCATCATAACTTTTTGTGCCCTGGTGTATTGATTTCTTAATCAATAATCCTTATTCTTTGATGTTTTTTCTAAAAAAGGGTATACATACTTGGTAAATGTCGTTTTGAACAATAGTTTTTTGAATATCTAGATTTTAAGGTTTATTTCATAAACATAAATCCATTGTCTTCCTTCGCACTATATTCAATTACTATCAAAATTTGGACTGAGATAAATTTAGTTAGATCATCATATCTTTGCCCTAGGAACATATGGTAGCATTTTGTCCAGATTAGATACACCCTGTACTGAATATACAGGATGTGTATAGACACACAGGGTGTCTGTAAAATATCTTAACAAAATTCTACCACATGTTCTTCAGACCAAGATATGATGATCTTTGGGAAAATATAGAGTATGATAAAACAATAGGGATCGTTCTTATAACATTTTTCTCTATTACACTCCAATTTCCTGGTACAGGGTGTTTTATTTTCTTTATTGTTTATTAAACAAATACATATTTTTCGTTTAAACTTGAACTTCATCTGTTGTAATCACAATAAAAAGTTAATATTTTGACTTTAATAACCTTTTTCGACTATAGCCAGTAGTGTAGGTATGGAGTTTTATACACTCTTGGACTTAATAAACTACGTCAATGGTGAAAATTATTTTTTGCAGTACAGATATTAAAATTTTATTCTATTTTGTGACAAAGAGAAGAAACTTTGTTTTTCAAATATTTTAACTTTTTCTAATCACGATTGTATTATAGGATTACAAAGATCTTATAAATATTGTAGAATTAAGCGAGGCTTGCTTGATTTTAAGTTTGCAACAATAGTATTGACAGATGTCATGTCAAATCAGTTTAAGTGTTGTGCGGTTAGAGCTTGTTGAGGTTATAAATTAGTGTAATGCCTTTTAGATTTACTAATGAAGAATATGCAAATATTCATTTAGTTTATGGATTTTGTAATGAACATTCTATCGCAGCTGCAGCAAAAAACGAAGACGATATCCAAATGCAAGACATGTATCTCCAGCTGTATTTAGTATTGTTTCGGAAAATGGTTTTGCACTTAGAATATAGTAAATCAGATATTAGTACGAGATATAACTAGATGTGCTCTTCGATTATTAGAAGAAACAAGATCCATGAATGTCACAGAGAGGCTCGCATTTTCAATACATCGAGTTACAATTTGGAAAACTTTGCGTGGAAATCATGAAAAAGCTTAACTGCATGTCATTCAAGCTTTAGATATATCCAGGAAATAATAAACGACGTTTAGAATTCGACAGTATTATTAATTCGCTGGACAAACACTTCCTCCAGCAAATACTGTGGACAGATGAGGCACATTTTAATCGATGGCGGTGAGCTATTAACTTTTACAATTTACATCTATGGGCACATGAAAAACCGTATCACGTAGGACCTAGAAATCTCCAAGACAAATTTTGTCTAAATATGTGGGTTGGATAAATAGACTTAAAGTTGTTATATTTCTAGAATTTTTATAAATTAATAATGATATGTGGGAGGAGGAGAACTCAATAAGAGAAGAAATGTATGGATACGATTGAATGGCTGCCTTGCACATTGCGAACGTCAATTTCGAAACTGGTTAAATACGATCTACGGAGAAACGTGGATTGGACGAGGCGGTCCAAATGCTTGACCAGCTCTATTACTGCATCTCACTCTACTACATCTTATTCTTTGGTGTTCCTTAAAGGGAAAACGTCTGGTGTAAATGGAGAAAATCTATTATGTACATCCCATTCGAAGAGCTTGTGGTGACATAAATAATGACAAGCTAATCTGGTCAAGACGTTAGTTACGAAATCTATGCTATCGTTGTATTGAAGAAAACGAATATTACCTTGAGCATCATATAAATTAAATTGTTTACAAACCGTTGTTTTTATTAGTCTAATGAGTTACTGACTGTAATTTTTAAAATTAGATAGAATAAGTAAAAATATCTGAAAATACTTTTATCAGAAAACAGAATAAAATTTTAATATTTGTACTGATTTTTTGTTTATAATTGGCGTTAAATCTTAGGTTATTCAGAAGTTAACAAAAACCCCAAGTCTACACCACTTGCCGTAGTTGAAAAATATATTGTAATATTTTTAATGATGTTATTTAATTAAATTTATTTTTATTATTTATTTTTAATTTTTATTTAAATATTTTATTAAGTTTTTAATGTCAAATTTTAATATTAATTTTGTTGAGCGCCTTGATCCTTTTTATGTATTATGAGTATGAGTGTATATTGTGTGTAAGCTGTAATTTGTTCAATACGAACCTTTCACTTATTTTTTTTATCTCTTTCTCTTACCTTGTTTATATAATTTTTTTTTATCCCTTGCTAGACACAGTTTCACAAAATCAAAACAGCAAAAGGAAACTTAACTCAGGAGTCGATTCAAATAGTTTGCAGGGCTTTTATTTTATAACAGATAGTAACAATTGAAAGATTAATGGATTTTGGTTTTTAAGTTAATTTGAACAATAAAGAATATTGTCTTATTACTACTACTCCTCTGTTGATAATTTTAACAAACCACTATAAATTATAACTTTGTTATTGAATTTTATTAAAAATTTTAGGAATTATGCTAATAGATATTCTTTAATTTGTAATGGTAGTTGCATACCTACAGAGAGTATTTATATAATATGATAATACAGATTCCTACTATATTACTAAAATAATGGCGATATTCGTGACAGTAATAATAGTTCCTGTTCAAATTTGTGAATATTGTTGCTGTTATTGCTTGTATTAGACTTATTTTGCCAGGTAAGTCCTGTGGGTTATTCTTAATGCTTTGCAAAGATTGAGAGAAATTGAAATCTGTTTTATTTTACTATAGCTATAGACATTTTTTATAGCGCACTTTATTTTTAAAGGTACCTGAGGTTGGAAACTTTATAATTTTCCTTTCTGGAAACTGGAAACTGTCCTGTAGTGTTCTTTGGAACTGCAAATTTTCCTGGAGATGGTTGATATTTTTCTGTAGTGCCAAAATAACTTTCCTGGAGGATGGAGACTAGTAAATTTCGCTGGTGGGTAGATATTTTCTTAATTTACACTTTTTTGTTCTAATATAATTTGTAAACTTTCGGGAGCTCTCTTGCGATGCTGCACCTTGTTCAAAAACCAAGCCGTAACTATCAACAAATTCTTTGTTTTTCATCCTTTCTGTAGATTGCCATGTTAAAGGTCCTTTCACATGATTTTTCACAGTCTTCGGGTGTCTCTTTAATGCACATTATCACAACACTACTTATAACTAATACATTTTATAAATGTCCTTTTGTTTTTTTATACAATTTTAATTATTTTATTAATGAAAATACTCTTTATTTGGTGTTTTATGTCATTTACAAGAGATTCTTGCAAAGTCACCTTTAGTCTTGACAGATCGGGAATTAATTTTTTAATTTGTCATTTAAATTTATTTTTTGTGATATGGTTTATCTTGAATCGATATATCTTTAATAATGTTATTCGTCTGCCTACAATAAAATGTATATCAGATTAATCTATAGACTTTCATCTTTTATTCATTATAAGTTTCTCTGGGTTTAAATTGCTTTTTCTTTATGTACTGAGTGATAACAATAATTGTCAACGTCATGCAATTTTATGAAATTTATTTTATACTTGATAATAAAATTATTAAATTATTATTTTAATGGTATGTAATATTATTTATTATTACTTAATTTTTATCCAGGATATCCATATTAACAATTCTTTATATTTTTTTTAAAAATGTTTACTAATAATTATTAATTTTATTCAACTTAAGTTCGGTTAGGTATTATTTTCATGTCATTTTCTATGTGCATATTTCAAATTGTTACAATATATATTATATTCACGTGAAAATATGAGTTATTTTCAAATTTGAACAAAATTATTGTTTAATGGGTAATAAAATAAATATATATGTCAGAAAAACGGAGTGTATTAGAGAAAAATGTTATGTTATTTTTTCATGTTTTAGCTTTTCCCAAAGTTAAGAATAAAAAAACGGGGTCATCTTGTATAAATAATGTCTTTTTATAACTTACAGGAATGTATACACTTGGACCTTGATTGTTTAAAATTGAAATGGATATTCGTTTAAGAAATAATTTATTCCATTACACAGTATTCAAAAGTAAACACATTATTATATTAATTTATATTATTTCACATACCTACTACTACTGAGAAAATGGACAAATCATTTAGTCAATGCTATTACACACACAGATTAGCTTCTTGATTTCAAATTGAAGCGCTTAAAATGAAAAATAAAACAAACATGTGGCACAGTTCGAATGCCAGCTCACAGATGGCTGTGTGCGACTTAAAAACAAAAGCTTAACTGAGGTACCTGTTTCGATTCAATAAAGAGTTGATTGCTGCCTTTACCAACAGAGTGAGTTCCTGTGGTTCTTTATATATTTTCTTGGTAACAGTGTTTTGCTTCGTGCTTCCTAATTTATAACCTGTTTGTTGACCATAAGCAAAGCTGAAATCTGAGATAGGGGAAAAGTCAGCAGAATTTCTTTCACAGATAACGTTTGTTTTATCAAAGGGAAACAATATAAAATCTACAATATACACGTTAGATAAGCCTGAAACACAAAAACAATACTTTACTATCACGGGAAAATAACAAGTTACGTTAAAGGTATCTTCCCTATTATCCTCAAGTTCTACCATAAATATAAAGTGGTAATACAATTAATTAGAACATCTTATTTTCCAAAGAATATATCCAATAGTAGTTCAGTAATAATGTTTAAATAAACAAAATAATGAAAAATTAAGTATGTATGTACTTACATATTTATAATACTCATTTTCTGAAATTTTAAGTTAGGACCCTTCCATATACTCGGTGTTTTTTTGGAAATTTACCATATTATATTAACCACTAAATTTTTTCTTAATGGCTGTGGATTTCAGCGCATGTTATTTTTGAGATACAGGGCAGCAAAAATGATTGATTTTGAAGAAGAAAGTAATGCATTGAATTTTTTCTCATCTACTAGTGGTCTCTAGTTTAAAACATTAAGCTTTTAACGGACATATACAATGTGCATACGGATTACTGCCCAGAGAAAATAATCTTTGTATTTTATTGTATTTATACAAGTTTTCATAGAGTTTGTTCTTCGTAACAGCCATTTCAAAGATCAAAATAATTGCATTGTGAAAAATTAATTTTCCCAACAAGGTGTTTTGAAGATATGAAATACTTAGTTGAAGAGCGAAGTGGTTTTATATTTAGTTTTACAAATAGATGTATCAAAAAGTTATTTATATTTAAAAAAGAAGAACAAATTGAAAGTCCAATTATTAGTAATTTCAATTTTAAATAATAAATATTGGAAACAAAAGTAAAAAAATATTCAACACCTACAGTAGTAACATATCTGAATCAAGCTGTTTATAGGTATAACAGTTTACCGCATTATAGTTTAACAATACGACTATAATATTGCTTTTCATTAATTTAATATTATTTTTTAAGTCGTCACCTTCATAAATGTTTTCCTTCACAAACCCTTATAAACAAAAATCAATAAAATGATTTTAAGACTTTCATGGTGACATTTAACGTGCTGTTAATTTTCGGTTTGTTACACCGTAGCGTAAGTAGCTGGTCGCCGACATTGTCACACATTAATGTGCAGTTGGAAACCTTTTACCAGCTCTTGTGGTTCTCGGGCTAGACTCTGGGCGAATTTGCTAACAGAACTATTTACTGATAGCGATCCATATTCAAAAATTTTTAATGGTTAAATCAGGACTCGGATATGCCCAAGCAATTACGAAAATTGTCTCAGTTATCCGTCGCCTGAGTAATATTTCAGCTTCCATTATTTACTACCTACATAAAAAATAAAATTACTAAGACAGCTCAATCTTTTTTTTAAATACATTTTAATGCTGAAAGTAATTTTAAAAGTTGGTATAATTTAACATTATTTAAAAAGACAGCTATCCGTTTATAATTTAAAAAAACAAATGGCTACCATTTCAATATAATATTTAATGTAATATGTAGGTTTTATATATTTTTAGGCATTAATAATATTGTGTGAAACTAACTACTCTGTGGGCTAAAGCCCCAACCAGCGTTAAATTACACCCACAATATCTACCCATATATTCCTTATTATTAGCTTTTGTAATATTTTTTACTGTATTAGAAAGATATTTTAAGCTAATATAAATCAAATCTCCTAAAATTCCTATCAATGAAGTCATACGGATGCTCTCTGATACCAAACATCTAGGTATGGTAATGAACAATTCCACAGACAATGTGTTATTCAATAATTATCTCTATTTAAATTTATTAACCCGGTTTAATGAAAACACTCTACAAATATCTAACTTCACTTTTGACAGTGGGAACTCAAAAATTCAACCACAATAGTTGAGTTCTAACCGATTTTTGCATTTTTAGGATTGCTTCTTCAGGTGGCCTCGTTTAAGTTGAGTCAAATGTGTAACTATAAAAATTATTATATCAATTAAAATTATTTGAAATTAAATATCGACAATGACAAAAGTGAGTTTAGCCTGTCAATGAATTTTAAATTAAATATGACGTTTACCCTTTATGTAATGGTTTTCATATATTTTTAGGTATTAATAGTATTGTGTGAAACTAACTACTCTGTGGGCTAAAGCCCCAACCAACGTTAAATTACACCCATCATATCTACACATATATTCCTTATTATTATAGCTTTTGTAACATTTTATGCTGTATTAAAAAGGTATTTTAAGCTAATATAAATCAAATCTCCTACAATTCCTATCAATGAAGTCATATGTATGCTCTCCGATACCAAACATCTAGGTATGCTAATGAACAATTCCACAGACAAAGTTCTATTCAATAATTATCTAAAGAAATTAATCTATATAAATTTACTAACCTGGTTTAATGAAAACACTCTATAAATATCTACCTTCACTTTTGACAGTGGGATCTCAAAAATTCAACCACAATAGATGAGATCTGACCTATTTCCGGATTATTAAGATTGCGTTTTCAGGTGGTCTCCTTTACATAAAGGGTAGACGTCATTTTTAATTTCAAACTCATTGACAGGACAAACTCACTTTTGTCATTGTCGATATTTCATTTCAAATAATTATAATTTATATAATAATTTTTATAGTTAGATATTTGACTCAACTTAAAGCAGGCCAGGTTAGTAAATTTAGATAGACTAATTTCTTCAGATAATTATTGAATAGAACTTTGTCTGTGGAATTGTTCATTAGCATACCTAGATGTTTGATATCAGAGAGCATACATATGACTTCATGAATTGTAGGAGATTTTATCTAAATTAGCTTAAAATACCTTTCTAATATAGTAAAAAAAGTGATACGTAGTATCTCAAAAATTTAATAAATAAAATTTGGTCACAAAACAAATCTGTTTTATTATAAGAAATTAGACAGTTCCTTGCACGTTAAATGTTAATGCTAACTCTTCATTACCTTCTAATACAATTATCTAGGATCCATTTGGGACGTACACGTCGACACCCTAATCCTGCAGAAATTGTAATAAATATCCACTATCCTAATGAACACGTAATCCCACTATCTCCTAATTACGCTTATGGTTACTACGTAGTGCAGGATTTCGCCTATGGCAAATCCAAATTTATTGTCTAAAAGCCGGTACCCGCATCTCAATCTCCTTCAGCCAGTCATATCAAAATTAACTTGGTCTAAGGTTTTATTGTTATTCTTTGTTCATACTAATATTACACCCATTGTTTATTATTAAAAAATAATGGATCTCCTTAATTTTTATGGGTTCATAGTAAGGAAGTCCATAAAATGAGAGACACACTTATTTTATCTTTCCTCTCGCATCTTTATGGGAATAGCAGTAATCTAAAATAGGTGCTTTTAATTATCTAATATTTGTGTAAGCATAGAAAATAATATGTTCTAGAATCAGAAATACTTTTATATACATATTTATATCTGGCATTTTTGTACTTTAAATTCTTGGTTTTGGGTAGAGTAAGGGCTTTACGCCAATTATTGAATATACGTAGTGAACAAGTTATAAAATAAAACAAATACAAATTAATTAACTTATAGTAAAATACAATGGGATATAGTAATAACAATAAAAATAAATTCGTCATTGGTTTACAAAATTACATTTTCAATAAAACCAGTTAGATACGTATAAAACTTTTGGTATATAAAATAATGTTCTAAAATATAAATAACCTCGTATTATATTTCTTCTATAAAATGTAATTACAACAATCAGAAACAAAATCCTCCTTCTGCTTCCACATATTTTTCATGTGTTCAACGTTGACGCATTACACACA
Organism: Monochamus saltuarius; assembly: GCA_025584915.1. Taxonomy (NCBI): domain Eukaryota; kingdom Metazoa; phylum Arthropoda; class Insecta; order Coleoptera; family Cerambycidae; genus Monochamus; species Monochamus saltuarius. The sequence continues at coordinate 24,607,453 of CM046726.1, read as the reverse complement.
TAATTCATACCTCCCCTGCAGTAGATGAAAATTTTCGGTGTCAAAATAGGTATATGATTGTTCTGGTGTCATGTGAAAAAGTAACATCATCAGAAAAATTGTGAAGTGAAATATCGAATTTGATGAACGTGATGTTGAATCCTTCATCTTTTGTTTTGTTGCTTCGATCCCACTTTGATTTGAACTTCTGTCTGGTTTTTATATTAGAACTTTTCTCTTCACTATTTCTTTCATCTGTATTGTTGATGAGTTTAAACCTCTTTCTATTTCTTCCTTGTTAAACAGAAGTTATTCTCTTTCATAACTTTTTTGAACAATGCAAAGTATTCGTTGACATTTGCTTTATTAAACCCTGAGGCTTTATCAACTCACATGTCCAATATTCTTCTTATACTGATTATAATGTTTTTACGTCTGCGCAAAAAAGTCTTACCAATCTTTATCCAGCTGATGAAGCAGCAAAAACTGATTTGAAATATTGTTCTGCCTTGCAAGTTGAAATGGATTCTGTGCAGAATAGTAAATTTAAATTTATTCGTTATTCCATAATACAGATACAACTAATAATAACTTATCAATACTCAATATTTATTAAGTAATCAGTAATAAAGTTTAGGATTAAACATCTACCCTGGCATAGATAAAACAATTAACTATTTGCCATAACATTACTAAATTATTGCTACCTATATAATGTTACAATAATAAGTGCTTTATGAATATTTAATATTATTATAGTACGACCTGTCGGTACTGGAATTTACAGGACATTGTATACATAGCATAAAATTAATGGCATTAGAGAATATTAGCAAGTAGTTTTCCCACAACAGGGTATTTCTCATTTTCTCAAATGTACGTAAAGTCCACTATTCCAGTCAGCTACTTTTCCTACAATTGTCACGTACTGAATAAATTACATTTTTCGCCAACAGGATCAGTTAATTGATTGATGATTGATGTCAAAAACCTAATTTTGCATAAACAAAAATGTCACGATAGAAGGTAAATAATTGTTTCACTTACATGATTTTTTCAACAATGCTGTATTTATTTCCAATCGCTAAATACAACTTTACTCAAATTAATTAATTCCATCTAGCTTTTTAATAGCTTATTGGAATAAAAGTTTCTTCAAATTTGGTGTTGAGATAGCTTAGTATTTAATTTTGTATAGGTATCTACCTACTTACGCATAAGTGCATTATGATTTCTCACCTCAGAAAACCCTTAGCCACCAACATGCACAAAGTCGCTAATTTTTACACATTTCATTAAGTCATGATAAATAATAGGAATGATAGTTAAGTGTTTTAGCATTATTTACAAATTACTCTGTATAAAAGTTCCTACATATAAGCATACTCAAATAACGAATCCATATCGCTGACTCAAAACATTTGTAATGATTATATTTTATCTAGTGCCTGTATTTGCAGCAAATTTATAGGAGACAAAAATGTCGTATGTAATTAATAGTCAATAAGAGACAGATGGCATGTCGGACACTTTCTTTTCCACAGTTTCTTTGTACAGGGTATCCCAATGTTCCCCACCCAGGAAATTTTCTTGAAGAAATAATTTTAGTAGGCGAAAATATCTGATAATATATTTTAAGCATAAACCTAAGCTTTGTTTGTGTCTAAAGGTTGACAATGGACGACGCTAAGCGTTGTGGGCATCATTTATAATTTTTTTCTCAGAAACATATTTATTCCTGCGATTCATTGAAACATACGTTGCATTCTAATAAAAAATCTTTATTAAGTTTTCACTTATTTGCACTCATTAGAAACTTATGTCCAAAAAAAGATATAGTCGCGACAAGAATTCAGACGGTTTACGTCACGGCCGACTTTACGCAGTTGTTTTTGACAACATAATTTTTAATACTTGCTTCAAATATTTAAATTTTAGAAGTAATGTCCTGATTTTTGTAACTAACGTATTAATATGAGAAGAATAAGTATATAATTTAGACATATGTTCATTTTTGAAATTATCGTTAACTTTTAGTAGTCGAGTCAGATTGATTCTATCAATTGAAAAAGGTATATATTTTGTCTTTAAATTTATATTTATAGTCTTAGCATCAAACCAATTTTTAATGTTAATAAAATCATTCACTGCCTTTGTCAATAATTCGTCCCATGTATTATCCGTATAGAGAACAGCTGTATCATCTGCAAAACTAATTATATGTTCTTTAAAATCTTGGTAAAATAAGTTATTTAGATATATATTAAACAGCAATGGTCCCAGTACTGTACCTTGCGGTACACCGTACTCTACTACCCTGAATCTACTTAAAGTTTTGTTTATAATTACTTGCTGCTTTCTTTCCGCTAGATAGCTCTTAATTAATTTCAAAGGTGTTCCCCTAAAGCCAATTTGTGAAGAGCTTTGATAAGACCATAGTGGCTAGCAGTTTCAAAAGCTTTGGCTAACAAAATTATTATTCCTGTGACAAAAATTATTTTAATTTATCATACATAACACGAGTGTTAGCTAAGGGATGATTTTCTACTTTTATTTTACTTCAAGTTTCACATTCCCAAAATGTAGAGAAATGATCTGTATTATACGTTTGTAGTATTATGTATTTTATTTCTGTAGATATATTTTTTGTAAATATGTGATCTAAGCAAGTTTTTGAATTTTCATATATCGACCAGTTAGAAGAAAAGATTAACGTGTGAGACATTGACAGGAGATGTACTATAAAAAGCCACAAAACTTACTATTTTTAAAAGGTTTAATTGTTGTTCGGATAACAATGGAAGACAAACTGAAAATGATCTGTAATTTATTATTCTTAAGGATGTGTTTATTCTTTATATGTTTCATGACCCTTTACATAAAAACTTAATAATAGATAAGTAGGTAACAACTTTTCAATAAAATTAGGAGAAAATAGTAAATAGCTAGGTATACAGAGTGTTAATTAAGTATGTGCACAAACTTTAAGGGGTTAATCTATGATTGATTTTAAGACAGAAGGGTTCATATAAACATGGGTCCGTAACCGCTTTGTGTTAAAGTGTGAAAAAAATATCAAACTTTTGGATCTTTTGGTAAGAACTACTTAGTTGAAACTTGGCACATCCTAATAGGTATTTAGAGACTATATTTTGCGGGTATTAAATTATTTTTAATTTAGCCATGAGCGCAGATATGGCTAACCTTCGCAGTTTTTTAAACAACTCTAACGATTTTTTCAAAATTCGAAAGCTCTATAAAAACCAATTAAAATTACACAAAACATGTATCTTGGTAATTTTTGATACGATGAACTGTTTTCGAGAAAATTTAGAGTTACCATTGGTCAGAACTCAATGCAAAATTATTGCGAGGTAGGCCATGAACATAAATGAAATATACAGCAATTATTGTTGTATTAGGGTGTGCTAAGTTTGAATTAAGTAGCTGTTACTACTCAGAAAATAAATCCAAAAATTTGATATTTTTCAAACTTTCACACCCTGTATCTGTAAAATAAAGCCGTTGCGGACCCATGTTTATATGGACTTTTTGTCTTAAAATCAATCATAAATTAACCCCTTAAACTTTGTGCATGTACTTAATTAACACGTTGTATAAAGTTAAAAATAGTCATAAATTGTGCTAATGATAAAATGCTTACACCTGAGATTGATATTTATGAATAATGTATAAACGGTTAACGCATTTATAAAGCTTCTAAATATTTTTGTTAGGTTAAAATATAATTTTTTTCTCATAATCCGTTACAATGATATTTTTTTAAAATTTATTTCACTTCTGATTTATGATAGAAAAAATATATGTATATATTATGCTAATTTTATGGAGCTCATCATCAAATAATTTTATTGCTTGTAAAACAAGCAGATCGTTTAAGTTATTACTCAGCTCATCAAATTTATCGCTTCAGGAACAGCGATTTTTATTTTTTATTTCACACAGCGTTAGTTCATATCACTCGTCGGGTATAGGAGCGCCAGCCTCATAATGTCGTAGAAAAGTCACATTTATGTTTCTGGTCCAGTAAGCTTGTCGAATTTAGAAGAGATCAGCGTATGAATAAATAACTTACTCCCACTCTCCCTATCTGAGAAAAAATCACCCTTTCTAAAGCCGGAACTGGCAAAAATGTATAAATATCTTCCAGTGGAATGACCTCTGTGACATCCGGTTGTCTTTCTACTGGCTATGGTGTCTCTTTCCGTTTCCGACGGGTTGTTTGTTCGGGAAGAGTAGCGTCGCGGGTAAGTCGAGATTTGGGGGACTGGGAACCCCTGCAGACTTGAATCAGATGAACGATAACGAGAGGCCACACTGTATTGTCACTGCGCGGCCATATTGCTCTATCTCCGTGAAAGTCCATTGTTATAATGGAACAGTAAATCTCTTATATAGATTCGAATAAAGCCTCAGGAAATATGAAATTGCAACCTTAATGCAAAATCTAATGGACTACTGTTCGGTTGATGATGTCCCGAGGAGAGTTTTTTAATGGAAGTCGAACTGCCGTATCTGTCTGAGAATCTCTATGGCATTTGCCTTTCTAATTATGTCTTCCCTACCTTAAATAAAACATAAACAAATATTTATTCAGAAGGTTGGCTGCACGATTTATTGGATAAAAACTAAAACTGGTTCTCGGTAAAAACTTGAAGTAATGGTGAAATAGGAGACAAAATGTTTTATTTATAAAGAACCACAAATAAAACCTAGCTAATAGAAAACTGAAGCATTTACATTTCAAAAGAGCGGTGTAATAATTTCTATTTAAACATCTGGTTGTGTAAGTTCCACTACATAAGGAATTCTCCAAAAAATATGTTATATCCCTTCACATAAATTCTGAATTCGTTGTTAATAATCAAGTCATATAATACTTCCAGTAGAATGTATTTGCGATAACTTCAAACTGCGTGGTACGGCCATTCCACGACTGAACTGTCTTTCTCAGACGAAAATAAATTAATTAATTCTGGACAATTAGACTTCAATCAATTTGGTTGGTTAGCCATAAAAATGTCTGAACCGCTTGCTTGTTATATTAATGATAGCTATTTTCTGTTTAAAGTTCTTACCAAATAAAGGTTGTTCTTTATTTTGCCGCATGTTTATATTTCCTATTTTATCTATTTAACATATTATTATGGCATACGAGTGTAATTAAAAAATTGTGTAAATTATAGTAAATAGAAAAATATGATTTTGGTTAATTATTATATTTTACTGCATATTCTATATGTACAAATTTTGGTGCATAAAAGTGTAGCAATTCTATATTCATTTTAAACACTACACTTATAAAAATATTTACTAAATTGTATACTGTATTGTATTCTACGCTTCATTTACTTATTGTTTTGTTAGGTATAAAATTATGTATATTATTTTATTCAGATTGTTTAAATCCGGTATAATACCTACTTTTCTGCACAACAATAATACTTTAGATACCTAAGTACATGATTATAGTAAGTTTCTCGTATACAGGGTGATGCAGAACTAAAAAAGAATGTTTTGAATGTACTCTTGTTTGACATTTACAAGTACATTTTTTTTAAATACACTTCCGCACGGCACTGGAAACTGGTCCACAGTAAATTATGATAAGGCGTATAATCGGCGACCGAACAAAAAATTGAATAAAATTCGCAAAGAAATAAATAAATTACTTTTTACAACACCCATTTTTATACAACAAATTCAACTGCTTTTATCGCTATTGTTATTAATTATTAATAGAATTAATTTGTGTCTTATTGCTACAAACTAGCACAAATATTTCTGCTTCTTGTCCGGTTTGAACTTGTAAGTTCAAAAGTTGGCAGCAGCTATGATAAGTTAGCGTAAATCATCAATAGTGTCCGCTTCGATCCAATATACTTAATTTCTTAAATATCCCCACAAAAATAAATCCAAATGGTTTAAAGTCAGGAGATCGTGGCGGCCATGGTACCGGACACACTGTACATGGTGAGGATATAATTGAGCCTCGTGTATGATACACCCACAGACCATCTAGACTGTACCCATGCTATTCAGTACAACTATACCAATGAAGCCTCGTCAGGGGAGCGGTGGAGTATCTGCGGAAGTTTGGCTCCGCCTCTTTTGATAGAGTCTGATTCAGTAAAATGTATATTGTTATAATATTTGATGAAATTTTAAAAAAGCTAAATAGGAAGGAATATATTTCTAATAAACTAACATAAAATATTTAATTATTTTGAGAAGTTTTGTGAAATATTTTTAGGGTTTAAAATTAAATTCTAGTTATATTAAAATCTTGATCGCCCTTTAAATAGTGTTACTTTATTTAATGCTTGTTGCTTTGTACCTTTTAAGGTATTGATTATTTTTGTTTTATGATTTTTTCTTACATCTACATATTTTTCAGAAATTGCTCTAATAAGTTCTCATCACTGTGTAATTATGGGGAAGTGCATTGTTGACAATTGTAATAGCCGATCAGATCGGAATAATGAAAGTTCATCGTTTTATGCCATTAAACGGCTCTGCGCAGGCGTTGTGCTGACATTTCCAGTATCGACCCTGTTTTTAAGTGCCCATATATTTAACAATTATTGTTAGCGAGGTAACAAGTATTTAATGGTTTATTAAATAATACCATTTAGAACATTTTGGTGTTGCGTGTACTGGCATCTTGGAAACTACAAGCGATACGAAAAGGGGCAGTTGGGGAAAAAAACTTAATGACACTTGTAACTAGATCTAGGTTTTTGAGTTATTTTGAAAAATGTTAATATGGCGTTATTCGTCTGTAACTTTTTTATTTGGAGCATTTTTTTAAATCTGAAAACACTTTTCCGCGGCAAATTTTTTCGAAAAATTTTACTGTACCTATATTTAGATTTTCAATGCGATTTCGGTTGCAATAAATTTCAAATTCAATGTGGCGCCCATACCAAGAAATAAAGTTGATGATGATTTTGCGCAACCGTAACTGTTCGAAATTCTAATATTGTAAATTTCTTAATTAGATTCTTAACTTATTATTATTTAGCAAATATAAATTATAATTAAATAGCAATAGCAAATATAAATTATAATTAAATTAAATAAAAAAGTTACAAATGAATAACGCCATATTAACTATTTATCAAAATAACTCAAAACCTAGATCTAGTTGCAAGCGTCATTAAGTTGGCAACAGAATTTTCCCCCAACTGCCGATTTTCATTTCTCTTATAGTTTCCAAGATGCCAGTACACGCATCACCAAAATGTTCCACATGGTATAATTTAATAAATCATTAAATACTTGTTACCTCGCTAAGAATAATTGTTAAACATATGGGTACTAAATAACAGAGCCGATACTGCACAACGCCCGCGCAGACCCGTTTAATGCCATAAGACGTGATCCATTATTTCTAATTATTACTTACCTAAGAAATGAAATTTCATCACTATTCCGATCTGATAGGCTATTACAATTGTCAACAATGCACTTATCCATAATTATACAAAGAAAACTCGTATATTTCACAAAATAATCACAATGTTACCACAATGAAAGTCTAACATTGACTGAGAGCATGAGGCCGACTGGGCCGAGGTTAGGCCGACGGAAGGCTTCACTGGCTTTGCCCTATAGTTCAGTCTAGGTGGTCTGTGGATACACCACACTGCTGCAATACGCCGTGGACGCCCTGGATCTCTATCTCTTCCACGATTCGGTTGCAAAGTTTCCGTGTCACGTCAGCGTTTGCACTACACTTGCACTCACTGCACACCGTTGTAAAAGTAGCTGCATTTAATACATGTTTACCAGGAAATCGGGCTGCTAAACCATTTTAACTTCACGGTGAATTAAAACGATATCCAACAACTGCGAGTTGCTATTCCTGTAAGTCATTTTTGATATTTGAGAAACTAATGTAATCACAAAAAAGTTAATACGATAAGGAATCGGATATTTGTAATCGCCTGGCTAGCGACTACAGTAGCCCAGCGATATAGAGGCTGAAATTACTAGAACTTACAAAATTTGTTTTTACGATATTGACTCCATTTTTCATGACGCATCTATTTCCAAATTTGTTTAGATAAATGTTTAATCACCCTGTACCTTTTTTCGTGTATACTTAAGTTTTAATTCAAATGAATGCTGTATAAAGTTACATATATACATTTTATTTCCCTTTTAATTATTTTTTTCTGCCATGATATAATTTAATTTAAAGAGAAGTTTTCCTGTAACCGTTTGTCTTTCCCAATACATTCATGTTTCACATCCACATATTTTGCCACAATTTATTGGAAATGCACCTAGTCTTTATATAATCAGCGGTAGTACAAGCTTTGGAGATAGTTATTTGTCCATAAGATACGTTGCTATAAAAGTCTCACCTGAAGTAATTTATGGGCTGAATATAAATTTTAAGTAAATGGTCACGGAAGAAGTGCCTACGTATTATTTTTAAACAATACTATAAATTCTTCTGTCTATTCTTAGTGTTTAGGAATCCACAAGCGTGAATGTTATTATCACTAATTGTGTCCAATGAAATAATTGGAGTTAACCTTGTTATTACATAAACTTTTGTAAACCTACTTACTAATAATATGGAGATTCACTTCTGCGACCAATATTGCATCAACATCATCTATTATTTGTATTGAAATAAAGGTGGGGAAAAATTAGCACGATGTTGAAAATAAAATTATAGGTTACATACTGCAGGGCACAGCAGAAAGAATATTTACTTTCCAAATATCAACATGCAACAAACATTACATACGAAATCGAAATGTAAATTAAATCTTTTGGGTTTTTGACTTATTTATGGGGTCATGAATTAAATTAATCCAAATTTTAAACTACGTCGCACCATACCGTAGTGCCGACAAAGTATGCGTGGAAAAAGGATGACGACAATTTGTGTAACTGCTATCTCTCCAATGCAATCACCACATATTTGCATGAACTTATGACTTAAACAAAAAGACCACGGGCCAATTTTCATGCTCTTCTCTGCTAATAAATAACATAATGTCTGGAGCTAAGGTCAGACATGCATGCATTTCTTCTCAATTTTATTTGAATTAAACCAACGGATGTTATATATTGTAAAATTTCAACAGTTGATCTAGTCAGGGTTATATTTTATCGATATACAAATAACGCAGTGTCCTCATATCCTAAAATCGCTTCGGGAGGTCTCTAAACCTCTGAAATTATGCTTTGTTGATTATTGTTAAAATAAACAAGTATTAATTAAATAATTTTAATAATTTTAGTAATAAATATTTATAGAATTGTGAAGTTTACACCTATGTATTACGAAACCCTATGAAAAAATATTTCTTATGTTTTATGTTGTGTTTATAGTTTTATTCATAAAATATTGGTATTTGAAATAATAAGTAATTATAATATTGCTTCACACATTTGGAAACATAAATGGTTACTCTGCGGACCCATCTTTATTAAGACTTTTCTGCTTATTTTGGTTCATGCTATTACCTCCTGAAATATTTTACACTCTTTTTTTAACACCCTGTATAGCTAAATATTTTAGGCTACTACATATTCGATAATTATTATTGGTAAAAGAAAATGTATTTATAAGTGGAAGAAAATCAAGTTTTAGAAATCTTACACTATACCTATGGGGTATTCTGTATGAACTTGTTTCCAAATGTACTGTACTTTACGAAAATACATACAAAATATGCATGTTCTTATCGAAACCACACTAAATTTCCAGAGTAAAATACCGTTGTAATGCTTTACAGCTTTTTTAAATTTAAATGATTATTTATTATTATTTATATTATCTGCCATAAATTATAATATGACTTCGATATTTGTATATGATGTTGATGAAAATGAGGTCTTCAATGTTATTTCAGAGCTCAAGAATACAAACTGTTGTGGTGTGGACGATATTAGCTCTAGTATGTTAAAATATGTAATTTCATTTGTTGTTAAACCTTTGATGTATTTAGTGAATTTTCATTGCAGCAAGGTATCTTTCCCAGTATACTAAAAACGGCTAAGGTTGTTGATTTACAATAAAGGAAATCGTTTTTTGGTTGATAACTATAGACCAATTTCTATGCTGTCCACAATTTCAAAAATTATAGAAAATTAGTACATAAAAAAATGATAGCATTTGCGGCTAAGTTTAGTCTACTTCACAATAGTCAACACGGTTTTAGAGCTGGTAGGTCCACTCAATCAGCAATTATGAATTTCTTAAACGATTTGTATTTTAATATCAATAACAATATAAAATGTCTATGAATCTTTATGGATCTGAGTAAAGCATTTGATCTTGTTAATCATGACATATTGCTTCAAGTTATATAAATATGGATTTAGAGGTAAACTTGGTGATTGGCTCAATTCGTATTTGAATGAGAGAAAACAGCTTACAGAAGTTAACAACATATGTTCAAAACCTGAAATTATTACTTGTGGTGTCCCACAGGGGTCAGTATTGGGACCTTTATTATTTATCATATTTGTTAATGATTTAATTTGTAGTGTTAGTGATGGAAGTCTTGTATTGTTTGCAGATGATACCTCATATTTGGTGTTTGAAAATGATTTTGTTAGTTTAAGAAATACTTCTCAGTCAAAGTTAAACGATCTTTGTAATTGGTTCAGGAAAAATCGTCTTATTGTAAATAAAGATAAGACTGTTATTATGAATTTCATGCCTAGAGCAAGCAATACAAATTTTAGTCATTTGCTTAGAATTGGTCATGACTCCATAAAGCAGGTACATGAAACCAAATTTTTGGGTCTGTATTTGAATATTGATTTGAGTTGGGAATCTCATATAGATGTCCTCTGTAAAAAACTTGCAAGTGTTTGCTTTGTGTTATATAGACTTAGACATATTGACAATAAATCAGTACTTTTATCTTATTATTATGCCCATTGTGTCTCAAGGCTTAAGTATGGGATAATTTTTTGGGGTTCATCTAGTCGTGCAGATAGAGCTTTCATAATGCAAAAAAGGGCTATAAGAAATATTCTGTCACTAGGCGCAAGAGGGTCATGTAGATCTAGGTTTAAAAATTTAAAGTTAATGCCGCTTCCCTGTATGTATATTTTAGAATTACTGTCGTATGTAAAAACTAATATCAGCGATTTTAGAATGAATAACTTTTATCATAATTATCTAACGAGATCTCGTAATGACTTGATTGTTCCTATACATAGTTTGACTTTCTTTGAAAAGAGTCCGCAATATATGGGTATATTATTGTACAATAAGTTGCCTGATAGAATAAAATTAATAACTAATTTAAAAATCTACATGCGGGAGGTTGAAATTTTATTATTGGAACACTGTTTCTATTCTGTACATGAATATTTGTCTACTGTGCTAATTTAACTTTACATTTACATTTAGTTTTTTATTTTCATTGACCTTTGTTATTTTTTTGTGTGTAAGAGTTTGGATTTTACTTCTTACTTGTTAGTTTCACCATCTATTTTAACGTGTCCCATGTCATTGTAATGATCTAATGGACAATAAAATTATTATTATTATTATTATTATTATTTTTTTTTTTCAGTAAACACCTTCCGAGGCTCCGACACATTCGGAGATGTTCTGGAGAGTCAAGCAATGACCACTCTCCACTCCGTGGAGTCAGTAATCATTGCGCCCGTAAATCGTGTGTTCTGAGCAGACGTAGCGAACCAAGGACGATTGCCTTCTGCATTCTGCCGGCTAAGATCTCTGCCGAATTTCGACAAGCCGGTATGATCTTTAAGTCAGAAAGCAGCGTATGTCTCATTCCACCCAGGACGCCTATAATTAGCACCACAATCTTAACAGAGTGGTCTGGATACAGCCTGCGGAGCTCGGAGAGAAGATCTCGATATTTCCTCCGTTTTTCCTCCTCTTTTAGGACGATGTTGTTCTCTGCGGGAGCCGAGAACTCAATCACAAACATCGTCCTAAGCTGGTGGTCGAGGAGGACTACATCAGGCTTATTGGCTTGGATTTGCCTGAGGGTGGGGAATGAATAGTTCCAATAAATTCGGCACTTCTCATTCCCCACTACGGATTCTATATCCCCCGGAGCATAAGGCAGCACTGGCGTCTCGTCTATCTCATACGAGTGTCGTAAATGATAATACAACACCCGTAAGGCTGAATCGTGTCTTTGGATATACGCTGTGGCCGCATATACCGGACAGGCCGACAGGAGATGCATAAGCGTCTCCGGCGCCTGGCGGCAGGCCCTGCAGCTGGTATCAGGAACCTCGATACCCAAGACACGACTACGATAGACGAGTGTGTTAATTACACCATCTTGGCAAGCCATTATGAATCCCTCGGTCTCAGAGTTCAGCCCCGCTGACCTCAAAAAAAAGGTCAGCGTTTCAGATAAGCCAAGCCCCTCTAGATGACGGTAGAAGAGACCATGCATTGGCTTATCCTTATGTAGCTGCAGAAGATGACGCGTTTCTGCAGCTTTAATTAGCTTTTAACTGAGCAGGATCCGACTCGGTGACAGAGTCTGGATTTTCCCGCTCAGTATCGAACACGAGACCAAGTTCATCGGCTGCTCTTCTCGCTGCCTTATACACAAACGCTCCTATCCCTGCTGCTTCATGGTCTTGGACCATGCAGAGAATGGGATCCGAGCTCCTGATGACTTTGCAGGCCTCCTCCAAAACCACTCTGCCCTGGAGACACTCCAAACTCAAGAGTCCACGGCCTCCCCGATTTCTTGGGAAGTATAGCCGCGGAACGGACGATCTTGGATGCAAACTCCGATGGAGATGCATCATTTTACGGCCTACATCGAGTTGCCTCAGCTCTTCTTGTGTCCATTTCACTACTCCAAAGGAGTAGAGAAGGATCGGAACGGCAAGCATATTTGTGGCACTCACCTTGTTCTTACCCGACAGCTCCGAAGACCAGATCTGTCGGAGGCGGTGCCGATACCTGCCGCGGAGAGCGTTTTTCACCGTTGCCACCTCATGAGTGCCCCGCTGTGGGACACCCAAATAGGTGTACGACTCTCCGGCATCTAGATAGTGAAAGATGCTTCCGTCTATGAGCTGGGCGTCCTCTCCGTATGGACCGCATCGTCCTCTCTTGAGATGAACCAGTTGCGAACTCCATCCCAACCGCCTGCGTGTACTCATGTACCACTCTGAGGGACTGATTTAAATCCCTCTCTCCGGAGGCATAGAGTTTAAGGTCATCCATATAGAACAAATGGGTGACCTTATGCCTCCAGTCTCCTGGGGTACCGCAGTTGTAACCCCGGGTACGACGAAGTGCAACGGATAATGGCAGCAGTGAGATGCAAAACAAGAGGGGACTCAGGGACTGGAACACTCCCCTCCTGAACAAAACCGGCTCTGTCTGGACCCTTGCATTAGCCGATGTTATGGTAAAGCGGGTCCTCCAGAGCGGCATGAGTTGTTCAATACATCTCACTATGGGGTCGGCCACCGCAAGACATTGGAGCAAGTGGACTATTAGCTCATGGGATGTCATATCAAATGCCTTGCGGTAATCTATCCAGGCCATTGAGAGGTTTCGCTTGTACTGCACGGAGTCCTGCGTAATACATCTGTCGATGAGCAGGTTCTCCTTACAGCCAGCTACACCCCTCTTGGACCCTCGCTGCTCGTCATATCCGTTGATAAACGGGGTTCACTGCGTGGAGCACACGCGCGTACAAGATGCGAGTAAACACCTTGTAACACGCATTCAGGCAGGTTATTGGACGGTAGTTCTTTGGCTGGGACAAATCTCCGCTCTTAGGGATAAGCACGGTTCTCCCCTCGACAAACCACGCCGGAATTTGCTGCTCTCCATTTAGCCAGGACGTGAATATTCTGGCCAAATGGCGGTGGACACTGGTGAATTTTTTCCACCAGAAGTTGCTGATCCCATCGGGACCAGGAGCAGCGAAGTTCTTCGATCTAATAAATGATCTCCGAACTTCATCCGGGGTTATCGGTGGGCACACCTCTTGTGGCTCTCGAAGCCTTTGACAAAAGGCCTCGAAGTGTGCCAGGGCTGGAGTGTCTCTATCCAGTGGAATCCTGCGGCCATAAAGATCTCTCCAGAAGGCTTCTACCTGATCTACAGTCGGCGGATTGTCCGCAACACGCTGAGGCTGTTCAAAAAGTCGAGAAGGCCTTACACGGAACAAATTATTTTGCTCCAACCTCCTCGACCGCCTCACTAGTGACTTTTTTGCAGCCACTAGCATCCGTATCCTGTCGAGAGAATGCTGCTTGATGGTGAGCAGCACCCCCCGATTCAGGGTATGATGGACCCGCCTAAGGGAGGTAGCTATGCGTCTCACCTTAGGTGTGAAAGCCCTATTGGCTTCCACGTAGTCCATCACACATTGGATACGGGACGCGTGTTGCCTCGCCGACCGGATCTTAGCTTCCATCTTGTGCACTCGCCGCCGTGCTCTCTCCTGTGGAGAAACGGCATTTTCACGCCTCTCTCCACACGAGTCAGCAGTTCAGCGGCGTCGTACACAGCGCAATTGACGCGCCAGATGTCAGCCTCTTCTGGAAGATCCTCACGGAGCGCAGTATCCACTCGGGCCAGATCTGCGGGCTTCGGGGGTTTTATAAAGGGCAACCCCGACGGGTGCTCAGGTCGTCCTGTTCTCGGGGAATGAAGCGCGGCGCCTCTTCGGGATCATTCCGTGGTTCTTCAACCACTTCATTCACCCTTAGATGAGGACGCCTCTCATAGCCTCTGCGACGAAGGTAGGATACATAATCCCGCAGATTTTGTGCGGTGAGGCGCGGCCTTCGGGGTGCATGTCGCACCACCGAGCATACATCCGCGCCATGTATCCTCTTCGCCCGGGCTCGCTGCTTTCATAACAGACCAGAAGATCGTCCCTTAGTTCATCGGTCCACTCAAAACTTCCATTTTCATGGCCTTGGTCGTCAACGGGCAATCCGTCCGGCTGGGCCCCACCACCTTGCCCATGACCCCATCCGACTGGGGTCGATTGTGGGGGCCTTCTCTCCTGGCATTGGGAACCGGAGGTTTCAGTGTGTCAGGTGGTTGGCCTGACACATCGACGGCCGGCACCAGAGGGAAAAGAAGCTCATCCCTCCCGGGTGCGCAGTGCTGCCGGTCCGATTTTACACCCTTTAGCTAGAGTAAGTGGTGTCGCTACTCACCAAAGGTCGTGGATGATGGTTGACCCCTCCTGCTTATTTATTATTATTATTATTATTATTATTATTATTATTATTATTATTATTATTATTATTATTATTATTATTATTATTATTATTATTATTATTATTATTATTATTATTATTATTATTATTATTATTATTATTATTATTATTATTATTATTATTATTATTATTATTATTATTATTATTATTATTATTATTATTATTATTATTATTATTATTATTATTATTATTATTATTATTATTATTATTATTATTATTATTATTATTATTATTATTATTATTATTATTATTATTATTATTATTATTATTATTATTATTATTATTATTATTATTATTATTATTATTATTATTATTATTATTATTATTATTATTATTATTATTATTATTATTATTATTATTATTATTATTATTATTATTATTATTATTATTATTATTATTATTATTATTATTATTATTATTATTATTATTATTATTATTATTATTATTATTATTATTATTATTATTATTATTATTATTATTATTATTATTATTATTATTATTATTATTATTATTATTATTATTATTATTATTATTATTATTATTATTATTATTATTATTATTATTATTATTATTATTATTATTATTATTATTATTATTATTATTATTATTATTATTATTATTATTATTATTATTATTATTATTATTATTATTATTATTATTATTATTATTATTATTATTATTATTATTATTATTATTATTATTATTATTATTATTATTATTATTATTATTATTATTATTATTATTATTATTATTATTATTATTATTATTATTATTATTATTATTATTATTATTATTATTATTATTATTATTATTATTATTATTATTATTATTATTATTATTATTATTATTATTATTATTATTATTATTATTATTATTATTATTATTATTATTATTATTATTATTATTATTATTATTATTATTATTATTATTATTATTATTATTATTATTATTATTATTATTATTATTATTATTATTATTATTATTATTATTATTATTATTATTATTATTATTATTATTATTATTATTATTATTATTATTATTATTATTATTATTATTATTATTATTATTATTATTATTATTATTATTATTATTATTATTATTATTATTATTATTATTATTATTATTATTATTATTATTATTATTATTATTATTATTATTATTATTATTATTATTATTATTATTATTATTATTATTATTATTATTATTATTATTATTATTATTATTATTATTATTATTATTATTATTATTATTATTATTATTATTATTATTATTATTATTATTATTATTATTATTATTATTATTATTATTATTATTATTATTATTATTATTATTATTATTATTATTATTATTATTATTATTATTATTATTATTATGTTTTAAATTGTGTCAAACCACTGGTTTGTAATTGCATTGTGTACCTAGTAACTGATAGTGTTTATAGGCCAGAATTTCTTGGTTTATATTGATATTCATAAAGCGATAGCAGTTATTCGCAGCAGTGTTTACTGTTTTATTCTATGCTGAACGGACAATTGTAAACTGGTCTGCGGTGCCCTGTTAATTTGTATTTGTTGGGTCGCTGTGAACATTGGTTATTTGTCTATAATCATGCAAGATCCTAATCAAAGCAAGATAGATATTTCTACCAACTGCACTAGATGCAAGAATCCGGCTCGTAGTGGTATTAAATGTATACGATGCGGTATAGTTTCACACAAAAGTTGCTTGAAGTTACTAAAAAATGTGAAATTTCTTGACGACGACACAGTTGTGTGCTGTTCCGATTCAGGGATGTACAAGCTAATCATTACCATAATCCTACTGCAGCCTCTGATGAAAACGATGGTCCAGTTGAGATTTGGTTCGATGTAATGAAACTAAAGTTATCATACTTGGAAGAGATAATCACTCAGAAAGATATGATTATTGCCAATCAAGGCATAGCCATTAAATCTCTTAATGAACAGATATTGTTGCTTAGGAGAATAGGATTATTTCGGGGGTTACTGAACAATCATGTAATCGACCGATTAACAAACCAAGTAATAAGAAGAAGGAAACAGCTAAGTTTACAACACCAATGGCTTCGGAGGTCTCTAATCGAGCAAGCAATATGAAGTCATCTACCAATCCTAATATAACAGTGACTTCGACTTTATCGAGCGCTGCAATTAATAGCTCTAACGGGGTTACAAAATCCACCCCAATACTGAAGAAACCAAAAGCAACCTCAGTTCCAGATTGCATGCCGGCTGCAGCTGTTGCCTCTGCTTCTACTTCGACTCCTACTGCTCCTATAAGTATCCAGGATGTGTCAAATGCAATCCATGAAGTGGAAACTCGCCGTATTTGTGCCAATATAATAAACATTGATAACGACAAAAAGATGGATCGGCCCCTCGCCCTAGGAATACTCGTAACGTACTTATCAGGAGTGCTGTTGAACCTGAATCTTGTCCATTTAAGGCAGCGTCGTTTTACAGAATTAATCATTTAAAAGATAAAAACTTTAATGTGAATGTTGATGAGCACGAACTAATAAATTATTTAAAGAATTTTGCACAAAACCTTGAAGTAAGAAAACTTGTCTCCAGAAATCCACTAAATATTCCTCTTTTAAAATTAGTATCCCTTATGATGATGTAGACAAGATTTTGCTTCCTGAAATTTGGCCTGAAAAAGTGGTTTTAAATCATTTTTTTCGTTACAAACGACTTAATGATAACTAATGGGCAGACCACTTCTGGTTTGCATGTACAATCTCCGGCATGTTCTGTGATCCACATCAATGTACAAAGTATTTCAAACAAAGTCGATCTATTAAATGATTATTTTGAGGATAATAAATTGATATTTTTGTGTGTCAGAGCACTGGCTTAACCTTGCCAATCTAAGGAAAGTAAAATTGACAAATTTTACTTTGGTTTCTACCTTCTGCAGGTCTAATATTGTTCATGGTGGAGTGGCTATATTTGCCTCTAATAATATAGTAGTGAAATCCATTGATATTGGTAAATTTAGTGTGGAGCAACATGCTGAATTCTGTGGTGCAGAGGTTAAAGCTGCAAATTGCGCTGTAATTTCTGTGTACAGATCATCAAGTCATGGTAATTTTGCACTATTTAAGGAAAAAATTATTAGTTTATTGGACTTTTGTCAGTTAAATATAAATATTTTGTACTTACTGGAGACTTCAACTTGGACATAATGGGTAACACGGAATATGCTCGAGATTTTCAAAACATCCTTAGTATGTATGGTTCTCAATGTTACATTACTTCACCCACTAGAGTAACTAATAGCACTAGTGCATGTCTCGATAATGTTATCTGCAATATGCGTCCTGAAGATATTGTAGCGGGAGTCTGTGATGCTGGTATTTCTGATCATTTGTCTGTCTATGTTTTAATGCAGAAAGTTCAGAAAAGGCTAGCTGTCTGGGCTCTGATTTCAGAAGAATATTTAGTAGAAATAATATTGACAAATTTGTAACCAATGTTGGTATCATTGATTGGTCCCGGGTGGCTTGTTCCAACTCAGATCAGTTGTCGAAGTCACTATTGGATCACTTGACTAAGCAGATTGATATATGTTTTCCCTATAAAAAAGTTAAAAATAGTAATATGGGTAGGAATTGGTATTCAGATAATCTTCGTGAAATGAGGTCGGAATTGCATAAAAGTAAATGTAGATTTGATATATCTAAGTCCCAAAATGATTGGTTATATTATACTACACTTCGTAAACGTTACAAGCGGTCACTCAAAGAAGCCAAATCTAATTATTATGCAAATTCCATTCTATCCTCTGACAACAGGAGTAAAACTATTTGGAGCATAGTTAATCGTGAAATCTCTCCTGCTTCTAATTCTGTTACTTCTGTACTATCCCCTTTGGATTTTAACATTTTTTTTACCTCTGTATCTGAAGCTATTGTTAACACAATTTGCACATCTAATGTATTTCCCAATCATTTCTTAACCAATGTGTCTAGCCCAACCAATTCTTTTATATGCCGCCTATTTTAGAATCTGACGTTAGGAAGCGATCTTAAAACTAAAAACTCTAGTTGTTTGGATTTTACGAACTCAATAGTCATGTTATTAAGGCTTCCGTTGATCATCTTGCTATGCCCCTTTCAGTTCTTTTTAACAAATGTCTTATAGAAGGTTATTGGCCCAAAGACTTGAAAATAAGTAAAATCATTCCTATATTTAAGAAAGGAGATGTAGATTTACCGGATAATTACAGACCGATTGCAATTGTACCGATCTTCTCAAAAATTTTGAAATTATAATCAAGGACAGACTTACTGTTTATTTGGATACCAGAAACATAATTTCTATGTCACAGTTTGGTTTTCGTAGAGGTGTCTCTACAGTCAAGGCATTATTAGAGTTATTGGACAATATAGTTGAGGGTTTAGAGGAAGGAGTACCTACTCACGCAGTACTCTGTGACTTGACAAAAGCGTTTGATTGCGTTAATACAGAGATTCTTCTTTTGAAATTAGAACATTATGGCATACGTGGGATTGTCAACAAATTATTTCGATCATACCTATTTAATCGGTCTCAGTTTGTTAGTTTCAATGGAAACGTGTCTGATTTGAAGGATATATCCTCTGGTGTCCCACAAGGATCTGTCTTGGGACCTTTACTGTTTCTGTTGTATATCAATGACCTTCCTTCATCATTAGGTAATATCAATTGCGTACTTTTTGCAGATGATACAACGCTGTTCACCAAAAGTGATCCGGCTTTGATTCAGGAAGGTCTTGATAGGGCTAAAATATGGTTTGATACAAATAAATTAAAACTTAATGAGTCGAAAACTAAAAATATAATGTTTAGTTCTGATCGCTGGGTGGATAAATCGGAGCCAGTGCGCTTGCTCGGCGTGTGTCTTGATACTGGTCTGAGTTGGAAGGCGCATATTAACACTCTCTCTGCAAAACTTTCTACACAGATTTTCGTTATGCGTCAGCTGAGAACATGCTTAGATAACAATGCCATGAGAATCATCTACTTTGCCTTGGTGCACAGCGTGCTGTCGTATGCCATTGTACTTTGGGGCAATGCATCGACAGCACTAAAAACATTTGCAGAAGGCAGCAGTCAGAATTATAGACTCTGCTCCATATGGAACGCATTGCAGACCACTTTTAAGAAGTACAAGATTTTACCCATGCCTTGTATATTTATATTGGAAAGCCTACTTATTATACATAAAAATGTGAATAACCTATCTTCACATGAGGATAGGCATAATTATAATACCAGGCGGCGGTGGAATCTTGTACCTACATTTTCTAGACTTAGGATGACTCAACTTAATAAAATTGATCTCAATCTATACAATAAATTTATAAATTATCACAGCCATGTTGATGTGAAAGTAATGACTTACAACTCCTTTTATAGGTTGGCTAAACATTTTTTATTAATCACTGTTTTTATAGTATAGATGAATATTTTCAAGTCACATAAGTATTATTTATATGTTTGCTGTTTGTCATGACTTCTGTTGTTTGTGTTCTATTATACAAATTTATTTATTATTTTATTTCTTGACTGCCAGTTTTAAACTGGTGACTATATATATTTTTGTTTTTTAATGAATTATTGTATTGACATAAATATTATTATTTATATGTTTGTCGTGTCATAAATTCTGTTGTTTGTTTTATTTTACAAATTTATTTATTATTTTACTTTTTGATTGCCATATTTAAACTGGTAACTATATTTTTCTTTTCCAATGAATTATTGTATTATGACATAAATGTACTGAAGTATGTATTGTCAATAAAGGCTATAAAGGCTATTATTATTATTATTATTATTATTATTATTATTATTATTATTATTATTATTATTATTATGGAATCGGCCTTTCACTGCATTGTTTTTCTTTCAGCAACCATCGCCAACATAATTATTGTTTAAATACAAAAATCTAGATATATTTTTAACCAGTTGAATTGCTTATTCTATTTTGAGTTTAATGGTACACATATATTTACTCTGTGTTTAGTGACATTGTAACGAAAATTCAAAATAAGTATAATAAAAAATGAATCTAATTTTATAGGATTCACAGTCTCTTTTTGCTTTAATGTAATTGAAGTTACAATCCGCTACACTCACTACACTGATGCTGATGGTACCGGAACTGAGAAAAACAAGAACTGTGTTGCACTAGAAGCTAAGTTTTATAATTAATAAGTCTACGTGATCCCATCGCTTTTTGATAAAATAAAAAATATATGTTTTGAATTTTGCCTAATTTGTGCTACATTGTGCTGTAAAAAGTTAAAGAAAAATAGTAGTCGCTAAAATCGAATTTTCTTTAATGTGCTAGTTATTCCGATGATTTAAAGCAATTTGATAACTAACTACGTCTATGTTTTTTTACATTTTCTGGAAAACGAAGGCACATACACATTTGGAAAGTGAGGATCTTGATGGTGAATTGTGTTTTGCCGCTTGCGTGTATTTGTGTCATGCTACACGCATACTTCCACCACAGCGTGCTTTCACTGTTCGCATAAGGCAGTGTTGCCAGGTGGGAAAAATTCAGTGCATGAGAATAATTTAAAAATAGCATGAGGTTTGGAGAAAAAAGCATGAGATGGCTTAATTTATCAAAAAACACCTCTTGACACAGCTTAATTTTTAATTACTTTTGTAATGCCATTTTTATTTCATTAAAAAGCATTATGTTATGCTATTTTATCATAATAAGTAGGTACTTACAGGTACTTACTTAAAAGTTATTAACCACGTAACCTTTCTAATTCATTTTATTGTTAGGCCGGGCGAACGTTGAGGCGCAGTTGACGTGACGCAGGGTGACTCACGGGTCGTAAAAATCTGTTGTTTCCAGAAAATTTAGGTACCCTTACGGAATAGAGTTAAGAATCACTGCAATACAGCGTGAATGCAGCACACACACCGCATATCCGTCGACTGTCATACCCGTTTATGTATTCATTGCTAATTATTACGAGAGCAGTCTACAATAAAGGACATTTCAAGTACCCAAATATTGTAGATACCTACCTCTATCTATTCAATTTTGCCCTCGATTTTGCCTTTATTTCTCGTTAGGTCTTTGTTTTGGTAGATTTCAAAGAGTAATTTTAATAATTTTATTATTCCTTTTTGTGTCTATTAAAAAGCATGAGATTTTGTAATCAAAATATGAGAGCATGAGATTTTCTCGGAATGCATGAGATATCATGCAAAAGCATGAGACCTGGCAACACTGGCATCAGGTGACCGGATTGAGGTCTGTAATCTGTGAGGATACCGTTTGTGGTGTGCGGCTCTCGTTAGCTCTCGCCTACCATCGGCCATTATCGGAGAATGGAGACGCACTAAATGGGCATTCAAAATTTAAAGATCTTATTCACGCCGTGTTTTATTCGTTACTTTTTCCAAATAAATTAATACACGTCAGCATTTTAAATGAAATAAAAGGATTTTGAGAAGAATAGGGCAGATATACAAATAAAATTTAGTTTTCTATTATACTACCGCGCCGCTTATACTTCGTACCTTCCCTGGGATGAAGCGGCAATTTCTACTTTCTCTGTAAAGATCCGCAATTTCCGATTCTGTATATTTTTTTAAACGGCGCCATGTTTGGAATAACTAACGCATTAAAGCAAATACGATTTTCGCGAAATGGGGAAAAGAGGTTTTTTCCGTATTCTAAAAAAATTATTAAATACTAATGAAATTATTTTTCTTTAATTTTTTTTCAGCATGATGTAGTACAAGTATGGCACAATTCAGCACAACCGTTATTTTTTATTTTATAAAAAAACAAGGAGCTTAGTTTACGTACTTAATGATCTACTAATGGGTATCTTCAGACATTATAACGTAAAATATATAAATTATACTTATATATACAGGGTGTCTGGAATATAAGTGTCGTAATTTTAAGGATTTATTTGACCAAAAGCAACAAAAAACTCTACATTTCTAAAACGAATAGCTTTTCTACAACCACATTCCAATCATAAAAATACAACAGAAAATGGATAAAACTGTACGTACTGTAACGCATGACAACGTTGCAATGCAAACTGCCAGCTGCTGCTGTTAACGTAAAAGTAGTATGAGTCATAGTAGTATTGTGGTGAGTGCGTTTCACTTTTATCTAGTGCCTGTTTGGTATTTGTGAGTACACGTAAACAAAAATAGTAACCATGACCAGCTGCATGACATGTTAATTTATAGCGAATCTGGGCAAAACTCTCTGGTTACAAAAAGTTTGTACGGTATACGCTTTTCATAAGCAACATAAGTTATTTTAAACACACAACTATTTCACATTTTATTCTGTGTTGTGAAAAGAGCATTCATAGTAAGTATTTATGTTTGGGTGTACCTTGTAATTATTATGTACAAATACCTCACAATCCTGATATGGTATGTAAGCGACGTTGTCACATATTCAAAATCTGTTTGGTGTCATAATTCGGTTACCGTTGGTCAGAGAAAAAAAAATAGTTTAATTAAAATATGTTTTTCTTTGGTGCAATTTATCATACAGCAGAATAAAGGCTCATATTCCGGACACCGTCTATTTGTATAATATGTATCGAAGATTTCATCTGTTTCATAATGGCAATTAATTTCACTTTCTTATCAGTAGGTAATACAAAAAACCGAAAATTAAATGAAGTTATTTTATACCCATATAACAATTTAAAAAACCACTTAACTATACATATAGAAAAAAAAACTTAAAATTATGTTAAATAATAACTAACGGTTGCTTCTTTGTTGTAAATTTGATGTTAAATATCAATTTATATTCTACTCATACTACTATGTAAAATTAATGAGATTTTGTAACAAACGACGTATTTTAATATCTACCACAAATATGGGAAAATATTGTTCTGTATCTATTATCACTACGAAATTGATATTGCCTCATTAACATTCATTATTCCAAATGTTTTTTAAGTGTAAATATTCAGCAGCTTAATCTGTGTACAATATTAAACAAAGTGTCTCGACTAACAACCGCCTCATTATCATTTAGCTCTATACACTTAACCTAGCTGAATTTTGGATGGTACATTGTTGTTTCGTCTTGGACACTCGTGGAATTAAATTTTGAAAAACTTTTGCTTTTGCAGTAGGTGATACAAAGGGGCTATGTTTTCTATGAAATGTCTATATCTCGGAAGTTGTTACAATCATGAAAATTGATATCTTCTATACTTTTGTATTGAAAGCAAAGAGGATCGTCTCACTATGTTTTCAGAAACCAATTTAATGGGGTTTATAGTAAGGATCACAATTTTTTATGTAGTTTGCCCATATCCGTTATTCGCATAAAAAGAAATCAAATAAAATAGGACGGATAATATTCGACACAGTAGGTGGGAGTGCATACGGTCACAAGATACATACATGCAAACTCCTCTCCTATTACCACCACCATCCAAAGATATTCTAATAAGTCGGTTCACAGATTTTGCTTCTTCCTAATGCAATTCCTCTTGGCCACCAACCTAACATCAATCGCCGGCTTGCCGGCCATACTTTAAATGGTAAGTATTATTTAGATCGTGAAAGATGTGACATGTCCTTGTCTATCGTACAAATGTCTATTGACTTACTTTGTTCATATCCCAGGCTGCCTGGTATACTACACAGATGATAGAAGTATTCAAGGGTGCAAGAACATACCTGAAAAATTGAAATATTCAGCAGACTTGTCTGCTAGGTACATATGTCACAGTCTTCCAGGTAGAAGATCTTTGTTATTCTGATGGTGGAGGATAAAATCTTAATCTGATAGCCAGGCTTTACTCAGGGCTGTTAGATCTTTGAGGGCGAGATCCACTCTAGTTCAGAAGTGTGGAGCCCTGGACTTTGACGAGGCAGAGAGAGGTAGTTGGTCTGAGCTCCTGGCTCACCAACTAGCTCGTCTCTAATATGGACCACCTAGCTAGGAACCCCAACCCATTATTGGAAGTGCACGAAGTGGTATTAATAGCGCTCTTAATATATAAGTCTCACAAATATTAGTGGAGCCGAAGTGGAGAAGCAATGGAAGAAGCAGGATATAGGCAAGTTCATGACTTTTTAAATGCACCCAATAAATCTCGGATGGTGTGGCTGCTGAACCTTAATCGAAGATTTTGAACCCAATGGTGGGAGTCCTGAAAGGTCATATCAAACTCAAAAGCCATTTAAGTTTGATAGGGATAGAGGAAGATCATTTAAGTCTGTAGTGTGTAGAAGAGGAGGATATTTCCACGCATTTTTAAGGCACTGCACATCTTTTGAAGGGCTAAGACATAAGATCTTTCGTGCTAAGGAGCTGCAAATGGAAGAGATGAAGAGTATCATGGACTAATCTTGGCTTTTATTAGGGTGAGAAGCACCGAAGGCAGGTAACGGAGAGGTGATGCGATGGTGGGATAGGCAGAAAGGATCCACTAGTGGTCTAATTGCCAGGCTGCTATCGCTCTATTACTACTACTTGCTTATCGCAAAAGCAATGGGAAGACATAAACCTTCCTACAATGCATAATGGATACTGATTGCATTATTTACATTCGATTGTAAATTAGGAGAAGACTTTGACACACTTTCTTCATTGTTATATTTTTTAATTGTGGATATGTTTATATAATTATGTTACCGCTGAAGATATTGACTACGAAAAGCGGCAAGACGTCTCGGAAGACCAATATCCGAAAAGCGATATCAACCGTAGCAGCAATAATACCAACAGCAGAAATCAAAATTAACACATAATGGCGGAGATAGAGATATGAATATTTATTCTATTTTGGCAGCAAGTACGTAGGTCTTAAAATAATAACCTGGAATATTCAAGTGATGCCTAGGTATATATCTACCCATTTCTAAAATTGACTTGTCATGTTTCTTTCAAACACTTTAAAGATCAACGCAAGATCAGCAACAGTTAGTCTGCAACTATAGTTTGCTCATTTATATAATTAGTTACATATATTGATATCAATGTTTTATAGATATATAATTTAGTTAGTTGGAAAGAAATGTGAATAGTTAGCATATTACAAAAAAATATGATAATGAATTTGGACAATACCAGATAGTCAAATTAGTAGATAACAATGATTATAATTTTAAAGCTGCGGTAATAAAAGTTATGATTATTTTACGGCACAAATTTTATAATGGATAATATTTTAGTGGCATTATCAGATATCTAAGCAAAGGGGCGAGAGTGATCTTTTATAATCCTATAACGTAAAACGCCATTTGTTAAATTGCGATAATGAACCATTCAAATTTGATAACGCCATCGAGATATCATATTTACGGATTATATAAAGTAGTAATGCCTAACTTTACCCTTGTTGCACTGGTGCCCCAGGGCTTAACTTAATTGGAACTGAAATTTATTCAGCCTTATAGCAGCGCCGAAAATGCCTTTAGAATGTGCATTTATTATTAGGTATAAAGCTAATAGTATCGAGGATGTGGATAAGGTCACATTCTAAACCTGTCTCAAAGACATGCTCTGCTGGAAGTTCTAAGAGCCCCGACAATTGAAGCACGTGAAGTGCATTCTCAATAGACGCCATTAAAAATAACACCATCTAAGTCGGCTAGTTTTATTTATATACCTTGTTTTCCTTATTTTAATTCACTTTAGGTACTGTAACATTATAGTTTCGAAAAAAATGCCATGTCTTCCCGTTCAGAATATTAAAGTTATTGTTATGGAATAGTAGCTTGTGATTTTCTAGTTAAAACAAATTTTGAAGAAAAATATGAGCTAATTACATTCGAAATAGGTATATGCATTGCTGTATTATTTCGTCATTTCGTCAAATTAACATTTACGTAATATATTGTACATATCAGTATTTTAAAAATTAATAAGATTTTGTATTGAAAGAATTGATTTTAAAAACTATAGCTATAGCTACTGAAGCTGTTTAACTCAATTCATGAAAAAGTCTTTACTATTGAAAAAAATTAAATGAAAAAAAAAACGTACATAAATATCCATACTTGTTTATTTCTATTGATATATTTTTACCTTCAATTTAAACAGTATTATTAAAGGATAGAACTCACTATGAGGTCGTGGTCTAGACACATCACGGACCGCTCTATACCGAGTTGATCACGGACTCTTAGAAAATCAGTCGCATATGTCATTCTATATGCGCTTCCGACTTGTTCTACTGTACTATTTAAATGTCAACATATGATCTGTGCGAAGCAACTGGTTGAAATTTCCCATAAAGTTTTCGATGAAACCGCGATGCGAGGAAGTCCGGCGCTTGACCTACTAATACAAACCTGTACATTTAAAGTCATTGGAAGATTCTTCGCTAGACGAGAATGAGACTAGCATGGTCCGCGGTGCGCCTAGAGTGTGACCGCATAGTGCGTTCCCTTAATAAAACACCTGCAACACCTAATAGATAGCTTTTTCAGTAATGTTTCTCAATTTGGGCACTATTTGCTACATTATGATTGGCACTGCTAATAATATCATAAAGACGCAATTAGTTCTAGTTTATCTACTGTAAAAATATTGATATATATTAAATTTTAAAAACCATTTCATAAACATTTTTAAAATGAATTCATACGTACAAACTTTTGCAATAATAATAATAATAATGCTTTATTGCCCAACAGATTCCCATTTACAGGGCAATTTACAAAATAATACAACTTAAGAAATATAAACCAAGAAAAATAGAAAATAGATAAAAAAAATACAAAATATATAATCAGATACATATATCTCAATATACATATACAAGTGTGTTAATATTACAATCACATAACTTTAATCCAAAAGTGGAACATTCAAATAAAAATAATCATTGCCTTGCAGCGTTCAATAAGGTATGTAAAGAACAAAAAAATATATCACACGAGTTACACAATCGGTTAAAATTGTCACACATGATATAAACCGGTGATTTACATAAAATATTAGTATTTGGCGTTGCAAGTCTAAAAGTGTTTGTACTTCTTGAATTTATCCTAGGCATTAAAAAGTTTATAGCAGCAAGCAAATCAGCACAGTCAATGGTGCTGTGCAATAACTTATATAAAAATGTGAGTGACATACAAATTCTACGAGAATACAGAGTTTCAACATCAAATCTACTGACTAAAATGTCGTAATTAAGTCAAATTTCATTATAAATCCCATCAACTTTGTAGGCTAAATATTTTAAGAGCTTTTTTGAACTCTTTCAATTTGCCACTTTTGAATATTGTAATAAGGATACCATACCAGAGCACCATATTCAAGCCTAGAGCGAACATAAGCAAAATATAGTGTTTTAATAGCTTCAATATTTGAGAATTGCTTACAATTGCGAACTATAAAACCATAAAATTTCAATGCCTCTTTCGTCTTTTCAATAATATGATCATTAAATGTTAATTTAGCATCAAACAATACTTCAAGATCTAAATAAGAATTAAAACGGGATAAATTAGTATTGTCAATGCTGTATACAAATTCATAAAGCGATTGTTTTCTTGAGAAACTAAGGATTTTACATTTAGAAGGATTAAGATACAATGTGTTTTTTAAGCACCAAGAATTTATATGATCAAGGTCAATTTGTAACTTCAAGCAATCCTCTAAACTATTTATAACAGAATACAATTTCAAATCATCAACATAAAAGAGTCTGCAAGAACTAATTGCATCATTTAAATCATTAATATATAAAAGAAAAAAAGGGGTCCAAGTATGGAACCTTGAGGAACCCCTGAGGTAGCAATATAATGAGCAATAACAATGACACCAACAAATATGCATTTTGCGAAATTTTTTGACCTGCAGGCTTATTCGTAATGAATTCTACTAACAACTTTCAGCATTAGTTCTTAGTTAGGTATTCTAATTACCAATAGAGGATGAAGGTCTAAGAATGTTTTGTGAAGGTCATAAAAAAAACACAAAAAATTTGACAATTTATATTCATAACTAGTAATTCGTAGTCGTAATCTGTGATTCCTACATTTTAAATTTAAAACAAGTAAAGTGATAACATTTTTCAAAAACACTGTGACCTTATCATAGTCTAATTATTGGTTATACAAGCTTCATATAAACTCAATGGTCTAATAATTATGATCTGTAAGATACATTTGACAATCTAGAAAGTGGAGATTATTTCTCATAAATTTGGTAATCAAAACTGATGAAAAAGTCAATAAAAGATGTGAGTTTCAATGGTTTTACTTATAGGTATAGATTTTTATTTATCCTAAAATATTTTCAGAAACAAGAAGCTAAGGGTCTCTTGTTTAGAAAAAATTTACCTTTGTTGAAGTTTCTGAAAACATTGTGGTAGTTGGTGCATTTTGTGGTTTCAGTGTTAGTTTTGTAGACAAGCCATTTTTGTGCCAATATTGTAATGGATAATTTATTTATTATTAAGTGTATATTTTTACAATTGTATTAATGTTAAAAGCCAATATACGAAGGTAACAAATAAAACAAAGACTTTCAGTGGATGTAAGGTCGCTTTAATTTCCAATTTGACGTTAAACATTGCTATTACATAAGGAATAAATAGAATATTAGAAAACATCGTTTAGTAAAGGAGAGAGGTGAGGTTAAGTTGTTTTAATATATAACCTTATTCAACTGTCGCTAGCTCATCTAGCAAATGAAAATTTGGCTACAAAAAACTGCTTTGCAGTACCTAAGCACTGATTAGTAGATCGTGCGGTTTTTTGTTATAATAAATATTTTGATTTACAAGCAATCAACAATCGTTGCAAAAAATTATTCATTTTTCAAACTCTGAACATATGAATATCTCATTAACATTAGGTGAGTGAGTTTGAATCTTGTAAGTCATTGAATAACTTTATTATTCCAGGTAGGATTTTTTGCTTACCAAATTTAGCTAAATTAATTTATATTTTCACTATTAATTGAATCAATATATCTTTTCTTTAGAATACCTATATACTCTAATCTTAAGCTAAAAGTCGCCCAGTTTACATAGCCCCACATAAATTTGTCATTATTGTCAATATCAACACTGTCAACTACTAACCTTTAAAATGTCAGTTACACTAATCGAAAATTAACGGTGCCACTACGTAGATTTATTGTATATTTATTCTTACTCGTTCTTAATCCAAAAGGAAATAAAATAGTTCTTTTTATGACCCAGCAATGGATTGTATTGCTTTCTGTGCATTTTCAAACTTACCGCCAAAATGATCTAGTTATATTTTCTTTCTAGTTACTTTTCCCTGTGTATCGATGACTTGTTCTTTAACTCCTCTTAGATTAAAATTAATGTATATTTGGTGTCAAGGGACATATGACAGCATTGATATGAACTGTATTGGATGTGCTTTGACAAAAAAGCAAAAGAAAAACCATTTTTGTATATTTGGAATGGTACACATTTTGTTATTTGTTTTGGTAGATGCATTTTCCTAGAGTGAAATTTATGCCGCCAAACTATTGGTTATATTGAAATCAAATTTTAAATTCTCACGCACACACATACATTACAAATTTCTTTAAAAATGTCAGTTTTTCTTAGATAGATCCTGCATATTTTAACAGGGTGTACATACTGTACATAAAGTAAATTTATCATCACAACTTCATATTTTTGTATTAAAAAAAAGACACAATGCTTAGGTTTCTTCATTTGGTCGCAAAAAATTCTTATTAAATCGTCCTCTTCATATGTTAAATGGTGCATAAATATATACATGTGTACTCTGCTGATATATGAAAGTGTAGATTTGATCCTACACATAAAACATCCTTTTTATTCAACTCCTTTCATATTTCCCCTTTGTATTATCTTCCAGACCGTTTCCACCTGCAATGATCGGCGTTATGGACATTTTGCGACATTTTATCATGGCAATTCAAAGCTCATCGTCCGTGTATAGATAGATACTGAAGCGTCATTGTGATCTTCCGGTGTGGTATTTCGATTATTTTTACCGTATATCGCCACCTTTTATCTCTGGTGTGAAATTTATTTTTTAAATAAAATATTTTAGGCTTATGATACCTAAATATATTGGGATAAAAAATTATAATATACTAGGGTATATAATATAATATAATATAATAATATATTATAATAATATAAAATAAATAATATATGTAGATATAAAATTGTGTAATTTCATTAATTAGCGTTAATGTGATTACATTTTCTAACCGTCGGATTTTTCTGGATTCTGGTTCTATTTTTGTTAGAGAGCAACTACCAATTGTTTGATATAAAAAATCAGCAGTAAATCTAGGCAGAACAGACATAAATATATTTTAGGCAATGCATTGTTTACACTTTCTTAAATCTCTTTGAGAATATGGAATAAAGGAATAAATATGCCACGGAAAAAACATTGTCATGAAGATTCACACAACTGTAGCACATGTTGCTCTCAATACAAGTTGCGTCTATTACTAGAATGTACCTAAACTATAAATCGTAGTTACTACATAGTGCATTCTAGTAGTATCCTAGCAAGGTCTGACACAATTTATATTCGGAGTTGGATGAACTACAGTTAGGTATATGAATATCCTATCGTGCGGGGAAGTGGACTTTTCCCTACTAGTGCGGTAAAGTGCACTTTTCCGCATGATTTGTGTTATATTATGCAGTAGGCCTGTGGTTATGACATTGCTTATATCCAACGTAATTCAGCGGATGCAGGCAGCATTAAGCAAAAAAGTTTGCGCTAGGTTTTTCTTAAGGTGCTTGTGGGTATGACTCGAGTAAAATTTCTGCGACGCTGAATTACGCTGAACACAAGTAATCATCGATAAAAATTCTTGTCGTTTCCATATCAAGATGCAGTTTTGACTGTTAATATTTTTTTACATAAGCTTTCAAATTTTCAATCAGTTCGGTTTGAAGATTGAGTTTGATTTGAAAAGGACATTGATATTGGAAAATACTTCAAGCTAACGATTCATTTTAAGAAATTAAATATTGGTTACAAGCCAAAATAATCTAAGGTATTAGAAAGAAAGGAAATAGAAAATTTTCTCTTATATTCTCCAGTCAACGTACATCTTATGACCAAAGCAGCCACGATATTTGGAATTCCCGGTGAGGGATGTGCTTATTGATACCATACCAAACACAAAAACCGATGTTTTAAGAAAAGTAAATTTACTAAACATTATGTAGGTATCAACAGCTTCAGGGAAATGCGATCTAACATCGCTGGTTACTTAGGCCTCTCAAACCCCGAAGCCTATACAGGACATTGCTTTCGGCGCTCTTCTGTCACATTATTATCCAACTCCTGGTTCCAATATTACAAACATAAAGCAGCATGGTGGGTGGAAGTCGACAACTGTAGCTAAGTCATACATTGAGGACTGTTTGAATCACAAAATGGCACAGCATTCAACTTCAAGAGAACCGTACTGGAGTACGTAGTAGATCAATAGTAACCGTATACTCTGTGACTGAAGAACAGCATCTAGCAGCTATTTCCTTATCACAGAAGTTACAAGTTGATTCTGCAGCATATACTTTGTCAACAGTAAATTCCACGACTGAAGAACATCCTCAAGTCGCTATTGCCTCAGCACTGAATTTACATTCTGTAAATTTAGTGTTGATGTTATAAATTGGTTAAATTAAAATAAAATGTTTCGCCTGATTAGAATTATTATAATCGTAGGAAAAATATTGTACCTAACAAGTGCGGGAAATGTCTTTTCTACACTCGATTGCTTACTGCAATCAGTGTGCTGAAAAAGTATCACTTCCCGCACTTGTTAGGTAAATAACTATTTCATGATGTTTTTACGTGACTTTAATAAGCGTAAGTTGCTTAAGTGTTATTTGGAAATGTTTATTAATGAGTTTTCTGTAAAAAATTTGTTCATTTTGCTAGACTGAAAATTTAAAAATATACATAATTGTAAAAATTATTGTTAAATAAACTCCTAAAAGTAATAAAAATCAGTCAACAGTTTTTTTAGAACAAACTTGTATTTACCTAATTTAATATCTCACAATTAGAAATGGGAAATAAAAATATTTGCATAAATCGGATCATATGAAAAGATACTATAATATTATAAGGTGTTATTAGGAGAATCTATTTAAAATCAAATTTTATACTTTTATACACGCGTAGTAATTTTATAATAAATTCGAAAAAGTATTCATTTTATGTTACATTTAAATAGTGAATATTAAACTACAAAAAAAATATGAAAAGCTATAGATTATGAAGTAGCAATGACTGGTAGGTAATAATACTAGCGATTATTTAAATATAAAAGTTACCATCAAAGTGTCAACAATCTATTTTAATTTATAATACAGGAGTTGTAATAAAAACATATCTTTAATATTTTTCAAATAAATTACTGTTTTTTATGGAAATATGCCGATATCCTGCTGGTGTTCAAAATATTTAGATTGTTTTATTTATTTAAATTAATATACAATGTGTTCTTAAGGACTGGTTTAATTATTGCTCGATTTCGAAGATGGTTTTGTATTTATTAGATAAATCGTAAAAAGCGCGTCGGAAACATATGCTTACTGTTAAAATTTTGTACTTAAAAAATTATAGAAATATCAAGGCGGACCGAAACACAAAATGTATACCCGTCTGTAATTGGATATACTAAGATATACAGGGTATACATAGGTATACTAAAGAGAAATTCTTCCGTAGCTATAGTATATAAATGTCCTATTGCTTCTATAGGCGTTGCCTAGTTTTTCAAAAATATAATGTAATGTTTTGCTGAAATAAAAGCATACCTTGACAAACAAATGATGAGTCTAAGTTTTATCGTTTCGGTGTTAATAAATATCCCTCGTGAATATCAAATATCTCTGAAACAAAACATGTCTAAGTTGAGATTTAAGCAAGTTAAACCTACCTTATTATATTTCAACTATATAGAGATATAGTAACGTAATTATGGACCTCTGAGTTACAG
The DNA here is from genome assembly GCA_025584915.1 of Monochamus saltuarius. Classification (NCBI taxonomy): domain Eukaryota; kingdom Metazoa; phylum Arthropoda; class Insecta; order Coleoptera; family Cerambycidae; genus Monochamus; species Monochamus saltuarius. The sequence continues at coordinate 24,573,229 of CM046726.1, read as the reverse complement.
TATGAAATGACGAGTGAACATTTTACATGTAAGTACTTGAGTGAATTCACTGGTTAAATATATATTGAGTGGTATGACGACTCATTAATTTATAACAATTTGTTATAAAACCAGTCAAATACCTATATAGGGACTCCAAAAAACTTTTATTGGTACACTTGAATCTATATTTTGCCACTTTGTCCTTCCACCCAATCCATGATATGAGTTTTCTGCTTTTTCCAATAGTGGTCGTCTTCTCTTGAGACAAATCTAAAATTGCATGATGCTCAAAATAAAAAACGTGGTGGTGCTGAATTATGACAACGTTGTAAAGACAACTAGCACAATTCAGCACAACCTTGTTTTTTAATTTTCGGTCAAAATGGGAGGCTCAGTAAGGTTATGTTGAAATTTTCGGTTTTTCCAGATTTTAAGGAGAACGGAGACAGATTTCAAAATTCTTTAACCGACAAAATGTTCAGGACAACCAGCATAATTCATCACAATCCCGTTTTTTATTTTATAAAAAATGGGGGGCTAAGTTCACGCGTAAATTTCTGTTTTTCAGATTTCCCGGAGAACGGAGGCAGATATAAAATTTCTTTAAACACCACATCATTCGATACAATTAGCACAATCGCGATTTGCAATTTCCGGGCAAAATGGGTGCCACTAAGGTCATGTTACAATTCGGATTTTCCGGAGAACGTAGATAGATATCAAATTTCTTTAAACGGCAGGACAACTGGTACAATTCAGCATAACCCGGTTTTTCAATTTGCTAATGGGGTCTAAATTTCGTTTACGCTTACATTTTGATTTCTCCGGAAAACAGAGGAAGATATTAAATTTCTTTAAACGGCACAATATTCAGAACAACTAGTATAATTCAGCACAATCCGGGTTTTTAGTTTTTGGAAAAAATGAGCCAAGTTCACACCTAAATTTCCAACTTTTCTGAATATTTCGGAGAACGAAGGCAGATATCAAATTTCTTCCTCTAAACAGCACATCGATTGGAAGAACTAGCATAATTTAACAGGTTCAAGAAAAATTCTATATTCGCTAAATGGGAATCATAGTAAAGTCACGCCAAAATTTGTTTGCATTTTCCATAGAACGGAGGCAGATTTCAATTTCAATGGTTTTTCCATATTTTTCTGGGAACGGAGACAAATATTAAATGTCTAAACTGCAAACTGTTCAAAACAACTACCGTAATATAGCACATTAAACACGATTTTTTAATTTTCTAGGAAAGTTACTGTTATTTTTCGGTACAATTCAGCACATTTATTTTTTATTTTAACAAAAAATGGACACGGAACTTTTCTCTATAAATTACTTTCTTTATACCTACTCTAATTGTCAGAATTTGTTTTTTTTTTCCTTCTATATTTGCTTCGTCATATTTGTTTCAGTTCATGTATTGTTATTAATTCTATTTTGTTGAATTGTTATTTGGACACTTATTTCTCCAGAAAGTACATACTTATTTTACTTTGATAATGGTAGAGCACAAAACAACATTCATTTCTTTACAATATATCAATATTCCATGGCAACCTCGATATTCAATTGTAAATTTTGAAACTTTAAACGCCCAAATCTCGTAAAATATTAAGATAATGTTACCTGAGATTTGCTGTACGCAAAATTTGAAGGAGATATAGAATTCACAATATAAAATTTTGGTTGCCATTTAAAAAAGTTGATGGCGTCAACGTGAGCGGAACGGAGTGGGTAGTAAAAAAAATTAAATTATAGTTGATTTACAAAATTGTAGAGAGTGACTCATGTTATAAATCTGCTCACAATTTATAGCAGTCAACACAACGAAATATACATGCAGTCCGTATATTTTTCCTACAAAATCGTGTGCCGCATATCTCTGAGAGCATACCCGGTTACACCGCTTCTGCTACGCATGCGCTGCTGCTTTTGATTATCTGCCACGAATTGTCGGATCCAATTGTTTCATTTGTGCAAATAAAAAAGTGGCAAATAAGTAGGTGTAACTGTGAAACGGAAAGTGATGGAAACTCATGGAAGGAATATTGTATTTTTAAAATGAGTTTTCGACAAAAAAAATTCTATTGCTATATCTTACAAGATGACTTAGTCCGTATAAATGAAATCGAAAAGAGTATACTGATGGAAATATCACAATAGTGATATGGCGAAGAAACTCTTTAAAATAAATATTAAAGAATAAGAATCTGGATCGAAAAATATATTAAATTTTAACGAAACATGGGCGTATGAAGGTCATACAGAAAGCGGTACGATATGATATAATAAGTGCTAATGTGTGACCGTTATAGTGCTAGTAACCAATACTAAATAGTGTGTATGTATTCTAATGCCTTTTGTCCTTTTGAATGCGGAATTGGCAAATACTTGCACGATTTATTTAATGGTGGAAAAATTTCTATGGTAGATTATCAGAGGCTCAAAACAAATTTATTAACACCACATAATAATGAAAGGGGCAATAATATCCAAAAGGACGGCATTCTAATTTGTAGAGAGGATGACACAGGTGGCACATTTAAAGTAAATTGTTAATGTGCTAGCTTCAGCAGACGTCAACTTATTATTATTTTTTTTTTGTATAATTGTATGTGCTTTAACTCTTTCAAGTGGCACGTTTAGCTAATCATCCGTACTCATCTGTGTGTTATAAATTAGATAAGAACTTTAAATTTTAAAATATTCTTATTATTTTTATTATCTAACGCCTCGAAACTGGTAAAATCTGTTATATAACTGTTTCTACTCTAAAAACAATGGATGTTAAATAATGCAATTATTTTTGTCAATTTTGTATATTTTTTATATCTGATTGCTTTCAAATTTAGTACGCCTATGAAATGTTGCTCCCCGCACTCTTCGCCCGCCGCGCTAGTCCACAAGCTAGCGATTAGTCACTCTACAATTTCGGCCGCTGCCTATAGCGGACATGATGAATTTTTGAAAAACAAAATCGACCTGTCCAAGCGTTTTGCCTTTAGGTAAACAGGACGTTGTATACTCGAATCAAGAATTCAGACGTCTTACGTCACGGCTGACGTTACACATTTATTTTTATTGTCAACGTAATTTTCGATATTTGTTCGCGTTAAAAACAATGTTTTATTGCAATTTAGTGCAATATATGATGCAAACTTTTAGTGTAGTATATAGTTTTATTACTATCAGTTGCAGTTTCTTAAATATTTCGATGAAAATATAATAAATTGTTCATTTGTTCGTATGACGTAAGTCGTCTGAATTCTTGTCGCGAGTATATATTTAGAGCGATCCACAACCGACGTTTGCACTGTATATATTCAGACACTTTTTTCAGCGTTTTCGTTACCACTGCATCTACACATACCAGAAGACATTTTAAAATACCTACAGTTGAAATAATATTAAACATTTTATTTCTTTGGTATTTTCATATTTATTCAAAGAGATAAACAAAAAAAATCAGTTATAAATTGTAAACGCAAGTTTATAATTATATTCAACCTTTCAAATGATTGGGTAACCACTATCTGCAACTCTGATATATTTTAACTTAGGTATTTACTTTAGCGTTCCCATTTAAACTATTTCTTAATAAATTTGCGTATTGATAAGGAATATCGGTTTCAATTTACTTTTAAAGCGATTTCCTTATTTTAGTTATGCGAGAAACTAGTTATTTATGCAGTGAGTTTTAAATTAGCATTTTAAAACATGCACCAGATGCCCGTAAATTTAACGCTGCAATTTCGCTGCGGTTTCCACATTTTCAAATTTACTGCATTGTATCCTCCTTATATAATTAACGAAAATTTGATTTAATTTAAACACGGTGTGTATCATAAATTATATATAGAAGAGAAAGCAACAAAAAAATTGGTTAAGTAAAACTTACAAAGAAATATAGACATCGTATTTACACTTTTTCTGTTCACTTAACTGATGGTTAAACAAGATTTAAGATATAGAGTGCGTATGTCACCTAAAACCTACTGGAAACCTATACAAGATTTGCTGCAAGTTATGTTTGTAATTCACTGAACAGATTTTGTTGTGTAGCTTTTCATTGCTGAACTAGAACACAGAAACAAAAATGTACGAAATGTGAATACAAAAGAAATAACTTCAAAAGATTATATAAAAGTAACAACAGGTTAATTAATTAGGTTGATATCTATCTAACTTTTCTAACAAAAAATATAAAACGTACGAATGTTATATTTTATTTCTTTATAGATAAAGGCAGTTGCATCTGAGGTATTTGAGTCTCCATACAAACTGTTTAAATATCCTTACTCTTTATAATAATATTTCTACCCCTCATTCTAATCGAAGATTTGTGCGAGAGAGGGGGCGGCATATTATTATTAATCATTTGCGCCCAGGAACGACTTTGGTGCAGAAATGATGGAAACCTGGAAAACCTCATTAATTAGAGGGGTAGTCAAATGTCGACCGGTATCAATCTATCATATTGACCCAAGCTAACGTTCTTCCACTCTACCGGCTGCGGGGCTCGAACCCACACCGGTCTGGCCACCTCGATTTAAGAACTGACGCCTTAAACCGCGTGATGACTGACCGACCTAAATAAAGGCTTTATAAAAACAACGTTCGTCTTTACACAAACCTGGTTTTTAAATTTTAAAGTTCATATCTTAAAATCTGGTTTATTAAATCAAAATGTTATATCTCTAAAAAACTGTCTAAATCTGGTGTACAATATTATCTCATATAACTACTGAAATTAAATTAAGATGATTCTCGACCTCTTTCTCTACTATGAGCTTGTCATTTATGTTTAAGACTTCTAGTTATGTATATTTTGTTAAACTAAAGCCGAAATTGTGGGCCTTCAGTTTTTTTAACTCTTGAATGAATAATGTAGAAAATTTATCGGATTGAGATATGTTTTCCGATTAGTTCCAGACATTGCTATAAGTAGACTTTTACCTGCATCTAATTAACCAGGTTTTAGATTTACTCTCATGACCCTAGCATATTCTCTACATTATGATTTGTCCTTTCGATATATCCGCAGCTATGAGGATACCGAGGTTGCCCATTCAGGATAGTTTGACCTTTGACCATATATAATTATTAAATCTTTTGTGACTAAATTTGCAAGTTCACGTCCATTATTACTTAGAAGTACAGATAACTCCAAACTGTGGAAATAGTTTTGAGCTATCTACAATTTACTTACCCATGTTTTTAAGTGGCTAACTCAAAGCAGTATTTGATATTTTACCAACAAATACTTTATAATACAAAATTGTTTAATATGATACCTGATCCTAGAGTCTAATACTCTAATTTTAAAACTTTGCTCACACCAAGGCAACATAGAGGAATATTTAACATTTACCTACAAAACTTAGCATTTAATTTTCCTTTACAAACCATAGAAAATCAGTTCGTGAAACAGTTTTTTCTATTATGGATATGGCTAGGAACAATTAGTCAAAAAAAGAAAATAACACAGGAGCATCACCTCCAATAGGTCATTCTTAGATTAAACAAGAACTATTTCCTTGATCTCATAGATTTATCCTAGCACTGACTCATGTATTTGAATTTCAGTTGTTCATATGCCAGAACTAGATTGGCTTTAATAAGAAGCACCGTTTTCTAGCTCCTTCTTCCTGGTGTTGGCTACAATCTTAAAATTATTTAAAAAATCTTATCTTTATATCTTCCTATCAGTTTGTTACTTCCAATAATACGCTTATTTAAATTACTAAATTATGAAAAGTGTTTGAGTTTCCTTTAGTAAAATTATTTTAAAAAACGAATACCGCGAAAGATTAGGAAGAAGTCATTATCTACAGATTTATAAAGTTGACAGGAACAAGAATAACTTCCAGGAGTATTGTACTTCTTGCGAATAAACTCATATTGTCATAGTACGTAGTATATATCATTGCATACATATATTCAGCACTTCTCCATTCAATTTTCCTTCTCTTGTCCGTAATATCCATCTCCACAAGTTTTCTTTCCACTTTTCGAAGCCACCCAGTCCTAGATCTCTATGTTTTTCTTCTACTTTCTATTCCCCCTGTTAGCACCATTCTTGTCGTTCTCTTATCTGGCAGTCTTATCACAATATGTCCCAACCATCTCATTCTCTGCGTCTTTATTACATTCGTTATCGATGGTTATGCATACATTTCCATCAGCTCTTTATTTGACTTTTATCACACTTCCTCCTATGCTCCTCCCTCCATAGATTATCCTCAGTACTTTCTTCTCAAAAATTTATAATGCCTATTTTCTCCTTGCGTTAATCTCACGTTCATAAATCACCACATATTTTATTACAGTTTTATAGATTATACTTTTCACATTTTCCGATATATTTTTCAACCTGATTACTCTAAGTAAACCTTCCACACAATTATTATTTCCCTTCCCTATTCTCTCCTGTATTTCTATTTTCTCTACGCCAGTAGCAGTCTTGTGACTCTTAGTAATTAAATTTATTCAGTCCCTCAAGGTAATATTGCCTCCCTTTCATTATCAACCTTATTCCTGTGTTTCATCTATCTTCAGGAGTTCTAATTATCTATATATTATGTTTTGTTCTCATTTATCATCATCCCTCTGATCCGTGCTGCCCTTTATAACTTTTAATTGTGTTCAGTAAATTCTCCTTCGTTTTTGTAACCATCACAATGTCAGTATATGGCTTGTTTGCTTGTATATTGTGTCTACAGTTTCTATTCCGCTTTATCTAATTGCTGAGTCTACAACATTAAATAATGTTGTTTTATTAATGCTTCTGTTAGGCATCACTTTTTTACATATCTTTTATTATCCCATATATATTTTCCTCCATTTTCCGTCCCTCCACTTTCAGTATTTCTGCTACTATGTCATTTTCACCAGGTACCTTATATTGTTTTTTAACGATCTAATAATTTTTCTAATTTCTTCTTTGCCTGGCACCTGGCAAATGAAGTCTATGTTTTATATTATTCATATGTTTACAATTCAATGATATCTACGCAAAAGATAAAACTACGAATGCTTAACATTAAATGTAGAAGGACATTATAAAACAATACTACAGTGTACAGTATATCACTGTGTTAAAAATATCACAGAATAAGTAACAGTTTATTAACATTTTTAATATGGAACCACAATTCTCTTACCCAATCTGAAATTATATTCTAAAAGAGGCAAATATTTTTAATGTGTGATAATTCTTAACACTGTTGTGATTAATATTTTATACTCAGCGTTCTTTGACGAAATTAGGTCGGTATGTAACTATTAAACAAACATTATTGTCTTTCAACAATGTGTTTCAAGTGCATACATCTCTTAAGCCATGAAATGAAACGAGGTTTAATGTGAGGACCATGTTTTAATAAATCAAAACCACTTACCCCCTTGTACAACAGCCTCAGTGTATATAATAAGTTTAAAGATTTTAATTCTGACAGTACCCACATTGTACAGGAATACCTACGTAGGAGAAATATGAAATTGATTTAAATATGGTCGCAGAATTATTTTCAATGCTTTTAAATTTTGTTTATGTAGTTCATGCTGTTGGTCACATTTAGAATGTACATTTATCGAATTATCAACAAAAGCTCATATATAACATGTGAGTGAAGATAAACGAGGGAAGTTTTCGCGTGGTATGCCGTAATTAGAATTCATACGACGTAATTTACTCCCTCAAATCGTTGTGGGCGAGGAGATATGAGTTATAACGGTCTGTCCAATGCACTACATGACTAATTCTACTTTTAATTAGGTACAATGTGGTATTGGTATACTCGTATATGGGGTACATTTTTCAGCCAAGTTCTTTTGGTAACACTGCGAAATTTCATTTTGTGTTGGTAAAATTAGATATAGGTAAATTTTTTAGTAGAAAGGAAATAAAGTACTATTTCTTAAAGTTAATTAAATTTTGTGGTATAACAGAATATAGTGATCCCAACCTCGTACATAATTAATTATTTTTCTGTTTTTTTTATCACATCTTTGTTCAACTAAAATTTATAGGCACTGGCTGTGTTTTTATAATGAAAAATAACTTTTTTTCTAAAAGTCACTGAGGTATATTTATAAGAATAACTTAAAACCTTGAATCGGCTTGGAAGCAACGTGCATGGTCAAGCACAAGATAAATCTTTGGAGAAAATTTAAAGGAACTAATGCTATTACTAAATTTTCAGTACATCGCCACTTTTTGAATAATCTAAAAAAGTGTTTCTCTATGTCGTAACTGATGTGTTTCTGCCTTGATGCTGGCCTAATACTAAGCACTAGCCTTAACGCAGTTACTGAAATGTAGAAAATAAAATAGTTTTCGTTTAATCCTGCTCTAGAAATAGGTAGTTTCTTACTTAGATACAAAACTCGAAACTCGTTCTTTTGTTAACTCAGGTTTCTATGAGAATAAATAGGTAAAAGTAGTGAATAAAATTACTTTCGACCACTCTACTGTCAAATTGCTAATTGTCAAACTACAATAAATTTCATAACATTTATTTGTTTACATAAAAATTAACTTGCAACTATTATTATTTCGATCTTATTTACAGAATAGATATTTGTTAATATTCAAGGTTATAGGTCTGGTGAGCTTTTGCAGAAGTCAGGTGTTCCACAGGGCTGAGTTTTGGGGCGATTTTTCTTTAATTTATTTATTTATGACTTTGGCTTGGACATACCTATTCATGTCAATATTCTTATGTATGCGGACGATGTAAAACTGATCATGGAAATCAAATCTATTGTGAACTGTCAATACCTTCAAATAGCCTTGCAATCATTAATTACTTGGTTTATAAATAATAGCCTACATTTAAATCCAGATAAATGTAATGCTGTATCTTTTCATAGAAAGTTAAAGCCGGTTTTGTATGATTACAAAATTGGAGATTAAACTTTGCACCGTCCGAGCACGATTAAAAATCTTGGTGTTACTTTTGATCACAAACTGAGTTTTAATAAACATATTGAGACGATTAGTTCTTGGTCATATAAAATTTTAGGGTTTGTAATACGCAACTCAAAACATTTTCATAATATTACTACATTGCGTCTGCTGTTTATAATTTTTGGAAGGTCTCGGTTGGAATATGCCTCTGCAGTTTGGAATCCTATTTATAATATACATATATCTGCAATTGAAAAGGTTCAAAGAAGCTTCTTCAAGTCCGCTTTATAATTGATGGAACTATTGGCTTTGCACATGAACTGTTGTCAGAGCGTTTTTCTCTGTCTACCCTTCAATCTAGGAGGGAGCTGCACTCAGTTATAATTCTGTACAAACTCGTAAACAATAAATTAGATACCGTTGCACTACACAATCAAATCAAATATAGGGTACCAAGACTTTCTTCCCGATGCTCTAATATCTTTAAAATTCCTACCCCCCAGATCAAACTTATTGATAGCTTCCCCGCTTTACCAAATGATCCATAATTATTATAAACTTGAGAGCAAGGTTGATATATTTTGTTGCACTATTTTGCAAATTAAGTCGATATTCCCATATATACTTAATAGGGTTTTTCTTGTTTATAATTATTACGTGTGTCTTCATAAATCATTTTTGTTGTGTTTTGTTGATTGTACTTGGTATTGTATTGTAATGCTGTTATTTATATTTTTAAATTTGATGTTGTTTTCAAATAATTTAGTCACTGTGTTACATATCAATGGTGCTTGTAAATATCTTTTTTTGTCTAACCTACCCTATGATTGGGCTTTTGCCTGTTGGGATTGTATTTAAATAAATAAATAAATTAAAAACAAAGTGACTTATAGTTAACAACTGAAACTTGATTTGCGTCAGTGGTTTCTGCAAGACCTTCTATTGTCTCGACTTCTCTGGACGCTCACCGAAAACAATGTCTAGTATATAAATAGGCATCCTTCAGCTTCAGATAGTCAGCCACCAACTCAGAAAGAATCATCTCTCACCAAGATGTGAAGGGTGCAGCGCTGCATATCTTCAATAGGTTTCTAAACCATTAAAACCTTTTCCTTCAGCACCAGACATAAACAAACGAAAGAACGAGGCGTCCAATGTCTAGTCTTTAAAGTGTTGACATACAGTTCATCGCACCGACAACCACCCTTAATTTTTATTACAATAACCACCTTCATAAACAATAAAATCTTATCGGGAGCTTCATTTATGAACTTGTTGGACTCTTTAGGTTTGCTTTATTTCCAAAACCGCAAACGAGGCTTTCAACCATCATCTCAATCACGCGGTTACATCTAATAACTAATACTTGTTAATATCTACTTTCTCACAAATAAATGACCTCAACATTGAGTATGTAGACCACAAGGAGGATGGTGTCTACCTCTTTATCAATTCATTAAAGTATGCTACTATAACCACTTCCGTCACAAACTGTATATTTTTTTATTGTATCCACTGACGGAATTCTGCCACTTCTTTTACATACCGTCCTATGCTATTTCCTATTTCTCCAGCAACATATAAAGATTTAGAATGTTTGCTGGCACAGTATTAATTCATTCATTTACTTCCATAAGTTGACAATTTTATGAAAAATTGTTCACCATGCGTTTGGTGGAGTACCTATATGAGGCCTTGCTAGAATGTACTACGGAGGAACAGTATATATATAACGGAAATGGACGCCTACCAGAAATGGTGATCTATATCTGAAATGTACTAAGGTGCTTCAGCTGGGGCTGCTGGAGGTAGATGATATGGTCTCTGTCATATCAGGAAGTTTGGGTCGTTCTATGCAGCAAGGGGAAACTGTAAAAGGTAAGCGCAAATTTAAATTCTCGCGCATCGAATTGAAACATTACTATGGTAACATAAAAAACTGATCGGGGTTCTGGTCACAGTTCAGAATGGTTTATGAGGATCCTGATATAGACTATAGTGACAATATAGAATATTTAGTACATCCACAGTACCAGACAGTAGGGTGCGTCAACTTGTAGAGAGTTTTCCTGTAGTGGGAGAAAATGAGAAAATCATGGAATACAAGCAAGCGTGGTTTGGTAGGGACGACCTACAAATTGATTGTCAAGGGGTTATTATTAATACAATTTTGTGTAATACAGGGTCTACTCAGAAATCAGATATCTCCAAATTTTACGATGCCATCTAGATATAACTTAGAGCGCTTGAAACAGTGGGAATAACCTTAAATAAATTATGCAGCAAAGCGTTTTGCACTTATTGGCAGCGTTCATATATAATTTATTTCAAACTAACGGTGTTGCACTTGAAGTTAAACAGACAGAGAAGTGTAATTGGAATTCAAGTTCTAAATAATGAATCTGTCACAACAACCTTTTTACAGATTTTGCCTGCAACTGCACATTTTTCACATGAAATGAAAATATTCTATTAAGCATATATAGAACAAATAGATTCTGAAAACCAGAGTAGAAAAAAATTAGAGAAAATTCACCACTAGTAAAGCATCACAATTGATAATAAGATATGTGTTGTGTTGATTTTTATTTAAATTATTAATATTCATAATTATAAAAATATATTAAAAATATTAACAAAAGAAATAGTATTTAGATAATATGTACCTTGACAATTTTTTTCAGCTGATACTGCTACAAATTATGATTTATTGCAGTGTACAATCGTTTTCAATAATAATGACACTCTCTTAAAACAGTTTTTGAACTTCTGGAAATTCTGAATAGAAATTTAATAAAATCTCTCTTGGTAAGTGAAACAACTAATAACTAATGTTAAAAATTTCAATTTTCAAGTTCAAAATAAATTGCAAAATTCATTTTCGTGAGTGTCATTAATATTGCAAACGATAGTACCTATTAATAAAAAGGGTTCTTTTAAGTAAAACGCACGCCACTGCAGAGGGCGCTGCACTCAGACGGGTTGTGTCTATGTTTTATGTAAAGGAGGCCTATAAATAAGGCCTACTTTAAATCATGCTCGCCTCTCGGCAAGCTACATCTCTAAACACGGCACCTCACTCAGGTGGTCGGAGGCTGGGCTGGTCGGCACGAAGTCCATGATGGAGATGGAAACCATTCCTTTGGCTGCCTTTACATTATGCTTACTGCGGCCAGCCTTTGTTTTAATGTCTTTATTCCGATTTTTATTTATTGGACCTATTATCTGCATCATTTACCGCCCAACTATTCCTATGATTTACTCATTTTAGATAATACGGATGGTGGCTTTAATATCCAACAATGCGGAATCATAAACCACATACATATTTGTTTTCTTGGTGGTCTTATATTGTTATATATATTTTATATGAATACATATGTATTAATTTTATTTTATTTTGTTTGTATTGTTATATTAATTTAGTTATGTAATGTTAGTAGTATTCTCAAAATTTTAATTTATTTTTTTTTATTTACCGTACTAGTTCAATTCTGGGCGCCTTTGAATTAATCGGTTGTATTATTTATTGTAATGTATTATTTCTCAAAATGTGTAATATGATTTTATTATTTTTCAAAAATTATTTTACTTAAAGTAATTTTGTGTTAGACATTAAATTTGTTAAACTAATTAGATTAATATTATTCAAATTTAAAATTTTACTTAATTTGAATTTATTATGTTCGTTCTATATCCGTTATTCACATAAACATAAATCAAACAAAATAGGATAGATATATCTGTATAGTCCATTCTCTCTCCATCTTTCCCTTAAAGTTTCCCTTCTGATGTTCTTCTTCCTCCCTACTTACTCAATATCTATGACCGGCTTGCCGGTGACTCGTTGCATCAGCTTGTGTGTTCTGCGACGGATGTGGAAGATCTGATTTCATGTAAGAAAAATTTGAGATACTCTTGCTACAAATGGACGGTATTTGGATTTAGATCGTGATGATTTGCCAATATAGCCATTATTACCTATTGAACTGAGGTTTACTGACATACTTTGTTCATCTTACACACAAACAATTGAAAAAAATTAACTTTCCGAATCTGAATATTTCTCAAGCATGTTGCCGTTAGGCAACATTTATTTTTGTTAAATTTCCCAAATACATTATTCATATTCTGAACCAAATTGAAGTAAAGTAAAATTTTTTCAGAAATCTTTAGACAGAAATTTTTTGTGCGTTCATACCATGCATTCTACAAATGCCTATATAAGTGAACAAAATTGTGAAAAATTAAATGTGTTAGGAAAGTCAATTGGAAATCAATAGTTAGTTGTACCTATGTCAAAAGTATTTTATTGACATACCTACTGTGTGTTGTATGGAGGTTGCGTAAATTACATAATAATATAAAGTAGAAGAATTGAGCATTTCCGACATAGCATTTAGCTTGATTTGAGTTCAGTAGGGCATGGGATATCATTACAACTATTTGTGGCGTTTGCAGAAAAAATGCTAATGGAGAAAGTACTTACATTATGATGGTGGTTTTCTCGATTCAAAGAGAACCATTTTGACAACCGTTCTCCACATTTAGGACGATTAAAAACTGAATGGATAGGAGAATGGTAACTTCCCAAATAAAAGCTGATACCGTCCCCATGTGCTGATGGGTATCTGGTGGAAATTGCTTCCGTCGAGGTTTCTAGTTGACAACTTCATCGTCTTCATTCGGTGAATATAATTGAGTGACTGCTTATACCTAGTGTTAATATCACAAAGGGGGCTATTGAACCACATTGTAATCTTGCTCATCCAAATTTCTATCTCAACTGCTCTCTATTGAACAACTTTTCCATTAATGTAGTTTAAATACGATCATCATAATTCATCACTTTGAGTTAAGTAAGATTTAAGTTTTCACAAAAAGTTCAAGTTTTGTAAATTAAAGCATTTGAACCGCATAAGTTATGGAAATCTATATTGAAAATGACGATTTAAAGTAAAATGTTTCAAAATGTAAGAAAATGTTCATAAATTTAGCTCCGGTTTTTACACACCGTTATGTTACACCCTGTCTATTACTTAAAAATGGATAACTCGTATATTTAATACTTTTAATAGGCGTATATCAAGGTATACTATTAGTTTAAGCGGGAAACCACTGGAATATCGGATTTTTATAAATCATAATGTATTGTAAGGAATAAAGCCTGCAGCTTAGGTATGTCACATAAAAGAATAAAAAACATCCTGCTTTACCTATGACTTATACTTGAAAATTCAACATAAATCTCAACCGATATAAACACGCATGGATTCCGAGATTTAAGTAGGTAGATAAGGGGCAAATAATGTTCCCGTGTAATAAATATCCATTATAATGCAATAAATACTACACTTATGACTTGTACTTGAAACTCTATTCCAATTTACCGTACAATCTAAGTCATATATAAGCAATTAATAAACTTGAGGGTAATAATTCTTTTTGTCTGTAAAAATCACTGCTTGGGAGGCTGGAGCAAGTTTACTCGTTGTAGTCAGAATAAATAAACGTTAGTTAAGTAATAAAGTGCTTTTCAGTAACAAGCAATTTCACTTGTAAGCCGTGATATACATAAGGAACCCACGCGAGCGCGAGTTCAACAATTGTTTGTATTTAGTTATTAAAAACGTTACGTTTCTGTGGAGGTAGGTATATTTTATTTAGAAAAGTATGTCACATAGATTCAATTGTTGTCAATTCTCATAGGTTTTCATTATAAATAATAAGTTTGAATTTCTACTTAGATAAACTGAAAATTACTATCCTAGAGAGGTATATACCTAGTATTTATGCAAGGGAAATAGAAATAACACACATGCGTCTAAGTGTTATCTATACTATCAGGAAGCAATTTTCAAAATAAATGTATGTATTAGACATACGTCATCACTGATCACTGATCTGTAACCATTAGGGCTGGGGACGAACAGGCGCACATACGTCTGAAGTTTTACTTTTTCTAGTTTAAAAATTCAAAAAAGACTAAAAGAAAACAAGTAACTTTTATAACAATTTTGGATTGTTATATTACAGAAGACCTGTTTCAATTAATTGTTTTAATTTCAATTCTTTCGTTATCAAATAATTATGAAAGATAGTTTAGCCCATTTTCAATTATAACTATGTGTGGAGATAAAATCCGTGGTCAATAGCAGGTATGCATCTTATTTCACCATATCCAGACCAGAGAATTAGTCGAGCTACAAGTATCTTAAAATTTGAAAAAAAAAACGGAAAGTTTAAACGATTTATCTAGATCAAGAAGGTGAAGGACGGTAAGCTAACGTGACCGTCACAATGTGATGTTCGCTATTACTGAAAATCACGAACCTTAGAATCTGCACAGATAGTAGACAATCACTATTGACCTTACGTAATCATGAGATAACGACTAGCGATAGCATTGGAATATCATCAGGCACTAGTAGTGGCCTCAACTAATAACAGTATATCTGTAGCTGGATAAAGGGGCACGAGCGATGCAATGACAATAAAGTAACTGACAAGCTGCAGGAGTGCATCGGGTCTCAATATTTTTCGACTCTAGTATGCTTCCGTTATCAGTTTTTGTTAACATTATCAAGGAGGACACTCACAAAGAATTTAGAAAATGGTGGGATGAAACAAATAGCTGTCAATTTGCTAATGAGTTCCTAGAGTACACCTGCAAGGATACAGCCAAAAAAGTACCTGGCCATGTCTACTACAAATCTCCGTCTGGTGACAGGTATTCAAATTGGACATTGGTTAAGGAAGCACCTTCATTTTATGAGGAAGTGTGAAACACCTCTTTGTAGGGGTTGCGAACAGGAAGACGGGGCAGTATTCCATACACTCTAACAGTGCCCTGCCATTTCGTCAACAAGAAAATCCGTGTTGGGGGAGCGATGGCCTTCTACGGCCTACATTAGAGAGATCTTCTTGAGCAACGTCACAATCTGCCTCTATTTATTAGGTTGGTTAGCGGCTCAGATGGACTGATCTCCTAATGAGTGGAAGTACGGGGTGGGTGGTGAGGCCTCTCAAGCTACGCTCCCCGCAATTCCATATTGTCGTCGACATTTTTTTTTCTTAGTATTCTCTAGGATTTCCGGTGACCGCAGACTAATAGTTGGGCTGAAGTAGTTAATTATTTGAGCGAAATTGAGAGACAACATTTATTTGGATTTTTTGCGTTTAAACCTTGCACGATATGCGATGTTTGGTTCCGACAAGATAGTGTCTTCCACAGTTTCGCCTCAATATAAGAAATTACCTTAATAACGTATTCCCAAATTGATGGATATGTAGAATGGGGCGTTTGAATAGCCACCACTCTCCTGACTTAACCTCACTAAACTTTTTTGTGGTGTTATTTCAAAAGCAAAGTATGTGTTCAGTCCAGACATTATCGAAAGATTGAAATTGATGTCAGAGAAGAAATTTGATGCACGACAACTGATATTCAAAATGTAATTGATGAATACCGAATTGGACATTGAGCAATTAATAATAATGGATACCACTTTGAACATTTACTAGTGCAAAAATTATTATTTGTATAAAAGAAGTACGAGCCGTAACTACTATATGTTGGAATAAGCATTTATTTTTCGAATCATGTGTCAATCTATCAAAATGTGTTGACAGATTTTCTTGTAATTTTATGTATGCGTTAACAGCATATTCCTTACCATTTTAAGGCATTATTAACCGTGAACTAGTTTTCCTTTCTTTATTATAATTTATTTAGTTATAAAATGTTTGAATATGCTGATAACTAAATGTTGGAATACATACACTCTATTTCATATTATTATTATTAAGTAAGCGTTAAAATAAAAACAAGTCATATTGTTGTATTGAAGTTTTACCAGCAGTGTGCTGTGTCGCGTTAGTTACTCATATTTAGTTATTATACTTGTAATTTTTAATAATGGGACGAGAAAAGCCTATCGATAGAAAAATACGCGAAATACTTCCAGCGATATTATAGAGGCCAGACTATGGATGATATCGCAAGTGAATTAACCCTAGCAAAGACGACTATTTTTAACATTGTAAAAAATGCAGAGAAACTGCAAATATTGAAGTTTGCGGCAAAAGTTCGGGTAGGCTGAAAATAATTTCTCAAAGAACTTTAAGGCATATGGTTGAAGAATGCAGGTCAGGAAGAAGGGATACTTTGAGAGAGGTTACTTTACCGTGGAATAATGAACCTGGATTGAATGTTTCAGGAGAATGTCGAAAATATATCCACAAATGTGGTTTGAGTTTTTATGTAGTATGTTTAATATATTTTTGTATGCAGCATATTTATTTCAAATTTACTGAATTTATAAAACAAAGAAAAACCGTTACTGACCGCAATTCAAAACAAAACTCAATACACTTAGGCAAAGTCTAAATTCCCGTGGACAAAAAGTGGCTGGCATATTATCTTTAGCAACCAATCAAAATTTGATGTATGTGTAGGAGATTATCGCAAACGTGTAGTTCGAGATAAGACTGAAGCCTTTCATAAGGATTGTCTTAAAAGGACAGTGAAATTTCCAAAAAGGTATTTTGATGTGGGAATGCATGTCGGCAAAAGGTTTAGGTACCTTGAAATTTATAAAAGGCATCATTGTCAATGCGGAGAAGTATCAAAAAATTCTTCATACCGCATTGCTACCAAGCCTCACAAAATTATATTCAAACGAAGATTTTGTATTTCAACAAGGTGCAAAAAGTGGTTTGGAGATAATAATATAAAGGTGTTATCACATCCATCCAGCAGTCCGGATCTTAATCCAATAGAGACACTGTGGCACAAAATGAAGCAATACCTGTGTGTGATTGCACAACCGTTGTACGCCAACCGCCTTGCTTGGGTCGGCGAAATGAGAGACCCAACGATACTTGTGATGAGTGGACTGTATTTGTGGTTTTATTGGCTGGTTCCCTTTTCTTTTTGGTTTTGAAATAAACTGCATAAGCTTGAGTATGTACAATTTATTTACACTATGTACATGAATGAATGAATTGAGTACAATGGCAATTACAAGAAAATAATGCGTGCTGTGCGCATCTAAGATCTTAACTGCACTCGTGTCTGTGTTGTACCAAAGTTTACAGAATAAATATTCTGTAAACTTTGGTTGTACTGTCTTGATGTTTGTAGGGGTAATTGTGAGACCCTCTTGTCCTTAAAAACTAACGCCCAAAGTCACGTGATAGGGCACTCACTGATAATCGCATGCAAAACGCTCCAACAACCTGAGAAACAATCATCAGCGGACAATTCTCCAGTTGCTTGCGAAATTGCAAGAAATTTGGAATAATTGTTCATCAAATATGTGCCAAGGTATGCGAGAATTCAAGCGGTTGTTGAGGCTAATGGCGATATTACATCTTATTAACTATATTTCAATTACTATAAAATTTACTTGTTCTAACATTTAGTTGTCACCATATTCAAACATTTTATAACTAAATAAATTATAATAAAAGAAGGTAAGAAAGAAAGGTAGTTTACGGTTAATAATGGCTTAAAATGGCAAGAAATATGTCACAAAATAAATGTTTGTTCCAACATACAGTTATTAGGGCTCGTAAGTGTAGCCAAAATTAGTTTTAAATATTTATACTGTGTACGAAATATAAAGCGTCCTATTTAAAAGAAGTGTTAGAAGTAAGAAAAAAATGGTAACTTCTCAATCTAGAATCTCATTCTCAACTAGAAACAAAATTAAATTTGTTACTAATTATGGGACACACAGTACAGCTAGATATTTGTTTGCAATTCTCTAATTAATTTTCTATATATGTTGCTACTTAAATATTCACTGTAACCAAATCTATTGTTAGTTTTTTTACTGTGCTGATGTTTTCTGTCAACTTCACATACCGATATGCCCAGACGCAGCAAACATTCTTTCATGAGTATCTGTCGGCGCCGTTGTTGCCAACACATATCTTTGAGTACCGTCTCGGCCAATGTGTTCACATGGTTTGTATTTACACTAAATAGTATTTCCATTATTGTTGGATGTCTATTTATTTAAACCCTGGTAAATAAATTTAACCATACAGTTCAACACACAGTGATCAATTAGTTAGATACCTATATATGCTACAATTATACAAATTTTGTAATACAGTTAAAACAAAAGCTGATGAAAATAACAACTAAAATAAAAAATGAAGCAAACGCCCTCATACTACATACATATTAAAATCTATTCTCTATGTTCTCTCTCGTTTCAAGACTTCTAATAATCTTCGCCTGACTTCTTTATGGGTTGCGTTTATTAACGTTTCGCCGTTTAACTCATTACAAGCGTTTGCGATTTTTTCTTTCAAATGATTAATATCTAGCGATGGTGTTGTGTAAACTTTATTTTTCAAACCCCCCCAGGAAAAAATCGAGGGCTGTTAGATCTGGTGACTTTCCGGGCCACTGAGTAGGTCCATTAATCCGAATTTATTTTTTTAGGACACTGTTATCTAAATATTACTGCACAATCCTGGCCTTGTGGGTAGGAACTCCATTCTGCTGAAACCATAGGTTTATTCTTAGTTGCAAAGGCACATGCAGGAAGTTCTTTTTGTAGGAAATTTATGTAACTCTCGCTGTTCAATGTAAGTTCATAAAAATAAGGCCTAATTAAATACCTACCGATGGTGCCGCACCACACATGTACTCCAAAATGGCCTTTATTTTGGACTGCATTCACAATGTGAAGATTTTCAATGGACCAGTCGTGTTCGTTGCGCCTGTTTGGCAAACCATTACTGACAGACTGACTTTCGCCCCTCCATAGAACGCGCCGAAAAAGGTTCTCACCAACAGTTTCTACATTTACTATAATTTGAGCTATAAAGTTAAGTCTGTTTTCAATGTGACGCTCAGGCAAATACTCCAAGTTGACAATTTTGCAGTCATGATACAAATTGGTTTTTAAAATTCGTTGAACGATTGATTTATCCAAATTCAATTCCCGGCTAGCCTGCTGTATAGAATTTAGTGGATATTGTATGAAATACTGTAACAATCTAGCTGTATTAACATTGTTTCTTACCCTTCTGTCAATTATTTGATTCTTCCGAACAGAAAATAGATAGAATAGAATCTTGTAAAGGTTATATGATCAAGTATAAGGCGAAGACGAATGAGGTAATTACAAAATTAATTGAAATAAACATACGGTATTATAAAGTTTAAAAGAAGACAGCACCATAACTAGTCTTTAAATGTTTTAGATGTCATGCAATAATCCAATTTGTTTTAATTAAATTTATTTGCAACAGCAGATTTTAGATCCTGAACAGTTTACGTGATAACAATGCTGGTAAGCATTGCATTATATGTGTAGATTAAGTGCGAGAAACTTGAAAATCATTGCGATTATGCTTTACTCAGATTGCAGGTAGCATATTCTGTTTATCTGCTATTTGCTGATTTACAGTCCATATCTTTAGATATTTGTTGTAACAAATAATTAAAACATGGTTATCTTCATTAATGGTATATTTCTAAAATATAAATAGTCATATATTCCATATGAGGTAGGTATCTATGCATTTTTAATTTTACATTTATACTAAATACATATTATATAAGTACCTACTTATATATTTAGGTAAAAAAGGTAAATGTTTTAGTTCATTCTCAGCAAATATTTACATCTGAAATACTAACTGTACACATTTTTTATTTTTAAGATACAGCTATTTATGATTTATGAATATAAATTAGACAGCTCTTCAGGAGGAAGACTATTTTTAATGGAGGTCTGTGATTAAGGACATTTTCAAAATCTGGCAATCATGGAATTCTCAATTTCACTATTCCACAGAGTTTATCGTTTTCTCTTGTTGTATACTAGAACGTTTATACTTTGTCAACTTGTATAAGTCCACGACTGATGAACTCTTACCATTTGTCATTGTTGTTATTAAATTAGTTAGCAATAAAGGACAACTAACAATTAACATTTAAATGTTTTAGGAGAGGTAAACTTAATTAAATTCAAAAATAATAATAAAATTACCCAGGTTTTCCCATTTAAGGCATAACACTTTCAGATATATTTTTTCGTGGCTGATAATGCTTTATATAAAAATTTAGACATATAGGTATAGCATTATAAATACATATTAATGCCATTTCTCACTGAGACGCCATGCATGGTAGCACAACCAGTTGCACGAGTGTTTGAAGGTAACCAGAAGAAGAAGAACAGGATTTCTAACACATTAACTGCAAAGCCAAAACATTTTATTTATAATAACGCAATCAACCCCTATCATTTTATTTATTGCGGATCACTCTTAGATGTAAAAAGATAGTGAGGCTCCAAAAGTTGCACAATAAGTATATGATGAATAAGTAAAATTTATACTAAGTTGTAATCGATATACCTCTATATATTTAATTTTAAAAACATTGCAGTGATTCACATTTAGAAGCAAACTGGAAAGTCTAATTTAACTTTAATGTGTTATATTACCAAATTATCTAATATCAGATCTAGTCACAGGCGCTGAACTGCATTCATATTATGTATTGAACAAAATTATAACATATCTATTCAAATTAGGAATACAGACTGGTTTCAAACTGTCGGAAATATTCGACCACCAAAGTGTTTTCAATAAATATTTCTAAAATTTGAAACTAGTCTCCGAATGCTCCTTGGACAAACCTAATATAACATTTTAAAAAATAACAGGTATATGCAGAAACAGATTTCAACACACACACAGAAACTTGTGTTAAGGGAAGAATGCGCATTTCTTGGGGTATAATTAAAACTACCACCAGTGTGAATCTCACAATCAAGAATGCGCAGTTAAATCTGTAATTTCTAGTCGTGCTTGTATTTTAGCAAGTACAGTTAAAATTGTGGGGGGATGAATGAGAGTCTATCGGCGTGTCTGTACGAAGTACAGTTTTTAGACAGTACGTGGTTTTATTTTATAATTAAATTTGTAATTCAGAATGACTGACTAAATCGTTACCTAAGCTCGAGGTGATATGACTACAGAAAATTTTCTCTTTGCTAAATCTTTCAGTAGTCAAAAATCGTTCGTACCACCTAATCGTTCATGTGGTGATAGAGCACCTCTCATTCTGTTGCTGCGTTTAATAATTATGATAACTATTTAACAAATAATTTAACAACTCCAAATATGTTTTATCGCCCATTCTTAGATAATTAGGTCACTCCGAAAATTTCGCTCGAATTTTTGAATTATGTTTATATGGGAGTATTGTTTCCGTTTCATTAACCATCGCGAATGTAGACGTTTATTAGTACTATTTCGTTTTTCTTTAATTATTACAACGCACAACGCTGTCATTAAACATAGTTCGCTCTGTGACGTCATAATAATGTGAAGCACACAAACATTAAGACAAAAACTACGACTTAATGAATCTAGTAAGTGGGCAATGAAAGAGTACAGATATTTGATTACACATTCTTCCATTAACGCAAGTCTGCCTCTCTATGTGTAGTGGGTTAGAGAGTTCGCTGCCAGAAGACGTTAAAAATTCTCTGAATATAAATATTTTTGTAACAAATTTAATGAAATTGTATTTACACTAAACATTTTGTATGTTACTGAAACTGTAACTGAAACATGTAATAGCACATGCTAAATAAAATTAATTAAATTGGAAAATTAAAAAGAGATGCTGGGAAAGATGATAAATAAGGAGAAAATAAACCTGACAGAACATAAGCAGTACAATTGGCAGCTGAGCAAATAAAAATGGATGTGATTGGTCGTGAGCCCATAGAGCAGCCAACCTGTATGGAATTCAACAAATTTAATTTAACATAAATTCAATTACAAAGACGCTAACAGTAATAATTATTTGAAATGTATTTATACTGCTATATAGTTCATACGCTGCCATAGCATCTCCAGTAGGTACTGAGAGAGTTATATTATTATTGAGATTGATTATGTTCTCACTTAATATTGAACATTTTGACGAGCTCACTCATTTATTATTACATTAAAGTCTAACACTGATTATATAAATACGTTAAAAGAGTAATATTTTGTACACTTGTAAATATGAATGTTTTTAAATTCCTCATTCAAAAGTTTTTTATCGGTTTGTTTTTTTTTGTCCCCATCAGTTCATTTATCGTATGTGTTTGTCTGCTGTTTGTTTTTTGTAGAAGTTGAAAGCATGCTCATAAATCATTATCTTTAAAGTTATATTGTTTTTGTAATTGTTTACATAACGTTTATAAATGAAATGGGCACAGTTTAAGACAACGTCTATAAGGCTGGAATTTATAGAAAAATGAAAAGCTATCCAGGCCTCCTATTAATGTAAAACCAAACTATAACAACTTATATCAATTCAAGTGTTCAACAGTTTTTTACAAGCATTCTACGTGGTGTCATAATGTTTATAATGTAGGTATGATTTTCTTAGCACATACTGCCATGCGTATACTGTAGTAGGAAGGGTAGGTAAATGATAAAACATAGCAGATAAAAACGTGTGTTTCATATTCTAAATGACTTGACAGCCTGTAACCTGTGATATACCGTAGCGAAAACTTGTATGATTGGCACACTGAAGAGAAAATTTTTCTTGATTAGATTTTATTTTAGACAGCGAATATCGTATAAAAACGACGCCTGCAATTTAAGGTTTATATTATAGCTGTAACAAGGCTTATAAAACAGTTGTATAATAGTTTACATACAATTTTTACTTACAGAATTGTTCCATAGCTAATAATTATAAAACATATTTGTTTTTTAAATAAAAAATTTAAAAAATCTAATGCGACGTACTTTTTAATTATCTCCATTACCTACCACTTTTATATCATATACAGAAGCGACAATTCTTTATAAATATTATAAATACATTTTATATGACACGAAAGACTTATATAAATTGTATTTTTAAAATTAAAGAGTAACTTTGCTGGTTGGGACAATAGCCATAAAACCACTTTTAAAGATTTTTATTAAAATAAAAGCTAACAATATCCCACGCTATATAATATAATTATAGCAAATATTTGAGTTTCATGCTTGTCATAATGAGCCTATTTTTGGCAAGTAGCTTTAGAATTAAAGTTCACACAGATCAAACTTATCCACTTTTATGTAAAACAATTACAAGGTTTAAAAAAATGTTTTTTATGAGATTACAATGACCACCTTTACAAAAATAAACAATTATTTCCTACAAAATTTTTCCAAAAAATTTGTCATTTTTCATAAGTTCAATATTTTTTTAAATTTTATTTATGCAACAGATAGAAGTGGCGTAAGGAAATTTGGTGTGGACTGTAGAACACTCTTATAATAATAATATTACACTAATAAGATTTGTAATAAAATGATTTGCTATAATTATAGAATAGCTCTATCGCAAATTGGTATCTAATAATTAAATGCCAGGGAATTATTATAAAGCTGTTATAAATCAGTTTTGTTCTACTTTTTGTTTTATAATAATTGTTGTATAAACTAAAAACACTTTTTGCAATTTATTTCATAATTTTACCTTAATAACAGCTTAAGCAGTTATATATAGGCAATCTAATTACAAAAAACAAATAATTGCATTGGCAATATTAATAATATAAAATAGTTTCTGTAATATAACGATAACAGTAGGTAATAAAACAAAATTTTGTTAGACGCGAGGTTTTATCTCTTTTTCTCTTTTATTTATTTGTTTTTATCCTGTCTTAAGATTTCTTTTATGATATAACCTTTATAATATCACTTTTAAATGAAATAAGAAAGTATATAGTTTTATACTTATGTGCTGATGATACTTGAGTGCTTATAGAAAAAAATTACAGAAATTAAAAACTTGAAAACTGGAAACTCATATCTGTAACAAAGTATGGGTAGAGAATTGTCCTTATGTTTTAAATATATATATTTGGGCCTTTTTTGCCTGTATTCAAGCAAAGCACTATCTTACAGCAAATGAAGTCAAACAATTTTTAAATATATCAAGTTCCTTGAACCTAAGAAACTGCTGAGTTTTTAAAATTTCAAGCAGTAGCAGTAATAAATTTATTATAAAACTATGCCAGTAAACACAAACATCTTTTTAAAATATTATATACTTATAAAATACTTTTAAAGCTCTGTCCCTATTTCAAATAGCGGGTAAATTTATTACGTATTATTTTATTCGACTTCCCCTTTGACGAACCGCTTTGAGTTCGATAAACTACCAAATCTTCTTTCAATACCGGTCGCAGCCTAAAATATTTTGAACGTAAATACTCTTGGAAAGGCTATCAGTGACCTGTTTGAAATTCATTTATTAAGGAAAAGTTAATAATACTTAAGGCAATGTAGCACCAAAAATATATAACTTATAACTGTAAATAAATTTACATAATCTGCTAGTACATATTTGTTAGGTTCTCTTTCGTAATCCTACTGTTATTTAAATTATTCAATTTTACATTAGATGAATACGGCACAATCTGGTGACCCGGTACATATTCAAGATTCATGGTGAACATTATGTAAAGCAGCCTTAAACAATACAAATCATGGAAGCACAAGCAGGAATAGTTTGCGTATTTGCCAGCAGGAATAAAAATTATCTCGTGACTGTGCTGCAACTCACTGCGGGTTGTCACTGCACAAAGAGTTAGGTGAACAGGAAAGCCAAGTATTTTAAACATTTTATGAGAGAAACTGCAAAGTACAATCATAATGTATGCATATTTTAAACGTAAGGCGAGTTTATACGTTATGGAAATTAATAACGTAGTTGGTAGTCCTCAAAGTAGCATAATTTGTTAACGAGCGTCCGATGAGATACTAAAAAAAGGGAATCATTTGTAACAAACAATGATTTTTATTTTAAATTACAAAATATCAGTTTTCGTATGTTTGTAATTTGAATGCCAAATAACGTTTTTCTAAAGTCATTCGGGAATGTGTAATATTTTAGTCCATTGTCAAGCCACCATCAGTAAGCAGTACGGAAAAGTTACTTTTTCTCCAACCATCACAAATCTATGAATTTTTTTTACTATCAGAAGTCCTTAAGGTTGACATTTTTCTCATGGTATCTTAACAACAAATAATGTATTCACTTTTATATAATCCTAGGAGCTATAAAGTTTACACTTTTGTTTAACACTTAGTTTAATAGTACAGATGCGGCGAGAATGTATATGACTTACGTCATACAAACAAATGAGTAAATCATCTATTTTGATCAAAATATTTATGAAGTTGCAACTGAGAATAAGAATAATTTAACTATATGCTACACTAAATATCTGCACAATATGTTACACTAAATTACAAAAAATGATTGTTTTTAACACGATAAACTATAGAAAGTTACATTGACAATAAAAACAATTGCGTAACGGCAGTCGTGACGTAAGTCGTCTACATTCTTGCCGCAGTATACCTATATTGTTATATTAAGATTAAATGTGTCACTTTTGTGGTGAAGCGTAGCTGATAACCGAACAAATGCAAAATTGCGAAACAAAAAAGACACTTTTAATCCGAATAAAATACCTTTTTTTTCTCAAGCCGAATTCTCCAATTCAATTATTAATTTGTGCTTAGATATTATTCAAACCAAATTTGAATAATAAAGCAAAGTAGATAAATAGGATATATTGATGTAGTCATGCATACTTTGTCAAATATCAATCGCCATTTTGCTAACTGATTTGTGATTGAACTTGCTGAAACACTTTTACTCTAAGAATTAAAAGTGTCAACTTTAGCTCCTAGGATTAAAAGTGAATACTTTTTCTAAGATACCAATTTCTTCTCAGTAAGGAAAATGTCAATCTTAGAGGCTCCTCAGAGACAGTCAAAAAATGTCATAGATTTCTGACGGTTGGAGAAATAAATGATTCGGCAAATTGAACAATAAACAATTACAAATTAACTCAATTAGCAATATGACGACTAATGTTTGACAAAATATCCATGACTATATTGATATATCCTACTTACCTTCTTTCTTTTATTGACCAAATTTGGTTTGAATGATTTCAAAGCACAAATTAGTAATTAAATGGGGTATCTCGGTTGGAGAAAGAGGAGCATGTATTATTCGGATTAAAAGGTTTTTTTTTTGCTTCGCAATTTTGCATCCGCTCGGTTATGTTACGCTTCGCTTCGCAAATACAAGATTTGCTTGCCACAAAAGTGTCACTTTTATTCCTGATACTATTTTTGTATACGCTCCGAAAACGGAGCGGATTCACGAGTTCCTAAAATAAATCCTTTTCGGACTCAATCCCTGAAAAAGTTTCCGTGTCGCATTTTATACAAAATAAACGTCAAAAGTTATTTTGTGTTTACAGTAAATAATCTAGTTACTATGGTGGCATGGTAATTAAAATTATAAACTCACTATTTTCGAGAAATATTTACTCTGATCACAGTAATCATACATAATAATAGATTCGAATATATTTTTTGGCTTTAACAAACAATGCTGTTTATTATACGTATCTACCTAAAAACTTTCTTAGACTCATATGCATCTACTATCTGATAAAAACAACGATTTATCTGAAAATACTGTAAATTAGATACATATAACAAAAATAACTATTTCGGGCCTAGGTTGGGAATGTTAATTTTCCCACATCGCTTTTTATATCCATTTTATAAAGTAAATAAGAAAAAACAAGTACATAAAGATAAAAAGCACTAAAATATATAATACTTGTTTTATTATCCATTTTATATATTTGTATTTTACACTTACACTTACAAAAACTGTTCTTAGACTTACCAATAAATTGGTCCCTATTCCCAATAATATTTCTGAAGATTCGTATTTAAGGCTGCGGCTACAACTTAGCCTGCAATCTGGTCGCTGCGATCAGAACATGAATAAAAGTGAAGTAAGTGCTAATACTACAAGTATAAGAATTTACTGCGAAGTATCCGCTTCAATATTTGAGAAGGTACTGCGCGTCAAAATTGATACTGATATTTTTCCGGAAGTTGCTACAGTGAATAGTATTCCTTTGGAAACTCTCTATATTTGCTATAGCATGAAGTACCTTCTTGATGCTTCAAGTTTAGCAAAGATGGTAGTATTTACTTCGACTATTGCAAAGCTGGTATCGAACCAGCTTCACTTCGCATTCTACAGTTGGAAGTAACGTAATGGCCCAGAGACGCAAGAGATGTAGTATATACCTAATGTGTATAATTTTTTTATAAGGATTAATCGTGATGATTTACAGTTGCCGTTTGCTTTAAATCTGGCAACTTTTTTATTTTGATTTTCATATTATTATTTTTTAATATTTGCTTCACACTTAAATTTTGTTTTGTATTTTTGTTATAAAGTTCTCTTAATTCTTTAAGGGCTGTGTCTTTTACCGTCTTAATATCGGGTGTCATTCTTTTGTCGAATATTATTTTAAAATCTCCCAGCGTAATGACAAATGTTAATTGTAAGTCTTCATATTGAACCTCTTCTTGCGTCATTTCATCATCTGAAGACATCTTAGCTAACCTAGGTAGGTATTAAATAAACAGGGGTGCGATAAATAACAGCCTCACAAATGTAAAGCAAAGCACTACTATGGCATGTCTACATTCGTAAACTGTCGATCTCGGGTAGAGTGGGGGAGAATGCTATTTATTTTTTAGAATTTACTAATTGACAGGAGCAGATTCTTCATATAGTGAAGCATATGCTTCCCTGTGTAGAATTTGCTATAGAAGATAGACTTAGTACTACCGGAAATTACCATTAACTGCAGAATGAAGTAGAGATTGCATAGAAAATGCTAAATCTTTAAGTATTAAGGTACGGATTTGCTGGTGCGACTGCGGCTGCCACTGCGACTGCGACTGCGACTGCGACTCGTCGCCGACCAATAGACAGTCTGAATTTCCTCATCAACTCCAGCATTTGGACTGTCTATTGGTCGGCGATGAGTCGCAGTCGCAGCCGCAGTCGCACCAGCGAATCCGTACCTTTAGTAAGTACTTCATTTTTATTCATACCACCGAATAATAACGCTCCTCATTGTTTTATATGAGAGTTCAAGCCACGTCCGTCAGTTATATATTTACTGCTTTCCAGTTAATTTCTGTTCCGCGCTCGAAGCGCATGCCCTTAAAACACTATGCTTGAATAAAATGTTAACTTGACAAATAAATGTGACAAATAAAATGGAGACGGTTTGAGGAACAAACTTTTTGGCATCTGTTTTAGGAGTAAAGAGGGCGGCACTATCAGCTTCACGCACAATTCGATAGAGACACGATTTAATGGCGCCTTGAAACGCGCGAAAATGCTCATTTGTGCGCTTAAATCCAGTGATTGGAAAACAGCTATTGTTAACATCCAGTGACAAGCTGTAAAACAATTAGAATCAAGAACACATGGCTGACACTACAGAACTATTCATAATCAAATTACATAAAGATGCGATAGTTCTGAGCTATGAATAAAAGGTTGTGCAATGAGTTTTTAGGACACAAATAGTAACTAAATGAAACTGTTCACACACGTAAATAAATTCAAATAGACAGATATGCCAATACGCTGTATGTAGGAAAATGTATCACTTATAGAATAGTTGATGTGTTTTTTTTTTGTAATTCAAATAGTGATAGCAGTAATTCGTAAAATATTGTAGGAAATGTATTGTAGCAACAAATAGGTATACCTAGGTAATATAATTTACTATCTATGATATACTTGAGACTATCTTTGCACTATAGTATTCCTGAAGAGAACAAGCAATCACTTATCTTACAATCACTTTCTCATTTGCCATTTTAATTTAGTATATTTCTGGTTTACAATAAATCAAGACATGTCAACAACTTCTCAACGTTTCGTTGAAGATAAACCTTACAGGTTAGGCACTCAAACTTGTTATGATGTTAATGTATACAATTATTAATCTATCACTGTGACACCACACATCTTGTTAGATGACATCTTCATTGCTGTTGTATTGGGCACTAGTGTGAGCAAATGTCGTTTCAAAGAAACAGTTAAATATATTTATTATATAAAAAATACTTGCTTCTTAATGCGTTTAAAACTAACTTAAATTATATTTAGAAAAAAGCTAATCTCCAATACCAATAATCATGATGTACAGAGACATAAAATAATGTCAATAAGCGACCATCTCAGCTTAGATAATTTTGTGTCTGAAATTTCATTTAAAAAAATGATCTTGATGCCCTGTATTTCAAAAAGGAAAGATTAGATTAATTTTTTTATTTTTTGATGTTCTTCCAAGCACTGAATTTATGGTAAGGGAGGAGGGGGCTCAAGTACTAGTTGTCACAACTATCGAAATTCCATCTTGCAATATAATGATGAAGTAAATAATTCCTCCGGTAAATCTGTATGGTAGAAGGGCACACCTCAGAAAATATTAATCATCATTTATCCCCTCTTAACAGAGTCATCCAAGCTTGATAGTAATATGATCGTGTAGGTAGCATTGTGCACTACTGAAATACAAGTATATTTTTAGTTTTTCTTTTGTCTTGTTTTATTGTTTAACTTCAAAATAAATTATCAACGCCGGGATTAGTTGTCACAGGGAACACTTGGTAAGTTGTCATGTGTGACAACTAACAAAAAAATAGAACGTACAGAAAACAGTCGTAGAAGAAATGCACGGGGAGGAAGAAAACAGCTCTGATGAAGAAGAAACCAAATCGTATCCCTCTCTTACAACTTATTTCCCGCTGTATCTATTTATAATTTTTATTGTTTAACAAATGTGACAACAAACCCCAACTATTGTGATAAGTGTCATTTTCTCAGGATAAGTTGTCACATAGATCTATAAAATCACCTATAAAAAATGAAATATCATTTTTTGTGTAATATTCAGTTACCTTCTGTATGCGACATGTTGTTGATGAATGTTACTGAATGTTAATAAAAATATTGAATAACTTCAAAATATTGCACTTAAATTCAAATTTGGGACAACTAACCCCGACTATTGTGACAACTTATCCCTTTCTTGGTAAGTTGTCACATATTCATCGGTTTAAAAAAAATTGAATTACATTTTTTGTTTAATGTTTAGTTTCCTTCTATATACATAATGTTATTGACGAATATTACTTTATTTTAAAAATTGGGATATTATTAATATCAATAATTTTGAAAATATTTCACTTAAATTCAAATTTGTGACAACTACACCCCCCTCCCCTACCTACCTCATTTTAACACATCATCTTCATCAAGTGATAATCATCATTTGGTACGATTTAAAAAAAATGGGTTATAGCTTATAATATATACATGGAAGCACTTGAATCTCATTAAATATTTATAAAGAGAAGAAATAGTTTTTTCTTTTATTTACTCTAGTAGACATGTTATATATTATATCATGCATGATTATTTGAAATATATGGGGAAAAAGCTGTAGTGTTTCCAATATTTTGTAAAAATAATATATTTAGAAGCGCTATCGTGGAACCAAAGCCATAAAGAGAAAGAGCGGTGGTAGATATAAATAATGATATAAATGCTTTTATTTGTGTACGTCTTCAACCATGACGAATGCATTCAGTTGTACTTTAAAACTATAGTTGAATCACGATCGTCACGTCAACATAAACAATATTTAATGATATCTGTTATTTCCTAATATTTATTAAAACGCAAAATTTTAGCCATTCCTGTGCAGAGACTTTAAAGAATGTCATACTGAGCGAACGCGTGAAACAATAAAATAAATATTATAACCGCATATGAAACTTGTAGTTTGCTACCAGCTAATGTATGTTTGTAAGACATGTGAATTATGTACACAAATAAATTACCGATTCATAGCAATCATTTATACCTTCGCACGCAATCTAAACTTGCTTTAAGCAAGCGCGAGAACGAATAGGATACCCTGAAAGTAATTAGTTGTCCTCATTTATCGGAGGTGAATAAAAAACCGTGTATAATCAATCTGACTGAAAATAAAAAATAGGGATTCAGTTTTCTGTCGTTTTTTTCTTGTCAGGAGCCAGTAAGACTGGTTTATTTCTTTCGAATGCTGCAGGCTCGGCTCGGCGTGTTCGTTGGCCAAGTTCACCGGCCGCTCCAGCAGTAAATATTTTAGCCTCTCGTTGTTCAATGAAACGCCACACATGGATTTCTCATTACAGTTTCCTTATCTTTTTTCTGAGTTAGTTATTGCCAGCCATTATTTATGTCGCCGTGGATACCTACATAGAATAACTAAAATTGAGTGTATAATGGAAACTAATCAATAATGCATGGAGTGCTGTTTTTTATTTGGATTTTGTTCCTTCCACACCTACAGTCTGAGAGTCTAGCCTAAACTGTTTATCAAGGTTCCTACAGTACTCTAATCGTGATGGATGATCCTAGAATGTATACACGATTTGCCTTTTTAAGATCCCTCACTTGTTCTCACAAGATGGTGAGAAACTAAGTCTGGTGTAGTATAATTAAAATAATGTTCTGCAAATGTCAAATTTGTATTTATAATAAGAAAAAATGAACGGTCATTAAAACAACTGCCACACCAACAAATGATACATTTTTTCCACGGTCGGGAGTAGAAATCAGTTTCTATGACATCAAAATTAAAACAGAAGTAGTCAATTATTCCCAAGGGAGTATAATGCTCCCAAGGGAGTTTACATTATGGAGATTATTATGGTAATGTTTACATTATTTTTTAAATTTTCATCCTGCTAAATAACAACGAATTTTATTAACAACAACCTTACTGTGTGTGAAAAGGGAAATCGCACTAGTTTGTTTTATGAATCATAATTGTATATATAATTATCTAGATGTTATCTTCATGTTTGACACTACATTTTTAGATAAAGGACATTTTAAATTTCGAGCCCTGAAGATGGTGTAAAAATCAACACCGAAACGTTGGCAATGAAGTAAAGTCCTTTTATTTTTGGTCTTTATCCCACTAAGAAAAAACCACTTGAATTATGGAGAACGTTTTTCATGCAAAAAAAAGATAATATTGAAATTATTTATTGACATTTAAATTAAATGTTACATTTGTACAATTTTCAAAATTAATACTAGAAGGAATATTACTTTCGCTTACATTTACAGTTTTTGTGATTGCGCTAGTAGTGGTACCTACTAAAATCTGATTAGCAATTTTGGTTTTATTTTCAATGGAGTTCTCAACATAACCCTCAGCGACTGTCGTTGATTTCCAACCAGCATGGCGCTTTATTGTCGTGATATCCACACCAGCATCTGCCAGTAATGTCGCTGAAGATCTTCGTAAGCAGTGACCAGTATAACATGCAGCATCAGGTAATTTTAAATACGAAGCTACTGCACTCGGAATTTCTCCCATGGTATTCTTGCCAACTGGCTGCGAACTACATTTTCCTGCTTTGTAGTACAAAAAAAGGCGCTTATTCTTGACGTGGGGAGGACGAAGGGACAGGTATTTTCGAAACAATTCAAGCATATTTCCCACATCGGTAACCAGAAAGGTTCGTGGAATCTTTGTCTTAGTGTTTGGAATTTTTACAATCAAGGAAGAGCCTACATTCTCAATATCATCTACAGTTAAATTGACTAGTTCATCAGTTCGACAAGCTCCGGCAATCCCCAGAATTAATCCAACCTATAAAAAATCAAAATACTTAATAATTGAAATACCTAACAACAAAAGTAATCTTACCTTAATCATTAAGAATTCTTTGTCATCTGCACTTGATGGAAAATGGTCGATTTCACCCTTTGTCAATATTTTCGATTTTTTCGCTTGATATCCGTCACCGGTTCTTTTCAAAAATGCGATCAGCTTGGGGAATTTGCTTATATCTATGTTGTCGTAAATTATCAGGCATGACTTAACCATAGAATATTGCGGCCATAATGTGGAAGACTTGTAATTCTCGTTGTACTTGAACATTTTTCTCGGCGCACCACTTTTTTAACCGATTGTAGGCTATATCGTATAAAGATCTTGACTTCGTAGGCAGCAAATTGCTTATTGCAATATTTGCAGCCTCCTCCACAATCTCTTCCGACTCACAATTATTCATTGTGCACTAAACAAACTTTAAACTAAACCAAACTAGCACCTTAATTTGACAATTCGTTTTGTTAGTTTATTTTGTAGTTATGACAATAGCTCAACGACTACTAAATAAATGCTCAAATCCGAATACAATAATTCTGGTGCTACTTACTTCATAATGACAAAATATGTGTTTTTAAGTTAATGAGACCGTGGAAAAAATAGTATATACGATTCGGGAGAGATGCTATTTTGTCCTCGGTGCATTGTAGCCCTCGGGCTTCAAATTGCACCTCTGCCAAAATAACGCATTTCTTTTCCTTATAGTATAATGTCCATTGTGTTTTAACTATTTCCTACCCATTACTCTACGGTTCTGTATCAACATATACAAGGTGTTCTAAAGTATTAAGAAATAATGGTTTTTTTGCATAATTATAGATTTACTGAAGCCTCTGAGAGTTATTTGATTTACATAATTTGTTAAAGAGTGATCTACAATAAATATTTTTAGGCTCCACTGAAATATTGCAAAAATTGCAAAAATGCTTCAGTCACTCTAAAATAGTACTGATAGTAATTACCGACCTACTTTTTAAATTTTAACGCAATAAGAGATGGTCACAGTTGGCCATGGTTTTATGTATTATATTATAAAGTGAATGGGACTTGCCTCCAATGTATTTTCTTTCATAAGATAAAATTTAATAAAAATTGATCAAAGGATATTATAATGGTGACTAATTCTTAAGCGTGCGTCTTGTGATCAAAATGCGGACTGACTTTAATTAATTATTAATTAGAGAACCCTGAATTATTTAACCAAACTAGAACACATCTAAATGAAAGAACTGGCTTAAAATAGTAAAATAAAAAATTAAGAATGTAGAATTTTTGGATAAATAATTAGTATGTGGTTAAAAATTTCGTTCCATATATGTATCTATTGAATATTAAATACAAAACTTTTGTGATTACTAATAACGAAGAAAGGTAGATTTTGTTGGTTTATATCGCCAGTATTCAGAACTTCGCCTGTGTCATGTTAACCACCCTTGCTTTTATTATACAGAAGTAAAAAGTCAACCAGTGGGCAAGAACATATTTGGTAAAATACTAAGCATCATTGCAAATTGCAACTTATTTATATTTATCCAACCCATCAACGTACACCGGCCACTGTTTGCGCAGGAGCTCAACCACATTGCTTGCAGACTCTGATATTAATACGACTATAAAAAGACACAGCAGGTAGAGATAACAGCACTAACTGCAGAACAAAATAAATATTGCAAACCATATTCTATAAGGTGGAAATTCGACTACATAATACAAGTCAAAACACTGTAAACTCCAATTTGGACTAGAAGATACTGTGCGACTTACCTGCCACAATTAACTTTAAGAATTGTTCATATGTATCATTTACTGTAAATGTTAATAAATAATGAATTTGCTTTTTTATGATGAGCTGTCAAAATATAATAATAAAGACTATATTTTATTATTATTCTCTCCCAGAAATTTTTCTACTCCCGGTCATGAAAATAGTTATTTACAATATAAATATTGTAAAGAATATTATAACACAAGACTTTAAAGTCATAGATAAAACATTTTATTTACTTCCATTTAATAGACGTTAAATATATTTGTCAAAAAGTATCATACAACGCAACAAGAAGTGGGTGTATTTTCTATGAACAGAAAACAGTACCTGCTATTAAAATTCACGGATCTTATGTTACCTTTCGCATGGTTTCTGTCAGCACTTTATGAAGCAAACCCGTAAATATAAAAAGCGCTTTTCAAATTCAGTAATTTTCATAGAAGTTTACCCTTTCATATAGAAACAGCCGCAAACTGCTTGATCGCAAGTCTGGTTCCGACAAAATCCAAGACGAGGTATGAGGTGGAGTACCAAAAGTTTGAAGATTGGTGCAAAACTAACAGAGTAAGGGAGGTGTTTGAGAAAGTCCTTTTGGCTCATTTTTCGGGAAAGCAACGCTCTCAACTATCTACACTACGGACACACTACTCAATATTGAGAACTAAGATTTCAGTTAAGAACAATCAAGATATAAGCAGATTTTCTCAACTAAACGGATTTCTCAAATGAAGTTCAGGGGGAAGGCCAAAAAGCCCAGAATTTTTACAAAGGAAGTAGTATATAAGTTTCTAAGTATACTGCACATGCTGAAACATATTTCCTCATGAAGTTTGCTATGACAATCGGAATTCTTGGGACCTATCATTGCGAAGAATTAACTAAGCTAATATTGGATCACATTCAATACAATGACTTCTAAATACAAATGTGATTATATGCACAAAAATAAAAATTGTCCGAGAATTTGTTATACCATAAGGCAAACATGAAGTGTTTAATAATTTTTTTGAAAATATGCTGAACCTCGTCCTCCTAATGCAACTTAGAGGTGTTTTTTTGTTTCCACAGACACTGTACGTAGGTACCTCTCAGCCTTTTGGAGTTAGTTCTTTTGGAAGTACTACTGAATTAATTGTAACAAAGCTTGGATTGAAGAATACCGAAGTACACTGGACATTGTTTTAGAAGGTTTTCAGCCACCATTCTGGTTGATGGCGGTGCAGATATGCAGATGTTGAAACGCCATGGGGGCTGGAAATTTTCTTCTACGTTAGAAGGCTATGCTGATAATTTTTAATAAACATATATCAAAGAAGATCATAGGGTCAAACACGGATTTAACGATCGGAAATCTATCTATCTATTATTAATATTTGTAATAAAGTTTAGATTTTTTATAAATAAATAAATTGTCTAAATGCGGGGTTTTATTTAACAGAAAAATGTCAATAAAAACGTTTTTTTTTGTGTTACAGCACTATTTATATTACTATAAGTGAAAGTAGATAAAAATCTCTCACGTAGACTTTGAGACATTTACAAAGATTTGAGTCATGTTATTAGACATTTTTCTTAGTGAATTATGTGTCAGAAGATGCCCCTATATAATTTATTATTTCGCTGTAGAAACTATTAATCAGTTTAAACTCCAACCTGGCATGCATTGGCACAGTTATTAATTAACCAGATATGTCCTCTGCGTTTTCCTGTAATCAACGTGAATATTATTGATACCCGGTAAAGAGTAATTTATGATGAAAATAAATGTCAAGCTGAAACATGTTGGTATTTATCTTATCAAATTGTAGCACGTTCTGGTACATGAATTAATAACACGGGTGGAAGTGAACATGGACGAATGAAGGAAAAGTAGGTGTCCTGCGAACAGCAACATTGTTAGTTGTTTGATATTATACATTTTTCGTTGTGCACATAAACGTTGTCCTTGTGTACGAGATACGGTCCGTGCCTAGTACCTACTTGACAGATAGAATTATGGCTGTAGATATACTCCACCGAGATGTAATGTAAAGATGCATAGTATCTAACCCACGTTCTTTTCCATCAACTCTGCGCCTGGTATATCTCTGTGCCCTCAGACTTGCCCTTTAGCTGAACCCCGAACATATGTGAATCACAGCCATTACCGCCTTGCTCAATATAATATTAATTAACCCCTACTATAGGTAATCCATTAAAATTTAGGTAACATCTGCATATTTTAAAAGTTTATTGAAGAGCATAGTATATCAAGTGATTTTAATATGTTATTAGAATATACAAGGTGTTCTACAAATTCTATGAAGCTTTGGCAGATGGTAGCTGCGGATTAATTTCAAACATTTTTTCTTATATGAACATAGATCCAATTCGTTTAGAAGCCTAAAAGCATTTTAAAAAATATAATTTCATATTTCAAAGTAGCCTTATAAATATATATGATGTTTACTATACTCGCGAAAAGAATTCAGACGACTTACGTCATACGAACAAATGAATAATTCATTATATTTTCATCAAAATATATAATAAACTGCATACTACAATAAATAAATGTAATAAAACTGTATACTACACTAAAAGTTTACATTATATATTGCACTGAATTGCAAAAAAAGAATTGTTTTCAAAGCGACCAAATATCGAAAATTAAGTTGACAATAAAATCAAATGTGTAACGTCAGCCGTTATGTAAGATGTCTGAATTCTTGACGCGAGTATATAACAATTATTTTCTGTGGTTACGTCACTCGACGGATGAAATTTCGATCATTTATTATCTCGTTAGCTACATGCTGAATTATTTCAAGTAACTGCTGACGGGTAGTGATTTAACATAGTAGCAAGCTGCACCATAATATATCCCCATAAATAAAAGTCCGTTTATTCGGAAAATGATCATTGAATCAAGCAGTTACATATGGTGGTGCGTCATCGTGCTGATACCACATTTATCGATCAACAGTAAGCCCTATGTCATCAGTGAAATCAAAAGGTTGTTTTCCAAGAAAGTTCTACACCAATCTGCATTTAAAAGATTATTTAAAACATGTACAGGCAGTAAATTATTATTGAAAATGCTACCCTAAACGTTGACACTGAAACGTTTCAGAAATCGTCTTGATCTAATTGCATGCGGTTTTGTAACGCCGAGATATGTTTATTATGATTATTATTTAGCCAACCCTAGTGAAACACGCTTCATCAGACCCATGACAAGCGAAATTAATTTATCATTTGAAGTAACTAGCTACAAAATTCTAATCACTGAGGAGCATCTGCAGCATGTAATACGATTACCTACTTGCTACACGCCGAACACCAATTGAAGAGTGATGACAAGATCTATCTTATTTTCTTCATTTTGTACAATCACTTCAGTAGAACGAATGGTTTTGGAGCGGGGTTACCTCCTTCTCGAATTCTACGTACGAAAGACTGAGTGGGCAGGTTGATGTCTATTTGGGTATCTTCGTCGGTATTTTCGGGTTGTTTATATTGCGTTCTCATTGAAATACCCATATACAAAGACAATATCTACATACTGCTCAATTGTAAATAAATACATATTTTATTTAGCTCTTTAATACTGTCAAATAAATAAACACAGTGACACAAATAATAATTATTGTAATAGTAATCATCATTTTTATTTATCAAGCTACTTTGATTGAAATACAAAATTATATTTTTTAAAATGCTTATAACTTCTAAACAAAAAAGAATCGGACCTATGTTCGTATAAGAAAAAAATTTTGACATTACTTTATAAGCATACAAGTTTGTCATAGAGCTTGCAGAATACCTACCTAGTATGGATACATAGAAAAAACATTAACTTATCATTATTTCATGGTTTCATGAACTTTAGATCAACCACAAGTAACTTAGCAGTCTTTAGCCAATTCTTATGTGAGACATTGGATGAAAGGGGACAAGTGGATGCTATATTCACAGATTTTTCCAAAGCGTTTGATAAGATTAGTCATAATATATTGCTTAACAAACTCTCGAGTTTAGGTCTTCATTACAGTTATTTTCAGCTTTTGACATCTTACTTGACGCAGAGAAAACAATACGTTTATTACAACGGGTTCTCCTCGGACATCTATATTGCTACTAGTGGAGTACCTCAGGGATCGAACCTGGGACCATTACTGTTCTTAATTTTCATTAATGACCTGTGTAGTGTACTAACTTGTGACAAATTGTTGTTTGCTGATGATTTGAAGTTATATTCTCGGATCTCCAGTGTTCATAATTGTGCTATGCTACAAGAACAGATTCAGCGACTCGAAATTTGGTGTCAAACAAATAAGCTTTTTCTGAACATTTCCAAATGCAAAGTTTTATCATTTAGTCGTAAATCTGACGTATTACAATATCCTTATGCTATCAATAATATTGTATTGGAAAGAACTGATAACATACGAGATTTGGGAGTATACTTTGATAGTCGGCTTACATTTAGTTATCACATAAATAATATAATTAAGTCAGCCTACACTACTCAGGATTTATCATTCGTAATTGTAAAGGTTTTAGTGACACATCTGTATTAACATCTTTATATTTTAGTTTGGTTAGGACAAAATTGGAATACGCCTCCTTAATATGGAGCCCCATATACATGAAGTACACTCTGGCCATTGAAAAGATTCAAAAAACATTTTTAAAGTATTTAACATTTAAGATTGATGGATACTATCCTGAAAGAGGATGTAATTATGCTGCGTTATTAAATAAATTTAATTTTACATCTTTAGAGAAACGCCGTAAACTGATGGCTGTACAGTTTTTGTTTAAGTTGTTACACGGTAATATTGATTGCTCTGTACTGCTTTCGCAGTTGAATATAAATGTTCCCAACCATGCGTCCAGGCACACTAGAACTTTTTTGTGCAGAAGAGCCTGTACAAATTTATTGTCGAAGGCACCAATTAATTTAATGTGTTCTAATGCGAATGTTATCTCTAACTCATGTGATATATTTTTTGTGGCATGAATGAATTAAAAAATGTTGCACAAGTATTACTTTAACATTAGTATTAATTAGTACTTCACCTTTAGTATATTTATATATTTATATTTTATTTTTCATTGTAACTTAGTATTAAGCACTACTTGTTTGTTTCTTACATTATTAAATTGTTTGCTCTATAAATGGTTTATAACTGTTGGGCAATAAAGGTTATTATTATTATTTAAATTTGAAAAATTGTACCTATCTCTTAGGGCAAACTAAGTAGGTACCTACAGCGTTTCCATATCTATCTCAAAAAGCGTAATTTGAATTTCATGCAGTCATATTTTTATTGTAATTCTCAACGCTTGCAGTTAATTTAGAATAATTATGTATTTCAGAAGTAATATTATCATGTGCTTTTACATGTTATTTCTATGACATTACCCTTCAGCAAAGCTAAAGAGATATGGTTTAGAACCTAACTCAGATTAAATTATAAAACTAATCATTAAGTTCCATTTAGGATTGCATACAATACAGTTGATAACTATTTGGCACTAAGTAAGTAATAATTACTATCAGAAACTATAGAATTTAATTAAAATTTTCTTAACAAAAAAATACAAATGGCTTACTGCTTCCAAAGTTAAATTCACTAAGACATAATTAAAATGACGGTTTCTGATATACATTTAGAAAGGATATACGTAATACATCTACAGCTGGACGCTACAAATATAGACGGTTTTTCATATATTTACATGAATAAGTTTGGTGTATTTCAGCAAATCTATTTAAATAAGGTTGTTGGAAGGGTAACACGGGCAAAACGAATAATAGCCATGAGTCATTGTTAAGTTTTTAAATTGTTTAAATTATTTATTTTAAAAAATATGTGTCATAATAATCTCTTATACATCTTTAAAATAGTAATAATTTCTCTTGAAGCTTATTCAAATCTTAAAACTAGTAAAACAACTTCAACCTACTTCTTTAAGTGTTTGTTAAATTCTCGAAATAAGAATGTTCTTTTCTTATAGAAAGATTTTATCGAATATTTTTGATATAAATAGGTTTACAAAAGAACTCGATCTGAAACGAATCTGGTTTCATAATAAGTAGGTAGAATCAAATTTAACCTTATTTTTCTGAAGAACAAATTCTGGGAAAGTAAAATAAAACCCAAGACATTTTTAGTTAAACATGCAGCATGAGTTATAAATTATATGAAAACTTATTAAGTAATTAATAAGATACAAATACAAATTTAGCAGATTCATAATTGGCTGTACTTAACTTTGATGAACTTGTTAATAAGCTTAAGTAGGAATATAATAGTCAATGGGATTTATTATGTGTAATAAAAAATATATTCAAATATTACAGGGCGATTAAGCTCACCTATACTGGTTTTATATTAATGTCTATTATTCATATTCCTGGGATAACAAATTTATTATATTATAATTATTACCAACTAGCTTATTTCTTTCACGTATATATCTAGATATTCAGCAAAGTGTAATACCTGACGCACGTTAGTAAATTATGGTTATTTCTGTAAGTGAGGAAACGAGGCTCATTAATCCACAAACACGAAAATTGCAAAGCAAAGCCTGCAGCCAAGTTTTATAATCACCATAATAATAGTTTATTTTCTCGCACCTTTATGCATATGAATGTAGTTTAAATAAATTTCTTCACTTTTGAATAAACTATTTTTAAGAAATCGTTTTATTGTCATCACTAAACACTAAAAATCAATAGATACAAAAGATACCGAAACAAATTTAAGAAATCGTTTTATTGTCATCACTAAACACTAAAAATCAATAGATACAAAAGATACCGGAACAAATCTTAATTTTTTGGAAATAACTTTTTTTTTTGCAGAAATGGTCCAAGATTACATTAAACTCTTTTTGATAGTAACTATTTATTTATTCCAATTTCGGTCGGCCTCGAAATTAATTTCACCAAAACCTATATAATATTCTTTTCTAATTTCAAATATTTTAGTTTCATTTCATTTTAATAACAAATATAACAAGGATGATATGATATACTTTTGATATTTTGTTTGTCAAATAGCATAAAACGGCGATCATCAACGAAATTAATGACCATTGTAGTCACGATTATGATAAGTAGGCTACGTACATTTCATGCGAGTGTTACATGACAGTTGCATACACTAATTTTTCTACAACCATTTATAAATAATAGTAGTACACGGAAGAAATATTTGTAACAGAACTATCAAAGTAATACAATTTGAACGGGACACCTGCCTACTTGGTTAAAAAATAATGAGTTTCTAACTATTGACTAAAAAATCTATTTCATAATAAAAACCTCTATCATAATAATCCTCATTATGAAGAAACAGGGAACAATCTTTTGATATGCAACGGGAGTCATGTTTCAAATGAATTCAGTTCCACACATTTGGAAAGTGTGCTCTGAAAGCAATTGTCCATGAATAAAACCG
The DNA here is from genome assembly GCA_025584915.1 of Monochamus saltuarius. Taxonomy (NCBI): domain Eukaryota; kingdom Metazoa; phylum Arthropoda; class Insecta; order Coleoptera; family Cerambycidae; genus Monochamus; species Monochamus saltuarius. The sequence goes on along the minus strand of CM046726.1, from coordinate 24,530,467 downwards.
CCAACGCCAAATATTTGTGTTAACAATTGTAACTAGATGCCTATTTAAACAATAATTTCTAAAACTTACTGAAGGTATTATACATATATTCTCCTACATTTTCACGATTGCTTTACAATGATAATGAAGAGATGTGGTGGTTTGGAAACCAAAAATTCAAGAGATAATTTTTCTCAAAGGTCGTTCGATAGAGAAATCGAAAGAGGTCGATTCTGATAGAGCAAGATCAACTAAACTCCTGTCTCTTTTGTTGTGTTAACAATATGAGCGCACACATTATGATGCTGCCAAATCACAAGACAACATAGTTGTTGGCAATACAACTTAATAGTGATGGATGGGCAACAGCGTCAGTTACTCATCACTCACATCAGCTTAAACGGATTGGTATCAACTTTTGATCCAGCAGTTGCCTTTGTTATTAGGGCTAAACCATACTTTTCTGTTCTTGAATTTGATGCAAATGTATCAATTTTTGTCACCAGTAAAGATCTAAGTAAGACTAAACGAATCATGTTGCTCACGAGCTATATCATTGCGAGCCTACATTCCATTTATTAATTTTTTAAATTTTGTCTCTGTAATGGAAACTATATAACTTCTGGATTGCTGAGTAAATCATCATGAATTAAAGCAATCTTCATTAGTCAGATAGTCTTCCTGAAAATAGAAAATTTCGTGGTTATTTGGATATTTGACAATGTTGCGTTTAGCGTTTGAGGTCGAAAACTTGAATTATTCATTGGACCAACATCATAAACAAGTCAGTAAAACATCAAGACTACCGGATCTAACGCAAGATCTAATGTACCTATATGGTTACGTGACTTATCGACTCAGGTTGATGACGAGCTAAATGGTGGTGAGCCAGCGATATACTTACATTCCATGTACTCAACTCATTAATTATGAATTAAAGCGATCTTCATCAGTCAGATAGTCTGCCTGAAGATAGAAAATTTTGTGGCTATTTGGATTTTTAGTAATGTTGCGTTTAACGCTTGAGGTCCAAAATTTGAGTTATTCATTGGGCCAACATTCTAAACAAATCAGTAAAAAATCAGAACTACTGTTTCTGACGCAAGATCTAATGTACCTATATAGTTACTGAACTAGAAATAGGAGAAATATTTGCATAATTAGCATTGGCTTCAATGGAATTTGATTATTAAACAATGTGATTTTTGGGCTGGCTTTCTACTGTAACTGGTGTCAACATTTATTTCTTCTTTAGTGTCATTTTGTGTGGTTGTTGAAGGCAGAAATGTTTGGAAACGGCATAAAAGAGGAATCATTACCATTACCATCTGACATTCGGACTGAGGTGTCAGAGGATATATCCAACTTGCTACCATCAAAATCTCGATTGACATATCGAAAAAAGATATATAAAAAATTTCTGGAACATGGAAGAACGCAAATAACATCAATGAACTAAGGGAGAATGTAGTTAGCATATTTTTTCTGAAAAATCAAAGAAAATGTAGCGTTCAAGTTTATGGACGTATTATTCAATGCTTAAATGTACCAGACTGATGAATGAAAATTTCGATAAATCAAGGAACGGATGAACCGAGGAGTCGCTTAGAATTGAATTAAATTGAACCTTTGTTTGTAGATATAGCAAGCTCATAGCTTTGCTAAAACTATCAACTAGCGGCTCTCTTTTCGACATCAAAACAAAGAAAGATCGGTCACTCTGCATTTACTAATAAAACATCTGGAAACAACAACAAAATTGTACCAAACTACATTAACCTACTCTGATCATGCCACATAACAAATTTTTCATCAGCTGCGACAAAATAAATGCACTGTTTAACCTTTGATAATAAAAACCATTTATAAAATTCCAGAGAAGCAGTTGAATTTTTAAAGTTGCCAAATCCAGAAATATATACTGGACTGGTTCCGCCATTCTACAGCTGCGATGGTTGCACATTCTGACGCAGAGTTGGTAACAGTAAAGCGATTGGGTGGTTTGCCACCTTCTGTAGCAGAGACATACATCGACGAATTAATGGTCAACAAGGTTGCTGTATCAGAATGCATATTTAACAGCCTGAAAAATTAGACTATTGGCGTCAATACATCGGTATCCTGGTCGGAGCAAAAAAATGAGGATTCTTTTCTTCCCATGCATATTTCTGAGTATGTTCATTATAATATTAATATTTGTATTCACAAATAGTAGGTAATGATTAAATTAGTGGTTATTTGCATACTTAAAAATGTATTTATATTCTTGGTGTTAAAGTATCATTTTATCTACCCTTGCGGTCAAAGTACCATTATATCTACATTTTTTAGTATATAAAAGGCAACTTTAACATTTACTATAGAAAAAATTAATTAATTAAATTAATTTAAGATGATTGCGTGATCTTTTAGCTTCTGTTGTAAATGGAATATGTTATGGCTAATTCTTAAAAGATCGTTTACGTATTTTACTTAATAATTCGCTTCCGCTGCATCAAGCTTCTCTTTCAACCTTTTTTGCGGAGAAAATGAATTTAAAAATTCCAAAATTATTACTTTAAGCGATAATATTTTAGCGACGCGGCAAGGATAATTTGTATAATAGCAGAATCGTGCATGGTTGCATACTAATATAAAGCCATGAAATTGCTGTTAATATTTCAGGGTTTCAAAGTAATAGCACCTGTTAAATACCAGTTAACCCTGGTATTGACATCACTTATCATTAAATATTAACCCCGACGCCAACCAATATGTGTTCGCTTCAATTAACTATGGTTGTTTACTTTAATTGGACTATATTTCATTTAGTTAATTCGAACGAACTATTTGAATTTACTCTTTGCACAGTTACTGTGCTACTGTTAATGCTAAATATATTAAGCTATGGCTGCATTTAATATAAATTAATTTTATGTTAATATCCGATAAATTGGAATGGAAGATATATGTTCGTTGCAAATTTGCGGTTCTGATGATGATAAAGGCTGTTCGATATGATAATTTCTGTAATATATAATTGACTAAAATTTTAGATATGACAAGTTTTATTAGGTGTAACTACAAACTACTAATATGAAATAGATATATAGTTCTTTATTTCCAACAGATAACTAGTTAGGTTCCTACACCTAATAACAAGAAAAAGAAAATACCTGTTTGAATAATTAGTAAAAAACTGGGTAATTAGCTGACACAAAATGTCAAGTGCTTGTAAAAGTAATGTTTGAAAATATAGTACGCACAAAACACGCAAATAATGTATTTAGAACAGAAAATTCAGAAAATACCGTTGTCTATTAAAGCCTAGCATTTTATTAACACACTTTCAGTATGTGTTAAAAATACAAATTTTCTTATTAAATATAACTCCGAGATCCTTTATTTGAGTTGAACGATTTAAAGTTAGACTAATACTATATGGAAAGACACAACAAAACATTTAATATTATTATCTATGCTAAAATGGTTTGACTGCCACCAAATACATACAGCATCAATATCTTTGTGTAACAACATACATCATTAGACTGTAGAAATTTTTAAATGCATATAATAATTTTGAACATACTAAATGCAGTGGCAGGTCATTTATATATAGTAGAAATAATAAAAGCCCCAAAATGGACTCCTGGGGTACCCCAGAAGTAGATGTTCTAAGAAAGAAAGCATAAACTTCATATTCAATATAGGTAATGGCTTTTTCAAAAAGATATAAAGATAAGTCTAAAATATCAAATGCCTTCTGGATATATCTAAATATGTAGCGTCTACTTGGTTCCTATCATCTAATATTACAGTCATATATTGGGTAAAGCTAGCTAATTTTGTAAGACATGAACTTTTTCTCAACAAAACCATGCTGATCTGTTGACAAGATTCCTTTTACAGTATTATTAATAAATTGTTAAACAACAAATGATTTGAAATAAGTTGGAATATTAACACGTAGGTCTCTGTCGTTTTTTTGTGTGTTGACATTTTTTATCTGTCAATTAGTTGTAGAACCGCTTTATTAACATGCCGCGAAATTAAAAGTCTTTAATATTGATAAGTGAAAATTACCTATCTTTATGAGAAAAATTAACTGTGGTCAGTGTATGCTACTTATTCATGGGTATAGTAGTTTCCATGGGCATGTGGGCGGGAACTGTGCTGCATTTTTACTGAATCATTTGGATTTTTTGCAGAAGCAGCGGTTTTAATGTTCTTGGCCTATTGGTGTCTACATTTCCGTCGTTGTTGACCTATAGGGCTTTACTTTTTCGCTTGTTGGCCTGCAAGCAACTAGTTCAATTTTAAGCCTGGATAAAGCGCAAAGGAAGGAAATGGCGAGTTTTATGAAATAAACGATTTTCGAATACATATATATTTATTAAAAATTCAATATCCTCGGGTACAAAAATGTTGACAATGACAATTTAAATACATATCAAATACTGTAGGTAGCGCCCTCAATAATTTACCTCAAATTCGAGACCTATTTTCAATAACTCATGCCAGGAAACTCCTCTACACTAAGTTTTAGTCACTACAATGAAGTTATTTAAGAACTAAAATTGTAAGTTCAACACCCTGTATCTTGGAATCCCTAAAAAATTAGTTTAAGGTGGCTTAGATTAGATTATTAGATTTTGGCCTCAGTAATATGTGATAGCATTTTGTTCAGAGCTTCTGCACCACGTACCGTTTGTCTACAGCTTCCGTTTTACTATATCTTCCCTAAGGAGAGAGAAGAGTTTCTGGCAACAACATATTTTCCCTATGTGAAGGGTTGCACCGACAAGATAGATCGCCTCTTGAAGAAAAGGAAAATCAACACTATCTTCAGCACAACAAGGAAGATAATGTCAACCTTCCCCAAGCCAGCTGGAAGTTGTGAAGATCTCCAAGGTCCCGGTGTATACAGGATACCTTGTACATGTGGCAAGGTGTACATAGAGTAAACGTGTAGACACATCAGGACGAGACTGAAGGAGCACAAGAGTCATCTTGAGAATAACCACGTGGAGAAGTCAGCCGTTGCGGAACATAGAGCTGACACAGGACACAGGATAGCACTTGAAGAAACAAAAGTTCTGGTGAGGGCGATTCTGGCCCAGACTTTACAGGGAAGCAATCGAGATACACAAAAACCCCAGGAATTTCAACAGAAACAGGGGGAAAGAATTACCAGGAGTATGGAAACGAATCGGGGGAGCGGAACGCCAGACCACCGAACAAACCAACCGTGAAAACCACCCACCGCAGCAGAACAGTCTAGTGAACACGACCTATATAAATACCGACTAAACATCATATTCTCCAGTTGCAGATGTTCTGAAGAAGAGAGCGAATGTCTCTCGAAACGTCAAGAGTCCTAAACCGACGACGTGGCCAACAGTCCGGAAGCAGCCAAACTATTGGCGGAAGCCACGGAACCCTACAAACCAAAATTTCTACAGCTTCATTTGATGTATTCCTTTTATTCTGCAATATTATTTATTATAACATAATTTCAGCGAGACAGCTGTTCAGTACTTAGTAGAATAGTAGACATAAAAAATGATGAAAACGATTTGAAGTAAATATGTGAATTAAGAAAAGTTTAGATTTTGAACTCTGTATCCATATGTTTTTATCTGTTGCTTTGAACAATATTTTGAGATTCCAAAAATTAGTTTAATAAAAAACATAATTTTCTAAACACGTCTCTATAAATCGAATCAAGATTATAATAATATATCGCCCAAATGGGTCTCTCCAAGCAACAGCATTTAAATGTAAATGACTCCTATTTTGTTTACTTTAAGAGTATGTAACATTCTACGGCGTACTTGTTAACATTCATGAAGTGTTTGTAAAGCTATTAACAGTTTCATGAGTACGTTTTTACAACACACTAGAATGGCGAACGTGACAAAACAGATATACTATAAAACAGAAACTTGAGCCAGAAAAAACTGCTAGTAAAACGATTAATGAAATGAAATGTGTGCAGATTTGCACCTAACTGCTTAATTTCTGATAATTTATAACATTATACTGTTGAGATGTGGGAGGTAACCGTTGAAATTAATTAATTATGTAAAGCTAATTGATTGTAAATATATGTTTTCCTTCACTATAACAAAAAACCTAAGAAACAGTCTCTTGATTTTATTTGTAATGTAGTCGCTGCATACTTAAACTGGTTTAATATTTTCCAATTATACAGTCTACTAATCATGCATAGAAAATACAAGACTGATGACATTTTAAAGCTCAGAAATTGAAATTTATAAGTTCAATCTTGTTTCCGGCGTTTGCATACTTCATTCATGTTACTGGAATAGTGTTATTATAGAATTAAGTTAAATACTAGGCAAATACATTCTGACTCACAACAGAACTTATCTAAAAAAAGTCTGGAATAGATGCGTCATGGAAAATGGAATTAATATTGTTTTTTTTTTGTAAAATCCCATTACTTATAGTACATGAGTTTTTAAATTATCAAAAATGACTTACGTATATAGCAACTCGGAGTTGATGAATATTGAACGATTTCCCAGTGCCAAATGCAGCTACTTTTGCCGCAGTGGGCAGTGAGTGCAAGTGTAGTGCAACGCAAGCCTGACACGAATATGAAACCAAATCGTGGGAGAGATGGAGGTCAAGGAAGTTCACGGCGTATTGCAGCAATGTTGCGTATTATACACATTGTATTTCCATTAATGCAAATAAAGTCCTATTATTATTATTATTATTATTATACACCAAGCTCAATTATATCCGTACTATGTTCAACGTGTCCAAGCATTAATATTGTCACGATAAGTGTGACTCTACAGCAGGGAAGTCAGGTGCTTCTACCAAATGTCACGTAATGAGTGACTGCCATGCACCACACCTTTAAATATATAAAAATAATATCTCTATTATACACTTGGGGCACTCGCTTGACTCCTGCGAGAGTTAATGAAAATCAACCTTTTAATACAAATATAAATTTATTAAAACAGTCATACCAATAACCATACTTACAATAAAATGACCTCTACGCTGAGGAGAATCTCTTCTAGACATCAGTCAGCCACCGGCTGACCGCCGTCCTTTGGCCAAGGCTGACATTAGCCCAGTTTCAATAGTATTTATACGCATTAGAAAAATGCCGAGTACATAAAAATTATACTACCTATTGAAACATGGGAAAAGTCAGCAAGTCTATCGCTTGGTTCTTAGAGAAAGCAAGAAGGATAGACATAGTTTGGTTTGATGGTAACATTTGCAACTGGACACTTTTAATTGTTTTGAATTTCACTTGACACACAATCGATTGTAAATATGTTTATAATTTGGTTCAATAAAATAATTTAATATTTTTATGAACGCCAAAAAGCTCTTAATTTAAAACATGTGCCCTGGTGTAACCATCTCTCTAAGATCCTTTTTGTTGACAATATCAAGGGATTGAAGGATCGGTACCATGGCCGCCACGACCTCCTGACTTTAAATCATTTGGATTTCTTTTTGTGGGGATATCTAAGTAATAAAGTGTATCGCACCGAAGTGGACATTATTGATGATTTACGCAAACGTATCATAGCTGCTGCTAATAACTTACGAGGTTAAAACGGACAAGAAGCAGAAACATTTGTGTTGTGTTTGCAGAAACTGGGTAAGTCGGGTTCAAAATTGTGTTGTTGTATGTCAAAGGTATTTTATTAAATAAAACCTCAAATTAATTCTATTAATAATTAATAACAATATCATCAAAAGCATTTGAATTGGATAAATAGGTATTAAGCGGGCTTTACACTAACAATTTATTGACGAAGAAATTGATAAATTAATTCATTAATTTCTTGAAGGTCGCACTTTGGTTTTACATTATGTTCAGGGCTTGGCAAGTTTCTTAACAATTTTGCTGTCAGATGTCACCCGTACCAACCTAAAAGTAATTTTAACTTTTGACATTATATCATTCCCATTTGCATACGAAACAAAAACTGTTAAAAATGAAAAGTAATTTTAATAATTATATTTTAGGGCAAAAAAAGCTTCTATTGCATTTATTATTGCTGCTGCTCGGTTACTGGTTAAATATTTACATTTATTTTAGGTTGGTATTCCTGAATTGAAGTAAAAATTGACGAAAAATTAGAACAAGTTTTAAGTCGTCAATAACTTGACGAAGTTCTTCATCAATTTATTTGACGTCCAAATTTTAGTATTACATTTGTCAATTGACTTGACAAAGTCACTTGATCAATTAATTGACAAAGAAATTGTTAATGTGAAGCGGGCTTTATAAAATGTTATTTATGTCTTTCAATTTTTTGTCGAGTCACCGATTACACGCTTTACCTTGTCAGGTTCTGCAGTGGACCAGTTTCCAGTGCCTTGCAGAAGTGTATTTTTAAATCATTTTTGAATTTCTCTTTTTTGATTTTTTCTTAACAAAGTTGTACCTAGTTGTAAAAGTAAATTCAAAATTTTTTTTAGAGAAGTTCTGAATCACCCTGTATATCAGAACTGTATTTTTAAAGGCACCGGTACACAATGAAATGGTCTATACTTTTTACCAGATCCACCCATTTTTATGTATTTTGATGCAAATAATCCGAATTTGAAGTCCGGTTAGCTTAAACACTTTCAAAATTTTGCAAATCGCAAAAATAACGAAAAATCGCAAAGAAGTGAACGCAAACAAAATTTTTCTGACCTTGATTAGGTATGTTCCGTATGTATTTCCATGCGCTGAATTCGAATCAGAAGTCTTTTGAGCTGCATCATCCACAGATTTTGCAAAAATCGCATAAAAAAGGAAAACAAAAGCGTCCCACAATCAAAAGCATAGGTAGATGAAAATTGATTGATTAAGCATTATGGGGCCTCTGAAAAACATGAATCTACACTAAAAAAAGGAGAAAATAGAGCAGAGGAAATAAAATCATTCGATCTTTATCTGTTTGGAACCGAGAATGAAAACTGGAACTGAAAATTTATCCACATCTGCCTGTACCCTGTAAAATCAATATATCAAGTGGTGCAAACCCGATTTACCTAGAGATTCTGGGAAATAAAAACTTGAATTCAAAAGAAGTACACACGTCGAGTAAATGTTTTACCACAATAAAAAAAATACAACCGAACCTAGATATTTATGATCATTTTCCGGGTGTAAATTCTTTGGTAGTGTAGATTAAAACATTCCGAGAGACTTAGTATGCACAGATAAGTGCACGTTTCTGTAAAATATCCTCCAACACAACCGCGAAGACACGACCATTAATTACCATCTCCAGTGAAACCCAATCTTTTACTTAAGTCCCATGTTTGAAATTACGGTCTACACACCTACATATCTAATATTATTTTTATTTTCCATATAAGATTTGCATTATTCTCAAATTTTATCATAGATGCAAGACACGAACATTTACCATTAGAGAATTTTTTTATCAAAAATAAATAAATTTATTTGGTAAGAAAATTTATTTTGACGAGTATTTGTTTAATTAAAACAAATATCTATTCCATTTGAACATCTCATAAAAACTTAATTTTAAGAAATGATTTTCAAAGAACTTTTTTTTCCATTTCCCTAAACAATTGATTCAAATCTGTATAAAAAGAATGTAAGTAAAGTGCATTTTGAATCAAATAATGCGATTAATTAATTCAAAAATGCATCCTATTTTATGGAGGAATATAGAAAAGAAAAATATGTAATCTTTGAATTATTTTTGTGAAATTTTTAAATAAAGTGTTATTGTTATATAATCTTTTTAAAAACAGTAAATGTAAACAATAACGCAATTTCCTAATATAGTCGTATCGTGGAAAAGACTGTTTGTTTGAAAAGAATATTTCGAATTGTTTCTCATAAATAAAAAATACTTGTCAATCGGTGCCCGCTAGATGTGGCTGTGCTATATTTCGCATACTCAGGTATGTCGGGTTTGAGAGACATAAACAGTCAGGGTTAGTCAGTTAACTCACCCCTCACTTATGGCGTATGTACTGATATCAGTATATTTTGACTATTTGCTATAGAACTCAATGCTGGGTGGTATAGCCCGCAGTTCCTAAAATTCTTGAGCAACAAGTGGTTGACTTAAATAAGCATATGTTGGTATAATACATTTTTGTATTGTTGCAAGCACCAAATTTATTTTCGGTGCGGTTTCTGCGAAACATATTCATCGATATTGACATTTTTTTTATTCTTTTTTATTTCATTTATCTTTCCTTAATATTTTTGGTATACGTACCTATCTACCTTATAAAGAAATTACACTACAAGTGTGAAAAATAAGATCATTCTAAGTTTCCAGGATATACCTACTTGAATTGAAAACAAAAATTAAATTGTGCCAAAAAATCATGTCTGTATCTACCTAAAAAATTGTTTACATTTTTAATTGGTGTTTATCAAACGAGATATGACATTTATTTGTCTTATTGATTATTGAATTGACGATGAATCTGTCTTATATGGAAAATCATAATTATATCTTGTGTAAAAAAATATTTTGTAGTTGTAATTGTTAAGGTTTTTATAATTGCACAACGTTGTGTTTAAGAGGTTATGTTTACTGTAGTTTTTAGAGTCATATTTTTTATGTATCTACCTACTATGTGTAAAATACTGTTTATATATTTATAATAAATTTACCTTACTTGATTTCTTCATATAAGCTACTTTATAGGTAATTGGGATCAAAATAAAACAACATACCACCTCCTTTTGCATTGCCCATCTGATCTATATTGACGATTGTCAAAAATAAAAAATTCGACAACTACACAATAAGTGACCTTTATCTTTAAACTGTTTTAAAGGTAAGTAAAGTTATTTGGCCTAAAAGGCTTATAATTAATAGTTCTTTCAATATTCCATAAAAAATTGTATACTTCTGACAAAAAAAATTAAGCGTCACGACGCCTAGCGTCGTTTGGTTATGGTTTCGTTATTTACCTTAATTTCAAGTCCTACTTAGTGAGCTCAATTAAACTTTGTTTGGTAACGCTTATTTTGCTTCAGCCATTTACAAGAAAAACTCATTTCTTCAGTTAAATCATCTTTTATGCTACCTATTTTGTATTTCTGTCGAATTTTATATTTTGTTTGTTGACAATGTTCCTAATCATTTAATAAATGTATTTATATACAATATTATATTTTTAGTTATTTTACTTTTTGATGTAATTAGGTATTTACCTTCACAAATATTTAAAAACGAAAAAACCTACTTATTATTTTTTTATAAGAAATTTCTGATTACAGTGATAGGAATCACTTTTTACAATATGTGTTAGGTATTATTAAGTAGATACCTACAATTATAGTTAAAGTATCAAAAATGTATCGTTGCATCACCAATTATGATCGTTTTGTAACGATAAATATTGTTTTTATTAAAATTTGTCAGTAAGAGAGTAGGTATTAGAAAGTACACAAATTTAAGGCGCGTATCTAAATTAGGAAGAGAAGTTGTTCACAAATGAAGCCATTTTGAATTTGGTTTATGGAGTGGCCAAATTTGGTGTCGTTTGTTTGTAAAATATCTCGTGGGTTGATACGAACAATAGCTCGTATTTCAGGAAAATGGCGAACATAAATCTGGTCTCGGGCGTTTGCTTGCTAATGTACCGGCTACACTTCGCAGAAATGTATATGCATACTTCATGCAACAATCTCAGCCCCATGGGGATACCAACTTCTAAAAAAGTACTAAAAAAGTAAAGTGCATTGCTTTTACAGTTGTAATTTAAGATATTAAAAGTATATGTTTCTAAGTATATAGGGTGTATAAGTTTTAAATATAGAAAATTGCAGAATTGATAGTACATGATAACCATCGTCCGAGATGGCTTAGATCTGTCGACTACCATGCGATCATTTTAAAGAATTATAGAAACGACGAAAATCAATATCTGGTATGTATAATATGTATAACAGCTAATTTCGTTAGCTGCATCATTTAACACTCGGTTTTCGTTCCAAACTGTCAAAACTCTATTTTCCCTCGTTAAGTACAGGTCTGTCAGGATTACCCACTAAAACACACAATTTCCAAATCGAGCAAAATGAATATTAGTAGATAATAGAAAACTTTGAATGAACCCGCGGCAGTATTTAATTATAAAGTCTTGTCCGATAACCTAGAAAAACAAACTGACAAACTTTATTATATGAAATTGTCTGTACCCGAATTTATTTAATTACTCTAAAACGTATAAAATTTTAAAAATATACACTAAAAACTGAAAAAGATGAGAAGAAATGTAAACGTACGGTTTGAATTATGATACCAAACTGTTGGTGGTTGGTGGTTGACTAACTTTGAACGTCAAACGTGCGGTCATGGCTGCCAGTCGCCAGTGCCGGCGATAAATTTCATTTTAATATGGTTATTTTCGCCTTATAAATAAGTTCGAAAATTTTTGGATGGGTAATTCCGTTAACTTATATTTTTTCTTTATACCCTCTTGAAATATGTGTACTTGTCCATAGTCCACCCTGTATAAATTTTTTGTACTTGGTATGATTACTTTGTTAGAGAGAGCACAAAATGATGCAAAAACTTGCCAATTATCAATTGCGTATATATGGGGGTTTGTACCCCCTATTTTAAAAATAAAATGTACAGCTATGGATAATTGGAAATATTTTTTTAATGCTCATAACATTCTAGGCAAAAAATGTACCTTGTCTGATTTTTAATGGGTTTTGCAGAGCCTGGTTCCAAAAGATAATGACAGAAATAAGCCATGTACAGGGTGTACCTAACAAGGGTATTTTGAAAATTACAAGATATGGAAGGGTGCAGTTTTCACAACACTGGATTATATTAGAAACTTAAGATGTCACAATCAGAATTTTCATAAACCCTTTTGATTTTTGAGATATAGGGCAAATTAAAGAAAACTGCTTTTAAGGGATTCTTCATATCTCATAGAATAGCTGAAATATTGGATTCATGGAAATTAGTTCTGATAGGCTTTTTTATATAGAGCTCAGTGGCTCAGTTTTAATTTCTCTACTGGGCGTTTCTTTTAAAATAATGACCCAAACATACCTATATCCTTCATATTGGTGTATACAATTACTACTTCAAATTTTGAAAATTGTCAAGAAACATTAACTTAACACTGATGTTGTGTGGTGCAAATTTCGCCTTACATTTCTATATAATTCGTTAATTTCCAGATGTTTCGCCGCTCTTCAGTGGTAGCTACGTAAAATTTCATGTACCTAGGTATCAGTTTGGGATCAGTAAGTTTAGAACATCCTGTGTATCAGTAGGCGTTGTCATTGGATGACTCTGAAAATACTATTTTCAATTAACAATGCTTGCTTCTTTGAAATTAATATCTTAATATTTTTACTCCTTCGATTACTTCGTTTTGATTTAGGTTAGCAATTTTTCAATTTTACTTATTTATTTATCTCCACGCTTGAACAAAGAAATATTAATTCTTTTAGCTACAGTTTTATCAATTAGGTGACAGCTGTGAAAATAACTCCTTAATTTTCCATCACTTTACAATAAAAGAGAAACCGTTATAGAAGCTGTAAGTACGTAGTTTTTAATATCTACACTGCAAGAAATAAATAACGTTACCATGGAAATACGTCTATAATATACTTTTTTTACATTATTGCTTTAAAATAGATTTTTTTTCTTAGATAACATTCTTACTTCTGCAATAAAATTTACCTGGAACCGTATTCAAATATAAATTACCATTTAGTACAGTGGCGGCCGGTATGTATGGTGAAGCAGTGCCTTACTAAATATTAAGTAACAAATAAGAATCACTAACTGCTTACTTTAATCATCTAATCAATGTATTACATCCAGTAGCATTAGAATATATATGTAATTTCTTTGTCTATATAAATTACTGTAAACACACAAATGTTACACCAAAAACAGCATTAACGACGGCGTAATTTTGTAAACAGCGACGTTAAAGCAGTTTTGAATTTGCCTCTGTAATAGTAATAATGGTATCTAATAAATAATATGCAATAATGTTTATAAATATTGATTAAGAAACAAGTTTATAAAAAATATTTATTCTGTAGTTTGTTTGTGGAACAATTCCAGCCTGCTTGCCTCATTAGTTCACTAGTACAAGTCACGAACCGCCACTGCTTTAAACAGTAATAAGTATATTGTTTATATCATTACGCACATAGAAAATTAACAACTTAATAATATAGAATTCTGTTTATATAAACGATTCAGTCATGTTACATTTTTTGCTTCTACAGGTTAATATCCCGCGGAATAAAGTTACAAATTAAACCGTTAAAGACGTCATTTCCGTTAAAAAACAAGGAACATATAATTTTGTGTAGCTACACGTAACCATTTCAGTAATTTCATACTGTTTACCATCTCTCAGGCGATACATCTCTAAAATGGCTTATTCCGTAGTGTTCGTATATCCCACTTGACTCCTTATTTCGCCGGGCAGCGCCATCAAATTGCAGTGATAAATTTAACTAACGTCTCCCCGCCGACTTGGACCACAATTCATACTGATACGCTTATCTCTTTCGCTCAATTCCAAAGCTGTGCACTAGAAAGAGTCTTTGTCTGCCCAGAGTTAATTAAACTTTTGATCGTTTCGTACAATGAATGTTATGTTTGGATACCTGAAACGTTCTTCGAATAATATAAAGGGTTATGAAGAAAATGGCAACCAGTTTTTCAATTATCAAATATGCTTGTAGGCAGACAGATTGTTAAAAAACATTATTAGGTATTACAATAACATATTAAGGTAGGTAGTATACAGGTGATTTACAACTTATCAAAAAAGGGGATTGATGCGTCATGAAAAATGGAATCAATATCATAAAAAAAATTGTAAAATCCTTATAGTTTCCGAAAAAATATATTTAAGTTGTATTTTCAACCTTTACATCGGTAAGCTGCTGGTATCACCGCGTTATGCGCTGTGTGCTCTTTCTCTACATGTAGTCCCAGGTGATTCTGAATACCTACTGGAATCCGATTTTAGTATTAACATTTTTCTGCGTAGACACGTTAGTTTTAAGTGTTAAAAATGGCTTACGTGTATAGTAACTTGGATTTGATGGATATCGTTTTAATTTAGGGTGAAGGAAGGCAAAATGATTTAGCAGCTTCTCGTACGCAGAATGATTTTCCGGTAGACATATGTCAAATGCGCCTACTTTTACCGTGGTAGTGCAACGAGAGCGTGATACGGCGTATTGCAGCAGCTGAGGAACACTTTTTAGATAAAATCTCCGAATACTAATAGCAGGAAAATCGCTCAACGAGCACAACGGATGTCCCAATCAACAGTGTGACGTATCATACACGAGGCTCAATTATATCCGTACCATGTATAGCGTGTTCAAACATTAATACCAATATATCCCGTATGAATTAGATTTTGTGAATGACTGGTCAAACAAAATGCTAGATTTGCAGCTGACGTATTAGTTACAGATGAAACTATTTTTCTACCGAATAGGTAACAGATATTCATTAATACTCGTGTTTGAAAATTTGAAAATCCGCACGCGATTCAATGAAATCATTTCCAACAACGCTTTTCCTTAAATGCTTGGGCAGAGATTGTCGATGATCGCTCGATCGGACCATTCATATTACCAAAACGAATGTATGGGGTTTGACATCTCGAATTACTTCGAAATGATCTGCCTAGACTTTTGCAAGATGTGCCCTGAGCGATCCTACATACATCAAATGTGGTTCTTGTACGATGGTGCTCTCTCCTCATTTTCGACAAAATGTTCAGGTGTGCCTTAATAAAGTTCAAGTTATACGATGGATTGGACGAGGAGTACCGGTACCATTTCCGTCACGATCTCCTGAGTTAAATATTTTGAAGTGGACACTAGTGAAGATTAACGCAAACTTATCAGAGTTGCTGTCATTAGCTTACGAGTTCAAAATAGACAAGAACCAGAAGCTTTTGTGTTAGTTCGTAGAAACTGGGTACGACGAGCTCAAATGTGCTTTCACGTTGATGGACAAAATTTTAAAGAGTTGTTGTAACATCAGGTATTTAAAATTATTTTATTAATTAATAATAACATTGATTGACACTGTTTACAAAACATAATTATGTTTATATATTTGTCTCTTTTGTTGTACTTATAAATAAATGTATTACCTATGTGTAGTGTATGTATTTTAATATTAAATGTGATTATATTTACGAGTGTTCATATATTAGTTTAGGATTACAGTAATAATAAGGCTAATTCTTATTATTAATCACACACAAGCGGTATTTATAACCGTTTCAGTCATATTTACTTATTCGATTGCTGTTCTTTGTAACTTATTTGTAGGTACTGTTTTATTAGTAGACCATGTTTGTATCTATATTATGTTATTGTTGTAAATAAACTTATAATTATTATTATTATTATAACAATAGCGGAGAAAGCAGTTTAATTTGCTGATATAAAATCATTTTTTATTACACTTTGCCGCCGTGCCGGTGGCTGACTGCATGCTTTGCCCTTGCGCAAGATCATTAAATCATCTCGAACTGCCCTTTTTGATTTTTTTTTAATTTTACAATTTTTAAGTCCCCTGTGATTAAAAAAAAAATGTTGGGTTAGTTCTGATTCACCCTGTATAGAGAAGACTATATTTAATTACTATATAATAAGTATACGTACAGTAGTATATGCAGTAATGATAAGTGAGATTAAAAATGAAGTACAACAAGTGACGTCAAAAATGTATAGAACATATTAAGAACAAATAACAATAAATACATGTACAAAACATATTAAAAATTAACATCTATAGGTATATTATATAGAATGCCAACAGTGGTCGGCCATAATTCTCTTAATATTGATTCTGAAGCATATTTATATAGCTACACATGAAGCTTATTATAAAGAGATAGATCTAGAGAATTACGTTGCGACTTTTACAACCTAAATTTAGGAGTTCTGAATAGATTAGCGTGTTATATTGAATAATTGTGAAAATCCGTTTTTGTTGAATAGGTGTTATATTTTTTATATTTATTTAATCAAAGATGAAAATATGAATAGTGAAATAGACTTTTCCAAAGTCTGACAACCATGGAAATGTCAATTTCTCTGTCTACTGCCTTAACGTAAAAGTTTATTTCTTTCTATCTTCTTGTAGACTAGACCCAATTTTTGTACTTTGCGAACATTATATTATGTAAAATGAAAACGGTTGGTACCGTCTTTCTATGATGAATGATGAATCAATTTCGTCTTTAAGTTAGCAGATATAAACAACTATATTTTTTTACCAAGAATATGTTAAATACATAAAAATGTATATTTATATTACATTTATTCTAATATTATTAAATATATTTGACGTAGGTATACTGGTGGATTATGGACCATTAATTTAATTAAACAACGGCAAAGAAGGTTTCACTCTATCTATACCATTATGTCGATCAGTGACAAACGTATATGGTACCACCCTCACTATGAACACCATCTCTTTAGATGGTCACTGATTATTTGATTAGGCCATTTGAATCCTGCTTACATTTCTACGTATACAGAGTATAAGTTCAATATCTTTTTTTAATAGAATTGATAAAACAACTGTTTTAATAAGCGAATGTTCTATTTTTTACAGATCTTTTACCTCACTAGTAATGAAACGGTTAAAAAATTCTAGTTTCAAGGTTCCAAATTATCCGTCGAAGGCTAAACATGCTTTTGTACCAAAATCCTTTAGTTATTGCAAACAATTTTTAGCAATGAGTTCACTCACCTAGCTTTTTTAACTCCATAAAAAACCTTTCCTTTCAGGTAATATCACAGTTTTTGCCGCGCCAAATTGGTTAGGGATTGTAAAGCCATTATGCCACCCTTGTAAATTTGTCTATGAAATCACCTTCAAATTATATTCAGTAAAATAAGAATAAATACAAACATTTAAGCAGTATATTTTTCATTGAGATAAAGTACAGCAGCTTTTAATGGGATTCGGAAAGATTAGCAATTAAATGTTACGCTAATACTTATACAAAGTATTTATATGGTTCTCTTCAGTATTATCAATTGCTTTTTGCAACCTTAAATATTTAGTCTACATGTTTTTATTAATTGTGTGTCTTGAGAGCAAAATGTTTTCGGATAAGTACATGTTCATATAGAAGCTAAAACTCATTAATTAAAATTAAATTCGATGTGCCTTTATGAAAAGTAATCCTATAAATGGGAGAGTAAAACAAGTAGGTAGGACACTATTTACAATGAATTTTGCGATTTCTCTTGAACTGCTAACGTAGTTGTAATGAAATCTACTTTCAACTTTTAACATTAGTTATGAGTTGTTTCACTTACCAGATTTAATAAAATTTCTACTCAGAACTACCAGAAGTTCAAGAACTGTTTTGAGGAAGTACCGTTATTATTGCAAAAGCATGCACCTACTTATATTAATTTCGTAAGTACTAAACCTAATGATAGATATAATTTTTTTATTTTGCTAAATTAAATTTATTAAAAAAAATGTTAATGTAAAACTGGCGTAACAACTAGATTCTCTAAGAACATTTCATCCTAAACTATAGATATTTTTATATCTTAAATCATTCCTAACTTATCAAACTGTCACACATCTTTTTACGTCATATATATAAGTCGAGTAAAATCTTGCTTACTTACAATACCAAATCGAGCACCTGTATTAAATATAGTCAATATTTAAAAAACAAACGCTTTTATTTTCGCGGTACAAATTTGTTAACGTGATTCATCCAACTATAAAATAAACAAATTCCTCCGTTTTTGCATCAGGTATGTTTAAACAGCTTTATCATAAATAAAGATATATCATTCTCTTTCTACTCTGGAGAATTTATTATGAGGCAAATAAATTTTATGACGTATTATAAACGTCTGGTAACCTAAATATTTTAACGTTTTTATTGGCAACCACTGCCTGGAATCGTCTTTAATACGGTTAGTTCGTTCTAAATAGGAATCAGTTGTGGATCCCGTTTTAAGGTCACCAAATAGTCACAGACCTTCAGATCAAATTGCTGCTATTTTATCTATTGTGAAAAAACTCAACAAAGGACTGATGAGACTTCCCGGGAATGCGGCAACCTCCAGTTATTCTAACTCGTTTCGTTTTATTGCCCATCCCTTTGACGTTTTTTAAGTAAGCGGAACATAAAAAATACACACAATAACCTTGTATATTACAGGCCCCACAAAATAACCAAAATGCAACTATCGGCATGCGGTCAATTGACCGACCTTCAATGGCTATTCGGAAATTGTAAACTTGGTTATTAGGGTTGAGTGTGTAATGTTTGGACTTGGGGGTGGGGTAGCTTTAGATGGTCATCTCACCCTCGTTTGCCAGTTTGAAGATGCTGTAGTTGCCATAGAAAGCAAAATAATGTGCTGTAAATTAGTTGGAAGGGTTAAAAGTGGCTTATGCAAATTTGATTGTGTTGTTTAAGTGGTAGTGACAGCAGATAAAATTCAGTTCCAGCAAAAATCTAAATTCACTACGTATTGGATTTTGAAAATGTAGGTATATTATAATGTAACGTTTTATGCTAAGTTATAATTTTAGTTCTATTGCTAACGCGCTAGTAAACATTATAATATAATTAATATTTAATGACAAAGTAGAATTAAACTTAAATCAGAAACAAGTGAACATTTTAAATACTTAGTTCTATTAAAATTGGCATCGCCAGATTAGAATCAGCAAGGTAATTGTTTAAATAAAAAGGACTATTTAACTGTATGTTGTATGTTGGGTTGTTAAATTAACTATACTGCAATTCTAGTATTTGTAGAAAAAATATGAAAATTTATCAACTAAATTAAATTCAAGTAGTCTAATGGATTGTAAAATAACGTGAATAACAGATTATTTATTATTAATCCAAGCCACCATGCAATGCAGTGGTTATAACTAAAATATAGTAGCTATGCAGTTTAATAATAGTTTGGTGAAAATTACCATACGTAAAATTCAAAAATTAATAATAGTAGTTACTTATAGTACAAAAGGGATATAGGCATTATTATGCATGAGTGAGTCTTGTAATTTCACGAAACTAATAAAAAATGCCGTTATCCCACGGGTACTAAATATTATCTAGAACTGCAAAAATTTTTATCGATAACTACCTTAAATTGAGAAAAATTCAAAATCAGATCCAGTTTGTAAGTTTTGATTCAAAATTAAGGAGCAAAGCATGTTATGGTAACCTGCCAAACTTGTTATAAACAAATTTGAGTTTTCGTTTTTACATTTTCTTTTGAAAATAGTGATGTTAATTTAAATACCTAATGAGTGATTCAGAACCAGAAAACTTGCCTCTTGAAATTTAAAAAGTTGCTGCAACTGCAGTAACTTCACTTTTACTAGATAAATCGAGAACCAAGTACGACCAATTTTATAAGCGATTCGCTGGTAGGTGTAAGGTAACTCTAAGAATATAAAATATGAAGCAAAAAAGAAGATTATTAGTATTTTTTGAAGAATTATCCAAGAAGTACAAATCTACTAGTCTATGGGCGTTCTATTCTATGCTGTGGACTACAATCTGTATGCGACAAAATCTTACAAATTGCCAAAGTTGTGTTGTTAATGTTTATAACAAGTGATTCATTTTAATTTAGGTTAAATTATCTATTATCTCTTTTTTTAATATTTCACTAGTCACATTACTCCACCAGTGGTGTAACGAACCTTCATTATTCAACTCAAGCAGTGCCAAATAAATGCTGTAATGAGGCTCTCATAAAGCAGTTGTAGATAAAATAAGTTATACAGCATCGGTTTATATAGAAAATATTTTTGAACTATTAAAAAGTTTGGCGTCGGTATGCGTGAGTAACACTTATGCTTAGTTTGATGACATAAGAGACTAATTTCAATTAAAATCATTATGTTGTCTGAACAGCGGTAAATTAGCAGAGCATTACAATAAAATTTCCAAATTCATAACTTAACACTTAAAAAATAATTGGCTTTACAATCACTTTGATGTATCAAAGTTAAAAACTATGCATTTTATATAAGTAATTAAAAAGTTAGTAACGCTGAGTTAATATATAGCTTTAATTAAGAAATTATCATATAGGTAAGCATTATCTTATGATTAATGATACTTTTACGTAAGTTATACACGATCTCTGTTTGTATCAAAAATTAATTAATGATTAAGTATTCACCATATTTTATAATATTTATGATTTTGTGTGAGAAGCATTTCCTTAAATATGTAAATAACTAATATTAGATCCGTCTGGTATTAAGTATACTGAAAACAAAAATTGCCTATTTCATACCACATATAACTATAGCACATTACAGTAGGTAGGTAGTTGGTACACATATCCTTCGAAAATAGATTTGATTAGACGTTTTTATATGAATACACACATACCTATATCTAGGTACAGATTGTGAACACTTTGTTGTTATTCATACAATTCATCTTATTTTTTCATCAAATTTATGTAGGTATCTGTGCCGAAGGTTAAGGTCGCCGTAAAAACACGTAGAGCAAAGTTACTATCAAAGATCAAATTATTGATGTCTTGTTTATCCACTTTTACTATTTAAATTCTTCTCAAACAATATAATAACTTCTAAAATGTATGACACACATTATTTTGCTATTCTAACCCCACACTTTAGCAATTATTTTTACATACTTATAAATCAAAGTGAATAAACAATCTTAGATGCAGAACTATGTACGTTTATGTTAACAATATTTACATATACAGTTAAATTTAAAAGAATACGTATTTTGAAAGATTTCTGTACCTAAAAATTTGTTGGTTAGACCGCTTTCTGTCATTATTCACTTTACTTCACCTTCACCTGAATATTTGCAGGTGGCGTGAGATAACTCCTGATATTTATTATGCTCTAAGTAGTTCTTAAATGTCTAAAATTATTTGTATTTGTAGGAAACACTATATCAAGAATTTAACCTTTAAGAATAAAATATCAAGTTTTTCAATTTTAAATGCGCTCCAGAAAAAAAAACGGTTGTTATCTACACTACATTATACAACGAATTGCAATAGATATGTTTTTAAATTATGAACATATATATTTGGTTAAATATTCAGAATATTAATTAAATATTTATATCTATTTATATATTATTAGGTATATATAAATATATATACCTATAATAGTTAAAGTTTTTTATATGTATAATGTACACAACACAAATTACGATGTAATATACAACATTTAACGCAAGAAATCGGGAAAAATGTTATACTTATCTAAAATATCGCTGGCAAAGGACGTAGCTAGTGACCACTACAGGGATAGCCAGACAATACCAATTTATTTAGCATTTTCAGAAAAATTGTTCCAACAGCAGTCGGAAACAAGGTTCAAACTGTCGTTAAATTTACTGAAAACATATAACTGCCGAATATTTCTAACAGTTTGAAGATCATATTGGAACATACCTTCAGTTATACCAAATTTCAATTTCACAAATAGTTAAAAAGCGATACAACCTTAATTTGTATTTAAAAAGCCATTTTCACGATCTGTATAAAACTAAAAATCAATGAACACGTGGTCCATAAGAAAAAGCCATCATATATTTTGGTAGTCTAACAACCTTTGAATTTATGATATCATTTTTTAAAGCATTGTGACAAACCAAGCCATAAATCTTCCAAAAATATTGGTGGGTACTAAGTCTTTTCTTGAACTGCATAAAGCGAAGTAAGTTAGAAAATAACAATACTAATACAGTACCTACTATAACAGAATAAATTATGGATTTTTACGCTGTATGAGTTATCTTTCTCGACGCCGATAGCAAAAATTACCGTAAATCAAATGACAAAAACTCAATATATCTATAGCTTTTTGCTGTTTATACATAGGTATATAGAACCCATATGTAGAACCCATCTTTATACGTACTTTAAGTATATTTCGGTATAATGAAATGACGTTACTTATTCAAGACTGGATGTATCATTTAATTTCTAATCATTTTGATTAATGCCTTTGTTCTAACCATTAAAATAAGAAATATCTTACATTTTGCTATAAAGTAGACTACTACCTACTAGCTAAATGTTGTTTCAATAATAACATCGTATATGTAGAAACCATCTCCAAATAAATTTCTCGCATTGCAACAGATTGGTTCAGAATTACGCGTTCCGGCGGCACCATTGTTGCCAGAAACTTTATATGCTTTATTTTGAATAACAATATCTACTAGACATACATTTTTAAATTGACTATTTGGAAAACAAGGAAAGCTTCCAAGTCTAGAGTAAATATGTAGACCATTGTAGGTACATTTTATACTGTGACAGACTAGCTGGGGCGTTGTATGATAATTGATGCTGTGGTGACAACGGCGGCCATCTAGGCTTAGCACCCTTTAGAACATGATCGGTTGCGTGTAAAATTATCCACGAATATTCGTCACAGGAAAAGTAATATAGTCTGAATAAGACTTTATAATTTGTAGGTAGATTTGGTATTATGGTCTTACCGAACTTAGAACCTAAAACTTTTTTCAAATTGTAAATTGGCAAAATATATTTTTGTATGTAAGTAATAAAAACGTAAATTTCTTACATACATAGATATCAATATTTTATCCTGAGCTTATTGGCCGAAATATTTTCACAAGAGTATACCTATGTGTACTTAATTACATAGTAGAATATACCTAGGTATTGATAAAACTTGACTGATATTGTTTTATACTTCTTGTGGTTTCATAAATTTTTAAGAATGTAAATTTATAAAAATATAACACACAGACAAACACATTAAAGATAGTAGATAGTAGATATGAATTGTCGAGTAAATTTTTCCTAATGTCAACATAATTGGTTTTAAAAAGAATCCATATCTGGTTTATTGAAATAATTCATTGAGAAAGGTATTCGGTTGCTAAATAATTTAGGATAACTTTGGATTAGTCCACTAAGCTACTCAGGTTAGTATTGTTAGTATAAAAACAAAATTAAGTTACATTATTAGGTATAATATATTTCGTTGTTTTTTTTTCTCAAACCAAATCTTTAACTTAAAATTGTTCTTTGTTAAAATGTTAAGTTCTCCAAAATTCAATACCAAAATGATTTCACTCATAAATGAGTTTAAATTTATCACATGTTGTTTTTTACCGTGTACATTACAATAACAAATATTTAACCATAAAAAATAATACATAACTAGTACATACCTACATGAGTGTACATTTTATGTACAGGGTGTCAATTTCGAAATTTTTATTATTTTTTTAATTTGCTGGGAAACCCTTTGTGATAAAATAATAATTCTAGGTTGTAGTAGTATATCTTTGTCAAATGATTCAGCTTTGTTTAAAAACTTCCACTCCTCTTTTATTTACAATAATAATAGTTGATTTTCTTGGACAAGTAATTGTGCATTTCGTAGTTTGTGCTTGGTGTGGTAACACACCTATGCTTTAGTAATATTTTATTTATCTAATTATTATTTGTTCAAAATAGTCGCAACTTAAAATATATATATTTTTTCAATTATCACATTGGTGTACTATTTTTATTGTAAATAAAAGAAGACTGTCTCAAGATTTCGACGCCATTGGTAATAATGGGAATATATGAACATACAAGAGTAAAACCTTGAATTATTTTTGTTTTATCACGAAGGGTTTCCAAGTAAAAAAAAATATAATAAAAATTTCGAAAACTTTAACACCTTGTATTTCAGAAACGGTGAACTTTTAGATATACAAGGTTAACTACAACTAAGTAAAATAAATTATCCACGTACTGAGGAGAGACCTAAAAGCCAATAAAAAATTATTCCGGAATCCTTAATGAATGTTTAAAAAAGAGGGCAAAACCCTATTTTCCTCCGGAAAATCGACGCCTATGAATCCTATGATGGCCCTCGTCCGAGATGCTTTAAATCTGTCAATTACCCTCGTTTTTCTCCAGCATTTCCAATTGTAGAAACAACATAAGTCTGTTAGGATTACCCACTAAAACACAACTTTGCGTACCTACAGTTAAATAAAATACCCATTTATTCTAAGAAAATGTAACGAAAGGAATAAGAATAGATAACAGAAAACTTTTAATGCACCCGCGGTAATCTTTAGTTATAATATTTTACCGAAAATCACACATTTGTATAATTGGGGTCGGTCAGTGGTCCCACGGTTTAAGGCGTCAGTACTTGAATTGAGGTGACTAGATCCGTGTGGGTTTGCGCCCCGCTGCCGGTAGACCGTATATATAAGCTATATTCGTGTAGAGGATTGGCACCCTCTCTGCGGGTATGGTAGGGTGGAATAATGTTGGCTTGGGTCAATGTGAGAGATTGATACTGGTTGACATTTGACTACCCCTCTAATTAATGAGGTTTTCCAGGTTTCCCTCATTCCTGCACTAAATAGTGGTTAGGGCCTACCAACGTAAGTCATTCCTGGACGCAAATACGGCTTGCTTAATAATAATATGTCGCCCCTTCTCCCGCACAAGTCTCCGACTTCTGGGTTAATCCTCGTGATTAGAATGAGGGGTAGAGATATTATTATTATTGTTATTATTATTATTATTATTTATTATTATTATTATTATTATTATTATTATTATTATTATTATTATTATTATTATTATTATTATTATTATTATTATTATTATTATTATTATTATTGTTATTATTATTATTATTATTTATTATCTATAAAACCAATCTGGCGTACTTTATTATAGAAAAATATGTGTACCTACAGACAAATTTCTTTATTTGATTACTATAAAACGTTTAAAATTGAAAAATTAACAAATTGTTGGTGGTTGCCTAACTTTTTAAAAGTGAAAGGTGCGGTTGCGGTTACCGGCCGCCAGTGTCGGCGATAAATTGGAAATTAGATACTATCGTGCCGAAAAAAAATAATGTTTTCGCCTTATAAATAAGTAAGTTTGCATAGGTTTTGAAGGGCGATTCCGTTAATTCATATTTTTATCTAGACCCTCTTAAGATATTTGTACTTGGTCACAGTTATCCCTGTACAGATAACTGTATTTAAAGGTAAATAGGTTATAGCTAAATTTCATTTATTATAACTGTACAATCACCTGTTCCAAAGATGCCAGTAATACTTGAGATACCTTGTACCTGTATATTTCAAGTAGGTAGGTATCTATGTAATGGCCACTGTAAATTGTAAATTTTTGTAAGAACCTACCTATTTAGGTACATTTCAATTATAGAAAAAATTTGCGCACTTGAACTAAAATAACTGTACCAATTATATTCTTGTCAATCATAACAATTTATGCATTTCTCAAATTATATGGTTGATAAAGATGGTTTTTATGATTAAATAATAGGCAAGGATACTCTCATTTATCAATTATGTTAATTAATCAATTCAATAATAAGGCATTCAGTAGCAATTATCAAGACAAATTGTACAGATAAGATTTGATATATAAACTGTATAAAACTAGGTATTCAGACGTCAATATAAATAAATACAATATTTTACAATATAGAATTGAATTAAAATCGCTATAAGTACTAATTTATGATTATTTTCTCATTTCCCTACTAATAAAATTGAGTATTTTTATACATAACTTTAACAATGAGTTGTTATTTATATTTTAAAAACCTACCTATTTAAAAATATAAAAACGCAAATTGCATATGAATATAATAATTATTATACTAAAGTTAATAAATAAAAATATCCAGTCCCTAATCCTACGTCCGATTTTTGAGAAAAATAATAATACCTTCTTCTTATTGCCGTTTGTACTTATTTGAAAATATATTTTTTCTAAGTTGGAATTTACTATGAATTAAAAATAAATTATCTATTTCGCGAGGAATGCCACAAGGCTCCATATTGAAGCCTTTGCTATTTATACTTTTTTATTAACGATCTGCCAGGCTGTGTCATCATGTTTCCTGGTAATGTTTACAGATGATAATACTCTTTTAAATGTTAAGGATAACATACCTGACTTAATTGCCGACACTGAGACTAACATTAACTTATTTTAGGAATTGTAATTTTCTATTCATGCAGGTATGTTTGTATTATTTTCTACTAGTTTGTAATTAATTTAATATATAGATATAGGTTTGAAACTTACTAAACCTATTTATTTATTTAATGTGCAGGTAAATTTACATACAATTTTTATGAGTACATGCTCATTCCATTTAAATCTGCCAATAAAAGAAGAACTTTTTAAGAGAAATTAATTTCAGTACGATCGTAAGCTATAAGTGTCATAAATTAGAAATAACCCAGAAACATAACTTTTCCCAAAGAAATTCAACCAAGCACAATCATAATTTTATTTCATGTAACACCTGCAAATCAACAAAAACATGCATGTATATTACCGATTATGACAAACACGTTTATTAAAGTTTTGGTCAATGTCGTGTGCCAGTCACTTATAATTTTTGTGTTTCCACATCACGTTTTACCCACGAAGAGATATAAGATAAAGAAACAAAAGTAAAGTGGTCATAAAGTATGAGTGAATAGCGAATTCATAATGTAGTACATACGTCGGAGGTCGCATTAAAATAGCGAATTTATTAATAGGTAAATCGTGATAACCGAATCAGATCGAAAACGAGTCACGAAATAATGCGGAACTGATTAAAGTGAAGAAAATGATCCTTATAAAAGCTGTGCATAAGTCAGCCTGTAAAAGCTGTTAAGAAAACATTTGCTCCCATTGATTTTATGATCATTTTACTGGCCGTAAAAATCTAAGTTATGGCTTGTTTATGTTTACTACTGTTTAGTGGTAATAAATGTTGGATTTTGTTACAATGCATCTAGACCTATGCCAAGCTATAGTACGTTGGTCGCGCGCGCTTCATTCACATCAATGTCAGTTTTATTGAGAGCTTTGATGGCCTGTTTATTATTCCACCTTGTAAACTGAATTAAATTATTATTTTACGATCATTTTATTATTCTATATGTTGAAGTTAATTTGGCGTTAAATTTTACTTACCTTTCTGGCCGTTCTTGCCACATTACTAATTCATTTATGCATATTTAATTTTAAATAAACTTAAAAGTTTATTTGTCGGCGAGACTGCATTTAAACACTTACGTCACATGTTCCCTGCATGTTTTTAAATTATCCAAATGTATATGCACGATTCTGATGATACTTACCTACTTTACTTATACTTAAATATAATAATGTTTTGTATAAATTACCATAAAGAATATTTTTTATTTTACCCAAAAGTTCTTACCGTTAATTTTTATGAGCTAAATACTAATTTTATGTAATAAATACTTACGTAAATTTCAAAGAAAGATTGATATCTGTACAAAAAAGGAAATGCGCTAGATAGATACTTATTTAAACATTGTTTCTAAAATATGTAAGTGCATTAGATTTCCGTATAACCAGCATACCTACTTTCCTTATTTACCTGTTATATAAAAATAATTCGGAATTCATATCAAAGTTTAATTGTCCTTTTCAGATTATTTAAATTATTGATATCTAAATAAAACTCTATTGTATAAAAGAGATAAGTATATATGGTTCATATTATTACCTAAACATTGAGTATACAAGGAGAAATTCACTATGCGATCACGATTTAAGCGCATCGCGTACCATGCTAGTTTCGTTGTCATTTAGTCAAAAATCTGAACTCGCATCGTAGTCTCGCCTAAAATTTTTTGGAGAATTTCGACTAGTCGCGTCAAATAAAAGGGCTAATAAAAGTACATATTCCACAGAACATACGTTCCCACTTAAATAGTACAATATGTCGGGAGCGCACAGAGAATAGCATGCGTGAATTGTAATTTTGTAAAAGGGTGATCAGCTTGACGCACATAGCATTCTGCGATGCTTGGTTATATAACACTTTCTTTCTCCATATGTTTCACCATAAAATTATCAATCCATACTTTCGTTAAAAATTATAAGAATTGTTTAATTCTTTGTTGCGTTTATATTATTTGGTTGCAGCTTTATTACATAACATCTCAGTTTTGTTAGGTTTGTTTACCTTGCTCTATTTGATTTTCCTTAGTGGGTTTCACCTGTATATCTGAATATTCTAGTAGTTATATTTCTTATTGTACACATTGCATGTACAGATCTATCTAAAATTCTACTGACTACCTAATTTCATTTTAAGAAAGTATATTGCAGTCTGCATATAATTTATTTTGGTTGGCTATATATTATTATCAAACAAAAAAATCCTTACAACAATCTTATCTAATATAATGAATTTTAAACATAAATATTAACATTAAGTTGTTCCTTTACAATACAAGATTTTCACACAAAGAGAATCGTACAAATAAAAGTGAATGACCTTTGGCTGGTCCGGTTGGCACAGAATTTTATTTACCTACATTATTCTTTTTTTTTTTACTAAACTGCGCCAAAATGTTTAATTTTGTGCATCTAATATATGTACTGTTTACCTATATTTACAGACATAATATAATAAACAATGTGTTTGTATAAGATTATGTAACAACATTTATTTAAATGATCAAATTTGACTACATAAAAATACCATACCTACCTATCGATAAGTATAATATTTTTTCTTTGCATAGGAATAATATATTTGTAGATATCTTTAAGCTCGTATATCCAAAGTAATGACGGAGTGGCTAGATAAGTTATTTCAATTTCTAGTAGTTACCTAACCTAGTGTGGATATTATAAATAAAGAAGCCAATATCCAGAAAGTAGAACGATTCACTTTTAATATCAATAAAAATAATTTATATGGGTGAAGTTGTAGTCGGTAGATATGTAGGTAGAAATAAAAAGCAATATGAGTTCATTCTGTAGCTATGTACGAAATCGAAAGGGTGCCTGAACCACAAGGGAGCGCTTGGGCGCCATTTTACTGCGCAACGCTCCATGTTATGTTCCGTTTATAGACCAGAATAGCACGTTTATAAACCTGTGCCGAAGCGCAAAGGGCGTCGTTTTCATTTCGTATATTATTATTATCTATTTATAACCTCAACAAACATACGGATTCTACAGAGGGGTACAAATAATATTCTATCATTATTTATAAGTTTTTGTAGGTATTGTGTATCAGTATTCATATACATAAATAGGTGCACCCATCTAGTTTCTATCGTTAAACTAATTATTATGTTATTTTTAGTTGTTCGTAACTAATTGGGTAAATACGTGACTTATTAATTAGGCTCCTATTCATTCAGTGTCACCACGAAAAAGCGCTACCGCGAAAATTACTCCAACTGCATATAATATAAATAGAGAAGGGAAGTTATGTGAAAATTCGACATGAATCAAGATAGCCATTATTTTATTTTTAAACAATACTTTGGATAACTAAGGGCTACGGTTTAGCAAGGATCAGGATGAGAGGTATCCATCCTAAAATATAAAAGTACGAGATCTACTCAATAAGCATGCTTGTTTCTATGTTCCACTGAATACCAAACTATTACCGATGGAGTACCTACTGTGAAATTAACAAAATGGTTTATAGAAACTTATCAAAATATTCAATCTTACGAGCATACAATTTTATGTCAGTCAAGCTGCCATGAATGATATAAAAGGTTCAAGTAATTCCAGCAATAGGAATATGATAATTATTGTTGTGGGCAACTGTTATTGTGTCTGAAAGTATCATTCAAATTGAACTAGTGAAATAGCTGAAGCAACAATTTATCTCAAAGACAATAATGAGTTGTGCTATAGCGAAGTTCTTTTCCGACTCATGACAGAGGACAGAGAACAACGTTTAGTTAAAGTCTGTGAGAATCTTCTGGAGAGGACAAACAGTGAAGTTTCTACATGTGACCAACAATGAAAGCGCCGTTGGGGAAGTGTGTAGCTAGGTTGAAAATAAGGTTGAATAACAATGGTTCTCTACTTTCATCTGTAAAACTTAGTCCTGAAACTTTTTGATCAGATATGTACAAAGTGAATGAGTTATTTTAATCTAAACATGTTTGCCTCTTGACCTTTTTTGTAGAATGAACCATCTACGGGTAAAAAAAACTCATGACATTTTTATATGCTCGTCAGCAGTTATTGCAATTTAACAATCAATTGTGTTGATTTTGAGTCAAATTTGACTCAAAATTTTTTACAGTGTATGAAATATATTAAAAAGGAAATGCTAAATTTGTAATATGCGGTAAATTTAACTTGCAAATGTCATGTCAAAACGCCAAATCAGGTTACCGTCGGACAGTGGGGGTAACGTTTATTCACTACGCTGTTTGGGCTCTGTTTAGTGCGCTCGTATTCGTAATCAAAGAGTAGTTGTTGTGCGTGAAATTAAGTAAATTTCAGTTTGTCTTATGTTATTCAACGTATTTGTTTATTTGTGGCGTAAGACTTTCTCACCTACGTATTGCTTCTTCTGTACTAAGATTGTAAAATTTAAGTTAGATAACTATGAAAGGGAGCAAAACCTGATATACTTATAGCAGTTTGAATTGCAACTAAGAGCGCTACATTTAACCTTTCAAATCATATATTGGAGGTTATTTGGCGGTTGCTATGGCGTGCTATTCATTTTATGATTTAGCTACGTGAGAGTACGCATGTGTACCCTGCTTGGGCACCCTGCGTACTCTTTGGTAACTGCTTGTGCCTACCTGTTATACCTGTTATAAAAAATATATTTTCCGTATAAGTACGTGTATTTCCATTACTTTTGCATAAAAGGAACAAAGTATTATACTCGTAAATAAGAAAGGGGAACAACAAGTGGCAACAATGGCGTGTATAGTTGCTGGTTGCAACAGTTAAACGATCTCGTCACGATCTACATAACACTATCAATTAGTAGCAGAAGAGACATTTCAATTACCACTCAATCAAATCAAATCTAGTTCAAAATCTAACAACCATGGATATGTCTATTTCTTTTTTCCACTGTATTAACACAATAGTTTATTTCTATAAGGGCTACAACAAGGCTTCTCCCTTTATGAACGTTTATATAAAATCCATCGACGCACCAAATTTTCGTCGAAATTAAGATACGCCTCCAGCGGACAATTCTAACAGTATGAATTATAAGAAATGAAGTGTAGTACATCATGCATGGTACAATCTGTATATGTGGATAAATCAATCTTTTTTATAATCATAATTTAATATTTTAAATATCTGTATTTTCTAAAAAACGTGAATGTAGTAAAACATATTTCGAAGATTTAAGCCACTTTTAAATTTATTGCTATATGTTCATATACCTAGATCCGGAGAAATTTGCCTGTCGATAGTTTTTATTCTCCACCAACTAACATTAGAAAGACTACAGACCTGCAGAAATTATGAAATACTTTTAATTACAGTCTTTTTCCCTACAAATAAAATAAAAATTTCAATTTCAGAATATTTAGGTTCGGAAACCTAAAGTTTCACTCATAGAAGCGACATTATTATTAATTGAAAATGTCATAACTTATTAACGATAATTTCAAATAACGATGATTTAGTATTTATAGTACAAGCGTTGAGTGAAGAAATGGTATCAGTCAACGGGAAAAGGTAGATGGATACTGTATAGATACTCATCAACACAGGCAGTAGGTATAATAAATATGATTAAAATCTTTATTGACCTAAACCAAGTTACGTGTATCTACATCAATCAGCAGTCAGTTCAGGTGGTTATTTTACGCGCATTAAATTACCTACCACATTATTATAACGCCCTTAAATGAAGTTAATTGATTCTCAAAAAAAACCAAAGCTGCTAAAGAAACTCTGAAATTGATTGAACTCTTAACAGAATATACAATAAAATAAAATATATGCTATACTTATGTTTCACAAGTATTTTGCACGGTGTAAGATAGATTAGATACAAAGTAAAAATGTGCAATTCACGGTCTATCAATGGAAATCCATGTTGTTTAAAGCATTTTTTATCCAAAAGTTTCAACCACTATAGTTAGCAGCATTTTTATTAAGAAACTGTGTTGATTGCATAAAATGAAGATAATATTTGTAGTCTTAACCTGGATTTCTAACTAAGTATTGCTAATTTTAGAGACAACCAAGTAAGGTTATCTGATCTTAATCCGCTTGATATATTATTTATGAAGTACGTAAAAATTTATTGTAAAAGTAAAATTCCATTGACATCAATAATTATTGTTCGTCTAAAAACAAAACATGCTTATAATGAATATTATATTCCGTTATCTTTTGAAATATGTATCTATATTGGCGTAAATGGTAGTTCTTAAGTATCTAGTTTATTCAAAATATTTTTCATTGGCGCAGATATGTACAATAGGCACACAGTTTCTCAACGTAATTTATAAAAAAATTGTTAAGAGGCAGTTAATAACATGGCCGTGCTATAATTTTAGCATAATTTTTAACGAGAAAAATATAAAATTATATTTTTGGGGCGAATGAACGTTTAAAATATAAAGCGGACAAAATAAATGGGTACCTATCCTAGAAGCGGCGAATTATTGTATATACCCTGGATGTATCTGAAAATAATTGTTAATAACTTTGAAACTAAGAAAATGCATTTTAAGTTAAACCTTTTAAAGTTGCCACTTACGTTCAAGTAGAATCATACGATGAGAGATACGAGGTAGGCAAAGATAGAAGAGTAATTGTAACTTATCAACGACGTTGAAAATATTATAATATTAGACTACAAATAAACTTAATTCTGTCACTTTGGATGCACATACGCAGCGACTCCAAATTTTAATCGGCAACTGCCACAGTCACAATAACCTAAACACTGCATCAACTTCCTTCGAAATTTTTTATTGAAGAAACAAATGCGTACTCTTAAGAGATATGTATACTCTAAAGCTGCATTTTGCTAGGAAGCGTGACGGAGACGAGACGAAATCTGGGGATGTTGCACAGATGCAAAATATAAGAAATGCTTTCCAGGTGTTTGTGTCCTATTGTTTTTACTGCGATACCGGTAAGTGAAGTAGTTTTGACATGCTGCATGTTCAAATCATATTTCGGTTTTTCGCATCAGCTATTTGGTTGAAATTAAATGCCTATCTATAAGTAAAACACACTTTGAAGTTTTTTGCCTAACTTGAAAGTAGTAGTGTGATAATATTTAAAACAACAATACTATAAGTATATTAAACGTAGTTGCTGCATTCAAAATGTTATGTTAAAGTATTTAAAACAATAAGTAATGCCATAACTTAAAAATATTCTTGCTAACATCAGATAACAGACAAAGTTGTTAAGGCCGCCATATTCCTCGCCGTAAAATGATCAAATTTGTGGTGTTTTTTAGATACTGAAATCTCGAAAAATAAAATACGTAGAGCAAAAGCAACATCAAAAATAAAATTACTGATTTTTATACTTTTGCTATTTAAACTCTCCATAAATAATATGATAACTTTTAAAATGCATTTGTATGACACACATTATTTCGCTATTCTAACACCACATTATAACAATTATTTTCACATACCTATATCTACTTAAAAAAAGTGAACAATCTTATAGGTATGCAGAACTATCTAAGTTGATGTTATAACAATATTTACCTACATCTATTGTTGAATTTAAAAAAATACATATTTGAAAGATTTCAGTCCCACCTATAAATTTGCTGGATAGATCGCATTTTGAGTTTATGTATTGATTTTACTTTGAATATTTGCAGGTGGCATGAGGTAACATTCTTGTTATTTGCTAAACTCTATTATTCAGTTCTTAAAAATGTCTAAAATTATTTGTATTGGTACAAAACACTATTTGAAGAATGAGAATTTGAAAAGGGGATGGGTCTGTTGGTGGGTATGTGGGTCAGCGACTTTTGAATAACTTCTTTATTTTATTTAGGTATTATTAAAACTTAAATTATTAATAAAGATATAGTAAAAGGTAACATTGTATAAAATTAAACTCATTTATGTGTGAAATTATTTTGATGTTGAATTTCTAGTAAATTTAATATTTTCCTACAAAGGAATAAGCTTATAACTACAATTTGGTAGGTACCTACCTATATAAATCAAAATATGTGTAATTGGGAATAGTTTGCAAAAAACAAGTTAAAAAATTATTAGCGATATTACACAGTGGATTATTGCCTAAGTCAATAGTGTGAAATAACATACAAGAATGTAATGTTACAACTGTAATGGAAAATGACTACTTATGAAAATACATTTTTTCATAGTTAAAACCATGTATTTGTACACATGAAAAATGTAAATGTACGGTATTCACATGGAGATTCTTGCAATACAATATGGATTTGGTATTTTTTACGTTGATGTATTATGTGAAAAACGTATTAATTTACAATAATTTTTATCAGTGAATGTTTTACCTATAAAACCTTTAAATAGGCAACATATTATAACTAAGTAAGTAAAATATTTTTCACCGAATTGTGATGTTATTTCAATAGAATAGGGTACTCGATTTAACTACAAACAACAGTGTAGATTTGAAATCCAATTTTTAATGAATTCAATTAACAATTTTGAAATGCTAAAAAATCACACACAGTAATTAGATACATATCTGTTTCATTAAATTTTGTTGAGAAGTAGGTAATTTTTAAGCATCTATATAGGTACTTAATATTTAAATAAACTCTTGATTGATGCTTTCATGGAAAGGGTTGTTATTTAATTTATTTTTAAATTATTTTACTGTTGGTAAAATCCTTACCCTACCCGATTTAATAAGAGACAAAAAATTATATTTACCTATACCTACCTAGATACTTATAGATATTTAAATAAACGAAAATCCCAAATCGTATTTACTAAAGTTTTAAACTAGAAGAATTTAATTTATTGTTAAAATAGGTATACTCAGACTAGGCAGGTATACTTATACCACAATTTAAACTAAAACATTTTCACATCTAAGAACCATTTTTCCAGCGCTGAATGGACGACCTAAGTACTTCACTAGACGGCATGCACGTCGTTTTTCTTTTATGCTACATATCAAGTCACAGCTACGTCACACATCACCTACATATCTTTCTCTACTTGACAAAACGAGTGCACTTACCCAAAAACAATGAAATTATGCCAATTTTAACAAAACAAAACTTACAAATATGTTTGAATCTCAAAATAAATATAGCTATCTTTCAGGACAGATACCCTGTTGTGAATTCATAGAGAGGGGCAAACGTTCAAGATGGCTGCCAGAGCTTTGTCTCGAAAACATGGGTCACATGGTGCTTGGTGCGGTGTTTTTTCAATTCTAAGTGCAACTTTTTATCAAATTGTCAATTGAGTTCTCAGTTAAAAGTGTTTAAGTGGTAGTTAATGAATACTGGGTGAGTAACTGAAGTTTTATTAAAATAAAAGCTTTAATCCTGGGATACCCTGAGCGAGGCTAAGAGAATGCCACGCCTCCCAGGCATGTTTTCATTCTGACAAAAGACGCGCGGCGGCCATTAAACTTAACGCAGTGCATTCTGGGATAAAGGATGGGCAACTTGAAGAGAGAAATAGAAGAAAGAACCCATAGAAAATTTAAAAATCTAAAGATATTTTTTTTCCCCGCAAATTTAAGATTGAGAAAACATTAAATTTAAATTTTAATGGCAATATCTACCTAGGTAATGTTCCTGCTTTCCGTGAAAACTGAATCTAATTATTAATTACGTAGATAAATTTCACAATAAACTAATTTAAATTTTAAAAAATGTAAGTATTCTTTACAGTAGGTAGGTAATAATAATAAAGCCGGAAAATTTACCATACTTCACACTTCCACAGTACCTAATTAAATGAGACTGACCACACTGAAAATATAGGTACCTATTTATTCAGTGAGTCCAATTTGACATTTTTTTTCTCATCTATTATAGTATTTAGGTATATAAATTAACAGAACTATAATTAGATACCTACTTAAGTAGCCATATTAACAAATAATTAATGTCACTTAATTTGATGCGGGGAAAAATTTAAATATTTGAGAGAATTTGTATCCAATTTCAAAAATTGTTTGCAGTGTAATCTTGAATACTTACTTACTTTGAGTAAACACTTAGCTATACCTACCTACAATTGAGAAATCGAGAAAACAGTAGTACCTACTGTAAAAAAATTATAATAGAAAATAAAAAATGAACATTGAAAAATAGATACTTATTTCACGTCAGACAAAGAGAAATTCCTACTTACTCCTACAAATACAACAAAGAACTGAATGTCTTTGTCTGACGTAGACCAATAAATAACCAATACTTAACTATACCTACACTAAACACATTCACATTATCTAGTTTTTGTTTGCGTTATAATTCTTACCTTAATTATTGTATCTTTTATTTTTAATTTAATCGTTTAAGTTACTGAAACTAATTCACGTAATAACTTTTTGTTTACTTCTTAAAAATTTAACCAGTACGTATCTGAAGTTATTTGTCAATAGTTATTAGAATCTAGCTTTTTACAAATGCATATGTAAATTTGTAGTGTCTGTTATAGGTAGGTATTATGTCTTATCACTTGTGTTTTTTTGCCTAGACTGCTAGCTTTTATCTAAACTTCCTCTACACAACATGCAATTTCTATTTTCGTCAAATAGAAGTAATTTGTCAGAGGCTAGGTATCTACATTTGGTTATTACAAAGGCATATGTAAAGCCTATTGTATGTTATGCGCTTATTATGTCACTACGAGTCATACATTCAAAAATTTTACTGTATTTTTGGCCTAGACTGCTAGCTTTACCCAGACTTCCCCTACATACCTAGATACTTTTCCGTCTTTTTTTTTCATCCAGTAGAAGTAATTTGTCAAAAGTTGCGACCACTGACTATTGCAAAAGCATACATGCAAATTGAACGTTTGTTATGCGCATATCTTATTGTTATTATGTCTCATGCATTCAAAAAGTCTCTCTATGTTTCTTTGCTTATACCTTACTTCCTCTAGATATCTGCATTTTCTTTTTTTTTTTCATTAAATCCATTTATCAAAAGTTTTATGCATTTGGCTTTTTGCAAAGACATACCAAGCGTCTGATCAAGATAATTCATAATGTTTTTTCCATAGGCTAGCTTTACCCAGTACCCCCCTACTACTTGCAATTTATTATTTCATCAAATAGAAGTCATTTGTCAAAAGCCATTCATATCAAACTTTTACAAAAACATAGGTAAACCTGGCGTCTGTTATGCACATATTAATTTACTGTGTCTCATATACATAATATCACTATTTTGCCTAGACTTCTGGTTTTATCCAAATTTCCATTACCTAATTAAATGCTAATTTTGCAAATTCAATACATCCATTTTACATACTTTACATGTAACCTAAATTTCACTTTAGAAGGAAATATGCCTTAACTTACTTTTAATAAATGTTTAGATACCTAACATCTTCAATTCATCTTCCTGTGTATTCAATTAAAGGTTAGAACAGTAAGAACAGTTGTAATGATATCTACTTCATGTTTAGACAATGTTCTTCTTCACTTAATTAAAAAGCTGTCTAATTTGTCAATCGAGATTTCGTGAAATATTTACAGAAGTAAGTAACATCGAAGATATATTCTGTAACCAATTTCAAAATTTAATACGAATAACCAATAATATATCTGCCTGATTCTCTACTATCAAATTATTTATAGGCATATTATCAGCACGGCAATAGCTGTATCGTGTGCGTAGGTAAATTTGGAACCAAACTTTATAGCCGTGTACAATTTTTATTGGCCTTTTATTTACCATTTTCCATAAAAATATAATGTATTAGTATAGTGTATAGTCTTTCAGAACAGCATATCATTCTAGTGTCAATCGATATAGTTCAATGTCTTTTAATTCACTCTTACTTCACAGGTTTTTTTACAATGTAGGTATACACCAACCTATCAGTTAAAAATATGTCTGTATTTTAGTAGTTTTAGTTAGGCAAATATTTTTCACATTAATCGATATTTGAAATTTACTTCCGAAAAAATCACCATACATCATCATCACTAAACATAAAAAAATTAAGTATTTTCGTTAGTTCTAAAGATGTCGCTTTATAACTTTGTGAGTAAATAAATTCTCAAATCCAGTTACCATTAGCGTATTATTTATTTAGTTAAGTTTATTATCACATACATTACATCGATAATTGAACTAAAATCAAGTGTAATTAACCAGAAGCACAAAATAATAATTTCATAGGAAGCAGACTCAAACATGCATTTAAATGAATAATTATTACCACTCGATCAATTACTCCATTATAACCATTTACTGAAAATGTAAACGATTAGATACCGATTAAACTAGATAGTATTACTATGTAATTATATTCAAATGATGAGTGGAAATTCAGATAGAAGCTCCTATAACTATCTGCTATAAAATACAAGATAAATAAATAGTCCCGATCCAGCTAAATATAGAGTACGGTTATTTCTGTCACTTCATCTACAAACTTAGACAGACTCCACATTGCAAGACATGAGTCCGAAGGCTGGAATCGAAAAACTTGCCACTCTGCCTTGGACTTTTACGGCGGCAAAATCAAAAGCTTCTCTCAAACTGGTCACGTCTCACCACGTCGTATATATTCATACAAATAATAAACAGCTCTTCATACGGACAAGCCTTATGTTTATATAATTTCATACTAATAGTAACAAAGTTAGCTAGATGTGTAAATAATTTATTATTCATTTTCTTTTAAGTGGTTATATATAAGTATTAAATTTAAATACACAACGCTGCTATAAAGTATAGTAAAATATAAACTAATAAAATGAACAATTTAAGCACCAGCACAACCTATTTATAATTCTGACTAACGTCTACCTAGCAAATACACTGCAATGTTATAAGTTTCATTATGTGGGAATGGCCGGATTTGTTTATTTTAAGAGCGAAATATGTAGAAAAACCACCAGACTAATTTAATGCCTAATCTTTAAAAATTTACGTGCTTGAATGTCCACCTAAGTATACTAAATTGTCTTTTGTAAGTGTACCGAATATTCATCAACATAATAATATAAAGGTATTTGTGTAATTGTGGAGCAATAAAACGTTTGGCTATTGATTGAGCTAACGAGAGAAATAAGAACAATATCGGGTTTGGAAATATATGAATTATTTGGTCTAGAACATTTGCATATTGTATTGACAATAACAATGTTCTGTATGTCACATGCGTACTAAAGGGTAAAACGATGTTTCGATTAGGTTTAGAACTACTCAGGATATCTCTGAAAGAGATGTAAGTTCTCTAAACTTTTGAAAAATGCCGTTTGGTGAAGAGACAAATTTATTTTGTTGTCATGATGTTATTCTTCCTATTTAAAGTTAATCGGAATCATATTTATTCAAGTGTATTTTAAGTTATTCTTTCGAAAAAAAATGTTAAATTAAGTATTAAAAAACAAAGATGATAATAGATATGTTTTTGCAGCAGTTGGAAACGGTTTGAAACTGTCAAAAATATTCGACCAGTTAAGTTGAGAAGGCGATACTGCGAATTTAACACAATAAATAGCTGGACGCCGATTTCTGATAGTTTCAAACCATTTCCAACTGCTGCACACAAGCCTAATATTATAAAATGATTAGATCGTACTTATGAATATTTAGTGTGGCATCATTATTCAATGATCTTTTTATAAGTGCACCACAAAAAATTATCAGAGACATGCCCAATACAGGAAATAATACCAGTTTGACTTATTTACGGAAAAACAACAATTCTATGTATTTAAACCCCTATACTATTGAGGAAATTCTTAAATTATTGAATATAAAATTAAAAAATAAAAGATCATGGTGCTGATGGTATACCAATGTTTTTAATAAAACGTGTTATTGGTTGCATAATACAACCAATTACCTACCTTAATAATTTGTCATTCAAATGTGGTACCTTTCCAGATGTCTTAAAATCTGGGAAAATTGTTCCTATTTTCAAGGGAGGTAATCCCTCTTGTATAGAGAATTATAGACCTGTTACTCAGCCTGTTGTTTTTTCTAAAATATTTAAATATTGTTTTTTGGACCGTTTATTAAACGTTTTAGAAAAATTTAACATTCTCTCAGTTAATCAAAACGGTTTTCGCAGAGGGAGGTCAACTAGTACCGCAACGCATTCACTCTTAGAACACGTCTACCGTTTTCTTGACATTGGTGAGTATCCGGTGGGTATTTTCTGTGATCTCAGTAAAGCATTTGATTGTGTTGATAACAGAAAATTATTCTCTAAGTTATACACATATGGTATTCGAGGCTTACCTTTGACGTGGGTAAAAACTTTCCTTGAGATCAATATGTTTCTATTAATAATGATAATTCTCACAAGGCTCGCCAAGTGAAACAAGGTGTCCCACAGGGTTCTGTTTTAAGTCCAGTGCTCTATCTGTTGTACGGGAATGAAATAGATACTCTTTCCAGTAGTACGCATTTTACAATATATGTTGATGACATTTCTCTGATTACATCTAATATAAATGAGAATGCATTAGAGGCTAATTGTGATACTTTATTAATTAATCTAATAGAGTGGTTCTACCAGAATTCTCTGTATATCAATATAAACAAAATCAAAATTTTGAGATTTCATTGTGTCCAGAAAAATTGTAGCACTTTTAAATTTACATTGAACAATGTTTGTTTGAGTTCTAATGACGAAACAGTAAAATTTTTAGGGCTTCATATCGATAGGAATTTAAATTGGAAAGTTTATTGTGATGTATTGATAAGTAAACTTTCTTCTCTTACATACCTATTTCGGAATTTAAGGACAGTACTTGATCTGGAACAACTTGTGTGCATATACTACGCTCAAGTTCATTCTCGTCTCAAATATGGTATTTGTTTCTGGGGAAGTTCTACACTCTCCTCACAAGTTTTTATAGCCCAGAAACGAATAATGAGATGTATGGTTGGGGTTTCAAGTACTTACTCATGTAGAAATATTTTTAAGGGTCTCAATATTTTAACTTTACCATGTTTGTTTGTCTTCGAGTTATGTTTATATGTTTTTCAAAATAGAAATAAATTTGCATTGAATAGTTCAGTTCATCAGAGCAATACAAGACAAAGTAAACATTTTCACGTTCCATTCACTAAGAAACAGATAATTTCAAATTCTCCTAATTATTTAGGATTAAAAATGTTTAACAAACTACCTGACAAAATAAAAAAATTAAAAATGAATTTTTATATAAAGGTGCATTAAAAACGTATTTATTAGATAAATGTTATTATTCTATGTCAGAAATTTTAACATGTGTATCTTAGTCTGTAGGTGTTTGTGACAATTCCTATACATGTAATATGTCTAACGGAAATAAATTATATTATTATTATTATTACTTTGCTAAAAAAATTGGAACTGTCAGCGAGATAACATTTGAATTTTAGTTGTTTCCTATATTTATTATTAAAAAATAAAATTACTAATATCTATGCAACTCAAACTTCAAATTTGTACATATTTATAAAATTAAAATTGACTTCCTTCTTCAGCTATTTCATATCTTCTCAATATTTGAACATCCTGTCTGTTAAACCATCTATTTATCCTTATCCCATAGATACGTACTGATAGGATAACCAGTACCTATACTATATATATATTTGTTATCTTAGTCTTGAAATCAAGTTAGATGTTTTATCTGTAGATTCACGGGAAGTAAAAGCTTTTGATGGTTTACCTAGTAATATGTATAACAGTCTTATTCTATTTCTATGTTTATGTTTGAATAATACATCTAACATCTAACCTCTGA
This sequence comes from Monochamus saltuarius, assembly GCA_025584915.1. Classification (NCBI taxonomy): domain Eukaryota; kingdom Metazoa; phylum Arthropoda; class Insecta; order Coleoptera; family Cerambycidae; genus Monochamus; species Monochamus saltuarius. Next base: position 24,487,725 of record CM046726.1, on the reverse strand, counting down.
GAACTAATTCATGTATAATGATTAATAAGTATGTATTAAAACAAAATCATTAGATATACCTATAACTCAAACCCTCAATATCTTTACGGTTTTATCAGACATATGTGCCCATTATGTGGTTTTAAGAGTACGCATGACATGTGATAAAGTCAATCATTAGGAAATTTTAGTTGCTTTTTACTCTTTCTTTCATATTTTCCTATCGTAATTAATTACACCTGAAAAAAATTAAAATGTATGTACACGCAGTTACTAGGGTTGCCATGCACCTTTTCATATTCTCAAGTAAGGACGGTGTTGCTTTGTTTGTCCAAACAGAGGGATGCGTACATCAATTGAATTATTGTCGTGTATTTTTTTCTCACTGCGCTCTAATGATTAAAATTTGTTATGTACAGGGTGGTTTGAATTGATATGTTTTTGTGAGTTACGGGTGGTTCTGTCATAGATAGAACAAATCTGATGGATGGATATTGGACTCTTTTTTGAGAAAATATCAAGGCGAAAACAGCCGTTACATAACCACCAATATGGGATTTGAAGTGTTATAAACAAATGCGTACTCTTAAGGCATGCGTACTATTTGACCTTCACCATCATAATAAATAACTTTTAGCAATATCATGTTAACAATTTCATTCTGCTATTCCATATCACATTTTCCAATTTCTCTGCCATGCAGCTATTCAAAGTGTACTTATAGGTGCAATATTCGGTATAGTTGTACTTACCTGTTATTATTATTGAATCTTTTATATTATTGTTTCGGATCTATACCCGGGTTTATTCATTTTTATTCTTCGAATTGAATAAATATATGTGCTTATCTACAACCAAATTCTCGATACAACGTTTCGTCGTTTAACAAATCAATGTCAGACCTAAGTAACGGAAGCTGGGGCTACTAAAGGATCTGTCAGAAGATGAGCAAAGATTCCGCGTACTCATGGTCCCTTCTGTCGGGTTAGACAGACGAAAGCAGCTAGGATTATTCGTCGGATACCTCACCTATGGCATACTGATGAGAGCTAATAAGCTCGAAACCGGTATATGTCTGGTGGGCGTCTGACGAATGACTCTAGCTGTTGCTATAGGTTTTCCAGGTGTAATTCAATGCTGGTCGGGGCATTAGCCCGCAGAGTAGTTGTTTCCTGGAATTCCGTGTTTGCAAAATATCATAAATTTGTTGAGAAAACTTTTATTTACAATTGTTGGTGGTCGGTAGTGGAAATTCAGGCCTAAATTCAAAGAAAACATTTTTTTTTATTTGACAACGTTTTGTCAGCTTTATTGTGACTTCTTCAGGACAATGAAGAAACTGAAACTCTCAGTAGGTTTTGTGCATTGATATGTGTATTGTCTTAGACAATTATAGATAACAACCATACACATAAACATAAGTAGTAAGTACACATTAAAACCCTCAGTCAATAAGATTTGAACGTAATTGCTTGAGGGTATTAATGTGTACCTATCCGCTATTCATGTTTATGTGTATCGTAGTTATCTATAATAATTGTCCAAGACTGTTATACCCCTATCAACGCAGAGAACTTTTGTTATAAGTTTCAGTAAGAAGATAACGAAACGTTGACAAAGAAAAGAAATTTGTGTTTCCTTTTAATTTTGGCTTGAATTCCCACTATTGACAATCAACAATTAAAAACAGAATGCTATTGGTTATCAGTTTTTTAATACTTATTTATAATATATTAATTTACAATTTATATTCATAAATTAACAAAAAACTTGCAACACAATTTTACAAATTTTATTATAGATTTTTTTGTAAAAACATTAAAACCTATTTATTTATTCAGGGCAATTTGCTGGAAGTATTTGTCTCTGTCTATCTTTTTTGCAAATAATTTACGTAGGTTGAATAAACTAAAACGTTTTCACCAGCGTTTTCTTTGCTATAATATTTCTGTCTTATTTATTGCTCTCTACTGTTACTAAACTATAAGCAAAAAAGTGTCGATCAGTAGGAACCAAAAGCTTTTCCTCAGTCTGCATATGAATTTGTTTTTTTCCAATTTATTGATCTTTAAATATTTAGTAGCTACATAGATGTTGCAATAGATATACATTGCAATTATGAAATAATTAAGCTTGCGCCTTTGACATTATTGCCATTGATAAAACAGATATTGCGACTCATTCATAACTTTTTGTTTACTTCAAAATGTTGACTGTGGTCGCAGGGTAAGCGATATAAAAATATACTGGTTTTGTTGAAAAAAAAATAATTACTCTTATCATGAATGTAAAATGAATCATACTCGCAATTAATTGAGAAAAGATAACACGTTTGCAAGAACTAATTTTTTTAAAGAAATAATATAGGTAGCTAAAATAAAAATATATTCATTACTTACTCAGTTTATGTAGCTGATATTTTAAAACATAATTACATATCGAAAATAAACTCTATATAAGTTAAAAAAACATTACATAGTAGGCTCGCTAACAAATTTGCATTGGAAGAAAACTTATATTTTACGGACTTATTTTGTTAAATATAATTCAAATAATGGACGTAACAATAAAAGATTGTATTTATGGTATGTCTTTTGAATAAACATTGTGTTGTTATTATGAGGCCTTCACTTTTTGTTTTCGGGCTAAGCTTTCCTGTTCCCTTCTGTATATTGATTTTGATTTCTATGTTGGTTCTAAGGTTACTGCGGTGGGAATCGCTCCTGAGGTAACAGTGGTTCTCTGAGACCTTCTGCTGCTGTTCTTCACTGTCGGTGACTTTAGTTACTACTTCCTTAAAAGCTTCGTCACGAGTAAGTCAGTTTCAAATTTCTATGAAACGTGTAGATACATAAATAAATTATTAAATTGATTTACATGTACACAAAAATATTATTATAACTTTTAACTAAATAACATGATTTCTCTTAAATAAATACTTAAACCTTGGCAGAGAAACGAGTTAATTCAAGATTATTTATTGTGCTGAAACGTATAATCGTTTGCAATAATAATGACACTCTCTTAAAACAGCTTTTGATCTTCTGGAAGTTCTGAGTAGAAATTTCATTAAATTTCAATCGGTGACTGAAACAACTAATAACTAATATTAAAAATGTGAAGTAGATTTCATTACAAATACATCAGAAGTTCTAAATAAATCGCAAAATTAATTTTAATGAGTGTCATTATTATTGCAAACGATAGTACCTACCAAATATCAAATAAATACTTTTCTGCATTGAATTTTTTCTGTGTTGTTTTTTGTCATTTATTTACCCTTGACTAATTCTTATGACGCAATGGCTTACCCGTTTAATTAAATTTTGAATTTGTTTTTTAATGTTGAACCTGTATAGGTAAGCATTAATTTATATATAATTAATCACATTATATTTAGGTATTTGACTACGTATTCCAACATGCAAATATTTAGGTATCTAAACACGTACCTACTTAAATTTAAAAAAAAAATTGTTACGGAAATATTCATATTATAATTTTATGTGCTGCTGGGTTCAGAAATGAATATATTGATTAATCGGAATCCTCTATAGAAAGCATTTTCGGGTGCGTCTTCATAAAAACCCAGTTTCTTGTATCACAACTCGATTCTGAAATCAGTTGCCTCTAAACCGAAAGACGCCATTTCTCGAATATCTTGAATTCTTTACCGTCTTAGTTTTCTCATCGAAGTAAAATATTAAAATTATATACCTGTTTTGCCTCAACTTAGTTCACTTTTCTTCTTGTTTTTTATTTTACCGGGTGCAAAATTAACTTCCACTGAAAAGTGTTCTTCGAAACTGTTCTGCTGTCAGGTGTCTATAAAATATAAGTATAGACAAGTATGTTATGATGACAAAATTATGTAAATTATACATAGGTACTAAATTATTATGCCTGGGCAATGCTTACTGTCACTTTTGGAATCTAGCTTTTCACTTACTATTCACGGAAAGCGTAAAAGCACACAGGCAGCATAAAATACTTCTTAATTATTTTTAAATCTTCGTAAGGCATAACGTTTAATAAATATTTTCGTACAAAGACTTTGGTGCATTGTTTTAGTGATGAGAAAGAGGGGAAACAAAATCGGCTACCAAGGTATAACCGGACATCGTTTTAATTGTAAAAAAATTGTGTGCTACGATTTTACGTATTTACTATACTTATTAATTTGAAAAGTATTAATTTAAAATCATTTAGTGAAAAATTTACAATGTTTCTATTAAGTAATTTACCTGCTAAGTGGATATGTATAAGACTAAGAAACGAGTTTTAGATTACTTTAAATGCAACATTAAATATAATAATATGCTCAACTTATTATGTTTGTTTGCACAAAATTATATGTGCATATAAGCTTTGTGAAGTTAGCTCCGCATTTACTTTATAGCTCAATTAGCAAACACATTATTGACAGTAATTAGTAAGTTATTGTCTGTAACTATTTATTTGTTGTGACGTTATTTGTTACTTTTTTGTTTGACCTACAAATAAGTTACTAATTTGTTTTTTTACTTTTGTGTTTAATTGTTTATATTTACCCCTGAAACATAAAAAATGTTAACAATGGATCAGCCATTGGGTTAATTATATAAATTATGTTTGCCTAAATTAAACTGTCACATTTGACATTGCATAGTTTTGAGAACTAAAATAGACAGTTTGCGAAAAGTAAACTGAATGTGTTTAGTACTAGAGAACTTACGAGTATCTTAGTGTGAGATATTTGCGATTTAGGCAAAACTAAATTTATAAAATCAACTCGTTGACTCATGCCATAACACGCAGGTTTTTTTTTCTTAATATCATTTTATATTTTAGTGGCAAATAATATTGTAAGTTATAAATACGGAAATCCATGAAACAACTACTGCGGGCTAATGCCCCAACCAGCATTGAATTGCTCTTGGAAAACCTGTAGCAAACAACGAAAGTCACTCGTCAGCAACCCACCAGACATATACCGGTTTCAAGCTTATTGGCTCTCATCAGTATGCCATAGGTGAGGGAACCAATGAACAACCTTAGCTGTTTTAAACGCGGAGTAGCACAGCTACCTCTAGTGGTCATTTGCTACTTCATGCCCGACTAACAAGCCACAGACACGAACCGTTCTACATCGCAGTAGAAAATCATTGATTGTAGCGACCTCTATCGCGATTCGTCTATAACAATATGTTGCAAATACGAAATTCGAGAAAATAACTACTCTGCGAACTAATGCCCCGACCAGTATTGAATTACCCTGCAAAAACCTATAGCAAACAGCTATAATTTCCTCAATTAAAAAATATGCTTTTTTTAAATTAAATAAACCATTATTTGATTCAAAATGCACATTAATTTCAATCAAAAACCATATTTTCGATTTGCATTTCAAAACGTTATTTTTATACACATTTGAACAAATTGTTTAGGAAAATGAAAAAAATATACCTATTTGAAAATTAAGTTTTCATGAGATGTTCAAGTAGAATTATTTGTTTCATTTAAACAAATACTCTAATTTATTTTTGACAAAAGAATGAGCATTACACAAAAAAGATTTGTCTCGATGATAAATTATGTTTAAATAAATTGAATTGTTTACTGAAAAAAAAATTGTTTTTCCAGTGCAGCAATTCATACAGAAACCAAATAATACAAGGATGCGGTATTTAAATAACAAAATAAATTTGTTAGTAGATTACCTTTTTTAAGTTCGTAAAATTACAAGAAAATATTTTACATACAAGTACCGATTTTAGAATTTAATCTATGTGGCCTAATAAATCTTTACGCGTCCCCTTGCTAACTGCTTACTTCTCACTCCAGTATGTTTTCACTTCACTATATTTTTAGCTTTAGACTGAAAGCATAATGGAATAGGGAGCAAGGTGATGAAAACAAACATTTTTAAATTATTCACATAGTAACGTCTTGTTCACCTCTGTGATTAATATGCTGAGCTAGAAAAGAGCGAAGGCTCAGATAATATAGAGGTATTTCCAAATTGATGACATGTGTTCTTTTAAAGGACTTTTCACCTACACTTTGAAATTTTTATTTTAATCTTTGCAGATCTGGAGACTTTTCTAAAATCTGTTTTAAAAAGGCCTAACAAAATTTATTTGTAGTATAATAAGTAGTAAGTACCTACATAATTAAATCAAAGGTAGGTATAGATAGACGAAAACTTAAAACTTATAAAATACCTAGAAATACAGGGTGTTCGGAATATGAGTGCCGTAATTTTAAGGGCTTATATATCTGACTAAAAGCAATAACAAACTTTTATGAAAATAATGTCTAAAACGAATAGTTTGTCTACAAATGCATATCAATAAAAATACAACTTCAATAATATGCAAAACTATTTTTATATATTTTAAGCTATTAACAATATTGTGTGAAACTAACTACTCTGTGGACAAAAACCCCAACCAGCGTTGAATTACACCCACAATTTCTAACCATATATTCTTTATCATTAGCTTTTGTAACATTTTTTACTGTATTAGAAAAGTAGTTTAAGCTAATATATGTATATCAACTCTCCTAAAATTCCTATCAACGAAGTTATATGTACGCTCTCTGATACCAAACATCTAGGTATGCTAATGAACAATTCCACAGACAAAGCTCTATTCAATAATTATCTAAGAAAATTAATCTATCTAAATTTACTAACCTCGTTTAATGAAAACACTCTATAAATATCTAAGTTTGCTCTTGACAGTGTGGGAACTCGAAAATTCAACTACAGACATCTGACCTATTTCTGCATTTTTAGGATTGCTTTTTCAGGTGGCCTCCTTTAAGTTTAGTCAAATATCTAACTATAAAAATTATTATACCAATAAATTAAAATTACGGTACGTTTGTACGGTAAACGCTTCTTGCAACACTTGTAACTATTATTCTGTGTTGTGAAGACAGCTCTAAGAAAACCATTCACAGTAAGTACATATGTTTAGGTGTACCTATTTGTAATTATTATGTATAAACATAACAATGCTGAGATAGTATGTGAGCGACGTTGTCACATATTCAAATTGTTAAGTCAAATATGTTTTGTTTAGTACAACTTATCATAAGGCACTCATATTCAGGACACCCTGTATAACAGATAAAATAAATTTGAAATCATATTTTATATTATATAGCACGGTACAGGTGCACCTGCATTAAGTAAAAGGTATATTAGTTACACAACAAATAGTTTATACAATAAGTGTGTACAGGGTGTTTCGAAAATAATTGAAAAAAATTAAACAATGATTTTAGAGGGGGTGTTTGGTGTAAAAAATAATCTTAGCATCTCCTAAAATGTTGCAACCCATTAAAAGAAATACTGAAGTCAAGTTTCCATGGCTTTTTTAAGACTTATAACAGTATCAAAACACCAGCTAAAATTGTCATAAAAATGATAAAAGCAATTAAATATACTGTTATTAACGAATGACATTGACGACAACTAAAATTACAATAACCTACTACAAAATATATCGTTAGGAAAATCACGAAATTTGTGTAGACACAAAAAAATATTTTGAACAGAGCTATCGAAAACATTTTTTTCCGTCATAGTTTTCAAGTATGAAAAAAATCTGATAATAAACATACAAGGGGCACTATTTCATGCCCTTACTGTGAGGAGACAACAAGTGAAATGACATAGCGCAAATGAATTCATGCAAAATTTGGAAAATTATGTATCAAATTTATATATAGGTATAGATTTACAATATAATATCTAGCTACTTGTAATCAACTTATGTGTGTATCAATAAGATAAGATGAGTTAATTTATAATTTTGCAAATTACACATAATTTAAAATGTAATTATCGGTATATAATAATACCTTTTGATAATGAATAATAAGCATAAACTTGATAGGATAATTATAGTACAACTTGACCTGAAATATCTGGAGCCTGTATTTCAATAAATTGATTATATTAGTACCTCTTAGACAAAGTTAATATTTTGACGTCTTAAACAAACATAAGTACTAGCGCCCTTTCAGTATTGCAAATTATGTCTTATATACAAATTTATATGAAATAAAATGTACAATTTAGGTACTTCTCTGTCACATATTAAGTCTAGAATTAATAGCAATATGTGTAATGCTGATATTTATTTAGAAACTTCACAATGATAGTCAAAATATCTATACCGGGTGTCTCCGAGATGGCTCAAAAACAAATTAAATTTGCACGGTATAGATATCACTAATAAAATGCTACTCTATCAATATATACTTTGTCTGGCGTTCTACATTTATTTAAAATATAAATAGAACAACACGAATTTCATAAAATTAAAAATGTATTTAATTTATTCATAGTAACGGTTCGAAGTTATTTTCGTGATGTTCAATAAACAATTGAGCTCACCGAGAATTGCCACAGCTGCAGCATGTAAGCGATGTTAGAACTCTTGTTCAGTGTTAACTTTAGTAACATTCATAAACCATAGTTTTTATGTGATCCGAAAAATAAAAGTCAAGCGGATTTAGGTCTGCCAATCGAGGGGACCACCAATTTGGACCACCACGACCTATACATCGGTTGAGAAACAGATGATCCAAACGTTATCGCACTATTCGCGCAAAATATAGTGGAACACCATCATGAAGAAAACACATATACTATCTAACCTTGACATCAATTTTTTGAAAAGGTACCTGTAAATTATTATGCAAAAATTGTAAATATAGAGCACCGTTTAACTGAATTTTCATAATGAACGGATCAATAAGTAATCAGTCTATTACGTGTGAAAATTGCCTCATCCGTAAAATGTTCATGGCAAAATTCGGGTTCAAGTCCTGCTGATTTAACAACCACTCGCAAAATTTCATTTGAAGCGGAATATCCCTTGGAAATAAGCCGCTGCACGTGAAATTGGTAGAGTAAGTCGTGCCTTAACATTCGAGAAACTTAGGATTGTGAAATCGCAAATTAGAATGCAATTGTCCTAGTGCTTATGCTAGGCTGCTCCTTGACGGCATTTAAAATCTCTTTCTCGAGATTCACAACCTGCTAGGTCTATGGCTCCTCCATGTTGCCCAGGTCTCGGTCGCAAATTGGTAGTTTCTACGTTGAACCACACGTAAAATTATCTTTTGGGCATAAACATGAGCTGAAGCCACTTAATTTTGATGTGATTCCCCGTATGTCAGTATCATGCATAGGAGATGTTAGGTCATACAATTTTAGGGGTCTATAGCCTCGAATGGACTGTGAAAACATATTTTTTAATGTCGGTTCTGAAATATATAATTTTTGGAGGGGCTAGGGGCTAAACTTACTTCGCCCATGAGCCATGTCCATATGTTCTTCGTTTCATAAATTATGTGTCATACTGTTATAATCGCAGACAAATAAACTCGAATAGAACCACAACTGATAACAATGTACTGCTACAAATACCAAACATATGGTCCTGACTTCTTAGATTTTATAAAAAAAATCACCTTATAAATTTTTGTAAACTTCAGAAACTAAACATATTTTATTACATATTTTTTCACTATTCGTCATTCTTTGTCCTCAGCTATCATTTCACAAGTTTATGCATATACGTTGAGAATAACCCCGAACAGAATGTCGGAAAATAGGCATACCAAACAGGTAATTTTTTAAAGAATGAATGAAAAGCGAAACGGCAATATAAAACACAAACATTTCATTTCTTATTTATTCAAATATGGAATCAAAGTTTCAGCGTTTCATTTCTCATAAAGATTTCATATTTTCTCTCGTTTCAACGATCATCATCAGTGTCATTTTACTTCAAGAACTTTGTTAAAAAATATGCAATGCAAATAACTAACGAGTGATTTATATAACCTTTTAATACCTTTTTAAGATACAAAGTACAAGTGATGTTGAAGAATAGTTTCTTTGCAAACCTCTTTTTTAGTTGTCTGTCAATAGCTGGTTGCCACGTAATCGGTTTAGGTTTCTTGATGCTTGGAGAAATCTATAATTCCAATTTCAGAGTTATTTCTTAGTAAGAGAGCGATATGTGTTTCGAAATGTCAACCAATTTAAACTGAGGACGTAACAACTAACCCGAAAATTGTTCAGCTACTAAAATTACGCTTTTCAACCCAAAATATTAACAATGTATGTTAAATTGAAATAGTTTATTGTATTTATCTAAAAGTGAGACATAAGACTTTAGAACAGGACAATAACGTCATATAATAAAAAAAATAAATAATAAAATTTCAGTCTCATACTAGCATATACGAGTATTTTAAAATCTTCTGTTTTTAAATGGTTTCATTTATATTCGTTCATGGCAAATTCCATGAATTGTGTTCTATAATTTATGTATATTGGTACCATAAACCTGTTTCATATCCCCTAACTCAAAACTCACTCTCATGAACTGAATAATATAAAACAGAAAATGGAGTGATGTGAAACAGGTAGCAGTTAATCATTAATTTCGACTTTAATCGATGACAATATTACAGCAAAGCTAACGACTAATTTTTTGAAAAAGATGCCGATCAGAACTTTCATAGGCCTCTTCGTTTTTTAGATACAGGGCGAAATTTAAGAAAACTACTTCTAATGGTTTCTTTGTATCTCAGAAATTAACTGAGATAACGGAGTGGTGAAAACTGCTTATGATAGAGTTTTTTTATGTAGAGTACAGTAGCGTATCTGTAATTTATTTACAGGACGTCTCTTTTAAAATATAATCCAAACATATATTATTCTTTCTTTTAATGACATACCTACCCTGTATATTTTTATATAATTCAATTGCATTATCCCTTCATAATAATATATAGTAGTTACTACTTTAAATTTAGAAATTGTTAAAAAACGTTAAACTGTTAAAAATTATTTAATATTGAAGACATATTTAGAAACTGTGTACATTTTTCCTGTAGTAAATATTTTAAATGTAATCATAAAAATAGTTATCTAGTAGATTATAAAAGTAAACAGAAGTATGTATTTTAGATTTGAATTTTTTCAGTATTAATTCCCCAATAGTACATAAAGCATTAAAATCTTTCTATTTTTTTATGTTATAAGAATCAACGTTAAAATATCCACATAACATTACATTAATAGGGGGTTCATAAACAATTTAAAACATCAGCAATCCTATCAAAAAACAAATTCAAATCTCCGGAAGGTGATCTATAACAATTTACTATTAGAATACTTCTATTATTTTGTATCCATTTTACAGCACATGCTTCAAAATGTTTGTCTACACAATAAGATTTTTAAGTTAATAGGTTGCACATTGATATCATTTCTAACCCAGATGGCAACACCACCTCCTACCGAAACACGTCTAGAATAAAAACTTCCCAATGTAAAATTATTAATATGTAGAGCACCTATCGAGTTGTCATTCTGCCATATTTCATTAAAACATAAAAAATACAAATTACTAAAGTCGCAAATGTCGGTATATAAATTGTCAACTTTACTACAATTTAAACTTTGAGCATTAAGTAGAAGAATATTAGGATTAAATGTTATATCCGCGAGTCCTCCTTTTTCGGTCGCATTACTAAAAAACGCTGGATACAAGCTCCTCTCGGCCAAAATTGAGGATCCATAGCTTTCTTAAAATTATCCTCAAGAATAGTAACTTTATAGGACGTGTATAACTCTGGGTTTCTAGGCTGTAGTGATTGACAAATTACCTCGGGAAAATTTGGTTTTAGAAAATCAGACAATTTTTCGGCAGTTGTTTGTGTATCAATTCTATAATCTTGAAGGTCTAAGGTTTTAGGAACACCTTTTATGGATGTACTAGTAGTATTATTTCCAAGTATTACAGATCGCTTGTGTTTATGTTTCCGGACAACGTTCCTCCATTCCTCCACATTATGTGTCGCCGCTGAATTTGAAGGCTGACCATTATTGTCGTTAACTAAATTTATACATTCTTGAAGTTTTAACTGACTTTGCACTTGCATAAGTTCAGCATTCAAGTTTTCATTGGAAATTAAATTTGACTGTTTATTTACAGTGGCAATGTTTTGTTTATTTACTTTCACCTTTCTCTTATCAGTAGCCTTTTTGCTTTCACTACTCTTAGATACTTTTTCAGTTTCTACTACGTCGCTTATCTGATCATCGGGTTTAGGTTTTTCACCCTCACCGTTTTTACAATTCGAATAATATTTATTAATAATATTAATATGTTCGTTCAGCAATTTAATTTTATCACGCAGCTCTTCAATAATAATGTCCTTTGCTTAATAATGTAGTTAAAAATTTTATATCAATCTTACTGTCAACATTATAAATATCTTCTTTGGCATCGAAAACAATGCTTCGTTATTGCAACCAGTCGGATATTCGCAGCACACTATCTTGCCATCAGTCACAAATTTTACATTATTATTTAGCTTAGCACAGCTAGTATGAAAATAGTTAGTGCAATTTTCACATTTCAAACCACTTATAACGTTTTTGTTACATCTTTTGCACACAACACTGGGACCGCTGCTTATACTCGGCGCCATGACTAGATGTTTGGTATCAAAGAGCATACATAGGTATTGTTTAAACAACTGTCTATTTTGCATGCATTTTTCTATACGTAACTAAAGTAGAGTTCATGAACCAATTTTGTATAATTATATAAAAATACCTGGCCAACCATACAACATTAGTTTCATCAATTAACGTTTTTTGACAATTTCCAGAATATAACGTTGCAACTGTTACATGTCATTGTGAAAGAAAAAAAATGCAATTGAATGGCATAAAAGTATTCATATTTTAAAAAAGACACCCTCTAGAGAAATTACAAGTACGCTACTAAACTCTACGTAAAAACTAACTCTATCAGAAGCAATTTTTACTTACAATTCCGATGTCCTAGCTATTCTCTGAAATACAAAGAATCCCTTAAAAGTAGAATTCTTTTATTTCGTCCCGTACCTATATCAAGAACGAAGAGGTCTATGAATGTTCTGAATACGGCATCTTAAGTTTCTCGAAAAAGTAGAAAAATGTTGCAAAAATCGCATTCTTCTATCTTTTGTAGTTTCTGAGATATTCTGCAATTAGAAAGAAATTGGGACACCCTGTATATGATTACTGGTAGAATACTTTGAATACTTAGATGTATGTTATCGCAACCAAATATATATTTAAAAAATTATAAACCAAATTCTTTTCCCACCAAGTGTAGGTAATTTGAACACAGTAATTGTAGGAGTGAATTTGATAAGCATGATATTCAGAGTTAATACGAATTGTAAACGAAACTTTCTCTATACAAATTTCCATGTTCTTTAACGCATAAATTTAAATCGAAGAGATAATTGAATGTCCCATCAGACGCCTATCTTATTGATCCCAGAAATGTATGCATCACATTATCGCCCATAAAAAACATATAAAAAAGTAATAATTGTTTACGTGCAGCAGCACCTAATCAGACATCTGCACGAGCCAACTCCTTACTGCATTATAAGAACCTCTCGACCTTACAGGAACTTTACGGCTAATAAAAAGCCGCTTTACGACATTTTAACGCGCCGTTACCACTTTTACTAACTACTAACAAGCCTCATTACGATACTGAGATGGGTGCTTTACGTAGCAGATATTATACCCACCCTATAGGTAGGATTTATCCCCCGGATACATGTAAATTACCTCTGTTTTTCCAATCTGCCCAAACACTTTTAACCCCAGTGTAATTTTTTAACTTTGATGCCAGCTTAAATCTGCTTCTGATATATAGGAGTGTCAGCTAAAGATAATACAGCTGTTGAAAAATATTTAAGGAAAAGGGAAATGTTCAGATATTGTCTGAAGCTATTTATTTGTGGCATAATTTTAGTTTTTCTTTAGTTTTGTTGGGTTTTTTGCCACACTTCTGAAATTGGAACACGCTTGGGAAAACGGTCATTTGATTCAATGGGGTTCGGCAAAAATTTTAGAAAAGGAAGATAACGCAACAAAAATAAAATTAAAAGAGACCGCAATTATTTTGTTGAACGGAGATAAGTGTGTGTCTAACTGTTCAATTAACATCGATCATTGTTGGCTACAGTTGTATCAAGAAGAAGTAAGTAAGAATAAAATAAAAATCATTTAACATCTCTATGGAAGCAGAGAAACAAATTTTAAACTGTCAAACTTGACATACGTTTAAAAATTGTTACTACGATTTTGAGAACGAAAACAGAGAGTTTTTCGAAACGTCAATAACACGGAAGTGCGCAATAGTGATGTGATTTTTGTTATTTTTTACTTACCTGCTATTTTCAGTGAGAGATTTTTTGGTTAGGCAAACTTAGTTTCGAAAATAACCCTTGACTGTTCCGTTTGGCGCAAGGGCTTATTTAATTAATCTTTATGATTTTTTCAACAAAACTAAAGAAAAAGGGAAATGTTCTATGAACAATGTTAACGAAATAAGATAAAATTTAACCAAAAATTTGAATATTAAGTTTTCTGTTATTAGTAGCAAGGCAAGCTTTATATCTTTATGGAGCGATGTAAAGAGGGATGGTGCAATCCTATCATTTATACATATTGTTATGCTAGGTACATAAAACGTTCCTTATGTAATGCTATATGCGTAATTCAGTCACTTACTATTCTTAAATTAAAAAGTACTTAAATTCTTAGAAATTGTAAAAAGACTAGGTACATAAAGACTGACAGGAGCGTCCAATCACTTATAATTTCACTTGCATAAGTGCATATGAGACTGGGCACGTTTAAAAATAATTTATTGACACTTTTATGTCGGTATTTTATTATTAAGGAACCTTAACCATTTACTTGTTACCTTTATTTAAAAAAATATTTATACAGACAAAAAATTGTGAAAATTATAAACAGTAAAAGTATTTCTATATATTACTTTTTCAAATACAAATTTTCTTATTAAAGTAATAATGGTTAACAACAATGAGCGAGAGTAATAACTGGAACCTCTAATTTGAAAAAATATATTAATGATTACATTTGTTATTCATTGAATATAGTCAGTAATTTGCTTGAAGCTTATGATACATAACAACTAATTTTAATAGACAATAATAGCCATGTGTTTAAATACGAATCTCAAACGGCCATTGGTATGTGTTGCAAAAACTTGAGTATTAGGCAACCAACTATTCACAATGTATATAGATCGTTATTATAAATTTGTTTCGTTTTATGGAATGCAGTTCGGTATTGCATTAGATGTGTATTAAGTTACTAAGATAGTTATTTATTGACAATGAACTCTATTTGTTTATTTATTTAAAGTACTTAAATAAACAATACATACATATATTGTGTCTACCCAAAACACAGACGGCTAAGCAAACCAGTGTCGTGACACTCGTGACTGCCGTGAAAAAACACAAAATAACTGTAGCTCATTTAGCTCCAAATACAAATTTTGTCAGCACTTGTTACAATATTACTAGAGTGTACTATGTACTTAGTATCAACTTTTGATTGATTTAGAGTTTACATTCTAGTAGGTAATATATTAGCAAGGTCTGACACAACTTGGATTTGGAGCTATATGTGCTGCAATTGTACTGAATTGTGAATGTCTTAAGATATGTCCGCTGTACTTTTTCTAATAGGGTTATATGAATGTTATAAAGTGGACACCAAACAATAGAGGGATATTCAAGTTTGCAGCGAAGAAAACAACTGAAGAGTGTATTCAATGTCACCGTGTAGCGAATTACACAAGATAAAACCCAGGCCTTTAAATGTAGGTTTAATTATTGAACGAATTAAAAACACCTAGGTCCTTAAACAGCGATATTTTGTTTAAAATAGTAGTATCCATAAGGTTATCAAAATGTTGAACATTTTTCTGGCGGAAGCATGAAATAATATTACGTTTACTAATGTAAATACTTCTCTTTGCACCATTGGTGTAATTTAATTATGTTATTTTGTAAACTACTCAATAAATATTTTAAGGTGATCCGCATACATTAAATAATTAATTTATTGATAAAAAAATATTGTGAAAATTAGAGGCCCCAGAACAGATCCCTGAGGAACACCTGACAATTGAGAAAACTTACTCAATTCAAAACACCGATATTGAAGAAATTCAAACCGGTTTATAAAATATGGGCAAAACAAGGTTCAAAGAGTATCAGCTCTAGAAAAAACGTTGTATATCACGTCCACCTGACTACCCCTATCTAGTATCTCGGAAATATATTGCAGTTTATTGACTATATGTTGTCCTCGATCGCACAAATTCATGACGTTAACATATTTCTCAATCTGAGTAGAAGTGATTGTAAACGACCATTTCAAGAATGTTTGAAAAATTATTTATAATTGCAAATTGAATATAACGTTTTTTGTAAACAGAACATATTCTAGAAAATTTCCATGACTCTGAATATACACTAGATTTAAATATGACATTAAAAATATTCCACAATCTTTTACAGAGAAGGGTGGTATTAAATCAAGTCCCATGGTAATATTACCTTTAAATTTCTTGATAGTACGTATTATATCATCTTCTGATATTTCAGGAATGTACATTAAGTCATAATTTATAATAGTGTCATAGTTGGATAACGAGGTAGAACTTTTGCTAAAAGCTTTTGATACTCAGCGAATGCATCCATGATATCTGAAGGTTTATCTAACACGACGTCATTATAAATTACGAGTAAGAAAGAATAGTAGTATTTGCTTTGGAGTTAATATAAGACCACAAACATTTTGGATTTGATGATAGGTAAGTCTCCTTTAATCGATACCATGTAGTCCTTGTGGGGCAAATTAATGTAGAGTTTATCTTCAGGTGATTTTCCTTGAATTTGTTATAATCATCAAGATTAGAAGGTAGTTTATAATGGCGCCACAGTTGTTTAATTTCAATGTCTTAATGATGTTGGCATTGAATCAGACTGAGAAATGACCACCAATATCCCTGTTTCAGGTTCTACATGCTGTATAAGCAATGTATTTAATATATTCTATAAAACTTATCAATGACTAAGTTAGGGAGCGGTGCCCAGTCAATATTTGTGATCTCATGGTACAGTAAATTAAAGTTGCATTTATTAAAATTAAGGTCACGCTTAGGTTTATCAGAGGAACAAGGAAATACCATTTAGAAGAAGATACCAAACTTTTATCGTAATTACTGTAGACAAGATCTAAAACTCTATTATTGACACTGTAAATATAATTGTGTTGCAGACGATTAAGACTGTGTGCTAGGTTATTCAATAAATTCATAAAGAACTATTACCATTAGTGATTAAGTTAGATATGTATATTAAAGCTGCCAGTAATTAAAGTGTTAGAAACAAAGATATGATGATGACGAAGTGATGACATCTTAAACCTTAAACATTTGCACTTACGTTGGGAAGGATGTAGGTATATGAGTATAATATACAGAATATTATCTAAAAAGTTAATTTTTACACACAGCATATCTATAATGATTAGTTGAGGAAAAATATCACAGATCGAGCTGACATTAACAGTAACTGGTTTTAGCATTTTATTATCTGCAAGAATTATTATTATTTGTTTATTATTATTTATTTTTTTATACAAAATCCATAACTACAACACTACCATTGTATTCCTTGTGTATTTGTAATTTTCTTATGAACTGCGAAGTTATGATTAAATATGGATATTTTCCTTTTTTTTCAAATTTATATTACATAACAATACCAAACGTTCCATAACATTTCGCAAGGTAACTGTGCTGTTATTCAACATTATTAATAAAAAATTATTCGGTGATATTTTAATTTTGACATTAATAAGAAAATATCCATGGTACAATATTATTATCAAAGTAGAACTTATATACATATTCTTGAATAGTTCCAGCTTTATAGTATTATTCCTTTTTAATGTGTGATGCACTTTGAAAAAATTGAGCATTTTAATTAAATTTAAAATAAAAGTTGAACTGTTTTACCAGAAGTCGTAGGTAATGGTTCAATTTACTTAAATAATCATCGTATTTAATTTTTCTTCTAATGTAATAAAAATATGTTTGTAAAATATTCTGCTACCTACTTTATAAAAGCGTATCTCATTTCAAGTTTTTCCTAAATCCTATCGAAAAAATTACTGAATTGTACATGAGAACAAAACTGATCTTAATCTTGTAATAATGATATTTATTTATATTAGGTACATTCATTTAAAAATGTTAATTAATACACTCATGCCATCTGTCTAACACGTTCTGTATTGTCATATTCAAAGAGTACGTGGCATAGTTTCCTAATACCTAATTGTTATTTCATTAATTTATAGGTATTTATTGCAACCATATACTTTCTTCGACTAATATTTCTCTTTTATTCTCTTGTTAAATCACTCTGCATTTTATGTTAGAAAGGTGCATCGTCTTCCTCTATTTTAGCCTATAAGTATGTTTAAAGTATATTTAAAGTATTTTAATGGAAAAAGTTTTATACGCACCTACTTAAAAAAACTACTGGAAATTAAATAAAAAGATAATATGGACAAACCCAGTAAGATTATGTTTTTTAACTTATTTGTCAACAAATATCTAATAAATAAAGTAATATCAATTGAGGTCACAACCTTCTGTTTACTTATAAATGTATCAATAGATACTTCATAATTGTCTATAATTCTTGGAACATTATGGGCGATAAACGATAATTTTATTTTTATAATTATTCTTTTCTTATGATATCTATGTATTGAATTAAATGATGTATCAAATTAAGAACAATATTTATATTATCATATGTACAATCATAATTACTTAGAATAATGGCCACATTATAATTTATTGTAATTGAATTAAAATTTTATTCCTAAATTGTTTCCTTATTTGAAAACTTCTACATAGTTTTTGATATACTTAATATAAAAGAATATACACTACATACAACATACAACTTTCGACGCATTTTTCTAAAAATAATTCATTATAGCGGTATTAAATAATAAAATAGCGGCGTCGATAAGAACATCTTATATAATTAAACGATATAAACATTTTATTAAATAACACTAACTAAACTACTATTTATAATGTGAACTAATATGAATTTCATTCTAGATTTCTTACCTACCAAGGCCAAACAATTAATGGGAAGGTGCGGAAAAACTTGATAAACTGTTTTGTCAATGTATAAATTCAAAGTTCTATCTTACATTTTTTATGGGAAGATAAATATCATATCCCGTTTTACCTTTGTAAACTGCTGAAATTCCACTAAGAAATTTGCTGTAATTTTGCGCCATGTTTTCAAAGAGAAAATCATTATACAAGCTCTTTTTTGTATCATGATAGTGATAGTGAAATGTAATAGCTATCATACACCAAAATAAGAGACTCATATTTTTCATCGAATATATTTTATAATATTGCAAATAGAGAAAAGCATTCGTAATCAAAATACATAGGTAGGATATTTGTGGTTCACAATATAACCGGCGCATTCGCCTTTTTTAAATATCGGCAAGCAATTTCTCTATCACATTTTATTAAGTCACTGCAAAGTCACATGTCTAATTGGATACAATAAAACAGAAATTCAAAAATAAAATAAATACCATGACATTTACTTAACTATCTGCGCTTTACTACTAATTAAACATATCTATATTAGCAGTCGTCTAACTTGATTAAAAGTTCTGTAATAACACTATCTAATTCATTCATCACCACAGAAGTAGGTATACACTGCAGGTATTTCTTACGTAAAATAATGTACATATTGTATTCCTGGAATCATTTCTTTTAAACACGTTCCATTAGCAACATATTCATATAGTACAAAGTAAGATATATTATTTTATAGATAAATACAATTTTTCATGGCAATTTATACTATGTATTTGTGTTAAAGGTGTATTATCTATATTATCAATAGTTTCTAAACAAACCCATTTTTACATTTTTTGAAAATATAAATGGGTACCTAGATTTAAATAAAAGTTTCAAGCATAAAGCATACAATTCACATTAAAGGTACTTCCGCAAGTTTCTTTACATGGGTATAAAATCTGAATTAAAAATATACAGAAGTGCGCGATAAGGATGATTTTTATTAATTTTTACTTGCTACTGCTTTTTCTGTGTGAGATTTTTTGGTTAGGCAAACTTAATTTCAAAAATAATCCTTGACGGATCATTATGACGCAAGGTGTATCCAATTAATCTTTCTTATTTCATAACTGTGGCAAAATACCCAATTTAGAATAACTAGAATTATGCCACAAATAAATAGCTTCAGAGAATACCTAGGAGTATACTAACTGGCATACGTACCTACATAGGTATTTTTTAATTACCAACGTGTAAGGATAGTTATTTAATGAAGTTGTTTCTTAATACATCTTCTCTTCTATATCATAGAAATACTCATATAAATAAAAATATATTTATTTTTAATCTATTCCTAAATTTGTTGGGAAGTAAAAATTAAAGCTGCTTAAAGCTGTTTAGGTGACATATTTATTTGTTTTGGTTAAGAGAAAACAGCAACAATACAAAACTAAATAAAGAGATTTGAGAATGCTGCTTATTTTTCGGTCTTTGTAATTTAAAAGTCTTAGTGACTATAACAACTCTAAATGTTATATAATTGTTCGAACCATTCACAAGATAAAGCATGTTATTTATATAATTTGCATTGTTTTAACTGATTAAACGATTGCCATTGAAAACTAAAAATTATACAAATAGTTTACGCCATTGTTCTTTTAATAGCATTTTGAAAAAAATAAGAAAGCATTTGGTTTTACATTTCTCTCTTGGTTGTTACTCCTTTAAAGAATCAGAAGCATTTCAAATATTGAATGATATATAAGTACAGGATGTTCAATTAAAAAAGTCGCAATGTGTAACTGTATTTTTTAAAGTTAATGAAAAATTCAAATATCTACAACTTTTACATTTGTAATTTTTATCTTAAAAGAATCCTAGAGTCAAAAGTCTTAATTTAACATACAGTTTGCGATGTTTGTTATTTATTAAATTTATTGTAAAATATAGGAGTATACATACCTACAAATACCTACCTAATAGGTTTAAGTGGTTGTGCTTTACTTATTACTTATTAATGGACTTTTAGCTATTTTTATTGTACATTTAGAAAAATTACATAAATTAGGTAATAGAATTCATAACATTTTATACAAAACAAAATATGTACTTCACGTTTCTACTAAAACAAAATGAGTTGGTAATAATCGTTGTAGAATCATTTTAAATACTTGTGAGAAAAATAAAAATATCTAATATTATCCCTGGTGAAAATTCGACAATAAAATGTACATTTTATAGGGAATAAACAACATTATTGCAGCTTATTCCGCAACCTCGTCGTAAGTAGGAACATTTGTGCCTCATTTTACAAGCAATTCAGAGCAGGAACGGCGTCTTATTGACCATAAAACTCTTATTGTATTGATTGTTAATGTTTTCGTAATATGGTTACAGCACCCCAACCTTTCAGTCGGGGCATGTTAAGCTACTGACCGCTAGATGGATCCTTCATGCCGCTGCAGCTTTTCTCACCTTAGTTCGTGATCGTGGATGGGATTCTTGTTTGACCCCTAAGTGAAGAGAACATGTATTGTATTTTCATAGAATATCTGGAACAAAATTTTTAATTTACAATGTAATGGAACCAAGTATATAAAAAAGAAACATAATGACTTATTTTAATAAAAATTATTAAACAAATAAAACAAATTATTTAACACTGCCACCGATTCCACAAAAATATTGATGTATTTCATCAGCCAACAAGATTGATGTCACAAAAATTATTTGTTAAAAAAATTAAGTAATTAAATATGTAGTTTGCAACATTTCGTCGTATATATTAATAATATTCTTGACAGCAATCCTGTTGGCACTAACTAGTATTAGATGTTCATTAAATTCTACTTAAAGACGCCGCATTTTCGAAATAGTTTTTTCTATAAATACAAATAATTTTAGACATTTAAGAACTGAATAATACAGAACCTTGCCAATAACAGGAATATTATCTCATTTCATCGGCGAATATTCAAAGGTACCAAAGTAATACGAATACGTAACGACATAAAGATCTAGCCAATAAATTTTTAGAGATACATCTTACAAAAAACGCATTTTTTCAATTTAACTGTAGATGTAAATATTGTTATGACATAAAATTACATAATTCTTCATTTAAAATTGTGTTACTTACAAATGCGTTTCAAAAGCTATTACTTTATTTGAGGAGAATTTAAATAGTAAAAGTGGATAAACGAAACATGTAGAATTTTAATTTTGATATTACTTTTGTTCTAAATGTTTTATTTTTCGAGATTTCGGTACTTAAACACACCATAAAATTGATCATTTTACGGCGAGAAACGAATGTTATATGATAAGTTGATCTTTTTTTACATTCACTGTGACAAGATTGGTCTACATTACTAACCTGTAATTTAATTACATATTTAAATGTTTTGTCATAACATTTTTCAGTTAAGCGACTATTTTTTTTATTTCGTTTCCTGATTTTAATTAAAATTCTAAAGCCTCAATTTTATATAATTGTTCCCAATAAATTAGTTTTTAATTGTTAAAATAACGGTAAATTATTTATTTTAACTTCATTTTTATAAATTTCAGAGATTCTAATGCTTCAATTATATAAAACGTAATTGTATTTTATTAATTTTTATATACCTATTTTAGCTAATGTTATACAACAAGAGAACCTCTTTTTGTAAGATTTATTGATAGTCTTTAATGGACTGGTTAATTCTTAAGTCCTAATTGTATATCTGTCTTCATACGCCCAGTTCATTATATTTTTTAAGCATAAAAAATTTTCTAGATTGAATAAGTTTGATATATTTTGTTAGTGTATTCAAATTTGACGTAGTACACACCGTTGTAAAATTTGAATAAATTAAAAAACAATATGAATTACCTACTATTTAATAGTTTTAGAACAGTAATACTTGTTTTAATATAAAAGCAATATTAAAAATAATATAAACAGGGTGGCCCACCAGGAACTGCGTTGATCAATATCTGGAAAAATACTAATTCGAAAATTTTGTAAAATTAGGAACGTGGCAAAGCCTCTGGGGCGAACACACTTCCGGTTATACCGGATGTCGTCACCAATTTCGTTATTTTAAATGGGACACTCTGCCTATTATTGCATTTTTACATTCTGCGGAAAATTTTAGGGTCTCTTTGTGAAACATACTCTACAGTCAAGAGTTATAGGTTTGATGATATTAATTTATTAAGAAAAACATTGACATGTGCTAGATTGTGCGGAGGGTGTGGTATATTATGTAATCTCAAATGAAACATTATATTTTTTCTTTCTGCATGACTTGTGCATTTTGAAATTATCTTTAAACCCATATTGTTTAAGTATTAAACGGTAAGTATTGTTAGGGTTACGGTTACTGTTTTAGGATATATTTACAAAAAGCAAAAAAATTGGTTTGGCATATGTCAAATACTTATTGTGTTGTCTTTATGGTTTTATATCCCTGGCAAGCTTGATAACATTTTGTATATACATAAATTAACGAAAACTGCCAATATATTAATATGAACAGATATACGAGTAAGTAAAAATACAGACTATTCCATTTTAGACAAAAAAAAGTTATAGCTGTTTGAAATTCTAAAACTGTAACGGCAAGAGTACGTTTAGTATAATTTTTTAAAATTTACGATCATATGAGACTTTTTCAAGCGCCTTTATTCTAATTCTACATCGAGTTAGGTAATAAAATCTAAGAAATATTAGTCCTTGTAGCTTATTTTACATTAACGACGTAAATAATGCGCATACCTGTATTAAAATAACTATAGGTAACATCAAATTTCTATGACATCGCTGCAGCTGAAATGAGAACTGTTGTTTATTTTCTGTGTTGACCTGAATTGCGTTCTTCTTGTCAAAATATCTTTTCTTCTTTCCTCGTCATTTTTTATTCCAAATGCTATAACTGGTTATTTAATTTTAGAGATGCGGCGACATTTTCTTCTCTGTACCTAAAAAGGAGAAGTCTCTTTTTAATCCAAACTACTGGACATTAGGGACTTGTTATTTTTTAATTGATATTGTGGCATTGGTCCCCAGAACCAGTTGGGCGCCCACAGATCTAATACCGTAAAGATAATCTACCTCTTAGTTACTGATATTAAGTAGTTTTTTTATGGAAAAGATAACACTTCACTAATTAACATTAAATATATTGAATTTTAATCAACCATATATTTTAGAAATAATTCATATTCCATGGTAAATTAAGTATCTAAAGCCTCTATGCTGACCAAATAAACTAAAATGTGAAGTTATGACTTAAAACAATAATTGTTGTCAGATTACTGAAGTCGTGAATATGTTGTCCATATTAATTCTTTGATTCGTCTCTTTAAAGTTGTCAGGTTTCCTTGTCTCTCTCTATTTTATTTTGTTTTATGTAATTTTTTCTTATGCAAGAATTGTGTCTTTATGGTTTTATATCCATGGCAAGCTGAAATAAATTATTTTATTTAAAATATTATTAAAAAGTATTTTAATCGCAATGGATATACTTAAATAAAGACCAAACGTTGCAGTTACAAGCACTGCAAATATTGCCGTGCATCTCGATATTTGGTCTACTAGTCGCTAGATATCACTACCATCCACAGATTTGTATTAGGTCGGTTTGTCAGTTCTCACGCAGGTAAGTATTTTGTACAGGGTGGACCAACAACATTGAAACACATTTTTAAGACATTCATCTCGCCAAATTAAGAAACAGGCAAGGCAATTCCTGAAAGTTCTATATGGACTTTCAAAAATTAAATTTGAGGAAGTTTTTATTAGTCACCAAAGACCTTTTGAAAATATAGGCAAAGTTCAAAGTTAGTAAGTACAGTTTACAAAACTTCAAGATGACATTTTAGATAACTTTTATGCTCTCTATTTTTAATAATGTCTGTTTACAAATACATTTGAGAAAAATATTATTATAGCAATTTTGATATATTTGCTGTGCTCAAGATGTTTCTAGTATAACTGTGAAGTTTGAACTTTTAATTATCAACGGCATATTAAAAAAATCAAGAGACTAAAATTATCATTGCAAACAGTCTATAGATAGTAGTTTGTATAACATGGTAAAAAAATTATAAAAATCTGGCATTAGTTTTGTGTATTGACCATAAATTAGTAAGTATTACGTGTACCTACTTATACCAATTACATGTAGTGAATAGCTTCTTTATTCGTAGAGGTATTTCAAAACTGGTTGCCGATTAATACTACGAGCGCATCGTAAATTATGAATCGGTTCAGAATCATGTGCCATCTTATTAGATCCAACTGCCATCTATTGTGACAATGAACAATTTAACCGAATCCTTAAAGAAAATTTATTTTAATTTTCTATGAAGTAAAGTTAAAACTGGTGTGGGTTTAAAAATTGAATAATGAATTATAAGTGTAGATTAGGTATACTTATAGATAAAGAATATCATAATATTTCCCCCCTCATTCTAATCACGAGGATTAGCCCAAAAGTCGAAAACTTGTGCGGGATAGGGAGTGGCATATTATTAATATTATTAAGCAGGTCGCATTTGCGCCCAGGAACGATTTACGTTGGTAGGCCCTAACCACCATTCAGTGTAGGAATGGGGGAAACCTGGAAAGCCTCATTAATTGGGGGGGTAGTCAAATGTTGACCGGTATCAATCTCTCATATTGACCCAAGCTAACATTGTTGCCACCCTACCATAACTGCAGAGAGGATGTCAATGATCTCCAAGAATATAGCTGATATACGGTCTACTGGCTGCGAGGCTCGAACCCACATCGATTCAAGTACTGACGCCTTAAACTGCGCGCCCACTGACCGATCCAAAATAAAAAATACCTAAAATGTTCAAGAAATTCAGTGTCACTATACTCCCACAGTTTCAATATGGTTTATTGTTTCTTTGTCAATTGATGTATACATGTTTTCGTGTTTAAAGAACACCGAACTTACACAAATTATAAAATTGACTTAAAAAAGTTGAATAAAACTAGGCTTAAAAAAACAAGTTTTCTATTTAATCTGTAATTTGAGGTTAATCTGTGGTGTGGTAAAAAAGTTAAATTTCTAAAGTTTTTAAAGTTTTTGAAACTTTAATAATCATTTGAAATCGGTTTGCAACTACAAATTACGTCACTAAGAACAACGGACTAAATTAAAAATGACTGCACTACAAACGCTAAAATGGATCTAATGCGTTGTCCAATTGCAAACGGTTGCATACTGCTCTACAAACAAACCAAATAATTTATGAAGTTCAAGCTTCGGTCATAAGTAGGTATTAGACAAATTTTATCAAAGAGAGACTTTTTCAGTTGTTCAAATTAGATAATGCGCCGAATACTTATACGATCTGGAAAATATTACCAAAGCAGCCATTTAATTAATACAAGTAGGTACATTTCCATGCAATTCAAAATTACAAATAATTAAAGAGTTTTCAAATACACATATTACAGAGTTTTTATACTCAACAAAGCATAGGCTCTCAAAGAGTAAATTGGGAATATTACCTAACATCAATATAGGCATATTCCGTGACTTTTGTTTAAATAATTTATATGCGTTTTTGTACAGTACTTGATTCTTTATTATTATGTCTCTAAATTTCATCCGATTAACTTTTAGCGTTACACCAAATTTCATTATGCTACCGTTAAGATGTAATACGCAGGCAGCATGATTAACCGTTAGATGTTTCATGTTTGTAGGGATTATATTTTTCTGAAAATTTCACTCCTTGTATAATATAGTATGACCGTTTGGGGCCGGTTATACCGTAAGTCACCACTTCGTAATTTTAAATGGAATGATAAATTTTACTCAGTTTTTAGATTTCCCACGTTACTTCAATCCCAATTAGCACAATTAGCCCTAGTAAAATAGCTACGACAATTGTAGGTACTTTAAAGTGTTTTGCCACTAACCATCGGTACGTAATAGAAACGTTCCCAATACGTTCCTACGATGAAAATGGAAAATAAGTCTTTAGTGCCTGCTACGTTCAGGCGACGTTTCTGGAAAGGCTTTAAAGGAAAACTGTCACACCACTCTTTCATATTAGTACGTTGCTTACTCTGTCGGCAGCTAATATTGCTACATTTCATTTCTAAGTGTAGTACGTATTACTTAAGCAAGTGAAACATATTGCTTCAAAATAAATATTATTGTGCCGGGCAAAATATATATTATGCAAAATTAAAACGAATATTTTATTGGCAATCACAGTGATAAAACTTCCAAATCCAGCACGCGCTTTTAAAATGTAGATGTTAATAAAAATGCTGTCTAAGATATCTAATAGCATTATGTGTGAATGTGGTACTCTAAAAGGTAAAAGCTAATTTTTTATTGTTCCTTGGAAATTATATTAATTTTTATGCTCAATTTATTTAATTTGATGCCAAAATAACGACAAATGCTTTATTTGTGAAGTTAAGGTTAATATTTTGCAATAATAGTGGTCTAAGTCTTGCCTGTCAAAATGACGCATTTTTTAAATCTTACTTTGAAGTCGTTTACTTTGAAACGCAACTTTAAAGTATTTGATACGTTAGAATCCGTAATGGGAACTGCCAATATAATAATATACCTTTCAAGTAAAATTTACTATAAAGTATCGAACGAGGCTGCTGCATTATTTTAAAACAGAAGTTCCCTCTGCCATTTCTTTCTAACATTATTCCTGTTCATTCTGAAGGCGGTACGTCCGACATACTCCTTGAATTTTATCTTCTCTATTAGAAAGTAGTTAAAAATTCTTGACCCTGCATTATTAATTTTTTACATTTCTTTATGGTTTGCTGGTTATCGCTATTGCATGTTTTGACTTTTGATTTTTTTTTTGTGGTGTTT
Source organism: Monochamus saltuarius (assembly GCA_025584915.1). NCBI lineage: Eukaryota > Metazoa > Arthropoda > Insecta > Coleoptera > Cerambycidae > Monochamus > Monochamus saltuarius. The sequence continues at coordinate 24,459,836 of CM046726.1, read as the reverse complement.
TAACAAAGATATTTAATCTTGATCAAAGTTTGTAGTTTATTGCAGATGTAATTTTATATGGGGGTTTATTCTTACGTATCATTAAGTTAAAAAGATATGATAATATTCACCAAGACAAAAAATACATTCCACACGTGACATGATCGAATAGGTACATAAATTATACGGTGGCGAACTACATGAAGGTTTCAACTTTCGGAAACTACATGGAGAAAAATTACTTCATGGTGAATTTAAGAGGTGACATGATTCTAAATACTAACAGTCGCGATAACGTTCTTTGGACTAACAAATCTTACTTTCAAGTTCTACGACTAAACGAACAATTATTATTAAGGTTCCCAGAACGTCGCGGAAATTATCAAAACTATTTGAAAGTAATTGCAATTTTCATGTCATATTTTAGTAATATGAGCTAGTCGCTGCTACGATCATTTGCCATATTTTGGTTCTAAAAACTTAAAGGTCGCCTCATTGGTAACTGAGACGTCTCCAAAACCAGGATAGTTACTTATAAGTCACATAATTGTAAAGTATCCAAAAGTAGTTCAAAATAGGTACGTAGCAGTGACTTTCTTTATTGTGAAGTTATTTATACAACAAAGTAGTAAATTTAGTGTAGATTAGAGATTACGTAATGTAGATACTCTTTGATGGTTCGAGTCACGGTTAGTGTTACTTTGGTACCAGTTAAGATGAGACTTTCATAAGAGTTTCCTATACCTAATCCCTGTCGTTTTACGATATATTCGGAAAATAATGATTTTTATAGTCCTGTTTGAATTATCAAAATCTAATACTATGGAAATTAAAAAATTCGTTTTGATACAAGGAATAGTTAGCTAAATATTTAACCTTTACAATAATGTCTTACAAGTGACTTAATTTTATAGGTGTTGAAAAATCAAGTATCGAACTTTGTTAACTTCAAACAATGAAAACAATTTTTTGGATGGAACGCCCTTTATACTTTACCGTTTTCTAGTGCAGAATTTTATTGTATGTCGATCCATATTACACTTCACTATACCTATACAGGGTGTTAAAAAAAGAGTGTAAAATATTCCAGGAGGTAATAGTATGAACCAAAATAAGCAGAAAAGTCTTAATAAACATGGGTCCGCAAAGTAACGGTTGCGGAGATATGGACCACTATTCGTTTTTCAAACATTTTATTTTATTAGGAATAAATCGACAAAGGAAGCTTTTAACAAAGGTACAGAAGATGTTCAAAGTGCTCTCCGTCCATTTCCAAGCAGGCAGGACATCTTCGTCTCAACGATATTCGAACTCTTTCGAAAACACCCTCCTTGGTTTGGAGTTCTTGACACTTTTGATTAATCCGTAGCTGCAGCTCTTCCAGGCTATTTACAGGAGTATCATACACTAATGTCTTCAAATATCCCCAAACAAAGAAATCTAGAGGGTTCAGATCAGGCGATCTTGGAGGCCATAAAACAGGTCCGGTCCTTCCTACCCATCTATGTGGAAAAGTTTGATGTAAATGCTCTCTAACGACCATGGAAAAATGAGCTGGAGCACCATCATGCTGGAACCACATTTGTTGCCTCTGATTCAAAGGAATGTCTTTCAAAAACTCTCATACAGTGTTCTGCAGGAAGTTGAGGTAAGCAGAGCCTGTTAATCGGTTTGGTAAAACAACAGGACCTAGAAACCTGTCACCTACAATACCCATCCAAATGTTTAGTGAAAAACGTGCAAATATGCGTATTGTGAAAATTAAACACTCCATTTCTTGTGAACCCGGGGTCTTCAGCATCATGACGTAGAAACCAGCGGCAAAAAACCAAACGTGCTTGATGATCATTTATTGGATTTAAGGCCTGTACTCGTTGCACATGGTATGGATAAAGCAGTTGCTCGTGAAGGATTCTCCAAACAAGAGGACCACTAATTCCTACCTCGGCTGATATTCTCCGCACACTCGTACCTGGATTCTACTCTACCAGTGCTAGAATTTCTTCTTCTGCTCTAGGAGTGGATACTGACCTTGGTATTCCGAATAAATGGCACTGTTTACTCAAGGAACCGGTATCACGCAATCTTTGTTGAATTCTTCCAAACATGCGTTGTGAAGGAATCTGGCGATTTGGATAAGCGTCAACATAAAGACGTCGCGCTTCGGTGGCGTTCCCATTAGCACGACCATACATGAAATGCATGTCTGTTAATTCTGCGTTAGAGTAACCAGCCATAGCGAAAGAAAACTTGTGCACTGAGAACAACTGTCAAATACGTACTGTTTATTTCACTAAACATCAACCAACTATTATAAGAAAATACACAACGTTTTTGCAAAATAAAAAATAAAAACGGGGCTAAAAAACATAAAACATTCCATATCTTATTTTGGTTCATACTATTACATTATTAAATATTAGTAGGTGTCATCACTAAACATTTGCAGATTGATAGACAACTACATACACATCACGAAACATTTGCAGATTGGTAGACAACTATAATGACACGTTGTTTGATACTTTCACAAAAAAAATCTGACAATATTTCAGATTAATTATAATCCTCATCAAAATAATTTATTCCTATTTTTCAACATGGGGCCCCAGCTCCCTCCCTAAATACTTTATTAAATATTAGGAAGAACTTTAAGGTAAAACGTCCTTCAAATGTAGCCTTAGCGATAGTGTAGAAGGAAAATAAATTATTTAACTCATCTGAAAAAGCGATAGCTTCACAGATTAACATCAAGACAATATGAGAACTTTTTGGGGAAATTCAGATTCCAAAGCGTAAAAAGAGAAACAAAAAAAAAATATTATAAAATATTATTTCATTTACAGACAGTATTTTAAGTAACTACTAATATATGTTTTAAGTTATTTGGGATTAGCTTCAGTTTCAGTCAATCAAATTTTACTAACGCAGACAACGTTTCTACATAAATTTCATTAATACACACAAGTAACTTATGTAATAATAGATTAGGTAGGAAAACAGGTAACATATTATTCATTAAAAATCAGTAATATACAGGATGATTCCGAACTTATTTAAACTTTGTATGTTTTAAATACAATTTTGTAAAAATAAAATCAAAAGGAGCAGTTCAAAAATTATTTAAAAATACACTTCCACGCGGCAGTGGAAACTGGTACACTGTAAAACATAATAAAGCATATAATCAGCGACAGGAAAAAAAAAGGAAAGTGAAAGAAATAAATTACATTCCACACATCTATTTTAATGCAGAAACATCAACTTCTTTTGCCGCTATTGTTATTAATTATTATTCATTAATATAATTAATTAGTGGTTTTAATTAGTAAAATAATTGACATATTACAACAAAATTTTGGGCCCGCCTTACCCAGTTTTTAAAAACGAACACAAATGTTTCTGCTCTTTGTCCGTTTGGACTTGTAAGTTGTTGGTAGCAGCTATGTTTCGTTTGCGTAAATCATCAACCGTCCACTGCGGTGCAATATACGTTATTTTTTAAATTTCTCCTCGAAAATAAGTTCAAATAATTTAAAGTTAGGAGATCGTGGCGATCATGGTACCGGTCCTCCTTGTCAAATCCCCTGGTATTAACACTTGGACATGCGTACATGCTGTGGATATAATTGAGCCTAGTGTATGATACGCCACACTGCTGTAATACGCTGAGGACGCCCTGGCCCTCCATTTCTTCCACGATTCGGTTGCGATTTTCCCGCGTCACACCTGAGTTTGTATTACACTTGCAATCACTGCACACCGTTGTAAAAGTAGCTGCATTTGGCACATGTTTACCGGGAAATCGTTCTGCTAAAGCATTTTCACTTCACCATAAATTAAAACGATACCCATAAACTGCGAGTTGCTATACGTCAGCCTTTTCTGATGTTTGAAAAAACTAATGTAAATACTTGCATCACAAAAAAGTTAATACGATAAGTAAATTATTTAATTTTAACGAATATTTGAAATCGCCTGGCTAGAGACTACAGTAGCCTAGCGAAGTAAAGGTTGAAACAACTAGAACTTTTTTTCTCAGAATCTATGAGGATTTTCTAAAAAATTTTCTTACAATATTGACTCCACTTTTCATGACTCATCTATTTCCAATTTTTTTAGACAAGTTCTGAATCACCTTGTATAATTGTGAGAATGTTATATATATGAAATGATTATAGACATGATAGAAGTACATACATAGAATGTGATCCATCATCAGTTGCATTTTGAGGTAATCCCAATGAAGTCAAACTGCCGCTAATGGACAAATTAATATAAATAGCAAAATTAATGTATTTACCTTACCTATATGTATTAATTGAGATATGAACTACAAATTCCTGCTCTTTCATATGGACTCGTCTCAATACTTTTTTAGAAGTAGGTAGCAAAATTCCTGAGTTAAGCTCGTGTTATTCTTGGAATATAAAAGTTTACGTTTTGGGCAACCTTGAATATTCTACATGTGATTAATTTCCTTGAAGTACCGCTAAAAATGACTTGAGCCTAAAATCATTTATAGAAATACGGGAATAAAGCAACTAAAACTTTGGAGTGTTGTAGTTAGCAGCAGCGCGCAAAATTAATTTAACTTGGAAATGCCGACACAAAACTTTATAAAGTATAATTATAAAGGTAAAGTGTTACTCTTATAGAACTTTAATGTTATATATTTTTTCATTTTTCATAATATGACCGTATGATTTATGCGCATTGTCGCAGTTTTATAAGCCCATTTCAAAGTAAAGTGGTTTATATGACACTGCAAATGAAGTAAACTATGTAGCTAATTTTCAACAAGTTTTTAGACAATGTTTTATCAAGGTCAAGTTTATATTTTTAAGGTTTATGGTACATGTATGAAGTTTGAAATGTTAAAATTTTTAATTTATACATTTCTAAATATAGGTACCTATGTAAGTAGTAATAGTAATATAGTATCCATGAATAATTTATTGAAAAATTTAACCAAAAGAAAATAGTTAAAATTACTTAAACCGCTTTGTTTTTGATTTTAAAATACAATTAAACAAGAAAAAATTGTTTATAATATAATCAGTGTCGAATGTCAATTTTAAAACTGTTGACCACTGCATAATAAGCTCCAATAGGTACAAGCTTTTGCAATAATAATAGCACTCTCTCAAAGCAGATTCTGAATGTTCTGACTAGAAATTTCTATTGGTGACTGTAACTAAGAACCAATGTTAAAAGCTGAAAGTAGGTTTTATTACGAATACGTCAGCAGTTCAAAGTAAATCGCTAATTTCGTTTTAAATAGTGCCATTATTATTGCAATAAATTCTACAGTGGCAGCAACATAAAGATTTCCAACCTACCACATATACCTACTACTATTAAAGGGGTGGTCCGATGGAATATTAATAGGAATTTTGGGAAGCATCAATGATTAGATTATGTTAATATGGGCCGATAATTGGTTTCGGCAAATGTGTGACGAACAAGCGGTAAAGCCGTCATAATTTAAACAAAATATGATACTGATTCGGAGTAGAAACCTTCTTGTTGTGGTTATATTTAAAACCAGTGCATTAATTTTCTATGCAACAATAATACTTCTAATCATACAATTGTGTGATTTTTAAATAGATACCTACACTTTTTTCATGTGAAAGCCAAGTTATTTTACTGATAGGTTGCATATATTTACTAATACTCATTTTTTTCTACACAAAAATATAAAATTTGGGACTAAAAGACAAATCGAGTTATATTGATTTTTTTTATCAAGATACCTACACAATTTTGATACAGTTATGTTGCTAAAAGGCAAGTAACATAATTTGATAAAACAAAATATGCTAATGTTTTGTATAGCTAGCATAGATATTCAGTTGTTTTATAATTTTATACAAATACAACACAAGTATTCTGTTAAATAAAATTGCACAAAAAGTGTTTATTAAATTGCTATATAACTTTGCATAAAATTAGTACAAATTTTACGTAAACTGAATACTTATGCAAAGTTTTACACAATAGAAATGTGAAACAGAAATAAAAATTTGTTTAGAAAAAAATCAACAAGTTGGTTTTGATTTGAGGCAAATAAAATGTGAAATATTTTGGCAAAAAAATAGTTCCATAATTTTAGCTTGGGCAGTGAATGCAGTCTTCCATAAAAGCAAAAATAAAAAGAGAAAACCCCACATGTTTCAATAGGATTCATGTCAGGAGAGTTGGCTGGCTAATCTAATCTATTGATATGTCCTGCTTCGAGTATCTCTTGATCCCTTGCGCGATTTGGTCGAGCGTTGTCGTCCATAAACACAAAATTTTCACCTACTTCATTACGTAGGGGGTAGATAATGGGCGAAATAACTTGTTTGATGTAAATTTGACTGGTCATATTCTGTGGTATGTGAATTAATGGGATACGGCCGTTGAACATTATTCCACCCCAAAACGTTACTGTACTCCCTTAATACGGAGCAACTTCACGGGGAAGATCGCTGTTGACGACATAGTTCTCTCCAGACTCTTTGTCGATTGTCATCAGTAATCAGCCCAATTCTGGTTTCGTCTGTAAAAAGACCCACCGCCACTGGCGTAAAAGCTAATCCCTATACTCTCGCGCCCATTTGAGACAGGCAGCACGATACCTTGGAAGTAGAGTAGGGACCCGTAATGGTCTTTTAGTACCTTAATTTGCGTTGTGGAGTCGTGGATCCTCCCTTTCGTTAGATACTCGGGGACGTCCAGTACGTGGTCTGGTTTCCACTGTTCGATATCTGATGATTAGAATGTCCTTTATCATACAAAGCAGTCATTCTTGCTCGGGTAAACATTAATTTCATTAGAAATATTTACTCGTTATCAAAACTGTATTGAAAATTCGACACTGACATTTAAAATCGTCAAATACAAAAAAATTGTACGTTTATGGAGAAAACCATTTTAAGTAACATGCGGAGAGAAGTTTAGTAGTGTGCGAATTAGTAACCAAATCAATAATTTCATTTTGTGTAGTCGCATTTTATTGTAGCAGTTCGTGTGTAATTCCTACTTGAAAAAGAATGGAAATCAATGCAGACGACGATGTTTTATTGCAGAAGCTGCGAAAATGGCATTGCTTCCACGCAAATTTTAAAATTATAGGACTCTGCTTAAAGGGACAGAAAGAAATATGGCATGGATATACAATGCAAACATCTTATTGGCATATTTTAACAGAAACTCTGTAATGCATAAATAAGCACTCATCATTGTGGAACTGCTATATGTTAAAAGCCATTATAAATTTAAAAGACAACGTTGACATAAGTGCCCTAAAATCACTGATCCTATAAAAAGAAAAAATGTTTAAAATTTTGAGTAAAAATGGTACAAAAAAATTTGTACTAAAAGCGTTAGCGAAAGTTATTTGCTGTTGATAATTGCTTTGTGGTATGCCTGAAGTGTACAGAAGGGAAAAGCTATTAAAAATGGAAATCGATGACATTCAGCAGTTGGATAAGTGGCTATAAAAGTACTACTACTAAAACTGACAGAATGTTTGCGGTAGTAATACTTTAGAGACGATATAGCAACCTCGCTTTCAGCCGATCATATGGTTTATTAGGTGTATCTGGTCAACGGTCCTCAGTAAATATTTGAAATTTTTATAAATGGCTCACTAGATTCATTTATATGAACTTAGTTAATCTAGTGAGCCATTTATAAAAATTTGAAATATTAATATGAATGTAGCTACTCATTCTCCAAATTTCAGCCTTATCTTCACTATTAAAATCTTAAATGGGAAATGGTATTGTATGATACAAAGGGCATTCAATTATCTGTTAAACGCTATTTGTTTAATTTTCAATAATCACGTTTCGAAACTTTTCGATGACCGACTTCAGTTACCCCAAATTTTGCCTTATTAGATGTTGAAAATGTCCAGCATCAACCTCGATGTAGTTGTAGAGACATTACTTAAAGTTTTCTCTAACATCATGGAACATTTGTGGAGTGCTAAAGCTACACTCGTTCGTGTACCACACGATTCAGAATGTGTGATATAAATTTTTTGTCTATAGATGGACCGATAGGAAAAAGTGCAACGGGAACAAATTTGATGAACGTACGGGGCATTTGGTAGGTCCTCTTCTTCCTATCCTTTTTTGTAATATTTTGTTTAAAAATTATCTCAAAGGTATCGCGTAATATGGAGGAGCTCTATTCGTTAACCTAAGCTTCTTTTTGTGGGGTTATTTAAAGACAAATGCCACGCAGTCTGAATCATTACAAGACTGCTCCAATGCATTGTACACGAGTGTAACCTTATTACTCCATAACAATGTTCCATACCTAACTAGCACCAAAGTAACACTAACTGAGACTGGGGCCTTCAAAGAGTAACTATTACTATTTTGAACTAGTTCTGGTTACTTCCCTGTTATGTAACTTCAAAGTAGTGCTTCTAGATTTGGAGACGTCTCAGTTACCAGTGACATCTTTAAGTTTTCAGAACTATAAAGTGGCACATTCACGTTACTAAATTATCGCTTGAACATTGCAATCACTTTCAAGTAGTTTTGATAGTTGCCTCGTTGTTCAAGGCAATCTTAATTATTTGTAAGTAAGATTTATTTATTAGTCCAAACAATGTTCGCAACTAGCAGAACTATTAGTGTTGTGTACTACTTAAATTACTACTAATATTACGTAAAAGTTATATATTGGTAGTTCCCGTTCTGGATGATGTATTATCAATTACTTTCAAGTTGTGTTTTTAGAACAAACGACTAGATTTTCGAAATGCGCCATTTTGACAGACAAAACTTAGGTCGCTATTATCGCAAAATATTAACTTCACAAATAAAGTTTTTGTCGTATTTCTACACGAGATTTTATTAATTGTTGCATAAAAAATTTTTCTCGGAAGCCATAAGGATTTTACCAAAAAATTGTTTACGATATTGACTTCATTTTTCATTACTCATCTATTCTCAAAATCTTTTAGAGAAGTTCTGAATCACTCTGAATACCTAAATATTGACAGTAATCTCTGCATTATTCGAAATAAATAAGTTAGCAGAGAAAAAAGAGATTTAAAAATTTAAAGGAAAGAAGGAAAAACAAAAAAGAACCTCGTCTAATATATTGTAAAAGATTGAGAATTCATAGCAGTATCTACATCTACCTATATAAAGTAGGTATATAAACATATGCAGGTATATAAATTTGCAGTAAATATTAATTACATTCAAAGAAGAAGAAGAGGCAAATTCAACTTAAACTATAAGCAAGGCAAGCATACGTCATTTGTGATGTATACATTAAAAAGTGTAAAGAATCTATGCAGGATAATGAAAGTAATTGACAACGTTATACTACTATGACGTTATATTTCTATATACTTAAGATATAGTCATATTTTACCTTAACATTAAAGATTTTAGTAAAAGCAAATACAGAATGGTAGCGTTTAGTAAAAATTCTATAGTAGTGTTAATTTTACCCCTGCGAAACCTCTTCCTCCCCGAGCTCATTTCTATTTACTTATACATCTGTTTACGAAAACATCTTGATTTTGTATTCTGTGAACAATACAATCGGTGCAAAAGGAACTGATGCTTAAAATGTTTTATGCAGGGAGGTTACATGTAAGGTCGATGGTTTAATGTAATAGATTTTAGACTGCCCCTTTTTATAGATACCTACTCATATTTAAAAGAACTATCCGCATGGATTGACAACTATGTAAACTTAAAATTAGGTAGGTAGGTATTTCATATTTTACAATATAGTTATTTTCCTCAAAAATTATTAACCTTAATAACAATTATCTAGGATTGTACTATAGAAAAACAAATGCATATTTGAATTTTTTATGTACATTCTATTGCAATAATAATGCCACTCTTTAAAACGAATTTTGTGATTTATTTCGATCGATTGGATGTGGATAATCAAGAAAAACCGAAAATACTATTAGAAGTCAAATCATAATTTTTAAACATGTATTAAAACTAAATTAAATAGTTTAAAATCCAATCAAAATTGTGTTTGATTAATTAAAAGGAAATAAAATAAATTCAAAAATATATTTCCTAGCAACCTCTATCAAATTAAGCGGTAATTTGAATAATTACAATTAGGTATTTGTTTATTTTTTTTTAGTACGCCACACCAACACACATTACACCATTAGAAACTGTAAATGTCAATATTAGAATGACATTTCAAGTGTGATTCTGTTTACAACGATAACTATATACTGTGTTTACGTTTCGAACATTTACTTTAATTTAATATAATTTTCCTTATTTATTTTTGCATTTTTTCCATTTAATTCAGAATTTTAACTAAATTTTTGAACTATTTATTAAATTTAGTTATAACACAATATTTAAAAATTATCGACTTCCATCAGTATTTTCGGTTTTTCTTGAATACACCACGTGCAATCGATCTCGGGAAAGGAGACTTTTTCTGGGTAAAATTGAATGCACTTTCACATATTTCGGACGGACAATGAATACAGTGTACTGTAACAGTGGTATCTTATAATATATCCTTCTCGAAAGAAAACATTTTAGGACCCATATTTATATGACCTTTTATTCTCAAAATGAGGTCTTTTAATGACTCTTGAAGTCCTACTAATTAGAAGTGAGGCAACCTGTATCTATGTAATAGATACCTACCGGAAGAGCTTTTTAAGTTTCCGCTCTGAAACTGTAAATCTAGTTAGCTAAAATGCGTTTATTAAGCGAGACTTTAAGCTGCGTATACATATGGCGAGCCGAGTACGAGTTCAACCTGCAACCAACCTTGTTCGACATAATATGTGTACATCAGCTACGAGCTGCTCGACATGCGTTCAACCTTCTTGTCGCTAGCTTGTCGCAGTCCAGTTCCTGTCGGTTTTTGCGACGAACACAAAGGGATTCCTAGTTCCTAGTATGTTCGCAGTAGCACTTAAGACGTGATCCAAGGAAGTTCGTTGCAATGAAATAATGATGTGTGAAAATAACGTACACCTACGTGAAATGAGGCGGTCATGGCAAACATAATTAAATTTATTCGAACAATATAGACATTATACGAGTTCATGAGATGTTAATTATTATAAAGAAGCGAAAACAATACCTAATTAACGCAAAACAACTGGTAAATACATACAATATATAAAAATAGTTATTTTCTTACCAGCCACATTTTTGCTACTTTATTTAAAATCACCCTGTATAATTTTGTTTAGTAGAAATCTATAGTTATGAAGTATGTATAATAGAAATAAATAATGTAATAGTAGGGAAAGGTAAGCTTTAATTTGAACAACATTTTGCTGCAAACAACGTTTAGCTCGGCTCGTGCTCGGCTCGCCATATATACGCGCAGCTTTACGCTTGATAGGTTATTGACATGTGAACATAAGTTAGGGTTGAAACTTAAACCCGCTTTACAGCCCAAAATTTTTCTTGAATCAATTTTCTTGTTGAAGTCCTCTAGGGTAAAATTTATCAAGCAAACATCAAGTATTGTATGTATATTTAGTTATATTATTATGTTGCGAATGAATAAAATTATTATTGTTATTATTATTAAGCACGTAGATTAACTAATACGTCGACTCATCTCGAATTGTTAGACTTGTCTCTCAATAGATTTAAAACCAAACTGCTTAAAGTTGAAATTTTATAGATATTTATATTTTACTGTCATATATAATCATTTTTGTGTTTGGTCTGATGTTATAGACTTTTTGATTTGTTTTCTTTTTGTCGTTTTATTTTATTTTGTTCTAGATTGTATCTTGCATGTTTCACATTTTTCTGTCTTCTTATTACCATGGTACTGATTATTGCTTGTTATTTTATTGAATTGGGCTTGCCTGTAATAAATAAATAAATTATTAATCATAACCTTAATTCTGTTGATGTATTTTTTAAAAATACGTTTCAATATCCGAAGATTTTGTTTGATCCATTAGAATAATAGTCCATGTATGTTATTTCTATTAAAAAACACTTAAAACCACAATAGAACGCTGTAAATTACAACAACAAATCTGCCTAGGGATTTTTGTTTTGGTTAAACCAAAAAACTTCGATTTTGACAGATTTTTGTCTTCGAAACTGTAAAATGGGCTTTATGGAATGCTTCCTATATTTATGCCTATTTCGAAATATCGTGATGAGAAGTACATAAATACTTATATTGATTGAACTTTAATGAGTACAAATATGAATGTGAATCATCTTCATATTATTTAAGACTGTAGGTTTGGAAAAAAGACACATGACACTTTGAGTCCTGAGAATGGTGTAAAATAACACATAAACGTAGGCAAAGAATTAAATACATATTTCCTTTCAATTTATTGACCTGTATATCACTGAAACATCGACTTTGAGAACCAATCAAAATTGCTAATATGGAAAAACTTGTATAAAAATAGGTTTATTAAAAACAACTACTAGATAGCTATAGATAATAATAAGATATAGCTTTGCTTTGCACATAGAAGGTATCACGAGTTGGTCACTTATTGCAAGAATTAAAACAATTAGAAAATAAAATGAAATCATAGCTGAATCTATGGTTGAGTTACTGATATAAGTGAAGGTAAATACCTTCGTTAATATCAATGATTATAGGTATTATGTAATATGTGGTTACTTACTACGATACTCTGTAAACGTTATCAGAAAGTATTCACTAAATAAAATTTTATTGTAAGTACTTACTTTCTTTTCTGCTTTGGTTTGTCCTGTGTAAGACAAAGTATATAACAAGTTTGTTTTGTATTACTAATAGATTGAAAGATAATATTTTATTATTGATAATTATAGTAAAACATTTACCAATCACTTTCTTAAATGCCTAAACTACCATATACAAAGAAATACAATGAGGAATATATAGGTATATTCTCTTATTACGTTTCTGAGTAGCTGTTCTAACATATAAAAAATGTTATGTTATGGTTTATGGTGATATATACCTACTTTATACTTCCATAAATTGTAGGAATAGTTATGGCATCCCTCTCCCTCTGGAAAACAGTTTTGATATAAAACTTTTTTAATGGGATATTCTATTTTGATTTATGAGGGTAACAAAATACCACAACTTCTTTATTGTAAGATTTTTTGATATACGTAAATATATTTTAATGTTATTTCTGCATGATTTACATACCTAACTCTTTTTTATATATAAAACGAGACACTTTCTTCGTCCGAAATCCGATATTTATGATTTATTTCGAAGTTCGGGGTTATTTTCATGTTTCTGATGTACATTATTCGTCGTTTTAAAATGTGAAAGGTAAGTATTAACAATCAGTTCTATTGCCAGATACGTAAAGGTGTAGATTAGCTTAATATATAAAATATGGAACTTACCACAACGTTTAAAATTTTTGTACAATACATATTTTTGAATATAAATCACAAAATTTATATCACAGTTAAACATATCTAAAAAATAAAGGATAAGCTAATTGCCTTTGTTGTGAAGTACGGGAAAAGTTTTCTTTAAATGCTTACTGATTTATGTAATAATAAGTAGGTACATACATAGTAAAAAATTCAAAAACTTTTGGAAAAATTATAAGTAGATGTATGAATAGAATATGGCAAGAAGTATTTTCCTATATTGTTGGAATTTTACAAATATACCCCAAGAATTTACGAATTATCAAATGTCACTTCGGTGAGGAAATTTAACGGAGGTTAATTCGGACTTGTATCATAAAAGACTTGTTTACAGTCGAACGCATTAAAAGCCGCTTTACAGTTCGCAGTTTTTTTGCAATGGACTGCAGCATGCCCTTGCAACAGCAGTCCTAAAATTCTGATTGGCAGTTTGTTGTACAGTCGTCAATTTGCAATTGCAATAGAAATGATACCAACACTTCAACCCGAATGCATACTAGAAACTATACTGTGTATGACAAACAGCATAACATAAAATAAAGGTTTCAGTTAATATGTCTTGCAAGCTCAATAATCAAGTAGAAGCGAAAGAAGGCAATTTGAATTTGAAAGTTCAGTATAGGAATTTTTTCGTATGGTGGTAACCACACAATTCATTAAATTATTCTCCAGATTTGCAGAAAAGCTGCAATCAAACAATACCTATATTTTGAGAGTGCAAGAGTCTTTCAGAAACGGCGGCTTTTGCAATACGCTACTCTTCAGAGAGCATGTCTACGTATATTTCTCATGAAATAGGTACCTATAAAAATATATATTCCACATATTTTTGAATTGGTTTGCTTAATGCGTAATGTTTTATTAAGAAAATAAATAAATTCATCTTTAAAAAAATAATTAAAGTAGGTATTTTTCACTTTTTTATATCTTCTAGTACACAGCAAAGTTTCTGTCGAATTTTCAATTTTAAAATACATTAATGGTATCTATTAACGATTTTTAAGTATTTTTCCTTAAATAAGAAAAGATAATAATGATGACATATTATACCATATAATATATTCCAAATTTTGGAGTAGAAATTTCTCGACTGATAATTTAATGAAATAACAAATTTTTTTTAAATCTTCATTATTTTTAGATTCACACTAGGTATTTCTTACAATCTTTCGATTTGGTGCACTCGTCAATCTACATAAGTAAAATGCTGCGAGGTGCAAAATTTTTTTGAAATATGTCGATTTTTTGTATTTTATCACCTATATAAATTTTTTGCCTTAGGTAATATTTCAATTGTTTGAAAATTATTTAACATTATTTAATTTTAAAGGTAATGGTAATATTTTAATTCATTTTAATCTATCTACCTACTTTAGATCTAATTAAACTTCATTAAATGCAATATGATTATTTAAACAATATTGTTGGTGCGAGTGTATTTAGATGTTATTAATTAAAATAGATGTCCTACGTGCAACAGACCAAGATATCCCGCATACTATTGTCGTAAAATATTTTTTGTTGTGTTAAATATCCCTACTTACAAAGTAATTAAGAATGTCATAGTCGGTGAACGATGAGAAACTAGGTACTTGAACTAATTTAATATTCACCTTATAAGTTTTGTGGATGTCATAGTTCTTTCATTCAAAATTATTATGAAATGAAAATTATCAAAAAATTGGCATGTGATCGAATAATATAAGAAGAATAACCTACTTTGTTATGTACTTAGTTCAGGACGAAAAAACTAAAAAAAAATTTGTGACAAGCCGAAATAAATTATTTTAGTGTCTTATTCGTATGACGTGGTTGTATCACAACCCACTGTTAAGAAAACTAAGTGTTGGATTTTTATTGTTCAAATATATTTGTATCTATATTTAAATATATATTTGTTTCCATTTACTGCATCTAAGATATGATATTTTCACACACTGTTTTAAAATGCATTTGCAAGTGGAAAATATTTATTGGGGATAACTATGCACATAATTAAACATGCAGAAATAAAAAAATATATAATTAAGTAATAATTTGTAATTAAACAGTTATTTTTACTTACTTACCTATTTAATTACCTAATTGTTTACAAAATTCAGTGCACTAAGTATCAATAAATCAAATGCTATAAACGGGTAATTATGATATATTAGGTTCCTAAATCATATTGAAAATAAATAAAGTATGTATCTGAAACTATAAGTAAAACTAATTTTGTCCTACTTCGTACATAGGTATACCTATATGTTTCAAAATATGTTGTTAATAGAGCTTTATAATATTTATACTTAGCAATGTATGGTTGATGTATGCTAACTAACATTCCTCAAGTTAAGTATCAATTTAATATTATGCATGTTTACCTGTAGAATGTGAATTAATGGACGGACATAATCTTAGACTAAAATTTAAAAAAAATACTTAAATAGGGACTTACGTTTTCAAATAGCAGAAAGAAACACAACCATAAATTTGAGATTTAATTCTATATTTTATTAATATTTTGTGTTACTTTACTATATTAAATTAACTATATAAGGTAATTTATAATATGTCTCTATTAAAATATTTTGTAAATCGTTTTAAGAAATTAATTATTCGTTATAATCAACGATTAAGTTATTTTAAATATCCTCATAATTTATTTTAAATTCAGAAACGTTAATCGTAGGTATGTATAAATTTCTTAATAGTGGTTAAAATAAATAAAAACAATTATGGGCAACTTTACAAATACAAATATTTACTATTCTATTTCATAATTATTTACAAATCTGTCACATCTCTTTTTCTATGCTAAAGCGATTAACATAATATTAATTAGTATAATGAAGTACCAATGCAATAAAAGAGTTGTAAAACTTTAATGCTTCTGTTTTCATAAACAAATCAATTTGTTTTATATTTCGGTCATAAAATTTTTATAGCATTTGGCACGCTTCTGGTGACTTCTTAAATTTTATGGTGTGCGAAGACCATAAGTTTCCCTTTTCTCGTAGGTGACATTTACGATCACTCAAACAGTAACTATCTTACCTCTGCGCATATTGAAACTGCCGAACTCCGGCATTTTTCTATTGACAATACTTGTTTACTCTTGCTATAAGGATTATTTTGGCTAAACAAAATTTTATAGTACTTTTACGACCGTATAATGGTTACCATAATGACACTTAAGTAGTCGGTGGGTTTCTTTGATTTGTTTTATAGCCGAGATCATCACTGAGTAAACACATCTCTAATCTTAATAATATTTAACATGTGTGAAATATGCCTTCATTAAAATTTATATTACCATAATAATTATTATCTACAAGTATAAATTTATATGAAAATCACATCAAAATATTTTATATTAGTACTGTGACGAAAACAGAATTGCATTATTGATAAAATAATAAAATATATTTGAAATGTATATATTCTAGTCAATTATAAGAATAAATTAGCAACAGAAAATTTAAAAAATCCGATAGTTAAGTGTTTCTGCGGTTAGAGTTGAAATACATCTCATTTGGGATCCCTTAGGACTTGCGAAAGAACTTTATAGCCATTAGGTACGAGTGTAACTATTTATTTTGAATGAATTTTATCGTTTACGAGTACTTCAAGTAGCAATATACTTTGATGTTACTCGTTTGAACGCCGAAAAGTATCTGGTTTTCAAGTTCAGCACTTAACCGACAGAGGGCATCACCGCCCCATTATGGCCTACGCAACGAGAGTAACAGAGTACGAGCTATGTAAGTGGGGAGGATGGTTTGTGAACTTCAAGCCGTTAGGGGATACATTTTCCTTGCGCAACGTAAATGTGGGCGCCAGCACTGTGACGAATGCTATTGCTATTGGTCCATTTACGATCCCTTCCATTATATGGATACATTCATCCTTACTACTTGCAAATATAAAGCATCTCCCTCACACTCATTAGCAATATTTGCAATAAAATATTGATATTTACCTTAATTATTAACTATACATCAAACTAACATTTGGAAACTTTTTACTGGAAACTAACTACATAAGAAGGGCTAAGGCATTCTAAGACAAACCTTGTCATCAAATATACCTCTTAATATTTAGTTATGTTAAAGCAAATACTCCAATAGGAATGAAGTGCAATTATTCCCGTAACCCTATCGAATTGGGTCCTTGCGGCTCAAAATACAGGTAGCAATAGTGGCAGGTAATAATGAGCTGACTATTATTGCCGCGTGCTGAGTTAGGAGGGGAGAGTGTTGGTGTGAGTGAGAGGCTGTGAAAGGTAAGCGAGAGCGCGAATGGGCCGGGATGTGTGGGCCGGAGTCTGCTCCGGAGCTCCAGTGGGTTCCGATCCGCGATCTAACTAGTTAGCGTGTGCATTCCGGACTCGACATCCGCGCGGTGTGCTAGCCTCGTGCTCAAAGTCGTATCACCATTTTTATTGCCCTCTTTATTATTATTACGTCGTAACAATAATCATTCTATTAACTACTAAATTGTTGTTCCCCCCCACAGTCAGTGACCTTTTCATTACCAATTTAAGGATGATGATGTATATTGCACTTCTATGTGACTCGAGTGTATAATTATAAACAAAAACAAAAAAGTGGTTGTGGACTTAGTGACTAATTTTCCTATTTGGTGCTTTTTTCTGTTGGAAGGGACATCCCTCAGTTTTGAGGGATTTAATATAATCTGCCAAAATTAACGCGACAATAATGAACTCTTACTTTGAACAAAGTGGCTTCTACGGAAGTCACCATCATCAGGGCACAGGCTCTGTAACAGGGGCACACCATCATGATCATCAGACAGCAGCCGCGGCTGCTGCTTACAGATCTTTTCCTCTTAGTCTTGGTATGTCACCATACGCCTCCAGCCAGCATCACCATGCCCATTCCTTACACCAAGCCAGGCCCCCACAAGATTCTCCATATGATGCGTCGGTGGCAGCAGCTTGCAAATTATATTCCTCGTCTTCGGACGGCCAACAGAATTCTGTAAATTATAGCTCATCAAATACAAAATCAGACTGTTCTAAAGGCAATGCTGACCAAAACGGATATGCCTCGGTGGTAGCTGCAGCCGCTGTTAAAGACGTTTGGCAAAGTGCAACCTCCGGGGGTGGTGCAAACCTTCCAAATAGTTTAGCCGGTCCCGTTCGTCCTGCCGCGTGTACCCCAGATTCACGGGTGGGTTATGGTTCCTCCGTGGGATTAGTCGGAGGAGATCCATCCTCAAGTCCAGGAGCAGCTTCGAGCGGAAGAACGGGAAACTCCCTGTCTTCTTGGAACAATCCATGCTCACTAAATTCTTCTTCGTCGCAACCGGTGGGGACCCAAATACATCAACAGACGAACCACACATTTTACCCTTGGATGGCAATTGCAGGTTGGTGGTAAATTATTTAACAATGTAATATTAATAATTTTGTCATTAAGAGCATAAATATGCGTGTTTATAAGTAAGGGGCGTTGCAAGAAAAGTTATGCAAATGCTGAACTATAACCCGCGCCAAAGTCAAGTATGTGTAAAATCAGGGTTGAATGTTCCCCAATTGTCTCTATCGCACTTTCAGATCAGACCCTGCATCGCACTCACTTTTGCTAACAGAGTTTTCGTCGACTGGTCCTTGTCGGACCACGAGGGACGATCAGCTGTTCGAGTAGCCTATTTCAACTCGCTGTTGTCTAGACTGAGGCAGAACTAAATTAGTGTGCTTTATAGGGCACCCGCTTTAAATTTATAAATCTTCAGAAGTAGTAGTTTACTGTCCAGGAAACAGTTATTCAATAGACTCCACATAAATCGGCTTTTTGAATCACGGCCGCATGAAACAACACAGTACATTTAAAAGTCCAGCTACCATTCGCCAATCTTATTTTTCCTTAATTTTACATATAATGTAATTGCCAAAGTGTACAAATTTCATTACATATACCTATAAGTATGTTCACTGATTAATTTCACAGAAATTCTACAAATATGGTACCTAGGTACTTAATAACGATTTCCAAGACATATTATATTACTCATAAATTTCTGTAAGGCGTTGATAACGATCTGTAATCTAGTAAACATAAATGACAAGCGTAATATAGAGCAAGCCATTAAAAGGGCGCTAATGCCTCATTACTGCTTGGCGCGCCTATCTGTAAAACCGTATTTCATTTTTCTGAATTAAATTCTATTAGTGTGAATCTTTTTATGTTATTAACCAAGCCAAATTATTACGCCTTTAAATCTTGAGTATAAAATTAAATGACCTTAATCAATTTTCGTGTCACTGACTCAACAAAAAATTTGAATCACTGTAGCGGGTTACTATTTTAGAATCAAAACAAACATTAAATTCGAAAACGTTCATTACTTTATCTTCAAAAAAAAAGATGTTTTCATTAAATGTTTACACAAACTTCTGAAGTATTGTTATATATAGTCAAAAATATCACATTTATTTTTTTTGTATTAGCCATAAATTTTCCGTTGCAACAATGAAGTTATTTCTAAAATTTTTAATATTTAGATTACAAATCATTAACTACAAAAATAATGGTTATCCTTCGCCCATAAAGCTTCAGCGCCTCTACTGGTCCACGGGCAAAGTGATGAACTAAAAAGGGATGTAGGTTCCTTGCTTAGATACTATGTGGCGCTGTACATTTAGTGTTGAGTGTTGGTGACTTGAAAATTATGAAGAAACTTGTACATAGGTGTACACAGTGCATCAATAGTTACTAATGAAAAGGGATAACAAAATGCGTCAAGTTACAGAGTAACTATATTAATTTATATCTAAAGGATCTACTACTACTGAGAAAAAAAATCAAAATAGATCCTTGATACACTTAAATAAGTTATTATTAGTCAAAATGTATTCCTCCGTAAATACAGTCAAAAGAGGTATATAATTATTTTATCTCTAAGAAGAATCTACCTAAATAAAATATCAAGTCCAATATTCATGTTTTTTTTTTCATTTCGTAAAAATTCAATGTAAGGATATTCTTGTATATATCTAGATATTGCTACGCTTGCTTAGGTCATGAAAAAGACGTAATTATCCCTTATCCGGGCTTCGGCCCGTTGGATATTGTAATAAAATAAATAAATAAATAAAATAAATAATTATTTTGCGAATTTTTCTTTGTATGTAATTCATACAGAAAAGGATGTCGTTTTTAAATCAGGAAGTTAATTTGGATCAATATAATATACGACCATTTTTTTCAATAAGCAACGACATAATTTTTCCACGATTTAAAATAAATTTTAATGAAAAAAAATAGATATAATAATAATAATAAAATATCTCTACCCCTCATTCTAATTACAAGGATGAGCCCAGAAGTCGAAGACTTGTGCGGGAGAGGGGGCGGCATATTATTATTAAGCAGGCCGCCTTTGCGCCCAGGAAGGATTTACGTTGGTGGGCACTAACCACCATTCAGTGCAGGAATGAGGGAAACCTGGAAAACCTCATTAATTAGGGGCGTAGTCAAACGTCAACCGGTATCAATCTCTCAGATTGACCCAAGCCAACATTCTTCCACCTTACCATACCCACAGAGATGGTGCCAATCCTCTTCACGAATATAGTTTATATGCGGTCTACCGGCTGCGGGGGTCAAACCCACAGCAATCTAGTCATCTCGATTCAAGTACATACTGAAGCCTTAAACTGCGCGACCACTGACCGATGAATACCAGAATAAAATTTATTTTTTATAGTATTTTTTATTTATATTTAAGTAAGCAATATGATTTTGAAAAATGTGATAAATAAATGAAGATATTGTATACTTAATTTATTTTACAGGTAGTTATAGATATATAGCGGTTAAGAATAGGCAAAATAGGTAAGGCAATGCTGGTTGGGATATTTATTAGTGTATATGTACGTATAATCATTACCTAATAACAATTTATTATTAAAAAAAAATTATCATAGAAACACAGTTTTCAAACACAAAATCTAGAAAAAGGCAACCAAATAAAAATATAATGGGTAGGCCTTAAATTTTATAAATGACAAACACCATAAATTTGAAATATTAGTTATATGTGTAGACATTCGTAGCTGCAATTGGAGATGTGCTGCACTATATAACTGAATTTTTCTTTACGTAACGTCCTTATACAAAGTTACCGGAACTAGAGCCCGGAATTTTCCTCCCGGCTTGTGCCGGACTAAGCCCGGATGAGCGATGACGTATTATTTTGCACAATTAAAACTACTAAATCTACTTTGTACGTTGCACTACAACTGCATCAAATTCACTGAAAAATCATTAAAAATATTAAATTCAACGAATTAGTCATGACTTTTTTGGCGAAAAGTAAGTATCTGGTACCAAGAACACCCTTTTCTTAGGAATATTTAATAAAAATGTATTTTTCTTGTTAATATTTGTTTACACTAATATACTGCTAGACAGTTGTTAGGTATAATAAATGTTTACATATACATATTTTTTTATTACCTTCTACTAAGAATTTCATGAGACACTTATTTAAACCAAATTTTCTTGAATTTATTTTGCATTTCATATTATTTAGCTAATTAAAATATTTATTCACGCACATAGGTATATAATTTTCGCTGCTTCTGATTTAAGTACTGAAAAAATATATTTACCTACATTTCCTGTCAAGTAAATTAAATATAATTTTGCAAGTTATAACAAATAACCGAGCAAATAACACTACTTCTTCTCCCACTGAAATTATTATTTTTTTGCTGAAATAAGTAAATTCACAATATTCCATTTTTTGGCTATTTTTCTGAAAAAATATCTATTATTTTGGTGAAATAAGAGCCTAATATGATTTTGTAATTCTTATGCCTAGCTAAATCTGCTGTAGTATTTGATGTATGTTTGCAGAAAATTAAAAATGATAGCCACATATTATAAGATTTGAACATTAGTTATTTTAAATAATTTCCAAGATATTGTTTTTAACACCATGCATGTGTTTTATAATAACATTATTGGTTACATGTTTATCTGAACTTTCATTCTTATGAGAAATTTGCCTCTAAATTGTATCCAATTGTTTGTAACACCATGTATAAGAAAGTACAAGTAGGAAATGAAAAATTTATTATATTATTTTTAAAATTATTAATTGCACCGATTAAGTATACATATAATAAACATGAATTATTAGAATTATTAGAAGCCATTACGAAAAGTAAACTAATATACTTAATTTAAACTATTTATGTACGTAGGAAATAATGAACATATAAAATTAAATTATAATTAGCGTTGGTGTTGGGTTTAACAATACTTAGTTTTTCGCAGTTCAGGTAGAATCGCATTTGGTTAGAGGTCTGTTAATAACTGAGGCTGCTGTAAGACCACCGTGACTTGAAATCGCATACAATCTTCATTCAAGTCCTCAGTATTATGCTATAAAGGCGGAGTAATGGCTTTGTTATGATACCTGCTCCATTACAGGCTGTTATTTTATTATTCCACTTCGATTGCTGTACATCAATGGCTAATTTTATTAAGTGCTATATGCCCACTGGTCTTTATTCATCAAACGATTCAATAAAAGCGCAATTTTCCATAATCTATCTTGCAAACTGCTCCGCCTCTCACACATCGTACATCAAACATTGATAATGCTCGCCATAATTTAATACTCCCAGATTTATTCAAGCAAGGAATTTTTTAACTCAGACACTGCTAGGGTAAAATTAAATATATAAAATTATTAAATAAATTTAATTATAGCATATATTTAGGTATCTTCTGTTTTACGAACATACAGGATGTCCAGGTAAAGTCCATTTACTATTGTAACTGCCGATTTAACAGAAAATGTTTCTGGAAATAATCCACAGTCATTTCAGATCAATATATTTTCTGTTGCCTGGCTATCGCCTAACTTTTATTTTCTAAACAAAACACCTTGTATATTTGACTTGACACTTTATTGTTTAGACTATTGCATACCGAACAATATACTTATTAAAGAAACTTTATTTTGCCTGTCTTTAGAAAATAATAGTAATAATTCTAAAAATTATATAAAGTCTAATGAAGATTGACCGAAGAATCTGAAAAAAAAATCAAACTATCAAAGTTAATGCAGTCCAAATTCGATTTCGATAAGTGGGATGATAGCAGATTAATTAAATCATTAATAACAGATATGTTGATAATTTATTACATCTCATTGT
Organism: Monochamus saltuarius; assembly: GCA_025584915.1. Classification (NCBI taxonomy): domain Eukaryota; kingdom Metazoa; phylum Arthropoda; class Insecta; order Coleoptera; family Cerambycidae; genus Monochamus; species Monochamus saltuarius. Next base: position 24,436,280 of record CM046726.1, on the reverse strand, counting down.
AGAAGGAATGACATATTAGTGTTAATTGTGAGATTCGATTCCAAATAATCAAAAGTATAAGTGAATATCGCATCTAATACATAGTTGTCACTTTAAAACACGTGTACGATTTCTTCAACCACTTCATAACTGTAAAACTGGTTGCCTACCTCAGGAGCCCTCTGCCTGTTTCAAGGGTGAAATTCTACTGTTCAGGGGTAGCAACAGGGCCGGATTTACCATATACCAAAGTGGGCTGCAGCCCAGGGCCCCCAACCTTCTAGGGGGCCCCGCCACCGCGTTCGGGTTCGTTAATTTTGCTTCTTGATAAGAACGCTAGACAGACGTCGCGACACCACGTGCCGCGTGCCGAACAGACTCAGGCGCTTTGTCGATGATAGGCGATAGCCAATATAAGTACCTCGTCATTTTTCGCTCGGTGAAGTTTATGGGCCGTATTTTATGTGTGTTGTTTGTTTAAAGAACTAGAACTTCTTCTTCAAATATATTCATGATAATGACCTTATTCCAACATTTCCAAATGTATTCTTGGCACTTAAAATTTTTTTGGTTATTCCCGTAACTAACGCTTCAGGTGAGAGGTCGTTTTCTACTTTGAAATTAATCAAGACATATTTGCGGAACTCTTTGAGTGACGATCATCTAACAGATATGGCTTTATTGTCCATTGAGGGTAAATTACTCAATGACGAAGACACTGACGGCATAATTTCCGCCTTTTTGAATCGCCAAGGGAGAAAATGGAGAACAAATTAGAAACAATTTTTTTTTTTTTAGTTGTTTTAGTTTTAGGATGTTGTTATTGTTGGAATCATGTTTAACTTTGAATATACGTATTTTTATGCCTACCTCCAAATTTTTCCCTTTTATTATAACGTTATAAACCTCTAACTACGACCTACGAGTGTTATTGATTTTTATGAAAGGGCCCCAGATTGCCTTAAGCCCAGGGCCCCAGCAAATATAAATCCGGCCCTGGGTAGCAAATAACGTAACATCCTGGGGTTTGTTTGAATAATTGAAGTTTTAACTATTTTTTAAGAACTAGTAAAGATTTGGTAATATATTTTTAAAAATTCAGTCAAACATTTTCAAATTTCATTAACAACATTTCCTTTTCACCACATATTTAGATATTAATGACAAAAAAGAAAAAAAAATGTGTTGAAATATTTTCAGTATAAATAATGGAACACTGTTCTGTTTTTTAGTGGCCAAGAAGATGTAGGACAATATTTAACTGTTGTATGTATTTGGTAAATTGCACAACGATCGGATAAATACAAGATACTTGAAAATGTTTGGTTTTTAGTGTTTTTTTACTACTGTAGTATTCATTTAGCTTTCAATAAATTATTGTGGTAAATAATCTGGACAACGAGATTTGGTATTCACTTAATTTGGTTTCTAAATTATGAGGTCATTTAGTATGTTTTTTATTACGTTTTCTGAATTATTTTGTAATTTTAGTGCGATTTGAACAAAATTATAATTTTCTAACGCTTTTAAAATAATTTGAGAACATGGACTGGCAGAAACTGCCGTGTGACGTCACTGCCTCCTATAGCAAGCCGGGTTGCGCTCGCTACCGTTACTTACATTTGAAGCCGTCGCTGTCAGAAATGCAATTTTTTTTCAATTATTGAATTCAAATATTTAAGGTGTTATTAGAGACACTAAAACAAAACAATTAAACTTTAGATATTGTATTGTACTGAAATATCCCAATACAACGATAAAATGCTCAGATAATTTATTTATTAGTTTACCCCCGAATCCCAATACATAAAACTTGTGGCAAAAATCAATAAAGCGCTACTTATTTCTTTGATCCAAACAAAAAAATATGTGTTGTATAATGACATTTATAATAAAATCAGTTTAATAAAAATTTATAATATATTTAAGCAGAATTTATTCTTGATTTAAATTCTTAGGTACATATACCTAAGTACCTTTAAAATTAAAGAACGTAGGTAACTTCATTAGTATTTTTAATATTGAGTTTATAGATTGCTTAATTTTTGGTTTTACAAGGTGGCTCAATAAAAGAAATTAAACTGCTAAGTTCTAATAACACTACTGAAATTAGTAGGTAAGCAATTTAAATTTCAATAATAATATTTATAAACTAAACATCTATTTAATTATTTTTATAGTTATTAGAGAGGGTTAAGACACTTGTAAATTTCTCTTTTAATTTAAACAAGCTTGTCTTCATAGCTTTCTCGTGAAGATCTTAAATAGAATATTGTTTTAGGCATTTTGAATTTCAATATTTAAAGTCAGAAAGAATTAACTTAAAGATTTATTTACACACCTTGTATAATTTATAATCAACCTTTAAATTAACTAAAATTAAATAATGCTAGCTAATAAGTATATAACAAAACAAATGTTTTGTTTTGTTATAGATACATATCACAAACCAAAACATTCCATTTTATTATTAATTATATAACAAATTAAATACATATTTCTTTGTTTCTTAAGTACCTATCTACATTATTTAAAAAACCTAGATGTTATTAACGATTTAGGGAACTTCTGTTGCATCGTTACACCTCTGATTTCAGCACTTTCAAATTGGTAATTTGTGTTAAAATAGTCCATCATCATAATTAAATCTACCAGTCATCTGCATATTAAACGAATATGCTTCTAAATAACATGTGAATGTGAATTTTAAATGTAGTTAGCTTTGCTAATCCATTTTAATTTAACGCAGAAAGACACTTGTCCGAGTTCGACGAGGCTGACGAGTACCTATAGGAGGCTTCACGCTTAACTATAATTTGACCTATATATTTAAATAACTACTTCAGTTCAACTTCAAATTTTATGGGTCGATTGTACATCATAAATGCTTTTAAAAAATTAGGCAAATAACGTTATTTGATGTTTGACCAAATTACCCTATTTGCCCTGACCGTTGCATGATGAATAATATTTTATATTAATTGATACAAATTTACATAATAGATTTTATTTTATTTATTTGTTTTGTTTTAATATTTATCAAATTTAAATTAATATGTTCTTAAAAGATAATAATTTTCTAGATACGAGCTTACATCTGTACGTATATTAATATTTAAAAACATTAGTATATAGTTTGTTTGGAAATAATTTGGAAACAATTGATACATGAGAGATCGCTCAGTTTTAGTCCAGTGTCGGAATTCTCAAAGTTACATGACGACTGTAATTCTTTGTCCAGCAAGAGAATGATCACAAAAGCAAAGAATAAAAGCTAAGCACTAAAGCTGATATTCTGCTGGCGTTCATAGGATAGACAAGTCTTAGCTCTTACTGCTGGTGAGTGGTGATGAACATCAACAAATGTATTTTTAAGAACAGTCACAGCGACTGGTGTATATTCTGTTCAAATCGTAAAATATAATTAAATAATTACACCGCAACTAAAACGATAAGTAAGTATGCGTTTTCAAAATATCAATTTGTTATTTTTATTAGAAGCAGCAGCTAGCAATGAAAAGGTAGGTATGTGTTTATGTATCTATGTTGCATGGGGTCATTTGCCTTTTTTTTGTGAAGTATATTTTCTGAACGATTAGGTATAATAGTGATAATCCGAACTGAAAAAAATATAATTTTCTGACGCATCTAAAGCATTTAAAAGAAATTGGGTACATTGACTAGCATAAACCCCTGAGTGACGCCGCAGTCTCCCCTAGCATGCCGTGTTGCGCTCGCTACCGTCTACTTGCATTTTGAATAGGAAGCGTAGAAACGCCGTCGGTGTCATTAGCATTGTAGTGTTTATTTCAATTCGGGAAAATTAAAATATTGAAGGTGTTATTACACACACTAAAAGAAAACAATCAAAATTTAGATATTGTATTGTACCTAAATATCCCAGTACAAAGATAATACCCATATCACGAAAAAGTGTCCAGATAAATTATTTATTACCTAACTCGGAATTCCAATACGAGAAGTTTGTGCAAAAATTAATTTCTTGGGCCAAAACAAATAAATATATATTCTACATTCATATAAAATCAGTTTAATAATAATTTATAATACTCGCATACTTATGTAGAATTTCTTCTTGATTTAATGTCTAAATTCTTAGGTACATTTTCCTATGCACCTTTAAAACTAAACAACATACCTAAGCAAGTACCTTATTAGTCTCTTTAATACTGAGGCTATAGATTTTTTATTTTACAAGATGGCCCAATAAATGAAATCACACTACTAAATTCTAATAAATCTACTGAAATTAATATACATATAATTTAAATAATAAAATTTATAAACTAAATATTACTTTTTTTAGTTACTGTGTGCAATTGGGGTTTTCTTTTAGTTATAAGGCATTTGCATCCTCGTTTATTTTGAATATAAGCCACTGCATTGTCTATATGTAGCTTTCTCGTGAAAATCTTATATGGAATATCTTTTCAGATATTCTATATTTTCATATAAAATTTTAAATATTTAAAACCAGAAAAAATAAATTTTAAGGTTTGTTTACACATCTTGTACATAATTAATAACTAAATCTAAATTAACTAAACTTAAAAATTTCTGCTGTATATAGGCATCTCCTACCTACATAAAACTCTTTTTTTGTAAACCAAAACATTCCATTTTATTATTAGATAATTTTGTAACAATAAATAAAAATAATAATATCTTTGGCTATCATTCCAATCACAAGGATTAGCCAGAAGTCGAAGACTTGTGACGGAGAGGGGGCGGCATATTATTATTAAGCAGGCCGCATTTGCGCCCAGGAACGACTTACGTTGGTAGGCCCTAACCACCATTCAGTGCAGGAATGAGGGAAACCTGGAAAACCTCATTAATTAGGGGAGTAGTTAAATGTCAACCGGTATCAATCTCTCACATTGACCCAAGCCAACATTCTTCCACCCTACCGCTGATACCGTTCCAATACTTCACACAAAGCTTGCGTGTCTAAATATTTTACATTTTTCATAAAACTGGGTACATACGTATTTATAATGGACTGCTACTCCTGAATTTTCACCATAAAAACACAATACTTATTATTTTAGGTTGTATCAATTTATAAATTTAAAAATAACACATAAACAGAAACTTACACCTTAACAGATATTTGACATTTGTCATAATTTCTATGAAACAATTGACGACTATATCAGACTACGTCATTTGTGTTACAAAGTGCTGCCACGCGCGGTGAGTCACTGCAAACGGGCCAAGGAACAGACTAGAAAAAGCACGGCTGCTGCTATTTAGCCGACGACACAGTAATAAGACCCTTACCCGTGTTCGGAGCGGACGATTCCTTACGAACTTTGGAGACACTGACGTCACGTTTTGCGATCATTTAATTCTTCAAATATTTCGAAAACTTCTCATCAACTTCAGATGGGTTTGACCATACATCATGAATATTTAACTTGCGTTTTGACCACATGACCCTAGTATTTGGGATATGATGATAATGAACTCTTGATTTTAAGTTTAACTCATGTGAAGTCGTTCACTTACATAACTATACCATAAATATCTTAATTACTTAAGAATGCTCAAGTAGAGCATTTCACAAAACTGTTGTTTAAAAATATTAATAACAACAATATGGTGTAAAATTTACTACGTTGTAGTTATTGTTCATTATTACACTATACAAGTCATAGTTTGTACAGGGTGTTAAAAAAGAGTGTAAAATATTTAAGGAGGTAATAGTATGAACCAGAATAAGCAGAAAAAGAATCTGAGTATCAGGCACGTTTTTCATTAAACATTTGGATGGGTATTGTAGGTGACAGGTTTCTAGGTCCTGTTGTTTTACCAAACCGATTAACAGGCGCTGCTTACCTCAATTTTCTGCAGACCACACTGTATGAGTTTTTGGAAGACATTCCTTTGAATCAAGGGCAACAAATGTGGTTCCAGCATGATGGTGCTCCAGCTCATTTTTCCATGGCCGTTAGAGAGCATTTACACCAAACTTTTCCACATAGATGGGAAGGAAGGGCCGGACCTGTTTTGTGGCCTCCAAGATCGTCTGATCTGAACCCTCTAGATTTCTTTGTTTGGGGACATTTGAAGACATTAGTGTATGGTACTCCTGTAAATAGCCTGGAAGAACTGCAGCTACGGATTAATCAAACCAAGAAGGGTGTTTTCGAAAGAGTTTGAATATCGTTGAGACGAAGATGTGCCTGCTTGGAAATGGATGGAGGGCACTTTGAACATCTTCTGTAACTTTGTTTTTTGTTTGTTAAAAGCTTTCTTTGTCGGTTTATTCCTAATAAAATAAAATGTTTGAAAAACGAATAGTGGTCCATATCTCCGCAACCGTTACTTTGCGGACCCATATATATTAAGACTTTTCTGCTTATTTTGGTTCATACCTCCTGATATTATTTTACACTCTTTTTTAACACCCTGTATATGAACGCATTATGTAGTTTATTGCATATTCACTTAGGCAACGTTCACACAACTAAGTAGATCATCACAATTTATTGAAAATTCTTATTACTTGTTTGAAAAGCCATGTCAAATCCCATCTCTAGTTTCGACTAAAAGGACATGACCTGTAATATTTGAATGAATGTAATTAAATAAATATTTTACTGTATCTCTCTAGTTGGTAGGCCACTGAATATCGTTCTACTATTTTATATGTCAAAATTCCCGTTTTGCGCATGCGCTGCTTTCCGTGTTCATTACTAAAATGAAACCGATGCTGATAATCTTAATAAAGACCTCTGGTAATAGCCTCCGAACTTTGAGCATAGGTTGCTTTACATAATGCTTCAATTTAATCAAATTTTAACAATAACTGCTCTGGTATCCATCGATGCTTAAAACACTGCTACCGATAACAGAATAACGATGATGCATTGCGTCTAAACCCAAAGTCCCATTTCAATTTTGTTGCTATTATATTCCCTCTTTTTCAATGGTAAAATTTGATACTTTACCGAATTACATCAAAAACCACGCTACGTCAAAAGGGATGATCAAAATAAATTTAAATTTAACTCTGAAGTTCATAATTATATTGTATTTATTTATGATGTGATTCCTTTCTAGATTTTAGATGAGTCAAATGTTGAGTTGTATATGAGTAATCAGTTTTCACCAAAAACCTCTAGTTACTGACTAGTTTCTCGGGGATATGTTTAAATTTTAAATAAAGTTTCGAGGGTGAGTCTAAGATAAGTGATTCTATACATTTTTAATTGGAGAAATTTGCCTAGACATTATTATTTACAATAAAATTTTGTTTAGATACTTACAGTAGTATTTGAAGTAATAGATAGTAAAAATACCATATTGAAATGTAAAATATGAGTTGAACTGACATTATATATTTTTATACCCTCACTACTTATCTGATATACGTATATGTTGGTCTCTACAAATAGGGGTATCAAAATAGGGCCAATCAACTCGATTCAGTCAGCTGATGTGTCCGTTCGAATAGTGTTTAAAGCAGACTACACGGTCAATAATACCATCGATAATAGCCATCAGTAATTCTTACCAGCGGCCAGCGGCGCGTCACCTCTAGATTTACGAGCCTTAAAAGCTTTTGCCTAAAGAAGTAGAGCAAATTACACAAATTTTTGTAGCTATGTAAAGAAATTATAAAAGTACCTACTTAGGTACAAATGCGTGTATCGGATATTCCATAAAAAAGTAGCAATGCCGTTAAATATTGACATCCAAAAACAATTTTTATATAAAATCTATTCAATCTTTTTAGAATTTTATATATTTGTTTCTATAGTCGGGTATCAAAATAGTAGAGTTCATTTACAGTACTTAGATAAGTACGAGAAGTGAGGGTTGCTGGGGACAAGATTCCATAGGCGAGTCACTTGAGAAGGGTTCATGTTTATATAATATATAAAATATATTCTTCGTTTCAGGTTTCGACCGTCTAATATTTGCCTTAAATAGTTTTTTCACCATATCACTATATCATCCATTTCTATCAGCAACCTCTTTTGATTTCGTTTTATAAAACGAAAATTATTGTCACGTATAATTCGCAGAAACACCTTTCTATATATTCTAGGCAATGTTTCATTCAGTGAGATAGCAACCTGATGATTTTATTGTCGGAAGACCATTTTTAACATAAATACCATCCATGAATCGTTCGTGTATTTTGTAGCAGCAACGTCTATCTTCTTTCTTTCGTAAGTTTCCAGTATTTTCCATTTCGCAGTTCTATATTATTCTTGCCATTATTTATTACACAATATACAGTACTCACAGACACTAGATATTATTAATAAACTACATATTTCACCCGTATCATTTACACTCATATTTTGGTTTCGAGCCCTAATTTCTTCATGCAATTTTTATATCATACGAGATTTCTTACTTGTTTGATTACGGCGTGTACGATTTTGAGCACACGATGTAGACCTTAAATTACTATCCATTTTTTGGCACATGAACACAAAATCACTAATAAATTAATTAATATATAGTTTTATTACTATCTGTTGCAGTATCTTAAATATTTTGATGAAAATATAATGAATTATTCATTTGTTCTTACGACGTAAGTCGTCTGTATTCTTGTCGCGAGTATATCTGAAATTTTATCACGCGCACACCCATGGTAGTGCTGTAGATGAAACAGCAGGATGCGTATTTGCCGCAACAGAAGCTGTGTATTCGGATATGCTATGCGAGATATGCGGCACTTAAATTTTATACAATAAGTATACGGGCTTCTTCAAGTTTTTTTTTTGTGTTGGACTGCTTTAAATGGTGACCAGGTTTTTTCCCAGCATGAATCATTCTCTACTACTGCAATTTACATATGTTTTTTAAATGAAGTACTCGGTATTTTTTATTATTTCCTAATTAGGTACTTTAGTTTTGATTGAAACACTGTAATAGAAAATGATTTATATTTCAATTACCTACTAATAGTATAAATCCTTTGTAGGTAGTTTAATAGTACAACTTGACATGAAAACAATTAGAGATTGGTGTATCTAGGATACATATACAGTTCTTTTCATATAAAATTGTAGAAATAAAAACCTCTTTTATATTGCCGACAACGGAATAACAGCTTAACTGTGTTGCAAACTGTTACGGCGAATTAGTATTGTACTAAAAATGGACAATAAAAATTTCAAGAATAAAGTAATAATGTGATTGCTATCTAAATAATTTTGTGAAAATTCAGCATATTCTTATATTTTACGAATAAGTAAAACTTAATATTTTAAAAGTAAGTACCTTTATCAATTAAGTAGTTTCATTCAATTTAGTAAGTATTAATTTAGGGAATATTTTTACATATCAGCAACACAGGGCTCATTCCGGCGAATCAAGACTCCGCCCACCTGAGGTAAAAAGGAGCAACCTTTAAATTAAATGCCTAACAAAATATATTATTATTATATCTATTTTTTATTTAACTAATTAATTTTGTATTCAGTTTATGTGGGTGAGTGTACTTGATAAGACATTATGATTTGTGAAATAAATAAATAACATTTATTTTCTACGGACGATAAAAACTGTCTTGCCGTACTCTCCACATTTTTTATATCTACTATAAGTATGAAGAGAACTATAGGTACATCATTACTTGTTACGAATTAAAATATATATTTTTTAAATACCTACTTATAATGTATATTTCAACATGATTCCTAAATCAATTTTAAGTTCAGAATAAAAAAGGTACGGGTTTATAATTTTCAGTAATGAATTTTGGAGCGAAACAAAAACTTTTAAAATCATTAAACATCATTGGTAAATAAATAATAATTTAAAAATATTAAGTAGATGATCATACAAAGTAGTCATCGCAACCCTAACAATGCTTATATGTGTTGTAATTTTACATTAATGTACGTCAACTTTTTTCTTAATAAATTACTATCACAAAATCTATAACTCCTTACTATAGCGAATGTTATACAAAGGGACCCTAAAATTTTGCTTAGAATCAAAAAATACAATAATATACAGAGGTCCCATTTAAAATATTAAAGTTAGTGCTGGAAAGCTCTAAAATTTTAGTTGTATGTAAGTTAAGAGAATTATATTTATTCTGGAAAATAATATTCAATTTTGTTAATATTTTATTAAAACTCCAAGAGAAAAAGTTTATATACTTAAATAAAATTTCGTTATTCTGCGAAGTTCGCCCTGTATATGAACCGTAGATAAGATCTAAAAGCCTCGTTGTAAATAACGATATTTTCAGTACGTATTGCCAATGCATTTTTTTTATTTTAACAGTATTATTATTTGTACAGAACTTTCTTCAAAGCAAATTAATTTTTCATTTATTAGTTGTCAGCTGTAGGTATTTGTAATATTCTTCAAATTATGTGCGTGATAATAGCGAATATGTAATTAGGTAGGATCTGAATAAAAAAATAAAATTATTATTAAAGATTATTCTATTCTAGATCCTTATGTTACTAGATTAGCTATAGTTGAAAGACAAACAATTCGTTGTGGATAATAAGTACAGTAGGTAGGTATGTCACATATACCTGCTAGTTATAATTAAATACGGAAAAACAATAATTTTGAATTAATTGTATGTATATCAAAATAATAATTCTTCTCCGACATAAGTATTACGAAATTACCCAGGCAATTTGTAATTATTTTCAGCCTCTAAATATAATATAGACATTAAGGATGTTGTTCTAACGGTTACTGTTACTAGTCCCATAAATTTTCCAAGTTCGTTCACAGATACCTGAACTGAAATGCCGAAGTCCATTCGACTATATCTGTGTCTTCCAATAATGTAATAACTTTATTTCTCATCTTGCTGAAATTTTTGTGAGAAAACGATGTTGGATAACATCACATTAAATTCCGTAAGAGCAATTTTTGCATAACTATTCATGTGCCTCGAAGTGAGTTTCTGCATACATAATATAAGCCTGTGCTTTTAGGAGCATTTCCAAACTGGTGAATTTCTGTGGACCTGTCCATAATAATAGGTTTATATTGCCGGTAGACCCTGATATTACAAAAGCCAGTTTTTAATGGCGTCCCTGACAAAAAACCTATAATACACAGGGGAAGCAACCATGAATTGCCTGGTTCGGTGTCCGTTAGTTTACTTTTGTTGGTTGCGAAGTTAGCACGGTTTTTTATTTTTGTGTTTATGGTGCTCTGAGTGGTTTTTGTGATTTTTGTAAAATTGAACCGGTGCGAACGATATAAGAAAATTGTTTTATAAATTGCCTCAACAGAAAAGATATGTGATGTTTTTATGAAACAAGCGTATAACAAAAGATTGAAATTTAATTCAATTATAACTAATTACAAAATAATTGACATGAAAAATTCGTTATGTACCTAAACGTAAATTACTATATTTACAGACCCTACACAATATTAATCGCTTTCGTTCTATGTAATAGAATAATAATAATTACCTATGTTACCATTAATATTTTATATTTCAAGTGCTATCTAGACACACTTATATTTAGGTAATGCTTTATTCCCTTAAATAATGATTTGTAAAACCCTTCCAAGGAGACTATTTGAGAACGCTATATCAAAACGCATTTTTAATTTATGTTAAAATAACAATTGAATGTGGTTTATATAACAAACTGTTAATCGGTACAATTTTTAACATACTCATCTAAATTATTTAAAATGTACGTATTAATTTTTAAATAATTTTTAATTTTGTATGAAGCATTAATTAAATAATTATTTTTTAATATTTATTTTTATATTAAATATCTATCTAAAGACAATACAAGTATCTTGTAACATACATAGACAGATGAAGCATTTATTTAAATACAACTGCTTATAAAGGCCCGTATTTTTTGAAATGGCGTTTTATCTACAAATAACTTTAGACATTTAAATAACTAAATAGTCCCTAAGGAGTCTAAGGCTTAGCAAATGCAGGAATGTTATATTATGTCACCTTCGAATTTTCAAACATATCGAAGTAAAGCACATATAACGAGAAAAACCATACCAATAAAATTAAGATGCAGAAATCTTTGGAAATACGTATTTTCTTATATTTAAATAGAAATATTGTTTATAATAACATAACAGAAACTTAGGTACATAGTACAATATAAAAGATTGTTCACTTTTATGTAAAGTATATGAAAATAATTGTTAAAATGTGGGGTTAGAATGGCAAATTAATGTGTTTTACAAACGCTTTTTAAAAGTTATTATTTTATTTGAGGAAAATTTAAATAGTAAAAACGGATATGTAAACAAAACATGAAAATTTTTATTTTTGATATTATTTTTTTTCTAATTTTTTATTTATGGAAATAGGTACGAGACGACTCATTATTACATGCGCATTCATTTTAATATTTTTGCTTTTTGACTATAAATGTGATATAGGTACTTTATTATATTATTACAACATTGTAAGTTTCTTACAAAAAATAAGAACACTCTTTAATAATTACCTACGAAATACTTATTTTGGTTTAGGGTAAGTCCGGGATAGATAGTAATCAAGAAATATTTTTGACGGTAGTTCGTGTTTAAATATCATTACGAGAAAAATGTTCTAGTACATTATTTGGCTACAAAATATTCCGAATAATGAGTTTCAAGTACTTAAAAGTGTTACGAAAGATGGTTATTTCAGTAACAATGTAGAAAACTGATTATGAAAAATTTTGACTTTCTCAGTTGCGCATCAGCAATCAGGCTTTTCAATGAAAAATTTTGCCATAAACAACATAATTCATATATGCTTTCATGAAAAAAATAAGATACAATTTTTTTTTCAACTACAATATTACAGAAATTTCTCCAGTTGCCAATACCTACCACTAACTAGGTGCTCTGTTAAACAGCGTTCATTTTAAGAGACCAGTTTCTTGAATGGAACCGTATGTTTCTTCAAAAGTGAAAGAAAAAAAGATCAAACTTTATATTTTTCTAATGAAACAAATATTTTGTTGTAGTAGTTTCAAATTAAAAAGTTGTCATGTTTAGCAAATAAGATACTTCATGGATAGATAATCTTATTTAACTTAAATATATTTAGGTACATGCTTTTGCAATAATAATGACACTTCCTCAAAACAGTTTTTGAACTTCTGGAAGTTCCGAATAAAAATCTCTGTAAAAATTTTATTAAATCTTTATTGGAGAGTGAGACAACTAAGGACTAATGTTAAAAGCTGAAAGTATATAAAGAGTGTCATTATTAGTGCCGCTTGTATCGATCTGTCATTGCCTACAAAATATGTTAAAAATAAATACTGATTGATCAGTCGTTTCCAACGAATGTATAGGTACTTCGAATTTTCGAGATGTACATTGCGCTTATGTTATTGCTATAGAAACACCCATTTAAAAAATGATAACTGAAATATTGCAAGTAAATAATAAATCAGATATTATAAAATCTATAGGGTATATAAAATTGCCATAACTCAGCAAAAATGCATAATATTGTAGTTTAACTCTATTAATATGTACAATTATACCAAGTAAGCAATAACGAACCCTGCATATTAATGCCAGCCATTGCATCATTTATTCAAAAAGCGTTTTCCCAACCATATTTGTACACATGAGATATTACAGATTCCTTTATAATCGATCAGGATAAAATTTACGACAATCGGTTTTCTAACAAACAGCTTGCACAATAATATTTAATGTTTAGCACATAAAAAAGTACTATTCATTTGGTACAGTGTTTATCCCAGCATTAACCAAAATAAGTTATCATTTTCCCGCTGACAACTCAATGCTGTAAATCATGGTAGACTTAAAGGAAATGTCTTCTCACTAAGATGTATTACGTTTTCTCTTCGACCTCTTTTAACTGTGTTTCGTTACAACATTTAATATAACTCACGGGCCTGCCTAGCAAGAATTAAAAATGAACAATGGAATGTGTTCATAAGTCAAAAGTACACTGAATGTATCAACCAAATTTAACAAGTACGTGCCTAACTTGTATTCAGGGACGCTGCTAATAGTCGTTATAAGTGAAGCATGGCGCCATTTCATTTATATAAACACCGTGCGCTTAGTTAGATATCGGCTATCTCGTCTGCTGATTGTTCCTACGGAAATTATAAAAATACACTTTACAAGAATCTGCCGCCGAGGAAGAACAAACATATTTTTTCTCCGCTAACTGCATTCCTCCTCACAGTTACATAAGTGGGAGGCTAATTCGTTCATTAACCTTCCACTTGATAACTTATATGTGCATAGATATATTATGCGACAATGTCAATCTGTAAATTTAGAATTGAAAAACTTAAAATTCACTTTGTTTCGAAATAAATTATGTATTTATAAATATTAGTCGTCTAATGTGGAAACATTGACGAAAGCAGTGTTGGCATTGTTTGACTTTTTCTTGCTTTTGCCTTGGTCTCGCAAGACAATACAATACAAGACAACACAAGACAAGAAAGATTGCTATACGGCAAGAAGTCTTGCAAATATAAGAAGAGAGCTTAAAATTTAAAGGACATCCAGCTAATAAAATTATTTTTAAAAGTTCAAAAAAAGCAAATCGATCACTGTCTGCAATCGACTATATCGATAGTTGCATGTAAGTTCCCAGCAAAACCGTAGCCGACCGAGAGTAATCACCACTGTTACCAAATTTGTAATAAATAGCTGTTTCTCATTTGTATGCAAAAGTCTCGCAAGAATCACGCAAAATTGCTAGACAAACAAACTTGCAAAATCAAGCAAGAAGAAGACTTTAAATAAGCGCTTATCTTATTTTGTAAGACAAGATAAGACTTTTTAAAATTTCTTGTATCAGCCAACACTAAACTATAGGCCAATATACATTAATGAAACGCAACAATTAGGTATATTGCGGTCTGAGAAAAACTAACTTACAAACTTCTTAAAGATTCGACAGAATATAGAGACTTACTTTATTATAGTGAGTTTGAAAATGCTCTTTCTTGATTTTACTCAAATAGAATAAATACAGTAAATTTTATTTCAGACAAAAAAAGCTGCTGCCCAATGTACAAAATATAAAAAAATGTTTGTTGACCGAAATTCTAAGATTGAGTACCTATTACCTATGAATGCCAGAAAATGAAATTTGCTGCACAAAAACGTTCTTGAAGGACCCAAAAAATAACAACACTTTGATTAAAAAGTAGTAGTAAAATGCAGAACATAGGTATTCTACAAAACTGTAACTCGTGAAAGACGTCGACGTGTCTTTTACCGTCTCTTAAACACATCTACTTACAATTTCCTCCTTAATTATTAGTTGCAATCTGGACAATGAAAATTAAATTTATCAACGATAGCTTGTACAAAATAAAAATATGTTAGCTGCTTTTTTAACTCCGTTATCAAAATTTGGCGTAATATATATTTTCCTGTTATCACAGAAAATTCAACACAACTTGATTACATGAAAACCACACGCGTACACCCTCCAGGATTATGTTAATAGTGTTTCCCAAAATATTTAGTAAACACTTAACCGCAATTAAATGGTTTCAATAATTTTCCCGATGTAAGTTGCTTCTATCTATATGCGTTAATATTTCTACTACGTGTAAACTTTTCTATTGTTATTTATGTAAATGAATTACTTAGTTTATATTCAATCCTTCTATACTTCAATCAGCCGTGTAAAATTCACAACTTAATTTTTGATAAGAATGATTTTAGTTGTACTTGTTTCGTACAGTTTTCCAGTTTGTTTGATAAAATGCGCCCTACATTGGAACGTGATTTCAAGTTTTACTTAAAACGCACGTTCTTGATAACTAAAGAACAATAGCGATACAAATTACAAACAACTATTTTCCAGATTTCAGTATCGACACGAACTACTAAATAATACTCAGAATTTTATTTTATGCTGGATATCCTTGAATTTTAAAATAACGTGTGTTTCACGTCATTCAAATACAGTTAACTTAAATTTACCTAAGACAAAAATTAGATTGTATAAATTAGTACTTATTTAATAGTGAAATTATGTTGATATTGAATTTTGCATGAATTTAACAATATGCTCAATTTTTGAATAGACACCAAAATATGTGTGAAGATATTTTGAGAAGAAATAAAATATATTGATAATAGTATAACTCAATTTTGTATTTGTAAGAAGTAAGCTAACCTAAAAGTTATTCGATATCACCTATAAAAGATTTATTATTTCGATAGCAAATAACGCATTGTGTTATTTTTAACAACCAGTTGCATTGATTTTAAGTGATAATTTAGTCAGAATTTCTTACGGAAATAGCTATTAAAGGACTTCAATAAAATCTGTAGAACAAAAAAATGGATCAAACAGTCAACCTTAATATTTAAATGCGCAAATTCTGACAAACGGACATATTTTATGTCGCAAGTATAACGTCACCTCTTCTTTTAAAAGGCAACCCCAACTTTTGCTAGCGCAATTTGAAAGAGCACGCTATTCTGCATACAGAATTATCAGGTTTCAGATAGGTTACAAAGATTTTTGAGAAAAAAATATTATCTATTATTAACTTTAAATAATAATTAAATTAACAGTAATACATTGAACACAAAAATAAACAACATCGAAAAACCTATATACATAAAATAAATAGAATCTATAATTTTACATATCAGAATACAATATAAATAGGATTATCATTTTCGGTTAATTTAATACCTTTTGTTGAAAGTGTGAAATTTTAGATTCCCTCTGTATTTAATCACAAAATTAAAAAAAATACAATAAAATATTACAAACATTAGGCACATCTAACCCATAATAACATCCTTTAATTTTATTTTTGTCTCTGACAATCTTATTTGCCTACTGCACCTACTGATGAGTAGTAAACTTGTTAAACAGTAGTGTGAAAATTGTTACTTTTGAAACAAGTGTTAAGTGGCATTTCATTTTATGAGCTGAGAGTTCCCGTTCAAGGCAAATGCGATGTTTCACTGCCGCCAACAAAATAAAAATATTTTCAGTATTTGTGGCCAGCTTTGTATTAATTCGCGGACATTTCTATTAATTTATAATACACAATTAAACTTCATGTATACCTAAAAATAATTTAAAAGGGAGTAACAATGTAACAATTGTAATACCTCAATAATCCCGTCTTCGTGTTTTGGATTTCAAGCCCTAGACGTACCCAGCGGATGCATCCTAGTGCGGGCTGAGTAGGTTGATTCATGGCCTGTCGCCGCGCACTGTAATGGAGCTTCTTCCTTATTCACCCCTCTCCTACCCTCATGTGCTTCCAGCTGGACACCACCGGTTTCCAAATATAGCTCGATTTTTGCTTATTCCATTTTCACAACAGTTTAATTTCTCGCAATCCTCAATAAAACCAGTGTTTGCATCCATAGGCGTAAACGTAATTTCCTGTAACTATTACGAATAGTCTCGTTTTAACTGTACAATCAATTAACGTTTGTATTTGAGATTTATTGATTAACTGAATTATTTTCTGTTTTAATTACAATGTATACTAGATATCTATTACATAATTTTGCTTATTATTCCAAGAAATATAATTTTAAGTAGTCTATTATTATTAAACAAATACCCATATTCATACTGAATGACCTTCTCTACAAATTCATTACATTATGGCCTTCCACTACTGAAAGACACCATCTGACTGGTTTTATTTTTTATACGCGGTTTTAAATTAAATGTTACTTCAGTCAAAAATATTAAACTAATTTTCATAATCATGTTTTATTTTATTTCATTTGGGGTTTTGTCGCACTGATAAGAAAGAAATGTACCTAAATTATTTTAAAATATTTAAAATTTATAAATAACTTTTTGCGTTAAAAGGATCAGTTAAGATATTGTAAAATTATTTTTTTCTAACCAGATATTTGCTGTTGAGTTGACGAAAGCACGGCAACATATTAATGAATTTGTCTCGGGTTTTACTTTTAAAAATTTTAATTAGAATACCTAATTAATATAGTTAAGACCTAGTAAATTGAACATGCAGTACCCTTTCCAAAAAGGACATATTCCACGTTGTTAATTTTAAAGCAAAATTATATTTAATAATAAAATAATTATTTGGGTATTGTTATTATTATTATTAAAATAACATGATTGTTAATTACATGCATGCATTACCTAATATTTGTGAAATAATCAATAACTAAATCCCAAATTATGCTTATAAATTCGTCTCAAAATTGAAGAAGAAATATAATTAATAATTAAAGATGAGCTACATTTTATTAAATGTTAACTTGTTTTTATTATTAGAATACCGTGATTATAGAAAACATACTTAACACCTTGTTAAAAATTACTTAAGTAATGACTTGAATATTTTCTACCGAGGACAAAATTGTTACAAAGGTTTTATTGTTGTAAAATAGTAAGATATTTGAGTGCGCCGTTGACATTACGTGTTGGTAATAAATAACTTAGATTATAAAAGTCAGCTAATTAAGCATAGGGGTGTTTTAATTTACTATAATACTTAAAGTAATAAAACTGAAGTCGCTACAGACGTTGATATAATCTATCACATTTTCAGTTTTTCAATAATGATATAGACACATCTACAAAATAAATAATAAATATTATTTTGGTATTAAAATTTTCAGTTTACAAAACGCGAAAATCATTATGATGAAGTTGAGGTATAAATATATTATGTTAAAAGTTGTATCGAACATTTTAAAATATATGAAAATGCGACATTTACGTTGAGGCTATTTTCACAAATTTAAAAATATTAATTACAATTTGAATATCTTTCAAATAATACTGTAGCAAAATTTAATACAATTTTCATGACAATATTTATTTTTTTTTTTTTGTAAACTATTTTGAGCTATTGAAATTTATTTCCAATATATAATATATTTAGTATATCTACGTAGTCTATGGTTTGGTTTGTGTTTTGCAATATTTGTCTAGCAACAAATATATACTTACACGTTATAAATCTATTTAAACATAAATTTTAATATTAGATATTACGAAATTTTAATGACTAGATATAGATAGGTCACTTACTACTACTTACCTATTATAGTTGAAATTAAAGAAAAAGCGGTCTTACAGATTTTCATTGACATACATAGTACTGACCATTCTTGAATTATAATTCAGGCAACAGTACGCAAAACAAGACATTAATAGCTTAAAATAATTTCTTATATTTATATTCTATTTTTAAATTTTCTTAGAAAATATTTAAATTTGATTTTAAGTGGTGTATACACATGGTGTAACTTTGCTGCACATACGCTACCTGTGACATTTTTAAACAGATAACATTAGTTTATTTTCTTAAATTCAGTCTTAAAGACTTTTTCAGACATACAGTTGGGAGTATTTTTGTCTCATCCTATAATTTAAGAAAAAGGTGAGACATTTAGAGTAACTTTTCCAATCAGCTATAATATTTAAAGCCAATAAAAAGTAATATATTTTGCGTAAAACTATCTAAAACGTTACAAACACTCTCATAAACTCACCGATTATCTGAAAACTAAAATAAATATATTAAAATGAAGCGGTGATATATTCGTCTATTCTCGTTTCACCGATTTAACGTTAGTCACATAGTTTTTTACCCACAACTTACGGCTTCTTTTAGTAGGTATTATTATTACTACTGTAGGTATGTCAGAAGTGTTATTGCACTATTAATATAGAAATTATTCAAGCATACAATATATGAGAAAACTCAGAGAAAGAGAACACATTTTCAAGTAGGTAACAAAAATTATTATTATTAAGTAGAAAGTTGCATAAAGCATGAAACACAGTTACTCATTTTTTTTTGAGAATTTCTGTGATAATTTTGATGTATCTGTATCGTATTTTCGGGCAACTATATACCTATATATATAGGTACCTATCACACAATGTGCATTTAAACATGTATTCTTTAGATCACCTTCAGAGAGCCTTTCATACACTATTTTACAGCACAACTAAACACTACACACACTTAAAATATCTCACACCACTTTAATTTCAACTGCATTACAATATATCTTCTACAACGCATATGATTGTATAGACAAACCGACTATTACTGGATCGGGACGCTATAGGCGCATGCGTTGGGATGTATTTTTCATAACTATCTATGTAAAAATACATAATATTGGTAATTTTTATTAAATTTACAAAAATTAATACGATTTGGTCAAAAAATTACAAAGTAAATTACAATATAAAAAACTGCTACAGTCTATTATGTGAGTAATCTTGCTTAATATTGTAAAATTATAGGTATATGAGATAACTATAAAATTACCATAACTAATAGTAACAGTAAATATTATGTAAATATAAATTATTTCTTTGAAATACATTTTTAGAGTGCATAGTTTAGTGACACAAACGTTAAAATAATATGTCTCAAAACTATAGAAAAAAAAATTGTTACCATAATATCATTTTCTATTGCAATTACGTTATCTGTCATACAATTGATTTAGAACCGCAGCACTGATGATGTAAGACCAGCACGATATAAGCTCGCATCGTTTCCTGTACTGCTCAGTGATAGCAATTTAAGTGCAGGTTAAAAATTAATTATAAATCGACTATTTATTTCATTAAAAATAGTAATAATTTCAGATTAGTATCCTGGAGAACACGTAATGCTATTATTACTCCACAAAAATGTGTTAACATAATAAATAATCTGCATGTAGTTTTGTTATTTTAATTCATTAAAAATATCGTGTTATGACAACATAATTTAAGACAACATAATAACTATACATATGTTTGAAGAACTAGACTAGCATCACAATGACAAATGCACTTACTGCTTAGTTAGGTACACACATAAACAACGTAGCAAATAATAATTAGTGAAAAGAAGACGACTAATTATCGTGAACTCTATTTATAAACATGGTACTGCTACATGCGGTATCATAATTGAGTAAATATAATTGCTGTTGCATTTAAATTGATGTAATTATGTAAAATTTAAATCATGCTCTATTATGGGTATAAGCATTTCAGTGATAAATTTACTTCTTGCAGGTAGGTGCTCGTATATATAATTAGCTACTAAACGATTAATAAAAACAATATAAAGCAAATAGCTTTGGGGCGGAAAATAGTAATTTATGTGATGGATAAGTTGATAGAACATGAAGTGCTACAAATTCAATTAATTTAGAAAAAGTCGATACACACTCGATATATAAATTTCCGTTAAAATGCAGGTTCGTGCAAGCACCACTGTATGTAACAATCCACCTACCGTTTTAAATCAATAAATAAGCGACCTAATGCATTTTTAATAAGGCAAAGTGTTATTAATATAATAGGCATATACTCGACCACCAACGACGCGGATTATGGCCAGCTATTCTATTAAGGTCGCCGTATTTCTGGCAAAATATGACCCGTATTTGTAGTGTTTTTAGGTACTGAAATCTCAAAAAATAAAGCTCGAAGAACAAAAATAACCACACAAATAGAATCTTTAAAGTTCTGTCTATTCATTATTACTATTTATATATAGTTTAAACAAAGTTTTAACTTTTAAAAAACGTATTTTCATATTGGTCTTTGCTGCTAACCTAATGTCACATTTTTATCAATTAATTTATCGTGCATATACATAAACCTAAACAATTTTATATGTAACACTAAGTAAGTTTATGTTATAGGAGTATTTAGAACTATATATCAATTTTAAAAAGTAGTTAGTTTGATAAATTTCAGTACCTAAAAATTTATTAGCATTTTTCCATAAGGGTCATTTTCTCAGCAAGTTCAGCCAACTTCATTATCTAGAAGTCTGTCACAAACTATAAAAATTTGACTCAATTTAACAATAAATAGTTCAGCCTCTGACTAAGAGGTGGCGGTAGAGTAAATTCTGTTTACAGGGCGAGCAAAATTTGGAATTAAGTATTATATTAGAAATTAAGACGAATTAAACATACCACATGCATTTGATTGCATTGTTATTGATATAAATTTTCGATTTTTCCACTTCGAACGGTTATTGAACGTGCGAAAGACGTTCTGTATGCAGTTATGAGAAAATTTTGACCTTTAAAACACCTCAAAATTAAGGGAACTAAAAAATCTCTTTAATATTAACTAAGGGCTATTGGAACACTGTTAACGAAAAAATACAGGTGTTAAAACACCAAACCAAACTCCTGCAAAATTCAGAGAATTAAATCGATCTGTTCCAAATCTTAAAATACAGGGTGTTGAAAAAAATGTAGTCAAACTTGAAAAAAATCTGAAAATTGACAGAATTTGAAAATTTTTAAAGTGAAGTGACAACCACTTCAAAATTATAAATTTCAAAAGGAAAATCTTACAGTTAAATTATCTAGAGTACCTATACAGGGATGCAGGAAACAAATGACGCTTACCTGTATATTAGTGTACATTGTCCTCATGCCGCCAGTGGATTTTTTAACATTTACTTTAAAACATTTATTAGCAATCGTCTTGTAAATGACTGTAACTCGTTGGAGGTTGACATTTAGGTAAATTAGATCTCAGCAATATATTTTGACATCTAATTTTCGCCGTATAAGTTTGCTTACATATTTTAAAACCACAACACAAATAATGATGTAATAGATATCAGGGTCAGGTTGAAACATAAAACGATTGTTTTTACTATTATCTTTTAATTTGGAGGTACACAAATTTTTCATAAAGTATATTGCTATTTGTCTTCTGTGAATTGTCTCACTATTTATTATTAAATACCAATTACCAAAGCGATAAATAATGAAATAAAAATATATTTACATTATACAGGGTTGTTCGATATGATTTTGAGAGTTCAGTTTACATGAAAAATTTATATCACACTGTTCTATAAAATTTTAGTTCGAGTTCCAAGGCGTCTAAGAAATTATTTTTAGTTAATGTTTTCTAATAACTTTATTGAGAGCAAGTATATCGATTTTTTTTGCTTTATAAATAAGTTTAAAAATTTTTTGAAGGGTGATTCCGTTAATTCTTAATTTTCTCTATCCCCTCTTAGAATATTTGTACTTAGTCATAGTGAGTAAAGTGAAATATAAAAATTTATTACTTTAAGGTAAAAAGCTACGACCTGTCCCAAATTATTATTTACGCATTGGAGTATCAATTTCCACTGGTTGTAAAAAATCGCACTGGGAGGGGTTTTTATAAGAGTTGTTAAAAATATATAGGAAAAATATACATTATTATATTTTGGAAACTATGTTCGCTACTGACCTGAAGTTATGCATCAACATACAAAATACTATACCGCTTCCGACAGTGCACACTAAAAAATATCATTTTTCCAAAAATTAATTCTAAATTGAAAACTCATGAAATATGTAGTCATTTTCCATTTTTTAGAACAACCCTTCCTCCCTTTCCGTCATAGTGCGACTTTCGTAATCGGTGGAAATTGATACTCCAATGGGTAAATGACAATTTGAGACAGGTCGTAGCTTTCTTCAGGAGCCTTCGAACTGAACAACTGTTTACTGCAATTTAAGTTTCTTTTTTATTTCCGTTTCTTTCTGGGCCTCCAAAATATAATTAGGATCTCTACATTTCAAATGTTCCTCTTCTATTTAATATCACTTCTGGAGCTAAACAGTGCATATAAAATTTTCAAACTTTTTGAACATATTTTCATTAAATATATTGTCTCGATATATTTCTTCTATGAACAGGTCATTGTTATCACCTGTGTAAACTACAAAATAACATAGGTTTCTCGTTGTTATTGCTAATTGCCCTAGTGAAAATTATAGGACATTTTTATTAATTGAAAGTTCGTTGGATTTAGAAAGGTATGTATATCATTATTTGTAAATTGAATTAAAGTAATAATTAAATAATAGGTACTTAATAATTATACAGTGTGGAAGGAAAGTATGGAATAAATTCATTATTTCTAAAACAACAAAGTTTCATGAAATTTGGCTTTTTAAAAAGACTCTTTTTTCTATACCAACGCATTTCCGACGTTCATCTGTTTTCGCGTGATGACGTCATCGGATATTTTTTTAAATAGAACCCCTATATTTTTTCATCGGATTCTTGTAGAGCTTAACTTGCTGAATTCAAAAATGTATAATTTCACACTTTATTCCTTTAACTTTCCGAGAAAAAAAATAATAATCGATCCAATAAACGCTGCAGTTGACAGATGTCAATTCTGATTAGATTTTGTTTAGCTGCCAGAAACAGTTTCTGAGGCGACTTGATTTAATTTGTTGTTTTGCTATCAAAAGATGTAATATTCTAACATGCAATCTAATAAAACAAAATAATGAATTAGAGTCAAATACGATTGAGGCAACCAGAATTTAATTATTAATTAATTAATTAGTTGCTTATTGTTATATTGTTTTAAAAATAAAGACTCCTTATTTTGTGATACTGCCGATGAATTTTCTATATCCATTTTACTCTCAACCAGTCCATCAGACACAAATGGGAATATTCACATTTTTTCAAGCCGATTTTATTGGATCGGTTATTTTTTTTCTCGGAAATTTGAAAGAATAAAGTGTTGAAATTATACATTTTTGAATTAAGCAAGTTAAGCTCTACAAGAATCCGATGAAAAATATAGGGGTTCTATTTAAAAAAATATCCGATGACGTCATAACACCAAAACAAATAAACGTCGGAAATACGTTGGTATAGAAAAAAGAGTTTTTTAAAAAGAAGCAAAATCGAAGTATCCGAGAAAATTTCATGAAACTTTGTCGTTTTAGAAATAATGAATTTATTCCATACTCTTCTTCCGCACTGTATAAATATTAAGTAACTATTATTTAATTATTACTTTAATTCAATTTACAAATAATTATATACATACCTTTCTAAATTCAACGAACTTTCAATTATTAATAAAAATGTCCTATAATTTTCACTAGTATTACACACACATAAAGAATACAGAAAACCACTACTGCTGCAAAGCATAGATTTGCAAAGGATAAACTGCATCTGAAAATCTGAACGCTGAAATTTAGAATACGGAAAAATCGATATCCCATTTAGATGCTAGTGTTGTAAATATTTTGCCGCAGGGTCGAACGCATGACCTTCAACTCAGTTTCGGCTACCCGTTATTTTCTGTACTCAACTGTGACATTCTTTAAATATTTGCAGTTCAAGTTTTCTCCGCTAGATATCCAGCACTTCCCGGTACACAGTTTTATATCATTGTCTGTCAACGATCGAGGTACTTTCTTATTTAGAATACCGCAACCTTAAGTTCAATCTGAGATTCGCGATAGCATCGCTTTACACGATTCGAACTCAAAATATCCACACACCAATTGTTTTCCTCTCGTTTTAAGCCTTAAGCTGAAATTCGGTATCTTTTTTCAACAGCGGCCGTGGTATAAAACCAATGCAAAACCCAAATGTAAGTCAAACCGCTATTATTTGCACCGTGAGATGAGGGATATTCCACCCTTAAAGAGGATAGTGCCGACACGATTACCCGAGAATGATTTCTATTACGATTTTATCAAATACTCAGTTAGTCTTACAATGCAACTAAGTCTACAACAGTTTTAAATGTAACAATTGTAGGTAATTTAAATAATACCTATGAAAATATTTTTTATTTAAAGTGTTCATCTAGTGTGTAATTAAATATGCATAATGTAAAGGCCGTTCTTGTCTGCTGAATTTATGTATCGGTCGGGGAAGACTCACTGTAATTAAGAATACTTAAGTGTATGTAGCAGTAAATAATTTTTTAATTATAAAATTTGAAATTATGAACTAATAGAGCACTATTACGAGCACTAGCTAAAGCAGTCTCCAGATATAATATGTAAGTAGATACATAAATAAAATTAAAAATTTACTATAAAAAGCAAGTAAAGTTATGCATATCCTTATTCAATGGACTGCATTAGTAGTGAAGTCATGAATTAAGCAATCAGCGTTACAAATGTCATCAGAAAATTGGCGCTAAAATTTAACTGTTACATTCAACCTAATTGGAAAGTGACTTAAAAGTCAAAATAAAAGCAGCAAGTTGACATCTACTAGATACTTTCTACTACTTAATATAAGTTTACTTAGATCAGGTAAAGCTTGAGTAGGGTTTCCATAATTCCTCCAACCCATATCGAGATATATCGTTTTTGAAGATAAAAGTTGTTTCGAAAAAAAAAATTAATTAAAAAAATTTAATGTGGAAAGACCGTTTATTTGACATAAAAACATACAAGATATATCATAATGAAACATGTGTCTATACCTATGTTACGGCTAAAGTGTAAACTTGGAACTGGCTTTTTCAGAGTCTGAGATAGGTAGGTATATGGAAAAAAATATTCCGTCATTTATATTTTAATCTCAAATCTGGGCCATTCTTAGGGCCACTGCGAAGTTCGATTTTTATAAATAATCATCAACTTATCTTTTTCTTATGGATGCCACATTTGATTTGTACATCAGAAAAAATATATATATTTCATTCCAATGATATATCACAGTCATTTACATCTAAAAAACTGACTTATTTGTACGAACCATGTATGAAAGCGTAGCATATGCTCTGGACCGCCAGACAATTGGATTTGTTTAGAAATTTCATTATTAGTTATTATTTTATCTACAAATATTACAATTTTTCTCGCAAGATAACCCAGATTTTCATGTTAAGGAAGATTAGTGAGGACAGCGTGTATACAAATTAATTATTACATAATTTGATTATATAAAAACTCGTAATAACAATTTAATTACTAGGAAAATAATAGTCGAGCGAAACATTACCATTCTTAAGCAAGTTGATTATCAAATCAATAAAATAAATAGTGTTACTTAATACCATACAAATTACAAACGGGACGAATGGCAACCGTAAGCTTGAAGAATATTTTGTTAATTTGAATGTAAATTTACCATTAACGTTATTTCCACTCCACTTAAAAATACAACTATATCTTGAACATCGTAAAATATATATTAGCACAGCGGAAATTCATTTATACAAGATTTAGGTAATACCAAAAATAGTAAAAAAATCAACAATATAAAGATGTTCTAGTTTTTTGACAGATGACAGATGAACTAAATGAAATCAATTACTCTGCTGAGCTCAATTCTGTTTTACTATTGACGGAGTAAGGAAATATTTTAAAAATGGTTATTTTAAAAAATTAAAGAGATTTTTTTTAGAATAGTTTGGTCTAAAACTCAAGTAATATTTTTCTATTGTTTTCAAGTGTAGAGATCTCTCAAATATGTTTATTAACAAATAACTATTTAAAATTTATTTTTTTTAATTTTAAATAAATAATTTAATATTTAAATAAGTATAGATTTCATAAGAATCGTCACATTTGGCTGAAATGTGATTTCTTATGACACAAACTACAGTAGGTACTTTGTAACATCACACTAATACGGTTCATTAATAGCGAAGAACTGATTTGACACTATTGAATGCCCTTAAACTTGAGAGTTCACTAATAAATAATAGGTATATATACAAACTGACAAAGTATAGCGTTTTTCGAAAATTATATCATATTAATGCGATTTTTAGACAGTGATCTTGGTTTTTGAAAATTTAACCGGTTAGTTAAATACTTTTGAAACGATTTGTGCGACCATTTTCGTGAATAATATACACCAAAGAAATAATCAGTGATCATGTTGACATTTAATGTAGATGTTTAGTTCTACAACTGTCACAAAATACTGAATTCCATAAATACCTACTACAGACACATGATAGAAGTATTTATTAATATTTACCAATTTAATGTTGTGAATAATTATTTCTCACATCACTATTGTTAACCTGTCCGTTTATTTTTTTCGACTTCCAATTTAAATCTTCTATATACCTATTAATTAAATTAATAATTAAAACAATTAAACTAAATTAAAATAGTGATTATAGTTGAATACATTTTCTGTCCAGATATCTACACATACGTGCATAGCGTTCCCTGTGGAAAAAATGCTAATTTGGTTTGTATATTATTCGTTTAATTTTTGTCAGAATATTTTTCCTTATATAGAAGAAATTAGAGGGCGCTAAATTTAATTTCAGCGCTCACACCTGCCATTTCAAAAATGTAAATTGGCAATAATTTTATAACATAATTGGATAATGATTTATAAGGATATTTTTATTTTATTTTTTACGTATCTTATCTTACCTGGTACCAATTTTGTTTTAAACTTACTACCAGTTTGACAATTTTCAATAGAATATTATGCTATGCGCTATTCTGTTTAGGTACCCTAAGTGGTTAGTTTGCACACACACAAGGATGGTATTAATTGCCCAAGGATTAATGTTATATCGATCGCGGTGAAATTCTACTAAAAGGAGATTTAGGTGAAAATTAAATTGTTTGAATTCCATAAACCTCTTATCTGCTGGAAGTATTTCACCGCATAGCTTTAGCACGATTCTCCTGACCCAGGATATTTTTTTTTCTAAAGAATGTTCTCCCAAGTCTTTAATGACCCAGGATGCAGTTTTTACTATTCAAATCCATCAGTCTGCGTAACTAATCGCAAATCAGCAAGGCCGTTTGAGCCGTTAACGCAAGAGAAACAACTGCTACTGAATACAATGAGATCGTAAAATTGCTGTTTTTTGGCGGTCACTGACATTCAGGTAAAAATCCAAAATAAATGCATCAAAACCTTTAATATTACGTCCAAGAGGCTCGACTCCACAGTTTAATAAGTACTGGTTTTCATGGATAATCATTCAATTATTTTAATTCAAACTGAAACTAAAAATACAGGGTGCAAATATGTGCCTAAAACTTGACGGGATAAATTAATTTAAATTCTTACATATTTTATAATTACGTACCGAAAAATGTGCATAGAGAAAATGTTTCCAATAACTAATACTATTTCACATATTATATGACTATATATGAATATCAATGTGTAAAAATTGAATAATATGCACATATTAAAAAATTAATACACCAAATAGTTGATCAATCAGTTCAAATATTTTCATTGTGTTTAACTTGTATAATGTAACAAAAGGCAATACATAACAAAATCAAATCATTTTATACTTGCTGTATTACGAATGTCCCACAAAAAGTCGTTATTAATAAGCATTTGTGTTTGTCTATTACACGTTAACATCAGAACTAAAACGTATTACGTTAGAGGTTAGATTGTTGAGGCTCTGCGCATGTGCAACAGGAATCACATAAAAACTATTGCGTCAAATTCAATGGTAACGAGTTCTCAACTTAACTGGCCTAACATTTCTGATAGTTTCCAAACCGTTTTCTACTGCTGCGAAAACAAGCCTATAATAAGCTGAGTAAAAGTAAATAGTTTGATTGTGCTACCGCACTATCTTAAATTTTATTAGGTAAAAACGTAATACACTTGCTTATTCCTTAATACATAATGTAAATTAAAATTTTCTAGTAAATATGTAAAAAGAACATAACAAAACATGAAAATTATCACCCATTTTTATTAGTGCGGTTTGTGCGGTGTAATATATAAAATTAGGAAAAAATATAGTCTATTTCATATTGCAAAAATAGTTGAGGAGACACATGCCAATAATTTATAATAATATATACATTAATGAAAAACGTTTTAAGTTTCTACCTTATTTAAAATAATGAGTCAAAAAATAAATAAATGAGTGTGAGAATGAGTAAATAATATGTAAAATATGTTTTTTTGATAACATTCTACCTCCATATCTTTTATGCCTTTATACTTACGAATACAGTTGGTTTTGGACAATGATAATTTTACTTACACCCTATATATCTACTAGTTAATTTAAAATTGTAAAATCGTAATTGCTGTTTATGAATGTAGCGCATTTTGTATAACCGTAGGAAACAGTTACTGATTTTATCAAACTACTATCACAGGAAATAAACAAAACGAATAAAACGTATGATTAATAACTATATCGTTAAAAATAACCATATCTGGAATATTATCAATTTTTTTAATAGAGCTCTATTATTAATAGAAAATTATACAGTATGACAAGATTATTAATAAATTATCTGCTGGAAATCGAATTGTCGGATAAGAACGATTAAAAAGCGAATATAATTAATTTAGTTATAAATATTTAAATCAGCAGGCAAATTGTAAAGCGATTATTTTTTCAGAAGATAGAAACAGTAGTTAGTTAATTAATTTACTATATATCATTCTGTGGCCTTAAATTGTAATTTTCAGGAAAGCTAATATACGTAACTTCAATATATTATGGTGATGAAAGAGGCCCCGGCATTAGAGATTTAGTGAAACAATATATTTATATTTCTCTGAAAACATTAAATTGGTTCCAATGCATGTTGATCAAGCCAATTTAAATGTATCAGAAACGCAAAATATAATCCAAATTATTTTTAATAATAATATATAGGTATAAGTACTACTATTATAATAATCAGTAAGAAATCAGTAAAACAATTTATTTGAAACTGATTGAACATAAATCCTTGTATTACAAGTAGCAGGCAATAGTTGTTTTTATAAAACTGTGTTTGCCAACAAAGCATCTGATACTGAAAAAGCAAAGTAAAAAATTATGTTACATTTTTTTCTGATTATTTTTGAGTGAATTTTTGACTATTAAAACCAATTCAGTAATATACATAGTAAAACCCTTTGACTTGAATTGATCAACATATTTTTTCAGGTGACGAAACCAAATTAAATACTTATGTAAATAAAAATAATTTCAATCAAACTTTAATATCAGCAAGCATATTTTAAAGAGTTAAATTATTCATTTTGATGTTAATAATCCCAGATAAATACACATACGGATCGCGTTTCAATATTCCGTCTATTGAAAAATAGTTTTTTGTGTCACTTCACAGTGATGTTTTTAAAGCGTATTGTTTTTAATTAATTTTCCTTCTACCCATTTCAAGTAAGTTAATATGTAGGTACCTAAATGTACAA
Source organism: Monochamus saltuarius (assembly GCA_025584915.1). Taxonomy (NCBI): domain Eukaryota; kingdom Metazoa; phylum Arthropoda; class Insecta; order Coleoptera; family Cerambycidae; genus Monochamus; species Monochamus saltuarius. The sequence continues at coordinate 24,405,376 of CM046726.1, read as the reverse complement.
CTGAATTAAAAAATTGAATTTAATGCTTTTGAACTAATTTTGTGATATATTTAGTAAACCTGTGAACTATTTCTAGCTTCTCTGTTATTTCAAGCATTTATCAAAATTAAGTTTATGTGTCATGGCCAAAATGTAATTTTTTATTTAATCACCTCTAAAATAGTTTGAACTGTGGCAGTAAGTAATTAATAATCTCTTTGATATTGTCTAGTATCATATTTAAGATATATTTTTGCTTCTGATTTGATATATTACTCAAAATAATATTTGACGGAAATATATTTATCTAACAGTTTTAGAAAACAAGGAATATGCATTTTATTTATATTATTATGATTTCATTTCAGTTTGAAAAATTATTGTCAAGTTCAAGCACAGAGAAATGTTTACATTTTAAATTACTTTAACTTGCAAATTAAATTAAATGAATAGCAGAGTAATTCACCGTTGAAGCTTTAGAGCAGATTAATTAAAAAATCAATTAGGAAGTCGGTTTGGTTAGAAATGATGGTTTGAGAATTAAAGTAACTCTTCTGGTGTTAATATATTGCAGTGGAAACAATCGTCGCGGAGTTTTATTGCTCATTCAATCGGCACTTTCTTAGGTTTTCTCAGCAGTAAATGGGTGTAAGACAATAAAACCTGATGCATTGTGATTGTATACGACAGAAGGAATCTGTATTGATAAAAGGCAAGTTCCAAATTGAGACGCACTGTTAAATGCAAATTTAATTGCTTGCTTTTATATTTGCCAAGTCGATTTGAAAATTCGCATATTCAAACCCAATTTACGCATATTTTTTTTACGGTTGTTTGTGGGACTCTGGCTACCTCGCAGTGGCTCTCGCATTAGTGTTGCCTGACTCGGACTGGTGATCCATACTGCGAGAATGATGGACGGACATATTAGGGTTGAAACGAAACGAATTCGGTATAAGCGGCCATTAACAGTCCTTCCCTCCCATGCTTCACGGCACAAAGGTAGCCAGAGATTCAATTTATTTCGTAAAAATTGCCAACGAAACGCATTAAAATACAAGCACTACATAATATACCTACCTAGCCTATATAGACAATTTTGTACATACGTATTTTTCGTTACACACAAATAAAATAATAATAAGGTACTATTAAATTTGAATTGATGGAACGAACCCAAAAACCGTAATAGCAAAATCTAGGTACCTGTGAAATGTACTTCTTGTTTGGAAAAGTAATTTGTACCTAATAAGTACAGTACCTACCTTAATGTACCTACGTTAACATAAAATATGTTGTAACACAATAATATTAAGTTAAATATAAAAATTAAAAAAATACGTACACTTACTCGGCAAAGCCTAAAGTTCAGACAACGTTTAAGTGTTATATTCGTCAATGTCCAATACATTTTCTAATTTGAACTTTTGCAACTTATTAGCAACGTCTACTCTTGACAAAGAACAGTATGAAAAGTTGTTGAGGCCAATATAATAATAATCCTTTGGACATAGATATTTATAGGACAAGTCAATATTACAGCAAAAACAATCCACTATACAAATGACTCATCAAAATACCTACTCATTAATAGTATAATAAGCATTCTTAAGCAGTATTTTTTACATTAAATTCAAAAACTATTTATGTCGTTAATTTATAGAGATTTCTCAAATTTCTATGTCTAGTAAGATAGTCATGGTAGAAACTGCTTTTTGCTAAATTATTCACATGATCCCTTGTGTATAAAAATATTTTATATAATTATATATAAATATACAAAGAAAACTAGACAATTTATAGTTAATAAAATAGGGCCTACATAATCCCCTATCCGGAATCATATACATGTAACGTATAATTTGTTTTTGAATAACAAATATTCTTCGGATCTCTACAGCATTACCAAAAAACACCACATTATAACTTAGGTGACTATACACAAGACTATAGTATACATTAATAACAGCAGAAATTGGCAAAAAATCTCTGATGCGGAAGATAGCAACATACGCTTTATTAAGTTTTTTACTTAACAAATCAATATGGGTCCACGTCAGATTTTTGTCTACAATAATCCCAAGAAATTTTGTAAAATCAGTTGATTTTAAGTTTGAATTATAAAAAGTTAAATTTAGTTCTTTATATACTACATGATTATGAATGTAGTTTACGTAATATTTAAATATAGTCTCCGAAGACGAAACCAACTCCTCAAAAGTATGTCCTGAAATCAGCAAAGACGTATCATCTGCAAACATTGTTAACATGTCAGTGTGTATAGGTATATTTAGGCAAATCATTCATAAATAATAAGAATATTAGTGGACCCAGGACAGACCCCTAGGGCACTTCAGTGCTTGTTTTAACACAATTCGATAGCACATTTCCAATCTTTACTAACATTGACCTGTCTCTTAAGAAGGGCATCAGCATCCCAAGAATATATCTCTAAAACCCAAACCAAACAATTTATTGTCAAATCTACTACTCTTTGTATTTCTCTCTGTAAGATCTTTAATTACGTTTGATCACAGGTGTAAAGAAGAAAGTTTTATTGATTATGATAGATCTGTCATTACCAAAGTGGCTGTTTAACGATCTCTCAGTTATATCCACAAAAAATATTTGCAACATCTTTGGGTATAGGTATACTAATGTATTATAAAGCAATAAACAACATATACTCTCACAAAGCATAGCATGCCTGTATGCTACGGTCGCTAATCAAGTACTACAACTGGTTGAGGAGGTAGAAGTGTTAGGTCATTTGCTCAGATCATCATAAAACTACATTTGAAATAATTTTCGTTTATTTACGTAAAGTCGTTTATTGCGAAAACACGCAGTAAACGACTTTATTGACTGTTAAAAGTCTCATCTTCCCACTCGAAAACACGTTTGAGACATTCACGGCCGGTGCTGTTATTAGACTTATAATGGTTTTCCAGGTTATTATGTCGTAACCTAGGTAACTGCGCGCTACTAGTTCACAATTGATGTGGACATTCCTAGCTTAAGCTGGAATTTTTTGACCTGCCCCTGTTGTTCTCGGGCAAGGCTCTGTGCGGGGGGGGGGAGGTAGATCTACTATCAGTACCTAAGGCCTGTGTGTGTTGTTGACATTAATACGGTATTTGAAAATAACATAACGTAAATCAACCTATAGAAAACGGAGCCACCTGCGACGTGCGGGACAATAAATTTTTAATTTTATATACAGCTGACGACCGGTTACTTATTTCAGAAATACTATGTATATCCATTGCTAAGTACCCGTCTGCTTAGCTTAAGGCACTAAGCAACGTTCTGAAATAAATTCACAATATCCGCTCCACCTATTGACCTTGAAAACCATACAAAATTTGTAGGTACTTGTAAATGATTCTGTGAACCGGTTGTAGCTAAAATTTTGTATGTAGTAGGCAAGTTGAGCGCTGCTGGGTACTTACAGCTGAAATACTTTGATTTGGCTTTATTTATTATGTATTGTAGGTTAGAGCTTCGCTGTAGCGAATTTGTTCAGAACTATTTTATTGATTATTATTGTCGATTCTTATAACGGCAATGATGTTTCCAATTGTTTAATTCAGGAGTACTTAATTAAAAACAGAACAGAACAAGATCATTCCAAGACAATTGGAAAGCTACTATCGATGTATTTATACCTAAATTTTGCTCTACACTATATTTCTCCACACTCGCAATGTTCACAATTTAGTTATCGCACCCTCAAGAAGTGTACCGTGACGTAGCAGCTGTTGTGATATTGCGTGCTACTACATTTGCAAATGCGTGTGAACGTTTTCGCGTCCTCGCTTGTCAAAACTCTTTGTCGCAGTACACATTTACCGACTCCGAATGGGGAACGACGCGCGTAGCCGCGTAGATGCCGCGAAAACCACCAAAAGGCACATGCATTCACGTTTGCATAAGCGTTCATGGTCTTTGTTATGTAACAGCGCATGGTTAAGGTTTTTAAAAAGGGATGTACACTACATCATAATTATTTTTATTCCTATAGAACATTAATAAAAAAGCGAGCTAATAAGCACATTACAATATCTAGATGATTGTCAAAACTTATTTCGTTAGAACAATTCTATTTAGTAGTGAATTTTATTTCGTTATTTTTATGTACATGCAATGAAATGAATGAGCCATACTTTTATTATTCGTGATAAACACAAGAATATTTGATTCAATAAAATATTGCTGAACCAAGATTGAATCAGTGGTTTTCTGTTTTGTCTTGATTTTAATAAAGTTTGGATAATATAATGCTTATTTTATTAAACAAATAATTTAATTATGACATGTCGCGATCTATCTGCTTTCATTTTTTAATCAGTGCTTAACATTTGAGTAAAATATTTGATTCATCTATACTGCAGATAAATCAGTGGGAATTACTTAATCGATACTTGAAGTTGATAGTCGAACTAAGATAATTATGTTGTTATGTTTATATTCAAAGTGAGTGGGGCAAAAGGCTTTAGCCCTTCACTATGACTTTATAGTTTATACTTGAATACTATTCGGATCTATAAAAACAAATTAATCGTATAAAATAAAATTTGAAAATAAAAAAATTAATCCATAACTTTATATTTTGCATAATTTAAAGTCTTTTACAAGACGAAATAAGTGTGAAACTGAAGTTTAACATTTCAATATAAAAGATTTTCTGTGCATCGTGTTGGGTGGTTATAATTATTCAAATATCACTTAGATAAATATTCTGAAATGGAACAAACGATTGCTAATCCGTATTGATGAATGTATCTACAATCATTTAGTATAATTACTGTTTCTGTCTATATTTATCTATGTTAGTAACTGTAGGAAATTTTAAAATTAAAAATGAAACTAGGTAGATATATACTTATTTGCATGCTCATTTAAGATAAATTTCACAATAGTTTATCCTTCACGGTGTGAATAAAATTTATACATACATAATTAATAAATAACGTATATTTGACACAACTGACTTATAAAATTCTGTTTAGGATAATTTTGTCGGTTGAAATTTCAGGTGGCCTTACAAATACCAAATTGGGGTATATTTTATAAATGGCCTTGTATTTTAGACTAGGTTGTTTCTTACATTCAGTAAGTAGTTGTTTCTCAACTAACACGGAACGGATATAATAAATTAGGTAAGTAGCGGTATATCATTTATATTTAGATAAATAAAATCTAAGCATTGGGTAATAATAGATCGGATCTAATAATAATTAATTAGTTTATAATTTATTATATAATAAACCTAAATTATTAATAATTCTTGAGTACCAACTCACAGAAGATTTCATGATAATTCGCTTGGTCCTTAAGTTTTAAAATATTTTTAAATTGCTTCTGTAGAAAGACTTATCTACTTTTTCTTGTAGTGCCAATATATGGCAAAAGAAAATCATTTCAGAAACCAAAAATTATTGAATAAATTTTTATCCAAATGATGAAAAGGAAATGATTTACAATGATGATATTTTATGTTACAAAGCATATGCCCTATCTATTTGCCCGGTAGAACCGCCTAAATGTTAGGTAGATATAGCCTGACCAAATACCTAGGCGGAGTTACTATTAGAGAACAAAATTCACTGCGCATCTTACGATTAAGTTGGTGTTGGTCAAACTGTAATACAAAATGTCACTTATGTGCCACTTCAATTTTACTCATTAGATGGATATACAGGGTGATTCAGAACCTATCTAAAAGAATTGAATGTCCCTATAGGGGATAAAATGAAAAAGAGCAATTCAAAAATGATTTAAAAATACACTTCCGCACGGAATTGGAAACAAAAAATTAAAAGAAATTCCCATGGAAAGAAATAATTACATTTTGCAGCACCTATTTTTATACAGCAAATTTAACTGTTTTTGCCAATATGGTTATTAATTATTAATATAATGAATTTGTGGTTTTAGTTAGTAAAATTGTTTCATATACCGGATGTTACAACAACATTTTGGGCCCGTCTTACCCAGTTTCTACAAAGTAACACAAATGTTTCGGCATCTTGTTCGTTTTGAACTAGTAAGTTATTGGCAGCAGTTATGATACGTTTACGTAAATCACCAATAGTATCCACTTCCGTGCAATATGCTTAATTTTTTTAAATATCCCTACAAAAATAAGTCCAAATGATTTAAAGTCAAGATATCGTGTCGGCCATGCAGTACCGATTCTCCTCGTCCAATCCCCTGTTATTAATGCTTGGACACGGTGTATATGGTACGGATATAATTTAGCCCCGTGTATGATACACCACACTGCTACAATACGCCATGGACACCCTGGATCTCCATCTCTTCACGATTCGGTTGCAAATTTCCCGCGTCACGCCTACGTTTGCATACACTTGTACTCACTGCACACCGTTGTAAAAGTAACTGCATTTGGAACATGTCTACCGGGAAATCGTTCTCGTAAAACATTTTCACTGTACCATAAATTAAAACGATATCCATCATCTGCGAGTTGCTGTAGACGTAAGCCATTTTTGATATCTGAAAAAACTAACGTACCTAAATACTTGCATCACAAAAAAGTTAATACGATAAGTAATCGTATATTTGAACACGTCTGGCTGGAGACTACAGTAGCCTACAGTACAGTACAGTAGCTATGTAAAGGCTAAAACTACTAGAACTATTTTTTTTTTTTTTTGGAAACTATAAGGATATTACAATTTTTTACGATATTGACTCCGTTCTTCATGGCACATCTATTCCCAAATTATTGTAGATGAGTTCTGAATCACCCTGTATTTTGTTAGTTGCATTGACCCGTTTTTATTTATTTAAAATGAATAGGACGTATGTATTTTCATCTGTTTCCAGTAGCACATAGGGATACAGTTGACAACTGACATATTGAACATTATAAATGTTGAAAAATCTATAGTCTGAAAAAAATATATATTTTTTTGCTAAACGTTCTTTTGCCTATTACACTCTATATAATTAATGCTAACGAATCCTGGCCTAGTTTCGTTATTCTAATACTGAAATATTAAACCATATATTTTATCAAAAACAGCACGCACCAAATTATATTTTCAGAGATAAATCAACAGTTGTGGAAATATATACATGTTTTATTAATATGCTTCATAGTAGCCAGTGAAATACAGGTCCTATTCTTGATGCAAATTTTGTTTATAAAATGTAAATGGTCTCAAATATGTTACTTATACAATTATTAATCAAAAGTGAAAAAATATTTTCAGAAGTAGATGGGTGTCTCTACTATTACTAAAATACAGGGTGTCCCAAATTCAAATCAAATATTACCAGGTGGTTAGACTGTTTTTTCCTTCTAAATATTTTTCACCTATAGTCTTGAAACTACTTGAAACTTTGTTAGCCAATTTGATTTGCAAACTTATGTTACTTGACATTGATTTATAACTCATTATTTTAGATATTTTATTAATTTTTTAGTCAAAGTAATTTATATAATATTTATTTTATTTTTATTTATTTATGAAAAATACAATTTTTATTTTAACAGCCAGTTACAATTGCTAGTATTTTTTATTTGGTTAACATTAGTACGTTTTATTTTCTTCATCATCATGACTAATTTATGGAAAAAGTATAAATATGTACCTAAGAAATTGAGCTTTATATCAAAATGCATAATGATTTGCAGATAAAGTTTGCTATCATAAACATAGTTTCAATACCATAGGCGTACGTTAATATTTGGAGGAGAAAATTAAAAATAAAAAATTATTTTTTTTCCCCGACCTATATTTATATGAACTCGTTTTCTTATTTTATATATTATCACTTGGTAAAATCTAGTCCCTGAAATTCGAGGAAGTCTGTATAACAATAATAAAATAAATTTATTTCATTTGTATGACTATATTGCAAATAGCCATGTAAAATTGTTCAAACAAATACGTACCTATTGAAAGAGAAATATATTTTCGATATAACCACCTATTAATTCAGTTAACGTAAATTTATATTTTACAAGGTTAAACAGCAGATAAAATTTAGGATGATCTCTCCCAAATGTATATGGTTATGTTAGAATAATAACAAAACTAAAGTTTTCTGTATCTTTTAGTAACACATTATTGTAGGATACGATGAATAAATTAATTCAAAATGGTTAATGGCTTTCGACATAAATAATTTAGGTAATATATAATTCCTGACTTTGAATAAATTAAATTAATTAGCATAATTATGCGTAACGGATTAAGCAAATAAGCTAATTTTACGAATATAATTAAGAAAGCAACATCACATACCTAAACTAAAGGCTTAAAAAAATTCTTCAAATGTTAGTGTTGCCCGCGCTCTGGTCGGGCTCGACTAAAGCCTGCAGGCCCTGGCTTCTCTGTTTAGGAAAGACCATGAATCAAGTCTACACACGGCTACGTTCATTGCCATGGAATCATTTGAATCGATTATAGCTGAGCCATATGGGTTCGTGTTGATTTAACAGTGTTATTTCTGCTCTGGGTCAATCTGTAATAGTCGAAAATTATCTGATTGACAAATGATTTTATTATCAATTACATTCATGTATAGGTACTGTGTTTGACAGTTTTATAATACTTATTATAAACAAAAATATTAACGGAAAGGCTTGAAAAATTAAATTAATTCTGAAAATAAATTCGTTCATACTTATTTAATATCTAGACAATAGTAATATTAGAAAATTACAATGTAAAATTGTTTAATTAATAAATATACGTTAGCAGTTTATTGATGCATCTCAAATATGGACCCTCTTTGTAGAGCCGCTCAGCCAAACTTGATGGCGACTATTTCATAACTTTTATGTCTCATTTCATTGTATAATTATTAAAGATGTTATGGCTTCATAGAAGTATCCAGCTAGTACAATTATTCACAAGTTTCACTGTTTGAACTGAAAAATGTTCATCCGTAGGTGGTGAGGACTTATTTTTGATTTAATAATATATAGCTACAAGCTACGCATCACGTAAAGATGGCGTACTCAAAAACTGAAAACTATTTTACAGAAGTAAAATAAAGGGTTGTTTCTTCTTGTTAGTCCTAAAATTTTAAGTAAGCTACGCAATTCATTATTTGACCAGCTACTTTTGTGATTATATAAAGTTTCCCAATAATAACGTAACACTTCGCTCTTTCTAAATTATATATTAGTATACGAAAGGAAATATGTAAATTAAAGTGATATATCTAAAAGAGTTGGTATTTGAGGTTGTTTAGATTTATGTTTTAACCAATATACAATGCATTCCAATGAAAACCATCCACGTTAAATCACCTGGAGAAAAATAAAAAAGTGCTGAAACTAGTCGATTTTTAATTATAGAGTGATACCTACATCTTGTGTGTGTATATACAAGATAATTCAGAACTTATCTAAAAAATAATTTTTGAATGTACAGGGGATTCCTACGAATACAGTTTTCTAAGAAAAAACCAAAATGGGCAGTTCTAAAATGATTTAGGAATATACTGCACGGTACCAGAAACTGGTCCACCGTAAAATATGATAAGGCGGCAAGGCAAGCAATCGGCGGCCGCACAAAAAATTGAAAGAAATTCCCAAGGAATGAACATATTATAACACTTATTTTATTCAGCAAATTCAACTGCTTTTCCAGATGTTATTATTAATTATTAATATAATTAATTTGTGGTTTTAATTAATAAAATAGTTTGACATACCTGATGTTGCAGTAAAATTTTGAGCGTCTTACCCAGTTTCTACAAACTACCACAGATGTTTGTGCTTCTTGTCCGTTTTGAACTCGTAAATTATTGGCAGCACTATGATATGTTTGCATAAATCATCAATAGTAAATATATATACATTTGATTTTTAAAATATCCCCACAAAAAGAAGTGCAAATCATTTAAAGTCAGGAGATCATTTCGACCATGGTATCGGTTCTCCTCGTCCAATCGCTTGGTATTAATTCTTGGACACGCTGTACTTGGTACAGATGTAATTGCGCCTCGTGTATGATACGCCACACTGTTGCAATAGGCCGTGGACGTCCTGGGCCCCCATCTTTTCCACGATTCGAAACAAAAGTAGCTGCATTTGGCACATGTTTCCCGGAAAATCGTTCTGCAAAAGCATTTTCACTTCATCATAAATTAAAACCATATCCATCAACTCCCGAATTGCCGAATATATGTAAGCAATTTTTGACACTTGAAAAACTAAAGTAACAAGAACGTTAATACCTACTATAAGTAATCGGATCTCAATATTTGGAATTGCCTGGCTAGAGACTACAGTAGCCCAGTGATGTAATGTTGAAAATGCTACGTCAATAATTTTTACTCGGAAACTAAAAGAGTTTTACAAATATTTTTTTACGATATTGACTCCATTTTTCATGACGCATCTATTCCCAATTTTTTTTTAGATAAAGTCACCCTATATATCTTCATTCCTTTATCTCCATTCCCTAACATAAAAATCCTACACGACAATAATATTTAAGTGATACCTGATTTGAAAGGTACCGATATTCATTTATTTTCAATGGTGTGATGACTTTTAAATTAGGTCGGTTTGTTTTCGAAATTTTTTTTTAAATTTTAAGGCATATTTAATCTAAATTTAGTTTAACTAATATTTGAAATACTACAAATAATTAACAACAATCATAACTTACAATACTAGCAACTAACAATTACTACGTGTAGACACGTGATGCGTGCTACATCTCGCGTACTCATGTTCCCTTCTGTCGGTTATGACAGACACCAACAGCCATGGTTGATTGTGGGTTACCTCATCTATGGCATACTGATGAGAGTCAACAAAATCGAAAGTGGTATGTTTAGTATAGTCCAAGATCGAACCGCCTGATTACAACGTCCATCTATTTTTAAATTAAAATTTAATAATTATAATGGATAATATTAATAGAAGAAAATGTTTCTGCCGGGTTGCCAATCAAAATATGGCCACAAGTATTTTAAATTATTTTTTTAATGAAATCGGACAAATGTCGTTCGAAACGTCTAAATTGATCAAAAGGGATTTTGTATGCGGGAACATTTTCCGATCGTTCACACAACAAGGTGTCATTATTTTGCCGTTCGAGACCTACACGTGTCCTTTCACGACGATATTGCGCAAAGGCTGAATTTCAGGAGACAACTACTCAGCAGCGTTACCAGACATATACCGGTTTTCTTACGTGTTAGCTCTCATTAGTATGCCATAGATGAGGCTACCAACGTCTAATCCTAACTGTTTGTGCCTATCCAACCCCACAGAAGCAATATCGTTATTGCCCATGACGATAGAGATCGGGAGCTTTCGAAGGTACCTGAAATATGACATACCACTTGGTGTTGGGACCGCTTAGGTTTAGAATAGAGTAGCAAGTGACTACTAGATGTAAACACGTACTACTTCTCGCATCATGTTCTTCTATTGGCTGACAGAACGTGAACAGCCAGAGTTGGACGTCAGTTGCTTCAGCTATGGCATACCTACTGATGAGAAATTACAAGTTCATAACCGGTATTTGACTGGTAGCGTCGCTGACGACTAACCTTGGTTGTTTACTCTAGGTTTTTTAGGTGTAATTAAATGCTGGTCAAAATATTATCTCAAAGAGTAGCTTTTCCTGAAATTTCACTTTTGTAATGTTAATATATTATAGTTAAAACATATGAAGATCATAAATTTTTATGTTAAATGAATACATTACAATTACAAAATTTACATAATTTAAAAATAAAAAATACGAGTATATGTATATTAATCTGAAAATCAGTGTAATCTTCCGCGTTGTATTTCATTGGCCAGTGCCCCGTAAGCAATCATCAGGATGCTCATCAGTGAGTCAAGAAACATAATTGGATGCATGGATGGATATATGAAACCGAAAAACGATTTGATCGTGCACGCTGCCTTTTTTAAGAATGGCACCAGCGATTGGCGCCATGATGACCACGGGCTTAGGATTGGGAATCCCTGTTTTAATCGCTGGACTGGAAAAAGAGGCCCTATAGCCCTATAGAATGACCTTCTGGGTCACTAGATTTTAATATATTTTATTACTTTGGGGATGCCTTAAAACAAAAGACTACTAAATTCATTAAATAATTTCGTCACAGAATTGGTCATTACTGTCAAGAATTGACTTCGTAAATGTTTTTGTTGTTATTAATCACATATTGTATGCTAAAGTATTGTTAATAAAATTGTTTGCATTGAATTTTTAATTAAATCTGCTATTAAAATAATAATAAATATCTCAAACACTTAGAAATTGGTAGTAACACACTATACCTAAAAAAGTCCTCACTAAATTAAAAATCGAACTGTTTCCGAAATTTGTTTTCTTTTAGTTTATATCTACACAACTAATTTTCAGATAAAATTATTGCAATATTCAGTATCGACTCAGCCGGCGAAGCTTTGTAAAAGTTGCCACTAAGGATGCCGACAGATATGAGCAGGGAAACGTTTTGAAGTCTTGGATGCGATCAGCTTCAGAGGCTACTACGAACGACTCAGAGGACCATCATTGATTGAGGACTGATTTCGACCGTATCAGCCGTAACGCTAACAATAGGAACCGAAATTAATATATAGAAAGTTCAAGGGGTTCTGATAGTAGGGCCGCCTTTGCAAAACCTAGCCCGAGATCAACAAGGGTTGGGATTTTTAATTAGCTATGATTATAAATGATAGTATTACTTGTTTTCTTGCTAAATTATTTATTATTGCAATTTTACAATTAAAACATAAAATTGCCAATAAGCTAACTGTATATTATCTTAAATTAGGTACATATTAAATATCAAGAAAAATAATCACAAAAACCTTATTTAATTATATTTTCCCTTTATTGTAAAAATATCAGGTTTTGAATATGGAATGCATAACATTTCCTACCAAGTACTTCTAGATAAAAAATACAGATTATAATGTTTATATTAATATAGGATATCGACACATGGCTAACTTAATGTAACAACGTACAACTTATTAAATGAGTATAATTTATTCAGGCTTTCTAATGATTGAGGTAAACAATTTTCCTGACAAATACATTTATTTTAAAGGAAATAGTATCCAAAATTCAATGGATCTAATGGAAAAATGTTTGTAGCTGTATTTTAACTTGTAAATGAAATCTATGTGTCATATTTAAATTGTTTGCTCTGAAACATGCTTTACAAGAGCAAGTCGACAAAAACGCGGGCGAGGGAGGCAAGGCACTAGCATTATTCCCGGCAATAGATCACAGAGTTCAAGTCTGTTTTCCGCTGCTACTGACCTTGTTTTTGGGTTCGCCTTCGTTTGGTTGAATTTGTCGTCTAAAATATTTTTGAGAAAATTACATTATTTAGAATTTCACCTACCTTCTTATAACACCTAAATATACTTTTCTAGTTTGGTTACAAATAAGTTAATATTAGAACAAAAATGAAGTAATATTGTTATTTATAACATACCCTATTTGACCTAAATTAACCAAGAATCAAGAAGTTTTTAATAAATTTATCGCTATTGAGTGTTCAAAGGATTATTGCCGACTCTACAAAGTTGTAAAACAAGTACCCACACAATGCCAACTTTGCTAATTTAAACCAATTCATATACTTTTTATGTAACTAAATGCTTATTTTATTAAGAATTTGTGTAAAATATGTGAATGTGTTTAAGATTAAAGAATACATTTTCTTAAATTATGAGCAGAAATTAATGTGGGATGCAAATACCAGATATGCTAATGGGTTGAATGTTTTGTAATTGGACATTTACTTTCCGTGAGAAGTGCAACTGTATAAATTTCAATAATTTCCGGAACACAAAAGGTATTTAATAAAAAGTAGTTTTGATTAGCACTTAGACCATACCTAAATAAATAACTGAAGTATGTGCACCATACAAAATCATATTTCTAGGAAGGCCATAAAATCCTGAAATTTAGATCAAAGTTTCTCATAAGTAGATAGTAGTAGTATACTTTGAAACCTTTAATAAACCTAAATTTTCTGCAGAAAAACGACCTCCTGTTTTCAAAAACAGATCAGGTTACTGTATGAAGCTCCGTAGCACCTATATTTTAGTATGAAATAGGTATAGTGGGTCCCAGAAACTGGCTTTCTTTACTTCTGACTGAGAAATTTTTCTTTGACAAATCTCTAAATATTGAATTTAAGTTCTAGTTTGATTATTTATCCTATTTTTTTATGAGCAACATTTATTGTGGGGATAGTTGCTCTTAATCAGCCAGTTTATATGATGTGGATATTTATTTATTTCATAACACAACGAAAGAAAAAAAGTTGCAGCTTAATGAGAGATGTTGTTTTGTTCGTGAAGAAATACAGCCCCAAAGTACATATATTATCTGGTATGCTTATCTTATCTTATATATGTCCATGAAATTATAGGTATGGGATGCCTAAGCCAGATCTAAAATGTATTATAAAATTCAACAAATGTGAAAATTAACTTTGCTTCTACACCTGTCTTAAATTTAAACCAAAGTCAATTATAATGATATTATTCGAGTCACAAACTTATAATAGAGCCAATTTAATATTTATATTAAAATGATTATTTCATTTTCCCTTAATACATAAAGCAAGAGAGAATTTTGCACCAATTTTGATGTACAGTGTACAACATAAAGGTTTCCAGCACGTATGCTACTTTTAAAGGGGTGAACCGGTGGATTACTAATAGGAATTTTTGAGGACATTAACGATTAGGTTGCGTCAATTATTAATTGGTGATGTCTAGAAACATAGGAGCAAGTAATTTAGACCGTCATAATTTAAACAAAATACGTATAATATTGATCCGGGTTGGAAACCGGCGAGTGAATCTATATCATATCTTCCAAAGGGATCCAGAATGAATAAAAATTATCAAAACGTTACTTCTACTTTGATCTATATTTTATTGTCAAAAATATTTCGACAGATCTTCCCAACCAATGACAACAGCAAATCAGTGTCAGATTTGCCAATGATAACAATAAAAATACTAAATGAGTGACAAAATATCCAGCAATTCTAGATCTCTATAACTCATCGCTCAGCACTTATAAACTTACCAGACACCTTAAAAATATACCACTGAAGACCTATTGAAACAAGAAGAATTATCCAATAGTTATCAGTAGATATAATTTTGTACGTTCATGTCTTACTTTGTTTTCCTACCAATAAGTTTATTTATATATTATAAAGTTTAAAATATCGTAGAATGCTTGTTTTATTTATGTGTGCATCATCTTGACAGCATTAGATGTTTGTCTAGTGCTTGTTGATAATAAAATTGAAGATATATAGACTTTTGAAAACTTGGCTAATGAAACTTCGTTGTTAAACTTTAGATGTATTTTTAAGTGACCAATGAATATCTACATATAATATTTATTAAAATTTAGTTATAAATTTAAAATGGTACTCATTTATTTTTATCTACGGTAACAGGTGTAACTATACTAGATTTTATTAGTAAGTAGATCATTTTTGGGACAAGCCACTGTAATATGACACATTGATTAATGTTTATGAATTTTTTTGATATGTATAGCTGGAATATAAGAGGCCATGAGCCTAGCTAGTGCAACCCTTGTTGAGATCATCGAGTCATATCTCGGTAGAACACGCACAGCATGTTTTATGTTCTATGCTGACATTTATGCTTTTTTTATTAGTCGTTAAGTTGGACAGCTTGAAATCGGTCTATAATCTAATTTAATTTTATGGACTTATTTGGCAATTTGACATGTTTTATTACCTACATATTATGCATTTCATTCCTGAACTTCCTGTCATACTCGTTTGGTAGATATAGGAAAAGTAAGTAACCTGTTTGTCTTTTCCACGGCATTTCGAAGTCGTAGATACACAAAAACTATTAAAAAATTTCGTGAAATTTAAAAATTTTATTGGTATAGTAACTGGCTTTAATGACAGCAGTCAAATAGGTCAAAAGGTATAACGTTAAATGCATATTACCAAATTTAAAATTTCGCGTTGTGGACAGTATTGTTGAGTAATGTGGCAACCAGATAGAAAAATATTCAACCAATGATATGTATATAAAATGTCAAAATAGGTGAAAAGTGCTAATCTCGACATATACCTAATATATTTCGCAAGACGATTAGTTTTTAGATATAGAGAAATGGTGAAATTACAAATCAAACAATGGGTATCCCCTTAATATTGCGCATTAGGGAAAGTTTCCTTAAACAAAAATAATAAAAAAAGAACCTGTGCCCGGAAATACTTTGTTTCGGGTGTTGAAATTTAAAATAAATATAGGATTTCTGTTAATATCTGAAAAAAAAAATATTATGATAGTTTGTTAATGTCTACTTACAGTGTCTATACATAAGATAAAAGCAAAACAAGTAAAATAATAAGAGAAAATTACAAAACATATTTTTTAATAAAAAGACAATGGTAATTAAAAAAATAATAATAATTACGAATTACGAACTCCCTTTATCTCGAAACAAAATCGTGACCAACGAGGAGATTTTTTAGGCCGACAATTTCTGGATCAAAAATCAATTTTTGGACGAACCGGATATACTTAGGCCATCTTTCGTTTGTTGTCTTCTGTATGTGTACTTACTTTGCGTGATTAAAGTTGTTGTTGAAATTTGCATTTATGAATATTGATCTGCTTCCAGTTTTTGTTAATACTTAATAAGAATAAAACTAATGAATACAGTAATTTATTCAGATATAGTATATTTATATTACGTTTCAAAATTTTACAATTACGCAGCAAAGCAAATGAAAAACCGTTGTTATATTAGTTTATTATGTTCGTTCTGGGGTTTACGTTGGAAGTTACAGTGGCATAAAAAGGTCCCGGATTACCCCTGTGCCGGTGCTCGGTAATGACATGAGTTATAGCCATCAGAAACATTTACTGGAGGTGGGTTTCGGTTCTGTTCCCGAACGGACATACGTATTTTAAACGAATACCTATATAGCATTATGCGTTATTCTACAATGTCACCTGTCTTCCCGTTATTAATTACTGAATTATTCTACAGAAATCGTTAATAACTCAATTCGGATTTATCATATATCAAATGTTTGACGTAATCACTCTTGAAAACAGATTATGCACTGCTACAGCTTTAAATTCGAAAACACGAAAAAAAAACATAGCAAACCTATTGTCTTTTTCTCTCTCAGTTAATGTAACTTCATAAGACTAAGGTTTTCAAGAAGAAATGTATTAATTAAAACAAAATTTTAATAATTTTAATCAAGTCGGTAGTAGGCTCTGTTTAAAATTTACATTCATCGAACAAGTTGACATGTTATTCATCGAGTGACAATTTTTCAGTTATATCCGAGAACGTCCTAGTGTACAGTGCGTTTCAATAACTTTGATAACATTTTGATCAACTGTAACTTTTCTGTTTTTAAATATATCGGAATGAAGCAAAAACCATATTGCTTAGTGGACTAGCAACTTTTTTTCTTATTTGAAAAGAAAAACAAAATAGCAATGATTTTGAGAGATCTTAACCTAACTTATATTTCATTAAATGGAACGCCCTGTATATTATTGGATATTTGGATTCTACTCAAAATTCCAAGCATATTTTAAAAGCATATTCTATACATATCTTCAACTGTTTCTGAAAAATAGTTTTACAAACATGTCAAATTATTATAAAATTGCTTTACTTGTTCATGGCACACTTTGCACTGAGCTTCAGCATTGCTTGAGTCGTGGTGGTAACAATCGAGCCTTAGTGTTTCGTTCTGTTGAATAAAATGGCAGACAAGTAGAGCCATTTTTATGATAATTTGACATGTTTGTAAAACTATTTCTCAGAAACAGTTGAAGATAGGTATAGGATGCTTTTAAAATATGCTTGGAATTTTGAGTAGAATCTAAATATCCAATAATATACAGGGCGTTCCATTTAAAAATATAAGTTAGGTTAAGATCTCTCAAAATCATTGCTCTTTGTTTTTCTTTTCAAATAGGAAAAAGACGCTAGTCCACTATGCAATATGGCTTCATTCCGATATGTTTAAAAACAAAAAAGTTACAGCTGATTAAAATGTTACCAAAGTTATTGAAACGCACTGTACAAGATGAAGAAAATATTTTGCAAACAGTTGAAGATGAACCGCAAATAAGTACTAAATGTTTATCTCGAGAAACTGGATTATCATGAACTTCTGTACACCGAATTCTGAAATGTAATCTACTACATCCATATCACATTCAAAAAGTACCAGAGCTATTGCCTCAAGACTTGGGTCGACGAGTGACCTTTTGCGAGTTTATCATGCATCAGGATATTAATTTACACAAAAAAATCTTTTCACTATGATGAGGTTTGTTTCACTCGTACAAGAATTACAAATGTTCACAATTATTAAATGTTCCTATGTAAACTACTATGCAATAACTTCGAGACATTTTCAACTTCAGTTTAAGATAAATGTTTGGGCCGGTATTATTGATCGTTATTTGATTGAACCAGTTATTTTACTAAGTCGATTAAATGACGACAGTTATTTGGAATTTATGCAAAATACTCTCCGTGATTTAATGTAAGATTTACAGTTGCAGGGCAGGTCAAAGAATCCCAGCTAAAACTAGGGATGTGCACTTTAATTCTGTTACAGACAGCGGCCAGTTACCGAGGTCATGGCATAACATCCCTGAAAATCACTATATATCAAATAACTGCAATGTTGGTATACATTACAGTTTAAAGGATTCTTAGGAAAACTTTTATGGTTTACTTTATTAATACTTATACTAACAGCAAATTACATTAAAAGGGACTTCCGCTTAGTCTTAATTTTACCTTAATTTGCAGTTTATTGTAGTTGTATTTTAATTTTAATATATTTCTAAAAAAAATATTCGTTTTAGACATTTTATTCATACCTGTTTGTGGTTGGTTTAGGTTAGATATAGAAACCCTTTCATATTCCTGTACACCCTTTAGGTGTATTAAACATATTTTCTCTGATTTAATAGAATATTGGGACTGCAAAGTTTTGTGGAGTAGGCATTATCAAAATGGGATTTTTTTAAATGTCTTCAAATCTTTAATACTCGATAGCAGTGAAGTCGCCATTGATTTAGACATCATGTCAAATACTTTTGCAGTTTAAAATATTACTAGATTAAATTAAAATCAAGTTCAAGCTTTTTCACACGAAAAAGAACACAGCAATTAGGTAATATTTATAAAAACGTAGTTTGCATTTCCAAATATCGAATTTGCATAAAATTTCTGTTGCCAATTTTTTTCATAAATTAAAAAATAATTAATATAGTAGGAATTTAGATATTTGTAGTAGATATGTAGGTATAAAGTTTGTATGGGAGACTGAGATGGTAAACCACATATCCTTGTAGCTAATTAATTATAGTACCACTAGGGGTTCCGTAAGTCATCCAATATAAAGGATACGACCACCCAGTATTCAGGATGGAGCAGACGCCACATCTATCATGTTTACACACACTCCGTATTATTATGTTCAATAAAAGTACCTACACTGTTAAGAACTATACCTTCCAATGGATTTTTGTAATTGTGTCAATTTGCATTTTACAACGAAGTATAAAATATAGGTACATATTGCTTCTTTAGTTTTTAGATTTTTTAAGTTCTGTTTTTTTTTTCACAGCAAATATTGCTTGACATTCGTTGTATAGTCAGTAAAACACAAATATTTTCTTTTCTGTTTTAATTAATCGCCTTATTGAATTGACGATTCATTATTATTTTTGAAAAACAAAATTGTTTGTGCTTTAATAACAGTAAAAAGATATATAGGACGTCCCCGTTATTTCGTTCTTAACTTTTGAGGAAAAAATAGAGCATATAAAAATATTCCCTATGACACTCCGTTTTACTCTCACAGATCGTTCAACTTTTAAAAAATATACATTTATTTTATTTTCTTTATTATACATATACTAAACAGATAAATATTTTTCGTTCAAATTTGGTATACAGTAACCATAATAAAAGTTAATATTTTGGCGTGAACTACTTCTTTCATTTAGAGCCAGTGGTGTAGGTAGAGAAGATTAAAAAATATTTTTTTAAGTTGAATGCCCTTTATCAGGAAAATTGAATAGAAAAATTGTTATAGGAAATACCCCTAATATTTATTCGTACCTACTCCATGTCCCAAAGTTAAAACGAAAAACGGGAGCACCCTGTGTACGTTTCATATGTTTTATGTACGTTTGTGTTTAATAAATTTCCATAACAACTGCTATCACCTTAGAGATAAAATAGTTTTATACGCAAATTTGCTGATATCGCTGCAATTTGAATTTGAGACCCATTGGAATTTAATGCTGATATATTATATAAAAAAACCTGGCAAATAGTCGATGCGTACACATACATGCAGGGTTAAAAGATTATTAATGAATGTTTTGTTTTCTTGTTTATATTTGCACATATTTAATCAGCAACGTTGAGGTAACTACATTAGCATTTCATGTTGTAATAATATTCCTAGCAAAATATACATAAAAATGTGCTTTGATTTTTTGCAACCGATACATACTCTCAAGTGCCATTAATTCTTACTGCACTGGAACATTATTTCGAAGAATTTTTTAATCATTTTCATTGTGTTTAAGAAATGAGGTATAAAGTTTTCTTGAAGGAATAAATTTATTTCTTGCACTGTTATCGCTCTTCCTGTTACATTGCTTTAACTGAAAATACCATCGTAAATAAAATCTCAAATGCGTTTACATTTATAATGAATTTTATATTTTGTTTTGTGTGGAAATATCCTTTTGTACCTGAAACATCTTTTTTGTGTGTATGCAGTTTTTCCTCTAGTGCTCACATATTACGGTTGTTTTTAACCAAATTCAAGTTTGAAAATGCCGTGGAAAAATTTCCACCTGAATTAAAATCCCTATTTAATTAAAACCCACAGCTTTGATCGATACAAAAAGACATTTAAACACGAGCTCTATCCCTACAAAGTGTCGAGTGAACTGCCATCTAGCATGCTACACTCGTGGCACAGTAGACCCAAACAATAAAAATACATCATTCGCCAAACACACCTGACAAATGAAACACTGCATCTTTGATTTATACACTCATAAATTACTGTTATATATTAAAAGTATACAAACAGAAGTATTAAAACAAATGCACTTTTAGTTACGTGATAACGGTGTATATTTCCAAATTGCCATTTTAACCAAGACATTTTCGCAATTTATTTTTGTAAAATCGGTAACAGATAAAACTTATACAAGAGCACGTTTCTAGATTTTTTATAAATACAGGGTCAACCTTAAATAAGTACAAATATTTTAACTGCAGGTGTAGTTCGTCATATAGATGAGTCTAATGAAAGTCATTTCAACTTCAAATATTTACGGAGATATTAATATTTTTTTAAAATATCCACATTTTGGGGACCGCTGACCAGATAGACCACTGATGTAACCAAATAAACCGTATGATTGACTTAAGGCGAGGTTGCCATATCATCTGTAAGATAAATAAATTTTTAACGTAAATTCAATTTTAATTAAAAGCTGTAAGTTGTACATTTAAAGTTACTAATAAATATTTTTAAGAAATTGTATTTTATTTCGCTTTATTATTGTTGACCTACTTCCGTCTAAATAAATTATAACCGCTAAGATGTGCCTGTAGGATGTGAAAGTTATTTTTCAATTGTTATTAGTTAAAAATTATACAGGCCAATTAATCCTTATGCTAAATGGATCTGTCGAGAATGGATGTTTTGCCTAACCAAATGAGAAAGCAAATCAAGAAATATAGGAAAATTTTTTTTTCAGACTCATTGATTTTATTTGAGAGGGCGCACCATTCGGTGTACATTAAATAGTTCTAGCTGCAACCCCCCAAGCCGAATATGCATCCCCTCTAAAATATTTAATTTGATCGTTCAAAAGCTTTGTCGGTTGTCTACACAACCATGATTACTTTTTAAGTTTAATCATTTTTTAATATGTGCGGTATAGGTCTTAAAACGTACAAATTAACCTATCATTTCCCCTACAAGAATTCTCCAATTAAAATTCGCTATCATTTTAAAATAAATAACCTCACGAAGCCTTTAAACATACCGAAATAGCTGGAAATGTTGATCAGTAACATCAATATAAATCAATAAAGGTTTTGCCTGGACCATTCTCATTAGTTACTCGAACGTGTGTTACAGTTATTTTTTTACACATTCAACCAAAAAACGGCCTCGAAAATAGAGTTTTTAGTGCTTGTTTCGTCTTTAAATACAAAATAATTAAAAATGAGAGAGGATGAAATTATTTTAAAAATATTAAGAACGTGCTTTGAGAACAGCTGAGGAATTGTTCACTGAATAGCATACCAATAAGCGGGTCCACCATAAAATTGTCTTGGCATTAATTGCAAAATTCCGAAAAATGGGATTTGTGGCCAACAAAAATTAAGCTGTGGAGGTAGAGGTTCTGGTACACGTAGGTTTAGAACGAAGAAACTAGACTCGTTTTAGACTCGGCACATAGCCGGGATCATGAGCCAATCCTTGACTACGTTCATCCTGTCGTTCATGGACAAGTCACACGATATTATACACATTACAAGTTACATTCTTACAAGATTCGACTACTCAAGGAACTTCAAGAAGATGACTTTGACCTCCAACTACAACGGCACTACTTTTCAATATATGTTTTTTCAATGAGCACAATTACCTAAGTGCACGGTCAACCGCCATAATTGTCGTTATTGGGCAGACTCCCATTCAAGCACATTTCAAGAAATGCACACCTAATATCCAGAAAAGTTATATGTTTAGGCTGGTGTCTTTGGCAATTCCCTTGTTCCTCCTTTTTTATAAATGGTAATTTGACTGGTGGTATTTAGAAGTGCTGCAAGAAAACATTAATCCAGTGTTAACCACAAATTATTGAATTCAACGATCATTACCTCGAAGATGAACTGCTCTTTTCAGCAGAACGGAGCTTCTCCACATTATGCCCGGCATGTGCGCGAATTCTTAAATCAGACATTTCCAGATCGTTGGATATGTAGGAGAGGTATCATTGAATGGTTTCCCCGATCCCCGGTTTATGACCACTGGACTTATTTTTATGGGGACGCCTAGAATCCAAAATAACCAAGTCACTCCTGAAAAGCTCCAGAATGTACGGCAACGTTTAGAACAAAATTTGTATTTTGTATGGACGTAGATAGCTTTTGAACATTTTCTTTAGTAAGATTTAATTAAGAAATATTGTTTTCAACATTATTTTCCTTTCCCTATTTCAAGGAAAATCTCCAGATGTTTAAGTTTTTCCGAAAAAAAACAATGTTCCTAGCAGTTATGGGCTCGTTGGGTTACTCTGTAGGTACGTTTTGAAAAACTACCGTCACAGTAGAACATTTTTATTATACAAAGTTTCCCAAAAATCCACATATCGTAAGGTATTTGATGACAGAATTCTGGGTTCAAAACAGATCGATTGAAACCAAGTTAGTTATATATAAACTACTTCAGATAGCCGTTAGAGGATTTCTAAGATTTACAAAAAAAAATAAAAAATTGGTATTTCCTAAATTTCTTGAATATTAGCCCATGAATTCTAATGCCTAGTGCCAACCCTGGGACTACTTATTTACCTACTTAGGGACATATCCTAGGCATTGGAAAAGATGGAAAATATTTGTAGAAAGCTTCAATGTAAGGCCTGTAATTTTAAAAAATCTGAGTGTGTAATAATAATGTACATAAAGTACTCATATTTTTTTCAATATTGTTGTTACAGGATTTACTCTAGAGAAATGATCACTACGGGAATTTAAATAAAACAGTTAAAAGAATGATATATTAAAATGTAAGTTATATTTTTAAATAAACATAAATCAAGAAAAACGAACAAAGAGTTTAGACTACTGCAGTAGTATTTTAATTTAGCTAAGTACTTCATTTAAAGTTGACGTTCAGAGTCTCTGACTTAGGGAAGGTAGAGGATCAAAAGTCAAAAGGACCTTTAGTCGTGGTCTCGCAAGACAAGACTTGATAACTCGAATTGCAAGTCAAGACAAGATTTTAAAAAAAAGATAAAAAAAATTTCTACGGCAAAAAGTTTTGCAAATATAAGGAGTAATGTTTAAGTGAACTCTGGTTGAAAAAAAAAATAAATATTTCATTTCAATTGCAGGTAGGTACCTGTATAAGATAATTTTAAAGTTAATTTTCAACTCAACTGGTTGGAGTAGTGTTGGCATCTTGTCTTGCTTTTTCTTGATCGTGTCTTGGTCTCGCAAGATAAGACAAGCCATGACTAAGATAAGACTTGACAGCTTGAATTATAAGGCAAGACAATGTTTTAAAAAAAGTCGTGCTATACACGACAAAAAATATTTCTACTGGAAGAAGTCTGTTTAAATGAACATTAGTTGAAAGAAGTTCGACTGTAGGTAGGTATACATTTTATTTAAAGGACGTCCGGCATATAAAATTACTTTTAAAATCAAAGTTTATTAAGTCTAGATCCAACTCTGCTGAACTAAAATTAATTATAAATTCGACCACTGTCGAGTTGTCGACGATCGATCATATCGATATATGAGCTGGGAGCGGGACCTTAGCCGACCGGGAGTAACCACCACTGTTACCAAATTCATAATAAAGTTCCATGTTTCTCATTTTTATGCAAGAATCATGCATGAGTCTTAGAAAATTGCGAGGCTCACACGACAGTACAAGACATGATCGAGAAAGGACAAGACTTTAAAGACTCCTTTCTTGTTTTGCAAGATAATATTAAGAATTCTTGTCTCGGCAACGGCAATAAATTATTTGATTATATTTAAGCCAAGCATAGAGCTCATGTCTTGAATTGACGTTTATACGATTTATAAATTTCTCAAATATGGCGATAAAATTAAAAGAATATTTTCTTTCAGTTAGAGGTCGGATCGGGCTGTTGAATCATTCAATACACTTACTACTTATCAATTATATTGGGAGGGGGCAAAATAGGAATCCATAACATTAAACAACAATGAATTGTCGAAGTAATTTTTCCAATAGAGACAGTTTGCACTGGTTTGCAACATTATATCTCATTTAAAAACCATTTAAAAACTGATCAAATCATTTATACAGTATGCGCCAAAAGTATGGAATAAATTCAATAAAAACGAAACAATTATTTTTTGGGAAAAATCCTCGAACAGGTCGATTTTTAATTTAAAAATACATATTTTAGCGTAAAATGCGATTTTCAAATGTCATTTGTTTTCGAGTAATGACGTCATCGATTTTTTTTTAAATGGCAACACCATATTTTTTTCCTTGATTCTGAAAGATCGTTTAATTCTCTATCAGACAGTACTAAAATTGTGTCCTCTTACATAGGAAAGTTTTCGAGTAAATGACGATTGAATGTTAGAAAACGTAAATTTTATCCATAAAAAGTAACAATTCTGAGGTATGTAAAATAAAATACAATTGATTAAATTTTATACTTAAATTAATTGTTCGAATTGCCAAAAGTGTACATTAATAAACCACGTAATTTAGAAGAACTTCAAAATCGCATTCGGGATGAAATACGCAGAGTTACCCCAGAAATCATTCATAATGTGCAAGAAGAATTTCTTCACAGACTTGCGCATTCTCAAGAAGTTGGTGGATGACAATTTTTGAAAAAATCGCTCAGATTGCCATTAAAAAAAAAACAACCTTGTCGCCCTTCTGCCGCCACTGGTTACATTTCTGAGAATTGTAGTTCACCAAAGTTCATGCCGCATAAAAACAAAATTGACGTGTTCAACCAAATTTTCCAAAAATTGCCAGTTTCAGAAATGCACACTTTTGAGATACACTGTATTTTCGATTTTTCTCCAACATTTTCCAACAACCCCCAACATGTTGCACCCCAAAATAATCAGAAAGATCTAAAACTTTCACATCGTGCAATAACAAAGGTGGTTGTCATTTCAAAAACAACCTTATCCCTCTCCTGCTGCCAATGGTTACAATTTCGAGAATTGAACTTCATCCTGCCGCATCAATGCAAAATTGACCTGTTCTAGTGATTTTTCCAAAAATTGTTAATTTCCGAAATGCGCGTGACTTTTAAGACGCACTGTATATCTATCTACAGTTTATAATAATATGTATCATATTAGTTGGTCATCTAATACGCCTAAAGTTTTTGGTAAGTTATTGTGAAACACTCGGTATATGTAATTTTGAGTTTTCAATGATTTATAAAAATTAGTTGAATATATACTTTTTTACTTAACAACGTTCATGCAAACATATATCAAATAATTTAAGTAGATATTTAAAAAAATTAAGTGAGTGTCAGTAACAACCTACAAATAAAACATATTTTATCCTAGCCAAAACGCTTTCATCTAAGTTCTGCAGCACCTGTTTTAATATTTTACCGCTTACTCTCACTTTGCTGATTGTAGCGGCACCAGTGGCACAAACGCGAATCATTTGGTTCCATAGCCACCACTCCAGCGCCATCTACACGTGAGTCGCTAAAGTTACGTTAGAGCTTTAAACCTTCAAGTGGGTGGACCTTTCAGATTAAACAGGTGGCGGGGAGACTCGTGAGGGGAATACATTGAAGAGAGAGGACAGCATATTTTGAATTTGGTTCGAGGACAGGATACGTTAGTGTATACCGAGTTTATTATAGGTACATAAAATAATTAAGAAACATTAATCAAGTCTCTAAATTCAGGAATTATTATTGTACGTACGTAATTTATAAGGTACTGTATTTACGGCACCTACAAAGTACAACAAACGAATGGGAGTTCAGAAAATAGATTTATAAAATATGGAGCAAGTAAATAAGGAATAAGGTGCCTATTTCATTTTTTATATTAATTAATAATATATTGCAGGTAAATACTAAATAATCACTGAATTACAATTCAGCCTGTTAGTTTTTCTTTATTGTGTCTTCGTACTTCATACTGAGTAAATGATATATTTAATTACTAAGTAAAATAAGTAATTAGGTACTAAGCATAAAGTTCAGTGAAATCAAAAGATTGGTAGAATGTTGTTTTAGATCCAATTTCATTTACTTTCTGGATTACGTATCTCATTTTCCACCTAAATTAAAAATGAAACTATATGCTTTGGCATTAATTAAAAAACCATTTGTAGGTCAGGTATAAACAGAACATTCGCCTATCCACACAACAAAATTACAATAAAGCATGGAACGAAAATATTTTAGTGAATTTAATCGAAGAATCCAATCTCGGTGAATAAATCATTTGTCATATCTAACACGAGCCAGGTAGGTAGGTGTTTCGCAATATGGCACGTCTTGTAACTCGACTGAAAGAACCTTTATGGCCTCTTTGTATAGGGATGACTTTACCTACACATTCATTGGTTTTCATGGTAGAATTCTTACACCCTCTTCCATTTTACAATAAATAACTTCGGCGAGCAACCCCCTGTGCAATATGTCAGTGGTAGACACCCGGGGTGATACAAAGTGGGTGGTAAATAATATGGCCGATTATAATCTTGAGGCAAGTGGTTTATCGACTGTATTTGTGATATACCTAATTTAAATTGCTACCAATAAAAATGATTTAAAAATTATCAATATTCAGCAACTTACAGACAAAAAAAGCTTTATAAAACTTAGTATGTATATACTGGATGTCACAGTGATATTGTTGCTCATTTATTCCGTTAAAATAAACAAAATAATATTTCTAGTTTTTTTAAGAACATTTGACAATGCAGACTGCTTGCTGTAATTCGGTGGTACAACAAAATCTCATCAGTATTATCGAAATTAAGAATGTTTTTTATCTGTCAAAGAATCATTATGACACTCAAGATAATAGTTTTAGATAGACCAGATAAAAAATTAGTAGGTAATCAAAACTTATATTGCTTCTAACATGTTCATTAAAAATATTTCTATAATGACAGAAATTATAAGAAGTAAAGCTATTTTCAAGTCTATGAAAAGTCTTCCCCGTCTTATAACAGCTATTGAGAGTCTCAAGTCTGTATTTCCAGCAATTTCTGCACAATTTATTAAAGCATTATAGCAGATACCAGTGAATAAATCTGAAGATTTCAGAAATCGCTTTAAAAAAAAATGTGCTTATTTTTCCTTTAATTTTTCAAAATACATATAAATTTATATTACTATCGTTGATCCACTGTACACGTAAAATTCATATTTTGCTACTATACATTCAATAGATACATAACTAGATTCATAAAATATATGGAAGATAAAAAAAAGACTTCAAAAGTCATCATTCAGTCATCATATCTGAACTGATTCATGGACAACATTCTTGCTAAATTTACTTCTAGTGTTTTACATTTGACGTTGTGTAGCTTAATCGTCTTGTAAAAGATGCAAATATCATATCAGATTAAAACTGCAAAACATTTTATGGGTACACTTGTTAGGTATGTATCCATATATCCGTTTAAAGATCAAATTTAATGTTTTAATTAAAAACATAATTACATGATACAGATAGAAATTTATGACTATATGTATAACAAACTACCTTGTGGAGTAAAAAAACATATAAGACAAAAATTGGATTTGTTTTAAAACATAAAGCCATTTGCATTTTAATTAATAACAGAATGATATATGGGATATATAGTTCAGTGATTCGTTTTGTTTGTAACTTACTTAAGCGTTGAAAAAAACATTCGAAAAAATAATAAATGATTAAAATTAATAACAGTGCAATCCCTAATAACATATAGTTCTTTATATTAAAGGTTATCAGTGGAGTTCTATTTATTGACTAATTGTAATAATTAGCTTGTTGATAACGCACTGATTTATTGTTGTTTGTGCTTGTACTGTGTGTGTGTGTGTGTGGTTTAAAAGGTTTAAGGCATGAATATATAAGTACAGTACAGGTCTTCGACCTAAAATTGCCACTATATTTCAGACAGAATTTTATGTCCCATTATTTAAGAAAACAAAAAGGTTTGCTCAGTTTTGGTATTTGGTCTGTAGGTATTTCTTCATCAGTGACTACATAAAGTATTCATTAATAATTTCTGAATGATGCAATATATTTTTGTGGATGGACTTAATACGATGATAGTATGCAAATGTAATTTTAAAGTCATCATTTACAGTTGCCTTAGGGTAATGGCGTTTTACCAAACCAAACCAACTGCATTAATGAACTCTTCTAGAGTCAGACAGACATGTTTATACCCACACAGAGTTGCACGCGCTTCAGACCATATCGCTTATTTATTATTACAAGTACTTGTAGTGAACGTGACCTAGACGATGGAAGAAATCACTAAATTATTACATTTCAGTTTTCCCTGCTTAAGATTGCTAAATTTACGGATCTGGTTTCTACTCTTCAGATAGATCAATTCATCATAATTATCTATTATGAGCCATGGAATTCAAGATGCAATAATTGCACAGGAAGATGCGTCTTCCATTAATATTTGACCTGTTCAATTGAATTATAATTTATTGATCTTGTAAAGCATTCCTTTCACTAAATGTGCGTTATTCCCAGTTTGATAATGAATACAATTTCTTTAAGTAAAATATATACTTTGTTGCAATTATTGATTTGTTGTTTTCCATTTTGGTAATACATATAACTAAAATGTAAAAACCACAAGTACAAAAATCTTAACCGCAACCTTAGGAGGGTCCTAAAAGACAAAAACATATACCGGAACTCTATTTCGATGTTTAAAAAATGGGATAAAACCCTCTTTTCCTCCGGAAAATCGGCTCCTATGATGGAGATGGCTTAAATCTGTCAACTATCATGCGGTCATTTTTTACAGCATCTCCAATTGTAGAAACGATTAAAATGAACATTAATAATTAGCAATGCTTGATAAGAACACTTAATCCGGTTAGCTGCTGCAATTTACATCCATTTTTAGTTCCAAACTGTCAAAACTGCATTTTCACTCATTAAGTACAGGCACGGCAGGAAAGAAATATTGGTAGATAACAGAAAACTTTGAATGCACCTGTGGTGAAAAAATACCTGTACCCCACACAAATTTATTAATTTAATTACTACAAAACGTTTGAAATTGAAAACATATACACTAAAACTGAAGAAAGACAGAAAATCACAAACGTAAATGCACAGGGTTTTAATTATGACAACAAATTGTTGTTTAATATTAAATTGGGGTTTAATATGGTAAGTAAGTGGTAAGTGTAAGTCCTTAAACGTAACTCCTCACTTCACTCTCGCGCGGTTCCACGTGATGTGGTGTAAACAATTTTATTGGACGTTATTACATCTTGTCCGCAAATTTAGTAAATTCATTTTAGTACACATAACAACATCACTACATATTTTTAAATAAAAATTGTCATTTGGCATAAAAATGTAATTATACTGTATTTATCTGTTTCTTTTCTTGTAGTACAGTATGTATGTATGTACCTTGTAAGTTTACTCACTTTTTAATCAACCATCATTTTTAGCTGCGTATAGAATGTCTTCACTTTTATAATAGAATCTTGTTTTCCATTGCACAAGGTGTCAGCCGAAATTTGAAATTGCAATGAAACATTCCATGTCAAGAGATCAAAACCGAGTTGCACTTTATAGAAAAATGGCCAATTTTGTGAAAAAGACACATGATACATTTTTAAAGATAATCACTTGTAAAGAAAAATAAAACAAATTCGGAAAATTTAAAAGTTAACAATTGTGTGGAAGTGGCTAATAAGATGTAATACTTAACAAGTACCTAAAAGACAACGAAACACGAGTACCTATGTTTCTACGACTTTTTATACACCTACCTATATAATTATCAAATGATGACTTAATACCAATATGATTATAAAAGTACGTAATAATAAATAAAATACAGAATTGAAACACATTTTTTCAAGTTGATGTTGGTTTTTTGTCTATAAAATGTTTTATCAAATGATTAGGTATGGTTGCATAAAGACTTAACCTCATTTATGAGGTATACAACCATAATTGCACATAATATTCCTTTATTTTCTTCAAAAGGCTCCTTTCGTGTGCAAACGAAACCTATTATTCTTTTAAGTAGCTAAATCTTTACAAATTGTTATTTTAAATAAAAGCTTACTGTAACTGATACACTTCATGTTCTGATAACATGAAATATCATTTCATTAAACTCATTTTTCAGAAAATAGAAATAAAAAAAAAACATATTTTCAACCATATTTGTATATAGTATTTTCTTACTTTCTTCAAATAACGCTTTTTCAGTGCAAACGAAACAATTTTTTGTTTTAACTAGATAAATATTTTCAAATTGTTATTTCAAATAAAAGCTTACTATATGTAATGAAATATTCGTTCCCTAATAATATGAAATATCGTTTCTTGAAACTCGTTTTCCAAACCGCAAAAAATTGAAACATAAAGTGTCAGAAAATAGCAATAAAAAAACTTATAAAGCTGACCGTTCAATTAAGCTATAATGATTTTTACATCGCGCCTAGTTAAGTATTTATGACTCAATTTTCATACGGTTGTATGTTCAGCTTGATATGCATAAAAAGCAATTAAAAACGTACTTAAACCAAACAGAAAATTAAGCATGTGACGACCTTAAATGAAGTCGACATGGAGCATGAAATACAGGTTGTGCAAGTCTGACGCCATTATTCATCTCTTTTATTTTGATTTTTAGATCGCAGACTCAGCTTGTTTTTGTTTCCCTGCATGCGAAGAGAATTCCATTCTACGTTGCATTTCTCTTAATTTTTACCAATCGCCATTTAATCTGTCTCACTTCTTCATGTGAAGCATACGGTGCGTGCTTGCCATAAATATGAAGTTATGCTATACCGATACCATATAGAGAACTACTATATCTATATTTAATATAAACAGTCGTTAAGTCAAGGATTTAATAATTTA
Organism: Monochamus saltuarius; assembly: GCA_025584915.1. Taxonomy (NCBI): domain Eukaryota; kingdom Metazoa; phylum Arthropoda; class Insecta; order Coleoptera; family Cerambycidae; genus Monochamus; species Monochamus saltuarius. The sequence goes on along the minus strand of CM046726.1, from coordinate 24,373,454 downwards.
TGTGGTGGAGAGTATCCTCATACGTTGTTTATTTTTCAACAACGTGGGAATAAGTCGTCGGTAGCTTAAGAATCCTAGTTAGTTAAAGGACATTTTCAATTATCTACTACGTTGTTAACTGCATTTATCAATACATTACTTGGGTTTTTTAACATACATCCAACCGTAATTTTCTGATTCCCTTCGAGATAATCGGTGATTAACTGCAGCAAAAAGTTTTTCTGTAAATTTGCCTTTAGATAATGCTCCCTTGAACCATTACTTTTGCAACTATCCTAAACTCTTGTTCATTTTAAGATAATATGATTTTAAGAGGAATATTCGATGAATTGAAAATAGCGAAATTATTTGCAGTAGGTGCAATGAATAGCTAAATAAAGTCGTTTTGAGTGACCATTTAAGTGCCATACTCTAGAAATAATGTTTCCTACAAATAATTTTAGACGTTTAAGAACTAAATAATATAGAGCTTAGCAAATAACAGGAATGCTATCTCATGTCACCTGTCAATATTCAAAGATACCGAAGTAAAACGAATATGTAACGACAGAAAGCGTTCTAACCCATCAAATCTTTAGATACAGACATATTTAAAAATACGTAAGTATATTACTTTTGATGTAAATATTCTTATAACTTACATGGTTCTACATATAAAATTGTTCACATTTATATAAGGTGATGTGCAAATAATTGTATAAATGTGAGGTAAGAATAACAAAGTAATGTGTATCTTACAAACGCTTTTTAAAAGTTATCATTTTATTTGAAGATTTAAATAGTAAAAGTAGATAAAACATCAATAATTTTATTTTTGATATATCTTTTGTTCTACATGTTTTATTATTCGAGATTTCGAGAAGAAACACCACAAATTTGATCATTTTACGGCGGGAATTTATAAATCTATAGGTACCTAATTATTTTGCTTGCGATTTGATTAAATCATTAATTTAACTATCCACTTTTGGTGTAAAGTATATGTACTTATTATATGTAAGAGAATCATAATAAGAGTTAAGAATATGAAAAATATGTAATTAAAATAAAACAATTCATATTCAAAGGAGCTATGTTATTGAGTAGGTATAGCATTCATTTATTTGTCTCAATGTAGATAGGTAGCTTTTCACAGTAACGTAAAGAGTAGTAGAAACATTTATAGGTTGTAAGTATTTATGAATGACTCATCTATAGTTCAATCATCAGAAATATAATTGGGAGTGGGGAAATAAGAGTAAATAAAATACAAAATCTTAAACTGAACAATTGTTCAAAAACATTATCATTTTTCCTAATACATGATCCTAATCGTAAGAAGATATTAAATAATAACGGTAATAGCTGCACAACTGGCATACATTTTATTTAAGTTCGCCATATCTGGCTCAGCACACAGCATATATTTTAATAGTTCGCAATAACTAATTTTAGCAATCTTATTGTGGTATGTCATAATTCACGCATTTTTGTGCAATGCTTCTTCTAACGTAAACCTGGATGTAAAACGAAACTTTATTACATCATTCGATTTGGCTATTTGAAGTGAAAATATGGTTCAATACACAATTGAAACTAAACAAATATTCAGATAAATCAGTTTACAAAGTTCCTGCCAACGAAAAATATCTTTTGACTTCAGCACCATCTACAATTTGCTCATTTGCTATCAACTGTTTTTATGGAGTCAAAATACCTCTTCTCGTTGCCATCATACAGGGCTGGGGACTTTTACGTGAAACGCTCTGTATATGATTAGTATGATTTCTGTAGAAAATATTTCAAATGTATAAGATCAAATGGGAAGTGTTATTGTGTAAATATAAGTTTATAACCATCTGCTATTTATAATAAGTATAAAGATTGAGCCAATCATTTGCAAATATAAAATTACGGTAGGAACAAATAGTAAATAGACAAAGTAATTCCTGAAATAATAATGCAAGAACTAATTTATCCGTTCCCATGCGAAGTTGTTTATCGTATGAAATGTAAAATAAAGAAATTTATAGCCACTGCAATCAACAAATTCAATGCTCGAGTATACGGCTTTATTAATGCAGATTTATGGTGTACTGTCATTTTGTTAATCAAATAGGAAACCTGCCGCACTACGCAAAGTATGTTGCGGCGCATACAATACATTCCTGAAAGATTTCGCATTGATATATTCAATTTTCCTCATTTGCAAGTCTCCGCACAGTCGTTTATCTCAGATTAGATTTCATTTTCTTAATAAATAGTAGCATCAGGACGTCTATAAAGCTAATTTGTAAATAAGCAATAAATCTTTCTCTACATTTAATAAAACAAAGGGGTAAAGTAACTTCCTTCCACCGCCTCAAGTAGGCAGCTGCCTCATTCTGCCATTAATAATTGGTTCCCAGTTAATAAAAAATGAACGATACTAAACTCACAAAAGCAACTTCATAAAACTTTTATACGTTAAAAAGTTTTAGAAAGAAAAAGTAAATCAATATCTTGCCATATAATTTAAAACTTTCAAACTCTCCAACAAGAACATAAATTCTGTGGAGCTCACTAAAATTCATACAAGCTGATTTATGACTAGTTTAAATTTCAAATTAGTGTCAGGGCAACCCTAAAGCTCTTCTAACTTCTAATTCTCCATTTCGAGTTCTTACTTCACACTTACGCGCATTGGGGCAGGGAGATTGCGGCATTTTACACTTAGAGGGTCCAATTTGCAATTACCATTCATTTGGATTTAATCTGTCAAAATGGCACTCTACATTAATAAATAATTAGCTCTATGGAGACACAGATTTCTTAGTGGTTTAGCATTTGATCAATTACAGCTAGTTCTGCTATACAGGGTGTCTTATTTAACACTCCCGCTGCCAATATCTCGGAAATGAAGAAATTTATTTTAGTTCCGGAAACTGGAGTTGTTAGGTCCCTCGAATAACTTCAAATTGCAGTTAGAATTGTTAGTTCAAATCTTTTTGTATAAATGGCGTGGCGATACTAAAATAATTCTAAATTCCTGAAATGTGGAAATGCGGTTAATCGTTAAATTTAGTTTTTTTTTATAATATAAAGTTTTTCCCAACATCTACTTGTTTTCGAAACATGTCGACTTCAATATGCACCCTAAAATTAGATTTATTGTAATGTTGAGTTCAAATGTACAATCATTTGCAATAATAATGGCACTCTTCAAAATGCATTTTGTGATTTCTTTTGAACTGCTGACATATTCGCAAGGAAGTCTACTTTTAACATTAGTTCGTAGTTGTTTCACTCACCAATAGAGATTTAATAAAATTTCGACTCGGAATTTCCAGTTTTGAGGGAGTGTCATTATTATTGCAAAAGCATGTACGTACCTTGAATTATAATCTTTTTAGTAAGGTAAATGTATCAACAAAAAAATGTATGTCGAGTAACATGTCCTGTATATCATGAACTTGGATAGGTTATAATTTCCTTAAAATGTTATTATTTTACATTTACTGTTAATTCTCGAGATAGGTATCTATTTGAATAGAAATTGTAAAACATATATTCAAATAGCAACTTCCTTGAACAAAAAAATTAGTTAAACGTTACTTATTAGTAACATCATTGAACTGAAAATATAATGAAATTCCAGTGGTCTAAAATATTAATTTATTTGTAGTAAAAAAATAACTAACTAGGTAAATAAATGAAAAAAATGTAATTTCATACTTGATTGGATAAATATAATAATACACGTTGAAGTTGATATTGCAGGAAACAGTTCTTTTTCGAATAAGCATCTATATACAAAACGTTTAAAGACAAATGGATGAAATATTTGGTTTTATAGTAATAGGGAGATTGACATGATTATTAGTAAGATTAACTAAAATTTCACTTAGAGTCTTCCAATTTTGCCCACCCCTTTACCTAGTAAAAAATTTGCTAATTTTAGGCGTTTCAAATATGTTCAGACATTTTTTTTTATTTTGATGAGATTTATAACTAGGTAAACTTTGGCTATGATTCAGGAAACCTAAAATGGTGAGCAGGGTTGTTCTTACTCCTAATTTCATTTTAAATAAGGTGAAAACAAAATGAGAACAAGACAGAAACAACTCCGTGCCTCATTGATTGGACCACGGTGTTATTTATCTTACTTCATATTACAATTTCTTCTACTTTTTCCGTAACGAAGCGAAAAGTACCTCAACACTATAACCGTTGATTAAACTGCATTTAATGTGGGAGTAGCCTATAATGTCGTATATTTTTAAAAATAGTAAATATAAGTAACACAAGAAGAAAAAATATATATTATTATTAAAGTGCTCTTGAGGAAACTCACTAAGCAGCTTTGTTTTTCAGTCATTTTGACCGGGTTATTCTATGAAATTTTAAATGCAGTCAATCATTTATTAATCAAATAAAAACGATGGTTTATAAACAATTTAATTTAAATAGCTGTCAAAGTGATATATATGCATATGCATTTTTAATATGCATGCATTTACTTAATAAGATAATAAAGAAAATAAAATATATTGTTTTAAAGGTGATCGTCCAATACCAGGAAAGCAAAGTGTCATAGAAAAAAATGTTGTAGGACAGATCCTATTATTTTTTCATGCTATATCATTTCCCAAAGTTAAAAACGACAAAATGATACCCTGTATACAGGGCGTTTTGAAAGTAAAGAATTATAATCTAAGAACGTTCTCGGTAGGTCAAAATGATTAAATTTACACCATTTTGGACCAAAAATTGTTTTCCTTTCAAGATAGAGGATGCCAAAAAGAAATTAAAATATTTTTCTTTCTAAATATTTCAAAAACGATTAAAGATGACCTTTGGTGTATAATAAAGTGACAAAATAGTTTTTTTCCACTCGATAAATTTGATAATTACGATAATTTTGTATAATTTTATGAGTGATGTGCATGACAAAAAATTAACATTTTTAGCCGAAAAAATAGTTCGTGTCTGATTTTTTTTTGATAATAGGTAGTAGATCTGTTTCTTCTTCAGCAATAAATTCTCATAATAAAGAAAATCTTGGATTTTTTGGTACTTAGTACAAGCGATTTTTGAGTTATTTTAATAATTAATTAATACTTTTTAATTTCTTAATTAAATACTTTTTTTATAATTATAATTGTGTAATTTAGTTAGTCTTACCAAAATACAAATTAATTTAGACTGTTTATAACTACTTAGGTATTTTTTAAATGGCTTGAAATATTTTAATTTTGCTAATATTATTCAAAAACTGTCCTGCCAAAAAAACCAACCGTTCCTTTGTACCCAGAATATAGTTTTGCTTAAGAAACATATATCTACTGTGAACAATTTTACTGTCACGCATGATACTACAGAGATAAAGTTGGAAAAAGATGTTTGAGTTGAAATCCATTTTTTTCAGTATTATTTACACTTCACCTAGTGTAATATCATAAATCGTTTTTGAGATATTTAGAAATAATCCAATTTATTTATCCACTTTTGACATCCTCTATGTCGCAATGGAAACATTTCCAAACTCATCATGTTATCTACTTATTTACATATTTTAACCAACATAACCTGTTCTACTATATCTCTGGAAGTAAAAGTCTTTTATTTTCGAAGAAAACAGATATGTTTCTGACAGGTACATAGGTAGTTTTTGTTTTATAGAGGTTTATTTTAAATTCGGGAAAATGTCAAAGCGGAGATTTAGAAATGAGGCCATGCGCTTTAACGTACTTACTTAAATTTAATTGCTCTTACGACTTTTGCTAAACTTTTCTGTCGCAACATGGCTGTTTAAGGCAATTATTGATCCTTAGATGCTTTTCAGAGTAACAGAGCATACTTTTTTCCTTTCGCTAAAAATAGTAAACCATTAGCTCGTGCTAATGGGAGAGGTGTTGTACTAAGACTGATTTCTCTGGTCTCGACTCTCGGGATAAAACTATTCTCCTGGGTGGTCACTAATTAAGATTCAGGTTGATTACAATTGTCGCTAACGGTAAGGCACGCGGGTTGATCGGTAACAAAGAAACTATCCGTACCTAGAATTACGAAAAAGGCAATGTTGACATTGTTTACACATCGTTATTATGAGCAATGCCCCTTCAGCTGAAATCTGAACCATTTCAGATATTCTCTCCCTGTGAGGTCGCTCCATCTTTGAATCCATATGTCTTTTAATTGTTCTTATTAATGGCAAGATTCTTGTCCCGGATTTTTCCGCTCAATAAGGATACAGGACCTTATACTCCTCTCTTACTAATTAGTTGAGCCGCGCACTTTATTTTTGCAATTATTTTCAGACAGGCTGCTTCAACTTTTAAGATCTTCATTTTGTGACAAAGTACGCAATAAACAACATTCTTTATTTTCATTTTACCTTTTGCGGATAATTACTAATAATTAAGTTAGATACTAGTTTCCATTTCCCCATTAATACTTCAAAGAAATTTAAATAGAATAAACACTGTTTTTACCAATCAGTATTTAATCTAGCGTTTAAACTTCTACTGAATAATATTTTTCACAAGTACATAGCAATAAATACACAAAATTATATCATGAGTGAGTTGATCGTTATCGAGTTACAAAATTCCAAATTACAACATATCAACTGCCAGTAAGCGGGTAATTTTTCAGGATATAACGCCGTAATATATTTCATGGACAGTGTTATATTTTAGTTTAAATAAACAATGTTCATTACCCATAATTCACTAGGGTTGTGATATACTTGCAGTCCGCACCGAGTTATGTTTGTGGCTAGGCTCTATTTCTCATTTGTACCTACGACCTCCAACAACTGTGCTTATTACAACCGAAGTAATGTGATTATGAGTATGCGAACCCCAGTTTCCCGTAGTTTTGTATAATTTTCAGAACTTTCTCATTATCTCAGCATACCTACTATGTTAGTAAATATTTTTTTATTCTATACCTATATCTACCTGAATCAACAAGTTTTGCTTAAAAGAGTCACGCAAATTCGGAAAGTTTAAACAATCGGTATTTTCTACAGAAGAGCTTGTTCAGATGGCGTGTTTTGACTCCTGCGTTTTCGAGGTACCACTCCCCTAATGGCGATGACCACATATATTCGCACCATTTTCTCTTTAAATCGCGCATTTGTGATTAAACTCACAAGTCAAAATGCGTCATCTAGAGCTATAAGAAAAGTAGGAATAAACTCTTGTGTTAAGACTAGTTAGACAGAAAATAACTTCCTAGTTCGCAGACTGTGCAAATTTATGATTGCTTAATTTATTATTGGCTCATTTCATCTTCATTCCTCACATAAAAAGTCAGACAGAATGAGACATATATCAGCTTCGAGATGCGACACAGCAAGTGAAAGTTCACAAGTTCATATGATATGCGCATGCAAACCCCACTTCCTACTACCATCATCACCGTCTAATAAGTCAGTCAGGTCACTCTCCACTCGACGCCTACTGCCGACATAATTCATCTTGATAACCAACCTAATATTGTCTGTGAGCTTGCCAGCGACTCGTCATTTTCATGAGCAGTGTCTCGTAGTGGAATTGTTATCTAATAGGGATTTGAGATGTCCCCACTACAAATGGATAATATTATTTCTTTTGCACAACAGTGATACATTTAACCATCATGGTCTATCGTACAAATATCTATTGACTTATGTTGTTCCTTCGCGTAAAAGCAAAGGAAGTACATACACTTTTCCAATACTGCAATACTTCTACCTCTTTACATATACTTTTGTATTTTATTTTCGGTTCGCCAAACTGATGTCATAATAGGCGCATGCTGGGGATCTACAACCAGAAAGAATTTCCCTGTCCTGGAATAATGGTTTAAACATCATTCGATAAAAATGATGTGGTGAACTTTCATTTAAGTAAATATGCTGTCTGTCTTATAATTTTACATCAATATCAGAAAAGTGGAAGTTCATTTCTTGAAGTATTTGTCTGTACAGGGTGTCTCAAACTTGATAGTATGGGCCTCCTGAGAGGATATAAACAATTTAAATATGGGAGGAGGTAAGCTCCATTTTCAAGCGTATTATCTTTGGGATTTGACATAAATGATTAATGACGTCATCAATTATATTTTAAGAAACTTTTCTGTATTACTTCCAGTTTAAAAGTTATAAGCAATATCGTCCTAAAGAGTTTAAAAAAAAAATACCACCTAAAAATCACATTAGTGGTAGAAGGATCAAGTAGTTGTTGGGGAATAATTGAATGTACGTTGTTTAAAGTGCATAAATGTGATTAAGAATAAATAAAAATATTAAACTCGATGAGTCTTTAATACAGTTAAAACAAAATAACAACTAAACTTAAAAATGAGGCAAACGCCCTCATACTACATAAATATTAAAATCTATTCTCTATATGACCTCCTCTCTTTTCAAGACAGATATCCAATCTTCGTCTGACTTCTTTGTGGGCTGCGTTTATTAACATTTCGCCGTTTAACTCATTACAAGCGTTTGTGAGTATTGAAAAATTTGGGTATGTTTCTGGAAAAAAATATAATTGATGACGTCATTAGTTGTTTCAGACAAATCTCAAGATATTACTTTTTATTGAATATCGAGCTTACCTCACCTCATTTAATACCAAGTGTCCCAAATTTTACTTAAATTTTTTGTATCCTCGCAGTAGCCCGATACTAGCGAGTTTGAAACACCCTGTACATAAATATATCATTAGTAGATGTAGATAGTACTTGGAATATTCAGACTCTTGACTTTTTAAAAGCACATATATAATTACATTCTCCTTTAGTAGAACATAGTGATAAAGTATATTAATTTTGAATTTTAAATATCTAAAGATTCAAATTCTTCGGTCTGGGTGTAGATCAGTATTAGTAACTATATGTCTTGAAAGAATAAATGTCAAAATTAATACCCTCATTTTAAATATTTTATGAAACTTGTAATTATTTTTTACAAAATTAAGATGATTTAATAATACTGTATATACTCTATACAACATAACAAAGTAATAGTATAGTTTTAGCTGATCTCTGGCCATTTTGTTTGTCTTAAGCGTTAAGGACATGATATACTTAGATATTCATATAAATAACCATGTTTTCCAGACTGCCCTTCTGAGAAATATTGGTACAAATAATAATAAGTAGTTTAGCAAATATAATATATTTTTGCAAACCTCAGCAGAACATAAGACACAAGTTAAACAGTTTTTGGTCTAGAGAATCCGTGCTTTTCTTCTGATGTGCGTTTTGGGTATTGGGTTAGACAAAAACAGTGTTATCAGAAGAGAAACTGCCGCGCTATACAATCGACTTGATTAAATAAGCTCATTGAATTCAATCTCTTCCCAAGCAATCTATCCAATTTTCCACTAGTCTTATCTTTTTCAAGCAACCCTCCCCTATAACGTTAGCCAATCGTAGGCCACATGAACGACCTTTTACTCCAAGGGAAGAATTTATTACAACAACCATAAGTTACAGGGTAAACAGTACCAATGTATCTATCTAATTAATGATGTTACTCAAAGCGCATCAGTTATATTCATGTTTTTATTAAAACATAGTTTCCAATAAAGGGAAAGTAATACTAAATAGTATTATAAACGTTCCAATAAACTGTGCTGATTAGATGCGAATAATTTACATAATTAATTTTACGTAATAAATTCAAATATGCATATCATAAATTATTTCTAATTAAATTATACGTAATTGTGTTGCATCGTAACTTAACTTTGCATGTTTTGTATCGTCGCCAAGAACCATTCCAGAAATAAAAGTATTTTAAAATTAAATTGCACTTTACGTTATTTATGTGCACCACTAATTGCATTCATTCTGAATTTATTTCGTGGTTAAATTAGGGAATTAAAGAAAACAAAGGTTAACATTTGAATTACTGGGATTGGAATTATTAAAGGTCATTTTAAATGTCATTGATTTTATTAATATCGGTGTACACGTCGTTCTGCTTTATGTAAGGGTGCAAGTGCAACTCTGATGATCCACAACCAAAATTCGTAAATTGAAAACTATTGTTATCTACTCGTCTGATTTCAGTCTTTCATTCATTGAGCTAATAGTAAATGAATAAAAAGCATGAGAGGTTGTTTCCTCATCCAATGTAATCACAGTTATAGGTAGGTTTTAATAAGCAAGTAAATAAGGTTTGTTTAGATGTAATATAGAATAGCGGAGGAACTTATTCTTCTATTGCATTTGATTTTTTGGAAACAATTTTTAACTCTGACTTCAGTAAATTTCTTAACTGCCGCCCATTTATTATCTTTATAAAACATTATATACACTGAGAAAAATCCTCCAAGTAAACTAATAAAAAAATAATTACCGTAGACATTTTTTTATCTGGTGTAGGTGTTTTAAATATTACTCATGAGTAAAATAACATTCTACACACTTGTGGTCAGTAAAGTATTTATTGAATTTTTAAATTCATTTCACTAAGTCATTAGTATACTTGTTATTAATTTTCAGTTAACTGTAGTTGGAAAAGATGATTACTGAAACATAAATTATTGTCATAACTTAATCCGATTATCACAGCGGTATAGAAAATGTTTGTGTTTTATAATTTTTGTCATTAAACTTTGTGGAAATTAATATTTGATTATCAAATAAAACTACAATAAATCTAATCTGGAGTTTCTCCTACCGTTGTTCTGTAGGTTGAAGATAGTGGACTTACAATATTTTCTTCAATAATTAATAAAATACGTTACTGAATTTTTAATTATCATGTTGCAATGTCAGGTTAATTTTTTACAAATAGTATCAATGAATTATTCTCAATAAATAAAAAATAGTGTCAGTACTATTTGCTATAACAAAAAACTATGATCCTAGTAGAACACGATATTATTTATAAACCCTAGCTTTGTTTACCATATCAGTAATTGGCTTGTTCCAAGTCTTGGTAGAAAATAATGAATAGACTTTCTATATTAACATTAAATATAGTATAAGAGGGAAATAAAAGACAAAGGGACTTGTGTATATTTCATTAAAAATAATAATCAATAAACTAAAGATAAAATTATATTTTATAATTACATTAACCAATGTACCTATTAAAGTAGATAATAATAAATCGTATAAAAAATAATTACACGGACAAAAAAGTGCGAAAAAATTATTAAATTTTTAAATACTGTTAAGGGCGCCGTATTCTAGAATTAGTATTTTCCACAAATACAAATAATTTTATAGCTTAAAGAACATTATAATAGGTATAGAATTTAGCAAATAATAGGAATGTCAACTCAAGCCACCTGCGAATATTCAAAGGTACCGAAGTAAAACGAATCTGTAACGACAGAAAGGGGTTTAACCAACGCATATTTAGGTAATAAATCTTTCAAAACATAATGTATTTTTTAAATTTAACTATAGATATAAATATTGTTATACATAGTTCTGCATATAAGATTGTTCACTTTTGTATATAAGTAAGTATGTGAAAATAATTGTTAAAATGTGGGGTTACAATAGGAAAATAATATGTGTCTTACAAACGCATTTTAAAAGTTATTTTATTTGATGATAATTTAAATAGTAAAAGTAGATATACAAATTATCAATAATTTGTTTTATTCTACGTGTTTTTTCTTTCGAAGTTTGTACCTAAAATACACCACAAATTTGATCATTTTACGGTGAGAAATACGGCGATCTTAGGCAATACAGCACGTTGAAAGAAACATTGATATTTGAAAATTATGTTGAGTTATTTTACCTAAATGATTAGCTGCTGGTTATCTGATTTTGTCGCCTAGTATTTTTCTTTTTAGATGTAGCACAAATAAAACTTGTATGAATAGCGGGAAAATATATTTTTAATATCTAATTAGATAAATGGGCACTGTCGTACCCTTTTCATTTATGTAAAAGAGCGATACAAATCAGGTTTCAGGGTCGTAAATTCCCTGTAATTTATTGCGTTTACTTGCACATTAATTTGCGTTGGTAGAATTGAGATTTTGCAAAGCAAAGGCTAGATCGGCGGCAGGGCAGAATTTATTTTTTAAAAAAAGTTGTTATATAGCGCAGGATAACCGTTCAAAGAGCAAATGAAAAACAAGCATCATCAGCAGGGCGCTAGATTGCACGCCGCATCTATTTAACATGGGTTTAGTTGGCCGATTTAATTCCCCACCGAGCTTTAGATCAGACAGTTCGGTTTGCACTTGCCTAAAGCGATAGAACATGCATACACTTAAATTATCGGAAGTCCGCGGCAATTTCCCAAACGATGTATTGCGGTGTCTCTTTCTGGCCTGCAATGTTGGCCCTTCACACGAGGGAGAAGATAGAGAACGAGTAGGAAATTGGTGTTACTCAGCTTACAATACGCCGCTACCACCACAGAAGCGCCAACGGGACGGGGGAAAGAGATTAAACACCAGCGTAAATGAACAGCCAATAAACAGTCGACCCGTAACCCAAACATATTGCATACGATTTTATAAAGGTTTCATAAATGTTGTCTTTGCCTTCGCAGATTAATATGTACTTAGGTATAAATATTTAGAGTCGGTAAGCCGAGTTCAAGGAGAAACCATCTACACCATCAGCAGTTTTTATAACGAAGAGGTGCCGACAACTTTCTTAGAATGCATTTACTGGAAACATTTTCATTGGCTGCATTGATGGACCGCACTATTACTCATTTATATAAATATTTATACGATTTCAAGAGTTTACCATTAAGGATTAAATGCTCTATTTGAGCTCTGTACTGGTGATTATGCAACTTCCACATTTCTGAAAAGAGAGAATGCGTAGGTACTTAGTAGTGAGTTAAAGGTGCTGTTTTCAAAATACAATTTTCAACTAATCCATAGCTGTCTAGAGGCATTCTAAAAAAATCTAAGCAAGTTCTCTTCACTATGCCAATTTTACAAGTTTTTTTCTCCAGGGTATACAGGCAAGAAACTACTACACACTAAGATATTCGTATAGGGACTTATGAACAAGATCACACTCCGCAGAATTATTTTTAAAAAACTATTAATACTTGAATTGATATAAAATGATTAAGTATTTAGCATACAAATGGAAACTGTACAATTCATTGTCTTTAAATGATGCCATGTTTTTAACGTGTTTTTCTCCAAAAATTAAAGAAAATTGTTGTTCGAACAATTCTGAACTTGTTGCAACAGTATCACATGAAACGTATGATCAGTATGGATACTATGGATAACCAAGTACTATTTGTAAAGATATCAGAAACACGGAAAAAGTATTCGTTACTTGATTGCATGATTACACATTATTCAATGAGATCAGATTTTCAGTATTGTGAAAATTAAATTTCATCATCATTGCAAAAATTATGTTATGATCCGCAAAAGTTTTCTAAATTCGAGATCGATTATATATGATCCACGGAGAAGTGTATTGGTTGAGGTGATCCAATTGCGTGGCCTGTTCGATCTTCCAACCTCAACCCTTGAATATTTATACCTATAGTCAAGGCCTCAACCCACTAGATTTTTTGAGGGGTATTCTTCAAGGATAATTCAAGTCCAGTATACAATAGAGAAAGTATTAAATTGTTTTCGAAGAACTAGTAAATATGACAGGCCGATAAATAAATGTACAAGACAGTCGTTTTAAGAAACCAAAAAAAATGGACATGTGCATTATCTACATCTCATTTGTTTAATAACTTTTTAACTAATTCTTAAAATTTCATAGGATAACTTTAATTATAAAATGTCAAAATATTTTAAAAAACCTTAAGCTTAAAGAATTTTAGAATGCAAAGAACGAGACTCCTGTATAAACGATGAAATTAATAAAATTCAAGTTAGTCAATAAATTGTAAAATTTTCTTAAAATAACGAATATTTGAAATGCAGTTTTTCATTTCTGACCTGGTAACATCTGCCAGTAACAGAGGTTAAAAAAGTATAGTTTGGTCATAAGTACCTAGGTATGTGAATAGTAATGTGACAGACACTAAATTTGTGCACAAACGAATTTATTTGGAACTTCTAAAAAGAGAAAAAAGTAAATTTAATGAAAGAAATCAAGTAATAGTTCAATATTGATGAAAATATGTAAATACCTAGTTACTTTTCAGTGTAAGTTTCCAGTTCCCATAAGAAATTGTTAGCGAGCACGTGTTGAATAGCACTTGCAGTATGGACGTTTTATCGAGCAATTGTAGTATCGGTATATTGAAGTAAAATTAAGTGGAATACAGGTCAAATTGTGAATTTGATCGAACAATATTAATGCTATCCAAATCTATGGAATCCAAGAAATCCGAATGAAAAAAACAAGAATATTAAAAAAGACTCAATAGAAAAAATTACTGCTGTGTTAAACATATCGCCAGATGAAGTAGAACGCAAAAGCTGCGATTTTAGTCCAATATAGAAGAGCCCGTGCCAAAGCATTAAGAATGAAGAATGGCACAGGCAATTAAAATATCTTCATCATCACTCGACATTTTAATCTTATTTCGTTAATACCGAACAACCTGCTTCGAACTCCTGGCGAACCCTAACTTCATACCGGAACATGTATTAGAACTATACTTAGTGTGAACTACTCGCGAACAATATCTTTGGTTTGTACGCACCTTTAGACGGCAATATTTGCTTAGAAATTATATAGGCACTGCTTTAGGTTTCTTTAACACAAAAACAAGGAAGCAAAAATATGCAGATTTCGTACAGAACTCGTGATGGAAAGCTTACGTCGTGTCTACCAACAGTCGAATCAACTATGTATATGCATTTGTTTAGCAGTACCACATGTAGGTATCTGGTACTACAAGCAGCTTAATCTATAATTTTGACTGCACCTTTAAATTAAACATTCAAGTTTGGTCTTCCACGATGTCGTGATATTATTTTACATACGTTAATGGCTAAATTTCATAAGGAAGCTCAGAAGACGGAGACATTTAAACAAGCCATGATTACTCATAAATTTACACTATGTATTTTCCTGATTCACTTAAGAAACTAAACAATCAGGAAGCTGGACAATTGAGAAAAAGCACAGAGACTAGTGTAACTGTATGTAGACGTAACTACAGGACAATAAAAAAAAAAGTGTAAATATAAGTAGGTACATTGAACATTGACGAGGATTGCTATCTTCAAATTTATTTTATCATTCGATATTAGTGTTCTTGTTTCTTTGCTCCATGCTATTGAATTAAATAAAATTTACATCCATGTCAAATTTTCCGTATATTTGTTTCTTGGATCATTTTAATCATAACATTTTTAATTACATTTATTCAAATACAAATAAATTTGAAAATGTTTGACGTAGATTAATGAAAGCTGAGTTCGCTTAACTAACTGAAGACGAACATTAACTGAATTGGTTTACACTGACATTAACAACCGTGAAATTTCTACACAAATTCTACAATTGAATGCTTGTGACTGTATTTGAAACATTATTTTGTTAGTAAATTTCTTTTATTAGTTTTTGCCACTTTTACTAATGTGGAAAAACTTGTTCCACATTTTTGAATTTTTCTGTAAGATTATTATTTAACTAATAAGATTTATCGAAAAGTTGCTACAGAATACATATTGTAATTGTGCCATCTATTAATATAAAGTAGAACTGATTTTAATTTTTTTGCTCAGAAATTTAATCGTAGGGGAAATCAACAAGCCCAGCTAAGTGCCTTCTCGCTAGCAAAAAAATATCTACTTAATATAATATCTGTAAATTTTTTGGTACTTCAAAAAAAAATCAGGAGTATCTTCACAGGGAATGTTCAAATATATATTTTTTTTCTATGAAAGACCCACCTTACTTTTTCATGGAAAATCAATCCCTTATTTTTTTCACACTTATTACACCCTGTATTCCTTCTGTCAGTTGAATGAAATTTCACTCCGTTTGATGTGAAGTTAACTTGACATATTATTATAAGAGTCTAGCTTATTATATTAGATAACTGAAAAAAAAATTAAAATAAATTTCTAACTACCTACTGTTATGTTGGTTGGATATTTAGCAAAATGAATTTTGACACCAACGTAGTCGATTTGGAGTTATTTGGTGTAGACATTTTTCTGTACTTACAAATGACTAAGCAAATTGCTTCAGAGTAACTTGAAACAATTTGAAAACAGCTACAAAATAGTACGAACAATTTATACTAACTAAAATGGAAATAAACTCAAATTTTTCATGTAATTATACTATTTATGTTACTTTTATATATATATATTGATAAATACATTTAAGTAAAACAATTGTATTTTATTGAATAAAATCGTTTACAAAATCTATAAAGTATGCTGTTTCAAGTGGTTTAAAAACTCATACATTTCCGATCTATTGTTCTAAGTCTTATTGAATAAAAGCATTGCTAGGTATTTTTATTTGTTTCAGGTGAGTGTAACAGCAACCGCAATAAGCGAGGGCGTACCACATATACACAAACAAACAGTAGGTGAGCGTATCTTATTAATCCATAATTGAATTCAGAGCACATTCTTGATTTTCTTGAATTGCTCGCATTTATTTGCTGCAAGTATTTATTTGTATGTGACATGCAGAGAGAGGTATGTGCATTTTGATTTTCTTCTATGTCAGCCATTCGTCATTTTAATGGGTACTTGTTTTCTTACTTGGAATTATTGCGAAAGATATTTTTTGCTCAAAAATTGCATTGTTCGCGTGATTCTTTAACTATCGCGTTTTAAACTATTACAGAATGCGTTCGGTTAGTAAGAAATGCCCTGCATGCACGTGCAACTTGGATAGAAGTTTAGGTCGTAAGTAATTTTCAGTACTTGTATCTTTCGTTGGTATTAAACAATTTAGTAATTATAGTAAGTACATACTAGCAGTATATTTTAGTGCGATAGAGTAGGTAGGATGTGCTTGTCTATGAAGAAAATATTTTCCTGTAAGAGTGATATCAATTTATAGATATTTTTTTATATAGATATAATTATATTTAGTTTTTCAGAAATATAAGTTAGTATTTATGAAAAAAAACATGAACAATTTTAAAATCGTGTCACAAATCGATTCAGTTATAACAAAAATGTAAGCTTAAATGGGGAAATTTCATGATTGTTCCAAATACGTGCAGAAGAAAGCACGTATTATATTAATCGAAATGGCGTTTGTTCTAGACAATTTCATGGAAAATAATCCTAAAAACGGTATTTATAATTTCTGTCACACCACGCGCCCAGAAAACCGCCGCTACAGAAAAGCACTGTGACGTCAAACGACGTTCGCACGTGTATACCTAATACAGCATTGTGCTTTATATTTGTATACGATTGCTATCTTCGGACAATGCAGTACATACGTTTAGAAGAGCTAATTTCTCATGTGTGATATATTTGCAAAATAAGCACAGAAAGTGCACCTCACCGAGCAAATAGAAGTAGTAGCCTATTAGGTACGAATACAGCATACAGCAGCCAAAATAAAAATGTTATGTAGAGCGATGAAGCGCGACGTAATGAACATGTTTAGCTCTGCAGCATTGAAACATATTGTTTGTGAAGACTATTTTAATGTAAGTTTAATTGGAAATACATACATAGTTATCGAAAAAATTAAAATGTAAAGAATCAATTAAACTTTCCCATTAAGCTACCAGAATGCACAAAACCAATGGTAAAGCAAACTTACATTTTTTTTTTCATATATTGAATTCAACGATTCATTCCGTTTCCAAATAATATGTTTTGTATTTACTCCTACTATTTACGAGATGTAGAATGTTACTTGAGGCATTTGTAAAATTGTGCTATCTGAGTTCTCCACATCAAATTACCTGTTTTATTCTGAAAACATAATACAAAAATTTAATAATTAAGGATTTTTTTAGCAGCAAAAAATTATAAATATTAAATATTATTATTCATTACTTATATTTATTAGAACAAGTAGTTTCATGTGAAATCAGATGGCATAACTTTATAAATATCTCAAGTAAAACCCTCTATCTGAACGTAACCAACAGCATTGTCGCTGTGATTTTCACGAGTGGATCTATATTGTAAACAAAGGAATAAATTACGTTATGTATTTACACTATCAAGGCCCCAAAAATGTCACAAATACACAAGACAACATTGCACCTGTATATAAAGAAACTTAAACCGCGCTGAACGTCATGCGACGTCACACCAATGATATTTTATTTTCAGCGACGGTTTTGTTTACATTCGATGTTAATATTTTAATTATTATGTGATTATTACCACCAGACACATGTTCTGAGCTCTCAGTATGTTTGAAAGATGACCTGTAATACAATTAAAACCAATATAAAATGCACCTTCCCCTATATGAATATGGTAAAATTTTATGATATTCCACATCAAATGTCGTTTGCAATTTATTCTGTACTTTTTTATTTAATAAATGTAGAAATATTTGTAGAAAACAGATGCATTTCAGAATTTACTTTTTTTTATTACTTTAGTACGACTTAATTTAAATACTATTTGCCCTTATTTTGTCCACAAAAATATAGTTATTGGTTAATAATTTGTCGGATGGAATTCCTATATCTTTTGTTTATTTTCTCTCTCAATTATTGCTATTTTAATGGTGAATATGAAAAAGAAAATAAGTCAATATTTGGAGAAAATGAGGATAAGGTTTACTTATTTTTATTTAATTTTTTTCTTGAAACATGCAACGGAACTTATTAAAAGAGCGGAAAACATTTTATTTTTATTATAGGTTATCACGGGTATAATTGATTACGACCGAACGACTCGATATAATAAATAAGGGATTGTTCGACGTTACCTTAATCATGCATAAATATGGTCGAGCACTATTATTACTGCTGCCTTAATAATCACATATGCGCATGCTTAGCTGTCAGCATAAGGGAAACCTAAATGCTGCTTATAACTTAACTTATGACATGACACGTTAAATATTATTGTCTTGATTTTTATTTTAGTCAATTATTATGAGTAGTATTTTATTTTATTTATTTATGAATTTATTTTGAAATGAAAATCATAGTATCCTTGCTATTTATTAAATTAATTAACTTTATTCGATTTTAAATGTGTGAGATTACCTATACCTACAATATTTAAGTACTGTAAACGAATTGTGAACAATTGGCTACCTAGATACCTGGAAGCAACTTCAGTATAATGACTTAACTACTATTTTTTTATATTATTTTTTATATCTACTTAAATATAAATGCGCTATCATATATAAATAAAGGTACAGGCAATACGGGTATATTTATTTGTAAAACATAAATTGAGAGTATCACTAAATACAAAAATCGTATTATTATCTATATTCGCCACAAATATCTAGACTCAAGTCTGAAAATTATTGCACACCTAAAAAGTAAGGGTGTTTCATGTCTTTTGTAAGATTCATGACTTTTGCGATATGTCGTACGGTGTAAATTACTTGACAGAATCAATAAATTGGCCCAGTGATCTAAATGCAAATATAAGTGTGATTTTATCTTCACACGAAATGGTCCTAAATTTTCATTGTTTAATATTTCAGTTTAACTATCGACCGATGTTGATGAGATTTATAGGTTTATGAAACGAAAAACAATTTGTTGTAGACGGGATATTCTATATCGCAGCAAGTTAATGCATATTATTGCACAGGTCCACAAAAAAAGAGTGGTGTGTGCTGAAGATCCCATTATATTTTTTCCATGTATTTTTTCCCGCTGAACACGATTCTGAAGTCAAAAAGGGGGGTCCGCACCAAATTTTAGAGAAAACCCATAAAAACGATAAAAATCACTTCAAAAATTTACACAGGTCCACAAAAAAAAGTCATGTGTGCTGGGAGTTAGACTAGATTTTTCTTTTGTATTTTTTTTCGCTGAACACGAATCTGAAGTTAAAATTGGGGGTTACACAGCAAATATTTGAAAAAACCTAAAAAAGTCGATAAAAATCACATTCATTCATTCGTAATTTATTCTGAATTAGTGAATATTTACTATTTTACAGCTACCTTGGTATACTTATAGCTGTAAAATAGTAAATATTCACTAATTCACAGTATTTCTCATTGTTCAGTTTTAGAGAGAATCATACAGAATAAATATTAATTATCGTAAATTATATTCATTGACACAATATGTTATAAAAATTCCAGTTTCTTATTTCAATTTGTTTTTAGCAAAAGTAATAAAAGGAAATATATGTAATGTTAAAGAAATTTACGCGCACTACTATGCAAGTTCAAATAACTTTATATATAGTTGCAGCAACAATTTAGACGACTTACGTCATACGAACAAATGAATAATTCATTATATTTTACAAGAAACTACTACAGAGAAGAATAAAATTATATAATATACTAAACTACTAGTATATAATGCCCTAAATTACAAAGAATGATTAGTTTTAATGCGACCAAATATCGAAAATTATGTACCATAATAAAATCAACTGCCTAACGTCAGCCGTGACTTAAGTCGTCTGAATATTTGCCCCGGCTATTCATAATAGTTGTTGAGCAACAAATTGTTAGAAAGAAAATAATAAAATTCACTCATATTTGTTTTAAAAAATATACGTGTAAATTTAACAATAAAGTAATATGATCCACATAGGTACCCATATTTCTTTAAAAATACCTGAATGTCTGAATTTATTAAAAAAGTGAAAATTTATCAAATTTATCACCAACAACTCCACCATTTTAAGTTTAAACAATCATTAATAGCGTTGACTGAGACGAGAAATCTTGCAACGTTTGAAAAAGTATTGCAAAACAAAACAAGAGTTTCTTTAAAGTCTTATTCTTGCTCGATTCTGCAATATCATGCACTGTAAAAAATAATTACAGTTAAAATAGATGGCAATTTATTTACCACTCATTATTGCTGTAATTTTCTTATCGATTGTGACTTTACAAATAAAATGTAAAATTACGTTGTAAATTTATTTTGTGCTGTAATTTTAGGTTTTGCAATTGTAATATTACTTTGTGATTTTACAATTCAAAAAGTATTTTTACAATGTAACTTCCACAATTACTTGTAAAATTGCAAAGTAACTTTACAGGCAATTGTAAAGCTACATTGTAATAATACATTTTATATTATTACTACAATGTATTTTTTTTATTTATTGTACAGGATGGTCCAATTTGGGCACTTAGGTAAAGAAGGTTTCTTCTATTTTACGAAAAGACAGAAAAAAGTAGCCAAGATATTTGGAGCTTAATTTTTGAGAAAAGTTGAATAGCGAGAATCACATTTCGATATTTTGATTTGTTTAAGAGATACCTACATAATATTTTTAAATTTTGGTTGTTTTCTGTGGTAACTGTTCTACTTATTATATTAATATTTATACATTGTAAAGATATTTTTTCTCTATGTGTAGTATCTAGTGGCTTGAGGAATATTTTTGTATAACTTCTAGTTTTCCGCTGCTATAACAAACATATATATTATGTTTTAATGAAACATTATACGTATGTAATATGGGGCATCATAGAAAAGACCTAAAATTAAAAAAATGCTATATCAAAACTAATCAAGATATCGAAATGAAATTTTCGTTATTCAATTTTTCTCAAAAATATTCCCGTGACATTTGGACCTTTTCGGAGAATAAAAGAAACCTAAAAGTGTTGAAACTGACCTAACCCGTACACAAGACATCTTGTTTACAACATTCGAATTCACTAACAGTGCTTTGACATAGATACCTAAACAAAATCTGAATAATAATTCATTTATACCTAATAGATTAATATGCCTACATGAGAAAAATTGAAATATCGTAAGGAATTAACGATTGTTACTTACCTTAAGTAACATATCAGGCTTTTCCATGAGTTTCTCAATAGCATCTCTACATCAGAATGTTATTTCAAAAGAAAAATGTACTCATATTAAGTAACCTAATTAACATGAATGCCAATTGCTTCTAATGTTAACCAGGGTAGGTGATTGAGAAATAAACAAACAAGGCTATCGAATACATCTGATTTAATAGTATAATAACATAACTAAATTGGTACAAATACACACAAAGTTCTCGTGAAAAACAATGTAATGTCAATCGAACCTGATATAGATAACAGCTTACGTCTCCTCCAGCGGTGGCCAGGTCGTTGGGCATCTTAACTTTTGGGGCCCCTCTCTCTTCATCCAAGTCTCGGAGGTTTTTTATTACTAAGGATACGTGTCCACACTGGCTTTTCTCGAATTACGATCAGCTTCACTGAATATATCTAACTTATTCCTATGTACGTTGTAAGGACTCAACTGCGGTAGATAATGAAGTTGTATATACTTAAGATGCATGCAATGCAATTCTTTTTCCTATAATTTAGGCTAGATCGAATGGCTGATTGATAGAACATACAAGTACTTCCAACACTTTACCGTTCTCCCGTCGCACTCCCTACCTCGTTCCGACACTATCCGCCACAGGTGTTCATTGTAAGCCTGCGCACATCACTCCTTTGTTAATAGAATGCAGATGGGCCATCACAATGTATAACTTACATACCTATTACTTCTGAATCTCATTGAGGTTATGTTACAACAAGCACTAGACAAAACTATTTATAGTACTAAAAAGACTCACTTGTCACTCTAGATATGTTTATATTGCTAGTCACTACTCACAAAATTAATTATGTAAGTACCTAGGTCCTAGGTACATGCTGCATTTATCGAAATGAAGCAAGAAATAATGAAGGCGTCACCACCCAACGCTCTCAACGGTTAGTGGTATAGTGCGTTTTAAAATTAGTAGTACCTTCACACACACATTAGGCATATTTTTACAGTCAATTATATAGTAAATTTGTTATATTCAGTAATTTTACAATCTAAAAATGGATTTCACATTGTTAATTGTAAATGTATTACAATATATTCAATAAATGTACAAATTATATAATAATTACATAGGAAGTTTACGGTTTTATGGTATATTTGCAGTTTTCTTGTAAAATTACAAGTGTCAGTGTAATATCATCATTATTTATAGAATTATTTTAAGACAATTATAAGGATATACTTACAAAGTAAATTTGTAAAGTTACTGGCCTTTTCAGTGTGTCTTATTTTGTGAGTCTTGCAAATTTCTTGTCTCGCAATTTTGCAAGACTTACATGGTTCTTGCGGAACTTGCGCGTACAAATGAGAAACATGGAGCTTCATTATGAATTTGGTAGCAGTGTTGGTTACTCTCGGTCGGTTATGGTTCCGCTCGTCGACAGTGGTCGATTGGTAGACGATATGGAGTATAAAAACGGCCAGTTTTACTTAATAAGTAATGGACGAAATAGACGAGACAGAATCGAAGCGGAGCTATTTCAGTAAAATGGCAGTGCAGAAGACTTTTTTTAAATCTTGTTTTACAATTCGGGTTGTCAAGTTTTGTCTTGTCTTGTCTTGCGAGACCTAAGAAAGAGCAAGACAATATTTCCAACAATAATCATATATAGGTGCGGCAAGAATTCAGACGACTTACGTCACTGGTGATGTTACGCAATTGTTTTATTGTCACCTAATATTCGATATTTGTTCTTGTTATAAATAAAAACAATATTTTTTGCAATTTACTGCAATGTATAGTGAACTACTCATTTGTTCGTATGACGTAAATCGTTTGGATTCTTGCCATAACTATACTAAATTATGGATTTAATTAAAATGTTGAATAGTTAAACTTCCCATGTGTAATTAATCCGCGATGAGAAAGTATGTTGAAGAATAATCAGAAAAAATAGAACTGCTGGAAGTTGAAAGTACATTTCATTACGAATACATCAGGAGTTCGCCAAATTCGTTTTAAAAGGTGTCATTATTGTTGCAATGGATTGTACCTATATCCATTACTTAAGTAAAATCATATTTCTTAACAACAATAACTTTTTAACTTTAATAAACCAGAAAAAATAATAATAAGTAAATGACTTATGAAACACAATTAAGAGTATGACATTACAATATATTCCATCCTCAGATTCTTTAATAAATCATAACGAACCCTGTTTTTTTTTAGATGTAAAAAATGTATAATTGTCCCGACATTAAGATGTATCTCTGGATGTTTTTAGAATACCAAAACGGTGGTTGCACGAAGAAGCAGCCGACTGCTGAAGGTTTTATGTATAAAAATGTGGCGTTCAAATCAGGCGGGATAGTAAAAAGTACGTCTTTTCTTAGAGCATCGTTTCGCAGCTGCCGCAGAATCCAGTCGCGGATAAGAAGTAAGAAGTGCTGCATAAATGCATTGATCATTCGTTGGGTCGCCTGCCTTTACCTCAGCGAGAGAACGGGTTTAGGTCTGGATACTTTTGGCTCCGCAAAACACTTTTTGCATTAAGCTGCCTGCCGAGAATAAAGACGTTTGCCATGTCGAGCCTTGACCAATGTTACCTTCGAAGTGCGTGGTTTAAATCCTTCGCTTCACTGAAAGTAAAACCAAGACGAACACTGAATAATTTACAGACTTCAGATTTATTATTTGGCCATTTATTATGCTCATTTTGACAAATTTATTCTTTGAATTTATTTAGCAGCGTTGGTTCGCACTGCAACGATAATTTCATTTGTTTTGTTTTACTTACATTTTTATAATGTATTACTACTGAAACACTATTTATGGGCTAACTGATGGAATAGATTGAAGTAAATAGTTGTTACGAATATAAAGCAGCTAGTAGGTACATGCAACTGAAGGGACAAGTGGGTGTCTTCGAATCCGCATTTCATTAACAAAACATTCTGCCCTGTTGACGAGATACAATCCTTTCTAAGAAGAGTTCCAGAAAATTTTCAGGTTGCGGTGTAAATGGAAATAAATTAACAGTTTGATAGCTTTCAAACCGATGAAACCTTTAAAGTAATTTGTAAATGCACATATAACACTAACAGGAGGGGGGATTGTTAAGATAACAGCCTAAAACGCGGAACGTCGTTTAAGAAATCCGCAGGAGCTTAAGACTCACTGATTCACTCACACACGATACAGACGCATGCAAATGTGTTTCCATGGTTACAAACTGCATAGCATAAATTAAACCTGCACTCACCTCCTGTGAATATTTCATTTCTAGAATAAAAATATTAACCGACGACTATTAACCCATGCAACAGAAGTTGATTTATTGATTTCTTCATGTTCCCAGAATTTATATTTAGCATGAGCAACACGTAGGTTAACGGATTTTAAATAGCAATTTAAAGATGTACTTATTGCTTCTTATTTAACTATATATTGTATTCACAGTGTTTAGTTCACCCAATATACATATTTTATGTTAAATACTTATATTACTGAACAAAATTTGATATAGGTATTTACCTATACTTTAGTTGAGACATTTCGTTGTGTCATAATTTTCAGAATAAGGAAATTAAGTGTTATGCTATACTTTTTTTTTTAATTAGAAATTAAATATATATTATATATGAATTAGTATCTATTATTTGATAAATTGAGATGTGCAGGATGTTCCTCATAAGAACCGAGACAGGACAGGTGCATTTAGGGGGTCCCAAAATATTGCAATTTAACCAATCATACCTATATACCAAGTTGCACAGAGGCGGAGTTACAGACCTTCAAAATGGGGCCAAAAATTAATTTATCTGAATTACCTTAACTTGGAATTACCAAATTTGGTGCGTGATTATTGGTCTTCTTTAACGATGGGTTCAAGTAAATGGAAACACTACAAGGTGTAGATTGAGAGTAAGTCAACCATAAATTATACCAAACTTTTTTTGCCATTGATCAAAATTAAAAAGAATGATAATATTTCGCACAGATTTTAAGTCAGAATGTCAGTAGTAGGCTTTGTTTTTAAAATTTAACAGTTAGTAATAAAACTATTTTATTTCTGCTAACAGCTCATGTAATTAAGCACGGACAGGTGTTGAATAATGGGGTGGTGCACAGTAGTGTAAAAATTAAATTTTAAAATCTTCAAACATTACTTTTTATTTCATAATTTTTCATGATGTATGTATGTAGAATGCCACGCTCTTTCAAATGGCATGGTCAAAATTGGGGGTTGCTATTTAAAAAAATTGTCGATGACGTCATATCTCGAACAACGATGACGTCACAGATATGAGTCGTATGTCAAAAAGTGCCTTCTTTTAAAAACAAAATCGACGTGCCAGGGAATTTTTCCGAAAACTTCTCAATTTCAAAAATAATGAATTTATTCGTTACTTTTCCAAAGCACTGTTTTATGGCCTCCAAGATATCCAAACCATGGAGGGTGTTTTCGAAAAATTTCGAATATCGTTGATACGAAGACGTCGAGCCTGCTTGGAAATGGACGGAGGGCTCTTTGAACATCTTCTGTAACTTTGTTTTTTGTTTGTTAAAAGCTTCCTTTGTCGGTTTATCCCTAATAAAATAAAATGTTTGAAAAACGAATAGTGGTCCATATCTCCGCAACCGTTACTTTGCGGACCCATGTTTATTAAGACTTTTCTGCTTATTTTGGTTCATACTATTACCTCCTGAAATATTTTACAATCTGTTTTTAACACCCTGTATAGATACAGGGTTAACTATGACTAAGTATAAATATTTTAAGAGGGGATAGAGAAAATTATGAATTAACGGAATCACCCTTCAAAAAAATTCCAAACATTTTTTTTAAGTTATATTAAATCCTTATTTAACGCTGCCTATGCGAGTCAGAGTAAGCAACTAGCAACAAGACGGTAAAATTGCCCGTCGATCCCGTAATGTCATAATTTAATTCCTCTGTGTTTACCATGTGCTTGCGTTGTAGTTTTGTGTTCTGCTTAAGCTTTTTGTGCCTTTTTTCATTTTTAAACGTTTTATAGTAATTAAATAAAGAAAATTGTCTCGGGTGCAGATATTTTCTCACAATATAGTTCGCCGGTTTGTTTTTCTAGGTTATGGGACAAGACTGCCACGGGTACATTAAAAGTTTTCTATTATCTATTTTTTTCGTTCGATTTTGTTATAATAAATAGGCATTCTATTTAACTGTACCTGCGGAAAGTATGTTTTATCGGTAGTGAGTGGTGTAATGAATGCAAATGTTGTAGTTTTGCCAGTTTGTAAGGAAATGAATAACGAATGCAAAATAGTGGAGCTAACTGGATTAACTGTATATAAGGTATTATTACTAATAAGAATGTTAGTTTTTGTCATTTCTGCATTTAGAAATGCTGCAAAAAAACGACCGCATGGTAGTAGATATTGTTGACAGGTGTAAGTTTTATCTATGGATTTAAACCATCTCAGTAGATGCTTATCATAGGCGCCAACTTTCCGTAGGAAAAGAGGGTTTTGCCCCATTTTTAAATATCGAGCTAAAATTCTGGAATATTTTTTTTTATTGTTTTTAGGCCTTCCTGAGCACGTGTTTAAAATGTTTGTACTCAGTCAAAATTAACCATATATATCCGCACACTGATTTGTGAAGTATATAATGCAAAACCCTTTTACTTTTGATAAAAATAATGTGTCTTTATATATTTCAAAAGTATGATCATGCAATCCATTAGGTATTTACAACATAGAATTAATCCAATAACAGAGGCAGTCGCATTTCTAATCTAGATTAGATGTACTCCGTACTTGTATAACTGATATATCGTATATACCATAATACCATTTTATAAAGTATAGTAGTGAGTTACGTAGATCAGCGTGAACAGAGAAGAGGGAGGAGTCCTTAATGAAGTTTCTTTCTTCAGATGACAATTTAAGACGGTGGACGGTGCGGCGGCAAGTGTCTCATTCTTGGAGACGAGCGCCTTGGGATGAGGAGGACATCCCCGTCCCTGGCCTCAGGTTCCTTCCTTCCTATATAATATCCAGTCTACTCTGTCTAGCACGTCCCGCTAGAGATATATTGCTCCCAATGCCTCGTACATAATTTCTCGGAGCTCGGAAGCACCCCCTACCCCTCCTCTATGTCTTAGATGCGATTTCAGTATTTGCCCCTTAACCACTATTCCAACCGATATCTAGCCAACATCAATACTTGCTTTTCAGTTACTTAACAGTAAAAATATTTCTGTTGCTGGCTTTTGTTCTTTCTTTATCACGGCAATTAAGTCTGGAACGAATTTATGAATTTTGCTGTAGGGTCCTGATAATGTTGCAAGGGGTGAAGAATTTCGATCTAAAATGGAAATTGGAGTGTCACATCCTTTTGTCTTCTACTTGCGCCGGAGTTTTTGTGCCTGCGGCGATACGTCGTAGTGCCAAGTTGAGATAACCGAAGATGAATGAGGACAGTCAACGTGCTTGAACAAGAAAAATATTCCATTCCAAAGTTCCTTTGTCTTTTCCTTTGGCTTTTCGGTTTAATGTTGATATATGACTGTGATCGCATGTCACTTGTTTATGTTATAACATGACATTAATCTAAAGAATTTTCCAATATTTGAGGATTTATGTTCGCGTGACGAGTACCTCTACGTTCCTTCCTCTGAAACTGAATATGCATTTTGTCCTTTGCGGTGGCTTTAGGAATTTTAAAGTCGTTTAATTCAAGAATGACAGCTACCAAGATGAATGGCGTACGACTTCTCGATACTCGTCACCATCCTGCCCTGTCAACTCCAAAATAATTCAATTTGCTGTTTAACTTCTACTAGCAGTTCCGTATTTTTGCAAGCTAAAGCCAATTTCCCACAGTCGATAACTACAGAGACGTACTTATCGACTTTACTATCGGATTACTGGATCCAATTACGGGAGCCGCATAAGGTGAATGAAATCATGAAATGCCGTTCAGATGCAGATGCTAGATACGCGTGTGCAGCTCTGATATCTAATTAGCAACTTCGCGTGATACTTTTTTTTAGGAGGCTGTAACTACTTCACGAAAATAATTTTATGTGTACCTTGTTCTATTGTTAAAGAAATAAAACTAGTAAAACATAACCCGACGAAAGTATGGCATAAAAAGCGGCTGGTCATAACTTAATGAGGTAGTAATGTGTCAGGGTAATATCCGAAAATTCATTGCAACGTTTAGGATTGCGCTAATCTGACGGAATTACACACGCCGTAATTTGAACGGGCAAACTAAGCTCCCTTTAATTCAAACCATTGTCTAGAAAATACGTAAACCGCTATTATTACAGCACGATGTGCTGTTCATCATTTTACTAAACGTATACAAGTTTAATTTCATATAATTTATTCATTATGTAATTTATTCATATTCCTTTATATAGAAACAAAATTACAAACAATTATTTATTTTAAGTAAAGCTATTATAAACAACATTCTGCTGAAAAGTTGGCGACAATTTGTAACCACCTGCAATTACAGTTTTTTTGGAAAATAATTAGCCAATTATGCATGCATCATTTAGTAATTTCTCAATTACACCCATTAAATTTCAGTTTTATTATTCCCTAGATAGGAATACTGCAATTTTGATACTGTTTACCTTTTAATAATCTAAATGACATTACCATTTACACCAGTACGATTAAAAATATATATTATGTTGTGTAGCTATATCTATTGTGTGGAATATGACAAACACCTGAAAACTTTTAAAATTAAGTTTTGTACAACTAGACGAAGAAAAATTCTATTTTGAATAAAGAATTCACCTTTTTAATTTTCCTTCTAATGTCATCTCATAAACCGTAAGAGAAACGGAATAGGGTAAATAGAAACAAGTTACATATTTTTATGTCCTGGAAGGAAAAGAAATAGATTTAAGAAATACATAATATCTGTATTACTCATGCAATAATAGAGGTTGAAATTTACAATGCTTTCTTTTGGACACAGTAATGGATATTTGTGTTTTTGAGTAGATTTTTTTTGTAGTTGCAGCAATATACCTACCATATGTTTTCAATTTTTTATTTCAAGATAGTATAAAGACCAATTTTGGTATCTACGGTTTACGAAATGGAAAACGAAGATGTTCCCCCTTGTGAAAATAACATGAGTTATTCCGGAACTAAAAACAATTTCTCCATTTAGGGAAAAGAATTGCCTAAATTTGTTAAAATTACTAGAATGCCTAAATAATATTGTATTTAAGATCTTTACGAGAAAGCTGTATTAGGCCATCTTGTAAAACTAACAATTAAGGTACCTACTTAAGACGTGTGTATAATATGTACCTAAGAATTTAAAATTTAAATCCAGAATAAATTCTACATAAGTATTATAAATTATTATAAAACTGAGTGTATTATAAATCTTATTATACAACACATATTTATTTGTTTTGGGCCCAAGAAATGTCGCGCTTCATTGCTTTTTGCCACAAGTTTCGCGTATAGCTCGGCAGTACACTAATAAATAATTTATCTTGACATTTTTTATCGTTATACTGAGATATTTCGATACAATAAAATATCTAAAGTTTGATTGTTTCGTTTTAGTTTATCTAATAATATTTGAATTTTCCATAATTGAAATAAAAACCGCAATCCTAACGATGCCGACGGCCCTCCTACGCTTCGTATTCTAAATGCCAAGTAAATGGTAGCGCGCGCAACCCGGCATGCTATAGGAGGCAGTTACGTCACGCGAGTCCATGTTTTCAAATTATTTTAAAGGCGTCAGAAAATTATAATTATTTTCGATCGCATTATAATTACAAAATCATTCCGACCAACTGTAATAAAAATGGTTTAATAATTTAATTTTTCATATGTGTAACTTAAAAAATATATAATTACATGACACCAGAAAATTTTATAATATTAGATAGATATATCATTGCGTTTCAAACTACTCCAAAATTTAGAATTATTCTGATACGTAGGTGCTCATTTATGTACCTAATTTTTTTTTTTATAAATATTACAAAGCTGAATGAATACTAGGTATGCATAATTTTATCTATTGCCATTTAATAATTATACATCGTATCTACTTCTAAGAACTGATTTGATACTGTTTAATTTTTGAAATTAGTAACTGAAGCGCTTTTAAGGTCGCCGTATTTCTCGCCGTAAAATGATAAAATTATTGATGTTTTGTTTATTTACTTTTACTATTTCCGTTCTCCTCAGATAAAATAATAACTTTTAAAAAGCGTTTGTAAGACATACATTATATTGCTATTTTAACCCCACATTTTAACAATTGTTTTCATATACTTATAAACAAAAGTGAACAATCTTATATGCAGAACTATGTAAGTTTATGTTATAATAATATTTATATCTACAATTAAATTTAAAAAAATACGTATTTTGAAAGATTTCCGTACCTACAAATTTGTTGGTTAGACAGCTTTCTGTCGTTATAGATTCAATTTACTTCGTAGCTTGAATATTCGCAGGTGGCATGAGATAATATTTCTATTATTTGCTAAACTCTACTTTATTCAGTTTTTAAATGTCTAAACTCATTTATATTTGTAGAAAACACTGTTTCAATAATAGGACGCCCTTAAGCCGAATCATTTTTTAAAATTAATTTATTAAATTTCTGCAACTATTTAGGGAGAAATAGTAGATATGCTTTTTAATTTAATATAATGATATTATTGCATTATTCTAAATAGTAGCTGCAGAATAACAGAGAACAAATAAGTTTTTGTGAGATTAAATCCTTTTTTGTATTACGCAGCAATTCGTAAATAACTGCAGCCATATATCTTGGAAAGCTAGCAAGTTTTCCCTCTAAACTCGCGAATTCTTCACATAAATTATGCGGAACGGTTGCATTTTCTTATGCAGTTAGATAGAAAAGCTGGGTATCAAGAAGTTAGGTACAAAAAGGACTAAATAACGTCTCAAGAAGTCGAAACTTCCAGAAATACAAGCCAATGGAAGCACCTTGCCGTTTTTACTCTTACATCGAGATTAGAATAGCTCCCGATTCCGCATTTACATACCTCTATAGAGTTCCATGCGTATCTCGTTCGATTTATTCACGACTTCACTCGCGCATATATTTTGCGCACACTAAATTTTAGTTAAACAAAATAAAAGGAGGGTATCGAATGCAAATTAATTGAAATTGTTCTTAACAACTGCATACTTTCTCATGCACGTTTGACTCGTAATTAAAGACAGTCACCTGTAATTTACTGCATTTTAACCAGACATTTTGCACTTCTGTAAATTTAATCAGTTAATCCAGAACATGTAGCCTCCTCTTCTTTTTGTATACGGTCTTCCACATGCACATAAATAATTTTATTTGCAGCTTTATTTTTAGAAATTATATTTTTAGACTGGGCGTTAGCAATAACGGAGGGCTGTTTTCGATGTAGAAAATCCGCCTGATATAAAAAATGAATATTCAGTTACCGTAAACTCGGGCCGATTTTGTTTTGTCTACTCAACTCCGGATACATTTCCTACACTCAATATAGCTAAAGCCCATAGGCGGTGCGTGCTTTAAAATAAAATATATTTTCTACTTTCGGCATGCAACGTGCTGTCTCACCACAAAATAAACAATATTTATTTGTAGAAATGTCCATTAAATTTAGAGTATAAATTACAGCCTTAACATGTCAAATAACATTAAATCAAAGCGCGCCACTTATATTTTCCATGATTCCTTTTAGTTCCACTGTAGAAGCGTAATTTTCGTGAAGAATGGCTCATGTGGGCTGTAAGTTAGAGAACAATTTAATTCAAATTTCGGTTCAAAATACGAGCCAGGCATCAGCAAGAAAATCTCGGATATGAAAGTCAGCAGACAAGTAATCAAGCACACTTGTCTCAAACGACTTTTCAAACTACCGCTTTTGTATGAAATTGTATCTTCCTCTTTTAACATAAATCTTTTTCGCTAAATATGGGGATGCTAGCAGGATACATTTCAACTGTTCAATACATTATATAAAAACTTTGTGCGGAACAATTATGGTATAACTTATATACGGGGTGTTTCAAACTTAATGAAATAATTTTTCGGAAATGATCATAGGCATATGGTTAAATTAAGTGAAGTTTTATGTTTTAGTACCCTAAGTAATAATACATTTTCTGGATAGAAAGTGAAAGAGACATTATTAGTAGATCTTCTTTATTTAATTTTACATTTCATAGGCGTACTACATTTGAAGGCGATCAGATATAAAAAATATACAAAAATGACAATAATTGCATTACATAACATCCATTATTTTTAGTACAAACAGTGACATAACACAGTTTTTGCCAATTTCGAGGCGTTAGATAATAAAAATGATAAGAGTTATTTTCAAATTTATAGTTTTTATCCTGTGTTATCAATTATCCAAGGTCGAAAATAATAAAGAGTGACTAATTCACAACACAGAGATGAGTATAGAAGGTGAGGGTGGCATCATTACCTAAGCGTGCCACTTGAGAAGAGTTAAAGCACACAAAATTATCAAAAATAAGTTGACGTCGGCTGAACCTAGTACATTAACAATTTACTTTAAATTTGCCACCTGTGTCATCCTCTGTACAAATTAGAATGTCGTCCTTTTGAACGGCGATTGCTCACCACCACCTTCTTACACCTATCTGATGCGCACACCGCGGATATCACACTTAAGTCTTGTTCTCATGGAAATTCACGGATTTTTGCTGCAATTTTGCAACTTCTGTTTTAATTTATGGCGGGAAAATCTCAACTTCCGACAAACTTTGCGAAACAGTAAAAAAACTACAAATATTATTGCTACTTTCATTATCATGTGGTATTTATAAATTTGTTTTGAGCTTCTGACAATCTATCATGGAGGTTTTATGATGAAAATGATAGAAAATGTTATAGTTGACAAAATTTGTTACAAGTAGAGACTTTCCCAACTTTAAATATATCGTGCAAATATTTGCGAATTCCGCATTACAAAGGACAAAAGGCTTTAGGATACAGACACACTATTCACTGTTGGTTACTAGTAGCACTGTCACTATGACTGTCACACATTAATACTTTTTATATCATATTGTACCGCTTTCCGTATGAGATTCATGCATTCATGTTTCGTCAAAATTTAATATAGTCTTCGATTCAGATTCTGATCTTTTAATATTTATGCGCGATATCACTATTTCATCTTTTTCTATCAGTATACTTTTTTCGATTTCATTTATACGGAGATTCTACTATAATTCATATGCCACGCATAATTCGCAAAAGCACCCTTGTATATATTCTAGGCAAAGTTTCATCTTGTAAGATATAGGAATCAAATTTTTTTTGTCGAAAGCTCATTTTAAAAATATCATCTTCCCCCCGCAAGTTTCCATTATTTTCTGATTCGCAGTTGTACTTACTTCTTTACCACTTTTTTTATTCGCACTATACATATAATATGCTACTCACGTATATTTTTGTTAATGAAATACATATTTCAACATCACGTACACTCATATTTTGACTTCGCACCGTAAACTCATCATCATCCGATATCCCTCATTTGTTAAATTATTACGATTTTGGGAATACGCTGTAGAGCTTGAATTATTCTCCATTCTTAAGAACACAAATAAAATTAATTACATTCATAATTAAAATAGCGAAAAGATATACCCATCTGAACGATATACCCGCCAATGATAGCGCTGGAAATGAAACAGGTGGGTCCGTCAATTCGTCGCAGCCAATAAGAAGCTGTGGCGCATGCGTACTTAACTGCAGCAGAAGCCGTGTAATCGGATATGCTTTCAAATATATGCGGCACACGATTTTATAGGAAAAATATACGACTGCTATAAATTCTGAGCAGGTTTATAACACGAGTCACTCTCTAGATTTTCGGCCGTCTACTATATATAGGTACAGTACAGTTTTTACAGTTTTACAGTATGGAATCAGATTTTTACTATGATGTTTTTATATTATTGCCAGACGTCTTCAACGTATAATTTTATTTCTATTAACATTTTTGTGTTCAAAGCGTTCTATAGTTTAGCCGCCATATTGAAATGAGTAAATTACTAATGTTGAGGTCCATACTTGTCCTAATGAGCCTATTTTTGGCAAGTAGCTTTAGAACTAAAGTTCGCACATTGCAAAGTTATCCAATTTTATATAAAACAATTATAAGTTAAAAAAAAAACATGTTTTGACCAGATCAAAATAATCATCTTTCCACCCTGTTGAATACAAAAGCAAACAATTTTATCCTATAAAATTTTTTCAAAAAATTTGTCATTTTTTGTAGATACATTCAAAATTTCTTCATATTTGATTTACCACCGAGTGGTGCTGCCACCATGCTGTAAGTTTTGACAACAATATATTTCAAAAAATATGCTACTAGCATATACATATCAACATAAGTGTTGGTGATCTGTATAACAGATAAAGAAATAGTATAAAGAACAAAGAAATTTGGCGAGGACTCGGTCAGATGGTGAAGAACACCCTTAAGGCATTTCTCATTATTTTACTTACCATCTATCGATTTATAGATAATTCTTAATTAAAAAAATATAAACGTTATTGCAAATAAATGAAATACTTATTACAAACTTTAATCTTTGTTATTTTTTACGTTTGTTTCTGAAAGAAAAAAAAAAAAGTAAAAAGCTAATAAAGTAGATATTATTATTTCGTTGTTTATTTTGTTTCGGAAATTTATTAAACAAATTGATTTCCCAAAGGAGTATTTTTGTATAACCAAAAATCGCACACTTATAAAAACAGACTAATAAAATTAAAAATCGTTACATATTAAATAAATCCTTTTAAATCTAGGTATATTTATATAATTAATTCAATTTAACATATAAATAAACGAGAAACAACAAACTATGCCACAAATAAGTAATCAGAAAATCCACAGGATGTTCGGAATATGAGCAGCTTTTTTGCTGTATGATAAATTACACCAAACCAAATATAATTGACAAAAAATTTTTAATTTGATCAACGGTATCACAGTTATGATAGCAAACAGGTCTTGGATATGCGACAATATCGCACTTCTATCATGTCAGATGTTTCTACACATTGATAACGACAAATGTCCAAAACATATTTACCCTGAACGGGTTTTCTAGAGCTTTTCTCACAACACAGAGAGGTTTTGTTTCTTTTAAACATAATTATATGCCTTTTGAATATTGGCATTCGTACTCGGACACCCTCTATATTGAAAATATGATCCATCATTAAATCGTAACGTAAAATAGGCTCGCAGTGAATGAGTAAAAGATGATTGGTACCTCTCAAGAAATCTAAAATTATTTAGAGAAAAGAGTTTATAGAAACTACTAGACATGGCCTATATAAAATTTGATATAAACAGAAATCCCAAATTGAGAAATGGAGGTATCTACTTGTATTTTCCGTATTTTTCCTTACTTCAGTTTCTAGGATCATTGCAACATGGTCGAATTACACTCATTTTTGAAATTTCACAAAAAAATTGAAATTTGTTGTAGATATGCAATGCGATATGTAATGAATATAAATAAGTACCTACCTACCTTTCGTTTTTCTTATAAACTGACGTTTCAAGAAACGGCCGTTTTCTTTTCAAAATTGCTACCAGCAAAATGAATATAACGTTTTAGCTGTAAAACTGTGCACTTATTCACAATTCTTTCTTAAATATTTCCCAATACCAAGATTGATATATTTGAAAAAGTGAAGAGAATATGATAAAAACTATAAACAATTCTTTGAAAATCGATAATTTTCTAAAATCAAACTAAATCGATTCCATCCATTGAAGTTAAGGCAAGCTGCATAAATATGAAGTAAACAAACAACAAATAACAGTTACAGAAGAGGAGACTTTTAAAAAATGTTTTTATTTTTGTCCACAAAAGCGCAACTATAAAACATACATTGTGGTGGCGCTTTTTTTATTATCTCCGTGGTAACGTTTTTTAATAGATATTACTAAGTTTAAATCTATTGTATTAATATACCGTCATTAAGTACCTATAAAATTAATCCATAATTTATGAAATTGAGTTATGCAGCAACGAGCTGTTAATTGGGGGTGGTGTGTTTTTAGAAAATATAACCTTATAGAGTCGCAAGTGGCCGTTGGCCTTGTAATTATTTTCTTTACTGCAAGTGATTAACTCGTTTGTTGATTTATATTTGTTCCAGCGTAATTTATTGCAAAGCCGATCTGACATGTTGCATGCATGTAGGCAGAAAGCATGGTTTCGCTGTTGCATGTTAATTTGGAATAGAACTTTAAAAGTATAAGTATACTCTTCCTCTAAAACAAACCGTGCTAGATTGACTTCTTTCACCACTTCATAATTTCATAGTGTTAGTTTTGTTATTTTTATCGTGGATATAAATTGTTGCCTCACATGTGAGTGGCACGTATTAGAATTATTCAACATACAGACGATTTTAGATAATAGGAACTTAATAAATTATCAACTGCAAGTTGTTGCACACTTTGAGCCATAAATTTACTTTTCATTAATGGGACTGGCACAAATTATTTTTGTGGCTTCTCAAGGTTGCAAAAAGCTTTCTATTATTAAATAGGTATATTGAGAACAAAGACTCTTAAATTGATATTACTACAATTACTTTATACAATTTATCACTTTGTCTAAAACCATGCAAAGATGGATTTGGGAATGAAAACAACTTAAATACAGGCTGTGATGTACAATTGTGTACCGGGTGTCCCTTAAGGTTGGCCAGCGGTCGTTCAACAACGTTCTCAACTACAAAATATTCTGAATGAATCATGCTTTTTAAAAACCACAAATCTGGAGCATTCGCCGCAACATAAAGGTTTTCAGCTCGGACGGCTTAACCGCTTGTTAATAACACATGTGCCTAGCTAAAAACAATTATTAATATACTTATATTGACACGATCTTACACTGATACCTCCCAAAAGTCGTGGGAGGTATATGTATTAGGTTGGAAACTTTTATGTTGCGACAACGTCTAAGTACGTATATACCTCCTTAATAGATTCACTCAAATATCATTATACAGTGTCAACTGAAATATACCGATATGAACATGGAACAATTAAATTTGTACACTTTTATATTTACACTTAATATCCTTATAAAAACCAAATTGGAGAAGTCTTACGTTTTTTTCAGAAAATAAAGTAGTAATAGTAATACTTTTGTATTATTTTTATATAATTTATTCTTGAGTGGAGTTGGTTTGGGCTACTGACGAATGACCCTAGCTGTTGCTATAGGTTTTCCAGGTGTAATTCAATGCTGGTCGGGGCATTAGCCCGCAGAGTAGTTGTTTCCTGGAATTCCGTGTTTGCAAAATATCGTTTCTCGCCGATCGCGATAAAGGTCGACAGCTTTCAATGGTGTCTACTGCATGTAGAACGCTTCGTGTCTGTGACATTTTCAGTCCGGCATGGAGTAGCGAATGGCCGATAGATGTAGTTAGTTCTACACCGCGGATTTGGTTCATGTTTAAGTATAGGTAAGTACCTAATATCTTGGTGAAATAAGGAAATTATTTATAAAAACGTTTATGAAATGTAGATACCTATAATAATTACACACATAATCCACAAAAAATAATAACTGAAAACTGTTGATACAATTATGTATAGGCATCATTATAACCACTTTCTTGTTCAATAGAAATGCCACACTAAAAAAGCAGGAGTACGTTTATATTTTGCATATTTATATTCCGGAAAATACAAGTCTTCCCTTGTCTTTTAACTAAGAGGGACAAAGCAAAGTTAATAGACATATATGTACGATACACAATGACAGTTAGATATAACAATGTTTCACGATCTAAATAATACTATCTAGTGGGAGCATCTCAAATCCTTACTTGATTAAATCAAATTCATCATTATTATTTGCGTGTCAAAGTGACCAAACAAATCGGGATCGATATTGTATTGGTAGGAAAGAGGAGAGAAATTTTAAGCGCGAAGTGGAGAGTGAGCTGATTTAATAGAATTTATTTAGATGGTGGTGGTGGTGGTAGTGGAGAGAAGAGTTTATGTACGTGCATTTTGTGGGCGAGTGCACTCTCACTTGCTGTGCCAAATATTGAAACTATATCTGTCCTATTTTGTTTGATTTCTCGTTATGTGAACAAGGGAGATAAAGCGAACTTTGGAAATGTTATTTTCTTTGTTCTAATTGCATTTACACAAGAATGTGTTACTTTCTTTCTTCTTGTAGACAATACCCAACATTTGAACTTCCCGAATGTGTAGGTATATTAGGTATACAAAATCCAATTCCTCCAGTTTATAGTATCAGTAGTCCGCATAATTCCAAGTGAAACAATATTATTTTTATTTTATACTTACCTATATTTTTGGTCAAAAGTCGATGGACATTTTAATTTAATATTTTAATGAGTAGTTTGTATCAATTTTATTTTATACTTTGCTTTTACTGTAATATTTTTCTCTTTTTTTTCAGGGTTTTATAAAGGTGAGATATACCATTTTTGCATAATCCTTTTATATTTATAGATATAAGTAGTTACTCATAAAGCGTATAAAAAATGCTTGGCTAAACTTTACCGTATGATTTTATATACAAATTGACAGTTCATAGTTTCATGGTCACAGATGAGTGTTACTTTTTACTGTATACCTACTACTTTTAGCAATGTGAAATGCAGGTGCCATATTATTTTTATAATAGTAAGATATTGTATGTTGAAAACAAATCACTTATGGG
This sequence comes from Monochamus saltuarius, assembly GCA_025584915.1. Lineage (NCBI taxonomy): Eukaryota > Metazoa > Arthropoda > Insecta > Coleoptera > Cerambycidae > Monochamus > Monochamus saltuarius. The sequence continues at coordinate 24,333,909 of CM046726.1, read as the reverse complement.
TAGTTGTTTTGTATATTTATTTTTGTCTGGAGTTCTCTATTGAACAGTGTTTTTTCGTTTATACTTGCTCCTGAGGGTTATTTTTATTAAAATATTGTTGCCTAACCAATAATCACACACAGAAAAGAAATACATAAATATGCAAATATCTACGCATAATTTCACTTCACTTTTATTTTCGTTTTGAAAACAATAACTGATTCACTTTTAATACCTAACATGGACAGTTAAATTTTGTTAATTTATCTGCTTTCACAGATATATCATAGTACCTATAGTGATGAATAAATATTTTTTTATTTGTTGCTTTTAGTGTGAGATTATTGGTTAAACAAAAATAGTTTCATAATAACAATGACCAAAGACGTTTTTATTTGATAAATTATAATATACCTACTTACAATTCGTCACTGTTGTTTACCCTAGCATTATATTTACGTATACCCTGTATAAGTAGGTAGTGTTTAACAGAGCATCTATACATATAAATTTAGGTAGGTATATCAAACATTGAATACCTATTAATTAAATTAATCCAGTATCGCTGCCGTTGCAGAAATATTAGAATAGAATGAAAAAAAATGAAAATAGCGATTTTAGAAAATGCCATCTAGCATCATTATTTCTCAACAGAAAGAGATGAAATCGATTATCGTCGAAATAAAATTAGTAGCTTCACATGTCATTATCTAACCCTACTATTTTGTTTGAAGAATAACCCAAAAACTAAAAAAATTAAATAAAAATTCAAATTGTTCTTGACGTTAAACAAAAATCAATAAAGAAATGTGACAAATTCAACATTTCCTAACTTAACTTTTATTGTTGGAAGCCTTACTCCTCAGTAGTATTTGAATTTTTTAAGAATGAAATTGGAGAATTCACTGCCCATTAAATTATAAGTTTAGAATTGATTTAGCAAAATGGTGCAGTGTGTAATTTTGCCATATTCCAATATTTAAATGGTATTTGAATTTTTTAAGAATGAAATTGGAGAATTCACTGCCCATTAAATTATAAGTTTAGAATTGATTTAGCAAAATGGTGCAATGTGTAATTTTGCCATATTCCAATATTTAAATCAATTCTTTCCCAGTATGTAATGACATTGGCACTCATAAGCCTGTTGATTGGTCTCCATGTCTCAAACCCATTAAATTTTATTATTTGGAATGATCCAAAAGATAAACTATATTACAATCTCTGTGAAAATATAGAAGACCTACGCAAGAGATTTTCTGCTGCTTTTGGGTATATCGTAGAAAATATTAAAAACGTCGAGGGCATTAGATTAAAGACTAAGTTTTGTGTGCACGAAACTACGCGTTATTTGGAAGTATTTATGCAGGATTTGTGGAATATTTGTGTATTTTTTTGGTTAAGTATTGAATTTTGTTTTACGCCAAGAACGACTAGATTTGTTTCAATTACTTATTGTAGTTTCTAATGTTATGCATTAAATCAAAATCAAATAAAATAGTAGTGTTACAAATTGTAGTGTTCGTAATTTATTTTACATCTGTTACTGTCAAGATCCAATATCCTCATAAGAAAAAAAAAACAATTGAATGTTGCATAACCGAAACTAGTGGCCGCAGAAATTTTCTTTCGACGAAAAGTGATTTTTCGTAGGTATAGTCTTATTCCTCTGTATTAAATTTCGGCTCTTTCTGTTTTGAAATAATTACCCTAGATGGCATTTTCTAAACTCCCTATTTTTAATTTGTTCACAATATTTCGAATATACTTCTCTTGCACTTTATTTTACATACATACTATAAAATTTACACTATTTAAATAAAATTATGAGTACCTACGTATGAATTTAAAGTACTAAGATGATTTGAATATAACTGGTATTCAAGTCACCTTAATAAGTTCCAGTTGTTTATCATTATTAAATTCCAGTTCTAGTTTATAGGTATATGAAAATATACCTAATCCCCCTAATGAAATGCCTATTTTTTCTTAATACACGCTAGCTGGTCAAATAAATAAGATTATTCCAAGTGTTTTTATGTGGCAAATAGGGTATAAAATGGCATATAAAAATCCAATGAAATGAAGTGTAAATGGTGTGGTATTATAAAGGTGAAATGGCCGTCGGTAAACGCGCAAAAGCCGAGCAGGGACCGGTTACGAGCCCGCCGAGGAGCTCGGGATAAGCGCATGTCGAGCGATCCAGTGATCTCTCGGCGTTCTGCGTTTCATGGCTGACGACGTTTAACTATAATTGAAATCCTTTATTACTGTTATTACTACTAAACCACTTCGTTAAGTGTTTTGTGAAATATACATAACTTTCATACTTTATTCTTATACGGACGTTTAATAATGCAGGATCAGATTAGCAGGAATCATTAAAATCACGTTTTAATTGCTGAAATGACAACAGATTTATTGGAAAATAGTATTTATATGTCTAGTAATATTTAAAGAAAAACAATTATCTATGTACATACATAGCTACTGAATAGTTAAGGGCGCCATATTCTTGAAATAGTGTTTTTTTAATAAAAGTAGCAAATAACAGGAATGTTATGTCATCTCATCCGCGAATATTCAAAGATACCGAAACAACTGAGAACAGGGTTGTGTTATAAAGACTGTTAATACAATTTTTCAATAATTGACACAGAAAAAAGAAGATTTACGATTTATAAGTAATTAATAAAGAAAAATGTTTCAACTTCTAAGTGCCTAGATGCCTACCATAGAGAGTATTCAGATTTTATCCAGAACACCTGCATGCATATCAAATTTTAATAAGTAGGTACAATCGTTTGCAATAATAATGACACTCTCTTAAAACAGTTTTTGAACTTGGAAGTTCTGAATAGAAATTTCATTAAATCTCTCTTGGTAAGTGAAACAACTAATGTTAAAAAATTAAAGCAGATTTCAATATGAATACGTCAGGAGTTCAAAATAGGTAAAACGCAAAATTCATTTTAGTGGGTGTCATTAATATTGCAAACGATAGTACCTACCTATTTCATACGCTATACCTATATGCGGTTTCGTTTATTTTTATTTATAAAAAGGGTATTTTAATATTTTACTGCATCTATGTATCTGATTCAAATGATTTGTGGCGAATTTTTATGAACAAATATCAGGATTTTTTTATGAGAAGCTTTTTCGGCAGCCTTTAAAACTCCCGCGCTTTAAACAGAAATTTTTTGTATGCAGGATCATGTCTTGAACATGGTAAAAAATTTGAAAAGTTAGTCAAATTTGTCATCCTGCACATACCTATGCGTAATTTTGGTATAATTCTAATTTATAGCGATCATTTCGATACTAAATACTAAATTAACGATACTAAAAGAAATAAGTAGGAAATTGTAATTTATGGATAATATCAGGTGTAACTACCTAATTGGACAATTGATTAGATACTTAAAAAACTATATCTACCTACATAACAAATTTGTCAATTCAAAAATGATAGCTACCTAACTAACTAATTTTGTATCTATGTAGTGAACTAGCTAAGCAATATTCTATCCTATACCAGAAATCTAGAAAAAAAAATACTTACAATAATATATTTAATACGACAAGAATAATTTTGGTGTATAATTGTCATCTCCTTATGGGACCGTTCCTTCAATTAGAAAACGGTTCCAATAAAACATGCTTTAAACACATTCACAAAATTCTAATAAAAATTGACAAGTCTTCATACAGTACACTACCACTTCTGTCTAGCAAATACAAATAAAAAATACGTACTTGCTGCAAAAAATTACCGATAGGTAGGTACTTAGGTAAAACTTTCTAATTTTACAACCCTAACTTTCTACTAGACACCGCCTAAAAAACACAATACTGACCTCAATAAAAACCGGACAACTTTCTAGTTTTATTGTATAACTAAAAAATCAGGTACTCAGGTACACGCTTCTGTTTCCTGAACATGAATTAGGCACCTTAAAAAATATTAGGTATTAATATTTTTCTGTAAGAAATTGGAAGTCATTTTTGAGTGCAATAAAAAAACTAGGTTTATGAGGTGAAATTGAGTCAAGAATGGTAAATTTAAGTAACCGAGAATAAACGATTGGATCTAACCTGTGAACTTTCCACATGCAAATATTCCACTTGTAACTTTGTGAGATAACCTGTAATGTATAATCCGGCCGCCACATAGTCTATTATGACAAGTTTATTTCAAGTTGTACTGAATTTCTAGTTAAAATAGGTGTAGGTATCCATCTTTCAGCTTACTACAGCGCGCTAAAAAAATGTACAAGTTTATTTACTATCACGTTTCGTACTGTATCATTTTCATTGGTTATTTCCGAAGTACCTACATACTTACTTATTAACGAAAGTAAATTTAACTTGTTTATTTTGATTTATAAATATAAGTTGCATTAGTTGCACCCTAAGTCTCTTTTCACTTTGTGTACATTATTAATTTTTAACCGGTTTACTTCATACAAGATTTGTAAACCGATTTAGACCTATGCATTTGCATTGTCAAGAAAATCTCAGTTTGAACTATTTTTGTATTTAATTTTTTAATCATTTTTTTCTACATCTGTCTCTTTTTTCCATGGCTTATTTATTTTGCGAGGATTTTTCTACATTGCTAACGTTTTTTTATTATCAAGCCTTTTTAATATTAAATGGACTAGTTATTTACCTTTGTCGAATTTATAAAAATAAAATATCTAAATCACAATATTTTAATTACCAAAATAAGTGATTTGGGAATCAAAAATAGACCTCTGTCTCAATTTTTTTTATTATAGAATAAGTAAGTTATTACCTATATCTGCTGCGTCTTTTTTTTAATATTTAGCAAAATCATTTTAATTTCTCTTTTGTTTTGGACCTTGACGCTGACAGTAATATCCTCGATGATATTCGTATCCAGCAGATAAATACGAGTACTTCATAGGTACTTCATAAAGAAACATTTTTCTATCGAGACTGTCGTTACTGATCCATTCTTATTGTTATTCCAGTTACCATATAAAAGAGAATAAAACAATGTACCAAGTCAAATGTAGGTATATTTCTGGCAGCCAAGTTTTAATTCTAAAACATGCATGTTTACTATTCCAAGATTTACTTTTACATCTACAAAGCGAATGCGTTGACAGATTTAGAGTATAAGCGAAAAGATTTAACGCAGAGTGTGTTATAATTCAACTTTAATTTTTAGGAACTATAATTGCATTTTCCATTAGTCATTCATGTACGATTTAAATTGAGTCTTATTATCATCTTGCATTTCGTATTTGAAATTAATGGCAATAGTAACTTTTTCGTTCTTTCTCAAATGCCACAAATAACTAAGTACATAGGTAACATATATCTATAGATAACAGCAATATTTACATTTAACTCAAAAGCAGCGGAAAGAGTAGGTACAATCGTCTGCAATAATAATGACACTCATTAAAATGAATTTTGCGATTTCTTTGAAACTGGTGAATGCAATCTACTTTAAATTTTTAACATTAATATTAGTTGTTTCACTCAGAGATATAATGATATATCTACTCGGAATTTTAAAGACTGTTTCGAGAAAGGGTCATTATTATTGCAAAAGCATGTACATAGTCAAATCATCATGTTTTTTTTTACTTAGACTTAACCTGTTTACAGTTTGACCGACAAGTTTAATGATAACCAAATGAAACGTTGATGATCACTACGTCTAACCAAACCAAAATTGACATCAGTAAGTAAATAAATAAAATTGATACCTATGTCCCCATAAAATAGGTACCGTATTTAGTTAAATAAAATTTCTCAAAATATTTATGAAACGAATACCTAAATATCATTCTATATTATTTGTGAAAAATTTTTTCCGAATTGAAAACATGTTAAAATTACGATAAAAAATAAGAAATTAAGTAGGTATACTTATATAGTCGAATAAGTAGATATGTTTATTACCCCTAGAAAACAGTTTGATCAATGTGTGTACAAAAATACGATGTAAACAATGCGAGTTTAATCACCTTTGTTTTCTATTTCACTAAGATTTAGAAGTCAGTATACCTATTGAATAAGTAATATTTTTTAATTTTTCTCCTAATCCATGATTTATTTCACAATGAAACAGTCTTACGGTCACAGGCTCATACTCTGAGTGAGCATTAAAACCGGCGAAATTAGGCTTGGTTCTAGCAGTAGGCCATGTTTTGGTCGACGGCCATTACGCAACTTCGAACGGGCGCATACGTGTTTCTTTATTAGTGGCAGAAAAAAGGATATTAAACACTCAAAAACCTCACTAAAACACTTAATTGACTATGTAGGTGCAACTGGTCACTAGATAGTAGTTGTGGTGCCGTGAATTTGTCCAAATTTTATTAAAAACACATAGGCAGAGGCAGCACTATCGAGAATTCATCATGGCTGACATACATCGCCGGAGCAGCCGCGTACATTGGGTAAGTGGTGGGGTGAATTGGTGTGATGCGCATTCAGCACGGCAAACTGGCCAAACCCTTACTTTCTTACACTAAAATTTCTCGTTTCTCGCAATTTTTGAAGAAAATACCTAGTTGATACTTAATTTGAACTTGAACTTTCATTTACTTTTATTTTTTTTAGACCTACCTAGGTAATTACGGAAAAATATTGATCCCAAATTTTTAAATAGTAACCGAACTACTTGATTAGAATTTTGGAAAGGTACTTGAATTAATTTGATCAAGTCAAGTTCAAGTCCAGCAATAGTGGTCGATAACATCAAGCCGGGTAAGTAACTATACCTAGGTAGGTACTTATTTCAAGTAGGTACTTAGGTATTTTAAAAAGTAAATCAATGTTCAACATAGGCATTTGGTTTTTAATATGTAGATAGGTACATTTATAATACTAAAGTTGAACTTCAATATTGATACCTATACCTTATTTACCCATGCCTATAGATATTATAAAACAATTCATAACTTTTTCTCTGTATACTGTAAAAAGTAATTCCTGTACGGCTAATGGCCAATTTTGTTACACCCATTATCCAACTGTATTTTTACTTAGGTATTAATGGTATATTTATTTTAGTCATCAATTTTCTTCAGTAAAATTTTATTGGAATATTTATTGGAATTTTACTTTCATGTAACAAATTTCATACAAATGCCGACATTTTTCTTTAATTTAGCAATATTTCATATTCAATGTGATTTTAAACTACCATTATGTGTTGTTTCTAATTTTTAGACATTTTAATTACCTACCTACACTTTTTACAATGTAAGTAATCTAAAAGCATGTGATATTTCTAGTAGAATTATTGTTTAATCTTTTACGAATAAATAGGTACTTGTAACAAATAGTTACAGATACCTTTATGGGGGGGAAGGAGGAAAAATATTAGGTAAACATTGCAACAAGCTTTGTAAAAAAAACGGTTTTGTTTTTCAAAAACTTATTGTCATAAAATCAAGTTTAGCAAAGACAAATAATTTCACAATCAGAAAAAAGAGAAGACTTAGAAAAACACCTATAACTATACAGGGTGTTCCAATTTAAGAAAACAAGCTTGTGGTTGATCTCTTTGAACCACAGCCGTCAGTTTTTATCTATGTATAAGTATTTTGAAATATTTACCAAGCAAATTTACTAAAACGTTGGTCTTTCCATTGTTTTTCTGAATAGAAAGGCAACAAAATAAGGGGGCTATGTGTACCTCTATACCTATCCCTATACACCAACTTATGAAATTTCATTCTGTAATTTTCAAAAATGAAAATAGGTATATGGACGAAATATGGACAGTCCAATTTCCATTTTATTCTGGATATTGAGAAATGATTAAACTTTCTTTGTACCTAATTTAACCAGATATAGATATTTTCTTTACTTTCAATTTTTATAGTTACATATTTATCAGAATTTTTTTATGTAAAACAATTTAGATAGCTACTTAGCTGTTAATAGGTAAGCTGCTTAGGTTTACCTAAGTGAGGTGGTACAAATAATTTTTTATGAAATGCTTTTTAATATTGTTCGATACCTACCCGTCATTTTTTTATGGCTGTCCTGAAGATGTGCCATTAGGTAGGTACCTACATAAAAAATACATAAATAAATTGAAAGCATGCTCCATGATTCCATTTTTCAATCCCGTAAATATATTTTATCCAGGAAACTTGGTTGAGTTCGTGAGTACGTCATGTATAGTGTCATTTTATGAATGAATAATGTTGGCATGCACGAGTGATTTTATCTTTATAAATGTTCTTATAATGCCCTTGTATAGCCCAAGGAGAGTACGCGACAGCAAATCATTTGCATATACATAATAATTCACTTAGACTTCACCTTTTCTTACTTCTGAAGTACATAAATAAGTCCCCAGAACAGTTGCATATCTTCAACAGCAAAATAGTTATTTTAGTTTTAAACTACTCATCAACATTTTCAGAATGGGTAGTACACACGGATTCTTCATAAGGTTATTCAGTCACTGTATCGCATCGGAGGGTCCACATATATAATAATGATCCTACCTTACCGAAAGAGAAACTGTTATGCCCCTATAAAACTCGAATTCAGTGTTCCTTTTAATCTCGTTAACATTGCATGTGAAACAAAGGTTTCAGTGTGAAACTGTTTATTATTTCGCGAAAAATTGATGGTTTGGTAAGTAACACGTCGTTGAACTGATATTTTATACTTTTATTATTGGTCTTGTTATTTTTATATCCAGCACGCCGGTTGTAATAGTAGGAACTGTATTGATTTAGTTGAAAAAATAAGTCCATGCGCGCCATAAAGCTTCAACGGGTGTGAATCCGAGGCTGCATAAAACAACGCTTTTCCGGTATTATGTCGCAGCATCCACGATTTTCCTCAGTTGCAATTGTTGAATTGCATTGCTAATTTATTCTTTCCTCATTTAAATTTTAAAATATATCATATTGTTTATCGTAAACATTCAGCAGAAAATATATTACTTACTCCAAAAATATTGCTTTGGAAAATATATTATACCTCTTCTTGGCATGTTTAAGTGATTCCGCTATCTCTTATAATGGAAATTTCAAGAAAAAAAGTTTGGAACTAGAAAACAGTACGGCTTATAAAGAACTCTTTTTGTAAATATTTAAAAAACGAAGTAAGTATTTAGATACATCTTATACGTAAAGATATTTATAGGTACTTTTACATAGAAATTAACCTAGGTGGCGATTTTTCAGTAGTATAGTGCAAATACTTGTGTAAATGAGATTTTTGAGTATGTATTTCAAGATGTGTAAAATTAAAGGCTAATAATTCATGCTGTAGGTTAACGTGCATATTATAATATAATATGTATGCTAGAGAATATTTGATCATACCGTGATAAGACTGATCGGATTGTGGCTTGACCTAAGTATAGTATGAATCAGCCTTAATGTTAATATTTTAACACGTTCTAGTTTTTTATACTTACATTTCACACAAATTATGTTAAAATTACCTACCGGTAGTACTATATATTACCTTATAAAACATAATAAATATGTGATCATTTACGAATAATATGTTAGGAACACCTCGTTCCGTGTTAACTTAACACACCTCTATGCAGTACGCTGTGTTATATTATTGTTAATATTACTAGATTAACACATTCTGTTTTTTATACCTACGTTTCACACAATATATGCTATAATTACCTACTGATATTACTATAATATAATAAAACATTATGAATCTTTGAACATTTACCAATAATGTTAGAAACACCTCGTTCAGCGTTAACTTAACACACCTCTGTGCAGTACGCTGTGTTATGTTCAGTTAATTCTCGCGGCAAATGCAATAGAATTTGAAATTGAAATTTGGTTAAAGGACATGATAAGGATCCACTCAACTGTAATAAATAAGTATTGGCGGTAGTTGAAATAAAACTAATGAGTTAGTGTTGCTGTGTGCTGTGATGCTGTGAGTGTTTATATTACCCTGTATTTTGTGTTTCTTTATGATCTTAGATTTAGATAAGAACCTAAATTATAACTATATATTAAACAATTATATGTTTAAGTGTTGTATTGGTTTTGGGTGTTCATTTTGATATACATTATAAAATTTTGTAGTTGCGTTATTATTGCATGCACACGAAAATATATAAGAAGCGTTCATTATAAAAAAAAATCACATTTTAACACAAATAAGACTCATTTACTTCTTATAAAATCACAAGAAACACAATACAGAGATAATCTAAACACTTACATTACACATATAATATCACACCTATACCTACGTAAATCATATTTTTGCAAGTAATCTGTGATTTTAAAAAGCAAGCTTAGGTATCTATACTAATCTAGCTATGAACTTATTATAATGCTATTTGAATTCAAACAAACGTCTTGTGAATAAGGAATAATTAAGCAGATTCAACTTCATGGATAATGACTATAAGTGGATATCATAGAATTCAACCCTGTTATGTTAAATTTACCAAAAATATCAAGGGGTTTAAAAGTTATGAATTTTAAATTGATTTTCCTTTTTTCATCAACTTTGGAAGTCGTATATCTCGGAAACTAAGCCCATGAACCCTATGCTTCTTTAATAATATTACCTTAAACGTAGAATAAACCCTGCACGCTATTAAAAAACACCCTATACCTATATTGTGAAATGACGTAATAGTTAGAATGTCTTAATTTGCTCTGAAATACTTTTGTTTCGTGTGAGAAGTACCCAGTAACCATTACCAACAGACTTGCGAATCTCTACCGGCAAGAAAAATAGTTGGTAAGATATAAAGATTATACTCTTTTTCTTTGGACACCCTGCTATACCAAAAAAAGCATTACTTGTCAGCAAGTCCTACTCTGTAGTCTGCATCATGGCTGGAGAGCCTTCTGTAACACATGTTGTAGGAATGCACGAGAACGATGTCTTTATGCCGACCGGCAGATGCCTATGGAGATATCATACTTACTAAGGGAATGACAACTGTTTATATTCTCTAAATCAAATGTGCAGTCTGCCCTGTCAACATGTCCAACTTCTGCCAATCTCCGTTAGCTGCTGCTTTTTAATTACCTGACATCTTTCCATGCTTTCATAGCAATTAAACTTAATTCTACTACGTTCTCCTTGCATTACAAAGAATTGTGACCTTAAAAGAGAATGGTATTTTTTTCTTTGGTATCCTTGCACGATTATGCATCGGTTAGCTGCACGGTACAGAAAAGTATAACCTACAAAATGTAAAGGCTTTTAAATTCTACTCGAAGAAAACGACAATCAGCCAAATTGAGATAAACTTTTATTATAGTCTATATCGCTTCGTTTGAATTTTAAATATCGATATTAAAGTCTTCCCCCATAAAATACATGAAGCGAATAACTATAATGCTCTTTTAGGCTTCTTTATTCCTTTCTAAAGTATGGGATTTTCAGAAATATTACCCTTATAGACAAAGCTTTATTGCACTGTCGGCTATATCACTGCCTCAAATGGTGACAAACTACCTCCATACGTTCTCATATCGGACATAGGACACGCTGTACGTGAACTTTTCAGCATTTGGATGGGGGTGTTTTATGGCAAGCCATGTAACAAGTAATATTAAAGAAGCCTGCGTTTCTCCACATATTTAATTTGATTGTTTACTAGATTTGTTGTTTATTCAACTTTGCTACTGGTATTGTCTTGGCCATTTTTTACAGGAACTTTTCTTATACCTACACAGTCTATTATGGCAATAGGTAAGTAAATACAAAAATAGATCAATCGCTAATGTGAAAACAAAATAGGCAAATACATCTTACAAAAATGTGTATGCTGGTATAAACTGAAAATCTATAAAAAATTAAGAAACTCGGTAAAATGATTGAAAATACGAAAAAAGTTGAAAATAAAAAAAAATTGAAACAAGCCATCCCTGCACAAGGAAAAACTGAAAAACAAACAAACTTACGCACTCAAACAAGCACGATGACGGACGACAATCGGCTAGATGGTTAGTCATAACCATTCTTAAATTAATTGATGGATGGACCATTATAATCGCTTTGAGTTGAATTCCACTTACTACGATAATATTTAGTATTCCATGGTTATTAAAATTATTCAAAACACACAAACTATGCCACCTTGAAGTACCTACACACCATAACCACACAAAACTTAATGGCGTCGAATTGAACTGAGTCACGATCCTTCGGCACATTTCGCCTTTATTTGTGCTTATTCGGTGGTGACAAGTGAACAAATTGAGATGTAACTGGTCTGCTACTTCCTGCTCGGCCTAAGCGGCTCGACTTACAGAAAGCGACCTACAATATCGTAGGTACTTAATCGCAGACCTCTCGCTTTCGAGGTCGCTTTCTGCAAGTCGAGCCGCTTAGGCCGAGCAGGAAGTAGCAGACCAGTTACATCTCACCTGCACTCGATTTATATGTGAAACTACATATGAAGGAACAGCCACTTCAATTGCCGGTCATCTCACCTTTGGCATACTGATGAGGGCTAACAAGCCCGAAACCGGTCTATGTCTGGTGGAGTGGCCGACAAGGGTTCTTGGCTGTTTCACACAGATACTGCAGGTATAATTCAATGCCGGTCGGGACATTAGCCCGCGGAGTAGTTGTTTCCTGCAGTATCATTTATAGAAGTGAACAAATTGACTTATCGCGGTAACATAATAATTAGTTGTGGTACCGACCTGTACCGCTGTTACAATAATGGGTTTCAGTTAGGACAATAAAGGTATTTTACACACATCGGTGACGGATCAGTTCAGTGTCACTCCAGTATAAGTGTTATTTATGGTAGATCACTGATGCCAGTTTACACATATCCGTCCGTAGTCCGTAAAAAGAAATTAGTAGACAACCAAACAAATTGATCTGAATATATTTATCATGCAGTTTATCAAAATTTCGTACTAGCTCGATAAGTTTTTCGTCCATTCTAAGTAATAAAAAAATCTGGTCAGTTCGTCAGTAGAATTACAAAAATATCGTTGCCGGCGTATTTAAAAGCCACTGAACAGACACTGAAGCAGCACTGTGACGGACGTGTATAAACACGCAAATTTGAAATCTGAGCTACTGAACTAACACTGAATTGATACGTCACTGATGTGTGTAAATGGACCTTAATTTTTGTTTCAGTATTCATATTTACCAAGTAAGTTAACTGCAAAAAAATTGCAAGTAAACTAATGACTTACCGCAAAATTCAATAAAATATTTTACTGACTACAAGTAGTAATCGCTTATCAGTGGTATACATGTGTAGAAATGTTATTTTACCTGTGGGTAATATTTAAGACACCTACACCAGAATATTTGCATTTACGGCAATTATTTTTCATTTGCAACATAGTTTACTTGGAGGGTTTTCTCAGTGTAATAGTAAATTTACATTAATGGATGAATTGTCATAAATTTCATAGTTTTGGTATTTTTTGTCACTTTTTAAAGGCTCCTAAATCGGTATTATAGCAAAAAATAGAATATGAGATATACTGCAAGTATTGTTAGGGTTGAAAGATCGAATAAAGCGCACATCCGTATGTATGTTTTGAAGTAATTTAGTGTTATCATGTTGGCATCATTCCATGGTATGTATGGTTTATGTCCTGACCAGACATGGATAGCAAGAACCCCGCCTTATGAAAAACTGGCATATTGCAGTCTTGAACTCGTTTCAATTTCAAAATGGCAACTTCAATAGAGAAATGGATTTTATTTGAAACGTAACGTGTAATATATCTTAATGTCGCGTTAGTAAATCAAACTAATATAATGCTTACATTACCGAACCCTATTGGAAATATATGCGAAAACGCCCTTTCTCTCTATATAGGCTTTATGCATTATTTATTTTTAGGTTCAATCTAATGACATTTTTCATTTCGCAAATCCACTTTAGCAGGTCATGCCATTAATCTCATCTAGCAATCTGAATAATGCGATAAATAATAGCGAATGCTATCTAAACATAGATGTATCAATTTATTGGTACGTAATTTCAGTAGAAATGATAAAAGGCGGTAAAAATCATCGAACCGAATCTAGTTCATTAAACCAATCAAGGGCCTAACGAGCGACGTGGTGCGTCGATCTAAGCAGAATATCAAATAACCACATTGTCACACCAGGGAAGGGAGTTGAATGGGAGGTAATAACTCATGAATAAATAAATAAAATCAAAGTCGCGTTGCGGGAAATGCGCTTGGCTGTAGTCTTTAGAATTTATGGAAGTTTGTTAGCTCGTAAACTTCGACGACCATCCCATGTTACGAAGTGAAACATTGCACCCCGTAACTAAGCAACTGGCCTCAAGAATTTGTTCGACAATAGCAGCGGTCTCAATTAACTCATAAGTTTAGTTAATATCACACGATATATGAACGCTTGCGATCTCCAAAAGTAGCAGGGGGTGCCTATGTTAGACCAGTGGAAAAATTAAGCAAATAACAGTCATAGTGCAAAAATATTTAATTGAAATATTTGATTTAGATAGATTATTTTTATTTAGGCAACATTATAATACTATATTTACATCATATTTCCATTTGACAGCTTGTTTTAGAGAACATGATGTAGATACTAAAATTAAATCATTTATGGAACTCTTGGTATCCAAAAATGCCTAATTCGAAGAAAATGGGTTCAAATCACAGATATAATCAGATTTTGTTAATTTAACTAAATGAATACTATCAAACAAACAGAAAAAGTGATTCATGTAGGAAGAGAATTGCTTTTCCATTTTTCTGAGTCAAAAAACTGCAATTTTCAGTTACTTATTATGTGTAGGTAGGGAGACCAGGTACGAAAGTAACATTTCTTTGTAAAGCCAGATAAATAAAAAATTAACAAAGTTATATAAATGTACTTACTCTATGTCGTTTCCTTGGTATTTTATATATAGAAGAAAAATAATATTGAAGTAATTAAAGTTCATATTGATGTACAATTAATAAAAAAGTAGAGAGTGTACGTCGTTACAACCTACCCAATGGTATGGGTCAAAAGTAACAGAACATGGGGACGTTTGTAACATATGAATAATAGGTAATAACTAGGTATAGAAAGTTAGTATTTACAAGGTATTTGTTTATTGATTATACCTATATAAAAGTAAGTTGTAGTGCAGGTACATAATATATTTTTTATTTGAAAAAAATAAATAAATAAAAAATAGAATGAAACAAAAATATAAAATAAAGATTTTTTTTTTTGCTAACAAAGAATCCTATCCCAATTTGGCTTTTGCACGATTGTCTGTCGCCAGACTCGTCCATATTCCATATTTGGGATGGACCAAGTTTTTCCCAATCCATAACAATCTTTCTCACAATCTGTTGTTCGTTGTCTTTTGTTAGACATCCTAAATAAAGATAATGAATTTGTATATTCCCACACAGTATAACAAATACTGAAGTAATTATCTTGATATTTACACTGTAAAAAATAATTACAGTTAAAATAGATGGCAATTCATTTACCACTCATTATTGCTGTAATTTTCTTATCGATTGTGACTTTACAAATAAAATGTAAAATTACGTTGTAAATTTATTTTGTGGTGTAATTTCAGGTTTTGCAATTGTAATATTACCTTGTGATTTTACAATACAAAAAGTATTTTTACAATGTAACTTCCAAAATTACTTGTAAAATTGCAAAGTAACTTTATAGGCAATTATATAGTTACATTGTAATAATACATTTTATATTATTACTACAATGTAATTTTTTTTATTTATTGTACAGGATGGTCCAATTTGGGCACTTCGGTATAGAAGGTTTCCGAAAAAAGTAGTCAAAATATTTGCAGCTTAATATTTACGAAAAGTTGAATAGCGAGAATCACATTTTCGATATTCAATTTTTCTCAAAAATATTCCCGTGACATTTGGATTATATTTTCGGAGAATAAACGACACCTCCTAAAAGTGTCGAAACTGACCTACCCGTACACAAGACATCTTGTTTACAACACTCAAATTCACTAACAGTGTTTTGCCATGGATACCTAAAAAAATCTGAATAGTAATTCATTTATACCTAATAGATTAATATGCCTACATGAAAAAAATTGAAATATCGTAAGGAATTAACGATTATTACTTACCTTAAGTAACATATCAGGCTTTTCCACGAGTTTCTCAATAGCATCTCTGCATCGGACTGATATTTCAAAAGCAAAATGTACTCATATTAAGTAGCCTAATTAACATGAATGCCAATTGCTTCTAATGTTAACAAACACCCGCCTTAATAGTAATACTGAATTTTTGATATAATATCCCCAGTGAAGTCAAACATTTCCGAAGCAATAGATTCGTTTTCTATATGCTTTTCAGATTTATATACAAAAAATTAAGTACTTTGGAATTTATGACTCATTTAGTTGAAAATAATACTTATTTCTATTATAGCCCCCATGTATACTTTAAAATCAGCAGAATAATCCTTTTTAAATTTATAATTAAATTTTTGGACAAATTGTGTGAAAAACATTTGTTACACAAAACCGTAGGTACTTTTCTGATTATACAAATAGCTATTTTGTACTCCGATTACGGCCCAGTTAGCTAATTAGTAGTTACAGCTTTATTATATCTTCAATATATTAACTGCACTTTGCTTATTTTTTTAGCTTAGAAATACATGTACCTACATACAGGTACTGAAGTAATAAAATATTATGGTGTTACGGCAATTTTTTATTAAAATTATGTACCTGCACATTTAGGTTAATTGTATAAAACAGAACACTTAACGTTATACAAAACATATAACAATGTAAGAATATATTCATGGAACTAAAGTTAACATTTTATAATATTCAAACGAAATCGATGATCTTATACTAACTATTACAAAGTAATATTAATTATATAAATGTGCATAGATAAGTAGGTACACACAAAGTTCTCGTGAAAAACAATGTAATGTCAATCGAACCTGATATAGATAACAGCTTACGTCTCCTCCAGCGGTGGCCGGGTCGTTGGGTACCTTAACTTTTGGGGCCCCTCTTTCTTCATCCAAGTCTCGGAGGTTTCTTATTACTAAGGATACGTGTCCACACTGGCTTTTCTCGAATTCGGATCAGCTTCACTGAATAGTGAATAAGTATATCTAACTTATTCCTATGTACGTAAGGACTCAACTGCGTTAGATAATTAAGTATATATGCATATACTTAAGATGCATGCAATGCAATTCTTTTTCCTATAATTTAGGCTAGATCGAATGGCTGATTGATAGAACATACAACTACTAACTTCCAACACTTTACCGTTCTCTGTCGCACTTCCTACCTCGTCCCAATACTATCCGCCACAGGTGTTGTTTGTAAGCCTGCGCACATCACTCCTTTGTTAAACTTAAAAAATATATTTAAATTTGAAATATAACAGAATGCAGATGGACCATCACAATGTATAACTTACATACCTACTTCTGAATCTAATTGAGGTTATGTTACAACAAGCACTATACAAAACTATTTATAGTACCAAAAACACTCACTTTTCACTTTACATATGTTTATATTGCTAGTCACTACTCACAAAATTAATTATGTAAGTACCTAGGCTGCATTCATCGAAATGAAGCAAGAAATAATGAAGGCGTCACCACCCAACGCTCTCAACGTGATGGTGGTATAGTGCGTTTTAAAATTAGTAGTACCTTCACACACATTAGGCATATTTTTACAGTCAATTATATAGTAAATTTGTTATAATCAGTAATTTTACAATGTAAAAATGGATTTCACATATTTAATAGAAAATGTATTACAATATATTCAATAAATGTACAAATTATATTATAATTACATAGGAAGTTTACGGTTTTATTGTATATTTGCAGTTTTCTTGTAAAACTGCAATTGTCAGTGTAATATCATCATTATTTTTAGAATTATTTTAAGACAATTATGAGGATATTCTTACAAAGTAAATTTGTAAAATTACTGACCTTTTTTCAGTGTACAGAATTATCATTTAAAATATGACAAATACGATCATAGGTATTAAATATGAGGGACGGTTGTAACACGTTACAATTGTCCCCCTTTGGCATTGTTACAATCGTCCCACTACGCATTTTTTACGCGATTGACAGGATACTTGCTTAAAACTTTTTTAACGATTATTTTTAATTAAAATACCATGCTTAGGCCAATATTGGTATTAACTGAACAAACCAATAAAATAACTCAAAATAACGTTCAGTTCTAGGATTATGATAGATTAAGATAAAGAATGAAAACTTACTTTGCATATCATTTTGCACCGTGCAGGTCTTAACTCGAACTAAAAGACACTACGGATATTGTTGTTCAAATAAGTTAATGTAGATTTCACTGCCGACTCTATGATGATATAATATCATAGACAAACCTCTTTAGAAAGACAATAGGCTTACTGTTACAACCAACCCGTGTTACTTTCGTAGCCGGTCTCCCCTACATAAGATTTTACACCGAAAAAAAAAAATGTTTTCTGCCAACAAGTCAATTTATTTAAACATAATTTATTTTCGAAAAACAACTCTCTTTTGGTGTACTGCTCACTTTTTGTCAAAAATAAATTGATTTATTTGATAAGAAAATTAATTTTTTTATTGGTTTAAATAAAACAAATAGTTATTCCATTTGAACATCTGATAAAAACCTAATTTTAAAATATGATTTTCAAATGAATATAAATTTTTATTTCCTAATATTGTCGTATCGTCGAAAACAGCATTTGTTTGGAAGGAAAATTTCAAATTGTTTCCTGTATAGATACATAAAATAATTGTCAATAGGTGACCGCTAGATGCAGCTGTGCTATATTTTGCGTACTGATATATATCGGGTTTAAGAGACATGAATAGTCAGGGTTAATCATCAGTTAACTCATCACCTTATGAGAGCTAATAAGCTCGAAACCGGTATATGTTATGCTGCAGATTTTTCAGGTAGTTCAATGCTTGTCGAGGCATTAGCCCACTGTTGTATCCTGAGCAATGAGTTGTTGACTTATTGAAATAAAGCAGTTGCTTATCTGGAAAAATATTCTTTGAAATACACAAATATTGTTTTATCATAGAATATAATTAAATCAACACCAAAAAGTGTATCATTGAAATGGAATTAATGTTTTTAATGGAAACAAATGCTTTTTTAGGTACAAAAATAACTGTATTTTTGCTTTCTCAAATATACATACATATATAGATATATTTGGTATCAGGAAATAAATATTTGTTTGGCCCTATACAAAGAAATAATGTACTTCCACGAAACATATTAATACAATTAAAATTATTTACTATTATTTTTAGTACCTAAAGCTGTGCTAAAATGCGAATTTTTTTAATTCTTGATATAAGTACTATTTATTCATTGGCACTATTTAAATTTTGTTAAAATAAAATAATTTTTATAAAGCGTTTATAAGGCACTTGTTACTATCCTAACCCTACATTTTAACAATTGTTTTCAGATACGTAAAATAAAAGTGAACAATTTTATATTTAGTACCTACTAAGTTTATGTTATAAAAATGTTTACAGTTAATGCAGTTATATTTAAAAAAGGTAGGTATTTTCGTAGATTTTTGTACCTAAAGTATTTATAACTGCTTTATCTACCTATGAATACAAATATACTGAATGTTTTAATATGTACTAAAACGTTTTATACACCTACATAAAATTTATTAATTTTTGTTGCGATGAAATGTTGAAATTCGTGTTGAGTGTAACGTTTGCATGTTAACAACCTCAGTTGGGTGTCAAATAAAATAATAAAATATCGTTTATAAGGAAGGCAACGAAATGAACTTATTTACACGAAAAGTTTCTTTTTGTATTGAGTTTTACATAATTCACCCAGGCAGTCATATAGATTCGAGAAAATGTAGGTAATCAATAGGATTACCAATTTATTTTTCGGGTCGAGGAAAGGTCAGATGAGTGATTTAATTAAAGTTGAAATTCGCACATCGCAAAATATGTTTACCTGTCGAAACATAAATGTTTACGACGTGTGTTCAATTTAACGGAAGGGTTATTTTGTGCTCTCGCTTATTCAACGTTATGAAATGCAATAAGGGCAGGTATGCCTTTAGCGCCCATAAGGACAACGTTTCTTTCAGTAGCTAATGAGTTTTGTGTCCCGAGATATGCGATTTTACTAATTGTCGCATTATATTACTCAATAACGGTTGTTAGAGGCATTGGGCCGGCACCTAAAGAGTTCAGATAACCTTATCGAATAGCCGTGAAGAACTGCAGGATTGGCCAAGTAATAAGAGCCAGCACGGTGGAGTAACCGGTTCTATATAAGGTCTCTACACGACAAGTCTTGGCTGCTGTCACAGGCATTTCCTTCGCTAATGAGATGGAATTGGACGGACAAGCTTTTGCAGTTCGCCACTTTTCTGCGATACACGGTAAAAAACTGAATATCATTAGTTCTAATAATATTCGAGGCACACCGGGGCGACCTATAACAACTTCTAATGGCGAATCTGTATTAAACAAGTTTCAGAAGTATAAAACAGAGGATGCCTTTGGAATCTTGACAAGATCGCGATATGAAAAATGTATCACCGACCGAAACTGATTGGCCTCCACTCTGCGTTTTTGCGACAGCGGGTCTCTGTCGGTATACTTTCATTATCCCGAGCATATAGACGTCTTTTTATATCCAAATCGCTTGACTTGCCGACCCGGACATCCAGTAATTAATTAAATTAGCCAAACGGCCTTATTCGATAATAATTTTAAATGAATTAAATCATTAAAACTTAACAAAATTTGCTCTCTACTTGCGTTCATTAGGTGAATAATGGTTTCATCTTCAAAAACCTCAAATGTAGGTACTTATTTATAATTAAGTACGAACTACTAATTAATAACAGATGGGTGAATCCGGAAATCTTTGAAATTATTATCGATCTGAATATGTTTTCCATGGATCGGGGAATTTAAATAAAACTCCACTTTTACAATTTGTATACCAGAAATAGTGATGGTTATTTTCTAAAAAGTTCTCAACATAACCTTCTGCCGTACAAGATTTTCAGCTTCCATGACGCTTTTGCACCGCCATCAATCAGAATGGTGGCTGAAGACCTTCTAAAATAATGTCCAGTGTATTCTTCGGGATTCTCCAATCCAAGCTTTGTTGCAATTATTTTTGGAATGTTTCTAAAAGTATTAACTCCGACAGACAGGGAAGTACATTTTCGTTGTCTCTAGAATTCAAAAAACCGCTGAGTTGTATTAGGAGGACGAAGTTTAGCATATTTTCGAAAAATATTTAAACAGTTGGTACCTGTCTCATATCCTTCTGTTATAACAAATTCTCGGACAATTTTTGTGCATGGAATCATAATTTTTACACAGTATTGAATATGATCCAACATTAGCTTAGTTAATTCTTCGCAATGACGGGGCCAAAAATACCGATTCTTATAATCTTCATCATTAAATATGTTTTTATCATCTGCAGTAGATATTTAGAAACTTATTACTTCTTCCTTTAGCTAGGGTATCTGAAGATGCAGGATAAGTGTAAGGAAATGATTGTAATAATTTCATTTTAAATCGAATTTTGTATCAATGTATCTACTAACAAACTGGATATTCCATTATATGAAGAAGTGAAGATCCAAATCGTTTACAACAGTTAAATCGGTAAATACAGAATTTAAAATTATTGATGCCTACATGAACTAGGTATGAAATGAAAATAGATACACAGTTTTGTCATCAATCAAGATCAAGATAAAACGTTGTTAAGAAGTAATTTAGGGCATATTCATAAGAATTCTCTTTCTTATTTTGATCAGTATTAATAGCATTGCACTATTACTTTCTGAAATTGGATAAATTATTTTTTTCGCGTTTTGCAATAAACAATAGCAGAGAGCTTTTCCATAGGTATTACATTAATTTTTGTTTTTATAACTGAAATACCTTATTGGCTTTGAAAAGTACATGCACCAGGAAGATAATTATGGAAGAATATTACAATTTTAAGGTCAGATATTATTTATAAAGGTTAACGAGAAAATCCAATATAGAGCTACATTTCCATATTTCTTAAGCAGCATAAGACTCTCTTGAAAATGATACAGTAATAAATATACATATATGTATCATATCTAACTACCTATTTATCTATTTGTTTTCACATTGGCAAAAGGACATAATGGAATGAAGTTGAAGCTGAAATCTACTTCAGCAATTATTGTGATGTTGAATACTTTTCTAATATTATGTTCTTCAATGACAGAGTTGCCATATAATTTCCTCCTATATCTAATTTTAATTATAAAATGAGATGATCTATGTAGTAGATATATTCCCCCATTATTTCCAAAAACAATATTAACAGTAATGAACACATACATTCCGTACTTTATTAGTGGAAAAGCGGGCTAGTAAATTAACAACAAAGCTGCTGTATTTAACAACAGAGTTAGTTGTAGTTGGCGTTGAACGCGAGGCTGTGGTGCATCATTAGTCTGCAGTGCCAGTATAACTCATGCCTTGGAACCGCAATGTGAGTAACTGCAGGCTTAATAATGTCTACAATGCTGGTAACATTACTCTTGAATACATCCTCTACAAGGGAACCACCGAATTCTCTTCTCCATTCCCCAGCTTCCTTGGCTGTTGCCCTTTTTATTTAGTTCCAACATAAAGAAACCCGGAAACAATATTACACATATGTGGAGAATAGGGTACGTTTTTGTAACTGGTTATAATATTAGTTAAAGCGGTTGCTAATCAAGTCTACATAGTTGATTTTCCTTTTAATTACTTGTCTCAATGCCATAAATAACCTCACTTATACCTACCTAATCTATTACATATAATAAAACAAGTTTCGCGTTGATGTAACTCTAAATATAGATAAGTATTTAATGCAGTCTGTTGAATACAAGAAAAAGTAAAGATAATAAAACATGGGACTTTTTTTCACAGCGTCAAGGCAAAATATAAAATAATCTAGGTTTGGGCTTCATTGCACAGTACCTACAAAGGTCGATTAAAAAGTTTTAATTTATTTTGAATTAACATCAATTGATTACCCTCTTTTAATAGTTGCAATGATTCTTAATACACTAAAATAGTTAAAAACATTTAAACTAATGGTTTCGCATAAACTAATTTCCTGTTATTTTAATACTTTCCTGCAAGAAATGTTTGACCTGTGATAGTTTTATATCAATTTGTGTCGTTTTTCATTGAAGCTATGTTTATGCTACCTATTTAATTATAACTCTTAACGATTGCTGCCTTGTTTGCAGATTTTAACTTATTTTAATGAATTATGTCACCTATGGCCTAAGTGTACGGAAAACCCTGTACACACAGTACAATTGAGAACTGCCAAAGGAAATATTTAACAATTTGACTTGACAGATTATATATCATACAACATTCAATCCAAGTATGTATTACGTTATTTCAAGGTTTAATGTTATTCCATCACGTTAATTTTTGTAGTATGTATCACCCTATAACTAAGAAATAACGGCAATGCTATTTCTAACACGATATGTAGAATTTTAACAGAATTTCTTAAAGACAAAGAATTAGGTGTCGCTATAGTTTGACGCATGTGTTATTTGAATTGTGAAAATGGACGTCTTATTAAATTTACATTCAATTCGCGATTTTATAAATGCACATCGAAGTAAGTTGTAATATTTAAATCCAACGAAGAAGGATAGCAGATTTAAGTAAATTAATAAATAATATCTAGATTTAGTAAAAGCAATACGCCAATTTATTAACGAATTGAGACCATTTTTGGTAGTATTTGCAACATTATTATTTTTAACATAAGGTAATTAATTATTATCAGACATGTATTGGTAATAATTTTAAGTTAGGACTGTCAAAAATCAGGTAGTAACTGTATTACACAGGTAACCAAAGCTGTTACTGAACCTCTGTTAGAGAGATAGGTATATGTTTCCACAAAATTAGCAAACAAGGAACCACATAAAAACTGAGTACTACGCTGTATCAAGAACAGTTTAGTTTAAACACCTTTAGTTTTATCATAATTAAATTAATTATCATATTAAAATTAAAAAGCAATAATTGCATTTTCAACAATCATTTAAGCAATACATATGCCTGTTACTTTTGCATAATGATAATTAAGGAACTTGCAGAAAGTGGCTACTGACATGTGTGTTCCTCAATAAATTGGATTATTTAAATTTTGTATCTTTCTTCGTTGGATGTTTTGATTTAAATTTCACGATTTACTTTCTATGAGCATTTATAAGTCCACGTATTAAATGTAAATTTAATAAGCCGTCAACTTCACAATTCAAATATCACATCCGTTAGCGGCACCTATAATTCCTTGTCTTTAAGAAACTGTTAAACTCTACGTAACGTATTAGAAATAATATCGCCGTTATTTCTTAACAGTTACAGAGGGACACATAACACAAAAATTTAAGGTGATGAAATATAACATTTAATCTTAAAATAACGTAAATGGTATTATGACCAATAGGATACATACTTGGGCTGATTACAGTGGCGTAACAATATAGGGCCCGCCGCATCCCATCTGTGGGGCGGCCCCCTATTCAAGGGGCCCCCCTCTAAGAATAACAAAATTAATGGAAAGTATACAGGGACCTACCTTATCTGCTTTATAATGCACGTAGAAAACAACATTTTTAAATATTGCTACGCCACTGGCTGATTATATGATATATGAAAAGTGTGGTGCAGTTGTTTATTGTTCAAGTGCAAACATTATCGTTCTGTTTTTACGTATACTCGTAAATATATACTTAATATTTAGATGAATGCAACAAATTCATAGCGCTTAAAACTTGTAGATTTCATAAGCACCGCTGAATTGATGAAGCAGAAGAAAAAACAACCATAAGCGTTATTGGTCTGTCACAGATGATTCTTATTGACTTTAGAAAACACGTTATCATAGTGATTTCAGTTTGTGGGGTGTGGCGAAACTCAAAGCAATATCTCGAATGGCTGTAGGGAGCGAAGAAGCGTTTTCTGGAATAGAACGTGACCTTAGATATAAATAGTCTCTTGTGGGCTACAAACAAATTCAATATATCTTATTTATACGTAAACAAATACATCTTAGTCTACTTAAAGTAATATTAAATTGTATATAGTATATGAAAGTTTTTCATGGCAACATGTGTTCTAAATGAGGAATTTTTAGTAGCATTTGAGGAAGTAGTATAGCAGTACTGGTTTTTTCTTGAATGAAAATTATTATAAAGTGAATAAATGAGACAATTAAGTTGAGAATGAAGGGCAAAATCAAGATTTATTAATCGTGGACTTGATAATAGGTGCAACAGAAAGATAACTTCGCGGCGAATTTGTTATTTATATTGAAAAAAAAGTATCTCAACAAACCCATTTACTTTTTAAATATAAAGTAAATTCTTGATACTTTAAAACTGCAGACTTATCGATGATGTCGTCGTATAATATGGTTTTGCACTTATAAGTGCATTTAAAATAGTCCTTACTTTAATTGTACAAACAGAGCGAAGCAATTCTCCACCTCTGCAACACCCACTTATTCTGATCAGCGATACGCGTCCCCGTTATCATATCAACCGCCATAAATAAGGCTGTTGAACTGCAGCCGATATTAACTGATACCGATTCCGCGTTACTTGCTTGTATAGGGTGAACTTTAAATAAGTACAAATATTTAATTCAGCAGTACAGTTCACTATGTGGAACACATAACTACAATTTTTTAATATTTCAAAGAATGATTGAACAATATTTATTTATAAAAATATTAATGGCCAGCTCCTCCCCTTTGCCATTCCTATACCTCACCAATAAAGTATGTGTGGGTGAACTTTAAATAAGTACAAATATTTTAACCAGAAGTACACTTCACTATGTAGAACACATATCTACAATTTTTTGACCTTTCAAAGAATGATTGAACTATGTTTATTTATAAAAATATTAATTGCCACCTCCTTCTCTTTGCCATTCCCATACCTCACCAATAAAGTATGTCCATAATCATGTATCTAAGTACATGAAATTTAAAATATAAATCAGATCCTCTACTCACAGTTGTTCAGAATTTAGATTTAGAAAACTATTAATTAAATGCGCAAGACAAAAGAAAAACACTGCCCGTGAAAGTATCTAATAAAACGATTTAAATACGTTTTATACGTTAGTGCCGTAACTCTTAAAACAGATGCGTCATTAGCTTAGTTCGGCTTCAGAAGATGCAAAAGTATCTCATATTAACTTTCAGTTTAAGTGGACTGGAATCAAATCAAATTTCTTTCACAAATATTAATAATGTTTTGTTTCCACTTGTACCTTGCCTTTGTCACAGCTTATTCCTTTGTCCTAGGCTAGAGCATCGGTACTAACGTAACCTCTTCGTCGACCTTGCTAATTATCAATCATCAATCCTAGAGGATGAGGCTGGTGCAGAACATTTTGCCTGTGGCGAAAATTAACATTAACTCTACGGTGTTGTGTGAAAATCATAGTTTTTTGTTATTTTACAAAAAATAATTTTAAGGGGATAATTTGTGCAACAGTGTCAATGGTATTAATCCGTGGAAATGAGTTGGTTTTTCAGCAAGCAGATAAGCTTTTACGCACGTTTATAATTTTTGGAATCGCTGAACAAAGTAACTTCCTAAATACTTTAATAGTATTATCGAACTTGCGGAAATTAATTTTTTAATCGTTTATAGTAAGGTCAGTTAAGAAATTACAGTTTGGGTTAAATTTATTGTGTAGCGTATTATCTACCCATTTTACTTTACTTCTTGCTAAAGTATTTTTAAATTCAACCCCAAGACCATATTGGAATATTATTTAACTTAGATGATATGGCAACCTAACCTTCAATAAATCACATTGTTTATTAGGTTACGTCAGTCAAATTAATATTTGCGTAAATATTTGAAATGTTTAAAAATGACTCTCTGGATTATTCTTCTTCTTTCGCACCTATTGATTTTAATAAATTAGCCGACAAATATAAACCATGTATTTAATTTAAAAAACAGTTGAAATATAAATTACAAAATTTATATTAAATTAAAAGTAATTTTAAGTGGTACCTACGTAGAACCGGTAACTTTAGGTGAAACTGACGAGTTGCCACTGTGCTATACTGTATAGAATAATTTTGACAAAATCACAAACTACAAATTGCGTTCTTACAAGTATAAGGGCTTCTAAGTTGTTATCAAAAAACTCAAAATGTATTCTGTTAGTTTTACTGTTTTTTACATCTTAAGTATATACGGTTTTGCTTTCCTTTCACTATAATTATTTATTTAATTGCTAAAAATTATAATAAAAGAAAGGATTTGATAATAGCTCATTATCGTCTGAAGCTATTTATTTGTGGCATAATTTTAGTTTTTCTTAAGTTTTGTTGGGGTTTTGCCACACTTCTGACGTTTCGAAAAACGTTCTTTGAGAACGAAAACAGAGAGTTTTTCGAAACGTCAATAACACGGAAGTGCGCGATAGTGATGTGATTTTTGTTATTTTTTTACTTATCTGCTTTTTTCAGTGTGAGATTTTTTGGTTAGGCAAACTTAGTTTCGAAAATAACCCTTGACTGTTCCGTTTGGCGCAAGGGCTTATTTAATTAATCTTTATTATTTTTTCAGAAGTGTGGCAAAAACCCAACAAAACTAAAGAATAGCTCATTATCATTTGACATACAAAATAAATGTAATTTTTTATTATATACTTAATTTAGCAACTTTAAGTGTCGTCATGTTATGCGACACAGATGGAAGTGCAAACAACCGCCAATAGTAGCGGCTATATACATATTTATATATACGTAATATTTACCATATTAATTATAGTATAATATTACAATCTTACAAATATTATGAATATTTACATTATTAATTGAAATAATACCTAAAGTGTGCAATAGTTCTGTAATTCACAAAATAATTTGTAATAATTCTATTTCTCTTTGTAATTTTAGCAGCAAATCATGTGACGTTCAGTAATTTTAATATAAATATTAGGTATGTATTCCAGAGCAATTCTATAAAATTATTTATACAACAAAGGAATAATAATAGCGCATTTTCATTTGACATACAACATAAACGTAAATGTTATGTATATTAGTAACCTTAAGTGTCATAATGCGGCACAAGCGGAAGTGCAAACAATCGCCAATAGTAACGGCTGATCACTTGGGTGCCAATCTACAGTACACTGAATTTAATCGTACTGAAGCGCTAACATAAATCTACTACTGCTGAATCATAAACTGAGAACGGTGGAAAATCAAAAATGACAAGATGTGTTTTACCCACAAAAAATATTAAAATTAAAAGTTGTAATTGATTCTGTGTACACTTATTAACAATAATTACATGTTATACAATGACCGCACGTCACATAGATACAGCTACCTCGATTACTTGTGATTATTTAATAAGCATCTATGTTTTCATGCCTACAGAAGAAGGTAATGAAGGTATCTTTAGTAGGTATTAAATTGCATACAATTTAATTAATGACCGTTCTTCGGACTGATATTACGCATTAATAAGATCAATCCTTAGATTAATATATCTTCATTTCAGGATAATCACATATTAATAGGTACCTAATGCTTAGCGCGAAATATGGAACGACATAAATTTACATTATGTTTATGCAGGCGGCTAAATGTAATATGTCAATATTTAATTGATGTACAGCCCATGGTAATTATGTGCAATAAATTTCAGGTAAACCATAAAGTGTGATTTTAGTTTAGTTCGATACCAGAATCGGATACAATGGACCGCTTTCCTGTTGAAAAATAAAAATTTCAAAAGGGTCACATAAATTATTCTTATTTTTTCATAGAATTTGACTTTAAAGTAAAGAGAAAGCTAAACATATTCTAAAGGGTACAGCAGTGCCATTTTTTACGAGGAGAAAGTCTTACCTAAGCATTTTTTTGTAAAAACATTTTATGGATTTGCCTAAAGAGAAAGTTGGGCACTGTTAAGACGCACAAAGGGTGTATTTTTTACTGCTTTATAGGGTTTAAACGGATTTCCAAGAAAGGTGCGGAGAAATCTAGTTATGAAATCAACTTTTTTGCAGCAGTTTAAAATGTTTCGTTCGTATAGGAGTATCTTTAAATTTAGTGTCAAACGTTCACGCCAAAAACGTAACAACTCTAAGTGTGTTTAAAATGTGCTGTGTGTTTTTAAAACAAATGGACATCAAGACATCCGAAATAGGTTTCCTAATATCTCCTGTCATAATGGCAATAGAGGATGTTGCAAGGCAAAGGTGATAATATATTAAGCGATTAATTTTGGTAGCGAGGCATATGAAAGATTTATTTTTAAATTTAAAATACTACGGGGCTCAAAACTAATTCATGACGAGAGATATATAAATGTGCGACCGGCAAGAGCTACGTCATAAATAAGATAAATGTGTTAACCATAAATTTTTGTTTTCTCGATAAAGTTGTGAATGAGTAATACTATATTTAAACCATCGAAGGAAGACACCGCTTTTTTTCCGTGCAAGTGATATTTTTAAAATAATTGAGACTAGTATCATCAAAGACGATTGATATAGATAAAACATGTGTTTAGTTGTACAAAGTCATTAATTAGAAATTAAAAATTCAATCTTTAAGTATCGTCAAAGGTACCGCTTTGTCCTGTTCCTTAATTTATGTAATAAATTATCAGCACCAAATATAGATAATAGCTTTTACCTTTAATTTCTGACATTAATTTCAAACATGCATGTCTTTGAAATGTAACACCGTCAACACTTTCTCTTTTCAATGCGTGCAGTTCGTGTTGTTAGAGAAGGAGGAAAACATTAATTAGTTAAATTGATGGCATTAATTTTGTATAAAAGTATCTAAGTACATTATCGTGGTATTGAAATTTCACGGTAAAAAATGCGTACGCTTGTAGGAATACTTTTGTATACACCACCTTCGAATTTTATAGACATCAATAAAAATGTTAAAAGTCATTATTTTTTATATTTTACGGAGAGGTCACGAAAGACTAATATTTTATGTACGCAGACATTGATTCGTTGTTGTCATTGGTTAGGTTGATCTGTTCAAATAATTTTCTTGATAATAGCGCATAATTTTGAGGAGATGGAAATTATCATCACTTTAATTTAAATTTTATTCTATTATTTATTGAAGTCCCTTGGTGATGTTATATTATTACTAACTTGAAACGATGCATTTTTAAAACTTTATATTCATGGTACAATGGAACTGCAGACAGAAATATGTTAACTTCTTCTGCTTCAATTATTAAAATCTTTTGTTAAAAATCAGGTGCCTCCAAACTTTATTTGCAAAACAGAACATACATTTTTGTATTTTTTTCTCTTTTGGTGAAAGATTTTGTGACTTAATTCTGCTTGTAGTTGGGTGCTAATCAAGCCAAAATAATATTGTAAAACTCTGCTACTCCAATAGGAATCAGGTTTTACTGATTGTCCTGAACGTTTGCAAACCGTAGATAATATATACAGTCCAATTTTACTTTAATGTTCAACTAATTAACATTAACATTAGACATTTAGTTTTGAAACTACAACAAATATTCCATTTTTTTTTTTGGAAATCGTATTCTAATTTTATTTAAACAAAATACTACTACTAGTAAATTACTACTTTAAAGTAGTAATAACTTAAAAATTGGTAGTTTTTCTGATAAAACTAAATTGATAAAGCACGGCACTGAACGAATTTTCAAAATACTCAGTTACGTCGTATTTCTAGGGTTCTAATTGGTAGGTTCTCCCAATGATTTTTTTGCTTTGCTTAGTTAAGTTTCTGACCTAACTTTCAACAGTCAATGCCCACCATCTTACATAAAATTTACATTTTTGCAAAACTTTCACATCTTTTGTCTCCGAAACAAAGTAATTAATGAAAAAAGAATTATAAAATCACTTGAGGAATTGTCTCTCAGTATTTCAGATTCCTTATCGATGGTTCCGGTATAAAAAAAATCGATGGCAAGAACTTTGGAAAGTAGCTTTCTGCATTACTTTTGTTTTTAAACAAAGTATTATACCTACTTAAATTTCGAAATTCGACAGTTTTTGGCATTGTCACATGGTCAAGTTAAAAATACTTCAAAACTCACAATAGTTTCAAGGCTTCTGCCAGGGCGCAAATAGTTCTTGCCCCATTGGTGAATACGTTCAATCAATAATAATGACATTCTCAACAGTTTTTCAGCAACTGGAGGTACTGAATAGAAGTTTATCTGAAATCTCCATTGGTGAGTGGAAACAACTAAAAACTAATGTTAAAAGCTGAGAGTACATTTCGTTACGACTACGTCAAAGCAAGTCGTCAAATTGGTTTTAAAGAGCGCCATTATTATTGCAATATATTGTACATACCTACTCGAATGAATAAGAAATTATGTTTTCGTTTGAAGACAAAGGAATTATAACATTATTTGTTAAATATTTTGTTAAATTGTTCAATATTATTATTGTCATTAATTAACCTTTCTATACAAATATTACTAACATCATTATTTTTTTATTTTTTTGGAAATATTATAAGTACTTCTAAAATTTGCCATACTGATAAAGCTCATTTGTTTTCAGGTGAGGAGTATAGTATGTTTGGAAGTTTATCGCTAGGCACCCCGTTAACTGGTAATTAACTGCAACAATAGCAACCGTGAGTACATATCACATAATCCATCTCATTCGGTTGTATATAACTGTCTCTCTTTATGAACCAACACGGTTCCTTGTCTGCTGGTCCAGGCTGTAGGTTATAGGCTGAACATGAAACTACAGAATATAATCCATTCGCTGGCGATATTGCATTTCTCGGGACTATTGGACTGTGTAATAATAATCCTAATATGTGAGCCTCACGAAACTATTCGAATTGGTTCAGTTGCACTGCAAATATATTTTACGTTCTTACCTATAACTTATAAATATAGACCAATATTTAAATATTTAAAATATCTAGTACCTACCAGTCTTCTAGCATCTTCTGATTCATTCAAATCCAATGTAAAATAATTGCCAATAAGGTACTTATATAAGATGGAACGGAAGCAGCTTTGTTGAATGTCTGGCATTAATATATATTTCTTCTTTTTAGAAAAACTGTAATTTCTGCTGCTACGTAAGACAAAAAGTAAAGGGCTATGTTGTAAGCGTCCTTCAAGTTGTAGGTATACTTTATTAAAGAATTTAAAATAATATACATAAATCGGTGTGAAGTAGGGATTTTTAGTTTAACACGACATAAACCTCAAAAAATTCCCACAAAAATTATCAGCACTGTAAAAACGCCAAACGCACGACGGTTTAAAGCAGTTGGATTTCTGATTGGCTACCGGTTAAGTATTTGACAATGGCCCATAACTAATAACTCTAATAAGGTTGATATAGGTATATGGTTGGTATACGGGTAGTGTCTAATATTATCCTTTTTAATAATCTTGGGTAGGGTCACCAAAATACTGACATAACTTCAGAGTTATACTTCTAGCGTTTTCCATTGTGGATTCATCCTGCAACTCGTTTACCTTGTTGGAAGAGCTCAACATATCGGAAATCTAAGATGGCCTGAGTAATCGCCAAACTTAAACCCATGTGATTTTTGTCTGTGAGGTTAAATGAAAATTTGTTATAATAATAATTTTTCTATACAGATTGTATAGTATATTTTTATGCAATTCAGTTGCATTATTTTTTCCCTTATAAAAACACTTGTTAGGTACTTTATATTTAGCGAATTGTCAAAAAACGTATAATTAATAAAACTGATGTCGCGTGGTGCATATCTAGTTGGCCATACATTTATACAAAACTGGTTCATGAACTCTACCTAAGTTACCTACAACACGTCGAGTGCAATAAGCAC
Organism: Monochamus saltuarius; assembly: GCA_025584915.1. Classification (NCBI taxonomy): domain Eukaryota; kingdom Metazoa; phylum Arthropoda; class Insecta; order Coleoptera; family Cerambycidae; genus Monochamus; species Monochamus saltuarius. The sequence continues at coordinate 24,300,998 of CM046726.1, read as the reverse complement.
TTTTTTACGAGTTGCATACAATGTCTTTTCTACGTTCATGCAAAAACCAAAAAATGTTTTATTTAGATGACACTAAGTGTAGAAACATATGACATCGATTTGACCGTTTATGTTTGTCATGATGACAAAACGCTGTAGTATAATGACAGATGAATGCAATAAACATTTTATTGCAGTAGTGCAAGCACTTTTTACACTAAATAGAGTTCAATAAAGTTTTGATTTTTGCATGAACGTAGAAAAACAATTAAATTACATGATAAATAGTCGATATTTTTTTACACTTGGTATAATATCTAGTGGATAATAAGTGTGTTGAGAATAATAGACAATAATGTTTAAAAAATGGAACTCATATTTATACCTATTTTATAATTTGTTGACTATTTATTTACATAATTAATTTTAAAATGTTCCCCAAACGAAATATTTAAGCAGTTTCTAAACATGTTTCCAATATTATATAATTTTCAACAGTTTTTTCTTTAATGATATTATTAATGATGTTTTATGTTGATTTTATTTATTGTTTGTTTCTTTCCAAATATTAGGTATTAAATTAAAGATATATACAAATTACTTAACTGACTAATATAATTATCTTGTTAAAATTGTTTTTAAAATTATGAAAATTAATGAATTCATTTACCAATTTTGTGTAATTATATAAACATGCATGAGCAACTATGTACCATGTAACATCAGTTTTATTAATTTCATGTTTTTTTTGACAATTTCTAAAATATAAAGTAGCATCTGTTATATATCATTGTGCAGAAGAAATAATAATGCAATTGAATTGTATAAAAATATGCAAAAATTTGTATGTTTGGGTCATATTGTAAGAACCACCTTATTGAGAAATTGCAAGTATGCCACTGAACTCAAAGTAAAAAAGTCGCGTATCAGAAACAATTTTTACCTCTCCAATATATTACCTATTTCTTGAGATTCTCGAAAACGTAGCAGTGTTGTGAAAACCACATCCTTCTATCTGTTATAGTTTCCGAGATACCCTGCAATTACAACGAAATGGGGACACCCTGTATACATATATGAAAATTCGTTACAGTAAATATTTTGTTACAAAAGGTAAGTAGGTGTGTCGCGTTTACCTTCATTATTTGAAAAAGCTATAAACAATCTTCGCTATAATGATCTCAATCTTGTTACTTAATTTGGAAATGATTTAGAATTCCAGAGAAAATTACTTAATTTCAGAGGACATACAAATATGGCAACTCTTTTTACTTTATTATGAAAATTAAGTTAATATTGGTTAAACGTTTTTAAAATAAATACTTAATATACATATATAAAATTATGTTTAAAAATTCTATTCCAAATAACGTGTATCTTTTTATAATCATGTTATTCGATAATTAAGTCAAAGTTTCAGAGCAACTGTTTCTGTTCAACGCGAAGGAGATATTTTGGCATACATTTCGTATTATCTGAGAGATATACATGGAAACTATTGTAGCACGATTTTATCTGAATGGTTGCAGTATGCTTGAAGATGCAGATCCGGACATTATCTTCTTTAGTACGTGGTTCAAACAGCATCTAGCTGGCACTGACTAAAATCCCGGAAGGAGGATTCAGACTTCTCTCATTTCGCAAGCCTTCGTAGCTTAAAACTTCTAAGTCTCGGTTTCACATTATCCTAATTTATAACATTTGCAAGTAAAGTTCTGCGTACAAAGAGTTGGTGATTATTCGTTTAGTTGAGATCGCATTATTTATTTGTCAAATGTAATAATATAAGTAATTTTAATAATCTGTGCATATTAAAGTAAATAAGTACTATATATGATGCCGCAGAAATAAAATATCCTGGAATATGGGAAAATTTCACACCATATCCATTATAGAATCTTGTTGGCAGTGATAAATAAAAACATTATACAGCAAGGTATATACCATACCTATCTACTTGACACAAGCGTATATGTTTTTAATGATGTAAATAAGCCGAGATACATGTAATGCATAGGTTTTGAGATATTATGATCCGTTTATTGGTAAAAATAAATTCCCTTTTTTTTGCACTTTATCCATATTAGCACTACATTGTGCTGAAATATAATCTAACTGACAATCCAACAATTAACACTACCCATATTCGTGACGACAAAATAACCTGATCCAACCAAACGTTCCTTTCAACAGTTGCTTCGATTTACTGTTAGAGGGCGTTAGAGATATACAAAATTTAAACTTTTTCAATCGACTTTAAAATGCTTCAAAATTTAAATAAAATTTATTTTATACTCGCATACAAACGTCATATGTCACTGAACTGCATTTACAGAAAATGGAAAAATACGATTGCCCTTAAAATATGTTGAGTTATTTTTCCTGATAACCTTATTACTTCTGTTCTTATTTCGTCACACAGATTATAAATTTTTAGAATTATTTTCACCCTTTAAGTATTCATTATCGGTAATCTTCATTTATTTATACTATTAATTAAGTAATATGTGTTTGTCGATAATAAAATTATAATAAAGCTCTGTGTCGTTCAGGAACTTTTTACCGAATGTTCATTTACGGAAATTATGATTAGCTTGATCTCCATAATATACATTTATTCGATTAAACAAATTTCTAAATTGGATCATACTCATTTCAGATTTTCCTCATTATCTTCATTTCCAAATTATGAACTGTGGTTTTCGAATTCATTTAATTTAATACTCTCCACTAACTAATTACTATTTGATAAAATCACAATATAAGGAGTGGGATAAATTTGATGGGTGCGATTAATGAAATTAGTGAGTTGGTGATTGAACAACAATGATTGTATTCAATCATTTTGACAAAATAGATATTTAGGTAACGTGGTAACAACTTCCTTCACGAAGCATTGATTCTGTCGTATTATCAAATAATTTTCTTTAGGTATACTGAATCCACACTTGCATTTCAAATTAAATAATTAGTTGATAATCGTTACAAATAATATAAATTTGCAGGTGAGAAAAAAATAAATACCTCTATTAAAAATAAGTAATAAGGTTGCCAGTAAGGAAATATGATATATCATATTTGTCTAGAGGAGCATTTTTTCTACTATCTACTACAACAAATTTATTGGGAACCGGATAAAACGTTTTAGAATTCTTTGAAAAAATATTAAATTTCTTTAAAACTTTGACGACCTCTTGCACCTAAATGTAGCAGCTTTGGATAAAGGTAAATGTAATTAGACATTTTATTTAGCTAAAAACGTGATCAGTCGCGTCATTATATTACAGATACAACTCGTTTGCATTAAAATTATGTCATTGGTTTATTCGTTGGGAAAATGGGCTTATGGTGGCGGATCAAATTGTGACACCACACTACCTAATATTGTGCCATTAATATTAGATTGTTCACTGGATATATAGAAATGGACTTTATAGACGTAAGAAAATCTTATTACAATTAGTCCAATTACATGGTGTTGTTGCAACGCTCCTTTAAATTCAAGTTGATGGAATCAATAATTTTTTAAGGATAGAGTCCTGCTGCAATATCACCATTTAACAAATATATCAATATTTGAAATTTTGCAATTGCTGTGAACGCCTGGCTTGCTATTTTTAGAAAAGCATATTACTGATTTTTTAACAAAAAAATTACATCGTATGTTATTTCACGTCCTCCAAAATAGTTGAGTACCAAATTAGGAAGAAAGTATCTACCGTATTTTTTCTCCGCATCTATGAACTTATTGAAAATGCAAAATATTATTTTGTGGTGTACGTGCAGGTTTTGTTCACTTCAATCATGTCCGCTTTTAAACGGATACATATTTTTTGTCTCCTTAAATACTCGTATTTTGTTAGATTTTGCAATTGAATCGGTTATTTCAAAGGCCACAACTCCGAAAAGTAAATTTTACATGAGAGTAAAAAACGTATTTTCTGGTATTAGTTGGAATATCAATTAATTATCTTTTGAGCAGTCTCTAATTGTGACATGTGTGTAAATTTCGATAAACAGAAGAACAAAAAATCAGGTGTGCTGTGAGAAAAAAAAAGTTTTTGGAGTCGTGGCTTTTTCCAAACAAATACCTGTGATTTTTGAATAATGATTAATATGATTAATAAAACTCCAGCATAATTAATGGAATAATATATTACTTGAAAACATATTTAGAAGTTCAAAGATTTATAGTTAGTAGTTTAGTAATCCTCTTCTGGTGGCTCATCATCATTGGTAGTAGGCCATAACATCAACTCGTTATAAAAAATATTTTGTCTTCTGGTATATACTGCACAAGTTTCTTAAAATTGTTCATTTTCTTGTAATTAATAGGATTTTTCCTGTGTAGGCAGGCTTTGTTGGTAGATTAGGACAAATTCCAGCTGGTTTTTCCCAAAGAAAATTCGTAGAAAATAAGCCCATCAATAAACGGACGTACTTTAACAATCCCAGGTTTGTTGCAATGATATTCGAACTCGTTATACTGAGAAATTTGGAAAGTCGTTTTTTGATCTTTTGCTTTTCCATACGAGTCGAGGACATTATGGTTTTCTTGTAGTACTTGGGCCACCAACTCTTAAAGTCTAAAATGTTCTCATTTTTTGCCCTCTGTATTGAGAAGAGACCTTTTTTAGAGGATTTTTCTATTAGGTCGTAATATTCTTCAGGAAGAAAAATTCGGTCATGCTTACGAATAAGCCTTTTAGCTACACCAAAATCTCTGTCACATGGAAAGAATGAGTGACCTCTTATTGGAAAATAGTGGAAAATTTTTCTGAAATTCTGTGAGGATGCAAGGGCTAAAAGAAAACGAATTACCGTGTGATTTTTAGTTTGGCCTGCACAACCATCTGAAAATATATGAACTTCTTTTACATTCTCAGAGATCTCATTGGCTGGTACTGGACTGGGAGACTACAAAACATCCACTATTGGGGAGACCGTCACCGTGCCACTTCAGCTTTTGGCGCGCGCAGTTTGTTGGAAAATGCCACATCTCCGGAGAAGTGACCTTTTCGAAGTAAACAGAAAACCATGCCCGCTTAAATTAATATTAGCACATAGCGGATATGTGGCGTTTTCACATACAATTAATCTTAAAACATTCTAAATAAAATGGCGGCAATAACTCATTTTTTCATAACAGAGGAGATGTGGCCTTTTCGAAATAACCGATTCAATTATTGTTGATGAGTAATTTCTACATGCTAATGCTGTTCTACCTATTATGTAACTTATCTAACATAGTCGGTCGGTTACATTTTATAAATCCTAAGAAGTAATATTCTATCGCATATAGATCTGACAATTTTATAAGAGGTGCTACTTCTTCTAGTCAATTGTAAATGAAAAATATTATGCCACGCACAGAAAATTTGTATTGTTTTTGTTATTGTTATCATTATTTGGAATTCTGGTGCTGGTACATATTTTTACTACAGAAAACATTCAGGCATCTAATTTACTACTTATTCTTGTTACTTCCAGCCTTACAACCAAATGTTTTTGATAGACGTTCTCCACAGAAATAAAATAACACGGATTTTTTCGATAAAAAAAACCTTCTGCTTGTTAAAAACGAACCCGTAGAAAATACTGCAGAAGGCAATGGTAAACCAATAAATGTCAGACGTTCCCGGCAATAGTAAAGCAATAATTGTAAAATGGTGACCTTCCAGAATCTTATTCATAAAAAAATAGTCCCTCCATCTCGATTCCACCAACCGACAAAACACAGACACAATGTTTATACGCAAAATGTACTGAAAATTGGATGGAACTTTGACATGCTTTGGTCAAGTAAAAAATACGAACGTTTTAGCTTTTCATATATAAGAAAATATAAAGTAGATAAATAACGTTAATTTTAATAAAGCCTATTAGAGTTAATGTGTGACGTATTATCAATGGAAAACTCGTATTTCATTTCTAGCATAAAAGAATATCTTGAACAAGTATTTTTGCCGCTTTCTTAGAAATATATCACCCATATTTCGCCTTTTTTGTCCTTGCATTATGGGGTAGATAATTTAAAAGATAAGTTATATTGCAATTGTAAGAGTCGTTCGGCGGGCATGGCGGCGGACTTGATACATGGAACTTTTGTAGTCTATTATCCACATAGGGAATTCGTGCGTACATTATCAACAAAGCGGCGTTCTTCGTCGCGACGCGCCTTGCAAAAACTACTTAATGTACGAGGTATTATCATAATGAAATTACACATTATGAATGTATAATTAATACCAAGTAGATTAGAGACCGCTTTGTACTTGTTTAATTATACCAGACAGCTAACATGAGCGGAGATTAAAGAACTTTTGGAATTTCATTTAATTAAAAGTTTTCCTTTGATATGATCAATAGCTACACAGAAAAACATGTTTGTATTAAATTGAATAATCAAAAATATTCATTATTTATATATAGGACGATTCATAAATACTAAGGAAAAATGGTGTTCATAGTCGACTTGAGAAATTGCTTCACCAGTGTTTCTTGTTTTCTGAATTCTGATGTTTTGTAGGCTCCAGATTTCCTTGAAATTAGGTCTAAAATTGTGTTTATAAATAATTTAAACCTGTAAGTCTATTTTAAGAGCATTTGATATAGTAAATAGTTTATTTGAACATAATTAACATGACAGATAGATTTAGCCATTCTTTTGAAATTTTAGTTGATTTAAAGTTTGGTTCCTAATTGTGGTGTGTGATTGTTTCGTTTTAGTCTAAAAACAGCTTCAATATTTGAATACTTCATAGTTTAAATAAAACCGCAATCCGCAATCCTAACGACGCCGACGGCCCTCCTACGCTTCGTATTCTAAATGCAAATAAACGGTTGCGAGCGCATCCCGACATGCTATGTTTTCAGATCGCACTAAAATTAAAATCATTCAGAGAATGTAATACAAAAAATGCTAAATGACCCCATTAGTATTAGTAGGTTACTATTTGTCAAATTGGATTCAGTTTGATTTTGTGCAGAAATACATATACAAGTTTCCTTCTGTATCAATTTATTTTGTCTTTGAGGCGGCGAATATAATTATTTATCAATATTTGCTATCTTAACAGTATCACACCTAGTAATTTATGTTTATGGATTTGTGGATCTTGTACTGAAATGTTTTGATTGTAACACTTACCAGCTTAAAATTTATTCAATCATATTTGTCCGTCGAAGTATTATTTTACGAACTTATGACATAAATAAGTATACTTAGTTATTTAAAATCTTGGTAAATACATATTTTAAGTAAAGTATACAATACTGCAATAAATATGCATTATGGGTATTTAGTTAAACTTTTCAAAGTTTCGTCAATCTTCAGTTAGAAATTTAATGTGAAATCGAAAGTAAATTTGTCGAAACTATGTCATTAAGTAGGTATCTAACCAACTATGTGCTCCTTCAATATCCTATATTGGAATACTTACTGATAGATGGTCTATTATAAGAGAAAAACATCTATTGGTTCGTCGGCATGTTAAGTGCTATTAAAAGGGGATTGGGCTTCTGCAATAAGTCTTAAGAAAATCTTCTAATATAAGCATAAGCAAACTTTTTTTAATTGTCAGATCAATAAACATGTGTGTATATACGTATTTATTATAGAAATAATAGATACATATTTCACGACATGTATAAAAATGAACCTTTTTATACCATATTTAAATATATTTAATACAAATTTTAGATGTTGCTGATTTAGAATATTTATTTATAATTTTTAAAAACAAATGAAAATTTACTTGTTTTTTCATACGTTTATATATTATCTATAAAATTAACTACAATTGGCATTTGCGAGAACTATTTGGACGTACGTGCAGAAACGTAAGTTTATTTTTTATTCAAAACCTGCAAACTTATTTAAAACATTACTAGGAGGGGCATTCCACGCCAACTCAACAGTCGATCCCACGTCACCCTCTCAGATCTGGCTCAAAATTGGTACATCGATTGATACTATTGAAAAAAGGATATTCTTAAATTTGCAGCCCCTAAGACCGCTTCCTGTCACCAGGGGCCCATAGTGAAGTTTTCGACCATCATTTCACCTTCAGGGGTCTGAAATCCGTTTTTCGTGTACTGACGCGGCATTTTGGTCTAAAAAAATTATCAAAAATACATTAGAAATGCCAAATTTCCCGTAGAACAGGATGCCGCCATCCGTTTTCCGATATCTAACAAGGGGAGCCCGGAAAACGCGAAAAACCGCGCTTTGGTAAAAAAATCTGATATCTCAAATACGGTCGCTTCAAACTGGCTGAAAATTTACCAAAAGGCTCTTCGATTATTGCTCTTTCGAATGTTCATACGCGCGTGGTGATCATTATATGTAAAAAAAAAGTTACACGCGTTTTACAGGTTTTATATGGGATTTTCTGTAATTTTTTCATTGTAACCGCTCCACTGGCCCTATCCAGTTGGGTAATAATTGGATTTTTTTCTCTCACCAAGCGTCTCTTTTGTCCCCCTGTCTTTACAAACACAGAAATTTCTCTCTCCAGCCAGTATTAGAGAAAATATTATTTAGATAGAATGCTGATTCATGTATAAGGACGTGTAAAATAGTGAAAATAATATCGAGATGTCAACAATGATTGTAATGTGGGTTTTCTTGTTTCTTACTGCGATTTTCATTCGTTATATTATATTATATTCATATTTTTTACAAATAATAGAAGTAAGCTGCAGAAAATGTCAATTTGCTCAAAAATAAAAAAAATTACGAAAAATTGTGAAATAAATCATTGAATAAATAATGTTTTCTCTAATACTGGCTGGAGAGAGAAATTCTGTGTTTGTAAAGACAGGGGGACAAAAGAGACGCTTGGTGAGAGAAAAAAATCCAATTATTATCCAACTGGATAGGGCCAGTGGAGCGGTTACAATGAAAAAATTACAGAAAATCCCATATAAAACCCGTAAAACGCGTGTAACTTTTTTTTTTACATATAATGATCACCAGGCGCGTATTAACATTCGAAAAAGCAATAATCGAAGAGCCTTTTGGTAAATTTTCAGCCAGTTTGAAGCGACCGTATTTGAGATATCAGATTTTTTATCCAATCGCGGTTTTTCGCGTTTTCCGGTCTCCCCTTGCTAGATATCGGAAAACGGATGGTAGCATCGTGTTCAACGGGAAATTTCGCATCTCCTATGTATTTTTGATCATTTTATTAGACCAAAATGCCGCGTCAGTACACGAAAAACCGATTTCAGACCCCTGGAGGTGAAATGATGGTCGAAAACTTCACTATGGGCCCCTGATGACAGGAAGCGGTCTTAGGGGCTGGAAATTTGGGAATATCCTTTTTTCGATAGTACTAATCGATGTACCAATTTTGAACCAGATCTGAGGGGGTGATATGGGATCGACTGCTGAGTTGGCGTGGAATGCCCCTAGAGGCAAAAACATTTTTAATTCAACAAATTTTCACAAAAATTGTTTCTAACTGAAAAAGTTTACTCCAAAAAAGGTCTAATGAAAAATATACATAAGGTATTTTATTTCCACACCGTATAACAGGAACGAGGAGAATAAAAATACTCATCCAGAAGAAGTTTTGTTATGCTAATTACCTCACCAGATTTCACTTCTAAATTTCAAAGCGTTTTGGAGAAACTAAATAAAACTTTAAATTTACCTGTTAAGATGCCTCATATCAAAATGTTTTATATGTGAAGGGTTCTTATTAAAATCGGTCGTACAATCTACAACCAATTTTTTTCACATTATTCGGGGTCGCCCTAACGCGTGACCCCGCGTGAATAAATAATCAGAGTAATTTTGATTTCGCATTAAATTTAATTTGTTTCATTCTGAAGCACAGATTTTAACACGAAGTATATACGTCAAGTACTTTTAAAAGAGGGCATGTTATTTTCGCTGCGAGGGTGGTGAAATAAATATAAACAGTGCGCGTTAACACTAATTGTTAATGTTATTCTTTTAGACTCAAGTGTTACTGTAAATAACACCATCCAGTAGTGTTATTTTTTAAAAGTTCTTCATTAACGTTCAACATTTCTGTTAAAAAACACTTAATTATAGAATAAGAAGGATAGAGTATTCATTTTTATAGCATGAATTAATTCTCAGAAAAAATACAAATCTGTTGTGTATAACCTCTGTATTTATCTTATTGTATTTTCTAATATGACGAGGAGAGCTCATACTTAATGCAAGACAATTTTATTATTGGTAGCTTGTAATAAATTAACTTTAATTATCTTTTCCTATATTCTTAAAAACTTTATTTCTTCCAATAGCAAATTAAATAAGTCTCAAGTTGTTTGTTTATAATTAGAATTTTTTGCTGCTATAAAAACGTATTATCTCCAATATTGATGATACATATATAGCTGCCTTGTTTTATAAAATCGATAGATAATATATCGAGCAGAACGTAGTAAGTGTTTGATAAATTCTAATTTAAAGTATTCTTAACTGGATAAAATTTGCAAAGTAATAATTAAAATTGTGCTCTATTTATTATCAAAACCATAAATTATATTTACCTGACTGAAATAAATATTTTGAAGTAGATATAAATGTAACTGCATTACCTACTGGAAATATATCTTAATTTTGTATTTATGTACATCCATGTATCTATTTGAAATGTTTACTCCGACAAATTAGTTATAAAATTGCTGGAACAAACAATCTTGGCATCTACGAGTATAAATGATACTGTAGGAAACAACTACTCCGCGGACTAATGCTCCTACCGGCATTGAATTACACCTGCAATATATATGTACCAGACATCGACCGGTTTTGGGCTTGTTAACCCTCATCAGTATGCCATGGGTGAGATGACTACTAATAATTGCAGACCTCTCGCATTTAAGTACCTGCTGCAATGTAGGTCGCTTCCTGCAAGTCGAGCCGCTTAGACCGAGCAGGAAGTAGCAGACCACTTAGATCTCAATCTTGGCATGCTTGGCGATTAGTAAACTGACATGGTATTATAAATTTTTTTATGATACTTGCTTTTTTATATATGTACAGTTACATCGTATATGTATTGGATATGTTACGATTAACAACACATTTCATTTAAAAAACTATCAGTCAGAAATACAGTTATGCATCTAGATCTGTTGTATTGATTTAACATTATTTTTTGCCAATCCTTTACTTGCTAATAAATATGGCATTGTATACTTGCATACCCAGAACGAAAAATCAAACAGAAACTTATCTCTGTCCACGACGCTAGTCGTTTGTATGACCCTGTGATACTGTTTAGCTCCTCCCTGCACTTAAGCTACGCACCTAATCGACCCACTGTAGTCATCGCTACTTGAACTTCTATGTAGCTGATGTGAGTGTAAAGTGAGTTGCCTTTTAATAAATCATATTTGTTTTCTATATAAAGTTTGATAATATAATAGTATTATCCTAGTGCCCGTTTTGGCCTGCAACTAGAAATTTACGATCCAGTGTTGAAAAACTCGGAAATAACATGTTTTAATATCTGTTATATAAATGTAACAAATTGCAAATTTCGTTTCCGCTTGTTTGTCCACAGAAAGAGTATATCAACTGTTCGCAGCTCCGGTATCCTCAATTTCCATAATAGATCCGAGTTCTTGTAGATCGTATATCACGGTATTAACGTGGGCTCTATGAAATGACTCATGCGTAAGGGATAACCTAGACATATTGCTCGTGAAGTCACCTCTAGACATTTATTACATATTGATAGCAAGCCGCCCCTAACGTGATTGGTTATGTCAACTGTCCAATAGGGCAGATGCCATTTTTATAATTCAATATAATTTTAAATTGCCAATAAGGCGTGTTATTGTTACTTGGGGGCAACCATGGCTTAAATCATCTATGACATCTAAGTATTATATTTCGAGTGGCAGCTTTTGTTCCATTTTAAGTGGATTCTGATCACCTTAACTTTTGTCTGTGCGGCAGATGGTTGATGCTTATAAGAACTCGGCGTCATGGCTTCCATTGTATTAAATAGGTTTGTACCGTGGTAAGACTGCACATTTTTTTTAACAAGAAACATAATTTCAAACCCTGTCTTACAAAAATGTATTAAATCATATATTTTTTTTATCACATGTGTGTATCTAAGGTACTATTAGCTGTTGCTACTAATTAATATCTTGTTATCTACAATTATTTAATTCATGCTTACTCAACTCTCATTTTTTATCATAATATTCACATTGTTATATATTTATATATGTATATTAATTATACTTTGTAATTTAATATTTTTATCTATTTATTTATTTATTTTTTATTTTGGAATATATAATGGATTAGAAGATACCTGCGAACATAGAGAATTTGCTACGATCGTTTTTATTATCTATGAAGGTTTCATATTTCTCATTGTTTGAAAATTGATTTAAAGAAAATTGAATTTTTGAGAAATAAGTAATGCAATGGACTATAACGAAATTTTTGAAAATGGCTTTTGTTTGGACCTTACCTTCACTGATGAATGCAACGATCTTGAGAAGTTTTTTGACCAGAAAATAAGAGAGAGAGAGAGAGACGGCTTTTCTTGGCACAATAATGGATAGGTTTCCACGTGTACACGGTTCACGCACTCGATTTCTAGTCTCTGATCGCACACTAGTTTTAGTCAGATCCGCGCGTGAAGGTCCGTTTTTTTTCCATTTCCAAAAAAGGACCGCGAAAATATGTAGAAAACAAAAAGAAAAAAATGCAATATTCAACATTATTTACTATAATTATTGCTCTAATAGAAATAAAAATAAACGAGTTATGAAAGTCATTAATAGAATTAAACTAAATTTAGATTTACAGGGTGAAGTCGGAACACTCATTATCCAAATTTACTACTTTCTAGTAAGTAACTTAGATATGTGAAGAATGCTAATGAACTAATTAATCATTTGAATAAAGTTGGTTTCCAGATTTTAATAAATCTTACCGATAAAACGCAGTTTCATTTTAGGTAATTAGAAAGATGCAGGTCGGCATTAGTCAATATGAATGAATGAAAATATATTTATTTGCATATGTTAAAAAATATTCAAATTAATGTAAGTCCTATCAATATAATGAAAACAAAACGTTTTCTTGTTTTTCTTTTAGTCTCTCTTGAACTGAGTTCATGTGTTTGACGTCGAATTGTACAGCATATTAAGCCTGTCTATAGGTACACATTGCACGACAACATTACATTTAAAGAATTAACAGATGGGGTATTATTATTAAAGTGACAAGATATTTAAAGCATGTATTTTGGATCAACCTAGTTACACTTTGTATCCATAATGATCCAAAATAATAGTAAAAGTCCACCTTCTAGTCTAGTTCTATATAGGAGTAGTTGGTTTGGAGGGGTCCCTACTAAATATAGAGGAATCGGCACGACCCTGTTCTTTCTGGTAGTTGTCCAAAAAGTATCGCAAACTTTTCATCAATCTTTCTTCATCTTTCTTGGCTTCATGTTGTTCATCCTGCCCTGACTGCCTTTATAAGCTTGGCGTGACTTGATTTCGAACGCTTGAGCCAAATCCTTGGAGATATTGTTATTGTTGTTTCTGTTCAGACCTTTTTTTATACAAACTAGTGATTTGCTAAGGCGGCTCCATCGAACCATTTCAGATATGTAATGCATGGTACCTCTCCATCGAGGCTTAATCCTTGAAGATAAAAGAGAACTATTTTAAACAGTAACAAATTCCTTCGTAGACAACTATGACTGCAGGTTTATGACTTCATTAAAACTTTTTTATCTTACGACTTGCACTTTGTCTTGCACCTCAGTTTGACGCAATTGATTAATTTGTTCTTAAACAGTGTTCTTTAATCACTTCTTCTAATTTTTTATTATTTACAAACTAGTTTTCATATCTTCATTTCATGCCAACTGTTTCTGTCATCCTGGTTGTTTGCTTTATTTCTTGTTTCAAATCTTTATTCATTTCCTCTTGCTTCTTTTTGATATTTTCCCTTATTTCCGATTTTGTTTAAATAGTTCCTTCATTTCCACAGATTTTGACCTCGTCATTGGCATTCGCTTATTGTCGAACTCTAATTTTTTTTTATGGATCATCCTATTTCTAGCGAAACGTAACCTCTTCGGTATTTAGTCTCCAGAAGTGTATGAAACAAAAACAACTTTCATTGTCACTAATTTGAAAATAAATACCTACTACAATAATTACAACTGTCAACAAATTCTTATTTTGACGTTTTATGTTTGCTTCTCAAAACAGTCTGATGATGATATATGTCTTGTCAATCTCATTTATGCATATTTTTTCTAAATTCTAAAAGATTCTAGATAGATTCTAAAAGTATCCCAATGTTCAATAATTCACCTGGAACCAAATCAAATATGCATATGAATTTTCTAAAAATCAAAATATAAGTATCTACTATAAAAATTATAAATTTAAAGCAGTCAAGAACTTAATTGACAAATTAATAAAATACATGAAATCTCGTATTTATATTGGAAATCAAAAAACCATTGTATTAATCTTTATTTCCATTTGCAATCATACAAAATATGGAAATATCTATAATTTTTAATGTCATTTATCTACTATCAACAAATCTGAGACCAAACTTGTTAAACAATTGCAAACAAAATTAAACTGTAGGTAATCCTGTTAGTTGAAAGTTATCACTTGCATCAACTGAGTTATTATCACGATGTACATTGTTGTAATTGTTGGATGTCATTGTGCAGATGAGCAAGTGGCTCAGCGGACTAGTTAAAATAGTGAGGATAATATTGGTCTCTGATCTAGCGTTGGCAAAACCCATGAGTATAGTTAGCAGATATTAACGTTGTTGCTAGTGTTTCGATATAGCGGATTTATGCGACAATTTAAAAAATTCTTTTTTAATTAACCACATTTCTCGTCGTAGAGCCATCTTGTAGTTAATTGCGAAAAGTTTGCATATAAATGCTGCGGTTGATTTGCGGAGATGGTGTCTCGTTTTACAACTGTCAAGAATTTTAATTCTTTGTCCCGAACAGGAATTTTATTTGCGCGGAAAGTCTGTCGGCTGTCGGTCTGTTGTTTCAGCGGCACGAAGTCGGGACATGCCTGACGCTTGCTTGGTTTTACTTGTAATTGGAGTCTCATTTCCGACGCATTCAGAATGGCGATAAAGGCCGGTTTATTCTTTATAACGAACACCGCACTTAGAAAATTTTAATTGGCCACGTATCTCCATCCTTTTTTGGCCAGTCGTCATGTCTGCGACACACAGCTCACGTTATTCGCGGTTCGTATTTAGTACCTGCATCGATTTATCATCGAGAAATGGTTCGTTGTCGTGGAATTATTTAATATTATTAAAATATTTGCAGCGGTAAAAACGCCACTGCAGACCGGAACAGCAGTTGCAAGGCAGGTGCAATTTCTTTCGTCCTCTTCAGCCGGTGCCTTCAAGACTGCAGTATTTGTGCAACGGCTGCATTATTTAATTAGTTGCAATTTTTTAATGTACACATTAACAATCCTGCCAGTCCAGATTAAATTATGCCGGGATACCTTTTATAGAATTATAGATTCGAAATGTGTAGCAATTCGTTAACAAGTTTCTCTAATATTCCCACGGAATTGCCGTACCATCGTTCTAGATACCATTCATGGGTTACCCTTTAGCTTTCCTTTTAAGAAATAAAAAACTCAATTAAACTAATTAATTCGCCACGAGCGCCTCATTAATGCAATCTGATCTCATTAAAGATATAACGTTTACTCCATATAAACCAAGCAAAATTTATTTGCTAAGGTCTCCCTATTTATATAATAAAATTTATAGACTTTGCTGGAAGTTCTACAATTTTATTTTTGAAATATCTAAGCACATTACGCGTGTCCGATGTGTAAGAAATTAAAAATGGTCTCATATACGGTATTATTTTTACACAAAGGCCTAACATAAATCAAACGGGATTTTTAGTCATTCTGCTTAATGAGTGATTTATTTGACACTGCTCTGAGTTTCAATTGCAAAAATATAATTCATTATCATCAAAATAGGTAATTAAGAATCTGTAACTGAAAATAATAAAACTATACCACACTAAATGTTTGTACTATACACTAAATTACAAAAAATGATTGTTTTTCACGCGCAGAATTATCGAAAATTATGTTGCCAATATAAACAATTCTGAATTATTGCCGCAACTATACCTACAGAATGCCCCAATATTCCATGTACAAAAAATTACCACATATTTATATAAAACTAATCTCATTTTGCAAACACGGAACTCCAGGAAACAATTACTCTGCGGGATAATGCACCGACCAGCACTTAATTACACCTGGAAAACCTATAGCAAAGAGCTAGAGTTACTCGTCAGTAGCCCACCAGACATATACTAATTTCGAGCTTATTAGTTCTCATCAGTATGCCATATGTGAGGTATCTGACTAATAATCCTATCTCTTTTAGTCCGTCTAATCCGACAGAAGGAACCATGAGTCTGTGACATGTTTAACTTCTTTGAATACTGTCACTGAGAACTCCTAGATTTAATAAATACAAGTACAATGAATAATCTTTGTTCTATAATAATACAGAGCGGTTTATATATAATGATTGAAGTTGACGTTATGCATAAATATTATAAAATTTGTCAATTTCTATTTGGGTACTCAAAATATTCCAAATTATTTTCTATTGTCGTTTTTATTTTGACATATCCATTATCACTGTTGTCAATCTTAGCAATAAACATTACTCAGATACATAAAATATTTCAAGAAGTGGCACTCAATATATTTTGTCTTGAGATTACAACTTATCTATCTAAACTTGTATAGATTTCCAAGTATACCCTTACTGTTCAAAATTTTGTACACCAAGTGCCAATTTGGTGATGTGATCATATAGTGCAGTACTGCTTATAGTGTGCTAATTACTGCTGAATTTTGTCAAATAGTGCCAGGTACCGCTTTATTTCTGGAGATCTTAAATATCATAGATATTAATGCTTCTGCATAAAAGCGCCTATTATGATCTTTTGAATGTAGCAATAAATTTTATTTTTAATTTTGTTGACTGATCATAATTTAGAAAATGCTTTGACACATAAATTAAAGGAGCAATAATTTTTGTACACTAGTAGAATATTTCCAGCGTCTTTATCAGGGCCGGATTATCCGTTGAAACTATACAGGGTGTTAAAAAAGAGAGTAAAATATTTCAGGAGGTAATAGTATGAATCAAAATAAGCAGAAAAATCTTAATAAACATGGGTCCACAAAGTAACGGTTGCGGGGATATGGACCACTATTCGTTTTTCAAACATTTTATTTTATTAGGAATAAACCGACAAACGAAGCTTTTAGCAAACAAAAAACAAAGTTACAAAAGGTGTTAAAAGTGCCCTCCGTTCATTTCCAAGCAGGCACGACGTCTTCGTCTCAACGATATTCGAACTCTTTCGGAAACACCCTCCTTGGTTTGGATTTCTTGACACTTTTGATTAATTCGTAGTTGCAGCTCTTCCAGGCTATTTAGAGGAGTACCATACAGTAATGTTTTCAAATATCCCCAAACAAAGAAATCTAGAGGGTTCCGATCAGGCGATCTTGGAGGCCATAAAACAGGTCCGACCCTGCCTACCCATCTATGTGGAAAAGTTTAGTGTAAATGTTCTCTAACGGCCATGGAAAAATGAGCTGGAGCATCATCATGCTAGAACCACATTTGTTGCCTCTGATTCAAAGGAATGTCTTCCAAAAACTAAAAAACTGAAATTGATGGCACAACCTACCTACCTACTATGTTGTACACCTACGTAAGTGAAAAGCCCCTCGTGTATTTCATTAAAATACCAGTAGATAGGTAGGCTCTCTCTCATTCATTCTCAAAATTTTAGGCATGGACATAATTTGCATATTAGGTACCTTA
This sequence comes from Monochamus saltuarius, assembly GCA_025584915.1. Lineage (NCBI taxonomy): Eukaryota > Metazoa > Arthropoda > Insecta > Coleoptera > Cerambycidae > Monochamus > Monochamus saltuarius. The sequence continues at coordinate 24,283,105 of CM046726.1, read as the reverse complement.
ATGATGGGAGAGTATCAAAACAATTTTATTTGAGAAAAACTAGCCCTTCAGTTATTCTGTATCTCTCTGTATTGGTAGAAGTATTAATTTAGTGTGAAGTGGAAAAATAGTTTAAAATTAATCTAATGTTTAGTTTGCTTGTATGTAATGTTAAAGCGAAGTCAATTTCCATTTGATAATATTTAAAGTAGGTACTTACTTAATCCGAGCTGTGGTAATTTTTAACACATAAGTACGGGTTTAATGAATTACTTGCTAATTTGTTTATTATTACTTTGTACACAAAATTATTCTTATGACTGAATCAACAAAAATGCTGCAATTGATATAAATGAATTTTGTAAAAATAGAAACCTAAATAATCATCCTCCGAAAATCTGATTTAAAAGAATCAAATTAAAGACGACAGAAAAATAAATGCTTGGAATTTTTTCTGGCTGGCACATTGCGTTCCTAAAATAAAATACAATGTCTTAGCTCGTTAGCGCTGAATATATTGACCGGAACAGACAAAAAATATGCGACAAAGGTGTAATATTTCACTTCAAATCTAGAATTGTAATTTTATTAATGAAGTGCAAATGTGCATGCTGTGCACGCGTATGTATTTGATGAATAATTTCATATGTTTATCGTACGATCAATGACTTAATGGTTTATCACAATATACAGAAGCAAACTGCTTCAAGCATACCCATATTTTGTTGCAATTCCATACAATCTAAAACGTATAAGGTGTTAACTAAATGCTGCGTTGTATAAATAAAAATATATAATTAAGGACTGGGCATTACTCAACATGGTAACCATTCACGAGGCTTAGCTAGCCCATTAGCCAGGTTGAGGGATAGTGTGTATGAGGTATTGTCAATGCTTTGACTCTGGTGGGTAAGTTGTACGTCACGTGGTTGTGTTATAGCTCCGCCCCTCATTGTCTATAATTATAGGTTGAAACTTAACTTGGTACACCGGCTAATAGTGCGTAATTACGCTACTGTAAATTATAATTAATCGCTCACTGATTTTCCTTGAAATGGTCGGTTATTTATCTACATTCCATTTATTCAACTGTTCGTTTCTTCCTCCTTTTGTTTTTGTAGCCACTTAAATGGATATCAAAGGATAAAAGAAATATGCGGTAAATGAACACATGTACGAGACCGCCTATAAAAATAAAAAATTATTATCTATCAACTTTCATTTATCATTTCTCTTACATAGCAAAAAAACTGAAATATATAATATCGGCAGGATATGGTGGACCCACCTACTACATCTGAAAATATGCACTTACGTAGATGTCTATCTCTTATTCATTTACATGAGAACACACTGTTTCACAAAATATCTACGCAATAAATACTTGAATAAAAAATTATTGAGTTCGGTTGAATGTACCCACTACCCAGGCTTCTGGAATATGATTAATCAGTGGAAAAGAACTGAATGACAACCAGTCATCAGTTTAAAAACTGTTCTCTCCCCTTCAATAAACTTGTATCTATTAAATAGATGGGATTGCCTCTATGAAGTGCTCAATACAAAAAGTATTATTTGATTCTCAACTCTACTTCCTACATAATCATAAATATTGATAGGATTATACAGGGTGTTCCGCATAAGAACCGACATAGGGTAGTTGCATGTAGAGGGTCCCAAAATTTCGTAATTTAACCAAACATGCCTATACAGGGTGTTAAAAAAAGAGTGTAAAATATTTCAGGAGATAATAGTATTAACCAAAATAAGCAGTCTTAATAAACATGGGCCCGCAAAGTAACGGTTGCGGAGATATGGACCACTATTCGTTTTTCAAACATTTTATTTTATTAGGAATAAACCGACAAAGGAAGCTTTTAACAAACAAAAAACAAAGTTACAGAAGATGTCCAAAGTGCCCTCCATCCATTTCCACGCAGGCACGACATCTTCGTCTCAACGATATTCGAACTCTTTCGAAAACACCCTCCTTTGTTTGGATTCCTTGACACTCTTGATTAATCCGTAGCTGCAGCTCTTCCAGGCTTTTTAGAGAGGTACCATACACTAATGTCAAATATCCCCAAACAAAGAAATCTAGAGGGTTCACATCAGGCGATCTTGGAGGCCATAAAACAAGTCCGACCCTTCCTACCCATCTATGTGGAAAAGTTTGGTGTAAATGCTCTCTAACGGCCATGGAAAAATGAGCTGGAGCACCATCATGCTGGAACCACATTTGTTTCCTCTGATTCAAAGGAATGTCAAGGAGTGTTAAGAAATCCAAACCAACGAGGGTGTTTTCGAAAGAGTTCGAATATCGTTGAGACGATGATGTCGTGCCTGCTTGGAAATGGACGGAGGACACTTTGAACATCTTCTGTAACTTTGTTTTTTGTTTGTTAAAAACTTCCTTTGTCGGTTTATTCCTAATAAAATAAAATGCTTGAAAAACGAATAGTGGTCCATATCTCCGCAACAGTAACTTTGCGGACCCATGTTTATTAAGACTTTTTTGCTTATTTTGGTTCATACTATTACCTCCTGAAAGATTTTACACTTTTTTTAACACCCTGTATTGAAAGTTGCACACTGGAGGAGTTACAGGCCTTCAGTGGGGCCAAATATTTCGAAAAGAATTAATATTTCTGAATTACTTTGACTTGAAATAACCAAATTTGGTACTTGATTTAGGTTTATTATTGATCCTTTTTAACTATGAGTAAATTGAAACACTACAAGATGTAAAAATATACCAATCATTTTTTCTATTGATCGAATTAAATATAATCATAATATCCCGCACAGAATTTAATTTGAAACACTTTTTTTTACTCTTTAAAATTAAAGAACTAGATTTTCTAAAATGCATTAATTAAAACAAGATTTTAATAGTGCTAGAAATCAAAAAGTCAATAGAAGGCTTTGTCCTTAAAGTTTGACAGTTAGTAATAAAATTATGTTATTTCTGGTAATGTTTGTTGTTGAAAGTGGCTGGAAAGTTTACATTCAGCGGACAAGTTGACATGTTACTTATGCCAGGTTTCTGTAAAGGAAACTGTAGAAAAAGTTTTGAAGAATATCGTAGAATATTTTTAAATTTCGCTAATGTTTGTCATAGTTTCACTTACATATTGTACTTATATTGAGTATCTTCAAATTAGTATGGAAATATTACTAAGTGAATTATTCAAATTTATTTTATTTTTCTACAGGGTACCTATAGGTACATTTCCTTGCGATTAAAGATATCTTTAAATTTGTCTTTACCATTTTTTTTTCTAAAGAGATAGTGTATCAAATCTCTAGCTGAAATAATTTTAAACATATTCGAAATGAAAATTACCGTTACACAGCATTTCAGTAGACATATACAGGGTGTTTAATTTGGTACAGCATTAGATATTTTTTATAAAATTTGGCGGTTGTAGACTAGGTTACATTTCATTATATATTTTATTTTATATATTTTGAATGACAATCCTGTATGTGTTGAACTAAATATGTAAATCCTCTGTCAGTGCTCTATAGGATATAGGCCCAAAACAATATTTTGTATTAATCACGTTCTCTTCTGTATCTGCCTTTATTACAGTCTGGTTTAACTATTCTCTATTAAGCAAAATGTTTACAGGATTAACTTCCGGAATTTTAGCTCGATGTTTAAAAAATAGGGCAAAACTTCTTTTTTCCCTCCGGAAAATCGGCGCCTATGAACTCTATGATATCCATCGTGCGAGATGGCTTAGATCTGTCAACTACCATACGGTTGGTTTTTGCAGCATTTCCAATTGTTGAAACGACAAAAATAAACATTAAAAATAATACCTGTTAGGTAATAATTAATTCGGTTAGCTGCAGTATTTTACATTCGTTTTTGTTTCATACTGTCAAAACTGCATTTTCACTCATTAAACTACAGGTCTGCGGGATTACTCACTAAAACACACTACACTTTGCGTTCAGTTAAAATGTCAATTATTTAATATGGCTTTAAAAAAACTTTTTCTTTGCGTTATAAATACTTTTGAAATTTTTGAAGAACCATTCCATTAATTCGTATTTCTCTCTATTCTTTCCTTAAATAGTTGTACTTAGTCATGGTTAAACCTATATAAATTAGTAAATTATTGTAACATGTGGGTGTTAAAATCCTCTTCCTTGATTTAAAATAATAGTTATAGGTATGTGTCTACCTTATATACGAATTTGAACAGTGTAGTATATGTAAATGATATTATACAACAATATTTGGTAGCCGCCATCTTCATACGGTTTATAACACCTACATCCACATTACCGTTTGTTGAACTTGTCGACAGAAGTTTTAAAACCTTCGCCAGGACTCCTTTATTAACCTCAATCAAATGAATGTATCAACTAATCACTGAAACGGCAGATTGGATTGCTCGAAATAATATAATAAATTTTATACGGATAATGACTTATGGCAACTCCAATCATTGTATCATAAGAAACACTAAATAGTTTATATATAAATTATGGTCGCTCTCAGGCTAAGCACGGTGTAAAATACTAGTTCACAATTACATCGATGCACTACAACCTATAATTACAGTCCCTGATTGCAGTAATTTATTAGCAGTGTTCTCATTATATATTCATACGGTCCTTAATTGTTTTACCAGTCAGTAACTAAACACGTTACTACAAAATCATGATGATCAAATATTGTGTAAATAACAGTGCTATTATTTTACTTCACACATGAGAAAACATTTATTAACTGTGATTATGCCCAATTATGTTAATTAGATTAGCATATGAAACCACCCTTTTAATGTTTCTGTTGATCATAATATAAATATATCTATAACTAAATAAGCAAGTAGGTAAACTGTAACCTACGTAAAATTTCATTTTCAACTAAAACTTTCACTTTTTCTTTAAATAAAAAATCTATAAGGGGAACTTTTTTACCCTTGCAATAAGCTTATATACTCTGTATACATATAAACAAATGTTTACTTTAACTAATCAATAATTTTACCTTCAACTGTGTACAGTGTGTCCCAATTTAGTTGTTTCGGAAACTACAAGAAATAGTCGGGTGCTTTTTTCGCAACGCTGGAATATTTTTTCGAGAAACTTAAGATGCCATAATCTGAACTTGCGTAACCCTCTTCCTTCTTGAGAGACAAGGCGAAATTTATAAAAAAGCTTTTATGGGATGGATTCTTCATATCTCAGAGAATAGCTGAGATATCAGAATGGTAAAAATTGCTTCTGAAGTTTTTTACGTTCAGTGGACACTCTACAGGGTGTCTCTTTTAAAATAAGACCCGAGCATATCTTCATTCAAATGGAACATCCTGTATATTTGTATGCCATTCAATTGATTAGTTTTTCCCTTCGCAATATACTTATGATAGTTGCTACTTTATATTTCGAAAATTGTTAAAAAACGTTAAATTGACAAAACTGATGCGGATCTTTATCATTATAATTAATTAATTGGTTTGTTTTGCAGCAGTTGGAAATGGTTTGAAACTGTCAGAAATATTCGACGAGCTAAGTTGAAAACGCTTTACCACTTAATTTAACGCAATAAATAGTTGGACGGACATTTCTGATCGCTTCAAACTGCTGCAAAAACTAACCTAATACTAGATATATAATAGCACGATGTGTATTAAGAATAATATTCATTAATATCGAAAAAATGATAATCCAAAATACATGGGTACATACTTTTATACCCTATATTATAATGTACTGACTAGATTTAAAATCTTAACCAGAAGGAAAATTTAAATACCTATGTTTACAATATTAAATAATTTTCAACAGTTTGCTATGATATTTCCGATTAATTTTCTTCTTCTTATTTAGTTTTTGTTTGCTTTTCTTTATTAATTAAAAATATTTATAAATCACCTACTTAATTGGCTAATATAATTACCTTGTTAAAATTATTTTTTTGAATTATTAAAATAAAATTATTTTTATGATTATTAAAATAAATTAGCTAATCCATGAATCTGTATAATTTAAAAAAAATGCATGGCCAACTCATGCACCACACATCAGTTTTATCAATTTAACGTTTTTTGACAATTTTCAAAATAAAATCAACTTTTATATATGTCATTATGAAGAAACAAAATAATGAAATTGATAGGCATATAAATATACTGTCGGTTCCATTTTTAAAACATGGATGTTTGGGTCATATTTTAAAAGACACAATGTATAAAAATTACAAGTACACCACTGAATTCTACTTAAAAATTCTATCAAAAGGATTTTTTAGCATTCCGATATTGGCTATTCTCTGAGATGTTTTTTAAAAATGTTTGCCCTTCCATATCTCAAAAATGAAGAGGTCTATGAAAACTATGATTATGATAACTATCTTAAGTTTCTCGAAAAAGTAGTCCAGTGCTGTGACAGCCGCATTCTTATATCTCTTATAGTTTTCAAGATATCCTGCAATTACAACAAAATTGGAACACCCTATAGTCCGAAACTTTGTTCATAATTATAAATTATAATTATATATTTAATTGGATGCTAATATGTGTTGAATGAATGGAAATAGTTAAGTTTATAAATAAGGGTTTATTGAAACCATTTTAACTTTATCTTGCACTATTTGTTAATAAATAAATGGGAACTATCTAATGTAGGAAAAGTTAGGTTCATTAATGACTGTAATAAAGCATACCTGTATCAAAATACATAAAATCGAATAGTGACTTCAAGCTCCTTTAAAATTTTAAAGTAACCTGTCGTATATATTTTCACTTAAGAGGGTTATTAATAAAATTATTTGCAATTTAATCTTCATGCTCCCTATAATACTTTTTACGGTAAACGGAGGCACAATTATTGTATTATTTAAGATAATCGTTCACAACGCATAGGAACTCGATGGCTGCATGATTATCAATCTCGGTCGGTGAAACGGAATCTGGTTGGTCTGTTCCCGTGATCTCAACTTGGGAGGTCTCAAACTACATTTCTTATAAACGTTTTATACTTTTTAACAACCATATACATCATAGATTGTACATACCTGCCAAATGAATAACTGAATCTTTTTGTTATATGACTCCATCTGAAAACATCTTAACCACGTACCTACGTATTCAACCATTTATTGAATATTTCAGTTAAAGATAATTACATCAACATAATAGTATTATAAATGTAATGCATAATAATTGTGAATATACTTTATTGACCCTTGCGCGTTTGAATAGTTTTCCACCGCAATATAATAAAGAATTAATGATCTTTTTATCTTTACCCAGTCGCCCCATCTCAACTGCCAAAGTTGTGTAACCGAATTTGTCGAATCCTTACAATTTCTAATCTCCAGAGACAAATAATCCCCTTCCAGAACTCAATCGCATGGAGGGCAATAATTCTACAGTACGCCCCTTTTCTGACATTTTGTTTTTACATTTCTCTACGAGATAAAGGAACTATAAATCAGTTATAACCATGGGAATCAGATGTAAAGATATGTCTGCACGCGTATATCGTCTCAGACACTTTTAAATTTATCGATGTCATCCTTTATACCTATTATCTAAAAACTGATCGAAACTCGCGGACGCAAGGATTAAATTTAAAGTAATTGTTCCTTGTGGTTCACAGAAGGGGGTTATTCTTGTTTGTCTAATTTAAAACCACTCGAATAGGTGTTTAAAATGCTATAAAATTTGCTTCTCGTTTCGGTGACCTTTATATAAATAAATAATAAATTTGGATTCACTAGAAATATATTAAGTTGTGCTGTGCTAGAAGCAAAATATTGATGCGACCTTTCTTGATAGCTATACCTACCCGAGATTTAAAATATAGACTAATTTACAGCAGATGAATAAGGAAGATGAGAGTTGCATTGGACAAGATTCCGTAGGCGTACCACTTAAAAAGGGTTCAAAGAACACAAAATTACCAAAAAAATAAGTTGACATAGAGTGAATCTCGCATTTGTATAGTTTACTTTGAAAAACTATTCCATGTCATCCTCTCCACAACAATTGTAGAACATCGATTGTCCACAACCATCCGCGTAGTACCTTGTGCGCATTTCGTGGATATCACACTTATAATAAAAATACCGCACTATACATACACACTGTATACACTACTGGTTGCCAGCACTGTTACTATAAAGGTCACACATTAACACTTATCGTCAGCTATGTCATTCTTGGAAATACATATCAGTAAGGTAGGTGTGACCTTCTTGTGTTACCATGTCGTGTTTCTTATTAAATCATTATCTACATTTTTCAAATCTATTTTTTTGTTTCAAAGCGACGTAAATTGATACACATGACAATGACACCGCGGTGCCCTGTCACAACTTTTGACACCTTTGACTTGTGGCATACCTAATCTCAAGGTTGACGGAAGGTCAGAGTCGGCGATAAATAAAGATTTAATATAGTTTAGAAGAAATAATTGTTCACTTTATAAGTTTGAAATTTGTTTGATGGCCTATGCCGATAATTCTTATTGTTCTCTATCCCCTCTTAAAATGTGTGTATTGTTTCATAGTTATCCCTGTAGATATAGCAGATAATTTACAACTTCGCATAGTGAGTGTAGCAAACCACAATGTTAAACATTAGTAGGTGATAATTACTAATTCTTACGTAATGCAAACTACTTTGCCGACTAAAGTCCTGCTCAGCACTGGATTACAACTAAAAAACTAACAGCCAAAGCCATTTGTCAACGGCCCACCAGACATATACCGGTTAACTGACGAATAACGTTGGGTGTTTATGTCTGTCCAACCCGACAGAATGGATTCTATATACACGAAATGTAGCAAGCCTACATCTAGTTACCAATAGGAACAAATCTAGTGAACGTCCGGGTCATCAGTAAGTATTCTCTTTTCAAAAAATGCCTGAAATGTTTAGTTTTAATATTGTTACCGATATACCTAATAACTATTGTCTTGCTCAGTCAGTTAAAGCGGGATTAATGACGTTTCCAATATATTCAGATACATATCTCCAGTTAGATATGCGAGTACAAAAATGAACGAGCAATGTGATCTCCAAAAATTCCTGCTCAAACGTTGAATTTTTCTCAATGCTAGGTACATATCTCACAAAATATTCTGGGATAGTTGTCCAGCAAATAACGGAAGCAATCATTACAAGGCATCGTACCCCAATGTATTCTTATTAATCCACATACCATTCTTCATAATAGAGAGCTGTACATTTGGAGCTGTATTCATTATGTTGAAGTTACTGGTGGGCAAATTCAATATCCAGTAATTTACTTTTCTATATTTCGGCACCTAAAGACACCAAAAACTTGATCATTTCGTGACGAGAAATACGACAATCTTAAGAATTAAATGCAGTTGAGCGAAAATTGGTTCCAAAAGATACAAGGTGGAAAAAATGCACCGTTAGAGGGGGATAAAGTTTTTGCAAAAAATATTCAATATTCGGTTATAAAAAGCAAATGCGTTGAACGACTAAAATTAACATTTTCGAATTCAGCGAATAAAATTATTTCTAAGAAATTGCGATATACTCGCGTCAAGAATTCAGACGTCTTACGTCACGGCTGACGTTAGACATTTGTTTTTATTGTCAACATAATTTTCTATATTAGGTCGCGTTAAAAACAATCCTTTTTTGCAATTAAGTGCAATATATAATTCAAACTTTTAGTGTAGTATATAGTTTTATTACTATCAGTTCCAGTTTCTTAAATATTTTGATGAAAATATAATGAATTATTCATTTGTTCGCATGACGTAAGACGTCTGAATTCTTGTCGCGAGTATATATGTGGTGGTTTTTAAAAAGGGACTTTCTTGCAAACTAAACTAAAAAATGTAGTCCTACCTATAAGAAGAAGTTTATGCACTATAGTACTCCAACTCATTTTACATTAGTTAGGTTATGAAAAGAATTCACAGTATACTCGTGTTATCAAAATTTTGAAAAATTACTAAATTTTCTTAAAAAATTAACTTTACCTTTTTTGCGTAGATTAGCATAAATCGTCGTATTTGTATCTTAAGAATCCAGGGACGCGCCCTGGTACGTGCATTTCATGGAAACCCTGTATAGCTAGCCATATTATTGGGCGAATAATACCCATTGTTTGTATCATTGTGCGATACTTGTTCTAGGATCTCGTATGGAGATGTGGTTGTTATAAACAATAAAAATAACCCCGCACATAAATCGAACGCCAAGAGGTGGGTGTGAAGTTGCAAAACAGCGGCCGTATGCAAAGCTCTGCCGGGATCTTTATGAACATCTATATAGTTTTCAGTTTGTTGTCTTGCAAATTGTGTGCAAAATCGCACCTTTTAGAATACCCAATTATAATATCGAACTTGAGGCTACTGCACCGGTGTTTGATTAAAATTACATGTAAACTTGGTTCCAGCTTGTTTTACATTCCATTGTTTGCAGCCGAGAACAAAGGAATTTCGTGCCGCATTTCTCTTAGTGTTGTTGTAAGTCTTAATTTTTAACCGCCTTCCTCATTATTTATTATTGTAATATTGCATTATGCATTTATGCACTTACTTTACGTCTCTATTCCGCGTACATTGTGGTATATATGTATTCATAAGTTCTCCCAAATTATTTATATTTCAATTGCTACATAACTTTGCATATAATGTCTTAATTCTATATTGTTCAAAAGTCAACATAATATTTTTTCCATGCGCTCAGACCACACGTAAATTCTCATTGTAAAATAACTTCAAATTGTTATTTTAATAAAGGATGATGTGTGACGTCATAAAAATGATCAAATGCCAAATTTATCTTAGTCTTATTTGATAGTGTACCTAAATGATGTATTTAAGCTAAATTTGGTGTCCAGGGGTTTTGTGACCTGAGAAATTCAAATATCCTTATAATTTGGCATACATTCATTATAACCAACAAGCAAGCAAGCCAGATGCAACCAAATCAAACCAAAACTTTTAAAAATATCTTTGGCCGATTAAGACAAACTGGAGAATTTTGTCCCAAGAGGCATATAGGGCGACCAAAAATTATTAATGTTGACGAAGAAAACGGAAATTTTGTTCGTATTACTCCAGATCCTGAAGTGCTCAACTCTCACAGGAATTAAGAAAATCTTCCATATGCAGCAGACTTTGTAAGGAAAATTATGCATGAAAAATGTCCTTTTTACGGAAGCAATTTTCACCCATCGAGGAGTATGCTACTGGAAAAATTCTTATTACCAGGATGTTGAAAATTGAATCTTAAGCAGGTAGTCACACTTTCAACACGAATATAAAACCAATGTGTGACATGGGATCATACAAGATCGCTTGCTGCGTCCATATGCATTACTACCACCGTTGAATAACAACTATATTATTCAATGCTACCACAATGGTAATTTTTATTTAAATTTTCTACAAACTGAACTTTTTGATGAAATGGAAACTTGGTTTTTGACATCGGATAGAACATTTGGTTCCTGCAGAAGGTGCGCATTTATTTGAACGAAAAATTTCTCCATAGGAAGAGGAAGTGAATTTTGATGGGCATCTCTTAGTCCTGATTTAAATTATTTGAAATATTAACGCAATTGTTAATAATCGACATGAATTATGGGACCATACACGGATTGCTTCACACCACTGATAAAACTAATTTGTAATTTTACTTGTAAAATAAGGGGTATATTATTACTCACTATTTTACCAGTAATTTTACAAATATTTTCTAATTTTATTGCACATATGTACCTACATCACGTAATAATAACTCTAATGTCTGTTGGTTCATTTTTGCATATATTTCGTAAATTCACACATAAATCACATTCCCCATTGTAATTTCACGTTTTCATTTACAAGTATGCAATATGTTTGCAGTGACATTGTAATACAATGGTTATTTACAAAAAAAAACGTAAAAATTTACAGTCAATGTCCGGTCGGTCTCTGGGCGAGCAGTTTAAGGCGTCTGTATTTGAATCGATATGGCTAGACCGCTGTTGGATCGAATCTCGTGGCCGGTAGTCCGTATATCAGCTATATTCGTGGAGAGGATTGACACCCTCTCTGCGGGTATGGTAGGGTTGAAAAATGTTGGCTTGGGTCAATGTGAGAGATTGATACCGGTCGATGTTTGACGACCCCTTTAATTAATCCAGGTTTCCCTCATTCCTACAAGAGGTAAAAACATATAAAATGCTTTTTTAATTTTTTTTTGTAGTACAGTAGTATGTTAAAGCGATACTAATCTACCTTTTTGGCAAAACTACAAGACATTTACATACATTTTTTTCAGTGCAGCTTCTGATGGAAGTAGATGGAAGTCATTTTGAATTGTTTTTTAAATAATTCGTGATTATAATGTATATACTATTGTGTTTATAGTTTTTTTTATGTTAAAAAAATTGCAAATCTTTAAAACGGCTTAAATGGCGTCCTTTACAGTATATACGAAAATTATAAAGAAATTTGAATTCATCATGTCAAAAAAACCCAGGATACTAAATTTCGTTTAAATAGATACATCAATTTACTACGTCAAAGGTTATTTAAAAAAATTGTAAACAAAATTTTGATTTTGACACCTCGCAACTTGGTTACTTCACGTCACCTTTTGGATTAAGGCAAGTTTGGCCAAATCACATTATTGTGACTATTCATATACACTTCATTATGGGACATCCTGTATATTAGCAAGCGTATTTTAATCGCAAAAAATTCACATTTTGCTATTTTCAATTAGAGTATTTAGTAACATATAAGAAGTATCAGTGATTCTACCTCAGTGCGGAAAGGAATGGGATATTTTCGTACAGTTGGCAAAAAATTACCATTTGCATATTTAATATCGACCGCATTAAAGGCGAGTTTGTATCGGAGACGGTGGTAGAAAGCCGCGAAGAAGTGCTGTTTTATCGTACCTTACTAATTTCGCAAAAGATGGCGGAAGGCTTAAGTTCAAGACATGTTTAGAACCGGGGGACTTAGGTAAACTTGTAAAGTTATGCGCAACACGTAAATAGCGCTCCAGTAAACTACCATTTGGCTTTCATTATGGCCTACCCCACTCCAGTATTAAATCTTAGTTTTAATTACCCATATTAATTACAATCACAATATATCTCGCTGTGCGAGTGTTGCCTGCGTATGAATTAGTTTTCAGGAGCGTACTAATTATAAGAAAAGTGGATGTATCACTAGGGAGCCTCTACAAAATGGCTGGATTCCTTGACGTGGTAGGTGCCCGCTGTTACAACAAGAAATTATGATTTATACTCTCTTTCGGACTCACCCTGCGCTTTGCTGGTTTACATACACCCACTTAAACATTTTAAATTTCTCTCACGCTCGATATAGCTTTTCTTATACACTTCACTTTTTACATGTGTCCCCTTTCATGTTGGCCGCATTCACTTATGATGATGAATGGTCATTGTTGGTTTCTTTAAATGCCTGTTTATGCTCATTAATGGACGTATTCGGATGCATCGGCAAGGATTCTATTTCACATCCGTTTAGAAGTACCGTAGTTTCAATAGATCCTATATTGCATTACATCCTGAAAATATCGAAGGCCGCCATACAACTGTTTTCTAAAACAAATCACACTGATTTATCGATCGAGACTTGCTTTGATCTAGAGTTAACAGATATATTACCTCGACTAGCTTTATATGTAACGTAATACGCATTCCTGGTAGGTATTTAGCTTTTGTGGGACGAATTAAGTAAATTATGAGTTCTCTCAAGAAATATCGTGTTTAATTTATGTTTATCATATTCTTCATTTTATATTTTCTGGTCGTGTCTATTGAATAGAGGCTTAGACATTTATTATTTTTCCTACAGCTATGCGCCCATTTAAATCTATCCTATAAATATTTGAAAAAACGACATAATGATTAAGTACCATCCTTAATCCAACTTGACCACAACAAATGATACCCACAAAGGATTTGTTGGTACTTTTCAAACAATTTAAGTGTTTTTTGTAGTATTTCGTTTTTAGCTGATGAAAGTTGATATCAAAGAGATAGCCCAATATATCTTATTATACGTCCTAAAGAATAAAGAATAGGCAATTTATCACTGTCGGAGGATAGTAAGCGGCGTAGTTGAGATGGGTAGGGGTGAGTTATGGGATACGAAAGCTCCTGGGATGGTGGAGCCCCAAGCAAAGGTGCGTCGGGTGATGCTTACAGGGGTGGCATTGGAAGCAGAATAGTATTATGGCTGCTGGGTCAGCACTGCCCATCGGGGATTTGGATATGCTCTGAAAATCCTAAAATCTACCATTCTCACTGACAGAAATTTGCTTTTACACATTAGTTATTATTTCCTAAGTATATAAGCTATGCTAAATTATTTGCATATTGTTCATGGGCAGAATAGAATGATAGTAAATTAAAAATTGAAACAGAGAGTAAACCTATAAAATAATCATTTTCTGAACAAAATCTATTTGAATACTAAGCGATTAACATCAAAAGGGGGTCAAATATTGTCTTGAATCTCAGTATAAATTTTATTTTATTTTCCTACTAGTTTCGGCCAGTCTTAAGCCATCCTCAGAGACACAGTCCATATTCAATATGGGTTTTTACATAAATCCGAACATGGAATTAGATTAAATATTTTAGAAAATATGGATATTTATAGGTACTTAAACAACGGTAATGCTAATTGCCTAAAACCTGTAGCTGCATTCCCCACTATTTTTAATTTCATTCACGTTACCCCCTCCTGTTTTTGATTTATTTAGTTCTCAACTTTGATTTTTCTTTAGTCCACTTTTGGCCAGATATGCATAAGTATACTTAGATCAATTATTTGAGTTTTGACAATTTTAGATTGATGTACAACTTAAGGTTAAACTCTAATGTGTTTCTTCATATTTAATTAACTGTAAGTAAAACTGGTTTTATATAATAAAATAATTTTTGTAAAATTTCAAATAATTTTTTGAAACAAAAAAAAATCTTTAAGTTAAAACAAATATAGTTCACAATATTAATGAGTGCCGTTTACTAGACAAACATTTATTGAATAAATGATTCTATTTGTAAATATAACAGCTGTTGATTAGTTTATAACTGTGTTGAATGAATAATGTATGGACATATTTTTACATATAAGTACCAATATAAAATATTGATTAAAGCAATGAATTTTAATATTTTTATAATGTGAATGTTTAAAAACACAAGTGATAAACTGTACGTTGTTTCAATCATAGAATTTATATACACTACTAACAATAATTTAGATGAACTTGTGAATAGAAATAAGAAATGGCACAATTATATGCTCTGCTTCGGTCATTCGTATCTATAAGTTTTACCCTTCTGCTGACCCCTGATTCGAAACAATGCAGATGTAGGAGAGAGGTAACAATATTTACATTGTGTCAATATAATAATTAAATTCAATTATTTGTAGTTACTTGTAAGACCGACAATTAAAAACTATTTTAAATTTTTTTATTCTAACGTAATTTATGAAATGTTATGTTTATTTATATCAACAATATATTACATATTGTTATGAATACATAAAAATGGAAATGTGTAAATGTAAATGTAAATAAATGTAAACAACTGGCAAAAATATTTCGACAAGCTAAAAATGATGATAGGAAAAATAAAACAACAAAGTTTTCTATAGAAGATCACAGTAATTTATCAGGATATTTAAGGACAAAAAAATAAAAATTTTGTTCAATAATAAGACATATTAAATGCCAATTGTTTTATGCAATATATTATATTCAATTATTTACGGCAACCCAAACATTGTAAAAAATTTACTTTTGATTGATTTTTTCATTAGAAACTAAATGCATTATCATTATTAAAATCACAAAATAAACAATTGTTGATAATTATATTAATAAATATCATTTAAATAATGTGTATTTGCCTTTATAAATAACTATTATTGTTTTGATAAACAGCGTCATTGAAATAATGTAGAATTATCACAGATTCAACTGATAGTTACATTATTAACGAATAAAATCATTTATGTAATATATCGATCTCACTGAATCAATAATTGATAATTTTACATTAAGACACAGGATCATTGAAATAATCAACAAATATCATTGAATGATTATCGGATTAACCAAATTAATAACTGTTTTCAATAAACTACTTCGTTTCTACAATGTACCGTTTATAGTTTAATAAATTAATTTTTCAACTGATGTAGGCAGATGTATACCTATTAATTGCATTAAAGATTTCATCGATTCGGTTTTAATAAAGATATTCATCATAGTTACGTAACTTTTAATTATATTTATGGGCATTTTTGGTTCAGGGTAGTCAGTCATCAACATTTCGATTTGTGAAAAAAATACTTGGAACGGTTAAATTTTCAGTCAGTACAGTATGTTGGAGAATTAGTAATAGTAGTGTATACTATATAGTATAGGGAACAGGTTGAGTTAGTTGAATATTTGTTGATGTTATCTACACTGATAGAAATTGATGAACCATCGAGCACCGTCGATATCGTCTTCATTACCCTCGCCGCATGTTCTCGTTTTACATATCTAGATGCACGAAGATTACTAAACGACTTTTAATGCTTTAACTCATGCTATTTACAAAATATGTGCTCTTCCAGTAATAAAATTTATCCAGTACCCCGACTAGGGGAAATATCTCAATCAGGCTTCTGCACACGCAATTATCGATAGAGTTATAAACAAGGCAAATTCTATGCAACTCGAACATAAAGAATGAGAATAAATTAATGGTGGTATTATTAATATACCTACAAGTCGGATATGCTTGCTTTATACTGAGTCTGGCTTCATTTCTCTAGATAAATATACCTATAAATAACCCACGGCTTCCAAAAGTTTTCGTGATTAATCAGAAATATATTTACTGGGCGATGTTACTTCTGAGTTATTTCGTTGTCTAAAGAATTATCTGTGGGTTGTCCTTGCTTTCGGATGGTTTCGAACCCAGGTGCGGCCTAGCTCAACACCTAAGGCACCATTAAAATCACATTAAATATTTACTAATCACAAAATTACTATCTGGCATGGCAGCTAACAGGATAGGCATCTAAGAAAGGTTTTATATTTAATCAATTCTTTTTAAATGTGGAAGTCAGGAAAATAAGTGGAAAGTAGTAAAGATTAAAAAAACAACTTTCAATTATGTTTTAAGAACTGGATATGTTTAGTTATATAACGCAGTAATTGTTACTTTATTTCTAAAAGCATTATTTTTTCGTCCGAGTTTTATGGTTACATACGCTGTAAAAATATTGAGTAAAATTTCACTCAAAATCAACACAAATGGTTGTCAAAATGGGTCCATACCCGATAGTGTTGAAATAATAACACAATTCATTGAGTAATGTTTACTCAGCTATTTGTTATAGCAAAATAAATCTTTTAACACAACAATTTTTGAGTTAGCTTTCTAAACTACAACACAAAATTGAGTTACATTATGAATCTATTTCGTTATTTATTTACAGGTATACAATTTAAATTTGTAATGAGTTATTTTATATAATTCCATAGTGTCGTAACAAACTCAAAATAGTGATGAATTTTCATTGGATATACTGTGTTGGTTTTTTACTGTATTAGAAAGGTATTTTAAGCTAATATAAATCAAATCTCCTACAATTCCTATCATGAAGTCATATGTATGTTCTTTGATACCAAACATCTAGGTATGCTAATGAACAATTCCACAGACAAAGCTCTATTCAATAATTATCTAAAGAAATTAATCTATCTAAATTTACTAACCTGCTTTAATGAAACTCTATAAATATCTAACTTCACTTTTGGCAGTGGGAACACGACAACACAACCACAATAGATGAGATCTGACCTATTTCTGCATTTTTAGAATTGCTTCTTCAGGTGACCTCCTTTAAATTGAATCAAATATCGAACTATAAAAATTATTATAAAAATTGAAATTATTTGAAGTTAAATATGGACT
The DNA here is from genome assembly GCA_025584915.1 of Monochamus saltuarius. Lineage (NCBI taxonomy): Eukaryota > Metazoa > Arthropoda > Insecta > Coleoptera > Cerambycidae > Monochamus > Monochamus saltuarius. The sequence continues at coordinate 24,265,153 of CM046726.1, read as the reverse complement.
GTGTTGGTTCTTGTACAGTTTTTATGGACATTAAACCTATTGTTTTACATACAATTATTACTTTATAAATATTTAGAATAATTATTATTATTACTTTTAATAACATTATGACTATTACAAATAGTTATAATTAAATTAATAACATAAGAGATTGTAATAAAATATCTACTTATAAATAATTATGTCATAAAAATTAGTCTATAAAAAGAAAACCTGTTTAGTTGGTACACAATATAGGTTTAATGAAATTGTGGAAGCAACCATAAAAACAATAACAATAAAAATAATAAGCATTATTATATTATAATATTTATCACTACTACTAACTACACACTATTTGAAACAAAGGTTTGCTATAACAAGTTAAATAAGATAATGGTTGAGATTGTATTCATAGATAATAACATGGGGCAGTATGTAAAGGTGTTTTATTTTATTATATTAAACAATACATTTTTTTAAATTTAACTAAATATATACTTTAGCGTCACAAATGCTTAGTGATGTTGCATGACTGATGAAGTTCAAACGGATCTTAATTGAATAATAGTTAATTGTTTAAATCAATAATTTCCAGGTTTGATCTATTTTTCAAAATTGTATAGCTAAGTAATCGAGGATCATATGAAATGGTAATCATGGAATGACACACACAAGATAGGTTTTCTGAAATAAGCAAATCAACAATTTTTTTGTATCGGATGAAGACGGCCATTGTTACTTACCTATTTCTATCACATCTTCATGACACAAATTCTCACTTTCCAGTTTACACTATACTTTTTTATGCAAATTGTAATTTAAAAATGTATTTACAATTGCGGTCCATCGTCCATGATCCGGTTAGAACAATACACTACACTACACACGAGTTCCTTCGCAATAACCAAAGGGTGTACACACGCTATATTTCTTGTATAAATTCTTTTTTTTTGTATTATATACTTCGGTACAAAGTACAGTGTTTTATTGGAATAGATGTTACGGTCTGTTCCTGGTCCTTCGAGAAGAAAAAGAGTACAATAAAGTACTCACAGATGTGGTACAGTAGCACAAGTAGTTATTAAACATTCCTTAAAAAGAGGAATTAAGATCGCTATGAATAAACATGGTCCACGTCCACAGACAGTAGTGCATCATATATAGCAAAACTACAACTTCGCGTCGGTACCTGCTCATACCCAACTTTGTTTTCTCCCTTCCACTTACTAAACATTATATAATATCTAAAACGGTAGATGTTATTTTTGCACAATATGTTCTCACTCACACATATTTTGATTTATCTAACCAAATATTGTGTAAACAAGCTCATTTCTTCGTTAAAATGTTAAATTTACTCAAAATTCAACACCAAATTAATTCACTCATAAATAAGTTTCAACTTATTTAATGTTATTTTTTACTGTGTAACGATGATTAACGAAGAGTGAAGGGTAAATTAGTTATATAAGTACTGTAGTTGGTCTTACTGCTACCCTCATGCGGAATAAAATGTTTTTGTTTGCAGCAGTAATTCTCTTACACAACATTTCGTAGAGGCAATTTAGCTATTCCTCAGACATCCAGCTAATTTCATAAGTAAACTAGGGAGTCAATCTTCTGCGTCATTGTTTTTGTTCATATTCCATCCCAAGTTTGAACATGTCTAGTAAATTTCAGAGTTATCCCGAGGGCAGCAAACTTTTTGCCGGGAAAGTTATACAATCCCGATATTCCGGAACTTATTTAACCTCATCTGTTTATTCGCTTATTCGGCAGATGCCGTCCATCTTTCCGAAGCGTACTGCTCGCTTTTTCGATTTATGGTCCCGCTTTAATTGGGACCCTACGTTCTATGGCACTCTTTCTCTCAGACCCACAAATTGTTTCAAGCAACCCCCGCAATTTGTTAGACGTTCCAAACCTGCATACATTCGCAAAAATAGGGTGACAAATCATTTGGACGACATCGTGTACCCTTCTTCTTATTCGCCATGCAACAGTAAGTGGAAGTAATATTACTTCCACGACATGCCTAAGTTATTTACGAGACGGTATATTTGGGGTGTGCGTTTGTGTTAAATTGGATAACAGCCAGTACGCACCCTTGGGTTATTCTGCGTATGTTCATAAAAATATATTGTAATATCTCTTGAATTATAACAACGCCTCCCCCGACAGATCGCGAAATGAATGTAAATAGAGTTTAATTTACTCATTTTTAACACCAAACGCCCTATATTTACATAATCCTTTTTAAGAATGTGCGAGGCAGTTAAACATTCTTTTTAATAAAAACCTCCATCAACAAAAACTCCATGTTGTCCATGTTTTTATTTTAATATATACGCAAAGCGATTTACCTACTCCTACATTTTTTATTTCATAATGAATATAATTATAACATCTCATTGTTTAAAAATGTTAACGTTGGTAACTGCATATTTTTACTAACCAATTCATAATAAGTACACTAATCCGCCTCAAATGAGAATATATAATAGTTATTTATGCAACAAGTACAAAAAGTAAGTGTTTATTACACTCGACGTGAAATTGTCAACATGGCGAGCGCAATAAACAATTGTTGTACGAGTTGCATACAATATTTTTTCTACGTTCATGTAAAAACCAAAAAATGTTTTTTAGATGACACTAAGTCTAGGAAAATAAATGACGTCTATTTGAACGTTTATGTTTGTCATGATGACAAAACGCTGTAGTAGAATAACAGATGAATGCAATAAACATTTTATTACACTAGTGCAATAAAGAACCACTTTTTCCACTAAATATGGTTCAATAAAGTTTTGTTTTTTGCATGAACGTAGAAAATAGTTATTTATGCAACAAGTACAAAAAGTAAGTGTTTATTGCACGCGACGTGAAATTGTCCAACGAGGCCGTCAGGCCGATTAGGACAACCCGTCGAGTGCCATAAGCACTTTTTGTACGAGTTGCATACAATAGTTTCTCTACGTTCATGCAAAAACCAAAAAATGTTATTTAGATGACACTCAGTCTAGGAAAATGTGACATCGATTTGAACGTTTATGTTTGTCATGATGATAAAACGCTATTGTAGAGTGACAGATGAATGCAATACCTATACACTTTATTAGTGCAATAAAGAACCTCTTTTTCCACTAAATATAGTTCAATAAAGTTTTTTTTTTTGCGTGAACGTAGAAAAAGTATATTTTTGTACAATAAGGTAGGCATGTAGGGAATTTAGTGTCAAATACAATTTTTCTGAATAAATCATGACTGTAAATATTTCGTTGTACTATAATATCTTCTATATCCAAACAGAAATTTGTAATTTGTAATTAAATTTTAACACCGTAACAAGTAATTTTATATTTTAAAATACTAAGATAAGTATACATAATATTTGTTTTCTTACTTGATATTAAATACTACAGACAATTAAATAAATACCAAGTGTTCTAATAGATGGAAATTTGCACTGTGGTAATAAATAATATTTACAATATTTAGGAATACCCTTGGATGTTCCCATCATTTCAAATAAAGAAACAAGAGAAAAAATCGCACAAAAACGCTGAAATGGCGTTTATTTTACGTGCATTACAGTTTACAGTCCACACATAAATTTATTAGAATCTGTAAATAGATAATATGACGTCACAGTATCATCAATATGACCGCCATTACGTCAAACGCGTTTTATGCTATGGTAACGTTAAAATAGTTTTTTTAAATAAATATACCACATTAAAAAATAATTTACTATCAAATCACATAATTAATTTTATAAATAGCAAAATTTATAACTATTTCCTAATAATTGTAGAGATAAATGCACCTATTATCTACTTTTGTTATTGTAAAATTTAATAATATACTATTGAATTCTTGTCTAGACAACTTTAAGCCGTTATAATTTTTTTTGTCAAATGGAATACTGTATTTTTCTCTCTCTATCTTGTATAAGTACAATTAAATTGTCTTTCAACCCATATAAGCATTGTTAGAGTAACGATTACTACTTTTGGAGATATTTGTAAATTTCTTCAGCAAATACGCATGCGTGAGATCGGAATTTTGGGTTTCTATTGGTAATCATGCCGTAATGGACACGCACACAGCAGCTACCATGTGCATGTGCGTGGGAAAATTTCGTGTATATCTTTTCGCTAATCAAATTGTGGATATAATTAATTTATTACTGATTCTGTGTTTGTATTCTTATACAAAATTATCGAATAAATTATTTAACATATATTTTATTAAAAATGTTATAAAGGTTAAGGTATATTTAATAAATAAAAATAAAATCTATTCACTAAGTCTCTTTGTAATTTCATTATCTTTTACTACGCAAGATTTACGTAGCCTCTTGACTGTCCTTATATTAAATTAAGACCCATTTTTTCCCAAGAAGTAATGAAACTAAACAGAAATAATTATCCAAATGGAAATGAAGCAACACATCATTTTTATGTAGCTCGTTAGACAATTACGGATCTAACAAAGAACAGTCATACCAAAAAAGCGGGTCCTTAATTTATTTTTTGTGTACTGCTCCCTTTAGATCTCCCTTACCTCCTATATCTGGAATACAAGTTTTTATTTTTATCTCACCATTGAGGTTTTCCAATTAAAAAAAGAACCCTAGTCCCTCGAGGCCTTCTGAGATGTGATATAAATGCATTATGTTAGCCTCGTAATAAAAAACCGATGTTAGTCTGAAACAAATGTAGAATTTGAAAAACAGCAGTAGTCTCCAAAATACAGTGAATTCATGTGCGCACTCAATTAATAATTCATGTTGACTGTAAATATAGTTATCGACAAATTTTACAAATAATGGCTTAGTACGTAGGACTGTAAATAATGATATTTATTTGTATTTAGTGCCTTTATACGAAGCCAATACGTGTACGGTGCAGAATAATGTACTGCCCCAACAGTCGCATCTATTCAGCAATTGTGTTTACATCACGCTATCCCGGACTATTCGACGTCGTGTTCGTAAACTTTACTACCCCTATATAAACTGCCAATTCGGGGGTAGCAAACTTAGTTTGCCAAGTGGCTTGCAGTAAATAAAATTATACACCAATTATCTAAACCGAAATGTAGTGGCTGATCAAATCTATTAGATCCACGAATTTAAGGCTCTTTGAATAAATCTGTGAGGAAATTTGTCAGCAAGTACAAAAGAATACTTAAAAAATAATTAAATTTTTTAGATATTGAAATTAATATCGAGTATTTTTTAATTAAGGGCATTGAAATAAAGCACTAAATTCTAAATTCAGTATTTCAATGTATTCAAATGCCTTTTTTAAGAATACCTGCTTGCAACGATAAATATTTAATCGGTTTCTTTTTATAATTTCAGTGTTTTTTTTTCAGAAGTGAAACTGCATTATTAGCTTAAGTTATCCTTATAGATATTTGCAAATGTGAATTTAATACCTAACGAGTAATGTGGTATTTTATAACAGCTACAGCTACGTTTTTGAAACAAATCTTCTAATTCCGTATCCACACTCTGGGTGAGACATCTCGCGAGACAGTAGGCGAGAGGGCTATAGCGACCGTGATACTCAACGGTACTCGACCGGTCTCGGACTGTCTCGCCGAGCGTGTAGATGCTGTATAAAACAGCATAAAGGCCGATTCCCATCTAAACAGCGCCTAGCAGAGCGGTGTAGCGCAGCGCGGCGCAGAGCGTGGCAGTGAGTTTCTGCAGCTATTACCATCTAAGCAGCATCGAACTGTCAGCGGCAAGCAAAGCAGTAGAATTCTCATTTGGGTTTGAGCAACAATGGGGGACTCTACATCATCATCAGACGATTTTATGTTTTTAATTGTTATATGTCACGAACATGAGAAGAAAAGAAGAAAAAGGAAGCGATCGTACTGGATTCATGACATATTCCGTGCAAGGCTGGAAGAAGGGGAAGAAGGGACATAATATATTTCCGTTTTCATTACAAGTTTTAATAAACATTCCAGAAATCCCCTGAAATAGTTTGTTTTAATGTGTGTGTTTGTTAAACTTTAAATAGTTTAAAACTATAGTAGTTTCAATTATATTTTAAAATAAACTGAACTTTGTTTATTATTCCTTTTTTATGAAAATATCATTGTCTACTGAGGGAGACTCACCGTTTAGGTGTAGTTGAAACTTACCGCATTCATTTTTTTCCAATTTCTGCCCAAATGGTCTCTCTTCTATTCTGGTTACTATAATTTTTATTGCTCATATCATACAATTCACTATATTCATTTACTAATAAAATTAATTGTTCAATTTTATCCCCATCCATACCTACTGATTAAAGAAAACTGATTCAAGTCGCGGCTTGCTTGGGCCGCTTGCTGCGGCTAGTCGCGTCGCGCTGGGCTGCGCAGCTCTGCTTTGATGCATGGGAACCGGTATCACTTATATATAAGCAAACAATTGGAAGCATCATTTCGCTGCGCCGCGAAACTCTGCTCGATGCTGCTTAGATGGGAATCGGCCTTAAGTTACAAAAACATTGTGAGAATGTTTATATATCAACTATATTACCAAAATTGGCACCATATTATAAAGAACTTTAAACGCCGTTGAGATTTTGTAAGATCTACTGACCAACAATCCAGTTCCATTTTGCTATCTTTAGTAGCCATAATACATTTTTGTAGTAGTAGTAAGTCCATCAATAAAACTAAATTATTTAACTATATCATTAATCACAGTGTTTGCAACTGGAATGTAATATGTTGTATTGTATTAGGTACTCAATATTATTTTACGTATTTTAGTGCACTTTGTGAAAACATATCTAGTGAATTTTAAATGCGCCGCGTATTATGTAATTACATACAATATTCTCATAATTAAAATAAAATGTTTTTTTTAACTCTAATGGTTTGACGTTAAAACTAGCGTCAAATGCATTAAAATCATTAACTTTTCCTAACTGTCTTGTTTTTGACTATTTAATATTATGAAACCGGCTAAATTTGTGATATTTTTTATAGTTACGCTACGCCGCTTGATTTTTTATATATATCCAAAACATTTCAATGAAACAGGGCGAAATAAAAGTGGCATTTTTAAAAATTTCGATCGTATTTTTTTGTCTTGATAACATTTCTTGTAAATTGTTTATTTATTTTTTTCCTCTGGCCTAAACCTGACATGTTTATACAATGACAATGTTACAAACAAAACAAGGTCCCGCCATTTTGCTGTTTCAAATTATTTTGTAGAATGGTTTGTCAATGTAATTTTGAGTTAAAATAACAGGTTTTCTGTTGTAACTGTTATATTGCTATATTTGTTTTACAATTGATAATATATTTACATAATAACTATATTATTTGCCGCTATAATAAAACAAAATGTTGTAATATTTAGATTGTCAAAAGGCGATAATTTTATACATATAGGTATATTATTTAAAATACTTACGGGTGCATAGTAATGAAAACCAATGCAATTGCCATTTAATATGCATAGCGTATTAGAAGAAATATACATTTGTTTTAAAAAAAAATGTGAGTATACAGGGAACTCTTACAAATACAACTTTATAAAGAAAAAAATCAAAAAGAGCAGTTCGAAAATGATTTAAAAATACACATTCTGCACGGCACTAAATACTGGTCCACTGTAAAACCTGATAAGGCGGCAATCTTCGACCGGACAAAAAATGAACTGAAAATTAAATGTTCAAGGAAAGAAATAAATAATATTTTATAACGCCGATTTTACATAGCAAATCTAATTGCTTTTGCTCGCTATTGTTATTAATTATTAGTAGATTTAATTACTTTATCATATACTTACATCTATCGGCCGTTTGCTACTCCGTTAGTTAGTTAGTTCTACACCGCGTACTCATGGTCCCTTCTATCGGGTTAGACAGACTAAACAGCTAGGATTATTCGTCGGATACCTTACCTATGGCATACTGATGAGAGCTAATAAGCTCGAAACCGGTATATGTCTGGTGGGCTTCTGACGAATGACTCTAGCTGTTGCTATAGGTTTTCCAGGTGTAATTCAATGCTGGTCGGGGTATTAGCCCGCAGAGTAGTTGTTTCTTGGAATTCCGTGTTTGCAAAATATCGTTTCTCGCCGAACGCGATAAAGGTCGACAGCTTTCAATGGTGTCTACTGCTTGTAGAACGGTTCGCGTCTGTGACATTTTCAGTCAGGCATGGAGTAGCGAACGGCCGATAGATGTAGTTAGTTCTATACCGCGTATACCTGATGTCATTTCAGTTCCTACAAACTAACACAGATGTTTCTACTTTTTGTCCGTTTCAAACTCATAAGTTATTGGCGGCAACTATGATACGTTTGTTTCCGTAAATCATCAATAGGTAGGTATTTATGTATCTACTTCGGTGCGATATAGGTACTTAATTTTATAAATATCCCCACAAAAAAAGGTCCAATCAAATTTCTTTAAACGGCACAACATTCGGAACAACTAGCACATTAAAGAAAAACACGATTTTCACAAAGTAGGGGGCACAGTAAAGTCACGTAAAAATTGTGGATTTTTTCCATATTCCGAAAATCGGGGACAGATATCAAATTGTTTTAAACGGCATAATGTTCGGAACAACTAGCACAATTTAGCATATCGAAAAAAATCGGATTTTGATAAAATGGGGGGCTCGAAAATTTCGGTTTTTCGGATTTTCCGGAGAACGGAGGCAGATTCCAAATTTTTTTAAACGGCACAATGTTTGAAACAATTAGTACAATATGGCACATTAAAGAAAAATACGATTTTCGCGAAGTGGTGGCCTACATGGAAAACACGATTCTTTCAGTTTATAGCAAAATGGGTATTATTTTTCTTTAAAATTTTACGGCACAATGTAGCACAAATCCAGTACAATTCAGCACAACCTTTATTTTCTAATTTATCAAAAAATGGGGGGCTAAGTTCACGCACATGAATTGGTACTATACACGTAAGACATTTTTGGCACTTGAAAAACTAATGTAAACACTGGAGTCACAAAAACTTTAGTGCGTACAAAGAGTAATCGGATTTCAATATTAGGAATCGCCTGTCTAGAAACTACAGTGGCCCAACGATATAAAGGTTAAAGATACTACAACTTCAATAATGTTTTAGTCTGAAACTATAAAATTTATTTTTTTTACTATATCGACTCAATTTTTAATTACGCATGTATTCCCAAATTCTTTTAGATAAGTTATAAATCACCCTGTATAGTTATTCTGTAAGCTTTGCTTTGACAGTGTCTTTTTATTGTTTTTTGTTCGTCATTTTTCGTCAACCTTGATAATAATAATCCGATAGCATGTAGTTATTTATTAAATATTAAATATTTGAGGTAGGTACTGAATATTTACATTATTTTGTATAAAATGTTTTTCATGAAATTGGCGCCTTTAAACCAGAAATTTCCTCAAATCTGTAGGTACGTTGTATCTACAAAAATATACTTCACATTGAATTACTTGTTTATGGTTTTAATTAATTGAATATGTAGGTACCTAATATTCATAAACTTCCTCTAAGCAAAATGCCGTTTATCTAAGTCCTTCCTAATCTACCGTTGCATCCTTATAGGTCATTCATTGGACAGAACATTAAATGATTCTGGCAGACAAAATTTTACAGCATTCGAGTAAGGCGAGGAGAAGTGGCACAAAAACACCAATTAAAAGGACCGGTGCAATTAAGGCCATTTATCGAGGTTGCGGGCGTGACCGGACGGAAGCCATAGATAGTCAATAATTCACCGATTTCGCGTGCGTCTGTACCCCTATGGAAACCCGGACCACAAAATGCGTACACTGCACCCCAGATGTTTCCAGTTTGTGTTGGAACTAGTGCCGATGGCAAATAAATGATTTACGAATGTTGTTTTACAACACATAAAAGTCGGGACCAAATTATCGAGCTAAATTATACCTAATTTGGAACAAAATTTTGATCTACTTCATACAGATGCAAGGGAAAACGAAACTGAATTGCGGCAATTCTGACGGGATGCATGTGTTACCCATGCTTCATATGCTGTGCGACACTCGCTATGCCACAACATAATTCATTGTGCGAAACAGCCCCGATCCTACCGCTAAACTCACGCCTAGTTAATGAGATACAAGTGATGTGCCAAATTTATACAGGAAAATTACCAATAAATAGTATACCGTTAAATATAAACTTTATAGAAACAGATAGATATTTCATTTATTATATTAAATATAGGTACTTACACAGCAGCATTCAGAACTGATCTAAAAAATAATTTTTGAATGTACAAGGGACTCATACAAATACAATTTTGTAAAAATAAAATAAGCAGTTCTTAAATGATTTAAAAATATACTTACTTACCGCATGGCACGGGAAACTAGTCCACTGTAAAACCTGATAAGGCGTATAATTGACGACCAGACAAAATATTTAAAGAAATAAATTACATTTTACAGCAGCTACTTTAATACATCAGATTCAACTGCTTTTACTGCTAATTTGTAGTTTTAATCAGTAACACAGTTTGACATACTTGGTGTTATAACAAGATTTTGGTTCCGCCTTTCCCAGTTTCTACAAACTAACACAAATGCTTTTGCTCCTTCTGAACTTGCAAATTATCTATTGACAACAGCTATCATGGTTTGCGTAAATCATCAATAGTGTCCACTTCGATGCAATATACTTAATTTTTTAAATATCCCCACAAAAATAAATCCAAATGATTTAAAGTCAGAAGACGCGGCTATGATACCAGGCCTCCTCGTCCAATTCTCTGGTATTAAAGCTTCGACACGCTGTACATGGTACGAATGTAATTGAGTTTCGTGTATGATACGCCGCACTGCTGCAATACGCCGTGGATGCCCTGGACCTCCATTTCTTCCACGATTGGGTTGCAAATTTCCCGCATCACTCCTGCGTTTGCACTACACTTGCGCTCACCGCACACCGCTGTAAAAGTAGCTGCATCTGGCACATGTTTCACACATGGAAATCGGTCTGCTAAAGTATTTTCACTTCACTATAATTTAAAGCGATACCCATCAACATCGAGTTGCTATACGTAAGATATTTTTGATATTTAAAAACTAATGTAACTACTTGCATCGCAAAAAAGTTAATACGATAAGTAATCGGATATTTGAAATCACCTGGCTAGAGACTACAGCAGCCCAGCGATGTAAACCTTGAAACTACTAGAACTTCTATATTTTTTTTCTCCGAAACTATAAGGATTTTACAATTTTTTTTACGATATTTACTCCATTTTTGTTGGCTCATTTATTCCCAAATTGTTTTAGATAAGTTCAATCTGTATATAACGTAGATATAATTTTGTAATATAAAAGTAGCATAAAAATAGTTTGCCCTGATTTGAAGTTAAGTACTCACAAGACAGTTAACAACAAAACAGTTTTAAACCTTGTGAACCTAAACTTAAATAAGTAATAAGTAATGGACGAAATAGGTAAAACCGAATCGTACCTCTATCAGTCAGGTGGCAGTGGAATTTATAATTATTAGTTCTAGTTCTGTAGAATTGGACTTAGACTCGATAAGCTTTGATTTTAAAAATAATTTTGTATGCTGGATATCCTTTAAATAAAGTATATACCCTACAAGATAAATGCAATATTTGGTTGTCAGCTAATGTTCGTTTAAATATTAACTCTTCTTATATTTGCAAGACTTCTTGCCGTAGCAATATCCTTACTGGCGAGACTTTTTTAATCTTGTCTTGAAATTCAAGCTGTCAAGTCTTATTATTGGTACTAGACTTGTCACGAAGAGGTAAGACAAAACGCCAACACTACTCCCGCTAGTTGAAGTTAAGAATTAACTTTAGAATTCTCGTTTGAGCAGCAAGTATTTTATAAATGTCAGTGGTCCGTTCCCAAATAAGTAACTATATTTAAGAAAATGTGACTATACCTACATATAGTGCATAATAGACAGTCAATAAGTAAGCAAAGTACCTATGCTTTATTTAACTTTTTTATAGTGATCGAACTTCAATTTGTGTCCCAGGAAATTTACTAGGTAATGGCTCAATATCAAAAACACTGAAAGTATTCAGTACTTACTTACTAATATGGATATTTCAGAATATTGTCTTGGTTTCGTTTAAAATGACCTTATGAGAATAAGAACTACATGTACTACACAATTACTGTATTTTCCTAGAAAACAAATTTCGTTTTTTGTTTTACCTCAATTGAGGTAGGTATTCACCGAGTTTGTAAACATTGCCGCCCTCTAATACTTACAAAAATTGATAAACACATGAGTAGTTCACCAAACCATGAAACAGTAACTCGGTAAATATTACAAAGTAGTCACTTTCTAAACTTATTCCTTAAGCACTAACTAAAGCTTTTCTAAGATAAAAAATCGTATTTTATCAGTAGACTCTGCCTTTTGTTTGAAACTATATCGGCTAATTTTGGTCCCAACCAAGACTATGTGATCGAGTAGCATGCCTTGTTTTTATGACAGAAATATTTGTTTTACACATATATGTTTAGTAATTAAAGATGGTTATTTTACTTGGTAAGTACGGCTATAACAAATCTGATACATTTAAAATCTACCAATAAGAGTATGGATGGATGAACAAGTTGGGCAAAGAAATCAAATACATAATTCAAATAATTTGTGGAAGTGGTAGGGCTCCTGCGGGGTTAATTCTTACCTGTGGCGGCTTTTTACCTGTTAGGTACAGACCTTAATCTCTGTCAAACCCCGACTAGAAAGTCTTCCCTTTTGGAACAGCGGGATGTCAGAGTTTTGGTCCAATGGTATCGCTGCTACTCCATAGGAAGAAGTGTAGCCATCTAAGTTTCTCCACAGTTCACTGGAATATCGTTCAGATTGCTGACACGCTATTCCATTTTTTAACGAAAAATTATTTTCAATCTGTTCAAAGTGCTTTAAGTTTATGTTTTCCGTTACAGTGCTTTCATATTCTAAGGTAATTATTGCAACTGCTGATAAGTATTTTGTTAGTTGCTGAAACAGATTCACAATTTGTTTTTATTAAGTTTGAGACATAAATTCCTACCTATATCTTACAGATGTAGTTGTTTCAGCGACATTTTAATATCTACATAATTTCGACTTGTATTTAAGTTTTAAAAACAGTTTTGTCATAATTGATTAGAAAGTGATAGTAGATACCTACTGCTAAAAATTAAAAGACCAAATCGTATCGTCTGTCTGAAATTAATTATTCCTAGCAAACACAGCTTCTTTGATTGAATATAGAATATATCAGTTTTTAAAAAAGTAAAAAATATAGCCTACATTTCATGGTCGAAAGGGATAATTACTATTTTAAAATCTTCGGTAGAAAATATTTATAAAATAAATTTGGTATCTAAATTACTTATATACGAGATAGTGTTTATGTCACACTATTAGTGATTGTATTATGAACGTAATCGCTTCAATTTAAATATATATATAATATCTACTGAAAACATGTATAGTTATTGTATAACTGACTACCCTGTGGCTTGATATGGTGTGGTATTTTTGAATGCGTGTACCTCGGCTTTTAAAACCAAGTATGCGGTGTTAAGGTAACATACAATTTGTTTTTATTCCTGTTTTCCTTTTGCACATTTAAATTATACCCTTATAACTACATGTCAAAGATTAAGTGGGTGTTTCGTAACACGTATGAAAATAATAATTAGGCAGATGGAATCGCTTTAAATGGTTTTTGTTTTTGCTTATTTGCCGTTTCGGTACAAATCGATATAGAATTCTTGTTAATTGTTATCGTATTGTGTGGTCTTGTACACGACTGAAGCTGCAGTGCAACTGAACGAAAATAAAAAAGAAAGGGGAAAACGCTTTTAAATTTAACGTTTTATTTGTGACTGTTTTGTTTCCATCATTATCTATGATCAGTGCACCATCGACTCAATAAATTATTTTCTTATCTGATGAATATCTGTAATTTTAAAATTGTAGGTTAATTGACCTATAGAATTTAATATCAAAATATATAGAGTGTATCATAACAAATTTTAGATATTCATCTATGAAGTATTCAAATGAAATAAACAAATTTGGTAAAGTATAGGTTCTGGCGATAATATTAAAAAAGCAAATACCTATCCATATCCAGGGGTGTTTTAGGTAGAGAAATCTCCAAAAATAAAATATGCAAAAAGTATGTAATTTTTAAAGAAAAATCCTTGACATATTGTTTATTCATTGTTACTCTTTAATTTTTTCCCAAATAAAATAATAACCTTTAATATAATATATAACATTAAAATTATTTTCACATAGATACTTATATATTATATAAAAGTGAACAATATTATGTAGTAGATACTAACTTTGTGTTATGATAATATATACAGCTACAGTTACATTTAAAAGAATACGTATTGGCAAACATTTCTATACCTAAAAATTTGTTGGTTAAACCATTTTTTCTAGCTATTTATTCATTTGATTTCCGTATCTTTGGTGAAAATTCACAGGTTTATATAAATGTCTAAAATTATTTGTAGAAAACACTATTTCAAGAATACGATGCTCCTAAACTATATTAATATTTACATAGGTAAATGAGCAAAATTATCAAAGCACTAAATATTAAAATGTAATGCCTTTATACACACAGTTAAAGATATCTTACATGTTGGTTCGTATGGATAACATACCGGGAATTTTTTATGAAAGAAATAATTTAAAAAAAATTAAATAGAGATAAAAGTAACATATCGACCGTTAAATTTCACTAATGTTCTTAAATACATTTAAAATATTTCAACTGTAACTATTTTTTTGTCTTAACAACAGCCTGTTTCAATAAAAAGGATTAACGTTCCAATATTGAAGTACTTACCTAATAAAAAATTGTCGCTTTTGTCATGGTAGCTACACACCTAACGATAATTCGGACCGATTTATCTATTAAATTAATGGCAGCTACACACGTAACGATAAATCGCAGCGATTTAACTGTGTAGCTAAACAATGCTGCGATTTCCTTCAACTGGACACAAATATATATGGAATCTAACTGTCAGATACAGGGTGATAAGGGGCAGAAACACAACAAAAAAATTGTATGTAACCAAATAACTTGAGAAATTATTTATTTATTATTACTTTCCCGAATCCTAATATTTGGGGGTAAATATCTCCTGAAATAATTTGAACTTAAGTAATATTTTAATGTTCTACATAGTGAGCGCTGATTACCTGTAAAACTTCATCTTTCACTTATTATCATTCAGCTTATTCGATACACCATTTGTTTTATCGTATGTTAGATTTTGTTTAAGGTTGATTTTCTAGAAAAAAGTGTTAAAGTTATAGTACTGCTGCAAATTCAACTAACAATTCCAATAACAAAATGTAGCGCCCAATTGATGGGCAACCACAAAACAAATATTTTCCAAAAGGTATAAGTAGTATTCTCTTTATTTCCTACTGTTTATACTACTTTACAGAAAATTTAAAGTTGCTGATTCTAAATTTAACAAATACACGAATCATAATCAATTTTTTTATAAATCCGTCTCTGTTTGATTTTTGCAGCAAAATTTTTTATTTCATTAATTTTTTAGCTTGCCAATGGTAGTACGGTAGTACTATAACTTTAGCGAAGTCTTCTAGTAAGCCAACTTTTAAATTAAAAAAGTAACCTAAACTTTTTTCTAAATAATGAAACTATTCCGCTAGAAAAATATTTACAAAAGAAGTCGAAAGTAAAATTAAAATAATATACATATTACCGCATGCTAAATATTACTTAAGGACGCCGTGTTTTCTACAAATAGAAATAATTTTAAACATTTAAGAACTGAATAATATAACGCTTAGCAAATAACAGGAATGTTATTTATATCTATAAATCGCCCAGGGCGAGAGGTCTGCGGTTAAGTACCTACGATAATGTAGGTCGCTTCCTGCAAGTCGAGCCTCTTAGTCCGAGCAGGAAGTAGCAGACCAGTTACATCTCACAGGAACGTTATTTCATGCCACCTGCAAATATTCAAAAGTACCAAAGTAAAACGAATATATAACGGCAGAAAGTAGTCTAATCAACAAATGTATACGTACAGATCTTCCAAATGCGTATTCCTTTAAATTTTAATTAAAATACAAGATAAATCTTAATTAGGTGTAAAATATTTAGGCCAAACTAAGAAAAAAGGTCTTTATGCATTGGCAAGTCTATATTTGCGAAATAAAGTAAAATCTTTTGAAAAATCTATTTAACACCACCGACAACTAGTTTTTTAATTAATAAGTACCGTTCATTTAACATTGTATTTGCATCAAAAATATTATTAGATATATTTTTTTAATGTGAAACGAACAACTGCATCACATTTTAGTTGTATTTTACCTTAAGTAGGTAGTAGTTGCACTGTAAGATATCTTTTTTCAATAAATTGTAATTAGGAATCAGATAACCTGATTTCCAAAATACTCAATAGCGATGAGTATCATATTCTCAGCCACTGGTTCATATACTTTGGAACTCGAAGAGACATTTTTCCTTTATAATGCAATTAGGAATCAAATAACCTGATCGAATTTCTAAAATGGTCTCGAAATGTAAGGGTTCCTAATGACGATGTCTTCCAGGATCTACCACTTGCTCATGTTATATGTAAATTCAGTCAATTGTTGTCCTTAAGTACTTAGTCACGTTACCTGATCATCTTACAAAGCTTCTGAAATATTTGCGTAATTTTTCAAATACTTACTTTCATAGAAACCGATTTTCTTACTTTGATCCAAGAAATAACAACATTATAGATTTTAAACTTTTTGCTTACAACAACTTTCGTAAAACTATTCGTATTTATTTTTCCATTTGAAAAACATAGAAAAATGTAGCCGAACAGAATAAAATATTCTTAATTTTGTAACAATCGAAATCGGTACTTAACTAAAAATCGTGACTGTTTTGTTCAAGGAAAGTGTTAAAAGCAAACTAACTGGTTCAAATAATAGGTATATCTTTGTGTTTCCAGACGTCGCTTAACTTTCTTGTTTCTTCATCAATCATTTTTGTTTAGCATAGTAGGTGCCTATCAAATGGATTAGCATCTGCGATTGATTTTTCAACAGGGAAAACGTTTTTTATTGTTTACTAATGCCAGTATATTTCCAAATACCAAATGATCAGATAGAAGCGTACCTATACTGTATACTGTAGGTACAACAATTATATCAGAAACAAAAAGTAAAATTGATTCCCTAAAATATTTAAAATTCCCTCTTAAAATTTCTGGTACCTATTAATATTACCACTTTAAAGCTTTTGTTTCAAATACTTCTCAAATAAGACTCTCTCCAACACAATTTCTAAATCCTCGTGTACCTGTTTTAACACCACTTGGATTTATGTTTTTATTTGGAGCAATATACGTCAATATATATTATTCCAGTCCAGTACGGTAATATTTATAATATTTTACAGGTGCAAATGGACTCAGAAGAAGAGGACGACAAACGTACACGCGGTACCAAACGCTGGAGCTCGAAAAAGAATTCCACACAAACCATTACCTGACGCGACGACGACGAATTGAAATGGCCCATGCACTCTGCTTAACGGAGAGGCAAATCAAAATTTGGTTTCAGAACAGGCGCATGAAGCTCAAAAAAGAGATACAGGCGATAAAAGAGTTAAATGAGCAGGAAAAACAGGCGCAGGCCCAGAAAGCGGCGGCTGCAGCGGCGGCTGCTGTGGGCCAGGTGGATCAGAATTAGTGGATTGGTTCATTGGTTTTGGAGGGGCAGCAAATCCTTCAAAATTAAGGTGAGTGCTATTTTATGTTTAAATTCTTTAAACACTCGAACTATGCCTATAAGACTAAAGTTTTAAAATTACCTACTACGAGCCCTAGCTCCATGAATTATTATTGTTAATGTATCTACTAGTTTATAGGAATATCTAATAAAAAATATTGTGTTTGTTTGAAAAACTTAGGCTTTTATTGAAAATCATAATTATATACAAAATGTTCTCGTTATACTCTTTGTATATATTAGAAAATTTCAGAAATAATCAATATTAATCTGTTGGGTCACTAAAATATCATTTAAAAATATGTATTTAAAACATACAGTTGTACGTACTACTTATTATATTTAATCTAATCTAAATTTTGTAATTTATATTTATATATAAAGAGATACATAATATATTAATATTATTATATTACATAGTTTTTTGTTTATCGCTTAATTTATCATAATCAGTAGATACGAAGAAAAAAAGAATAGTTATTATAAAATGTAGAACGCTTACTCAAAAAAATGCTGCTTTCATTGAGCGCAGAGCATTTAGGGATTTCGTACAATAGCAAGTGTCACGGAATCAGCATCAGTTAAAATTTGCTGCAACCCGTCAGCCTATTTACGACCATTTCAATGACCCCGGGGACGCTTATAGCTGATCAGATTGAGCGAGTGTCACGGAGGTCGAAAGTTGCTTCACCTGTTTGTTTATGTATATTAATTCATATATAGTTAGAACTAATTTTTATGGGGTCACTGTTGTTATTTTCGTGTCAGTGTTCGGTTCTGCATATGTTGTGAGTATTCGAATTTGTCGAAATGTTTCTATTTCATCGTCTCGTTTGAGTTTTGCTGGAACTACCAGGTTTTTCTTGTCTAATATTTGCGTGACTTAGTGACGAAAATCAGACTTGCAAATTTTGGAAAAAATTTTGATGTCCTTATCTTTATAAAATCGAAGAAGGTATCTTCTTATACCTATTTCAAAGACAGATGGGATTTCTTAGGTATAGACTATTAATATAAAATTAAAAATTTGCCGCAAAGTAATATTTATCTTTCCATCCACGAGCTGTCACTGACTGAGTCGTAATGATCCCATCTTTGACAATCCAGGACAGCACTTACCTACTAATGCTTTGTATATAGTTCGGATTTAATTCTTAATACAAAAGCATATTGCGAAACAGCTGGAAGCTGTAAATGCAGAGTGCGACTACTTCCTGGCGATATTTGTAATAGAAATGTTTTATCCGAAATAGTTCTATTTTTGCTTACTTTTCAAGTATAAATTAAATTTCAGTATCTAAAAATTGTCACTAGGACGGTCCTGGACACAGCGGTTCTTGGTGTGGTCTAGAAGAATACAGTGTTTCTTACTGTTTACTTTATAAGAAAGTTACACTAATATTATCGTAGAGTTACAAATTTAAAACTTTTGTGTGGAATCTTCTAAACACTTTTTAACCTTTAAGGGTCGATGATCAACCTTTAATAAGTGTGTGAATACTGGATCTAACTTAATAATGAAACACAACTTTGTGACAATATATACAGGCTGATTCAGAATTTATCTAAAAAAAATTGTTGAATCCAGAGGGAACTCTTACAAATACAATTTTGCAAAAAAAATTAAAAAGAGCAGTTTACAAATAATTTAAAAATGCATTTCCGCACGGCACTGGAAACTAGTCCACTGTTGCTTTTGCCACTATTATAAATTTACATTGTGGTTTTAATTAGTAAAATAGTTTGACATACCTGACAAAATTTTGGACTCCTCTTACCCAGTTTCTACATAGTAACACAAATGTTTCGGCATCTTGTCCGTTTTGAACTAGTAAGTTATTGGCAGCAGCTATGATACGTTTACGTAAATCACCAATAGTGTCCACTTCCGTGCAATATGCTTAATTTTTTAAATATCCCTACAAAAATAAGTCCAAATCCTCCTCGTCCAATCCCCTGCTATTAATGCTTGGACACGGTGTATATGATATGGATATAATTTAGCCCCGTGTATGACACACCACACTGCTACAATACGCCATGGACACCCTGGATCTCCATCTCTTCACGATTCGGTTGCAAATTTCCCGCGTCACTCACTGCACACCGTTGTAAAAGTAACTGCATTTGGCACACGTTTACCGGAAAATCGTTCTGCTAAAGCATTTTCACTTCACCATAAATTAAAACGATACCCATCAACTGCGAGTTGCTATACGTAAGCCATTTTTGATATTTGAAAAACTAATGTAAATACTTGCATCACAAAAATGTTAATACGATAAGTAATCGCATATTTGAAATCGCCCAGCGATGTAAAGGTTGAAACTACTAGAACTTCAATATATATTTTTTTAGAAACTAGAAGGATTTTACAAAAAATTTTTTTACGATGTTGCCTCCATTTTTCATGACGTAACTTTTCCCAAATTTTTTTAGATAAGTTCTTAGTCACCCTGTATAACCTTTTTTTATAGGGTTAGACTCACCTAAATACGGTTATATAAAAGCGATTCTGAGGTATTCAATAAATGACATCGGTTAAGTCTTTAATTTTATTGAATAAATGGATTTTAATTTACAAATAAAGCAAATATCGAATTTTTTCGTTTATATATTTCCATTCTACTCAAATATTGTCAGAAAATTTTAATTTTTATACATTAAACATGCTGCACCCTGTATACGAGTATAATTAGTTACATAGTTTGTATATAACTTTAACACTTGGTCAAAAAACGAAAAAGAAAAAGTGAAATAAATCAACGTCTTTGGTTTAACTTTTTAATAGTACAAATATTATCATATAGGAAGAATGATATCTATCCAGTTATTGGACTCTTTTGTTAATATAATCCTAACATCAGAAATTTGAAATCATGTTACCGCGCTGTTTTTAATCCATAACATTAAATCAGTAAATCATTGTACTTCGCAGCTAATTTTTATATTACGTTATATTTTTATCTACTTCTATACTTGTTGATTATTATCATCATCGATAGATTGGTTTTATCTGAAATATACCTCTTAAAATATTATTTTAAAATTTGTAAAATATATTATACCCTTGTTCCATGCAATATGTGTACGTATATTATAATAATAAAGTGTTGTGTTTATTGTTTATACAAGTTGTAGTAAATTTAGTGTAATACTGTAGCTGTCAAATTACGTTAAAATTAATAAAGTATCATATCATACTGAGGATGTATGCTGCAGATTATCATTATTTAAATTTATTCTAAAATTTATAATAAATAATATATTATTGCCTAGACTGTAAAATAGATAAATTGTGTTCAGAAATAATATTAAAATTTAAGAATTAATGTGTTTATACTTTGTAGTTTCACATATCAGAATTATTACAAAATGCAAAATTTTTCATAAATATTCAAATAACTTTTATTTCTGTATAATACAATAGAACGATAAGTTAAATACTTACGTGAATATATTTTTTAATAGTGATTAATAGATATTTTGTTGCAACATTGCATTAAAAATATCGAATATTAAAACAAGTACAAATTGGTCAACAAAAGTTAAACTATAATTTTAGGTTTCAAATTTATAATATACCAAGTGGAACTATATAATTTTGTACGAACAAAATGATAGTATACCTGTCACATATCGTATATGACACACGTTGACGAATTTTAAATAAGTTGCTAGCGGTTATCATAGACTATGAAGAAAATTGGTAATATGAATATAAAGTGTAGCGTAGAGCCTGAATAAAATAAGTACATCATGCCATATAATCTATAGAAATAAGTTTTAGTGGATAGAAAGGTACTTACCTGCCCTAACTGTGGTATAAAGGTAGCTATAAATTATTTAAAATGAAAAATTATTCAAAACATATACAGGGTGTTTTCAAAAGAAGTAATACAATATATACCGGTGGATCTGGAGCTAAAAATAGCACGTATTGCATAAAAATTCCTTTAGTAAAATGTTCACGCCTTCCAAGTTTCCAAAAGATATGGAAAAGCGGTTGTAATTTGATAACCAAAAAAAGGGATACCTAATAGTCAAAATTTTACACAAATTTTTGTGTGTCTCAAGAAAACACACGATTGCAACTAACAAATGTTTAAGTAGACGGCAGTCATGCTAATTTCTGTCGTTAGATCTAAAGTTTTTAAATAGCAAATCTAAGGGAGCACTCGCAAAAGTCGCAAATGATCTAATTGCAGAAATTGGCATGACAGCCGCCTGCGAACGATAATGAATTTTATTTTTTTCTTAATGAACGGTTAATTTTATGATAAAAAAGTAAGACAGGTAAATGTTTTAAAAGATACCAGGCTATCTGATAGCTACGTAATTTTGAATACTCAGTATTTGTTAAACAAATAAACTGTAGCAAAACAAACTTAGGGGATGTTTATTTCAACTCCCTCCAAAGAAAATAAATCAGTTTAAAATTTGACTATATTTGACTATACTTTACAGCTTCTATTCCATATTCTTTGCAAACTTTGAAGTGTTGTATATCCTAAGAAGTGAATATTTTACTAAGGTAAAATTTTATGCAAAACATGTTCTTTCTAGCTGTAGATTCACCGGTACCATTTGTGCTGTTTCTTTTGCAAACGCCCTGTAGGTAACTGAAGTTCCTCCCTGCAAACAAAGATATCAATTTAAACTCATTGAAACGCCTAAATAGTTGCGAGATATGTTGAAATTTAAGAAAAACCACAAAAAAATTGAGTAAAAAATAATGAATTCCACCTTTTTCGGCCTTTCAAAGATTACTTTCATCGATCAAGATGTTATGCAAATAAAAGCTCAACTCTCTCCATTCTGCGACATTTTTCAAGATTTGGAAACTTCTCAACCTATCGTTAGTGCCAGTGAATTTGCAAATTAGGGAGACAAAATTCCAAATTAAAGCCCTCCGTGCAGATAAATGACTTTCATATCAGGAAAGGTACCAGTTAAAGCTGTTAAAATTTATATAGACATTGGTACGTGCATGTTAAGGAGGATTTTATTTAAGCAGGAAATCGTAAAACTTCGGAGCAAATTTGTAGTGTTCTTCTTCATGAAAGGTAGTTTATGAGCTCCAGTGAATTAATATTCTGTAGGTTTATCGAAATGAATAGTAGCATTGGTGTAAGAAATGCAATTAAATTGATCAATTATGAAACCAGGGAGGGTGTGAGCAACCCCGGAACTCTTGCCAGAATGCAGTCCGGACGCCATCTTTCACGCCAAGTAATTACGCAAGGGGATTTTCTCAGCACAAAGATTAAACAGTGAAATTCCTTATATAAATTCAGGAGCATTACAAATAGCCCAATGGAAATACAATTATCTTAATTTTCTTTTTACACCACCAACTTTATAGTGCGCATTTTTAAAATTTTCTAATCCCTATTTTATAACTATCTGTATCTGCTTAGGTACACAGAGAGCAATTTGCGTAAAATTATACTCCGATTGTACACAATAATACTCCAAATTGGCCCTGAATTTGTGACAGGAGCAATTTGTTCAAAGAATCTCAATATTGTGTGGTTATTAATTTTCTTTTTAAGTAAATATAATATTTCCTTATCAAATTACTTAAGTTTTTACCAAGATACTTCTAAAATGTATAGGTTATCCTATTTAAAAATTAATTGTGCATCTTTTTTAATTAATTTATTGATCTTAATAATTATTAATTTTCAACAATTTATCACTAAATTTTTCAACTTAAAAATAATTCTTTAAATAAATTTTGAGACAAAAATGGATTTATATTTTTACTGCAGCCATCGGTTGCAGACAGTCAAATTGTTGTGGGTATTTAAACTTCCTAAAAATATTTTATTTTAGTGCATTTTTACAAACTATTGCATTCTTAGGTAGTTGCTTACAGGACAAATAGTCAATAAGGTTATGAAATCTCCATTTCTATCTCCAAATTTGCGTTGAATAAAAGGTTTTCCATTTCCATCAAAATTTTCATGAATGATGGGATGAAGATAACTGCCCAGCTAACAATTTCTTGTTCTGTAAAAATTGTAAGAACGTTTTCAGAGCAAATTTTATAGAGCAATGTTGGTTCTAAGAACATTTTCAAAACGTTCTTACAACACTTATACGATAAAAATGGGCACCGTTCTATAGAACCTTTTAGTTAAAGCTTGCAGGAAATAATTATAGAAGTCTTAAAGAATTTTTATAACACAGTTACAAAGCAATCTCATAAAAATTCTATATCACTTCGCTATACAATTTTTGTGTTGCATGGTGTTATGTTTAAAGAACTTTAAAATCGTTTAATTGTATCTTTTAAAAATAAAATGTGTCTGTATTGCACATGTTAGAAATGATATGGACGGGCCAATAAGAACCAATAAGATGAGCCTAATCAGCCTGCATAGGAGTACTTACTTACATTATTACGAATTGCTTAGTTTGTCTGTCCATCAGGGAGCAGTACATTTTAATGCGGAAAAAGTTTTATCGTGAAATATGTGGTACATAATGGTAATTTTCTGACGCGCCCTCAGTTAACCTTATATTTCCTGATGCTGGAAATTTAATAAAAAATTTTTTTTACTAAATTGATGAATTTAACAACCAACTATACATAAAATAGTCAGAAAGTAAGTATATCCATAATATTATTGATATCATTTGACCTATTTATATTGTACATATTTTTAATTAAGATTTTTTTTCCTTCTTCACAATATAGCAACAAAGGCTTCCTCTTGTACTTCCAATGGATTCTCACTAATATGACATTTTTGTGTCGATTGCAATGATTATAGAGCAAATATGCTTCGTAAGCAACTATTTATTCACAGTGTTGTCATATTTTATTGTGGTAATTTCACTTATTTCAATCTTATTTAATAAATCTATTAAAATTCTTTAACTTCAACATCTAAAAGCGAAAATGTTTAAGGTTTGGTCTGAATTAAATATGTTACTAAATTTCTATAAGAAAATCAATTTCTCTTAGCAATCAAATAAATTATATCTATCGTAATGAAATTTTCTTTCTGCAAGCAGATAATAATTTTTACAAGTCACGACTATGTTATACAAATTTCCCCATTATAATTTGATCAAAATATTTCGTACTATTACAGGCAGGTCTCCTCAGATGGGGCTATGGGAAACCTACATATATAAAAAATGATAGTTCTATAACGTTTCTTTATGGAACAAAAAGGCTTTTGTTACTTATTTACTCTATAATGATTTTATAACAACTGTATTATTATTCTCTACAACTGCTTTAAAGAGCTTTTTCTCTTAAGTTCGATAGCAGCTTCCATATTTGTAATTTGTTTTCCTCAGCAGAATTGTAACTGAACAACGCCTTATACAATAATAACTATAACTAAACTATAATTAAACTATAAGCGACATTACGGAATAATTTTATAAGAGTGCCACAGGAGATGGTATAATTCTATAAAGCAGTATTTTGCATCGGTTTTACAGTAATTTGATTCTATAAGCACCGTTGTTGTAAAATTGTGTTCTTGTACACACTTATAGGGCTACATTAGCAGTTATCTTATAAGTGCTCTATAAATTGTGCTCTAAGAACGTTCTTGCAACAAATTTAAAAAACAATTCAGTTTCTGAAGGCAAAATAGTCTCATGTGCCACATTAATGCAACAATTTAGTATTCTAAATACAACTATAAAATATTAACAGAATATAAAACTCCTATTACTCTAAATTTATAGAACTAATTTGCTAGCTGGGTGTACTTTTGTACTTAAACTAAAATATTGTGTATCAGAGAAAAATCACATGAGAAGATATGTTCTATTCCTCGTCTCCCCATCCCTATGAAAAATCAAAAAGACGTTTCTTTTTTATGAAAATAATCATTATGGATATAAATACATAATTACAGTTTTTAGAAAATGAGTTCGTTTACTAATGAACTCGTTAGATGTAATTTATTTAATTGATTGAAAAAATTCCAGGGTAGTACTGTGGTGATTTGAGAACTATTTGAGTCAAATACTGAATATGCAGTGTGATTCATAACTTATCTAAGAAAAATTAGGAATAGATGCGTCATGAAAAATTAAGTCAATATCGTAAAAAAATTGTAAAGTGCTTATAGTTTTGTTGTTGTAATATTTGAACCTATACATCGCTAGGCTACTGTAGTCTCTAGCTATCAAAAAAAGCTTACAATGTATAACAACTCTGAGTTGATGGATATCGTTTTAAATTATGGCGATGTGGAATTGCTTTAGCAGAACGATTTCTCGGTAAACATGTGCCAAATGCAGCTACTTTTACCGCGGTGTGCAGTGAGTGCAAGTGTAGTCCAATGCGAGGGAAATTTGAAACCGAATCGTGGAAGAGATAAAGGTCCAGGACGTTCACGGCGTATTACAGCAGTTGAATTTGCTGTATAAAATAGGTGTTATAAAATGTTATTTATTTCTTTCTTTGGGAATTTGATTCCATTTTTTGTCTGGTCGCCGATTGCATGCTTTGCCGCCTTAGCAGGTTTTACAGTGGACCAGTTTCCAGTGCCGTGCAAAAGTGTGTTTTTATATCATTTTCGAACTGCCCTTTTTTATTTTTTTACAATGTTGTATTTGTAAAAGTCCCCTGTACTTTAAAAAATTTTATTTACATAAGTTCTGATTCACCCTATATTTTTTAGTAACATACCCCTATCCCTATACCTATCTTTAACTGTTGAAAAATGACGTCTGAAAATAGATTTTTTTGTTTCAATTTTTATACCTACCTTCATGAAAACTGCCATACTTTTGCCGCTCACTGCACATTTTTCTTACCGTAGGTACCTTTCCTGTGCACAGTTGTTGCACTATAAATTTGTAGGTAATATTTTTTAAAAATGCAGCAATCTAAATCTTTACTTTTATGAAAAAATAGGTGTACCTTTACAAATGCAACAATAAGTAGGTACTTAATAGCAATAATAGTAGCTCCGCCTTCAGATAAAGGTAATCATATCTTTGCCTAATTCGGTACTTTCCGAAATTACATACAAGAACCAGCTATAATCTCACTCAACCAAAACAAAAATAAGTCATTATATATGTTAAAGATCTACTTTGAGTTAGGACCTTATACCTGAAATATGTAAATCACGTTTCACGGGCATCACGTTCGATAACTTTGTATTATTTTTTTTGTAACCGTTCAATTTCTTTTAAATTTATTTTACAGGCATGCCGAATATATTTCCATAAACAGAATGCTCACTGAGCTTTATAGTTCAAAGTTTATCATTATACTTAAATAAAGATGCAAAATTAATCTTTAAAATTGTTTAGATAAAATCCAATAAAAAATGTATATGAAAAATAGGGGAAAAATTGTTTGAGTATGACGATTTCCACTTTTGATATAAGCTTACTCTGATATAAAAAGCTTTTTCATACATTGCATAACATAGATACATAATTTTTTTTAACAGTAAGGAATATCGAGCCATATATCTAAAGCCCGCTGCAGACTATGCGTGAATTTGCAAATCGCGATGCGCGATGCGTGGTTTGTAAGGAATTTTTGCATCGTGTGTAGGGTTTTTATGAATTGATTTTTAAAGAACAAGACCCTACACACTATAGTAACTAAATAATCTTTAATCATTTCCCGTGAATACGGATTTTTTTTACTTACTGAAAAAAAGGAGATAAAAAAATCAAGAGACTATCTTCATCTGATTATACAGTCTACTATGCTTACTTGTGGAACAAAACGTGCATTTAATTTTTTGCTTTGTTTGGAAAGTTTACCATTAGTAGAGTGTCAATTTTGTATTAGATATACGACAAAATGTTATTAAGAAAAGTTTATAAGAATTTAAAATTAAGTTTGTAATGTCTTGGGCGTACTTTGAGGAAAAATAAATATCAAGCAAGCTAGCAAAACGCTTAAGCTGCGTATCCGTTTCGCGCGGTTGCGAGCCATGTTCGTTGATTTGGCTCGCATAGCTGTCGCGCTAGTATGCATGGTGGAAGACGAACAACAGTATGCGCGACAACTTAAGCCACTTTGGCGACGAGTTCGAGACACGATTTGTAATGTAGACAGTTACAAAGATCTGAAAATGGAAAACTATGCTACTGATGCCTTAATTTTCATTCATAGCATTCTTAAGAAAAAAGATAAACAAATAAAATATGAGTGGTGAGGAAAAAAATCTATCGAATACACCTGCAGTGCAAAACACAACTTGTGACACAAAATTCAAATTGATAGAAAACGCCATAAGAAATTTTGAGGAACTGACCCGAAGTGACTTCGTTAATTTAAACTCGTTGATTAGAGAATTTAAAAAAATGTCAATTCACTTTTGAGATGTAATTACAGCGTAAGAAACTGACTATAACAAAGAAATAGACTTGACCATAGGAGATTCATAATTTTGCAATATCTTTTTGAAACATTCAAGCAATCCATATAAAAAATAATTCCAGAAGTATGCTTGCAACTTTTCGTTATCCATTTTTATCTTCTAGAAAGCATCATAATTTCCAACATAGAAATTACTGAATATGAACGAACGTCGACTGATTAAAAAACAATACTTGTCCACACTTCGTGAGAAAATACTACTGAAACTGAAACTGAATATACTTTGATGTGTGGCGAAAAACTGACAAAAATTGGCTCTTTCCGATATGCAGCTTTAGGTCATCGAATATTTGCGTACATACTCAATTCCCATCTGCGAAATTCATCTGAATACAATTATGGTCTATTTCATAGAGGAAAGGCACTATAATGTGAAAATTCCGAAATAAAGCAAAAAAATTAAGAATGCCTAATACTTTGATCATATTTTAATGGTTCTAAGTGAATATACCTATCTTATGACACTACTTTGATAACTATAGACACTAAAAAGTCCATATTTTGTATGTCTCGCTCTTATATAGCTCCAAAAAATAAAAAAAATTGTACTTATAACAGACCAGCATCATTTTTCCAAGTTGCGCTAACCTTTTAAAGTCACTCTGTATATTTATACAAGACGTTAATTAATACAACTTCCTGTTACTAAAACAATATAAATAAATGAGATACTTAGTGTTGACATTGTGGACTAATTTTTTATTCTTCACACTGCATGAATTAATAATTCATGACAAAATAATTACTTTCATACATGTTGTTATGAGCTGAATACAAGGCTCCTGAATACCTATACCTATATAAAATAAATAATTATCGAAATACCAAATCTGCTACCAATAACTATTCATAACATCGAACCGGCCAACAAAAATAGACACCCCAAGCCGAACGGCTGTGCCTAAAATATTGACAAAAAGGGTTTTCTAAGAATAGCCGGGCAAGAATAGAAATTGAGTGGTAACTGAACTTTATGGGCGTTGTAAAGTGGTTAAGGCTACACACATCAGATCGGTTTACAACCATGTCGTTAGATCATCACGGAGAAGCAGTTGGTAGGACAAGATGGCCATCAAATCGGTTGCCTGCCACTTTATGACCTTAAAATTGAATTGTTTTTGACTCACTACAAGGATAAGTTCCTTTTTAGTGAGTTACTATGATCTTACTCAGCTTATATTGTTGGCAGTACACTACTTAAGCATAGAAATGAGTAATATTTTTTTTAAATATAAATTAAAATTATGAATACTAAAGATAGGTACTTAAAGATAATTTAATGTTTTATAAATATAACAGATACTCTTAAATTCGTAACAATTTCTGTGGTATTAATAATAATAATAATGAAAACGGTAAAATTTTAAGATAAAGGAGTTAGGAAAAGGTAATAGCTAACCTAATTTATATACAATTATGGTTAGAGTTAGATATACTGCCACTAAGAGAAGAATTTGCCAAGATTTCGGTGCTATACTGAATATTCAATAATTTTATTTTTGACCATTAAAAAGATCTCTTCACCTTTTTATTTAGAAAATGGATCATTCTTCCATTCACTTAGAGAAATCTAAAGTTTACCATATAGTTAAACAAACCGACAGCAACTCTAAAGCTAGATATCCATATTGCGCGGGAGCCGTGTTCGCTGACTTTGTTGGCGCAGTTGCTATACGCTAATAATATTTACTATGGGAGATTACGAATAGTTTGCGTGGCCACTTTTTCATTTGAGTTCGCGACTTGGTTTGTAATTTAGACAGTTACGAAGTCCTAAATATGAAAACGCGACTGATACGAATGATGTCGATGACTTGAGCTCATTGATTTGACTAAGAATAATTTTTTTTTGAGATTTTTGACAGCAGGAGATCGTATTTAAGTTTGTCTAACAATCTACATCAAAAATAGTTGCAGAAGTACACCATTCTTTGTTAGTCCTGGTCTAGAATACACTTCATTATATCTAACATAGAAATTGTTGAATATGAATGAAGGCAGAACGTTGGCGGATCAAGGAGCAATACTCGTCCACATTTCGCTAAGCAAAATTTACTTGGATGCGCAATGAAGAACCGACAAAAAGTGGTTCACTCGGAACCCTATTCGATGGGGTGATTTGGATACGCAGCTTAAATCCATTCATTCCCAGAAAATATCTAAACGGAATTCTTGTTATAAATTAGACTCTGCTATCTCGTGTATGCAGTAAAGTAAATTATAATATTAAGTACAGCAAGAGTGCCAGTTGAAGATTTACCTTGATCCTGAGTGATCCGAGCTAACGGCCAGCTTGTGTGAGTTAAGGTGTCCTTAGTGCTATATTACTAATTATTTTTAATGAAAATGGCACGCGCGTAGGAGAAGTTAATAGATATTAAACAAGATAAAACTTGCAAGTGGCTTCTTGTTGCCTACTGATTTCCAAATAAGCAGTTTGAGTCAAGTACCTACACGAAATACGTTGGATCGGACGCGGTGGACCGGTACCTTAGCCTCCGCGATCTTCACATCCAAATCTTATTGATTTACCTTTATGACTGCTGAACATTCGATTCGAACTAATATGAGCAAATGGGATTCGACGGGCCGAAGCTTGCTTCAAGTGAATGCAGGCATCTTGGAACAACTTTTGTAGAAATAATTTAAAATGGTATGCTGTGAACTTTAAAATATTTATTTCGTGAAGTTTTATTACATATTTTGTTTCTCCACATGTAGATTTCTTATTTAAAAATGCATATGTTGCTAAAAATTTCTAAAACATGCTCCTCTTAAAATATCACAATTTATACGCTATCTTTTATTTCAAATGGGCGCTTTAGCCAGTTTCACTGGCCAATATTTTTAAGGATATTTAAGTAGCTACCTAATTGTAACAGTTTTAAAAATATTACTTAAGACTTTTTCTTGAAGGAGCAGTTTGTGCCATACATTTATAGATTTTTTTCTTTTTATGGCCCAAGAAACTACCTTTAAAATATGTTTAGGCCATAAGCTATATCCTATATGTATAAAAGATAAACTATAGGATTGTGGTCACTATATCATAAATAAATAATGGAAGTTTATTAAATGTAATTGCAGAAATAATTAATTGTACATTTATATTACTGACGGTTGACGTTTGTCACATTCAAATTAACATTAACATGTATTAATAGAACCCCTATGAAGTTATGTAGTCCCAAAATGTCCCTTTGTACACACCTGGTTGCCGTATGCCATTAAAAATTTAGTACAAGGGGTTGACGTTCTCGGATAAGTAGATTTGATGACAATGAACACACCCAAAAATGTATGCTCACATAACCGGGCAGTGTGTTTCTTTGACATGATATAGTAGAGCGGAAGTAGAAACTTTTTTGTTAATGTATTTAGGTTTTCTCTAGATTGCTATCTCCAGACGATTCAGAATAAAAATTATTATTGTTATTCTCATGTAACATACATTTCTTGAAATCGTCGATGTGTTTTGAATAAACATCCTTGAACATATTATTTCAGGTGGTGACTTCCATTTTATGTGGAGAAATAAAAGTATGACACTGGAATAGGAAGTAATCTGTGTTAGACCATATTTTAAATAAATCTAGATAGGTTTCACTGTCTTTTTGAAATAAGTACTTAAATCTTTACAACCCATTATTATATAATTTATTAATGTGTTAATTGTACCAGTATATTCAGATCTACCACAACAGTTGCAATTAAATAATAAACTTATGTGAAATATTTTATTTTTATACGGGTTCACATACAACCTTTTTCTCCTATAATTTTTACGTTGTTGTAACAATGAAGTGTATATACGTGTAGATATTTCGAAGGTTCTTTCAAATAAACCAATAAAACATAAAATCTAAACCAGCAAATTTTGCAATTTCAAAGATTCTAAAACTAACTTATTTATCACCCTATTTTTGACAGCTCCCGCGGAAGTAATGTTATCTGCTCAGTTTTAAGCATTCGATATAATTGTTAAAAGCTATCAACCTATACTGGGTGATTCAGAAATAGAAAATGTCGCCAAAGCTCGAGTACTACTCTTGACAAGTTTCAAAATTATTGAAATAGAAAAAGTGGCTGCAAAAATAATTCAAACAAATTTAATTCAAGATGTCTAGTGGCACTACGTGTTGGTATATTGTTTTCGGAAAAGATTTTAATAAATTAAGGAATTTAAAAAAAATAGTTAAGATTCGTTTATTTCCAAAAAAACAGTAGGTTTCATTTTTCTTGTGGTCCTCATAAATTGGGTGTTGCATTTTGTTTAAAAAGTTTTCAATGGACTTCTTTAGTAGTGACGTCACATGCACCAAATAATTTATAACCCCCACTTCTTCGCTCATGAAGAATTTCTCAATATTTTACTAGATCGACTTTCAACCCTATGTATATTGGACATAAGTGCCAAAAAATATCTTCTTTTTCTTCATGCTCTTAAATATTGCGATATTCTGTCAATATTACATTTTTAGGTACAGAAATCTTTCAAAATACGTATTTATTAAATTCAACTGTAGATATAAATATTATTATGAACTAACATAGTTCTGTATATAAGATCGTTCACTTTTATTCATAAATATTTGAAAATAATTCTTAAAATGTGGGGTTAGAATAGCATAACAATGTGTAACATACAAATGCATTTTAAAAGTTATTGTATTATTTGAGGAGAATTTAAATAGCAAACGGGGATAAACAAAACATCAATAATTTCATATTTGATATTTTGCTCTACGTGATTTGTTTTTTGAGATTTCTGTACTTAAAACCCACCACAAATTTAATCATTTTACGCCAAGAAATACTGCGTCCTTAATGATTTTCAATACTTAATTTGTTTGAATTAAGTATGCCTTTAATTCAGGCCATGAAAACATATGCAAACAAAAACATCGATTGTTGCAATATCTCTAAAATAATAGGAACCATGCTTTGGAAGTTTCTGGACCCTGTATATGTATCTAACCCTGGCTTTCATTTGTTATTTTACATCGGCGCTTTATATATTCAGCATGTGTTAAGCACGCGTGGACGACACATGAAATTTTAGTGTAGATATTTTTATTTCCATCACGTTTCATCATATTCAACATTCAACGTAGTAATTTGGCCACACTTGTCGATAGTATTCTCGCTGTACTAGATTAACGCCAGATTGATTAAAAATTCTGCTGGTAATAGTGATACGTTTCACTCTACCTACATATATCAAATACGATTGTTGTTCTTTATGTATGTTATTATAACAAATAAATATTAAAGAATAGTAACTCGTTGCATTAATTCCTTAATAATTATTTAGGCACGTATAAATTACTCCTAAAAAATATAAATATGTGTCATTTAACACAGCTGACATTTCGTAATTAATTACTGTATTCTATTAACTAATAATGGAGGAACAAAGAAGAAGTAATTACTCTTACAGAAAATATCTCTAGCATTTATTATTCCTTGTCATATTGAATGTCGTTGATTATTCAGCATTCTATATGCCTTTGAAATTTGAATTTTATGCAAATTTTTCTTCACTTATGTTTTATGTAAATTCATACAAAATCGGCATTGTAACTCTGTTAAAATTAGTATTCATGCGACATTAAAAACTTCTATTGAACTATTCCGTCATATATTCTAATATACAGTAATATATATCATGCACCAAAAAATATATACTACTAGGTACCTTATTTGTAAATGCTTAAGCAATGTAGATAGATACTTGCTTCAAAATGAATGATGTATTATGAAAATCAGTGAATTTGAATATATATATAGCTAGAGTTGCGGCAAGAATTTAGATGTCTCACGTCGGCTGACCTTACGCTATTATTTTTATAGTAAAGATAATTGCCAATAGTTTGCGCCTTACAATATTTTTTTGTAATTTGTTGTAATATATAACGCAAAAATTTATTGTAGTAAGTATACAGTTTTATTATTCTCAGTTGCAGTTTCTTAAATATTTTGATAAACATATAATGAATTATTCATTTGTTCGTATCACGTAAGTCGTCTAAATTCTTGCCGCAACTATACATGTATTTCTTAATAATAAGACAAGAATTTGCACTAGGTACACATAACACTATATAAATTTTAAAAATATATTTGCATAATATATATGTAATGAAAAAAGTTCTAAAATAAATACGTACATGAAGGTACTTTGTTACCTATTGTATTTTCTTTAAGGGACAAATATTCTTGAAACAATATTTTTATTTTTTTTTTTTTGAAGACAGATGATTCCAAACATTTAATATCTGAACTATATATATATGAGACTTACCCTACAACAGAACTGTTATCTCATGGCATCTGGATATTCTCAAGAATAGTGAAGATATTCTAAAATATAGCAACAAAGACGGTGTAACCATAAAAGCTTTAGATACGGAAATTTATGAAAATATGTAGTTACATATTTTTTAAATTTAACTCTAAGTATGAATATTCTCATATTTATATTATACCACTATACATAAAGTATTTTCCTTGTATTTATATGTGAAAATAATTACTTGTGGTAAAATGTGGAGTAGGGATAACAACAAAGACATGTCTTGCAATTTGAGAAAAATATAATAGGTATCAATTAATAAACAAAACATCACAAATTTAATTTTTGTGCTTAGTTTTGTTCTACATGTTTTACTCGAGATTTTGGTATCTAGAGACACCAGAAATTTTAAATTTCCGAGCGAGAAATAAATGGAATACCTTACCAAAGTTACCGTGGACAGTTAATATACGGATACCTTCCATTAGGGCTTAACGTTTATGCAACCAGTAATACAGTGTTGTCCAATAATTTGGAAATTTTAATATATAATGCATCTTGCTATAACTAACATTTTAACAATTTATTGTGTAGTATATTGAAAATATTTTAATTTTAATATTTTTTCATATATCTACGTATACAAGCAATGTAATTAATCCCAAGTAAATTTTTTCCAGTTAATTAAATTTCCAATACCTAAGCAGCTACTTTTTTATATTTTTCACCGTAGAGATATTATTTTTTCATGTTCGGATAATCAAAAATATTTTAAATAGGTTTAATGGAAACCATAAGTTAACAAATTATGACACTATAATAAAAATATTGTACCTACATTGTTATGTCTTAAGTCAGATTTTTACTAGAAAAAAGTAACGAGTATTTTGTTGCTTAAGTTTCTAGATCTCGAGCAAATCCACAATTGTATTCATGAAAAATATTCTTCATATTTCGTTAAAATATTAATAATAAATTTGTACTTGGTGTTAGAGGTGTGACTACCATAATCTCAACAGGCGGTAATATACATCAAAATAAACAAAAAAAGTCCTATATAATATGGATCCTAATTCTAACTGTGTTTGAGAAAAATTAACTAACATGACTTAATCCAGATATCCAAAAAAAACTATTGTTTAAAACGACTAGGTATACCTTTTCTTTTAAGAAGAAACGCCAAACAATAAGAATTATTGATTACAAACTCAATACACCAGGTCACAAAACACTGACGATTTAAATGTACGTGAAGTATTGACAGCAAATTCGAGGACATTTATCAATTTCTCGTGCCACAAAACTCCCCTGTATCAAGTTTTATGCGTTTACTACAATTAATAATAAAGTTATTGAAAAGTAAAATAGAATTGTAACGCTTCAGCGCCCTGTAGATGTCTCGGAAACTATACAAATTTTGGACTAAGGTTTAGACCAATATATTTTGGTCCCATAATTTGCAATTTTTCCCAACCTTTTACAATTATCGCGTAATATTATAAACCCCTTTTTTCCTACCTTTTACAGATATCCCGTAATATTACAATCTTTATTTTTTTATAGAAATAGGTATTTCTAGTAATCAAGTATTAAGGGGTATCTACTATTTATGTTATCATAAGAAATAGGTTTTTGGTCCTCAGGTTGTGGTGGTCGACTTTTTACAGGCACCCTGTATATAATCGCCATTATTTTTTTATGTAAAAACGTATTTCCAGTAAGTCCAAGCATTACATCTATTTATTTCATCATAAGAAATATGCATATTTTCTACTTATATAAGGCCTATTTAACGCCTGCATATAAATCAATGCGTGTAAATACTCATCTGTAAAATGTGCCACATTAAAGGTTTGTTGCTTCAGTTGGTTTACTAAAATTTGTATTTAATACCACAATCTTGTATTTATTGCCATCTAGTGTTATAGTTCGGAACCGAAGCATTTATATTTTATTTATAGTCTAATAAATAAACACTTCTTTTACTAAAAATAATACAAAATTATATGTACTGTTGCATAAAAAGATATCAAAGATATCGGTTCTTAACTATAAATCACTTTTAATGTTAGAAATAACTTACTGGCTGCGATTTCTGCAATAATTTGTTTTGATGGCGATGGCGATTCACATCGTGGGTTGCAGCGCGTGTTGGTCGTAACTCAGCTAGTTACAGTTGACGACTCCAATTTGGTTCTGAGGCTAGCTAAAGTGGGTAAGTTAAACTGCCTACGAGCTCGTATAGTTTGGCCATTTACTACTAGGTGGCGCGGCAATATATTTCAATTGTTATTTGAGTGGTGGCGTTCCGCAAGCAATAAGAAATATATCAAACGAATTGAAGCTTCATTCTTTCTGTTCAGGTATTTCCCAGACAATATTTTATATTTTATTTTCGTAAAATTACGTTATATTTAAGTAATATTTATATTTAAATATATGAAGGTCGCAACAATTTATTTATTTATTAGATTTATATGGGACTAACTTTAATAGCATGATAGCATGCGGAAATGTTAGTTGTAACTGAAAAAAAAACTCCGTTGTATTCGAATATATTTTATTTATTATTTTTGTACAATGAATAACTACTTTCTATCAGAAAAAAACAATTGAACATCGTAAATTATTGAATATTAAATATTTGGCAGTCAATATTAAATGTAGAATACCTAATTGCATTTATTTAGAAAATAGTTGGAACACAAAATTTGTTCTGAAAATAATGATTAAATAAAAATGTATTGTTTTTAATTTATATTAAATTATAGTTAGTATTAAATTATATCTATTTTATGCATAGCCGTGTATGGAAGGGAATTTTTGGTGACTGCCATATCGTTGAAATTAGAAAAAAAATATTAATTTTATAATGTTAAACTGATGAAATTTGAATCAATGATTTATATGCTTAGAAGTAAAAACTTGCCAAAATTTGCAATACAAGATGGTTTGCAAATATATCAAACAGTGACGGAGATATTAGGGTTAATAGTAATACCACTAGGTTCCTCAGCGTTTCGAGACCACTGAATATTTATGAAATTGAGTCCCAGTAGTATTTCTATAAAAATCATTTTATTCAAAGAACGGGCTGTTGTAGACTATGATAATTTTTTGAATTATGACCACAGACATGGTTGTACTTATACATTAAAACTGTTCGTTTAACAACAAACTGTACTCAAGAAATTTTGTTAAAATTTTCAGTACCTAATGCGTTTAAGAGGTAAAAAAGTATTGACCCACAAATTTTGGATAAGAAATAAAATTGCATATATTTTCAAATATGACACTATGGTCTAGTTATATGTAAAAAAAATTTGATGCCACTGAAACATAAATAAACGAACAAAAATAAAGTTTCTACCTTAAAACTTGAACCATCCTGTATATTCTACCACTTTTTCAGATGATACTTCTCTGAAGAAATTGCTTTGATAAGAACAAGTCAGGTAATTAATTGAATTGAATTGAAAAAAGATATAAATGGAATAGAAACCAAAAAAGAAGATTAATATTTCGTCAATAACTAAATACCTAAATATTTTCTCCATCAGCTGTATTTAAATATATTATTATATCAATACAAAAATGCCTTTTAAATGCTTCTCGTAAAACGTTAGCAATCCCCTCTGTTAGTGTTCAGGGACACTTGTTAAAGATTTGCCGTGAAACGGCCGATAAAAGAGGAGTAAAACGACCGCTTAGGGTCCTCATCTGTCCCATAAGGGTTTGAATCCAAACTGGAGTTATGGGAGAGAATTCAATCTAGAAACAGTAAACAGCTTTTCTACTAACATATAGATATCTATATTTTCTCGCAAAAAGTAATCAATTGAGTTGGAAGGATAAATATTTAATGCGTGTGTCCCGTTGAGCTTGACTTTAAAATAAAAATGCGAAGAACAAAATAGCACTAAAATAATAATTGTTATGTATCACTGTCCTATAATCTGTTTTTCTTTATATAGGATATTATCGGTTCTAGGCAAAGGAATAAACAATGGGCCAATCACAGACGGGAAATAAAACCATAAATTTTAATTAAGTAATTCCAATTCCTAGTCAGTAATGTTTAAGGTAGAGTCTCACACCTTCGAACTCTAAGGCA
Source organism: Monochamus saltuarius (assembly GCA_025584915.1). Classification (NCBI taxonomy): domain Eukaryota; kingdom Metazoa; phylum Arthropoda; class Insecta; order Coleoptera; family Cerambycidae; genus Monochamus; species Monochamus saltuarius. Next base: position 24,226,577 of record CM046726.1, on the reverse strand, counting down.
AACATTAATTAAATATGTGTATACAGTGGGCCACTATTAGCATAATGTTATAATAGTAAATTTAACACGGGTACTGCGCCTGAAGATAAGGCACGTTTTAATTTAAAGTATGTTGCAAGACGTATTCTTGCCACTTCGCAATGTATTAAATTTTTGGTGCATTTCAAAGGCAGGCTGCTTAGGTATTATTAAGTTGGGGGGATTTTGTGTATTTTTGCAAAACTAAAAAATTTTTGGTATATTAATTGTATACAAAATTGAACATGTTTCATACCTCGATGAAAATGAAAACAACTTGTATCCTATCTTTTTTAAAAATATTTTATCTCTGTAACTGACGTACAGGTACGTACTTGAGCATATAAAGATTTGCGAGGGGTCTATCCAAAATTGTTTCTACTAAAACTTTTATATACCGACAGGGTGATTATCCAAAAAAGTTTGGAAATATTGTCAATATCGTAGACAATTTTTTATACAATCCTTATAATTTTCGAGAGAAAAATAATTGAAGTAGTATTTTCAATCTTTACATCGCTAGAATACCGTCGCGTTATACCCAGTCGCTCTGAAGATGACATGTTTTAGCAGCTTCTCATCTGTACGTAAAACGATTTCCCGGTAGACATGCCTGCCAAATGCAGCTACTTTTAAAGCGGTAGTACAACGCAGGCGTGAGACGAAAAATTTGCAACCGAATCATGGAAGAAATGAAGGTCCATGGCGTCCACGGCGTATTGCTGAGGAATACATTTTGGAGATTGTTGAAGAAAATCCCCGAATAAGTATCAGGCAAATCGTTCAACAAGTGCAAGGAATGTCCAAATCAACAGTGTGGTCTCATGAGCCTCAATTATTATTATAGTTCACAACGAACAAGAACCGGAAACATTTGTGTGAATAGTTTGCAGAAATTGAGTAAGACGGGCCTAACGGTGTGTTTACACGTCGACAAAATTGGATAGTTGTTGTAAAGTCAGGTTGATATGTCAAATTGTTTTATTAATTAAAACCACGAATTAAATTTATTAATTAATAATAACAACAGCGGCAAATGCAGTTGAATTTGCTGATATATAAAAAATGTTATAAAATTTTATTTATTTCTTTCCATTGTTCTTTAAATTGTTTGTCCGTTCACTTTTTATTACACATGGCCGCCGGTGGCGGCCGCCCATTACATGCTTTGCTTTATGCAAGGTTAGGTTCTACAGCACTTTCCAGTGCCGCGCAGAAGTGCATTTTTTAATCATTTTCGAACTGCCTTTTTAAATTTTTTAATACAAAATTGTATTTGCAAGAGTCCACTCTGCATTAAAATTATTTTTTGATAAGTTCTGAATCACTCTGTATATTGTGGACGCCTACTGAGATACAAGGTGTTAGAATTTAAATAGTAATTGTTTTTAGCCATATTTTTGAAATCTTTTGAGAGTATCAAATTGATTTTGGGCTGAGATTCATATTACTTCAAGGTCGTTAAAATAATGTGACATCAAGAGAGCCTTGGGAAATTAGAAGATACTTTTTTATTCATGAATCACGTTTGAAAAAAAGGTGTTCTTGTTTCATGCTCATAAATTATTATTACAGTTTTACGAAAAATTACAAGTTATTAATTCTTTTTAAAATATCGCCAAGAGACAAATGTCATAAGATAGTACTGAATATCAATTGTTTAATGATGACGTGGTGGTGAAATTAAAATTGTGGTTTTGTTTATTATACAAACAGAGATTAACCAATGAACAGTATGAACTCATTAAAAATATAGGTAAGTATGAATTACTGCAAAAATTATATACAATCTGTTTCTTGCAATCCTAATAATAAAAAGTAGTACATTAAACTGGGGAGCTCTTAAAGGCCAAAGCCATTAAGTTCATCCATACCTTCGAAATCAGCCGAATTCGAAGACACATAATATAAATTAAGCCATTGAAACAGTTGCCTTCATCTGTCGCCAGATGTGTTATCTTGCGATAAAATATTTATGGTTGAGCCCAGCGGAAGGTCGTGTAATAAAATGAATTTGTTAAAAAACTTTGGCGTACCTTTTTCAGAATTCTTCAAGTTTCAGTTTGAATAGTCACACAAAAATTCAGTTAAGCATTTTTGTACTGCGAATAAATTAAATTATATTAACCACATAACAAATAATGTAAATACTTGACTGACCATTTTTTATTCACTACTAAAACTATTAGAATAGTAAACTGACTTTCAATATGACCTGAAAACCATTTCAACTAATGATTTTGAAATATACCTTCGTCTTTTCAAATATATATTTACTCACAAAAACAAATTTAATTGACGGTTTTAGTAAAGCAAATCCTTACTTATGCGTACCTACTGCTATAATTCAAAACTGAATTAGAAATTCATTTTTCTACAATTTAAATACAAAATAATATATATTTTGGCAGTTAACAACCAGTTATCATAATAGGATTTATCTACTATTATTTTGTAATATAAATTTTACAGTTCTATAAATAGTTGCAAATGCTAATCTATTACAGCACTAGTGTGAAGAAATTTGTATATCAGAAGTAGATGTAAATTTACCGCCATTTACCAGCTTCCCTTGGAAGCTGCATTTAGTGCCTATTGGATAAATCGGCCCTGGCTAAATCCGTGGTGTTTGACCCCATGATCTTCTTTGCTATATGTTTCTTATTCTATAAAGAATTCTCAACATAGCCCTTCTGCAGTAGAAAATTTCCGGCCCCCATGATGCAATTGCACCTTCCACATTTCCTTCTGTTATTAACAAATTCTAGAAAGAAAATTTTTTTCGTGCATGGAATCACAATTTTTATATAGAAGTCAGTGTACTGAATAATAATATCTCCACCCCTCATTCTAATCACGGGTATTCACCCAGAAGTCGTGCGACTGGTGCGGGAGAGGGGGTGATATATTATTAGGCAGGCCGCATTTGCGCTCAGGAACGATTTACTTTGGTAGGCCGTAACCACCATTCAGTACAGGAATAAGGGAAACCTGGAGAATCTCTTCTTAATTCTCACATTGATCCAAAATTCTTCCATCCTGCCATACCCGCAGAGAGAGTGCTAATCTTCTCCACAAATATAGCTGATCTGGACTTGAATCTGCGGTGAGTGGATTCAAGTACTGAAACCTTAAATCGCTCGACCACCGACCGAATATGGTTTAACATTAGGTTAATTAATTCTTTGCGACGACAGACTCCAAAAATTACTATTATCTCTTGAACTTATTTTCAATGAAATCATAGTCCTCAACATTGAGTATGGAGTCCATAGTGTAAAAATCAGCCAAAAGGATTTTCTCAGACATTTCGTTTATCTCGTTAGCTTTGCACCAATCTTTTGGTATTCCAACTTATTACGCGACGTGGATTTTGTCGGAACTAGTCTTGTGATCGTTCCGTTCCAGAAGATAAAATTTTATCAAATCAATCATTTTGAAAAGCGCTTATTATGGCTTTGTTTGAGAAATTTTGACAGTTCCCACAGACAAGGAAAGACAACATAAGAAAATTTGATCCGTAAACTACCTACTGCAGGTACCTAATTTTTTCTATTCACAGAAAATACACCAGCTTCTTGTCGCTTGTTGTTCATTACTACACTCGTTTAACTTTAACATCTCGTGTTTTAATATAAATCTTTACAAAGCTTATATTGTAAATAACTATTAAATGCCTTGGTGTATTACTCCCTTTATAATTCTGTAATAACTAATCATTATTTATCATATAAGACAAAGAGGAGCACTGACAATTGTAGGTATTAGTAATAATTATTTGGAAAACAAATTAATAAACTGCTAATATGATTTATGTTATGTAAAACTATACTTATATATAAAAATACTTAATTATCTTAAGTATATTACTTGAAACTAGAAAATGTTAGTTGTAAAATATGTAGTAATTTGTTCATCAGGGTACTGCTGTAAATTTTTAAGTTAGCATAAAAAACGGTATTTTCATGCAAAATTTTATCGAGAGTAGAAACCGACATCTATGCAAAGTTTTACCATTTATTTATAGATGGCGATACAATGCGACTGCCATCCGTCTCTTACTAGTAAAGCAGTGAATTTTTAAAAATTCACACAGTTTGACATCGAGCAACTTGATGAATCTCTACTTATTTATTTTTTTTTTTTCTAATATTAAAAATATAAGAAAATAATGTATGGTGCACGCTATCACACAAAAAAAAGGAGTGCCGGGAAAAATCACACAATTGCATAGCTACAAATACAAAAATTATTGTGTCAAACCTTGCTACGAATATTTAGAATATACTACTCTGAATTAATAGTAATATTGTCTTTACATTCTAATAAACATCCTAGCGATATTGTATTGACATAATTTGTATTTGGATCTTTATAAACTACAATTGTGTGAATTCTCTCGACAGTATTTTTTCCGCGTAATATTTGTTTATCGATTATTTATGTAATTGTCACAATTATTATCAGAATATAAATCATTGTGCTCAATATTAATATACCTGATGTAATAAAAATATCACTATCAAACTTGAAGGGAATGTTCTACAGCACAAAACAAAAAAAAATCTTTAAATATGTTTTTAAATGCTTGTTTATTGAAATATAATCAACATTTTAAATGTTATCAAATTGGCTAAGACTATAATCCAAAACAAATTTGGCTTGTGTCGAAAAATTAAAAAAAAGGTTGTCTGAGTGTTTTGATGTTGTAGTTGTGGAATTTACATTCCAAGAGTTTGGTGCACATAATACAAGCCCATAATATGCATGCATCTGTTCACTTTTAGTAGATATTGGTTATTCTCAGCAAAATATCTTCATCAAATAAACTCCAGAAAGATTACGATAATGTCGCAATAAAAACAGTTTTACTAAAGAAGGCTTACTAGTGATTAAAACATTTGTTGAAACACCACCTTCATATTGCATTAACTTAGACTTTACCCCAGCTAAAATTTATACTTATTGAGATTACTAGGCTTTCATTCTATAATAGCTCTATAGTTTATAATCTTTTATGCACCATAATATTTTACTTCACATAATTAAATAATACTTACGTATCACAAGATTTTGCTTATGATTATTATTATTACCTCTAGAAATTCTGGAATATTCTTCAGAAAGATAAGTGCATATCAGTGCGCGTGCATTATATCCTTTCTATATTCTAGGTATCTTTAAAAGTGGAAAAATTTATTACCAGATGATTGTTTTGGCAGTGGTTACTAGAAAGGCGTGCAAAACATTTTAAACTATTTCGTCAACAACTGATGGAGCAGATTTTATCAGAAAGGAAATAATTAATCAATACATCTCGCATATTTGGGTAGATCAGAATGTGGTTTCTTCATGATGGGGTACCAGCGCATTTTGCAGTTATAGAGTTTTGTAGACATCTATCCGTAATGCTGAATTCAATGAGGTAGTACTATTGAATAGACCAGACCGCTCACTCTCCTGATCTAAATCCACTAGATTTCTTTTGTTTGTTGCCGTCTAAAACGTATTGTTTACACACATAAAATAAGGGGATAGAAGGGTTGCAATAAAATTTACAACAACCAAGGGATATTTTAGTGATGGATAACGTAGTTTTTGCCTGTCTCTTAACGATGTTTTCATATTTTGTGATAATTTTCATGTAGGGTTTTTGATTATAAATACACCTCTCAATTAACTTACGGATTTTCGTAAATATTAAAAATGCAAAATTCAAATTAATTAGAAGTTGAATTTATAACCAACAACTGCTAAATAAGTTTGTTTCTCCGCATCTCAATCTGCAAGCATTTGCAGACAAATATTTATAGAATATTTTTCTTTATTTGTGCTGCAGAATACTCCTTCCAAGTGTTATGAAGTTTTGTTACACCCTGTAAAATACAACGGCGCCTACTTACGTAACATAGATAATGTGTCCCATGTTTATTCGTTGTATAATATTGCGTTTGATAAAATAAGGTAAAAAAACATATTATAACAGTAAAAATGATATTAAACAAGAATGTTTATTATCTATTTACTGTCAACTTACGATTTACGAGACAAACCTAGGGTCAAAAAATAAAACCATGTCCAATAAAATATTGCACATAACTCAAAACTCTCGTTTCTGTAGCTCATAATTAAGTGTCGATGAATGAATTTTCCAAGATAAGACAGATAACACGGTAAATCTAACTTGCCACTTAAAAAACCATTAAATAGCACTAAAAACCGACATGCTGTAAGCTGGGTGAATGAAAAAGTAACATGTAATAAAAGCCTAACACACTTCTCAGTAGTTAAAGTGATTTTTATGACCTGTAAACGTGGTCGTAAAGTCGTAATGTCCCTCGTATTACGGTTGCATGTTTACAGACTTTACTACATCAGTAAGTTGGATCAACAAATATTCCGCCTTTTATTGGCCGTTATTCATATTTAGTTTATTTGTGTATGGATGCCGAGACGCACGACCGTCCCATTTAAATACAAACTCCTTTGCAGCCATCGCTAAATTATTATCACTATTATATTATTGCTTATTAAACACTATGAAACATCTTTATTGCTTGCTGGTGCTATTGCTGTAATTTACGGTCTAAACAAATACATTTAACACTTTTATTTCATACTAAATACTGAGATTAACACAATTAATTTGCACATAATTTTGCATATTAAGTGTTTTTAATTTTCTCAATAAATTAGATTTTCAGTAAGGTATTAAGTTAGAAAATAAAATCGTACAATTAACGATTTTAAACAAATTTACATATTTAGATAAATTATTCTTATTGACGGCCGCAAAAGCTTTTTAAAAAGTTTTTAATTAACTAACTTTTATTCTCTGCCATTTTTTGTTACAGATATGTTAACAAATTGGTAAGTGTTCTCAGCCTTTGTTTTATAATAAAAAGTAGATGGTCGCAATGACGATAAAGATACGACAACATCCTGATGTCAAATATACTTTTTATTAGAAAGATAGATTATTCTCAATATATTGGCTTTTCTCAGTATCATGTATTTTTATGTATTTATTTTCCACTAACGATTTAGGTAGTAAAAGCATGTTAATTTATTCATAGGCGTTACACGCAGTATTGAAAAAGGGACCAGTTTTTCGAGAAATAATATATGCGATTTTTTTAGATACGTAATTATTTTCTATGGATTCTTATTCAGCTTGGCTAAAAACTTCTATCTTCCAAATTTTGGCAACCTACAGTTGACAATTCCTTACTTTTCAAAAATTGCCTTAAGCATTTATGTCGTTACTTTCAGACCCCTAATAATATTAATTTCAATCATCCGCGTCCGATATGAAATTTAAAAGGAATTTCTCTTTGTGATAAATTTGAATGAAATATCTTTAAATGTATTCAAGATATGACCACACAAAAATTAAGTTATTTTACGTTCGCATATCTGTTAATTTTAAAACTATTAGTTAGACAAACAGTTTAGTGTTACTGCTTGTTTTTTATTAAGCTTAGTACCACATTCTCGAGAAAATTTTCTTTCATTAATTTTTGTTTAAAATAGGATTCCATATTCCATATGCAATAACAATCTTTTCATTTATTAGTGTATTAGATATTTTTTCTATAACGATATTATTGCATAAGTATTTGTTCTTTATTATGTATTGTATCATGAAACTTTCGAAATAACTAGATGTTTCACACGAGACAGGGGTCTGAAACCGGCGACATAAATGTTTGACATATTTATTGAAATGTAAAAGAGCGTTGAAGGTAGGTTGCCAAAATTTGGTATAGAGGAGTTTTTAAAAAAGCTGAATAAGAATCCATTAAAAATAATTTCTTAAAAAAATTGGTAATATAATTTTTCGAAAAATTGATCATCCTTTCAATCCTACGTGCGACGCCTATGACTAAATTAACAGCTCTCAGTGTCAAAATAGTTACTTTATAAGTATATAAGCTACAAAAACAATTGGATAACAAGCAAGTCGTCCTTGTAAGCAAGTTACAAGGACGACTCTATGAAAAGTTAAACAGAGAGGTTTCTAAAGAAATCGTAAATGTTATTTCTCGAAAAACTGGTCCTTTTTTTCGAATTTACGTGCAACGCCTATGACTAGACACGTTTTTGCAACCTAAATCGCTAGTGGAATGTGAATAAATACATAAAAATATCACAGTACCTACTAAGATAAAAGTCAATATATTGAGATTTTTCCCATTATATTGAGGAAGAAGTCAAGATACTGAGAATAAACTCAAAATATTGAAGTTTCTAAAAATAAAAAGTATGTTTGGCACCAAGGTACTGTCGTACAAAGAAGGTAACAATCTTCAATCAAGAAGTTCAAATTGTGGCTATTAATAGTCACTACAGCAAAGCTGATCTATTACTTACAAAACATAGATAAATCATATAAATTCTCAAGTAGTATTGAAAAATGAAAGATAAATCTCCGTAGCTGAGTTCAATGATATTGATAATATAATGATTGTTGACGTCGTTATACATGAAGTTAAACAATGGCGATGACGACTTTGATAATGATGATGACGAAGGCGGATGATGATTACGATGACAAGATGCGATGTTGTCAATGATGACAGTAGTGAAGATAATGACTTCAGTGACAGTTATACAGGGTGATTTTTAATCTATATGCATAAATTTAACGCGTTGTCTAGAAGTCAAAATAAGGCCAAAACATGGATCCAAAATTCTTTCATTTTCGATATAAAGGGTGTGAAAGGATAGTTCTTAGTGACGGTCTTTAATTAGTATATCTCAAACTCGTAGAGACAAATTAATGAAATTTGGCACAATCTTATAACTTTTTGGAAATCTAAAAAGAAATCAATACAGCTGTCCATAGGCGTCTAAAATAAGAGAGGTAATGGTTCAAAGATACCCCTCTTTTGTGTATATTTTTTTATAATTTCATAGCAAAAATGAAAAAGAAAGAGTTTTACATAGAAAAGTTACTCGTGTTGAAAATTCGAAGTCAGCAACAGTTTTTCAGAAAAATAGATTTTAAAAAATCTATGGAACTTGAAACGCCATTGGCATAAAATGAAAGAAAAGAAACAATTTTGACATTAATCAACACATATGTATGAAAATGTTTACTTCTTAGTTTTTATAAAAAAAAATCAACTGATTTTTTGTAAACTTCCGCAACTAAAAATATTTTACTACATTTTTTTCACTATTTGTCATTATTTATGGCCAACTATAATTTCCCAAGTTTATGCTTATATGTTAAGAAATCACCCTGTAAAGTGACTATTGTTAATATCATTAAATATAATATTCAGATGATGGTGATACCGATGATGATAATATAATAATAATAATAATAATAATAATAATAATAATAATAATAATAATAATAATAATAATAATAATAATAATAATAATAATAATAATAATAATAGGCAATCGTCCTTGGTTCGCTACGTCTGCTCAGAACACACGATTTACGGGCGCAATGATTACTGACTCCACGGAGTGGAGAGTGGTCATTGCTTGACTCTCCAGAACATCTCCGAGTGTGTCGGAGCCTCGGAAGGTGTTTACTGGAAAAAATAATAATAATAATATCTCTACCCCTCATTCTAATCACGAGGATTAGCCCAGAAGTCGAAGACTTGTGCAGGAGAGGGGGCGGCATATTATTATTAAGCAGGCCGCATTTGCGTCCAGGAACGACTTACGTTGGTAGGACCTAACCACCATTCAGTGCAGGAATGAGGGAAACCTGGAAAACCTCATTAATTAGGGGGGTAGTGAAATGTCAACCGGTATCAATCTCTCACATTGACCCAAGCCAGCATTCTTCCACCCTACCTTATCCGCAGAGAGGGTGCCAATCGCTCCACGAATATAGCTTATCTACGGTCTACCGGCTGCGGGGGTCGAACCTCACAGCGATCTAGTCACCTCGATTCAAGTGCTGACGCCTTAAACCGCGCTACCACTGACCGATCCAACCGATGATACTAGTTTGTATTTTTTTAGTGACTAAACACCTACAAAGAATTTGTAATGTCGAAATACAAGTTTATTATATATAGTTACTGTATGTATATCTCTCACCTAATGAATAATTTCATTAAAAACAAAGTAACATTAAAACATTGATATGAAAAATGGAAAGTTTTTAGTATATTTCCATGTGTTGTTTCTCATTTATTTATTTTTTTTCAAATTCATCTTTCCGACGGCAAAGGTGTCGTAAGAAAGATCGCCAATTTAGATAAGACTATGTTAATTTAATTTAGGTATCGTATCCTACTGATAATTTTATGATTTTTAATTTACATATTTTACTAGAATTAATATCTGCAAATAATGTGGATTAATAGTTGAAGTTCTTCTGATTTTATTAAAAACAAATTGTGTGGAATTATTGAATTATCTGCTTGAAGCGAATAGAAAAAGTTCTTGAAAACTGCTGTTTTTCTACTTTGCGAAGAAATTGTATTCACTCCCGTAAATAATGAAATAATAAAGTGGCGCACAGTTTCAGCTTGTTTTGATGTATTACATAGCAGCAATTTTTCTTTTTATTAATTAAAAACACAAAACGGTACTCCGGAAAAATATGGTCTACTGTCTACTGTCTAGCTTGAGTTATATTCCTAACAACACGTGACTACTCGGGAGAGAGGGGTTGATCAATAAAACATTTCCCCTTATTCGCCCACCCTCTTCTACAGAAAGAAAATCGTTACGGTGAAGAATGTAATAAATGCCCTTCCACGAATTCATTTTATTAGCTTTATCTGATACCATTTTCGTACAAAATTTTTATTTTCGAAGGTAGTATCAAAACTAGGTTATTATTATAATCACAGGTGACACGTTCGTGCAAACGATATTTATAATAAAAACTATATGCATATCATTACATTTTTATTCGAATATATAAATAACAAAAATTTACGTTGCTATATTTAATAAGAATATTTCTATTTACTACTAGGACTGACTCAAAAGTTGAGATAAGAAATAAATAAAATATGTTGAATATTTTATGGGATAAAGGAAAATAGTGGCAATTTTTTGATAAATAATTTGTGACGCATGAATAAGTAAGTTCAGAAAATTGTTAAAACATTCCATCATGAACCGTGAAGCAGCACAACTAACTCTATGAATATGTATCAAAGATCCGGTTTTGAATACCCAAAAAAATATGGCCTTCACCCGAGATCCCACAGTTGACAGCTAAGCTAAGGACCTCCTATGTTTGACCATTTGTTTGTATCTCATTTATTTTGGGCTTTCTTATAAACGCTGTTAAGCCATTTGCACAGTACCATTGCCGCTAACTTTTGCGCATAATCTGTAAAATATAAATATTGCGCCTAGCGGGAATCCAGAATGTGTCAGATGCGCTATCTCACAACACATCTGGTGGAGGCCATAATACAATACAATGGATGATATTTTTGATATATACCTGTACTACCTGACCACGCACCCCTGAGGTTCTAAAAATGGTGGACGACCAAGTTCTGCCCACATTCGTTCACCGGATATTTACACCTTACAAATCGATAACATCAAAGTGCCGTGGTAAAATTATTTTATGTATATCATAGTGTTTTATTATTTAAAGCGATTAAGTAGATACCTACTTGTAACATTTTTAATGATTAACCTTTGTATTTACTTTAAACGCATGAGTTCTAAAAATGCTCAGATACTGATTTAAGTTATACAGGGTGTAAAAAAGGCAGCTTATTCCATTAACTACTGTCCATTTTTGACGACAAAATATGACCATTTCTCTAACAGGGAGTTGTAATTGTTTTCACGCAATAACTGTCAATTTTTACCTATCAATTTCAAATGTAATAGATATTTCTTACGGTTGGTCCTTAGGGGTATTTTTGTAAACGAAACCTAAAAAACAAACGTAGAAAATAAAAAAATATCAAGTGTCTCATAAAATAATATTACGAAATTGTCCATAATGTCAATAAAATGGGAGCGGAAAAGTAGGTACTTCCTTCCCCCCAATTTATACGTTTATATTTTAGGCGTAATTTACAATAATAACCACAAGGAGTATCTTTATTAAATTTCATACTCATATATTGAACAGTTATTGCAAAAAAAAAAAACATTTTAACGTCAACACCCTGTAATTTTTAAAGCAGGCATGTTTGTATACCAATAGGTAAGTAGGGTTAAATCGTCATATTTCATTAAAAATGTAAAATATAATCTAATACTAGGTACTTGAAAAAACACATTGAAATTGTTAAAGCAAATATATATTACAATTTCTCACTTTGAGCTAGATCAGCATTAATGAGTGGAAGTAATGAGTGAATTAAGTATATAAAATAGGTACAAAACTTTTAGAAAAATATTAACTTGAAACGTCACTATTAGATAATGCTGATAATTCATCTTAATTAATATGAATTATAATTTTCACTTACTCTGTTCTAACGTATTTTCGCTTTGAATTGATGTATTTCTAAATTGTACATACCTTTTTATTATTAGGTCTCGTACTTTTCCTTTTCTTTCAAGGTTTTGTATCAATGTACATGACTTAATTTGATCAACATTTTAGTTAAAAACCTTTAAAATAACGAAAAAATACGAAAGCTAATAATAAATGAAATCTGGAAAAGTTAATTATCTAAAAATACCAAGTAATAACTTTCTATAGATTTTCAGTAAACGTACACCATATGTTTATTAGAAAAATATAAAAGCTAATTTTTGACACAATGTCACATCAAACAAAGGTTTACGTACATGGATAGAAAATAATAATTGTTCCGAATGAACAAATGTATTTTGTCAAATAAATATAGTTAAATGTTTATCATGACAAATCCAAATTATTATTATAAATCCATATTGAATTAAAAATATGTAGAAATTTTTTATTTGAGTTTAAATTGCTATCGGTTAAAACAAATATGTTGGTTAAGTAAATTGAAATAGTATTTTAATCAAAAACATGATTCTTTATATTAACAAAATAATTTTGTTCAATTTTAAACTATAATCAATCACGGAAAAGTGTGCGCAACGCTCATTGGTGCAACTTCAATGGAAGTTTATTGTCTTTTCATTAAAAATATTGTGTTGTTTTTTCTCTTATAACTTTACTAATTGGAAAATGTAATTTATGCTATACTAAACAACAATATTTGGTAGTTTTAAGTTATTATGCATTTAAAACTTATAAATTGTTAATTTAATTTCTACCAGTAATCACGTTCACGTGAATATTAAAATTGATTAGTCCAACAAAATAATTTATTAAAATAACAAAATATCACCTTGCTGCTGTCTTGATTTGAACAAAATATATTTTTATGTTAACAACATTTGTATTATCTTAACTAAATAAGATGGTCAGATTGATGACTTAGTGAATCTGAAATAGAACCAAATATTTTGTTCGTTTGAATAAAATACTGGCATCAAAGAAAACCATGTTTAATTGTCTTAACCAAAGATGTATTTAGAAATCAATAGAAATAACCAATTGGCTGAAATATATATATTGTTGTGAAAATATAGCAAATAATTTAAGCAAATGTTGTACTGTATTTTGTAGGTAATTCAGCTAATTCAAATCGATTTTCCTACAATTAATGAAGTCATTATAATATGTATATTCTTTGATAGGTATGCTAAGAAACAATTTCAAGGTAAGGCTCCAATCGAAAATAAAAATTTAGCTGTAGCTAATTCATACGTAATCAATCACAATAAATGAGATCTGACCAACTTCTGTATCTCTGGAACTGCTTCTACTTAATTTTAAATTGAATCAAATATCTAACTATAAAAACTTTTTATAATATTTTCAAGATTCTATTTCCTTTAACTGTAATGTGCATAATGTGTTTCTTGCCGCAAAATCATATTTAATATTCTCATTCATCGCATTTTATGTGATTAATTGTCAATAATTGTTTCTACTGAATAATATCCACATCAAATTTTTATTTGGGAAACATCAGAACAAACAATAAAAAATTGCTACTTATATGCGAGTGATACTATATAAGAACTATAAACATACTTAAGTTGAAGAATTCAGATGGGAGCGTCAAGAATCTGACTGCATAGTCTGGAGTAAATGTTTTAAATTCGTGTCATAAAGAAATAAATATCATCAATTAGAATTGTGAGTCCTCTGGGACAAGAAAGAAAGATAGTGGTCCCAAACTCCCTACTCAATCAGTTGTGGCATGCCGAGTATCGAAACAAAGAAATTGTACTTGAAAAGTATTCCAACAAACTAGAGCGATAGGCATCATATCGAAGCTGGTTTTAGAATGTGATATTTCTTCGGCAGTAATAACTCGTTGCAAGTCACAATCTAAACTACTGTAAAAGTTTGGTCACGGCAAATGCTTTTACGACCATCAGGGGTAATATAAAGAAAATGAAAAACACTATATGTAGTATTGTCTCAGAAAGGTGATACTGACAACTAGTCCCATCTTGACGCCAACAGGAAATACTGTTCCCCTTCGAGTTCCGGTTTTCACCAATACGGCTCAAGCTGGGATGCGGCCCTTGTTCCTGCTACATTACGTCTCCTTAAAGCTAAGGTGTCTGGTTTAAAATGCTAATCTGCACAAATAGGGTGCGCGTTATTTTGAATTATGGTTTTGTTTTACATTTTTATTGCGGCGGCATTTATAATAACGTTTTTCAATTTGTGCCCGTATTTTCCAGCATTCCACACATATAATTTTCCCTAGCCAGGTAATAACGGTCCTTCTCCCAGTATCAGAGATACGGCAAGGTCATTAATTATGACATTTAACTAGGTATCTATTTATTGTTGATAAAATTGAAATAATTTCTTATGTAAAGCTATTTTAGTCCAGTAGACTTGTTACAGACTATTTGCATATTCCTAAAAAAAAAGAAATTGTAAATATTTACCTACTTATATTTTGAGTAATACCTATAGATGACTTTATAAAATGTTTCGCATAACTTAAAACAATGTACGAAAATAAAATATAATTTTCAATTAGTCGTCGTATTTCTCGTAACGAAAGAAACAAATTGTTGATGTAGGTACGAGGGAAATCTTGAAACTAAAACACAGAAGAAATGTAATGTAATAATTAAAATTGTTGATGTTTTGCTTATTTATTGTTGCTATTTAATTTTACTCTAATAAAATACTTATTAACTTTTAAAATTGGTTTGCTACCAACCATATTTTAACAATCTTTTTCATATACGTACTTATAACTAAAAGTACAAATAAATTATGTTTAATACTATACAGGGTGATTCGTAAACTAATCCCATAAACGTGGGAAATTATAGGTGGGAACAAATGATGACGTATAGTGAAAAAATATATACTTAGTAAAATACAAAAAATAATTCACAAAATTATCAGGTGATTTTTTTGTTTATTTATAAAAGCTAAGAAGTAAACATTTCTATACCTACATAATAATATAAGTAGGTACCTATGTATTATTAATGTAAAAATTATTTATTTTCTTTCATTTAAAAGCCAACAATATTTCAAGTTCCATAGATTTTTAATGAAATTTAGCATTTTAAAAATCCATGTTTCATGAAAATCTGACGACCTTAAATTTCAGCACGAGTACCTTTATTGTGTATTGTAAAATTATTTTCGTCATTTTCGATATGAAATTATTAAAAAACATAATGAATTTTATTTTATTTTATTTTATTATTATTATTATTATTATTATTATTATTTTGTTAATAAGCGGTTAGTTCTAGAACTAAAACTAAGAACGATTACAGTTTTAAAATCAAGCTATCTGAGAGCTGCAGAAAAAATAACTTAGGGAATGTTAATTTCAATTACGTCCAAGGGGCATAAAAATTCAAAAAAATTGTTGAGAAGTTGCACATGCATAGTAGAAAATTTGTGTTTGTTACATCTACATTTAAATTTTTTTTGTAATTTAACATAACTTAACGTTAGCAATTTGTGATATCTAATTTTGTAAATGAAATAAATATACGGTAATATTACAGAAATAAACATGGATAAAATTCCATATTATATTATGTGAAATTCTGTAGATTTATACATTGCAATTTTTAAGTTAGAATTCTAAAATTTAGATAGGTATGTAATTTTACTGAGTAGATAATTTAAATTTTTTTATATTTTATATATACTTAGATATACCTGTAGGTATAACTAACATTGAAAAATTTGCATAAAGAAAACTTTTTCAATATTATTTCACATTATATGACTGAATATCAATGTGTACAAAATTCGACAATATGCACACGTTAAAAAAATGTATATACCTATCAAAGAGTTCAATCAGGTCAAATATTTACATTTTGTTTAACCTGAATATTATAACAGAAGCCAATTTAAAAATGTATATTATATTATATTTGTAGCCACATGGAGAGTGTATTGACAAATAAATTTGAAAACAGAGAAAATTCTTAACTCTGTAGGAAGATTTTTTTTAGTGGAATTTGTCCATCCATCCCTTCTCTGTAAATATGTATTGTTCATCAATCCTCGAAAAATGTATTGCAATATAGGTATTTCATTCGCATTAGAAAATATGTTGAATATTTTCGCTGAAAATGCTACGTAATTCTTGAAACATCAGTATATATTCCTTGGTATTTGCACATATTTTTTGTAGATATATGTAAGAAAATAAATGTGTTTAGCTCGAATTTTAGTTACAGTAAATTTATAATTGACGTTACTACAACTAATGTTAATATCTGATGTCAAGAATTACTATTTTTACTGTCACAAAGATGTTGTTTGAAATGAATGTTGTATAGTTTAAAGACACATGTAATAGCGTAGTTTTGACGCAAACATCTAAACAATGTAGCGTTTCAGTTTCTATGATATCTATGAATTGTATAATATTTAAATTGACACAAGCTGCAAGTGTACACGTAACAAAATATCATTTTATGCTTACTGTCTTAGGAATGTCCCACAAAAAGTTCTTATATGTTTGTCACGTTAACAACGCAACTAAAACGTATTAGGTTAGAGGATAGGTTGAAGTGCCTTTGATTATGAGTAACAGAAATGACATGAAAACTTCTGTAAAATTTCATAATAAATTTAGTAAGAATAAATAGTTCTATTGTAGTACAATGTATTACCACACTATTTCTGAAATTTCCTGATTATTCCTTAATATTTTCCAGTAAATATTATATTAAAAAGAGCATAACAAAACATAGAAATTTCCACCCATGTTTATCAGTGTTTGGTTTTTTGGTTTTCAAATTACAGCCGCTCTTCTATATATATTTTTTTAGAAACTTTGTATGGTTGTATCTCTTAAGGGGTTAACATCTTATAAGGTAATTTTTATCCTAAACGTGTTCTTTTTAGCGGTAGATTCAGCAGTACCATTTATGTTACTTATTTTGGAAACACCCCGTATTATCCAGTATTGGTACACTTTGTATACAATGCATCAGTATTTTTTATTAACTTGATGATATTATTCCTAGTTTTTTATCTTACCTACTAATAAGAGAAAAGATAATAATGCCAACTGTTAGTTAAGGAATTCAGTAAGCATAATTCAATTACGTGGCAGTTTAAAATTAACTTGTTTAATTTCTCTCTGAAACGTTCCCAAAAATTGTTTGTGATCGTCCTCCAGAAGAATAAGAACAATAAATTTTTACTTGCTATCAGATAAAAGTGACACTGTAGTTTCTAAAACTTAAAAAGGTACTCAATTGCATTCAACCAACCGGGAAATGAGAAGGCTACAGATAAAGAACGGTATATAGTACAAAGAAGAAAGGGGCTGTGAACTTTTAAACCGGGGCTGCTATAAATTGTTGAATACAGATGGCACCGCTGTCTCTAGGAGGCAACCGGCATCGGAGATAAAGTTGTTTTAACTGCAATACGGCATTTAATTCTGACATTTGTTTACCAAAAAAGATGGTTTTAAAGATGCACTAGATAACAAGGAAGCCAACGTAAACAAAGAATTTCGAGTTATTTTAGAACGAGGTTTCAGTAATAAAGGAAATAGAGTGTGGAAAGAAAAGCGATAAGTATAAAATTTAATAATGATTTATCGCTCTAAGCCTATGGATTACAAGAACCATGATTACGAAGCATCCATAAATTTAGGGATTTGTCAATATAAAATGGGGTTAAATAATTATTTATCACTTAATCGATATCCTAAGCCTTAATTTGCATTTGCCGATTATACGACGTATTCGTCATTAAAGAAATCGCATAACACACATTTTCTCATGAAGAAAATTTTTAAAATTTAAATAAATTATAAACAATCGATCTGTTCGTCTAGTTATGAGGGAACATAAATTAGAAAATATAAGGTCGTATCCGACGATATGGCAAATAACGTAATAACGCAACGAATTATTAAAGTCATTTTATTTGACTGCAAAAGAGTCCGCAAACTTTGAACATAATTTTTGCAGCAATATCCTGGTCACTGATTTATATATACTATCAATTCAAAGAGAGTACTCAGCAAATTTCATCCACCCATAAATTTCGTACAAACCAAAAACTGCTTTTATGTATGTTTAGAAAGAACATTTCAATTTTAACATTTAAAAGCATTACTTAATCAAACTTGCATTAGTTACAGCAGTAATATTTTTGTAATGTTTTCAAAATAAAAAAACAAAATATTGCTATCTTTCGAGTAGTTTTTTGGTTTCTTATTAGTTCCAACTAGGTATATCAAATGAAACGAAAATAATACACAATTTTAAAATATGCTTCTTGGAAAAACGAAGCGGTACAGTTCACAACCATTAAATTAGTAACCATGATTTCTGACCCTCACAACAATCCTGGGTGGATTTTATTTTTTCTATTAAACGCAAGCCTTAATATATTTTTTGTTTGTTAGTAAAAAATGGATTTTAGTACTTATTCTAATTTGTCAGGAACCTTTAAATTTATTAACACATTATTCAATAGTGAAGAAACCTACTACTAAAATTTTGAAGACCTAGATTCTACAGGTAGATGTACGAATTCAACTTACTGCCTGAAATATTTATTTGAGGTAATAATTTTGTTTATTCTCTTCTCTTTTGTTATTTATTTGGGTATTTTGCCACAACCTTTTGGAAAATATATAAAAAAGAAACGTTTACTGGTTCTTTCTATAGAAGTGTTTATTTAATAAATTATTAAATTTTATAGCTGACAAAATATCTGAAATAAACGAGGAACATTTTTTAGAAACTAGATAATCCAAACTTTTCTGAAAGTATAATTTGTACCTATGTGTCTATTCATCTTCATAATTAATACAATGTAATAATCGTAATTTTATTTGGAGTCAAAAGTAAGTGAAACAAATTTGACCTCACCATTTTTTGACAACGTCACACATCTACCATGCCAGATGTGTATACATCTGACATTCGCAAATACATCTAAACGTACTTACTGTGAATGATTTTCTTATATCTCTTTTCACAACATAAAATAAAATGTGATACTTATGCGTTCAAAGTGACTGTAGTATTTGCAAAAAGTGTTGAAATGTTTCCTAGATTCGTCATAAATTGCCAGGCTGTTGGTCATGGTTAATATAAATTGTTTGCATTTTGTTTATGTTCACTCTCAAATATCAATTGAATGCTAGGTACAGTAAAGCGAAGCGCACTAGCCATAATACTATTACTAATTATAATTTGAGGTTAACAATAGCAAATAATGTATTGCAATGTTATCGTCCGTGGTAGGTATTCGTACATGTACTTTAGTTTGTAATTTTGTAACACAGTTTTGCACTTTATGTCAGTTGTATTTTTATGTTTTAAATGCACTTGTATAAAAACTATTCGTTGTAGAAATTTTTAGAATAGCTTGTTTGCTGCTCTTGTTTTTGTAAATTTATGTACGCTTTCTTCTGATGTATTATATTATATTATATACTCAATAATTATTAATAAAACTGAATTAAAATTGATTATATTGGTCTCCATTTTATTCTTACATAGATCTAATTATAAACCAAGCAGGTATCCACCCAACATCTCTTCTCTCCTCTGAATCATGTTACACTTAATATGTGATATTGTATATATTTATTTATAGCCTTTATCATTATTCCTGTCCTGCTTAGACGTATTTTCAAAAAATAACAAGGAATTTCGTAATAAACTTTCCTAAATTCTGCTAATAATTTAAAAGTCAAAAAAAAGGGTGGAACCACAAAGTTCGCCACGCCTCGATGCCTGAAGCCATATTGAGTTATTTATAACTCTTAATTCATGCATTTTTACAGGTTCAGTAACTTTTATAGTGAAAAGGGACAGTTCCTATATATTGAATTGAAAATAAAACAAATATAACCAAAACAGGTAAATACATACTATATCTACTTTTGTGTTATACCTAATGTGAAATATAAAGTGATGCAACGTTGTAAAGTGAGTTTTACATCTTCATTTTAAAGTTAGTGGAAGTATGTAGGTAGAATTGTTGAGAATATAAAGCGAGTTGGGAAAAGAAGAGATATTTATTTAGATTAAGTTGACATCTGTGGGAGAACGCTGTAACACAACATATTTTGTATAATTATTAATTTATGGCCATCGTACCAGATTTTTAGTATACCTACAGTTGCTTTTTATGTATTTGCTCCATTGTTATCTGAGCTGACGACTGTTCCTATGGCTTTTACGTTTTTTGTAGATTCAAGAAAAATTATGTTGCAAAAGATATTCGAAAAACATTAACAAATTCCTTAATATTACAAAATAATTTTATATATTTTTTCCATTCATTTCTAAGATGTTCAAAGCCATAACTCAAGATTTAAAATATGCGTTGTGTTGCATGTCAAATGCGGACATAAATTTATTTCTCTACCATTTTTAAATAAATTATAAGTTAAAATAAATAATCGCCTTATATTTTTGCCATTAATCATTTCAGTGTCCTTGTACACCTTAATTTATACTTGAAAACGCTTTTAAAAAAGTTTGTTCAGGTGAGACAAAAATAATTTTAGTTGTCTCCGAATAATACATCGTTGTTAGGATATCTTACATTTTTATTATGATAATATTAGAATGTAGTCAGTTTTAAGGTGAATGGTTAATTTCTTATTTCTGACATGTATATAAAATAAATACAGGACGTTCGAAATTAAATGAGACATACTTAACGAGAAAATCGATACACCTTAATACAGTCACAGTCAGCTACGCAAAACAATATTTACAGTGTTATATTATAATCCCTGAGTCGACACTAACTTTCAAATACAGGGTGATTCTGAACTGAAATACAATTTTGTAAAGAAAAAATCAAAAAGAGCAAATCAAAAGTGATCTAACAATTCACTTCTTCACCGCACTTGAAACTGGTCCAGTTTAAAGCCTGACAAGGCAAAGCATGGAATCAATCACCGGGCAAAAAAATTAAAGATATAAAAATGACATTTTATAACAATTACTTTTACAGCAGATTCAACTGCTTTTGCCACTATTGTTATTAATTATTAATATAATTAATTTGAGGTTTTAATTAATAAAATAATTTGATATACATGATGTTACAGCAACACAATTTTGGGCCCGTCTTACCCAGTTTCTACAAAGTACCACAATTTTTTTTTTTGCTTTTCATCCGGTTAGAACTCGTGTTATTGTTATTAGCAGAAGTATACGTATGATACGTTTCCGTAAAACATCAAATTAGCAAAATATCCCCACAAAAGAGGCCAAATGATTTAAAGTCAGAAGATCGTGGCGTCCATGGTACCCGTCCTCCTCGTTCAATTCCTTGGTATTAATGCTTGAACACGCTGCACATATGGTACGTATATAATTGAGCTTTTTGTATAATACGTCTCACTGTTGCAATACGCCGTGGACGCCCTGGATCTTCATGTCTTCCACGATTCGTTTTCAAATTTCCCGTGACACGCTTGCGTTGCACTACACTTGCACTCACTGCACACCGCGGTAAAAGTAGCTGCATTTAGTACACGTTTACTGGTAAATCGTTCTTCTAAAGCATTTTCACATCACCATAAATTAAAACGACATCCATCATCTCCGAGTTGCTATACACGTAAGCCATTTTTGACACTTGAAGAACTAATGTAAACACTGGCATTACAAAAACTTTAATACTTACTATAAGTAATGGGATTCTAGTCTTCGATGCGACGTAAAGGTGGAAAATACTAGAAGTTCAATATTTTTTTTACAAAAAAATTGTTTAGGATGTTGCCTCCATTTTTCATGACGATTTATTCCCAAATTTGTTAAGATAACTTATGAATCACTCTGTATAGTTACAAATTTAACAAGTACATGAAGTTTCATTACCTATATTAAATACTCCCAAATTTAAAATTCATTTTTCTCTCAAACGATGCATTTCAAAAACATGCAGCAAGTGTACTTTGTTTACAGTAAAAACACAGTGCAAAAACCATTTATATAAAAGTTTTATACTTATATTACCTTTTCAGTAATGTATTAAATGTTATTACCAAGTAAAACTGTAATTTATAATTGTTAAAATTGCCCCACTATTT
The DNA here is from genome assembly GCA_025584915.1 of Monochamus saltuarius. Classification (NCBI taxonomy): domain Eukaryota; kingdom Metazoa; phylum Arthropoda; class Insecta; order Coleoptera; family Cerambycidae; genus Monochamus; species Monochamus saltuarius. The sequence continues at coordinate 24,204,009 of CM046726.1, read as the reverse complement.
TAGTATTGTAAACAATTTTCTCTTCGGTTATGTTTTATAAGAATATGCAAATTAATAATATATAGATAGAGGTGATATAGTTATTGAATACTAAATATCAAGATGCTAGGAAAATTTTATAATAGCAAGTATACATTAAATAAGAGTTTTTTACATGCCTAAGAACGTAGGTATGTAAAAATGTCATAGTATTCCTTTCAGGTATTGGGTATCCCAATAACTGTTTTTCTTGCATGTATTTGCTTAAGGTTTGTTTACTTGGATATAATTTGTCGTTGCTGAAACCATGCCGACAAACGCATATATCACTGAACACACGATTAGCATGAAAAGCGCATAAACAAAAAAGTTCTAGAATGTGAATATTCCGATGCCAACCGGAAGACATATTGGATGATATACTACTGAGCAAATGGATACATTTCTAGCGCCTTTTTGGGTAATATTTATATGTGGAAAAAGTGCCATTCTGCAGTAAGAAAATATGTTATTAAAAAATATATAGCAATAAATATTCACATAAGCTTTAAAATAAAAAGTTCGGTTAAAATTCTGGAGCCACACACCGGGGAAGGAATTCGGCCTGTATTCAGCACACACAATACCGTGATCGGAATGATTTGTAGGCAGTCTAAAATATGATAAAAAAGATAGAGCACAAATTTAGATAATGCATATTTCACAGATGCATAAATCAAAATGTGTGCCTCGACTAGCAATTTCGCATAAGCATTTCTAACGGTAACTCAACCCATTAAAGTAACAGAAAATATTTGCCTTGTAAATGTTCTTTGGTGAAACCAATTTCGAACCGTACAGCCATAAAAATTTTTGATAGTGTAAATGTGAACGGTCAAGACATTAAGTATGTGTCTGTTAATGACAAACGTAATATATAAAATGTTTTAAGTTAATACATAGTTAATTAATAAGAGTGTTCTTTTCGTCGAAATAATACAATAAAGTTATAGCCTAAATAATTTGCAAATTTTAGGACATATAGTCTCGAAATAGATTGAAAGATTGAATTTAATTAAATATTTTGAGAATTATTGAAAATTAAACGTTATTTGTTTTACCGATTTAATTTAATTTAATAAACCTTAATTTAAAATTAATTTTCCATTAATAAATCACATAATAGAATTAAGAGCTAATAAGAAAATATATAAAAAACGGTTTTTATAATTTAGTAAGAACCAAGTACCTAACCCTATTTTAATATTAGGGACATACATTATTAATGTTTGTTTCTTTTACCTTTCGCATTAAGAATATCCTTTTAGGTCTTCCAAAAGTAAAAAGAACGTTTAAAATATTCCAAATTAAAACTATAGATGTAAAAATTGTCCGGGGTTACACAAAATAATTGTTAGTTATATTATTCGCATAAATCTTACTAAACGTAGGTATTTATGACTATGATGTAATCAATCCACAGCCATAAAATAATCATGTTTGTTTTATACAATTTTATGTTTTTACTTGGTTGTCACACAGAAAAAAAAATTGGTATCTGCAAAAAATTTTGATTCGTGGAAATATATTATTTGTTCATATAGATAGGGCCAAACAAATATTTTCTTGATACCAGATCTTTTTTTTTAAGAAAAAACAAAATTACATTTATTTTGTGTAAAGGAAGCAATGTTGATTTAATTACATTTTATGATAAAACAATGTTTGTATATTTAAAAAAAATTCTAATTAAACTGATTATTTAGGTCAACAATTTATTGCTTAGGAATTTCAGAAAACAACTACGGGCTAATGCCCCGACCAGCATAGAATTATATCTAAAAATCTATAGCAAATAGTAAACATATAGATACCGATATCGAGCTTATTAGCTCTCATCACTACACCACAGGTGAATAGTGAGTTAACTGACGACTAAACCTAGCTGTTCATGTCTATCAAATCCGACACACCTGATACATTTAGCGACTATTGTTGACAATTACTTTTGGTTTACAAGAAACAATTCGAATGTTTCCTTTCAAACTCTTTTCGACGATGCGACTATAATATAATTTGAGTTTTTTTAATTTACGGCTGCCCAAAATATTATAAGCTAACAAAACTTCATTTAAAAACTTTACAAAAAGAATTAAAATATTACATATTTCGCTTTTCCACATCTCTCGATTAAAAATATGCATTATTGAGCTAAATAAAAATGCACATTCATTTCAATAAAAAAACATATTTTTATTTCATAACCCTTTTTATACAGATTTGAAAAAATTGTTTGTGGAAATGAAAAAATATTTTTACTTGAAAATCATTTTTTAAAATTAAGTTTTCATAAGATGTTCAAGTGGAATAACTATTCGTTTCATTTAAACAAAAAGGTAGGCACTTGTCAAAAAAATGAAATTTTCTTATCAAACCAATCAATTGATTTTTGATAAAAAAGTGATCATTAACCACCAAAAAAGATTTGTTACCCGATAATAAATTATGTTCAAATAAATTTAACTCTTTGTAGATTATTACGTACCTAACTGATGGGAATTTAGAAATCGATAATGGTATCTAATTGATAAATTTACTTCTAAAAGTAGTATGCCGCATTAGTTCAAAATTGGGCTAATTTAGTTTTCTTTCTTATTAGAATAAGTTTATCACACAGTTAAATAAATTTTTAAAATATTCTAAAAACCGTTAGTTCCACACAAAATGTCTACGATTTCTATTGTTGGAAACATAAAATTGCCATTGCCATTGAAATGTTCAATTATCTGAGAAATAAGAAATAGGAGAGGGGTTCAACTCCCACAAACAATCCAATTTAAATAGTGTCATTTAAAATATATTGTAATGTATTTAAAATTAAAAAAAATTATATACCTAAATACAGTGAATTTTTACTTTTAATTAATTGTTAATGAGCTAATCTCGAGGCCTAAGAGGCCTGTAAACAGCTTTATATAATTATCTAAGCTTATATTTCATCAATCTAAGTGAACCGTCTTCAGAAATATATGAATAAACGTGACATTTGACAAGCTTTAGGTTTTTAGTCTAAAATAAAAATGAAAGAAACATCCTCTCCATGTTATGAAATAATATGTAGACTTAAAACAAAACACCCTGTACTTATATTAATTATTTATTTTTCCATTTCCAAACTAAATAACTTTTTTTACAGAAAATATTTAGAATTCTAATATCTCTCCTGAAATATTTATTGTTATATTGCTGCAGTTATTTTCGTAAATGATGTAACTTTCGTCTAACTTAACGAAAGCCATTATCCCGATAATAACTTAATGCATTTTGGCCGGGAAGGGAAGCTCATAGCTTATGAAAGCGTAATATTTTATACAATAAAACGCAGGTATATTTTTTGCAGATGTAAGAGAAACATATACCTAGGTAATGGATATAATCGTGTCTTACGGAAGTCGAGTTTAATTGTATCGACGCCCTTGCATCGGGCACAAGTTTTTCCACTGCATCTATTTTGCAAAGCTTGTTAACCACCAGATTAGCAGACGCGCACAGTTTCATCAAATCCCAATGAGACCCGCTACCTTCCAAGCCCAGGATAAATTGGGGGATTGTTCCGGCTTACAGTTGAGTAATGCTGCGTCGAGTAGCGTTTGCAGCTCGATATATCTGCCGGAGCTTCCATTCTATATTTAATTCCGGATTTATATTTGCCCATACATCCTCAAAATTTGATGCATTATTATACCTTGAAATATAATTTCGAGAGCACCATAAATCCCGAAGTTGGGTAGTGGTGGAACGCGATAAGGAGCGACGGATTGCCGCGCCGCCAGCGAGGATCACAAAACAAATAGATCAAGATTGGAAAGGAACCAAGCCAGTTGCTGCGTTTTGCTGGTCTATGCATGCTGTTCGTCTCTTAGCGGACACAAATTCACTTCTTTCTCTACTAGACAGGAAAACCGGATGTTGATTGCGACAATCGAACAGAGAATATACGAGAAATGATATCGCTTCCCTAACAAATTGTTCTCTGAAAGAATGGCCACATCTATCTAGAGTAAAACGGGAACATCCAATATATTAAGGCTTCCTTGCACCTAAAATTTATTGAATTAATTTTACTGGATTACACGGCAAAATAAAATTTATTTCAAATTTATTCTGCCAAAAAAATACATAATTTTATGTCTTTGTTAATAATGAAATATTATATAACCATTCAAACTGTTTTTAATTAAAAATTAAAATAAACAGAGTTATGTAAAACTGAATATCAAGTGATATATTGACTATGTTAACATTTTAATAATATTTCGAGTTCTACTACAGCTACAGTTGATATTAAAAAATAGTTTAGTTTACGTTTCTCCTGAATTTATTTATAAGTACCCACTTGATTTCTATCAAACCTATTAAGGTTGCCGTATTTCTTGGCGTAAAATGATCAAATTTGTGGTGTTTCTTGGTATAGAAATCTTGAAAAATAAAACACGTAAAGGAAAAGTAATATCAAAAATAAAATTATTGATGTTTTGCTTATCCACTTTTACATATATAATAACTTTTAAAATTCATTTATAATACACACATTATTTTGCTATCCTAACTCTGCATTTTAATAATTATTTTCACATGCTTATAAACAAATGTGAACAATTTTATATGCAGAAATAGGTACCTATGTAAATTTATCTTATATCTACAGTTGAATTTAAAAAAATATGTATTTTGAAGGATATCTGTACCTAAAAATTTGTTGGTTAGATCGCTTTCTGCCGTTATATATTCGAATATTTGATGGCTTAAGATAACATTTATCTTATTTACTAAACTGTGTGTTATTCACTTCTTAAATGTCTAAGATTAATGGTATTTGTAGAATACGGCGCCTTTAAAACAAATGTTATGCCGCAACATACTTGACTTATATTTGTAGTTATGCTATATGCATAAAATTAATAAATCACCGAAAATCACTACTTCATGAACGATAGTTAGAAATAAATTACTAGTTAATATTTCTTTATACACAGAAGCTTTTTCGGATAGAAAACAGATGTTATGTTTTGAGATAAATACGCAAGTTCAACAAACTAATATAATTACTATATATCTCAGTAATCAGTATAAAGGCGGCCATAGACTTCGTTTTTTTCTTCCGTTTGTATGCCGCAATTTAAATCATCGTGCCAAATATGCAAAAAACTGATGTGTGTGGTGAAATGCGGTCGTGTGGCATCGTCCGTTAAAATATCTGCAGCAATTGAATTTTTAAACGACTGTTCATCGGTTGTCAAACGGGCCACATACTCCGTTGATCATGGTGAAAAACCATCTCGTTGAATCGTCGGCTAAAGTATCTGCCAGCGGTTGATTTTTGGACCGACTGTTCATCTGTTGTCGTTTCAATTGAACAGTGTATGAAGATTTCATAATCATCGGTTTTTTTTTCAGAACTGTGGTAGTCGCATACAGATTACACGCATTTCTTCGTTTTGTTTTTTTTCTGAACTTTAATTATACAATGAATAAACAATCTCTTATTGACTTTATTGAAGTATATACGCAATTTTCTTACCTGCTGCATGTAAAGATAGAAGAATAGAGATATCAAAATAAAGATATATCTAAAAAAATATGAATTATTATTAAATAAGTACAATTTAATTTATGTATTTAAAGGAAATGAAAATATGTTTTCCGCTCCATAAGCCTTTTTTAACCATGTTGGATGTCGTTTTCTTATTATTTTTACTTAAAATAGCAACCGCAGCTGCCACTGCTAATATCAGCTTTTTGTTCATGGATTAAATAACAAGTCCAAGAAGAAAGAAGAAGTTCTAAACGGATAAAAAGAACGAAATCTGTGGCGAACTTAAACGGCGCTGCATTTTTCAGACATGTTTTGCTGCAAATGCAAATAATTTTAGACATTTAATAACTGACTAATCAAGGATATAACAGCAATGTTATCTCATGCCACCTGCGAATTTTCAAATATATTAAAAGAAAGTAAAACGAAAAAATAACGGATTCTTCGTAAACTGATAATCCGGTGCATGCGTATTAGTCTCTCAGCTGTCTATTCTTACTAGGCAGGTAACGTTAACCATTAACCTATAATTTTATGGATAGTTGTCTCTTTATCTGCTATAACCTAACATTAACATTTAATTTAAAATCTGAATAATGTGTATCTAACAAATGATTTTTAAAAATTATGTTTTTATTTGAGAAAAATTTAAATAGTAACAAAAAATAAACAAGATTATTGTTGATATTTCTTTTGACCCACACCTTTTATTTGTTCGAGATTTCTATACCTAAAAACGCCATAAATTTGATTATTTTATGACAAGGAATACCGTCCTTTCTTTGAGAAAATATACTTAGTTATGTTTGCAATCTGAACGCGAACACCAAGACATCAAAGTTTCCTGTAACTTATTTTTTAATTTATTCCTGTTGTAAACAATATTAAAATTATGTTTACGTATAACTTTTTATTTTACGTTTATTTTTTGTTTAAATATAAATTAACATTTTTTTAAAATCTTCAGGTTCTTAATAATCTAATAAAAAATCGTAGACGCATTACGAAAAGAGTTGGCCCTTCCAAAGTTACCTTGCATAGTTTTGCACATAAAATATTTGAAATTGAGACTCTTAAAAACGAGAACTTTCCAGATAAAAATATTTATTTTTACCCGAAATCCTGTAGGCTGAGATCCTCTTTCCATAACACTAAATCAACGGATAGCAGTATTTGATGTAATAATTTCTAATAATAGAATTTCTTATGTTTCATTCTCAGCAGCAACAAAATAAAAAATCTGTTCCTAGATTACGTACCGATAAATTTTTAATACCGTGGGCAGAATTTAAGTTGGCAATAACATGGAGATGCAGCAAAAAGTCAAGTAGACTTATTAAATTTGCATTTGGTGGAATTTGTGTTCCAAATGAAGTCAGTTAATCATGTTGCCGCTTGGCGGCGTACGGGAGAATTGCAGACACACAGCCAGTTCAGTTTTCTGCGTTACCCACTCGGCAGCGGCAGCAGTAAATTATTGCATATTAATCTCTGCGCTGCAGTATTAGTTACGTTAATTATACTCCGCCATATTGAGAGCAATCGTGGAGATGAAAGCAGACCACAGTGATGCAAGGTCGAAGAAGTCCGCGGAGCAAAAATAACAACTTGTTTTAATTAATGCGTATCGACAAAATCAACTCATCCACAACGGATTATGAAAATTTGTTGTCTTGCCGTGATATACATGGGAGTAGTTACTGATTTTAATTTCGACAACAAATTACAATTTGCGATAATATATGGTGTATTAAAAGCATAATAACACATGTTTTAATGCATGTTGTAATTCTATTAATTGAGAAATATTAGTGGTACTCAAATATAAATTGCCTTTGCTTCTATGTAAAACATTTTGTTTTGGTATAAATTTAACGCTACGAATAGTAGTTTAACCGGGTATAAATGTATCCAAGCTTCTAATTTATTTCCACTTGTTTTATTTTCATACAATGGTGTACGTTCCTACTAAATATTGAAAAATATCCATATAAGAATAGATAAGTAGATACTACGAATATATTTTTTCCTTTTCTCATTAATTTAATCGATATTGTTTTAGATTGTATTTCATTTTTTATTTAATAGTAGCATCTCTAATTTTATTTAAGTTAGAAAAACGTTAACGTAATTTTCGGATACTTGTGTATTTGAAGAGCTATCCGAAATTAGAAAAAAAATAGTGCTCTCTTATCTATCTAATTATGTAACCAGATCTTGATTTCTATGTTTCATAATATTTTCGTTTCCATCGTCAAATTCAATTTTGAAATACTAAATTTTTATTTTTCCAGGCTGCATTACTTTTAATTGATTGCATCGATCTGAAGATCTCACATTAAAATATTTTTTAACGATGCTTTAGTGTTTTTGATTCGTATTTATATATGTATGTCATATCTTCGCACTTTTGTATTATTTATGTGTCTAATTGGATATTTCTGGTAACTGTTTACGACAAAATAATGTTGATGTGTTGTTGAACAGCCTCAGTAGTGAAAAAATTATGAACGGTTGTTAACTTTCACTATATTTGAATTGTATTAGTTGCTTTCTACATTACTTTAATATTTTTAATAGTAAAATAGAATATGACAGTATTTTTATTTAACCATTTCATGTTTATGTATATGCCTCTCCCGCACAAGTCTCCGACTTCTGGGCTAATCCCTGTGATTAGAATGAGGGGTAGAGATATTATTATTATTATTATTATAAAATTTAATTAACATTATTAGCAAGCATGTTAAAGCAAGTGTCAATAATAAACATTTCTATGTATTTTATATTGTATTATAGGTATAATTATTGTAAATATCCTATGAGATAAAAGTCTTCTTAAAATCTTATGAATTTCGATTAATTTAACATAAATTTATAGACAACACAGTTGACAATACGATATGCTTTTTATGTTTTTATTAGAATGGCTAAAGTTGCTCCATAGTTTAGCAGTTACGCCAATATAGATGAGATATTATGTACTCAGATGACTAGGATAAAAAGTTTTAAAGTTTTTTTTATACTCGCCTTAGTATTTTTTTATATTCAGCATAGTAAGTCTAGTTTGTGTTTTAAAAATATTTTATTGTTTTAATATTATTAGTACCTACTAAGTTCTACTACTTTTGTATGTATAATTTATCTAATTTGTATCTATAATTGGATGTAAATAAACCTCATCAACTTAACCCTTTATATCTGGTTCTGTTTGTGAAAAAATGTCCTAGTTTTATTAACATCCACATTAAATTAATTAATAGGAAACTACTCTTGAGCTTGTTTTTTTAATTGAAACTATTATTAAATGTGAAAAATCTTTGTAAGGGACAATGAAAGTGATGTCGGCAAGTAATATTTGTAAAACTAGAAAAAATAGTGAATTCAGGAATAATATTGATCTAAGGATGATACCTTGCGGTATACCGTGCTAAATTATCTCCAACTTAACGATATTAACTATTAGTTACAACGCAGTAGTCTGGACTAGATAAAATTATAAATTAAATAATTCCTATGTAATAAAGTGCAGATAAATGAAAAATAATTGAGGTAATATTAAATTACATAGGTACTCAGTAATCGTTATATTTACATATTATTAAAAAGTGTATTTGGAAACTATTTCATCAATACTAACTACTACTATGTACATAAAAGCTAACGAAAAGCTACAAAGATTATTTATGATAAAATGCACGTTAAAATGAATATGTTAAGAGACTCACTAAACAGATTGTAGCGCGACATATAAATTACATTCATTGTCTCTAAATGAAGTATCTGGATGTTGAGCAGTCGGGCCGTAACTTGTGCGGGTAGAACATGTATAACACGGCGATATCTTCATATAACGCAGTTGGACAGCTCTCGTATTTCTTGTATCAGTACTAGGAAACACCCTGCTGCTCCGCAGAGTTATATATTGCGGTCAACGATTGTACCTTGCAGTACTACCAGCTAGGCGCCCTATCTTACCATCTATTCCAAATGGTTTATTTTAGAACTACTATTCTCACCCATACTAAATCCATATTCCTATTACACATAAATATCTTATATGACAGCTTGGAATAACTTTCAGTAATCTAATTAGCTGTATCTGTAGTTAGGAAATTAGTGATGCAGCTAAGAAACAATATTCATTTTGTCGAATGTTGCCTTTATTGTAAAGGGCGGGCTTTGATGAAAGGGAGTTCGCCATCTATCAAAATTCAATTAATTCCAGTTATAAACAGAAAATTTCCTGTAGGGCCGTGGTCCATCGAATGTTTTCTAGACATGCGATCCTTTATTGTTGAAAAAAATATGTTTTCTTTGCGGCAGTATCATAAATACTGACATTGTACATCATAACAAAGCTTTCTGATTCAGCTACGTCGAGAATATGGTGCATGATGTAGAAGAGTTTGTTCAGTCTTTGTTTGTGTATATATAAAATGCACGATGTATGAACGGACATATCTTATTGTAATTTTATAGGGGGTTGATACATTTTAAAATGTGCTGAGTGCGCAAAGAATGAGCTATGTGACATTCGCCGCCATACTGTCGCACCCCTTCCACTTACGCGACCCGCATATACATCGCATTCGTCTCTTATCTCTCTTCAAACTCAATAAATAGGAAACTGCACAACTCCTTTATCCATCTCAAGTTCTACCAAACTTTTTCATTTTCCTGAAGTTCGATCAGATATTCAGTCTTTTGATACCCTTTCCAGGCGCGACAGGAACCTCGCAGAACTGCTACCCATTCTGAATAAATAAAAAAACTTTTTACGACTAAATCGGTTAAACAACTCAAGTCGACTAAAAAAAATATTTGCTGATTTGAAAAGATCGAAACGAAATTAAATGTAAAAAGTGCACCCTCTTATTTTTTAATGTTTTATTGATTAGAGGTAGTGTCTATAATATTAATACACACATCGACATAAATAAGTGAACTATGAAAGAAATTTAAAAAGTTTATTATTCTGTATACACATTACAGAAGATAAAGAAAAAGTGGGTATGTACCCACCTATCCTAATTTTGTTGCGTGACTAAAATAGATTTAAAAAATTCATTAACCTGTCAAAAAATGAACACACAGGGTATACAGTAAAGCAGTAAAATATACGATGTCGTCTTTCAGTATCAAAGATAAAGATGATTCTTTATATTGTTTTAGAGAAAAAAGTTTCTATAAGCTCATTATAAACAACTTAAGGGCGAGATATAGGTACTTATAGCGCTTTCTACAAATACAAATAATTTTAGACGTTTAAGAACTGAATAATATTGAGCTTAGCAAATAACATGCATGTTATTTCACGCTACCTGCAAATATTCAAAGGTTCCGAAGTCAAAATAATATAAAATAACGACAGAAAGCGATGTAGCCAAAAAAATTTTAGTTATAGATATTTTTCAAAATACGTATTTTTTTAAATTTAACTGTATGAATGTAAATATTGCTCTAACATAAATTTACATAGTTCACTTTTGTTTACAAGTAGGTATGTGAAAATTATTGTTAAAAAAATGTGGGGTTAGAATAGCAAAACATAATGTGTGTCTTACAACAGCTTTTCAAATATTATTATTTTAGTTGTGAAGAATTGAAATAGTAAAAGTAGATATACAAAACATCAACAAATTTGTTTTTATATTACTTTTGTTCTACATGTTTTATTTTTCGAGATAATTTTTGTACCTAAAAACACCACAATAATTTTCGAGGATATTAATGATATTACAAAATATGACGTAAAAAAATTATATTTTGAAATTTGTTTGCGCAGAGTATTGAAATTTGGTGCTCATACTTGACTAAATACAAATTAAAAACAAACCAGTGACGAAGTTGTCGTTACTGAGCTTTGGAAATGTGATACACCATTTAATTGCCTTTATATGTAAATAAATATCTCGTGTTTTTATTCTAAATAGGTATAGGTTATTTTTGGGTTTTTAGAATTGTCCAGTAAATTTACTACACAGTTGAATAAACTGAAAATATTTTATGTACCTAGTTAAATTTATAAAAAATATAGGCTAGTTTGTAGTGCCTACCTAAATACTATTTTAAAGATAATGTAAATAAGTAAAATTCGAAAATTTTGAATTTTGTAAAGGACACCTATACACCATTAAATATTTCAGCATTTGTGGTCAGTTTATTTGACGATTTGTTTTGAACTGCTGACGTATTTGTAATGAAATCTACTTCCATCTTTTTTCTTCTCCTTAGTATTAGTTGCTCCACTCTTTTAATAATCTTCTACTCAGAACTTCCAGTAGATCAAAAACTGTTTTGAGAGAGTTTCATTATTATTGTAATAGATTGTACCAAATTATACTCAAACTCATTGCACTTTTACTTTTACTTATTTAAACTACTTTGGAGATATTTGCCTGTATGTGATACTTACCAAATTTTCCATTTTATTAAGTTAAGAATCACTCTATACGTATATCAGCAAAAAAAATTAAAGCAAAACTATGTCAGTGAATCTATATCTACAGTTTATCAAATATATTTGTAAGTACTTGAAACTTGCAATGGGATCTATCTGTATGAATTATTATAACAATATAAATATATAGATTTAAAAACATCTCTGTACAAATTTTATATACATACAGTATTTAATATTACACTTGAATACCGTGGGGTTGAACCAACATTTACATAGCGGCATGTGGACCTTATGTCATTTAGATGTAGTAAAGTATTACCTTAGTAAATTGTTGGGACAAACCAAGCTAACATGAAATTAAACTCCAGTAAAAGAGAGCCAATTAGAAGTGGCAAGATAGAAGATTTATCCCCATGGCAACGAGTTGCCTGTCTCCTAGTGAAGGATTGCTGGTCACATGGCTGCCTAGGGTAGTGCGAGTTTCGACCATGGGGAGAATGTGCCAGATCTCTCCAAGTAGCATGAGGGAGACCTCAGCGAATATAGATCGTCTACTGATAAATATACTTTAAATTTGGGAAGAAGTGACTGCTCAGCTTTTTTTACCGATATCGTTGATACCGTGATAGGGTCTTTCCCAAATGTGAAATTTTATATTGTTATATGAATGTAAAATAAAATCACTAAGCATCCTCACTATCTTCTTTTGTAAATGTTTTATTGGAATTTTCAAATCAACCTAAGATTGTGCAATTAAAGTTGTATTTGTGTATTTATCTTTTTAGTTGCTAAAAAATCTCTAGTGATATTACTTCCAAAAATTACATTGCCATATAATTTGAAGGTCTTTCTTTAAATACAACATATTTGTTGCATATTTTTGTGACAATATTAAATCTGCACATGCTATATATTTCTTGTATATCTTCTGTGGATGATATCTCGATATCTCGTGCAAAAGTATATTTAAGTACTGCTAAAGTTTACTGTGTAGTTCATATTAACGACTTTAACTCTGAGTATAAACCAAATTGTACAGTAAAAGAAAGAAATTTTTAAACAGTCTACATAGTAAACTACAAAATTCGTTACAATTTTTTTTTTCTGCACATCTGTTTATGAAGCTATATATAGTAGTATATTTAAACGATTTGATGTTATAACCTAAAATTGTAAACGTAAAGTCTATGTTTGTCTTAAAAAATGTGTATGTCCGTCACTGATTGGTTTAGTTGTTCCTAAGAGGACTATATTAAGGCCGTAGAAGTAACACAACAATTGTAAATATTAAAAATATGTATGTATTTGGAAAGTGTAGATTATTGTTTATAGATGAATATTTTATATGTAGATCAGAAAAATTGATTGATATTAAAGTCGAGTATTGACAGTTTTGAATCAAATTTGAAATACACAGTTTTAATATACTTAGGTATATATAAATAGACACATTTTATTTTTATAAATTAATATTAAATTAGTATATTAATGGAACTGTTTTGCCTAAAACTTGTTAAGCATGTTATATTTCCTTCTACTTTCAAAATAAAGCATAAACTCTATCAGAGGCAGATTTAAAATGAGTATTGAATTCAGATGAATTTTGAGAGAGTCAAAAAGTTACCAGTCACATTTTAATCGTTGGCGATGTAATTAGTTTAAATGATGCAGAAAAGTAATCCCAGTCTCAAATATTTCGATTATCAATAGACTGAACATAATATAAATATTATAATTGAAAATATGGAAATTGCAATAGAAAATAACGATACTAAAACTGATGAATATGAAGAATTCTACCAATTATAAAATGAAATTATTCTGGAAATAGAGCATGAAGTCGGTTGCAGTGAAAATAATAGTTATGAATAGACGAAAACGAAATTAACAACAACAAACACAAAATAATAACAACAGAAGAACAAAAAGCAGATGACGACAGTGGTATATATATTTTTTTAATTGTTGAATTACCTATGAAGACAGACAAACAGAACTTGCATATCGTTCTTTTAACTGGAACACCCTGCACTTATGAATTTTTTCGACCAATATATCTACTGTCGGATATCGTTTATTTTTTAACTCAGTAATGTACGTAATTACTATTTAGTTTGTTTTTTATGAACAGCTGATCTTTAGAGAGATATTGCCAAGTCAATAAAAATCGCTGTGCAGTAGCTTCGAGGCTAATTGAGAATTTGTATGTGTTGTATCCTTCTTAGCGGGGCCCGTACAATTTATGTCGTTAGCAAGTTGGTTTATGGCTATTTTACAGAACTCGTTTCGCGGCCGCAAGATGTCTCTATCGTCAGGAGGATAGCTTTATGGTTATTTCACAGCAATTAGATTAGTCTGTTGTAATTCCAGTTTTTGTACGATCGCGAATCCGCAACAGATGTCGTTTGACTTATTGTCTGCTCTCTTATTTCTTCTCTTTTCTTTAATATCCTTCCGGCATTATATCATTCTTATTATTAATCTTGGTGCACCGGATACATTTAATAATATTCTTTTTTAATTTATTGCTTATCCTTTGTAACCTACTTACGAATTTCTTGTAAAAGCTGTATAATATATCTATTTCTTCCGTGTTTAGTATAAAGTTTTTATCATATAAACTTTTGATCCAATAGATGGACTTTGTTCATGAGAAAACTAATGATTAATTAGCCCTATTTGTATACCTATACCTACTGGGTGGTCACCTTTACAACGCACAGAACAGTAATGTATACAAAATAAAAATATAGTTTTTCTGTTTTCTGCTCTTATTTCGGGAAGTACGCAAAATATATTACTTTAAAGAACATTGAAAAGCATAAAAAGGCACATTTTTTTTAAATTTAAGCCACGCTATATGTGCACATTACCTTTTCCAAGAAGTCTATACAGGGCACCGCAAAAGTGACCACCCCGTATATATACACAAAACTATTTAAAAGCCCTTTAGGTCCCGAGCTGTGTTATTTTCCCCCCACTCCGTTCTGTTTCTTGCCTTTCATTTTCAATTCGTTACATTTTTCTTCTTTAGATATGTTGCCACTGCCTCTTCATCAATTCTTCGATCTCCTTTTAAAAGCCCTTTAGGTCCAGAGCTGTGTTATTTTCCCCCCACTCCGTTCTGTTTCTTGCCTTTCATTTTCAATTCGTTACATTTTTCTTCTTTAGATATGTTGCCACTGCCTCTTCATCAATTCTTCGATCTCCTTCTTTTCTTCTTATAGTTACCTTTCATTATATCTTCTTTATACTTCTTTTGGTTTCTCTGATTTTGTAATGGCGCCATATTCGGTTGTATTTTTTTCTTTGTATTTTTTTATAGGTTTTTTTATCTTCACTAGATAGTGATCCGAGTCTATGTCTGCATGACTTAACGCTGTAATATTAATCTATTAAAACATGCAAACATCAATTCGATTCGTATATGCTCCATGAGGAGAGGTCCAGGTGCCCGTATTTTCTCTAAAACCGAAAATATGTATTGAATATTTTTGTTGATAATTTTTTTCTTATTAAGAAATTTTGGTTTATGAGGTGCTGCATTTACTAGTTTAACGATATGATTAAATTCAAAGGGGAGTAACAAACAAATAGCAACATTGCCTCGGCAATTTTTTTATTGTAACTGGTCAGATACCATAACGTGACAACACAAATGAGGACACAAATATTTAGCACATAATTTCGAGGTCAAGGCAGTACTCTGTTATATAATGCAAAAACGTTTTCCTTGAAGCAATATAATACAAAGTCTACCTTGAATATATTTTTTTAAAGAATCGCACTAGAAAAATAGAATAAATGTTTCAGGTAGGCTAGAAAAATGGAGGTCACAAGGTTTAACAATAAAACACAGTTATTTTTTAAGGCATATTTTATTATAGTAAACTTAGGTCAGTTGTCGCTTGCTTACCTGACTGTTGTTATAGGCACCATAAAAACGGCCTCACGGAAGAATCCAGAATAGATCCTTCTTTGAATTTGCCCTATAACAAACACATAATAAATCGGCAGGTATCTCTTTGCAAAATATATTCTTAAGGCAAACACCAAACTCGAAAAAATAACTTGGTGCAATATAATAAATTTAAAAATACATTTTTTACATGTGAACAAGTACAGGTTATGTTTGAGTTTGTTCGATACTATTTTTTCAATAAATTAAAATCGGAATAAGTGAGAAAAAAATATATAATATTGTAAATTACATCAGGAAATTAATATCACATTCACATGAATCTAGATGCAATCTAGATTTATATTTGATGACAAATGTCGAAAGATTTCCAGTTTCTACTGTAGATTATGTCCTGCAAATCTTAATTTTATATTTGTGGATTCTATGATTTATCTAATGCTATTGTTAGCAGTGTACCTTCAGAGATAAAGTCTGAATTCAAAATCTAAAGTATAAGGTCAGAGTTTAAAGTCTGATTCCAGAACTTAAAGCATGAATTCAGAGATTAAAGTCTGTATTCAGAGTTTAAATCCTAAATTCAGAATTTAAATTATGAGTTTAGGGTTTAAAATCTGAATTCAGTATTTAAACTACGAATTCAGAGATTAATATTGAAACTTTAATCTCTGAATTCAAACTTTAGTTTCTGAGTTCTGAATTCAGAACTTAAAGTATGAGTTTATTGTACTAGAGAATAAATTACGTAAAAATAGTTAAAACTGAACTTGGATTGCAGAAACTTTACATAATTTTATTGAAACATATGTCTCAAAAACTAGGTATGTGAACAAGTATATTTACCTAAGTATGGGCAAGTAAAGTAAAAATTTTGTGGTAAAAATGTAAAAGATTAAATAGATTATTTTCTGAAATTTATTAATTAATCTCATTCATGATGAAAAGTTTCTTACACTGATTGAAAGCCATTGTCACGATTTTTCGGAATTCCCATACAAATTTCATTGCTGGTCTGTGGGGTGTACGTAATTCTATCACTTTATCTTGGTAGCAATTAACAAGTTCGTGCGCATGTTCTGATCTTATGTGAAATCACGGTGTTGGAGGCCGGGAAATTGAATGAAATCAGCAATCAAGATTCCCGGTGAAACATCTCAATAATGCGCCTGTATTCCTTAAAAATTCAGTACACCAAAGACATGCTGGCTTTCTTGTTAGCACTCCTGGAGCACCGAAGATAAGGAAGGTTGCTGTTTTATGTGCTTCAGCGGTATTTTTAAGATCGCGGACGTCTCGATGGTAGCCGATTGCCTCTATTGATAAGGAGACTAATGTATTTACTTCTTCAGATACTCTATTAACATTTTAAGTCTGCATTACGGAATTACCAAATAATTAACGAAGCGGTTGCACGACAACTCGTCAACGCAATTTTCAATTTATTCAATTGTCAGTCCTGTTCGGAATATTTTAGTAATGTCATGACGTGACCTTAGTTTCCTTAACTTGAGGGATCAGTTAAATCGATCTTTATCATGCTAATGGCGAGTTGTACCCTCATTAGAGATAAATGTAAAATAGCGAACGTTACTTTACTTACAAGTTTCTATAATATTCGCAGCATTGTATAAATCGTATAAATTATTTAGGTGTACGCGTTGTTCTAATAACAGAAAACGCTTTGTTTTTTATTTGGTTTCGCAACATAAAAGTGCGGTTTATATTAATAAAAAGCGAGGGTGGAAACAGAGATGAATATCTGTGGATAAAGCAATTTAATTTTAAATAACAAGTGTAAATGACATCCCGCTAATTATGGTTTATCTTTTCATGCTCCCTTCTAGTTAATCTTCATACACCAGTTAAAAAATTCATAACAGTTGACTTATCATATTTTCTTTTTCAGTTGTTAATTGTGTACATTTACATAAAGCGGAATAATAACGAAAATACATCACATAAGTATATATAACACTTGAATTTATTTATTGTTAATAATTGTTATCTTATATTTGGTTTAGTGTTCAGTAGATATAATTTATAAAGTGCTTTGAATTTCAATTTTTTATTTTTACATGATGGTTTTTCAAGAAAATTATTATTTTTGTTTCTATACATTTCTTATAGACCTAGTACTTGCAGTCTTTCAGATAAAATTTAATATACTAGTTTTGAAATGTGCATCAAATTTGTTTCCATATAATATTTCATGTATTTTGCTTTGTTATCAATAAAGTAAAAATCACCAAAAATTATTTATCTATTGTTATTTCAACTGTTTCATGATAAATTAGGTCACCATAGATGTCAAATCATTTACAATAATAATGGCACTCTTTAAAATGAATTTTGCGATTTCTATTGAACTATTGACTTATTCGTAATGTAATTATACTTTAAACTTTTAGCATTAGTTCTTAGTTATTTCATTCACTAATAGAGATTTAATGAAATTTCTACTCGGAATTTCCAGAAGTTCAGAAACTGTTTTGAGGGAGTGTCATTATTATTGCAAAAACCATAAAATTATAGAATCTACAGGGTGGCTATTAAAACTGCGCCACTGAATAATTTTGTAAGTTTACATGGAACGTTCTATATACTTTTCTATATTTGAAATGTACTCGTTTTGATCTAAAAATGTATGTATACACATACAGAGTGAGTGGTAAGTAGACGTATTTCTTTGGTGACGTATTAGTTAGTAGAGCAATGTTTTATTTTTTTCTCATTAGTTTATAATCTAACAGATGACATGACGTGAAATCTGTGACGAAAGTTTTGAAAAAAAATAGATTATCAACGATTTAAAGTCTCCTTCCTAAAACAATCTGAAGTGTTTGTGCATTGATGTGTATGTAACTGTAAATTATTTATAAATCTTAGACATTAATAAAAATGTGGAAGGAAACAGGTGGTGTTTTCACTTTTATTTAGTTATCTATCTTACGGCGAGGCTGGTAATCTTCTAATACCCTGTAGTTACAAACCGTTAAGGTTAAGTAAATGCGCCTGTAACATAATTTGTTCGTAATTTGATTTTTGAATCAGTATTAATGAAGTTAACAATTATTGAAGTTTGCGAGAAACTCGTTGAAACTGTAACGTACTGTAACGCTCGATAACGTTGCAGTGTTACGTGTTGCTGATAACCTAAAAGTAATATTAGTCATAGTATTGCGCATAGCTATTACCTTTAATTTTTCTCAAGTTTTTCTTTGACGTTTGTGGGTGTACATAAACAGAAAGGGAACCATAACCAGCTGCACGAAATGTAATTTAGAGCGAATTTATGCAAAACTCTGTGACTAGGAGGTGTTTTGTATGGTAAACGCTTTTTGCAAGGAACAGAAGTCATTTTAAACACTTGTAATTATTATTCTGACTTGTGAAAAGAGCTATAAGAAAACCATTCACAGTAAGTACCTATGTTTAGGTGTACTCATTCTAATTATTATGTATAAATATATAACAATCCTAAGATAGTATATGAGCGACTTTGTCACATATTTAAGACCTGTTTGCTGTCATAATTCTGTTACCGTTGGTCAGAGAAAGAAATTGTAAAGTCAAATATGTTGTGTTTAGTACAACTTATCATATGGCAAAATTGAAGCACTCATATTCCAGACACCCTGTATCAAAATGTAATTTGAAATGACATATTTAAAACCACACATACATAAATTCATTCTTAATGAGATTATGAAGGTTTGCGTTTAAATTAAAACAGTCCTGATTAAGTATATACAGCTAAAAATATTGTAAAACTAATCAGTCCAGCTGATCATAATTCGGATATGTTCTAATATTCCAATATTCCATTGTATCGTATTTATAGGAACTCAAAAGCAACATAAATTGTTGGAATTATTAAAAACTTAATTTGTGGTCAGCCGATATTATTTAGTATGGAGATATATGAAATTATGAAAATGATTTAAAAACGCAATTTGCAACTCTCCAGCACTATTCGTATTTAACATTCGGGGTGTTTTTATCGGGGGATAAATGGGTTATGAGTTATGGAGTGAAATTGGCGGAGATCAGAGGTCGCATGTGGCAGTGTTGTCAGTGGTCAGTGCATTGTGTTTATCTGATTGTGTTAAATGTTTTATGATTGCATTGTTTCGCTCAGATATTTTATTACCCGCGCAACACTTTTGTTTTAATATTTCGTACACCTATGCAGTCTTCCTGAATTAAATGTGTTTTGTATCGTTATACTACTTTGTGGAATACACAATTTCTTAAATTAAACTCTGTTGAAAATTTTAAAAAACTGATAATAGGTGCATAGACTGTGTGTGACAGGATTAATTTGCCAAATTTGAAAGTGGGTGATCCAAATTAGAGACATACAAAAACAAAACAAACTCAGAAAACGAAGTGTTTTGAGATAAAGGATGTTTAAAAATAGGGATTAACCGATATACAATTTTTGGCAGATACCGATAATTGGCCGATTCCGAATAATATTTATTTTTACAATTGTACATAGATATCGGCTATTTCCGTCGAGTCTTGTGTTTTGCATAGAAAACCCGTGGAAATTATGAATTATGGTTTTTTTTTTAGAAAGTATGTTAAAATAACGAGAAAACTCACAGCGCAGTTTATGGTTTATGAAAAAATGTCTTTCTTTGAGCGGCAAAAGGAAAACTGCAAATACACAGGGTGCCAGGCTAACTCTTGACAGGACAGAAATCTTATTATTTTTGCATTGCAAGTTACCCAAATATTTTTTAAGCAATGTTTATATTTTCACGATTTTTGAATTTTTTTTATCATGTTTGTTTTGATTCTCATGTCTTTAAATATAAAGATTATAATTTTCTAATAATCATTTCATATACATAACTGATTAAATTATACTTACTTACATATACTTATTTATTTTGGATCGGTCGGTGGTCGCGCGGTTTAAGACGTCAGTACCTACTTGAATCTAGGTGACTGTTTTTTTATTTTTACATTAAAACAAAAATAATTTATAGGGTTTTTTTGCTATACCTAACCAAATAATTAACATAGTTGCATTTACTTTTATTTATTATCGTTTTGGCCAAGGAATGGTTCTTTTTTTCACTTTTATACAAATTATGGATTTTTACAGTGTTTTGATTTTTAAAAGTTTTCTTATTTTAAAAATATATATCTTATATATTGGTCTATATCGGCCGATACCGATAATCGGCCAACGAGGCCGATAATGCCGATATACCAATATATGTATCGGTATCGATATGCAGTGCGGAAAGTGTCATTAAAAGCTCCAGAAAAATTGTTAGCGGATATATTTACATTTTACATTTTGCACAACGAGCTACAGTTATTTTTTAAGTTTAATCCCGAAATACTTTGTTTAGGTAAGACATATTTAAGTATAGTACATGGAAAATTATTGTCTATTTGTCGTGGACTACGTTGATATACAATTTGTGTTGCAATATTAATAGAAATATAAAAGTGAATATTATGTTGCAGTGCATCTTTAACAAAATGTTTTTTGGACAACTTGCATTCGGGTCTATTTTTGCTATTCATCACAACATTTTTTCTGTGTATAATTATAAATTCCATACGTTTAGTAGGTTCCATGATTTGACATTCGTAAACACAAATACATCGTATAAGAACACGCTAACTGAATGTCGTTAACTGATTCATTGCAACGTAAAGTTATTAAAGAGGTGCCCAAATAGGTACTAATAATAACTTTTAGTGTCATTTGTGAAAGAGACTTCCTACAAATACAGATTCTTAACAACTTAGTTTTAGAATGTTTAAATCAGAATGTTAGATTATATCTATATGGCATTGAAATTCCATATAGATATAATTGCATAAACATACAAAATTGCTACAAAATACAATTTCATGATTGTTTATTAACTCTTGTTTACTTATGAAAAGAGAAATTGTAGATTAATTGTAGTCTTCTACACAATAGCTATGCTACTAAAATATAGATACTTATTATAGATAATTACATTTTACGAAGTAAATGCTATATTTCGAAATTCTTTGACGTTGACGTAAGATATTAACTAAGGTGTTTCTCAACCATAGACGATCAGTAGTGGAATAATTTATATAAAATACTTATGCTTCTGTTGTTGTTGAGTGTAAATCAATGTTTTAATAAAATGAAAGTTTCTAGCTTTTATTTAGCACATATTAATCAAATAACACGCATGCTTAAAGATAAATCTGCGACTTTCAGATGCCACGTGTTTTAGGTGGCAATTGCAAGTTTGAATTTCACATCATAGATATATTATTGTATCAGAGATACATTGAATATAGCCGTACCTATTTCTAGACAATGTCGACAGTTGATATTTGTTTCAGCCCTCGTTGAGGTATATTATTTGATAATAATTATTAACACGTTGATGGCACATTTCATAATTTCACCCAAAACTGCATTTTTTAACAGAATATTCTAAAAGCAAAAATGCTATCATTTGTCATCACATTTTCGTCTTTCAAACTTAAAAGTTACATTTTCTAATGTGCATTTGTTCTCAACGTAAGTAACAATTATAAATTGGATTTTACGCAGCTCTTTTTTAAAGTTTCTGAAAAGTAAAGGTGAGAATACGTTTAAGAAATCATTTCCAGGTTAACTTTGAATTGTCGTAAGAATTTACAATACATAAAAAAGTGAAATTTGAATAAGGAATACCATGACAGACAATTACAGCATGCAGTACTTATTTTAACAAGATTAAGTAAACATAAAATTTAGTTAAATTCAAATCACATTTTTAAATGACAAATTTCATAGAACAATTACATCATTTTTTTTAATCGTCATTAAATACTTCTTCTAGGAAAATGTTAATCTATGACAATAACGTCCATACTTCCTTATATGCCATGTTTTAAATATGAGATCGATCTAACGATCAGATCAAATTCCAAGCATAAAGAACTAATGGCTTTCCATGAAATACGATTGGATTTCCAGAATAATCCGTCCAATTTTAGTGAGATATTTACAAATAGACACTATTGTTTATGTTTCTTCCTCTACGTGATGCCCGACAACTAAACATTTATTCATGAAGCCGAGCCAGAAGTTAATATTTCATCATGAACGGTATAATTCATTTGTTTGACACATACCTTAATGTATCAAATCACAGTGTAATTGATTTATAGACGGCCGGTAGTCGTAAGCAATTGATTTGCATTAACATTGTGTAAACTTGCTCCGAATCGTATTTTAATATTCTATTGGCGGACGATATTTTTGATCACTTCATCGAACAGAAAATTGCAATAATTAATTGTTCGGTAATAAAGGCTGTTTATGTGTACAGGGTATATCATGACGAGGGCTCATTAGAAATAGATATCATAGATAGGGTTTCTTGTGGTGGTCTGTCCAATGAAAATAATATAATTCAAAATACACTGAAAAAGGTACCTTTAGAATAAATGTTGTTTCATTATATGTTTATATAGGGTCAAACAAATATTTATTTCCTGATACCAAATATATTTTTTTATTTTAAAAAAGCAAGAATACAGTTACTTTGTATAAGGAAAGCATTTATTTTCTTTTTAGTGATAGATACACTTCTAGTATTGATTTAATTATATTCTATGATACACAATATTTGTATATTTCAAAGAATTTTTTCCAATTAAACAACTGCTTATTTAAGTCAGCAACTTGTTGCTGAGCAATTGCACCTGAAAACTCTATAGCAGATAGTCAACATATACCGGTTTCAACTTATTAGCTTTCATCAGTATGCCTCAGGTGAGTGGTGAGTTAACTGACGACTAACTCTGGTTGTTTATTTGTCTCAAACTGGACATACCTGAGTACGCAAAATATAGCACAGCTTCATCTAGCGGCCACCTACTGACAATTATGTTTTTGTTTATAGGAAACAATTCGAATAAACGCATTGTTTAATACGAAATGCACATTAATATCAATCAAAAATTATTTTTTTTATTTTAACGCGTTATTTTTATAGATTTGTTTTAAAGGAAATGAAAAAAAATATATTTTATTTTTTTTAAATTAATTATTTATGAGATATTCAAATGGAAACTACTGTTTCATTCAAACAAATACTCGCCAAAAAATGAATGAAATCTCTTTGCCAAATTCGTGGCAGTTTAATGCTTTTTATTTCATAAAAGATAATATTTTTATTTATTCTTCTCTGATGATAACCTGCTGGTGATAGTATCTGTGAACATGTTGCGAAATAGACTTACAGGTTATACATTTAGTTAGATACATTTTTTTAGATAATTATTGAATAGAGCTTTGTCTGTGGAATTGTTCATTAGCATCCTTGATGTTTGGTATCAGAGAGCATACATATGACGGTGTACCTCTCCATCATGTTGCAAGATTAGAACATTTGTTAGCGGAGTGATTTGAGGACAGGTGGATTATCAATAATGGTCAATTTCACTGGCCTGACCTTCGTTAGATGTGATGCCAATAAATTGTTTTGTTTGGGGTTGCTTTAAAAATCACATCTATGAATATTTCACAAATCAGTTTTCTTGGTAATGTAAAACATAATGCTAATAATGTATTTGGAACAGAAATTACATGATTCGGAAGCCAACGAGAAAAAAGTTTTACTGAAAGGAGCTCATAAAGCATGAGTCGTGTCTTGTTCGCTGTTGTTATGTGATATATGTTGTTTTCCCATTATTGTCAAAAATAGATTCATTTTTATTATGGGAATAATCGAGTTGTATTTATTTTTGATTCCATATATTTTTATATTTTTTTATGACGTATTTGACAATACAGATGCGAATTTGAATCAGTAGATCAAGCAGGCCCGTAATATCTACCAGGAGTAAATTTATTTGATTAAAAAAAATTCCTATAAGCTTCGCCAATAAGTCTCAGGGCATACCTAGACATTTTTTTTAAATTTTCGTCTACATAAAAGTGATTATGAGATTGTAAAATAGCATCTATCGAAAAGCTGCACTCATTTGTAAACAATACCTACCTTAAAAAGTAAGGATTTTGGTTTAACATAATGTGTTTGCACTTATAGAGATAATTCATTCCAGAGGGGAAAATTACTTGTATACGTTTTATGTGATAGGAATATATTAACTGTTCTTTACAAATTTTTCAAAATTTCTTGTCTGGAGATTGTTTTCATTTTCTACAAGACATCGATGAATTTCAATAAATGAAAATGAGATGAGTCTTGGAACCCTTCGGTTTGAAAATAAATGTTTCTTGATAAAAATTCTTAGCTAATTGCTAAATTAGACGATCTATATATTTTTTAAACTATTTAATGTTTTAGTAAAGAGTAATTTGAACTTCTTAACTGAGTAATTTAATCAGTTACCAGATTAATATGATGTTTATCAAATAACAAGAACGGCCTCTTATTTAAAACCATGAATATCAGAAATATAAGTACAAAAAATTATTAGTTCTTCGAAAATTGTATATTCAATGGCGCAAATACTAGAGCCCTTTATGCAATATGACAGGGAATTATGTATCGGTGACCGGACAGTTTAAGGCGTTAGTACTTGAATCGTGTTTGCCAAATACACGAGGTCGAATCCTGCGGATGGTAGACCGTAGATCTGCTCTATTTATGGAGAGGATTGGCTCCCTCTCTGCGGGTATGGAAGAACGTTGGCTTGGGACAATGGGAGAGATTGATATCGGTCATCGTTTGACCATCCTCCTAATTAATGGGGTTTTCCAGGTTTCCGTCATTACTGCATTGGATGGTGGTTAGGGCCCACCAACGTAAGTCGATCATGAGCGCATTATTATTAATTAAATGTGCCTAGTTTTTGTGAAAATCCAGTGGTCTAGTTTTTCTGAGACAAGGCTCCCCGAATATCTGCCATTGGTTAACAGATTACTCCACATTTTGTTAAACTACGCCAAATTTAAAGATATTTAAAAAATGTGATAATATTGGATCGGTCAGTGGTCGCGCGGTTTAAAGCGTCAGTACTTGAATCGAGGTGACTGGATCGTTGTGGGTGCGACCCCCGCAGCCGGTAGACCGTGTATAAGCTATATCCGTGGAGAGGATTGGCACCCTCTCTGTGGGTATGGTAGGGTGGAAGAATGTTGGCTTGGGTCAATTTGAGAGATTGACACCGGTTGACATTTAACTACCCCCCTAATTAATGAGGTTTTCTAGGTTTCCTGCACTGAATGGTGGTTAGGGCCTACCAACGTAAGTCGTTCCTGGGCGCAAATGCTGCCTGCTTAATAATAATATGCCGCCCCCTCTCCCGCACAAGTCTTCGACTTCTGGGCTAATCCTCGTGATTAGAATGAGTGGTAGAGATATTATTATATTATTATTATATTCAAAAATACTAATGTCTTCTCTTTTGGAAACCAGTAAGTTTAATCACCTGGTTGTTTTGGGTTTAAAAATCCCAATAATCACTTCTATAATTTATGGCATGGACTGAAATACACCCTGTATAATATTTTCTATTTGCCTATTTATATGGTATATCTGCGGATCTTCCATAAAACATTCCTTGGCATACGATGATCGTAAAATGTTTGTACTGAGAATAGTAATTTTAGAATATTGCATCAATCACTATTAATATTTATCAAGGAACGTAAATGCTAGTAAACAATACAGCCTGTGTAGAACCACGTATCGTTACAGTCACAGTTGACGGTGTACATAATATATCTTCTCTATCACAGCTAAATGTAATCATAGTGGCTCAAACAGAGATCGAATAACAAGGATGTCGGTAAAAGGTAGTAGGCATACGTGATATGAAATTTGCTTGCGGGTGGCGCTGAAACAATTGCCTGGCGAATTTTAAATGAATCTTCCGGTAGCATACTTTACACTCTTGACCTACGTCAACGCACTATCAAATAAAAATTTACACAGTATGACTCATGTTCCTGTTATGAACCACTAGCGTTTTCATTTTTACTAGATAATGAATACAGAAACATTAAAATATTAACAAAAGTTATTGTAGAATTTACTTATTTAATAAACTAGTTTTGGAGGAAACAGATTCTTACCACTAGATCTATAAAAATCAAGTTTTAACATTATATGAGATTTTCTAGCGAGTGTATCAACCTCAATACAAACCAACATATACATGAGTGTTTAATGGTGCGACAAATTTCATACAGCAGCGCATTATACGTCAGGATAAATATCCTTAGACATGGACTCTGAGATACGACCAGAGCCAACTAAGTGAAGCGGTTCAAGAAGAATAGAACCCAGATAAATTTATAAACGCTGATTTATAACCGCTTATATCGTCTGCACTTTAAATTGCAAATAAAATTTATTTTGTTACGGATATTCTTAAATCGAGCATTTCATATAATTTTTATACATTTGCCAAAGGCAGTTATATGTATAATTCCATATTCATTCCAAGACAAAATTGAACTACTTGTTTTTTTAGTTTACTGTAAAGCGGATAAATAAATATTTACTAAAATTTTTATTTATTAGAATATTTCAACAATATTTTAAGTCTAGGTATAGGTACAGTTTATCTCATCGATATAAGAGAATAAAAAAACGGCATAACAACTGCTATAAAAACATCAGTTTCCGTGAGTTCGTACCCTTGAAACCATAGACTTGACAGTATTTATGTCAGATACAATCATTTCATATTTCGATTTTGCCAATAATAATTTAAAATAAAATTGAGTGTTTGGAAAAAAACACGTGCTAAATAAATGTTGTTATGTACCAGAAGGATGATTGGATAGGATAAGGGTACATAAGGTGAACAAAAGGAACAGGGAGATAATACCTAATAAATTAAAATATACCTCTTGAAAAAAAAAACACACAATAAAAGAAATAATAACAGAAAACAGACAAAAATATGTTTTGATGTAGACATATTTATATCGTAGCGATATAAGATACAATAAATAAATAACAAAAATAATACATTTTATATACTACATAACAACGAAATTTTATTTAATTTTTTTTTCGGATTTATTGGGAAACAAGGTTCGTTTTTTAATAATTTAAAAATCCTCGCATAAAGTTTCGTTTCTAATCGGGAAATTTTTCAAAATAAAGTTATAATATATGTTTGAAACTTTAAGAATTAGATTTATTATTATCGTAGATGATTGCTGTCTGGTGTGGTTTTTGGGTTTTATTAATTATGTAATAATTTAACAAATAAAATATTTTGAACAAGTTCCTAATTAGGAACGAAGCGTTTCACAAATATTTTCAAATTATTAAAAAACGAACCTTGTTTCCCAATATATCCAAATAAAATAAAAATTTTCGTAAAGGGGTATGGTTCAAGAATAAATATTATTAGTACATAGCAATGACACTATTTCAATTACCTAGCTGATGTAATTTTATCATGTCGTTTCATCTATAATTGTTTTGTAAAATTTTGGAAAGATATTAGGGATTTCTTTTTAATTGGCTCCATATTAATTCAATGGGATTAAAAACACAGTAGTATGGAGGCAGTTGAATATCTTTTTTGTGCCAGTATCTAGAGTCCTTACCGATAGTCTTAAATGGTATAAAACAATGACACTATTCTTAAATAAGCCGTTTTTTTGAATGCTCACTGTTCTCCTCACTGTGTTTTATGTTTTTATATATATTATTTCTAATTAACTGAGTTTGTTCAGTTCTGTTTTCTATATCGTTCGACCTAATCTCTGTATATTCTCTATAACTATTCGTGTAATTATTACTTGTACCAGGTTAAGGTTCTTCCGAGAAATCCTCCCAATGTCTAATATTCTGTCCATATATGCAGTATCTACTAATATCACAAAAATTGTAAGGCAAAGAAACGAATAGACACTATAGAGACATTAAGTACTAGTTAAACACTCGTTTATTCACCCACACCAACACAACACTGAGTACTCGCTTCACTAATAAATTATTCACTACATTATTTAAACAATTATGTACCTATTTACAACGTTGATTTACAATGAGCCAATTATAACTCTTATTTAAAAACACTTAGTATATCACGTTTAAGCCTGCAAAATTCCCAGCGCTGAAAAGTAATGTCCTGCACTGCCAGCAAAGTGACCAACTAATAATCTAAGTTTTATTGTTACCTGCCCTCTTTGTCTTCCTTAAGGTGTTCAACAACGACGTAAGTTGTCGGATTGGTAAACGACAGATTGCATAGTTGCCAGTTGTCTGTTGCATACAATTTATAAAATTACACGACCTCTTAAAAACGTTATTGCTATTAATTTGAAATGTCACATACATATCCAATAAGGACCCATTTCTATGATGTACAGAAAGCGGTTACCTTATTTTTGTGAGAATAGCGGCATATAGCTGCTGTGCTGATATAACGGTTTATATCCAAGCGGTGGACTCGATTGGGATACAATAATACTAATTGATGACGAAAAATAAAGGATTCCCTTAATAATCAAACCACTTTGAATAATATCAAATTAGATGACTTAAATAAGTATCTGTAGAACTATAATAATATACTACGCACATATCCGCATATTCTAATAATTATTGTCATCTGTTTAAAATTATATTGCACTACTCTGTTCGACGACTTTATTGTCAGCATCTTTTGAAATTGTTTATATCCCCTTATATCAATGTATAAAAGAAATTACATTAAAAATATCTTCTCATTTGTATATTTTATTTCTTTAAATTTCACTCTCTTAGAATCCCCCTCTTAAATGTTTTAATAATTCATTATTGAGTAGTGACAGTGCAGGAAATAAAAACTAATAGATTGGATGCAAACGCAAAGTTTACGAAGGAATAAGTATCAGAATGTGTTGATCGTAGAAAGGGAGTATTGGGAGGTGAGACATCGTGTTGAAACCAGTCTAGTCTTCTAGGACTGCTAATAACATGTTGCAAAACACTACTACTACGGGAACTATCTTAGTATTACTGGTAGAAAACAGTTTTCTTAGATTTCAACTGAAGGAAGAGGATAACCCATCCCAGTGCACGAATATGAAGGACCGATCTATTTGGGAGGCCAAAGTTAGATGAGGAGCTCAAAGGGTATGTAGGTCCACTACATACCTTGGATAATTGCAGTATATAGATTTAGAATCTATATTTTACAACAACAAATAATAGTTATTCAGAAAATAATTTACAATATATACACAATTTCAAACTACATAACATATTATATCCAGTAATTTTTCGAACTACATATCCACAAATTTGTAGTGTATAACATTTGAAAATAAATAATAAAATAATTTTCTTAAAATATATTTTATATGACATCGTACAGTGACAAGATAACAAATTCTAACCACGAAGTAGGTCGTGGAAGAAAAGAATAAGAAAACTAAACCTACTCGTCTACTCTATTATAGCGACTTTAGCCAAATACACTTTATCAAAATATATCGTCATTGCATGAGTTGCCTTTGTAGGCGGATGGATAGTCGGGACTCATCAATAATTTATCGACTTTTGTTTTATTATCTGACAACTTGTATAGCAATATTTTCCAAATAAAAGTTTCAAATATAAATGGCCCGTGTGCGTATATATCTGTGATGCGTTATATCTGCTAAAGTTCAACCTATCGAAAAATGCACAGTTTGATCGAACAGGAAATATTTCGAAACACTTTCCAACTTTATGACCTGGAATATTTAAATCACTTGTGCTAGATTTCTGTAATTCAAAATTCTTCATGTTACGATTGTTGTAAATAAAATAAACAGAAAACATTACTTTAGGGCGTTTCCCAATATTTCTCACAAAATGAAGAAGGTGAATCCTCAACTATTTTGAGACTAGAATGTGGTGTAAAAGTTGTTTTCAAAATACAGGGTGTTAATAAACCTTTCTTTTATGTAAGTATTTCCTTTACTTTCTTATGAAGAAGACACATGTAATTTTTGATCTATCAAATGTCACTAGATAAAATATAAAATAATAAAAAAATAAAATTATACCATATAAAAATACAATTCATTTTGACATGAAGGTTAGGAAACATCTTTTATATTCAATTGTTGATAAGACTATTTTGAAGTAAAATATACGCCAAATGCAGATAGTAAACTTTACTGAATTTGTGTTCAGATTTTATAAAAAGAAGTTTCTTTATTCTGTGTTAAAGTCCAATACAACATCATGTTGTATTATGTATGTTTGTTTTATTATTACACACATCACTAAATATATCTTGAGAATGGTATAATATCGAATATAACAAGGCGTCACTTTCTTTGTAGTGAATTGATAGGAGAATCGAATTGCGAACGCAACATGTCAAATTTGGCAACACCGTCAAAATTGTTTAAATTTTAAAACTTTATTTCGACTGCACATGTATAATGAAGCATGCCAAAATTCAATTTAAACAGTGAAAGTTGTATTACTCAAATTTTCTGGTTGCCAAGATAACGGTGAAGTAC
Organism: Monochamus saltuarius; assembly: GCA_025584915.1. Lineage (NCBI taxonomy): Eukaryota > Metazoa > Arthropoda > Insecta > Coleoptera > Cerambycidae > Monochamus > Monochamus saltuarius. Next base: position 24,172,688 of record CM046726.1, on the reverse strand, counting down.
GTACTGGCATTATTTGAACTCCTCCCTATATGTCCTATCATTTTTGATCACAAATTTCTGAACACCCCGTTAAGAAATTTGTGGTCATATTTAAAATACAATTATAACCAAAATGTAGTAGGTATTAATGTAGAACTGTAAATAAAACTAACCACAATTATATCGTAAAAACACTAATGAATGGTACTTACATCAACTGTTTTTACATTTTTGAGCATTTATGACATCCAGCTACAATATATCTACATATCAAACTGTATGCACACATATAGCATAGAAAAAAAAAACTTCAAGGAGAAACCGACTGCGATTTCCATTTGTACAGTAGCTATTATCATTTTTCTTTTAGTAGGTTTTCCCTAATAACATTTTTTCAAGCTTTATGTAAAATTATTACTTTGTAAACTGTAGAAATTATTTATCATCAATTTTACTCTTTATTGGTAAACGTCATCTACAAACATGTTATAATAAATTGTTCTATTGGGGTATAACGTGTTTAGCAAAAAATATATCCAGTGTAGCAATCATCAGACATGTTTTGTAATACTTATAATTCTCAGGCGACAATCATATAGCACGCATCCTCCTTAGATGTTTTCGGCAGTGAATAATTAATTATTAATGAAATCTAAAATATTTTCTCTAATTGGGAACATTCTTTGAAATTAGCATTCATAATGACTATAATTCATAATAGATGAATGCGTAAAGTGGCATTTGTTTCCGTGTTGATAGCATTACAATGCATCAATGAAATTTGATTATTTATTGCTATTGTTTCAACATTCTAATCTTGTCTTACCAAATATGTGATTTTTAAGAAATATATAAATTTTTAATAAACAAATAAATAAAGAGGACAGATAACATTTGCTTGAAAAATAACTGAACATGAGGTAAATCAAAAATAAAGCAATTTTCTTTTATTATTTAGTTACAGTGCAAGTATTTTTCCATTTTGGGAAATTAACTAATATGATGAATTATAAAAATATAAATTCCAAAAGATGGAAATAGGGATACATTTGGTGGGTAGCAAATTACTGCTTTCACAACCATTCATTTATCAGATCTTAATTTTCATATATTTTATTTTTAATAAAAGGTCTGCTTTTCATAATCGCACAGTTCTTTATTATCTGGATGTCTTGCGGTTTCGAATCTAATCAAATAAAGTGGATAATCGTGAACAAAACTAAAAATGGTTAACTTCACTCGATTTAACTTTTCTTTAACAAAAATACTACAATCTAATATTATCTTATTTGTCGTAACTGCCTGATTGTGTAATGGTGTACTGTATATGGTAACTGGAAACGTTTGACAAATTTTGTTGAAAGATTTTAACGTATACTTCAATCTGGCAGGTACTCTTCATAAGAAAATATATACCTAGTCAAAAGTTTCTCGGAAGCTTGAGGCTTGCTTTTGTTAATTACTTACTCCATATATCGGAGTAATTTTTCTGCATGCACTATTAAGAATAATGTTAACTGCTAATTGGCTGTTTGACTAAATTTTGTAAAATTATTACAGGCCCCGGAGTGGCAATGCCTCAGGCGTCCGAAAACAGGAAGTGCCGGCACCAGGAATTTCCACTAAATCGGACCACACCTAAAAAGAAAATACGTACTACAACCAAAACTGGACCCCTGTGAAATATGTGTATACTCTAGTGGATAGTGTAACATATTATTTATGATCCAAAGTAACTAAATATTTAATAGTGAAATATTTTTTTGACCCATATTTTTTTATTTAAAAATGATTTTGTAAAAAGATTTTTATCCGAAAAATTACTTGAAAATACGTAACTGGTTTCATGTGCCATAATTCTGAAAATTTAACGATATACGTAAAATATAATCCTATTTTAGAAGGTTAAGTCTAAATTATATAAATAAATATATTATATAAGTGACTGATATTTTGTTTTATATACTTAAAGTTGTAAATACTACATATTAATTATTATTGTATTATAATAATAGTGGTCTTTTTTAAATAACATCAAAATTTCTATTATATATAATTTTAGTAAGTGATATACGCACTTTATCCGTGCAATATTGTAAGATTTGTGAATTTTGATGTTAATAGAAAATACTTCATGGTTATCAGTAGCAATTTCTGAATTGTACAATTTTTAACAATTATAATGGATCTCTAATTTTTTTGTATTATAAATTCCCATTATACTGTAGTGTTAGTATAACTATGTCCATTGCAAATTGTCGATGTTGTCCATTGCAAATTGTCGATAGAGCTTAAAATTTTTTTGTTAAATAACTACAAATAAATATTTTAATTGGTCTTTGTCACTCCAATACTTTTCCATATTTGTTTTTCTGGATTTGGATAAAAATAGATAAAAAAAAACAATTATATTCGTTGTTTCTATTACAACATTTTCAGACCTATAATTTTACTAGTAAAAAACAAAATTATAGAGGCCTGAAGATACAAATATAATAAGAACTACGAAACGTCAACAATTATGTACTTAGGTAATTGTTTTTTTTTTCGTTTGTGACACAAATCTAGTAATACAAGGTGAAGCAAATATTTATATATACACAAATGAATTATTAATTATCATGAGTATGAAACATTTCAGTCTAAACGCAGAGGAAATACTACATGTTTTTTCTTTTTAATTTCTGATATGAAATTTGACTATTTTACAAACAAACTAACTAAACATTGAAACAAAAATATCAGCGGCTTAAGGAAAACATTTATAATTATTTTCTTTACAAACAGGGGTAATTATTGTAAAAGATTTATTTATATTTTAATAATTTTTTAGTCTTAAAAATAAAATAACAGCTTCTTAAAAAAATGAGTCAAAAAGGTATTTACCTAAATCGATTTAGTTATATTTCCCAGTATATTAAAAAATTATGTTGAATATGATAATAATTATTTAGAAGTGCAATACTTTATTGTTAGACGTAAAACGTATTTATGTATATAAGTTAGGTTATTTAAAACTTTTATTATATTTGTTGCAACTATTTCCCGACGTCACATTCCTTAAAATATAAAATAAAGATTTTCCTGTAGTTTAGACTGACATATAACGACCAGACATGTCTGAAAATACACAGAAAGATTATTCTGAACAACTATTATGTATATCTTCTTTTTAAGTATGTCATAGTCTAGAATTAAGTCACTCCTTCTTTAGTCAATATTTATTTATTTAAGAGTAATAACCTACTTACTATTTAGCTCGAAGTTATAATATGTTTCTATATACGGCAATAAATGTTCAAACAATATTCAGGGTGTCCAGTAAAGAATGAGCCATAGCTTAAGGGTAGCATACCTTAGTATAATTGTACGTGTTGATTTAAATCATATTTCGTCCAAGCTCTAGCTTTGAAGTATGGTCCATTTTTACTGAACACCCTGTATAAGTAAAATTACTTAAAAAACAACAAATATTGACTTAAATATAATACCTACTTAATTCAAGGTTAGTATATGCTTAAACAGTTATACCAAATAAATGCACTGTTGATTTAAAATATTCGGTTTTTTCTGTGGTCTTTGACAGTGGTGTTCTGAAATCATACAAGACTGATTGTTGTAATATAATGTCAGCAACAGTAACACTGCCTAAGGGGTGATAAAATAGATAAAGTTTTTTTATCTCCCTTAAATAGTTCTTTTTTGACATTTTGCTAGTACTTAATTTGTTGTTTTATAGTTTGATTGTTTTTCAAGTTTTGATGAATTTGAAATGTTTGAATTTGTATTATTTTATTATTGAATTATATTAATTTTATTGATTCATTTGAATGGCATCACTTTGGATAATAATTTAATCTACATACCTAGTGAGAACAATTGTATAGTAAACTTTTACATATTGAGATATAGAACAATCTTATTTAGCATAAAAATTTTAAAGCTCTTTTAACAGAAGCTGAATTGCCCAGTCACATTGGAGTTTTGCACAAATTTGTAAATATTATATTAGAAAAACTTCATTTTTTAACTAATCTAGATAGAGCACCGCTTGTACTAATTTTAAAATTTTTCATTTCTTTTGTAATATAACGTTAATGTAAATAAAAACTTAAACCTCTTCTTAAGAATTTATGCAATTGTGCGTATTGTACCTAAAAGATAGCTTTAGTAATAAAATTTTATAATTTAAGGTAAATATAAAACGTTTTATTTAAGTTGTTTGAAACGAAAGTACAACAAATGTATACGTCAAAGTACTCTTAGTAACTAAATACCGAAAAGGAACTTGTACCTTGCAAGCCAGTGTGTTTGGGCTAGAATCAGGCTATCTCTGTAAGTTATAAACTATTAATATTATTGTACATAATGCTGTAAAATTCTCGTAGGATAAGGATAAAATGTATACTGTTTATCTAATTATATTGTTTGTTTTTGGTTTTTTATTATGAAAGTTTTGTTGCTTATTGTTGCTCAATATTTCATTTTCGATATTGTACTATAGGCTCTTTCTCTTCTCTGTCGTCTATGTGTGACTGTAATTTATTTTAATAAAAATAGTGTTCTCAAACATGCGATTTTATTTAGAAAAAGTTAGCAAACCGGAAGCCGTCCTATTTGTGTGTCAGATCTTTGTAATACTGCAATAAATTGAATTTAATTTAAAAACTAAGCTCTGTCTAACCATAGAATTTTATTGGCTTTAATTTTTTTAAAATGTATTTAGTAGGTATAGACAAACGGAACTTTTATGAACCTCGACAATAAAACCGAATGACCTACTAAAACAGCTGGCAGTGTTTGAACTCTACGGATAATAGAATAAACGCCATATGTCACAAAAATAGTTTAACAGCCATGTAGTTGTAAAATATTTGATTAAATTATTTTTGAGTAAAATTATGCTACTTCCCATATGTATTAGAGTATGAATTAAATAACAATAATAATAGATTCTATTTTAATCCATTTATGCTAAGTAGTAGCACAATTTACACTATGTATTTTATTTTATAAACTAGTATTATAAGTAATTTGTATTTTGTCCCGTAATAATTACTAAACATTTATTATCTATCACCTTTGACTATAAATTAAAGAAAATGCAATTAATTACAAAATAATTCAGTTTATGTAGTTATTGATATTTAACTCCCAAAATGTTATTACATATATTGTACAATGCTTACTTAATACACAATTTATTGCAATAATAATCGTAGCCAACATTTTAAAATGAATTTGGCGATTTGTTTTGAACTGGAATCTACTGTCAACTTTAACATTACTCTTAGTTGTTCCGCTCAACAATAAAGGTCTGATGACATTTCTTCTCAGAACTTCCAATAGTTCTAGTGTGCCATTACTATTGCAATAGATGGTACTTGTACTTATCAGTGTTTACTTTGCATTATTTGCATACAAACGCAGAAATTATATAACATCAGTAATGGCTGCAAAAAATGCTGTTGCTAAAATTATATATATGTACGATAATTAAGCATTATAACAAATGTTTAAGGTGTCAAATGTTAATAACTGCAGTACATATACTTTTTTATAACTTGTTAAATTATATTCTTACTTCATTCATTTAATTTTTGAGTTTATACAAATTTTGTTAGCTACTAGATGAAACATACTGCTTCATAACCAACACAATTTTAGTCAACTATTTAAATAACAATTAAAAATACAAATTAAATGATAATCCGAAGGAGTACATTTTAAGCATAATCCTTCCAAATATTACCATAATTCCGTAAAATATAGGATCACCTAACGAAAAACTTCATTTATATTTTGTTTAATAATGGACTAAATATAACTTTAAAGCTGTAACATGGTTTTGTCATGCAATGTTGTCATTGAGAAATTTTATGAATTAGTCAGTTTTGATTTATATTTAACCGGTTTTATATGAAGGAAATATTTTTATTTTCACGATATTTAACAATAATTTTGAGAATTTTCATCAGATACAAATGTAAAATATGATTAGAGAAATTGGAATTTGCATTGCAATAACAAATGGTTTTTAATTTTTTTTATTTGTACTAAAAAACATTCAAATTAAATTGTATAATTCTTGTCTTGCAAATATTTTTTTCTCATTAAATTCGTTTAATAACGATAACCTATGAACACTTTATATTGTGCTGTTGAATATGCTAATATTGTCTGCTATATCTTAAAAACAACCTGGATAAATAGATCTTCAAATCTTTGTTGAGACATCCCTATGTTAATATTCACAGATACTTATCTGTTCCTTTATACTTGTATAAAATGTGGGAATAAATAATTATGACGAATTATTATTCTAATCACAGTAATATTTAGCAAGATTATGAGATGAATACATAATTAGGAAACTAAAACATTTTTTACCAAGGGAATTAGGTACAGTACATACATAATAAAATATATGAAGCGTATAAAAACAAAATTTGTGTTGTGTTAAAAACAATTGTGTCTGCATTTCAAAAAACATATTGTAATGTAGCTACTTGTCATGGTGGGAATATTTCAAAATATTATAAGCAGTTCTTTTCTTGATTAATACAAATATTTGCAGTTAATTAAGAGAAAATCTCTTTTGATTATATAATACACAGAAATAAGTTTGGATAATTTTTGTTTAATTAATACTTTCCAAAGAGATGGTTTTAAGATATTTAATTTCTCTATACAAGTCTTTATTCCATTTACTAGAATATTTAGTGACGTGCTTTCAAGCTACTCCACACATGATTTTTATATGTACAATCGTTTGCAATAACAATAATACTCTTTAAAATGAATTTTGCGATTTTTTTTAGACTACTGACGTATTTGTAATGAAATTACTTTTAACATTAGTCTTTAGTTGTTTCACTCGCCAATAGAGATTTAATGAAATGTCTACACAGAACTTCCAGAAGTTTAAAAACTGTTTGAGAGAGTGATTATTATTGCAAAAGCATGTACTTATAATACACATAATTTCGTATTAATTATTTTGATTATCTTGTGGATTATAATGGGAACCATCAATTTACTAATGATTGAGTTAGTCTATAAACCCAATAATAATGATAAAAATGTTTGTCGGAGTAAGTAAGTAAGTATGATGCGTTATTTTCTTAGGACATATTCTTAATTCAATTTTTTAATACATATTCGAAGGAGCAGTACCTGGCATGATTAGGAGACTTGCTTTATTTATGTAGATATCTAGAAAAAAAATGGAGGGAGGCAAATTATTGTAAATTAACTATTTAGTAATTTTTTGACTATAATTTTGCGAAACACGGTTCCTTGCTTCCTTTTATAGAGGCGTGCTAAAAAAAGTAAATATAATTAGCCTCATAATTTGCCGTCAAAATTGTATATCGGATCATAGTAATGCATTTAAAAAGCATTTGAAGGAAATATAATAATTTGTTTTTTTCTAAAAAATGTAAAAAAATAAAAACGATATATTAAAGTTTCCGGTATTTGCAAAGTAGCCAGGAAAAGCAATCAGCTTCAGTAAATAATAATTTTCAGCGAGGTGCATGCTGAAGCCGAACATATATTAGAGCTGCAATGAATCAGAGTTTCAGTTAAATCCACCTTGATGAATGTTTTTGGCTTCATGCCTGTATAAATCCTCAATGCATACCAATGAAGTACGCTCCATTCCAATTTAAGTGGCTGCACGCTAGCGCTTCGCATCTCTTTTTATTTTCGATAAATTCATTGGCGAACTACAATATATCTGGAGTTTGCTACGTAAACGGAACTCTACTGAAACACTTTTATAAATAAAAGTATCTTTTGCTGGTGGGCAATAATTTCTACCTCAAATAATTCACTCTTTCTTAATGCCTGCAAATCTTGCAATAAACAATTAGGAACACAATTCTTACTATATACCCTTATCTGATTCCGACCGTTAACAATTCAATTAAAGAAATCTGCTACCTACCATTATATATTAATACATACCTGTTTAATCACCATATTTATGTGATTGTAAAATATCACTGACACATGTACCTATTTATTGGCTTAAACGTGGTAATGTTACTTAGAAATATAAAATATGCTTTCAGTCTATGATGCTCTGATTCTACAAGTATATTTTTTATCAACCAGTTTTTATAAAACCAAATTTTCAAAACGTTGTTTTGTTGACCTACCTTCCAATTCTTTATATATTTGTTTAATAAATCCTTACCTTAATATAAGTAATAAGGAAGTGGAGTGGCGAGTCGGTGAGGGTAATCCAGCTTAATATGACACAACTCACTTGATATGATTAATGTACCAGTGGCGTAGCCATGGGGAGAGTTTGAAGGTCAAAACCAATGAGATGGGTTGGTTGAGTTATAGCATAGAAGTAATATAAATATATATTATATTAGCACTACTGCATATATACAGGGTGATTCAGAACTTATCTAAAAAAAAATTTGAATGTACCTACAGCTTACAAAAAATGTTTCAAAAAAGGCAGCTCGAAAATGATTTAAAAATACACTTCTGCACGGCACTGGAAATTGGTCTGCTCTAGAACATTAAATAAATAACATTTTATAACACCTATTTTATTGACCAAATTCAACTGCTTTTGCCGCTATTGTTATTAATTATTAATAATAACAATAATAACATCCCTATCCCTCATTCTAATCACGGAGACTTGTTCAGGAGAGGGGCGGCATATTATTATTAAGCAGGCCGCATTTCCAGCCAGGAACGACTTACGTTGGTAGGCCCTAACCACCATTCAGTGCAGGAATGAGGAAAGCCTCATTAATTAGGAGGTTAGTTAAATGTCGACCGGTATCAATTTCTCACATTGACCCAATCCAACATTCTTCCACCCTACCATACCCGCAGAGAGGGTGCCAATTCTCTCCACGAATATAGCTTATATACGGTCTACCGGCAGTGGGGCGCGGACCCACAGCGATCTAGTCACCTTGATTCTAGTACTGACGCCTTAAACCGCGCAACCACTGACCAATGGAATTAATTTGGGTTTTAATTAATAAAATTGTTTGACATACCTACCTGATGTTACAGAAACATTTTGGGCCCGTCTTATCAAGTTTCTAAAAACTAACACAAATGTTTCTGCTTCTTGTCTGCTTTAAACTCGTATGTTATTGGCAGCAACTATGATACGTTTGCGTAAATCATCAATAGTAAATATCCACTGCGGTGCGATACACCTTATTTTTTTTAAATATCTCCACAAAAAGAAGTTCAAATGATTTAAAGTCAGGAAATCGTGACGGCCATGGTACCGGTCATCCACGCCTGATCCATTGGTATTATTGCTCGGACACGCTGTATATGGTACGGATATAAATGAGTCTCGTGTCTGAAACGCCACACTGCTGCAATACATCTTGGACGTCCTGCACCTCCATCTCTTTCACGATTCGGTTTCAAATTTCTCTCGCGTTGCACTGCATTTACACTCACTGCACACCGCGGTAAAGGTGGCTGCATTTGGGACATGTTTACTGGGAAATCGTTTACCTAAAGCAATTTCACATCGCCATAAATTAAAATGATATCTATCAACTCCAAGTTGCTATATACACGGAAGCCATTTTTGACACTTCAAAAACTAAAGTAAAATTGCAAAAAAGGTTAATACCTACCTACAAAAAGTAATCGCATTTCAAAATTCGAAATCGGTTGACTAGATCCTACAGTAACCCAACGATGTATATATTGAAAATACTACAACTTCAATCTTTGTTTACTCGAAAACTATAAGGATTTTACAAAAAATACGATATTGACTCCATTTTTCAAGACGCCAAATTTCTTATATTTTTAAAGATTTTGCCTGTGACTGATAGCCCTTAGCGTTTGTGATACTTATTAAGTTTTTTGCAGGATCCATGCCATAACCAAATTATATGGCTGACTGTTCTTACGGATCTGACATTTGTAAACACAGCTTACTATTAATTCCTTTTAATCCAACCAGTAAATACGTTAAATTGAAGAATCGTACAAAAAGTTACATTTACAAGGAATACATAATTTTTTGTAAATAAAATATTTCCGGTGCAATATTAATATTGAATTTGACAACATTTAGCAGTAACTTCTTTGGTAGTCTCTACAGAGGAGTTTTAAGACAAAATATATTTATATATTTTATTTCCAAACTGCGGTCTAAGCAATATAACTGATTAGATTTGTCGAAGCAATATATTAGAAGCTATTGAATTCAAATGTCTCCGGAAAAGAGAAATGTTCACCTTAATTTTCTGTAGGACAAAACGTGCTGTGATTTAAGACCGTCAAAGGTCAACTGGCACCAGTCCTAGAACTGATTCCAAGGTGTGTATGGCCGGCCATTTATTCTTATATGGATTAATTTTCGAAACGAATATATCTCGAGGAGTAGTTAACACTGGGAATCAAAAATGCTAATTGTTCTACAATATATTAATTTAATTCAGTAAAAGAAATTAATTGAATATTTTAAAGTTGGTTACTCTGGTTGGGTCCAAACTGGAAGTTTCCTCATATTTTTAAATCATTACTTAATAGATTTTAATCTGTTAAGCACCTATTGCTAATATTGTTCTGTGTCGAAATATGTTAATATTTTATAGACCCTTTACATTTTATAATCAATAACACAATATTATGACAACAAAAATGGTTATTATCAGAGAGCAGCACATATTGGACAAAGAACCAACAAGGAGATCAATATAAGCTTTATAAATTTGGTTTGTAGTTTACTTCTTTTTCTTTGTACCAGCTGCTGATTTTATTTCTTTTTATATTTGGTTTTTGTCTTTTATCTATGCGCACGAAGAAGAAAAAATAAATTTTTCGATACGTAAGCTTCAGATTGAACAGTTGTTTTATTATTTGGAACTATAAATCCACCAGAGGAACCAAATTTTACGAATGGTCACTATCTCTACACTCAATTTAAGAAATGTTGAATGTGAAGAGGGATGCTTGTAATATGAATTCCTGCATGAGTATGAGTAAAATCAGACTAAGGGCAATAACAACACTTTACACATCAAATTAGTAGAGAATTCAACTGGGAAAAAGAGTCCACGTTGCATTTCCTGGGTGAATTTGAAGGCCTTTGCACGTCTGATACTCCTCCTCCTTTATAAACATATCTCAAATAAGTACGGTAAGGGTTAATATAAATCGTTCAACAGATATTTGGGTATGTACAAATACCAAATCTATTAAATGAATAAACATATAGTGGCAAACGCAATAGGACAGAATCGGCCTCAGTGCTTCTTCAGGTCTCTCAGAAGAACCAATCTGCAAGAAAATTTCTAACGGTAGGTTCAGGAATTTGTGAGAATCAGACTAAATATCATATAGATGATTACAAATTTTATCATATCAATGAGATATTTTGTAGAAAATATGAAAAGTAAAACAAATTATTTTCAAGTACAGGTAGGTAGGGTAAAGCAAAATGATTCCGAATTTTTAATTTAAAAAGTATAAATATATCTTCATGCTAACAGGCTATATCTACTATTCTTTCAAAACCGTAGTTTAAATAGAAATTCAAAATAAATGTCTGTGGATAAGAAACTGTCAAATCAAATTTGAAAATTAGGTCAATTGGTCTATCTAGTAAAATGTTGAAAGGAGCATAGAAATTACGCTCGTGTCGTTATCTGTATTTTCTAGTGATGAATCTTTCCAAGTTTTAGTTTTGCAGAGTCACCTGGTCTGTCTCTAGAAAATTATAGCTTCAGCTTTGTGCTTCACATTTGAAGGATCTGTTTCATCTTCTTTATATACGCATGAGCTATGTATAACGCATTGTATAAGCCCACATTATGCAATCAATTTCATAGATGTGCAGTTAACAGGTCTGTCGACTGCTTCACTGCTTGATTTCAGCTTGGTTGTAGTATGTCAGTAGTCATTTTTGTATGGCCTTTGATTTGTTCTATCTACATGAGAATATGGTTCCATGAAGGCTTGTTTTGTAATTGTATTAGTACCAACGTTATTAGTGCGTTCAGGTTTTTAATCTATAAAAAATTCCTTTGCTATTTCATTGTCCAGTACTGCATGCTACATCATTGTGGGCAAACAGAGTGAATAAACATTGAAGACTGTTCGAGATCAGTTTTTAGGTGATCCTGGTGATCCAAAGCCTTTACTGATGCTTGACTATCTGAGTAGAACAAAATCTGGAAATAAAATTGTGTTGTATGTAGATAGATTGACAGAAAAAAATAAAATGGCTCTTGTTTTATATTTGTTATGACTTGACTATAATTTACTGATATTAATGATAAGTTCACATAACTAATTATTTTATTAAAAAGTTTAACAAACAAGGTTAGTAGTAGTGTTTACATTTTATTATGACAATATTTAAATGTGGTAAATACACAACAAGAATGTGGTGTTAAACGTCAATTTATATATCCATAATTAAGTATTTTGCCTAAAATCGATTAATTTGACACACTGTAAGTGCAAAAAATCTTAAAGTGGCCATATTTGTGGCCCAAAATGAAAGAATATTGATGTAATTTTAAAGTTAGACATTTTAAACTCTGTTAGTTACTAAAAGGAATGATGCATTATTGGGTCCTAAAATGTTCAACTTACGTAATGTCAGTATCTATTTTTGCCAAAATGTAGTGGTTTTACAGTTATTTATTGGAATTGTCTGTTTTTTTATGGAGTTTTTACATAAACTTTAACAATTAGTTTTTCACATTTAAAGGAAAAAATAAGAAAAAGGAACACAAACCTTTACTAAGTTCATCCTTTATGTATATATTGCTCACGTGTTAACAGTTCTGTAGAAAGGTAAACTTCGATTTACACGTTATTTTGATTATTGCCATATTTAAAGATAGCGGGATCACGTAATATCGGAATTTTTTTAGCCATAAATAGTTTAGCTATTACTAGACAGCAGCATCTGTCAACGGTTTAAAATCTTACCGTCTTATAGACAACTCTGCTATTACACAGTAACGGCGCCCTTTACTCTAATATTTAAAAACATTGTAGAATGTATGAAGAAGTTTAAAGATGACTTAAATATAGATAGATGTTAATCGATATGTTTTTAGTCTCATTTTCACCTTGTACGAGAATGAGACAACAATTAAAATGCCAATATGTATTAAATAGAGTACATAATTTTATCCAATCTTTAAAATGAGGACGCTTCTAGTTTTTTAAATTATGAGACAAAGAAAAATAAATTTAAAGGACCGTTCTATCGTTCTATTTGTGAATTCTAAAATAATGCAACGCATGTATGATAAAGTAAGACTTATATCATAAGGGCTAAATTTTACAGGCGGAAAACTTCAGGAGGGAAATGATGGCGAGCGAAATCGTTGGCGGAATATCAAGTAGGTAGGTATAGGGACAGCATCTTATATTAAGCCTGGAATCGTGGTTTCAAAAGAATTTATTGGAAGTGCAAAAATTACATTTCTGCCTATTTTAAATATCTTGGTGATGATTTTTACTGTTAACATTTTATGAGGAAGTTAAAATTTCTGAATCTTTCTTATTACATCAGCAAGGATACAAACCAAAATGATTTTATTTATTAAAATCTAATAAAGTAAACATTTCTAACAAAATCAACTTTTTTACTGTTTAAGAAAGGTATTTTAAGCTAATATGTATCAAATCTCCTACAATTCCTATCAATGAAGTCATATGTATGTTCTCTGATACCAAACATCTAGGTATGCTAATGAACATCCACAGACAAAACTCTATTCAATAATTATCTAAGGAATTTATTCTATTTACTAACCTGATATACTCTATATATGGAGTGGGAACTCGAAATTCAACCACAATAGATGAGATCTGACCTATTTCTTCATTGATAGGAATTGTAGGAGATTTGATACATATTAGCTTAAAATACCTTTCTGAAACAGTAAAAAAATGTTACAAAAGCTAATAATAAGGAATATATGGGTAGATATTGTGGGTGTAATTCAACGCAGGAGGAATTTGATAAAAAGATTATCAATATGGGAAAATATAGTACCAATGAAGTGTTTTATCCTACACTGAAATAAATACTACTGAAACAGTTACTATGTACAATTTTGTGGCAGAATAAACCAGAAATGTACTAAACCCCATAGTTCGTTGTTGCGGTAAATGCAGAAGTATTATAGTAATTGGGTTGTTGTAAATTTTAATATAATTGCAAACAAATTATTGTATTTTGTAATAAATGTCATATTGTAAAGTTTAAAATGCAAGTGTAGTGCAATATAACATATTTATAGATTGACAACACTTAGTCATCATTATCAAAACTACAGAGAAACAATTGCAGTATTTTTTACTATAAATTGTATTTAAGTAATTTTTGTTAGACCGGCACCAACCCCAGAATGGAGTAAGCAAGTAGCAGCTAGACACTTACATTTCGCGCATTCTTGACCTTCCGTTGGATATGACAAATATGGAGTGTTACATCACGTGTACTCAAGTTAACTTCTGTTGGGGGTGTGACAGACATGAACAGCTAGAGATCCATCGAGGGATCTCTTGCCTGTCCCTACGGCATACCGATGGGTGCCAACAAGTTCAAATCCAGTATATGTCGAATGTGCCACAGACGTAAGACTTTGGTTGTTTGCTATAAGTTTTTCAGGTGATAATGCTGATCGAGTATTAGCCCGCAGAGTAGTGGTTTTCTGAAATTCCTCATTTGCAACAGAGGTAGCAAAAATGTTTAAATACAAATGTGTATTTTTAAAATAATTGAATGGTAATTATTAATGTATTTAACAAACATTTTTATAAAACCAAGAGGTTACAACAATCCTGGTAAACTTTTGCAATCTTTGTGTTAATAAACTCACAAAACTGTAACTAAATACAAGGTGGCGCAAAAGTTGTCACCCGATGTTCTTTGGCTATATTTTTTTTATTAATGAAAAACTTTGATTCTGCTTTTGGATTATGTTTATTTGATGTCTTACATTTTTTTCCATTAAGAAAATGATATCGGCCCAGTGGCTGGCGCCAGAAGTGATGACTGGGCCCAATTTATGGCATTTTCCATCACTCTTGCCACAACTTCCGGCGATAGGTTCTCGCATTCTTGACGGATATTCTCTTTAAGGGCTTCAAGAGTCTGCGGCTTGTTGACATATACTCGTGACTTCAGAAAACCCCACAAACCAGTCCCAATTCATTCAATTGAAGAAGGAGAAAGTCGTTGAGCATGGGTCTGTAGCGCTCGCCATCCATAGTAGTCGTTTGGCCAGCAGCGTCTTCGAAAAATGAAGGCCCGATGATGCCTCCAGCATAAACAACACACCATGCAGTAACTTTGAGCGGGTGTAATGGCTCTTCGTGGGTTTTATGCGGATTTTTGATGCCCCAGAAGCGATAATTTTGCTTATTAACATATCCACAGAGATGGAAATGGGCCTCGTCTCTCATGATAATTTTCGATGAAAAGTTATCTTCCTCGTGGTGCAGATTCAGGATGGTCTAAACGTAGGTTACACGCGTTTGGCGGTCAACAGCAAACAGCTGATGCACTGTCTGCACCTTGTAAGGGAATATCTTCAAGTCGTTAACCAAAATTCTCTGTAAAGACAGCCGATTGATGCCCAATTGCATGGCACGTCGTCTGGTCAATATTCCGGGGTCCTCTGCGACATCTTCAGCCACAGCCGCGATATTCTCAGCAAAACGGCTGCTCCGGGGTAACATCTCGTGTCGTCCCATACTCTCCAACTTCATGGCGAGCGGCTAAACGCCGTAGTGTGTGTCCAGTTGGTGTCGGACGACCGGGAAATCTGCGCCGAAAATCACGCTGCGCCAACACCACCGACGAATTAGTCCGCAAAAAAAATCGAAACAATTATTCCGCGTTCTTGAGGAGTATAGCGATTCATGTCTTGTTGACGTGTATTTTGTATCTGTTTACTTCACAAATGTCAAATCAGAATTGAAATTTGCCGCGATTTGCAAAAACTATAACAACTTCCGATAGGGTGATGACTTTTGCGCCACCTGTTAGTATAACAATATATTATGTAGAATTTGTCAGTAGTTCGTTGTTGTTTGGAGATTATAACTACAACATTGTAAGCAGAATAGTGCCTATGTGAAATAATACTACAAATTGTGTCAGGAGCTATATTCACAACAAACTGTAGTACACACGTTTACAATTGTATACTCGCGACAAGAATTCAGACGACTTACGTCATACGAACAAATAAATAATTCATTATACTTTTATCAAAATATTTAAGAAACTGCAACTGATAGGAATAAAACTATATACTACACTAAAAGTTTGCATTATATATTGCACTAAATTGCCAAAAATGATTGTTTTTAACGCGACTAAATATCGAAAATTACGTTGACAATAAAAACAACTGTGTAACGTCAGCCGTGGCGTAAGACGTCTGAATTCTTGACGCGAGTATACAAGAGTTTACTATTCTTTTTTTTTTCAGTGTACCGTGTGCTGCAAAAATATATAGAGGTTTCCACAAGAACAAAAAAGTGTATTTTGATATTTATGCGCTTTAATTTGTTTGAGCTGTTATAGCGCTTTAACTTCTTTTAACTTTAAATTCATAAGTGCAAAATATAGGGAAATACATATGCAGACACATATGTATAAGCCTATGTTACTATAGGGTATCCTTGTTTTAAAATCAACTATTATTGGTCCCGTAAATTCAGCTTTACTGTTTTCATATTCTTAGAGATGTTTGACTCTCCATTGTTTCATAGGAATTGTTTCATATCTATAATTATGTACATCCACTTGGTTTTTGAAGAATAGCATTGATTACATTCTATTCTCTTTTATTTAATAAATCAAATTATATACAATCAAAGGGATAACAATTTTGACACATTAATAACGTATTTAATTCTTTTTCCCTTGGCATAGCTAAGACTTCATGAAATTATCTGTGTTTTTCTTGGTGCCAGCGGCGTGATAAAAAATTCGAATCTTTAAACATCACCATTGAAATCGTTGGAGACTCAGCAATGCGCTTGTCTTGGCAAGCAGCAGGTAACAGTAATTTTTTGCTGGCGATACCTAGGTATACATAATGAGATCAAAAATTCTAGAGCACAGAACACCACGTAATATTCAATATCTATAGGTTTAGTACTTTGATCCCATAGGTAGACTGTCTGAGTATGAGGTTTGATATTCACGTGAAAAAAAATAACAACTATAATTTATAGTTTGCAGTAGCTCGACGGATATGATTAAACGTTTTTGTTCAACGACTATATGACCATTATACTTTTTACAATTGAAACTTGATTCAGTTCATTTCATATTTGTATTTAAAAATTATATCTTATTTATTACCATATCTATATATAATAAGGCCTACATTGTTTTCTTTGATAATTATTTTTGTTTTTGCTTTAAATAAAATTTGTATTATTTCTGCCCTGGTTTATCTTTAAGAGAAAGAAGGACTGCCTGATGTTAAATATATATTATTTACTATACGCAACATTTTTAATTTTTTTTTCAAATTTAAGTTAAGTAACTGGGTCTTGGTATCCGCACTTACTTGTCATAGAAATAAGCATATTAACTATATAGGGACAATAATTTTCAGTTACGCTTGTTATCACTTCGTTAGTTTAATACCTACAGCTGACTTGTTAGCAATATGCAGCATATATACACTTTATAACTGGGTTTTGGTATTATGCTACATAGACAAGAGTTTAAGAGCGGTTTAACCAACAAATTATATCTACTTTATATTCCATTAAAAAAAGTAAATGCAAACTAGTAGTATTTGTCCTAAAAATTTTAAGGTTACACCATGTATAAAAAAATAAAAATTGAAACATATGGAATTACCTACATTAATTTTACTGCTACTTAGGGTAGCTTTGTAACATATGTTAGCTGCTCATTTTGATAATTATCTGATAACTAATTTAATGTCAATAATAAAAAGTTTTTTAACATATCCAAATTGATTTTGTAATATAAACTAACACTAAGTATAATTTATAAACAGATCATTTTTATATGAAGACACCGCGGAAAACCTATTAAAATGTAAACGACACGAGATGATAAATCATATCCAGCATATTTATATGGAAGCATTAAGGTTATAAATTATAGGTGATATATTTCCTAATTTGGGATTTAGAGAAAGAAACCAATAAGGACGAACGGAAAGATCACGCAGAGTGAGACGTTTATGAAGAGAAATGGCGAAGTCGCCGAATAAGCGAGTAGCCTGGTAGCATGTTCTGCAACAGCTCTGATGTATGTCCCGCGTGCTCCAGCTTGAATACTTAATGTTTGATTGCTACACGACATACCATAGACAATTTAACCATCTAATATAGATATATGTCCTAGTCCCTACATGAGAAATAAACTACAAATAAATATAAATTGCCTTTTGCCGCCGCTATTAGGATTTTGTTGAAACAAATGTTGCAGCATGTACCTACGTAGTAAAATTTTACACCGTTATCCAAAAATATCTATACATTTTCACAATTTCTTAAATTTATGATTCATTTTGTTACTTATTCACGTAATATTATTACATACTATATTGTATATTGTATATTGATTTAGCAACGTCTAAAAGCTATTCTGAAGAATTAACAAATTTGAAAAGACGTGGCAAATATTCAATAAAGCAATAATTAAAATTCAGTGAAATTAAAAATCCTAAAACTTAACACGTAAAAACAACAGTAAAATATTTTATATATAGTCTGAATTCTTGGCGCAAGTTCAATTTGTATTTGTGGAAAGTACTATCGTTGATTATCGTTGATATCAAGGTTTCACTTTGGACAACCAAATTTGGCATTTGTAGTTTATCATTATTATTATTTTTTACTACTCTATCATAACACCTACACTAACAAATGGCCTCTTTTTCTGACGCAAGTTATTAAATGTCTGGCTGTGTCGATTGCAGCTCCAGCTCACTTGATTGTGACGTTTCTGACGTCAAAACTGCAATATCAACAATAAAACACACTCTCAGAGTTCCTATATCTAATGATATTACTACTTCATTTAATGAGTTCCTAAATAAATAAACTAGTCTTGTCTATACAATTCTTTTCCCTAATAATTTAATTGATCGAAGAAAGCTCTATTTTGCCTAACGAAATTTTAGATTTATTTATTGCTTTGATTTTCATTTCCATGTGCTACTTGGATGAATGAATGTTTTTTTTTAAACTGACACTCACTTTGACACTTTGAGTATACCACGAACGTACAGGTTGAATTTAAATAGTGTTCTTCGACATAAAGTACCTAGTAATGTCTCCCTTACCATACGTTACTTTAGGTCGATCCTAGTCTCACAACCTTCATAGTAACAAAATAAATTCGATATTAAAGTGAAATTACTCAAATGAAGAAGACACTATAGTAACGCAAGATTGCCTATTAAGATTTGTTATTTATTTAAAACAGATAATCTTATCTCATATACACCAGTTAGGTATTGAGGTAAATTTTTCCTAAAAAAAAAAGAAAAAATCAAGTGACAGTGTACATAATCTGTTACTTAATAACTTTAATGCATTAATTGACTCCTTGGTAAAAACAGCAAAAACGCTCGCAAAACCGTCAAAACTGGTACTGTCAGAAATTACAGTAATCTAGTGACTTATGTAATTGTGTAAAATGCGGTTTCGGATACAAATTGGTGAAAAATATTTTTGTCACAGTGCCAATGCATGAATTTATTTTGAATAACAGTGGCAGTAGTGAT
Organism: Monochamus saltuarius; assembly: GCA_025584915.1. Lineage (NCBI taxonomy): Eukaryota > Metazoa > Arthropoda > Insecta > Coleoptera > Cerambycidae > Monochamus > Monochamus saltuarius. The sequence continues at coordinate 24,152,928 of CM046726.1, read as the reverse complement.
TAGATCTAATTCTGTTTTATCGACATATTGCTGCTGAGTGTAAACTAACCTGTTCGAAATCTATAAAACCGAATGTATGTGATTATATCCTGCATTTGTAAGCATACATTACGTATTCAATTAATTTTAATAATGTAGTATTCATTACACGTAGTTAAGGCGAGTTACATTTCCTGGAATTGAAATTATTCTCTGGGAACTGTCATCATATATATTGTATTTGTTGGCTGACATATTATTTTTTTATATTTGCTGTGAAATGTGGCATACCTATCCATTGTGTAACTGAATGCCGCAGCTTCTAAAAAGCGAATGGGAAATTAGATATGTCTCTAGAAGAACTCCTTCCACGTATGTAGGCAGCGGCAGGTCCTCTCTCTTCTATCCCCTTGAATATATAGGCTGGTTTCACTCCAGTGCCACCCCCGAGCGTGACTTCGCATACGCAACAAGCACGCACCCTGAAAAATGTCAATTTGTTCTTCATTAATACTGGATATTAGTCCTGACAGCATGCTGCCATAAATTTCCTAAATGCCGTAATGATTAAAGGTATCCCTAGGCTTTCCTATTCTTCTATTTATCAGTGCTGTACTGCTGTAAATTAAGTGGATGGTTCTACTAATTACAGACCCAGTTCAAGGATGTTAAGGATTTTCAAAGTCTAGCTCATTGATGATATACTACCACACGATCCTGGTTGTGTTTTATAGGTATTCAGCTTGTTCCACTGTGCAATTGCTTAGATTATTTCAGAAACTGCTAAGTCTTAAATAGTGACATTATTTTCCTAACCCGAAATTAATGAAACTGGTATTTTAGCTAATTTTTGCACAAGTTTATACAAAATTATCATTTTCATATGTTAAGTATATGATATACAATGAACACTTTTATAAAATTTGTTATATTATTAACATAATATTAACCCTTTCACACATTGCTACTTACAGAGAAATGTGTAAAAATAATACAGAATCCTGAGTAAGCATTGATTAACATAGGGTTGTGTTAAAATCAAATAAATGTGTATTGTTTTTATAATGTAAGTCACAGAAGCAGAAAATAATTTTAACAACAAAGTTCTATTTGCACTTGAGTAGAGAGTAGATTGTATGAAAAATGTTATTATACAGAGTGTTCCGCATAAGAATCGACACATAGCAGATGCATGTAGGAAGTCCCAAAATATGGTAATTTAAGTGGGGCCAAATTTTTCGAAAAAATTAATATATTTGAATTACTTCAACTTGGAATAATCAAATTTGGTACATGATTTAGGTTTATTCTTGGTCTTCTTTGGCTATGAGTTCAAGCAAATTGAAACACTACAAGGTGTTCATTGAGGGTAAGTTACCCCTAAAATTATACCAAACTTTTTTCCATTGATCGAATTTAAAACGAATAATATGTATTCCACGCAGAATTTAATTTAAAACACTGTTTTACTCTTGTTAAATTTTAAGAAACTTTAAGGTTTTCAAGAAAAGATGCTTTAATTGAAACAAGATTTTAATAGTTTTTTAGATTATATTAAAGAGTCAAGTAGGTTTTGTCTTTAAAATTTGACAGTACCTAATAACACTATAAAATAAAATAAAAACAAAAATATAAAATTAAAACTAAAATTGTTCAATATGGGCACCATTTTCGCAGAAATATAAATTTACTCTTAGCCAAAAATTGAAATTTATTCTAATAAATGATCGTTTATAACGTCATATTTATTCGCAATACGATTCCATAAATCTTCTCGGGATTCAATTGGCGAGAAATAAACCAAATTCTTCAACGTTCACCAAAGAGAATAATCACATTTATTGAGGTCTGGCGATAGTACTGGCCAATTTTGCACAGAATTACTTCCTCGTCCTAATCATTCATTTGGAAATTAAAAATTCAAAAAATCTCTAGCAGTAACACTTAAATGAGATGGTGTCATGCGCAAAGCAAAACTCTAGTCTAAAACTAATCGTCGATTAAATCGGGGAGAGTATTTTACAAAAATTCTAAATAGCTTTGACCATTTAATCAATTTAGCAAAATAACTGGTACAATCAAATAACGATTAATAATACCGGCTCAAACACTTATCTAAAACTTGCGTTCAAAATGTCTAAGAGCTATTGCATAAGAATTTACATAGGAATATTCACGAAATTTGTGAACATTTGTAATTCCTCTACGAGTGAAAGAAGCCTCATCAGTGAAAAGAAATTTCTTGTGAAAATGAATATCCTGATGCTAGATAAACTCGCAAAAGGTCACTCACTGATACAGATCTTGAGGTAATAGCTCTTGCACTTTTTGAATGTAACATGAATGTAGTAGAATACGTAAGAATTCGGTGAACCGAAGTTCTTGATAATCGAGTTCCTCGAGATAAACATTTAGTACTTATTTACGGTTCATCTTCAACTGTTTGCAAACTATATTCTTCATCTTGAACCCTTATTAAACTAGGACGGTCTGGAACATTATTGAAAACTTTCCCATCTCTACAGCTGGCCTCTTTTAACATTAGAAAATGTTCTCTATGGGGAATCACTTGATTGGGAAATCTCCTACGATATTCTTCCACATTTCTACAGTTTTCTTTACAGAAACCTAACACAAGTAACATATCAACTTGTTCGCTGAATGTAAGTTTGAAATATGAAGTTTTATTTCTAACTCTCAATTTTAAAGACATATACTACTTACTGGCATTTTGTTTCTTCTAATAAACACTATTAAAATCTTGTTGTAATTAACGCATTTTTTCTTGAAAAGTTTTTTAGAATATAACAGACATAGAAAAGTCTCTTTTTAAATTCAATCAATGAGAAAAAAATTAGTATAATTTTAGGGGTTACTCACTTCAATAAACACTTAGTAGTGTTTCAGTTTACTTGAACTCAGTCAATAACAACATTATATCAGAAATTTAAATTTATATGCAACATCTAACAATAATAAAAATAACTTAACGAAATCTGTCTCAACCAGTAATTACCAAATTGGTATTATTAGACAAGAGATAACCTAATAGCTTGTATAAATACCGCTATTATGAATTCTGTCTATATTACAACCGAGTAATGCTGTATCATTTCCATAGGTTGTGTTAAATGAATAATGCATATAAGAATCCTGTTATTAATTTTTTAAATTAAATAAGCGGTGCGGCGGATGTTTTAAAACCCTACCTGTTATAAATTGTTAAGTGTTGTTGATATGAATAGAATTTAAGTATCTATCTACCTGTACAGAGTGGGTAAACTTTGACAATTGGATTAATTAATTTACTACTGGTTTTCGGGTTATACCGTGTCCTAGGTAAATTGTCACCGCCAGTCACAGAATTATTGTACACTTAGCTAAATTTAGCTAGAAATCTTTAAACTGCCTTTATTGTATTGCAAAGTCAGCCCGGTTATATTAATTTCGGTTGTCACTGTTACTGTTACAGCTACTACGGTCAAAACTACTCCTTAGGGCGTGTTCCCACCAGAAGCAACTGGCGACAGCGACACGACAGGAACGCAACTGCAGTTTCTGTTGCGTTGTTCTTGTGTACTTACTGGAAGCAACTTATTTTGGAATCAGTTGTGAGAGAAATGTCTTCCTCGTCGGATGAAAAAATTGCTGCTGCATACTTGCTACTGAAAAAGCGAAAAGAAGACAAATAGAAGGTTTTGGGTTAAGTCTCGGAAGGATCAGGTCCACTCATTGCTGTGAAACGTGATAATTGTGTTTCGGATATCGATTGATAATTGGTCTATATAGGGTGTCAGAGTGGTAGCTGAAGGCACTTGACGGTCTAGATTGGCAGCTAGAACTATTGGATGGTTCAGGTCTACAATCACATCTAGGATGCGCTAGTTGCAGTGTTCCGTCGGAGTAAACATATGTCGAACTTTTTGTCATTCAAAAATCTGAATTTCCAATAATAAATTATTAAACTACTTTCAATTCTAAATAAAAAAAATATTCCTGTTAAAAATTGAAAAACATAAACGATTTCTAAAGAAGAACGATTTACTATTTATTTATAAAATTATTTGTTTGACGTACGCCTTTAAATAAGATGACTTAAATAAAGTAGGCCGCTGTCAATGAAATGTCATGTATTGTTTATGTCAATTCTAAGCAACTTATAAACACTAGACAGTTTAGTTCTTCTTCGTTTGTGATTTTTTCATTAAAATGAAGCGCCATAATGATTAGGTATTCGTTTGTTGAAATGACAAACATGGTATGTGTGACCAAGAAAATTATTGTGGTCGTCATGCAACAGCGAGGTACTTGGTTATATACAAATAACAGACAACCTAACCTCAAGCTTTTCAAGATGTTGTAGGACAAAGTAGGAGAAATGAGATCATTTCGCCCTAAACGAGACGTTGGAAGGCCTAAAGTGTTAGCGGCGGAGCAAGAAGAGGATGTTTTAGTACGAATTGCCGAAAACACGCAAACAAGCACACACCGAATTTCATCAGCTACTGGTGTATGCCAGTCTTCCGTCTTCAAAATACTCCACAAACAAAAATTGTATCCTTTCCATTTTTGTCTGGTTCAACAGTTGATGCCACAAGATCCTTCTGATAGATTTCGCTTTGCACAGTTTCTTTGTGGGCAACAAAATGCTGACCCTACATTTTATAATAAAATATTGTTTACGGACGAAGCTGCATTTACCCAGCGCGGTGTATTTAATAAGAGAAATAGCCATTCCTGGGAACTAGAAAATCCTCACTTGCCACGAGAACAACATTTTCAGAATAAATTCTCAATAAATATTTGGTGTGGAATAGTTTCCGATAACATTTTAATTAATTTATTAACAAATGTCTTGCCACTCGTTCCTGAAAATATCCCTTAAGTTTACGGCAAACCTTTTGGTTTATGCATGATGGTGCTCCCGAACATTACTCCCGACCAGTAAGACAATATCTTGATGTAAGTTTTCGGAACCGTTGAATTGGTCGCGGTAGCGAATTGCCTTGGCCTGCGCGTATCCCTGATTTAAATCCCCTTGATTTTTATTTTTGGGGTAACGTTAAATATTTAGTTTATAAAGATGTTATACATACTCGAAAAGAGCTGTAGGCAAAAATACAAGGATCTGTTAACGTTATCAGAGACCAACAAAAAAGTCTATTCAGTGTCAGATAAAATTTTAACGAGAAAATAAAAAAATGTATTGAAAATAATGGTCGCCACATTGAGAATCTTTTGTAATTAGACTTAAGCATAATAAAATATTCAGTTGTTACTGGGTTTGTCTTAATTCGTAATTACGCGTACGTTTAAACAAATAATTTTGTGAAGAAATAGTAAATCGTTCTTCATTTGAAAACGGTTAAGTATCGATTTTTAACAGGTATATCTTTTTTATTTAGAACTGAACGTAGTTTAATAATTTCTTATTGGAAATTCAGATTTTGAAGGACAAAAAAGTTTGACATATGTTTACTCCAACAACTAGCGCATCCTAGATATGATTGCAAAATAGTTACCATTTTAATTACCACCTCAGAAAACATAGGTGCACAAACTTTCAAGACATTCCATTCAAAGATGCTCAAGATATTTAAAAACATCGAAAATATTTTTAACTTTAACACCCTGTAGATAGATAAGGAGCAACATTCAGATAATGCATATTTGGCTTAATCGCTCTATTTTGAGGTCAGCAACATGCTCTTTAGCTGTGTCATATTATTAATGAATCACCATGTATTAATAGAACATTCTTTCTATCTTGATATTTAGAATCTGTAGGCGTGCAATTTTCTTAGGAAATTTACATAATTTTTATAAAAACGACTTTAAAATTATTCACGGATAGATAACTATACCTGTAAACTTTTTTATCACATTTTTCGAAAATAATAATTCCTTAAAAAGATTGCTTGTCTTGGAATATGTGTGAAAATGCCGCAGAGAAATCCAGAGTTTTAAAAGTAAAGAAAATGTTAAATTCGAGAGAAAAGTGCCACCTTTTAAGAATAAATTAAAAATGTAAATACACGAGATTGTTAGTATACACATACACAAATATACAATAAATTTAGTTTATGAACAAATTAGAAAATGGTTAAAACATTGTGTAGAGGTTAGACGACGCCAACGAGTATATAGCTTTAGTTAATTAAGTAGTTTGACTTAGGTGTTAGTATTGTGTGCTCTCATTACATTAGGTGTTCAATCTAAATAAAATAAAAATTTTCATATACAATTTTCAAGGTTCATATCTTAGATTGCACTGCTGACATTAGGCACAACTTTTCTCTAAAATATTATTAATGTATTTTTAAAAATCTCACTTTCCTCTTGACACAATTTTACATTTTCTTATATGTGTTAGATCCTGTACTTTTCAACGCCATTTTCAGAGTTTCAAGACAGACAAAACTTTTGAAATAATTCCTTTTTCGAAAAATGTGAAACATTAAGTTCACAGATACAGTTAGGTTGATCTGTGGACACACTGTATACAGGGTGTATCTAAATAGCACCGAAATAATGTAAGGGCGATGAAAATTAATAGAGGTCTTTGATATAAAACTTTTAAAAATCCCTTTGAAAAGTTACGTCCCTCCAAAAATTCAAAAAAGAAAATAATGTTTGTCTTTTTATCTTTCATGTAAGTATATCAAACTAAATAAACTTGATGAACATTATCTGTCAATAAAATTACACTTTTTGAATCATAAAACTTGTGAAAGAGTAAGAAACAGTAACAATAAACGACAGTGACATTTGTTTCCATGGATTCCATTGCAAAGACCACCAGATGTTTCGACAAAATACACTCGCGTTAAACAGCTCATCTTTTTAAAAGTACATTGCACTACATTTATTTTTTCCTCATAAATCCTTAACTTTTCCAAGAAACTTGAAGAGATCAAAAACTTAGTAAAGGAATGGGGCTACTTAGGTATATTTTTAAGAGTCAAAATTTTTATCGAAAAAATGTCATAGGCTTGATTATTTCAACCCCTTACAAAAACACTTCAGGGTTGAAAAAATGTTCACATTTCAGGAAACGGTTTTTTCAAACAATTTTATACCAGTGACCCCTTTTAATTTTCATCAGAGAATCGCCCCTTTTTTCGGAGTTATTTAGATAAACCCTGTATATTTGTTCTATTATTTGAAATAATTAGATGTGACATATCATTATTATTATTATTATTTATAGCACACTTAATTCTGTTGTATTAAGTTGGATATTTGTATATTGAAAAAATTTGGAAAATTATGACAGGTTTTCAAAAAAATCGTAGTATGTAATATCATTATAATAATAATAATCTCTACCCCTCATTATAATCACAGGGATTAGCCCAGAAGTCGGAGACTTGTGCGGGAGAGGGGGCGGCATATTATTATTAAGCAGGCCGCATTTGCGCCCAGGAACGACTTACGTTGGTAGGCCCTAACCACTATTCAGTGCAGGAATGAGGGAAACCTGGAAAACCTCTTTAATTAGGGGGGTAGTCAAATATCAACCGGTATCAATCTCTCACATTGACCCAATCCAAGATTCTTCCACCCTACCATACCCGCAGAGGGGATGCCAAACGTCTCCACGAATATAGTTTATATACGATCTACCGGCAGCTGGGCGCGAACCAACACCGATCTAGTCACCTCGATTCAAGTACTGACGGCTTAAACCGCGCGACCACTGACCGACAATGAATATCTTAAATAAGTATTTGTATTCTCCAGAAACTTTATGCACTTTTATTTAGAAGTTATGCTGACACTCGTAAAAGTAACATGTTTTGACATAATTTGTAAAGTTATTAGTTAAACAAAAAGTCAAGAAAGGATTAGGTGTGTAAAATAAGCAATACTGTGAAGTAACAGTATGAAGATTAAATCATTTAAAATTTATAACTCTAGATAACGTTTTAATGTTATGTACTTGCTTGATTAATTTATCTCATTAAAATGTTTTTACAAACGCTCGTAAAAGTACTATTTCAAGAATTTTTTATGTAAGCATAATCTTTTTCGCTTCATTGTTTCGACTGAGTTAAATAGCTGCCACAAAATTATTTTGTATGTGTTATTCAACTCAAGAAATCATATCAAATAGTAGATTTGAACTAGATTATTTTTACTTGTTGTATACAAAACAAATAATTATTTACATATACTTAGGCACGTACAATCTATTGCAATAGTCTTTAAAAAGAATTTGGTGACTGGTTTTGAACTGCTGTTAAGTAATCGTAACGAAGTTTACTTTTAACATTAGTTCGTAGTTGTTTTCATTCATCAATAGAGATCTAATGAAAATCCTACTCAGTACTTCCTGTACCGCAACATCTGTTTTATCATCATTATTATTGCAACCGTTTGTAATACTCCTTACTAAAATAAAAATTAGTTACTCTATATTTTCTACTTAAAAGTTTAATTTACTGGTCATTTGCTATAACAAATAAAATATTTTATTAACAGACAATGAACAAGTTCCCATACGAGCCTACCTACCTTTCAAAGGTAAAAGTTAAAAAAAAATAAAATAAATTATTCTAAATACTTACGTCATGTAATAGTAACCATGTCGTGTCGTTGCAAACACTTTGGATGTCGTAGAACAGGCTATTACAAAATGTACATTAACATTTCCGACAAGTGAAAATAGTTTGTGTATTGTGTATTGGCAATTACCAAAGAATCATTGATATAGTGCCGTTAGTTCTCATTTTTCTGTATCCTCTCTTAAAATATCTGTACTTGGTCATATTTAATAAAGAATAGTAATGCTAATTTGTGAAAAACTTGAATTTATTTCGATTATTCGCTAAAATTTGAGAAACAAATGTCATGGAAAATTGTGCTTCATATCCAATTTTTTTAAGGATCTTTTAGTCCTTTGGAAAAACCGTTTATCTTATATTTTTTAGTTTTATCCGGCAATTGTTACAACAGTTAAACAATTTCCGGGGCGTCTCTGACATCGTCGGTTTACGATTTTTGATGTTTGAAAGAATATCGTACTCCTTTTCAGAAGAAACTCTAAAACTGTAGATTAAATCCTCCGGTGTATAAATCGTTTCCAAATTGGTAGTTTGGTCAGGTTCTCTTTTCTCACTAGAACTTTGGTTTTAGTTAGGCCTGCTGAATGACATCTACCCGCTGACTTCACTTTTATTTCTTAGATCTCCCTGTTTATTGAATATGCCATGTATATTACCACATGTACACGGAATATTGTATACACCGGAGCTTTGGAAAAAATTGCTGCTGAAATTGATCTGTATTTTTCTTGAGGATTACAACTTCACACGTTATTAACATTGTGTTCTCTTAAAAGGTGGATTATTCTTTTCAGTGCTTCTTTGTATATTGAGTAGACATGTTGTTGTCAGATATTCTTTTTTACTTGGTGATTCTTCAATATTTCCAATAATATACCCATTTTCTCTAAGAGATAATCGTAGAATCGTAGATACTGAAGTTTTTCCATCAAGTGTTCTGGCTCATACATGACTCGTGCTCCATGCAGTAGTATGCAGTTGATAATCAATATAAGTAAACTATACGAATGGAAGATGTACCTAGTTGCGGTAAGAATTCAGGTGATTTTGATGTGACGAGATGCTATTCGATTTGTTTTTATTGTCAACATAATTTTCGATATTTGGTCGCGTCAAAAACAATAATTTTTTGGAATTCTCAACAAAACTCCAACGTGTCTAATAATAAACCGAGTAATAAACCATTTACGTACATTACATAAAAAACCTATACCCGATGGGTAAATTATTAAGAGAAGCTGAAAAGTGTTTCGTGTTTAAATACTAAGTAATAAAAAACCATCGGGTTGTCGACAGAAAACTATCCAGAACCGAAATGGCACGCCGCTAATCTAAGTTATCGAGAGTGTATCTTGAACTTGACCTACCGTATTATTAGGTCAATAACCTAGTCACCTAGTTTTTGTACTGTTATTTAACGACAAGGAGTAAAACTATTTTTTTATACTAGATACATGAATGAATTTTCCTTAAATATTGATTTATCTGTTAATAAAAACAAATGTACCTAGATAATAAATAAATGATTGTTAGGTTATTACAGTTTAATAATTTTGATATTACGTTTTCACTACATTTTACAACTAAATATGAATTTTTAGTATTACTCGTAAATACAATTAATTATTTAGTTTGCAGTTACGTACACCTAGCCTAGAAATTTATTGTTTTTTAAGTATGTAGTATGGTACTAACCTACCAGTTCGAGTATTCCATGCTTAAAACTGCACTCATCCGTCCATAGCACTTTATTAACAAAATTAGGGTCAGTCGCATTTCGTAAACATTCTCCATATAACACTACCATTTCCACATATTCGGAGTTTGTAAAATTATGCGTCGTGAATTTACGCCAAATACGTGAGGTGAGACCGAAATAAACATACTACTGCTTACTGCTTGTATTCTCTCCATCTCCCCTCCAAATGTGTGGCATGATCTACAAATTTGGGGGGAAAGAAATGCGGGAAATGCAGAGTGTGAATAATACGCTGATGTGTTAGACGATATTATGTATGTAAACATGATGTGGCATCAATGGTTATAATATGACATTAGATTATCGTCGGGTGCGTCATCAGAAAGTTCGTAGCGCACCAGAACATCGTATTACTAATTTTTATAGGGTGATTTGTTTATTTTTTTTTAAGGTCGAGTAAAAATTTTTTTTTCGATTTTCGGCCTTTATTAGGCCTCCCGAATACGTGGTTAAAATTAATGGCATTATGACTGACTCACCCTGTATAGTTTTATTATTCTCAGTCGCAGTTTCTTAAATAGTTTGATGAAAATATATTGAATTATTCATGTGTCCGTATGACGTAATTTGTCTGAATTCTTGCTGCAACTATAACCGATTTCTTGTTATTTATATGGAAGTTACTGTTTAGGTTTATTCCTTTAATGCGGTTATACGCATAAGGCATGAGACCATCAGCTTGGTTTCAGGAGTGCTGACTCTAACACCTACTTTTCAAAGGTTTCCATGTAAATCAGGACAGGGATAACAGTGAATTCATAGCTGTATAGTATATTAGATTCTTATCCTTGCCTTCTGCGCTAATCTTACAAAAAGATCATGTTGCTTATAGAATTGCTCACTTCAAGGGTTGCTTCACAACCGTTTCCAAGTTGATATAGAACTGAACAGGAATACAAGTAAATTCATATTTCGTTTGTATTTCTTTACTTTTTTTTTAACTATTTTGACGAGAGGAACCAGCTCTGAAACAACGTCATTATTACGTCCTGTATAAAGTTATCAGCAAGGTAGTAAGTTGTCAGCAAGATCTAAGAAATTACTGTTTCGAAATAATTTTGCAGCGTCATGATGAATAGGTATAGGATCGCTAGCGAACAGCGCTGATAATCCCATAAATCAATGAATACTGAATAGTGTTATGAAACTTTTATTTTCATTTAGCTACTCAATCACAAAACAAATATTAGTCATAAATTTTAATTGCATCGCTGCACAATTTGGATTAGTTACGATTTCCAATTGCCTGCAAATTCACTGCAAGCTAATTACCTGTCATGAATGAAAAGTATATTAATATTTTTGGTTGAATAAAAAATATATTTTTACTAACTTCTAATTGTAAAATAATATTCGAAATTTAACATTTCTGGGCATAAAAATTTACTGATTAATGCAATTTGTATGACAATATAAAATAGATGAAATAACAATTAATATCAAATATTTTTTCACAGTTCATCTTATGTGCAACCCTAAAATTGGCTTTCTTGAAAGCAAGGCGTGTTTAAGTACTACCTACGTCTAGCTGTCCAATACGCGTGCGCGGTGCTTGAAAATTTAGTGTATTTCATAAAATTATGCATTACATAGTACCAAAATGTGGAAAGAAAGGTGTGAAAACACTTAATAAACATTTTATTACTATACCAAGGGATGACAAAAGTAAGACATTGTGATGGTGTATAATAGACTACTTTAAATGTCTATACACAAACCAATCGATTCAATCTTGTAGTCTTTCATTTGGTCCAAATATAAAGGCTGCAATATCATAGACTTTTTAATAGATCGTACATCTGATGGCTTCATTTGTTTTAGTTCAAGGATATTTGGCGGTCATACAACAGACAAAATTTTTATTGAAGAATGGGGATTTTTAAAAGAGAACAGCAACAGCTAGTAAGATCAAATTATACATTATAGATCATCGACTGTATCTGCTAGTAAAGAAGTACCAAACGTGAGATAAAAGAGGCAAAAATGATAGCCAATTCATGAATACTTACATGTGAAATGAGTGATTTCTAGAGTTTGAGAATTTGCTATTCTTCAATTTCATGTGTACATTCTTGTTTCATCAAATATTTATATTTATTTGTAACTGATATATTTTACAGTGAGATTAATATTCAAAATTGTCTTCTTAAGTAGAGAAGAATTTGTAATTAACGATTATTAATTAACTATTTATCAAATGACACTAGAAGTATTTTTACTGTTTAGTTGAATTTTGCAGTACGCATTATAGTTGTTTAATTTAATTTATCTATATCCTGGGGTGATTTCCGCTTTCAGTTTACAAGAGCAAGGTTCTTTATATATTTTTAGGTATTAACAATATTGTGTGAAACGAATTACTCTGCGGACTAAAGCACCAACCAGCGTTGAATTACACCCACAATATCTACCCATATATTCTTTATTATTAGCTTCTGTAACAATTTTTACACTATTAGAGAAGATTAGAATTCCTATTAATGAAGTCATATGTATGCTCTCTGATACCAACCATCTAGGTATGCTAATTAACAATTCCACAGACAAAGCTCTATTCAACAATTATATAGCTAAATTTACTAACCTGGTTTAATGAAAACACTCTATAAATATCTAAGTTCACTTTTGAAACTGTGGGAACTCGAAAATTCAATCACAATATATGAGATCTAACCTATTTCTGCGTTTTTAGGATTGCTTCTTCAGGTGGCCTCCTTTAAGTTGAGTCAAAAATCTAACTATAAAAATTATTATATCAAAAAATTAAAATTGTTTGAAATTAAATATCGATAATGTTAAAAGTGTATTTAACCTGTCAATGAATTTTAAATTAAACATCACAAATACCTACTTAAATAATGTTTACCCTTTATGTAATCGTGTTTTATATATTTTTAGGTATTAACAATATTGTGTGAAACTAACTACTCTGAGGACTAAAGCCCCGACCCGCGTTGCTCTTGTTTTATTTGAATATAACTAACAGCCTCATCCCCATAACGCGATCGAGAAATTCTGAAAATATTTTTTAATGTAAATCTGATACTACTGTTTTGAGGTGAGGCAGTTAAATGTGACCTACATAATAAAACATAATCTTTTTTCAGTGGGTGGATATCAAACACACAAAAAATACGAAAATGTTTTCTAACTTAAAAAAATAAACTATTTATCAATACCTATAATTTTATCATACTGTATGAATGGAAACTCCAACGTGGGTTTAAACAATATGAAAAGCGTTGTTTCATCAATATCGCATAATTCTCTTTAAATTACTTTTATAAATATGGATAAAACGTCAAATGGAAAAATTATACACACAAAACGTCAACGGCGTTTATGTAACGGTCTGTGGTGGGATGGCGCGAACGGAAGGAATATGTGACGTCACATCGCCCGCTGCATTGCATTGAGGGTGGAGCGAACACTTTTGCACTAATATCTTCTTTGTATTTGAGTCAATTAATCTCATTTTCTTCAACATATGCTTGAATTGATTTGATGCTATAATACTGAAAAATTCAAATACAATTTGATTACACAAAATGACCCCATTCTTCTGGATATATCAATAGAACTTTGCTATATACAGAAACTATCACTGTCACATCAAATAAGTTATTTTCATCGCCTCATACTGCTTGAACGAATACCTAGTCATTTCGGAAATTATAATAAAAAAGATTGTGCATAACCAAAAATAAAAATGCAGCTGCTAGTTGCGATATAATTATGTTAATTACTATCAAAACTCTTTTTCTTTTATTATTACATTTAAATTTATACTTGTTATCTTTTTGTGGTAATATTTATTGTTTTTTTTTTTTAGGTGAGGACAGTAGCTGCAGAATTTTACTCTTGCTATATATGAAATTACTTTTCAAGGCTGAGAAAAATGCAGGTAACCTTGATATTGTAAATTAACAAATTACTAGGTGATATAACAATTACGACAATATTTTATGAAAGATAAAAATCTAGGATATATTTTCTGGATGAAATTTTTTAGATAAATTTAAATTTCATACACAAGCCTACTATAGCAAAATAGCCCAAAGTATACTGGTGAATGCAATTGTTTTATGAATATACTTATTATGTGGAGTCTAGATTGCGTTATGGAATATGTTTTTGGGGTAACTCTACCTTGTCTCATTCAGTTTTGTCATGCAAAAACGTATTTTAAGAATAATTGCTGGCGTGCCAAGTCATCGTACATGTAGAGATATTTTTAAGAATTTTAATGTTCTTACGTTAGTGTCATTATTTATTTTGAAATGTCTGTGTACATATATAATAATAAGGAGTCTTTAATTCTCAATAAGGATATACATACAATCAATACCAGACAATGCTGTGATATCCGAATTCCTTTGCAAAATGTACCATAACAGCTAATTCACCAGATTGTTTGGGATTTAAGATATATAACCATTTACCGAGTGAACTCAAGACTGATAAGATTACAGTATTTCAATTTAAACAAAAACTGAAATCATTTTAGTAGATAATTGTTTTTATTCTTTATTGGAATTTTTTTTCTCCTGTTGTGTCTTAGGTTAAGTTATTATATATTTTTTTGACTATTGTTATACAATCCTTGTTTGTTCACAACAAGATAAATAAATAAATAAATAAATAAAATAAAAATTATCTGTAATATTATACCTACATTATTGTTATTGTGTACTCTCGTTTCTTCCTTTTTATTTAGAAATATGAAATATATGAACCTTTGAAAGG
The DNA here is from genome assembly GCA_025584915.1 of Monochamus saltuarius. Classification (NCBI taxonomy): domain Eukaryota; kingdom Metazoa; phylum Arthropoda; class Insecta; order Coleoptera; family Cerambycidae; genus Monochamus; species Monochamus saltuarius. The sequence goes on along the minus strand of CM046726.1, from coordinate 24,137,877 downwards.
GTTTTCTAGAAAAGTCGTTCTTTTCCAATCTACAAGGTGTAAAAATAAAAATAAAATAGTTATAGTCACCACATTTTGCGCTGCGACAATAATTGGATTATGTGTTTCCAGAACGATGGATCTTTCGATCGCCCGGCCTTAATCCGCTTGACTTTTAGTTTTGGGGTCACATAATATTATGGTGTATTAATTATTATCAAAGTTGATATTCAACAAGAGTTGCGAAATCGCATGCATGCTGCCGCTGAGGCAATTCGATTACAGGCTGGTTTGGGTCGTACGTGTGGGTACTAATGAACTCGACGAACTCAAAGTGTATTGAAAATTACGGAACTAACTTCGAAACTCACGTTCTTTTATTATTATTTGAGATAAATTGGTATCTCCGTAACTGAATAACATTTGTTTTCATCCGTCATTATTTTTGTCCTCAGCTATAATTTCCCAAGTTTATGCGTATAGGTTAAGAATCACCCTGTATCTTCATTATTCTTTAAAGGTGCGTATAAATACGGCGAGTCGCGCCTGTGTCGAGCGTGTACGTCAAGCCGTTTGATGGAGACTCGCGGTGATTCTTTTTCTGTGGGATTTTGCCACGATTTCAAAAGATTTGGCGCTTCTAGTGGGACGGGATTATGGCAGATATTTAGTTTGCAGCGAGACTGACAACGTAATAGGTGTAGGTTTTCTATATATTAAGTCCAATGAAAATGCATTAAATTAAAGTTTTCCAACATGAAAGCTATTCTACTTTTAAAATTGTGGGAGGTACGAATGATTAGCACGTGTCATAATTGGGCACAACTCATAGCAGTTCAGCTGCGAAAATTTAACCAAAATGTAATTCAGGTTTGTAAACCTTTATCTTGAAGCGAGAATTTGTGAAACCAAAATACCAAGTTTACTTTAAAAAGAAATGAAGGTTGATGCGTAGAAGGAAAAATTGCATCAGCCGATGCAAATCTCGCAGATGTATGCAAAAAATCTTTTTTAATTTATTGGCATCATAGAGCAAGGGAAGAGCACAGGAAAGCACTATTGCAAGAAACTACTGAAACTACGATATTTTATTCATCTTCAGACAAGATAAATTTATATTTCGCTTTCGCTCACCATGTACATAAATAAATAAAACAATAATAAGAAGTTTGTGGGAAACTCGCTATGCGCTCGATGTACCATATGGATCAGACAAAGTTCGTAGGAGGTTCGTGGCAGGCTCGTCGATTAAAAAGCTCGACCGAGGCGCTACTTGTACTCGGCTCTCCGTATTCATAAGCACCTTAAGATATCTTAGCGATCAAGACATCATTTTGTAGATCTGTTCAAGGTCTTTTAAGACAGCAATTTAAAAAAACAATTTTTTTTACAAAAGGCTAACCTTGAAAATTTATTTTTGCAGTCGGGTTTGTCTCTAAGTGTAAGTTTATATTGGAGCGGCACGCCAAGCCACGACAAAAGCCACACACCGAGCTGCACAGCAAGCTCCTAGATAAGAGCTAGGGTGAGTGTACTATGAACACATCCATAAGAATGAGTGTATTGAATAGTCGTCTAGGCGCGTAGCTTTTGTCGTCGTCTGACGTGCCGCTCCAACATAAACTTACACTAACACACTGTATAAGATATTATGCTATTGAATAGTCTACGATAAGAGGTCTCATATGATATATAGGACGATAGTGACATATGCTGATTATATCCATTTTTAAAATAAAACTGATTACAATTTCCATTAACAATGAATTTTTCAAGTTTAAATATAGACTGAGAAGCTATAAATATATCTCGACAATGTTTTGTTTTTATGTCATTGTACTTTGAAAGCTAAACATGATTTGATAATTTCTTTTTAAAAAACTACAGTAACAAAAGATTTTATGACGTATATTAAATTAAATGTCTTTACATAGCGCATTCGATGGCATAATATCTTTTTATAATACATTTTCAAAAGCGGCCACTTTCTGAAAATATATTTTTTAATTAAATGATTGACTTACAAGGCATTGAATAGACCTAATGAAATGATGCCTTGTTCGCTAAGCTATTTCAGAGAATAACGAAGATACAGGGGAAACCTCTATTTAATTTTTATTATTTTAAAGTACTCGGTAATATCTAAATAGTAATTCTTCTATGATATAACTAGAATATTTTATTATTTTACCCCATTTTAACTAACATATTTTTGTTTGTTTCTAAATTATTTGTAAATTCTGTGTAAATAACCTAATTAATTAATTATCTTAGTGTCTTTTCCATATTTTTTTATGTTTTGTCATTGTGCCAATAAACAAGCTAAACTGCACCCTGTATCAATAAGTACTTTTTTAGAATTCTCATTTTCAATTTTATTAAAATGCGTGAAGTATAGATCTCAACTGCTACATTTTTATTTATACAGCTTGTATTTTATGTCCGTAATGTCACAAATTAAGAGGGGGTTATTTTAGGCTCAAAAGTCTTATCAAACCTGGGGCGTTGAAAATATCACAATTTTTCAATGATCTCGTTGTACTAAAATACTACGCCACTGGGTTTCCACAATAATAATAGGCGCATTTAATTTATTGTTATTATTCGTTTAAAAAAGGTCTGTTGCATTTTCTTTCTAAATAAGTGTAGTGCTTCTGAATTATTATTTATGTTTTATTCCAAATTAATTTTAAATTACATGTAAACAAAACCAAAAAATATATATAGAAAGAAGGTGCTGAAAATTTCCACTATTGGTGGTATTGGTGGTGACGCATGCTGTAAGACCTAAATGCGCATATTAATTTAAAATTATTTTTTCTGTAAATACAGTGGAGCAGTTCTTAAGGGGTGAGCCCCCCATATCTGACTGAGAAGTTTACATAAACATTATTTTTAATTAGCTACATGATTTTAACAGTTAATTAAGACAGAATGATAAAAAAATCACTTTCTTAATTTATGGCACTCGCTTAAACTCTTGTACAGGGTGTCCAGAATATAAGTGCCGATACTAAAGGGACTTGTATATCTGATCAAAGCCAACAAAGAAACTATGAAAAAATGTCTTAATTGAATAGTTTTTCTACAAATACATTTCAAAAATAAAAATATAACCAATAAAGTACAAAACTGTCTTATAAAATTAGAAACTAAGGTACAGCTAAGGTTAAGCAATAGCTTCTGTAACGTAATTTGTGTACAATTTATTCTTTTTATCAGTATTCATGAAGTAAACAATTGAAGTTTCCCAAGAAAAACTGCTACAACGTACTTTAGCGTACGACAACAATGCTCCTCAAATTATTAGTAGTAGCATTATGGCTAGTGCATTTCGATTTTCTTCTTAGTGTACACAAAAATGGAGTAGTAGGTAACTATGACCAGCTGACAAACAGCGGTCATTATCACTATGAATATTTATACTTTTAACTATTTCATTTATACTTATAACTATATCTGTTATGAAAACGGCTCTAAGGAAAAAAAAGCAAACTAAATACATCGTTTATGTTCATATAGTACCTATACACGGAAAAAAGGTATATTAATATCTAGATTACACTTATTCTAAACCGGCTTAGTTTACCTATTCCTCAAGTACAGTAATATCTACGTTATGAAAAGATTGACTTATTCTTGTATAATAAGAACATTTATATCTTCTTTTAAGAATAACAATTACTTGAAATTAAGTGAAATAAGTGATTTGATAAAATTGCGGCAAATATTTGAAATAATATGAAATAATTTTGAATAAAATAAATAATAACATTGGATTTAAAAGAAAAAATATAGCAGATGTCTATAAAATAAATATGTGTAAACACCTGAAAGACTTAGGTATAGCAAACTGCCAAATTCATTAATTTATTAATTAGCGATACACTAGACATATGCCGCTCTCGAGCCTCAGTATACCATAGGCGACCAATGACTTATTTGATCCATCTACATCTTGTGGCCACATGCTGAATCTGAACGTCTATAAATCTATAATTTAAAGAATAATATCCGTTTGTATATACAGTAAGATTATATTAATATTTTAACAAAATATTATTCTTTAAATAAATCTTAAATTTATAAATTTAGTGTAATTGATTAGTGTCATTTATAAGAAAAATAGTGTTGTATTAAGTATATAAATGTTTGAATATCAAGAATGTGTAAATATGTATATCAAATATACTTTATTAGGTACTATATTAATACATATATACTCGAGTGAAGTTTATAATTTTAAGTATATTAACATACTTAAATACAGGTTAGATTTTTTACTGTGTTGTTTGCTCTCTTGGTGTGTGGTTTATGGAAGCAATTAAATATAATGTGCGAAAAAACTATTAACTGTTCACCTTGTAACGCCATAACTGAAAAATAATGTAATATTTTTACCCGAATGAACTGTGACAACAAACGAGCAAAAATATTGTTCTTGTTTCGGGAAACGCATGAGCATGCATGCAACACCTGGTGGCTCCATCCCTCATCGCTGTCAGGCGGCTGATTGCCTCACACCGCAAATCTACCCCATGCCGAGGGATGCTACCACCCACCCCATCCTGCTACATCCCGTTCAACCCGCCTCCACCTCCAGCCAACTCGTGTACGCTTATTTCGCTTACTAATCCACGTGGATTATGAAGGCCACCGGCCGGCTTACAATTTGATTGTGTTTTATACTGTTCCTTGTTCACGTTTTATTATTGCTTCTACCTCAAGTAGTTTTGTATGTATAGAAATATATTCGCCACATTCATAACCGGAACCATGCATGAGAGATACGGAGTTTTTGGTGCTTCTATTATTCTGGAGTATTTCATAAATTTTGCATTAGCTAGGAAACATAAAAACGTACAGAAAATAAAGGACATCTATTTAATTCAGTAGCAATGAGGAACTCTATTTATACCCACACACAAAGATTGTATTTACCAGAAATGCAATCAATCCTGTACCTACAATATTTTAGTAATTATTCCATTAATCCAATAATTAAGGCTTACTTACCGTGAGCGCTCGATCCAAAGGGATATAGTTTTCGTTTTCAGTAACTTCTCAACGAAAAATGGTAAAAATATGCGGTTTTTTTTAATAGAAGAAATTGGTTTAATTAATTAGAAATTTTGAAAATAAGCAAAATTCATTTACACAAAATTATTTTACACTTTTTCAAAATTTCAAAACACAGCGTCGACGTAAAATAATATTTATAGTCTATTAAATAAACCGCATATGTTTATCTTTATCCGTTAAGGAGTTACTGAGCGAAAACTATGGGTTTGTTCCAACACAGCAAGAATCGATTCCGAACCGTTCAGAATTAATCAGTCAGTTCAGTTGTTAATGTACTCTCGGCGAATGGGACGTAAGACGGTGTTGCTCAAACATTTCTCACGGTTCTGAACCAGTTCTCGACGGTTATTGGAACAGACCTTATATATCGTTTGATAGAACAGTCACCGTAAGCCTTAATGTAACATTTGGAAGTTAAATTTTGTAATACACAAATAGGTAAACAACGAAATACAAGGAATACAATGATAAATTGGGATATGAAAATTCCTTCAAGTAGTAAAATTTGGAAGTTTTTATAATTCCACATATTCTCTGAGTAATACATCAAATATAAAACAACTGTTCCAAATGATAGATTTAAAATATTGAGACAAAATACATGTCTATAAGTTTTGGAAAAATATAGATGTATTTTCAGAAAGAAAACATAAAACAAACATGAAATAATGTTCTTCTAGTTTTTTATTTTGTAATAAATATACAGGGAGTTTCAGAACTTATCTAAAATAAAATTTAATGTACAGGGGACTCTTACAAATACAAGTTTGTAAAAAACCCAAAGGAGCAGTTGGAAAATGATTTAAAAATATACTTCTGCACGGCACTGGCAACTAGTCTACTGTAAAACCTGACAAGACAGAGAATGAAATCAGCGACCGAACAAAAAACTTGAAAGAAAATCCCAAGGAAAGAAATAAATAATAATTTATAGAACCTATTTTATACAGAAAATTCAAAGGATTATACCGCTGTTGTTACTAATTATGAATAGAATCGATTTGTGGTTTTAATACATAACGTACTACTAACAACAAATGTGTCTGCTTCTTGTTTGATTTATATTCGTAAGTTATATTGACAGCAGCAAATACCTTGGCGTAAATTATCCATAGTGTCCACTTCGGTGCGATACATTTTTTTAAATATCCCCACAAAAATGAAAACCAAAAAATTTAGTCGTGGCGGTCATGGTATCAGCCCTTCTTGTCCAATCTCTTAGTATTAATGCTTGGACATGCTGTACATGGTACGGAGCTTCGTGTGTGATACGCCATACTGCTGTAATATGCTGTGGACGCCCTAGACTTCCATCTCTTCCACGATTCGGTTGCAAATTCCCCGTGTCACGCCCGCATATATTTTCAATTATTTATTTAGATAAGTTGTGAATCGCCCTGTATAGAATATTTAGGTAAATAAAATCCCAGGGTGTTACGTATACAGGCTGTCTTACGGTGACGGCTCATTAGAACATTATACTGGAAGTTGCTATCTACTTGCTTGTTTTAAATAGAACACCGTGTATGTTTTACATATTTGTATTCTACCCGTGATTCTGGGGGAACAATCAAGCTTCCCTATATCTATTTCTAATGGTCTCCGAAATTTTCAATTCTACCAAAAAAGTTGTTTTTCAATAGCCTAATTCAAAATTGCCTATTTTTACATCGTGCAAGTTGAAGTATTGATATTTAAAATAAATTTAGGAGGATCCCTATCATTTGTTACGGATATTTTAAAAACTGTTTAATTTTACACAGAGTGGTCAAAATTTATTCTCGAACTTGCTTAACTTTGGTTTTTTCCGAATGAGACACCCTGTATATTTAATCAAAAACTATTGTAGAATTGTACCCTTTATCTATCCATATTAGACTTCTTTATACCTATCTCTTTGAATTTTTTTTCTTATTGACGGTTTTTGCAATAAATAATTAAAATGATACAATTTGTTGAAAGGGTAGCTGTGAAATTGCTAACAAACAAAAAAAAACAATATGACATAAGTTTGGTTATTCTGCAACAGTTCTTAATAAAATATATCGGGTGTTCCATATAGAATAATCAAGTCTTGGACGCCAAAACTTGGCGCTACAAAGTTAAGCAAATTCGATAAGTTTTACATTTTTTAAAATATATGTAACAAATCATATATCTCTTTTAAATATCAATACATCAGCTCGCACGTTATAAAAAATAGACAATTTTAAATTAAGTAGAAAAGAAACAATTTTGACATCACTCAATTCTTATATGTTTAATTCTTTCTTAATAGGTTAGTATAGTTACTACTGATATAATCTTTACTAATTTCAATTCAGATTGCTTGGGGAATATATGGTTAAATGCAACTCTATCAATACCTGAAGGTTATTAAGTTAGACATTTTTTTATAAAAATTATAATATTCAATTGCATATGTATGTGGGTAGGTATAATTGAAGTTAAATAAACATTTAGAAGAAATATGTTTTTCTTTCTACTAGAGAAGTCTTATTTGTATTGTTTTTCATCCACACATATTGTTTATTATTTGTCTAGGATAATTTTTCAGTAGACATAACATTTTTTTTCCTAAAGCCTGAGAATTTGATCTTTGAAAGTAAGCTCTAATTCTGCAGATTTAGTAAATAACAGGAATGCGATCTCATGCCACTTGCAAATATTCAAATAAACCGTAAAAGTAAAACGAATAATAACAACAGAAGCCAACAAAGCCAAAAAATGTTTAGTTTTTAATGTGATAAAATATGTGTTTTTATTAAATTCAACTGTAGATGTAAATATTGTTATAACATAAACTTACATATTTCTGCATATAAGATTGCTCACTTTTGTTTATAAGTATGTGAAAATAATTGTTAAAATGTGAGGTTAGAATAGCAAAATAATGTGTTTGTGTCTCACAAATGCACTTTAAAGTTATTATATTATTTGAGGAGAATTCAAATTTAAATTTTACTTTTGCTCTACGTGTTTTATTTTTCGAGATTACTGTACCTAAAAAACGCCACAAATTTAATCGTTTTATAGCGATAAATAAGGCGACCTTAAGATATATTTTAGCATAGGCCATATCCATATTATCGTATATATTTTCCCTACCAAATTGCAGTTCTTTTTGTTGAAAAATAATGATAACATTTTCCAAAATAGCTAATTTCAGTTTTTTCACAATATTTCTGTAACAGCAGCAGATGTAACTCTGGTATGTTTGGTTTATCTTGAGATACTAATGGTTCCATGACAATTTTGGAGGTACAGCGTTACAATATCTTTTGGCCACCACTATTTCATGTATATTTGATAGGTATAGAATTTTAAAATAGTTTATACATACATTTTCCACAATTACACTACTCCAACATATTTATCTTGGTAATAGTTACATATAGATAACCAAAAATGTTATATTTATCTATATGATATTTCGTATTATAATAAATAATATCTTTATTACACTTACGAAATATCAATGCACCAATCGGTACATATAAAGATATAATCCTACTTTATCCATTCCAATAAATAAGTAGGTACAAAATAGACAGAAGCCACATATATGAAAAACTATTAACGCGAAATACCTGTCACAAGCTTAACACAAAAGACTTACCTACTACATATCTATAAAAAACATATATTATAGTAATAAATTAAAAATAAGGCAAGATAAATAAAATAAGAACGAAAATAAATAAAATAACGACAAAAACTTGCTCAATAATTACTAAGTCTCATGCAGAAGATATTCCTTTTTTTCTTGAAATTCAAAATTGAATTATGGGTACCACAAGTAAAAAATGAATATATGTATTATCTTGTTAAAATTACACAGTATCCAGAAGAACTGAAGTCACGCATGGGTACAAGTTATAAAGATAATGAAAACTGATTTTCTCTTCTCAAAATTACTTTGTCATTGACAGCAATTAATCAATTCAATGACTGTCAGACATATTGTTTTTACAGATCAATAGAATTTTATAAACATTTCCTATTTTATTTAAGAATAAATAAATGAAAAAGAAATTGAAATGAAAATTTAAATATTTCTTTGATGACAGGTCAATTTTGAAAAAAAACTGCATTGGAAAAAGTCTACGTTGTACTGCATCCAATAACTACTGCGATGTTTCTCATTATTAAAGACGAAACGCACTAGGCGGTCGCGGTCTAGGCGCATTGCGACCATGCTAGTCTCAATTTCATTTGAAATATTTTCTAATGATTTTAAATATACATGCGAGTGTCATGTTTGCTTTGGTTCGCTGGTGTCACGGTCTCGTCGAAATCTTTTGGAAAATGTACGCGTTACGTAATAAAAATACATCTTCCACAGATAATAATTTTACACCTAAATACTGCAGTAGAATAAGTCGGGAGCGTATAGAATGGGTTCTCCATCTCCTTAATAATATTTAAATCTAAAAAAAATTATTAAATATAAATTAAATACGTGTACATTGTTGATGTGAATAAGAACTAGATATTCTATAATAACTTAACTAAGGTAGAAGTATAGGTAGGCGTATTTTAAATATAAAAATGAACGGAGCTTTTTATGAATTAATACAGGCCATTTTTAGTTGAGGAATGGTTACAAAAATTATCGTGTAAAAACATGCTAGGTATTGTGTTTAAATATTGATATTTTTATTAATTTAACTTAAAATCGCGAGCATAGAACAAACGTATTTCATAAAAAAAATATTTGAACTAAAATTATTTACTTATAGTTTCCATATATTTAGAGCCATATGTAGAAATGATTAGGTACGTACCAGTAACATCGTGCTTCTCTGTATTCCACTTCTGTTATCTGTCTATCAATACTGTTAAAAATTGAGGTGCTTGAATTTTAGTTAAAATATGCAGTTAGCAACCTTGATCGGCTAAATTGTATACTAATTAAAAAACTAAATATTGCTATTAAGTGTTGGTAATTATTATATTTCCCACAACCAAAAATTCTCAGGAAACTTAGTCAACAAAACAATTAAAAAACTGTGAATGCGATCCTCTAAATGATAAAAATCAAGAAAAATACAAGTTACCTTAACTGAGAAGTGACTTTTACTGTAGCTGAAGATATGTGGTTATTTTTTCCCAGAATTACAAAGGTCGTTAGCTGAGTGCGGCATGTAGTGTAGTAGTAAGGCTAGGTTAATACATAAGAAACTTTATTTGTGAATCCAGAGCAAGCACATATAAACATAATAATGTTGTCTAGTTTGAGTTGGAGGCCACATCACGACGGCAGGAACCAGGAATGCCGCTCGTCTGAGCACATTCCATCAAATGTAGCTTCCTAGTCGCATTACGGTGCCTGCGAAATATGCCAACTCCTTCCAGGAATTTACTATTCCACTCTTATGATAATAAATACTCCAACTTGGTCTCATCAACGTAGGTGACTGTAAGTAATTGCCGTCATCTAGGAAAAGCGATTTAAACAAGTTTCTAAAGCAACAGCAGGACTTTTAAACACAAAATTATGAAACCGGGAAAGTTGGTGAAAAAGTCGGTATATCCCTGTTATAACTTATTACTTTATCACGTAAGATTATGGAAATATTTCCTTCTTACTTTTTTGTAATCGATTAATTGTCAGTTCTGCTTTCTTTGTTTCACTGTGTTTTCTTTTCAATAAAGCACGTTATTAAAAAACAAATTTTATACTATTTCATTAGAAAATCGTAGAATTATTGCCGAAGCAATATTTCTATATAGACTGTTTAATGGTCTGATCGATTCTCCAAATTTATTAGCCTTGATCGGCTTATATGTACCACAATATGACTTTAGAATAAATGAATCGTTTTATGAAATTTTTTGTCGGAATAACTCTGGTCAAAATAAATAGAATATGTAGAAATTACAACTTGTACTATAGTCATCTAGATATCTTTCACTCTTCGCTAATTGATTTTAAAATATCTTTAAAGAGAATTCCTATTGTAGGTTAACATTTTCTAGTATAGTAATTATTACTGTACTTCTATATTTAATTTAAGTATCTTGCGAACATTATTTTGAGCTGTAAAGCCTGTGATTGTCCCTGTTTTCTGTAAATAAATAAATAGACTGATCAAATTATTGAAAGCTTGAATATTTTCATATGATGACACTGAGAAATTCTTTGAATACATTTGTAATACATAGATTTATCTTTCTAACGTTTGATTTGCAACTAAATTTAATGTGTTTAACTAAATCCTCTATGAACACCTAATCACGTCTCATAACTTAACAAACCAACTTGTATACACTCACATGCAAAAACACGGTTTAATAGTTGGTAAAATTTGAAATCATATTTTTTAAATTTTTAGTTCAATTTTTATATTTGGTTTTGCAAATTGTTGATGCAATGATTAATTTTAACTTGTATATACTATATTCTGTTAAATGCTGGCGTTTTAGTCATTATACAGGGTTAATTAAAAGGTTGTTGTATAACCCTAATTTTGAAACACCCTATGGTATATAATTTTGTAACAAAATTCTTTCAAAATACGAGTTTTTGTTAAAAACATTTTGTTTTTGGTTCGTGGTTTATTTTTAAGAGCGAACTTAGTTTGTCACCAACCATTTGACGAGGTGGCTTTGTTCGTTGTTGTCCTAATGTCAATTTGTCAGTATTTTTTCTTTACACAAGATCTGTACTCATGCCATGGTTTTAAGTGCGGCAAATTGCGCAAAAGCTGTTGCTCTTGTTGAAGATGGACGTAATCATGAATATTTTGGCAACATTGCAGTTTCCTAATTACTTGTACTGTAACGACGGTTCTATTTCACAGTTAAAAAAGGCCACAAGAAAGTGACGGAGGGTTTTATAATTTAAATAAAAAATTGATCAAATTTCGTGGACTTACATGTGTAGGTAAGGTTAACCACTGACATTGATCAACCTGATAACTTTTTTACTATATTGATACATAAAATCATAAATAAAAATTTCAAAACTATGAATAAAATTGAATTGAAAATTTTTCAATTACTGAACAGCATTCAACAGCTAATTCATCAGAAGTTAGTTAATTATTCTCAAATTCTGAAGAATGCCCAATGCTTTCCTGTTGCACATTTTCGTCTGCGTCAGTTTTTTTTATTTTAAAGCGTGGTAACCGTGATTCATAAACAATTTTTCGCAAGAAACCTTATACCACCGTGTTTGCAATAAACTTATCTTTATTTTAATATATATTTCAATGAGAAAGATGAGCACAAGTAGCTAATATCAACTCACCTGTTTATACCTAACAACCCAGTAATAGAGAACAGGAAAAAGTAGGCAATCTAACTCTTGCATGTTCCATAGAAGGTATGAAATTCTTTTGATAAGCAAATAAGTGAAATATTAACAAATATAGTCTTTAACTAAGGGTAGCCATAAACATATATCATTAGATAACCCATTTGCGATATATTTGTTTGCATATTATGTTTGATAAAAATACTTTTCACCCAGTAATCAGATGGCTGAAGGACGACCTTAGTTCGAATCTTGTCTCAATTTCATCAATTTACATTAATCATTTGAGATATTTCAGTAAATCTGGTATTTCAAGTAATCTAAAAGTAAAGAGGCACGACACTACTTTACACTAGGTACCTAATGAATTACAATACACTAATTTTTCAGTTATGAGAAAAATAATAGTATAACTTTTTGCCTTTTATAATAAATTAATTGTTTTGAGGTATTTATAAGCTTTTAATGAGATCTCCCATGACATCGTAAGTCAAAACATTTAAGATTATGATACTGATTCTAATTCTGATTCACTATGTAATCTAAGAAGGTTATGAATTCAGAGATATCATTGAAATTGCACAACTCAGTTAAACTTTACAAGAGTGTTTGTTCGAATTCAAATTTAAACATATTGTTGGTATAGCTTTTTGGTTGTATTATGTACATTTCTTAACACATAAAACTGTGCACATATAATAAATTAATACTAAAATATTTTGCAAAAATTGAAAATTGTCCAGTTTTTTTTTATTTCAACACAATTCCAGGACGGCTCAGAATATAGAACGCGTAGTAAAAGTGAAGAGAATCACACTTACCCACATATTGAAATAAAACACAAATGACTATTTTACAAATGCCGACACACTCTAGCAGTTTTACTATACAGCTTGTGCATCCTTAACCACACAATTAATATGTGTTACACGTATTTCACATTCATTTTTATAGTTTATTTATTCCTTTAACACCGTTATATTTTTATTACTTAACCGAGTGGGGTGGAACGGATTTCCAAGTTTATTTCATCCAGTTTTACGTTGGTAATTGCGTGGGAATCAGGCAGTAAATAATCTTCTAATTTGTGACCGTGAGTTAATTTGAAGTTTTTAATGATCGTGTAAATGATCTACCACGTTCGCAGTGATTTATTTGTTCTGTATGGTGAACTTACGATACATTTAAATCAATACCTCCGTTTGGGCACATGTAGAAACTGTTAATCACTTAATAATTGGCTTACCCCAGTGTAAAGAAATGACTTGATGGATTTTTCTCACATATTTGGAAAGCGTAAGTCAGTCAAGTCAGAAATATATATTTAACAATTAGTAACATCATTTCACTAATATTTTAAGTTGTTACTCGATTTGTAAAAAAAATACACGCATCGATTTACATCACATGAGTGTTCCGAAATTAAAGAGCAATGTTTTTCCACGATTTTCTATATAGAAGAAAATTCATTTTTCTTTATATAATCATGGATCCAAATTTTCTTTTTAAAAATGTTTCTATAGGTAAATTTTCAACGAATTCATAGCTGTTTGTTTTCTCCAGGGTTAAACATTTGAATTGTAAATTATTAAGTATCTTTCACGAATTGTAACCTCTAAAAGGAGGTTTTGTTTGCGAATATGGATAAACAAGGCTCAAATACAAATTCTACGGACTATTAGTCGTCAGCAATGAAAGTTCGTAGGGGGTGACTGCGGGTTGGATGCGACGGTCATTAGCGCGCGCATTTTCTAATAATATAATAGTGGCATTTTAAAGTTTCCATTTAAAGGAATCAATTCATTGGGTAACATTCTACAATATAAATATTAAAAAGGTGAGGATTTCAACATTAAATACTGAGACCGAAAAAAAAAATTGGTGCCTGTGAAAAAATTTTGTTTCATGGAAATAAATTTGTTTGTATAGGGCCAAACAAATATTTTATGATAAATCAATATTTGTATATTTCAAAGATTTTTGATCCAATTAAACAACTGCTTGTTTAAGTCAACAACTCATTGCTCAGGAATTTTTGGAAACAACTGTGGGCTGCTAATGCCCCGACCAGCAAAGAATTACACCTGAAAAATCTACAGCAAATAGTCAACATATACCGGTTTCAAGGTTATTAGCTCTTATCAGTACGCCACGCGTAAATGGTGAGTTACCTGAGGACTAACCCTGGCTGTTTATGTTTCTCAAACCCGACATACCCGTGTACACGAAATATAGCACAGCTAAATCTTATTATTATTAACAATTATTTTTTGTTTATAGAAAACAATTCGAATTTTTTATTTAAACAAATACTTTTTTCGACGGTGCAGCTATATAAAGAAATTAAGTTATTTTATTTTATGGTTTTGAAAAGATATACCTAATAAAAGTCCATTTAAAAATGTTGCAAAAAGAATTATAATATTATATATTTTCCTTTTCCACATCCTTCAATTAAAATTATGCATTTTTTAAATAAATTTTAATAACCGCATTATTTGATTCATAATGCACATTAATTTCAATCAAAACACATTTTTTTTATTTCAAGACGTTATTTTTAAACAGATTTGAACAAATTGGTTAGCAAAATGAAAAAATAATACTTATTTTTGACAAAAAAGTGATTGGTACATTGTTCTTTTCCGAAAATAAATCACATTTAAATAAATTCAATTGTTTGCTGGAAAAAAATATATTTTTTTCAGTGTATGATAAATTATGTACAGAGTAACTCACTATCATTGTGTCTCTTTGGGTATACGTAAATATACTTTGTTCTTGTCCAATAACAATTATTGATCTTTGTCGAAATGTTGGCTACAACTGAAAGTAATTATATTACATCCACAAAGCTCCTCCTAGGGGTTAGAATTCGTTGGTACACTTCCTGGGTAGAGAGAGATAACATAATTTTTTTCTGTTTTGACTTCTGCTGTACAAGAATGTCGTAGACTATTTGCTTAGCACAGCACACCTTTTCGCAGAAATTTTGCAGATCATGTCATCAAGTTTTCACCATACTCCTGGGCAAGGGATAACTCGGTCTGCAGATTTAAACCCTATAGAATATGTTTTACGGTAGGAGGTAGGATGAGGTAGGTTACGCTATAGAAATAAATGCTTTGGAAGAATTGCAATAAATGATTCATTTCGCTTCAAACCAAATCAGACGAAATAATTTTGAAGTTTTGGGCTATTTCGGGTAATTCGACGTCGAGTTAGAAAATGTTTTTAGCAAAATTGAAATTTTTCTGGGCATTCATAATCGTTTTTAACTCATGTAATTATTTTTAAACAAATTTTACTCAAAACTAAAGCATTCTATCAACATGAACGAAGAGTACCTTTATTTATTAAAATATTTGAAACTTCATATTTTTGAAAAACCGGAAAAAGTCAAAGCACTTAAAAAACATTATGGTGCATTTTGCCGCCCTCTCTATCTCATGTTGGAACGTATGTGATAAACATTTGTAAATTTTGTTCATTGTGGAGGAATTAACACAAAAGAGTTAAGTCAGTTACCAAATTTCATAAATTGATCGATTTCAGAGTTATTTAGAAATATTAATTATCAGAGTGGTCCCTTTCGTTGGCTATAACTTCTTTAGGAAGGATGTTTATATGAAGAAAAAGTAGGTAACCATTTTCAACCTAGAGCACCCTAGAGAAATATTGTCCCCTAATTTCAGAACTCTTACAGTCGGTGTCAAAAAGCTAAATTTACTTGAATATTTCACACCCACGTTTTTTGACCAATTAGAAGCGTGTGTTTTTTTCTCTTACTATGGTAATTAGAAAAATGTCCGGAAATTTGTATCCTCCAAGTATTGGAGGAACTGTATTTGATCATTGGAATTTTTTTGACGTTTATGTATAGATTTACAGCTTGCTTGACAGAACTTGATATTTTAATTATTTTATTTTTGAGCTTTTAATGGTCTATCTATAATATGTAAACTAAAACAATCAAAAACTAAGTTATTATATTCTACATGTAATTATTTTCAATACAAAGTCTAATTGTCATTCGTAATCCCCATTTCTGCCTTCAAATTAATAGAAATTTTCTTACCGAATATACATCGAGGTTAAATTAATAACCGGAAGTTTTTCCTCGTTCGCACTAGGGATATTATAAGAGCAAATTTCATACCAATGTTTTCCAACCAAGTAGAAATTTGTTTTGCATCGTACCATAGTAGCTAAAAAAAATCGGAAATATGTATCCACTTTCACTACTGTACTTTTGTAAGCAGCATATGTTTTGCACTGGATTTTTGTTACGTTTATATGTGTTATACATTAAATTTTTAATGGTCTTTACATAAATTAAAACAAATGCATAACAATAACAGTATTTATTGTATTTTACATGTACCTAATTGTTTTTAAGCCTAAATGTCGCACGTGATTCTGATTTGTACCTTAAAATTAACAGATAGTTTAGTATTAAATTATCAGTAATAATTTTCAAAGTTTCCGGAAATAATTTAAGCACTCGGGATGTAAAAGATAAGTAAATATTTTGCTGTATCTACTAATAATAAATTTCAAAACATTCATGATCTCGATCAAAATACCGGACATAATTTAAGCACAAGAGTTATTACAAAAATAATAAGTTTTTCATGTCAGTTATATTTAATTGTGCTATTTTTGAAATGAACGATTTAATCGATTTTAAGTAAAACCCAGTTATTGATACAGGTGATCCTGTCAATTTTGGTTAAAATATTAACACATTTTTCCCGCCAACGAAAGCACGTACACCTACTTATGAAGTCACAATATTATTCAGATTTTCATCTGTTATGATTATTAGTTACTGGCCAACTACCTCTTTATTATCGCAAAATGGAATATCATAATAAGCACTTTGTTCATAGCAGTTCAACAGAAAACAACCTGCTGAAGTAAAAAACATATAATAGCTCAAGGCAATTGCAGTTATTACAGAAGTGATGTTCAGTTTCCAATAAAGGGCGAGGACTTAAAGTAAACTTATAAGGAGTATAATTATTTCTGTAAAATCTATATAATTATCATCGTAGCAGAGAATGTCAGCGGAGTCTAAATAAATAAAGATTAAAACTCGTCAGAATATCTGAACAAAAACTATTCACTTATTACTTATTTTTTGTACGACCATTCTATTTCCGATTGTTTACCATACTTATGCCCGTTTGCACCGAAGATAATAAGCATTACTTAAAAATAAGATATGCTTAAGTATGCTTTTTCTATTGCACCATACGTTAAGATCTTCTTAATTATGAAAACAGATACTTAAATTTAAGCCCCTGTTTGATAGTGACTTATGAAATTCTTTAATTCAAACAGAGTTAGAATGTGCGAAAAATAAGCATAAAAATTTTAAAAACGCGGAAAGTGTAAATATAGCGGTCAATGCTAATGAGTGTAGTATTAAAGTAGTAGAAAAGTACCTATAATGGATATTAGATTATATTTGATGATTTGGATACTTTGGAAATTACAGATTTTGCATTTCTCAAATTAAATTATACGAGATCTGTTCATTTCCATACAATGGATGAATTGAATGAAGATGATTTGGCCACTAATACTAACCACAGAGAAAATAAAGTAAATTATTATTATTATTAGTTTGTCTCTGATATTAACTAGTCTTGATGAACATCAACAACAACCATACCTATATTACAAATGACAACATCAAAAACAAACACCACAGACATGACATTACACCGAAATCTAACCTTACTTCCATGTAACAAACTAAAGAAAAACAGAAAGAACTAAAATACCTAACATAAAGTAAAGAAAGTTACTAGATTTGTGCGTTGTTGCCAATACAAAGACGTACTTTGTTAAGTATGGTTTATAATACGTCGGTGCAATACTCTAAAAAAATAAGCATAACTTAACTTTAAGAACAACTTTATTAAGTTGTTGTTAGTAAAATGTCGGTGCAAACGGGCATAAGTTGTAGAATAAATAGTATGTTATATTTACTGGTTGCCAAGCAAAAACGCGTCGGCAAGTAATTACTTACTGTTCTGGTTTTGATAGAACTGAACGATAAGTAAATTATATTATTTGTTGTGAAAAAGTACCCAATAAACAATAACAACAATGCTATCTATTTATTTATATTAAAATAAAACGTACAATTATTACAATTATTAATACTAATAGGAAAAACAGACTTATTGTCAATATTGTATTTTCAATATCTTTAATGCGCATTTTATACAACTCTTCCCTCCTACAAGCTCCTGAAACGCCTAATACCATTGCGACATGTTTAGAAATCGGATTTAAGTTTTTACTACTAAAAACTAATAGATATTAATGTACCTTATGAACCAGAAATGTTTCGTCTCATGCTTTCATTAAAAATTTGCTCATTTCTTTTTTAGTCAAAACGCTGGCATTTTTAGCCTATGTCCAATATTTTCTCTCTTAAGAAATGCAATCAGCATAGAAAATTTAGAAAAATCAGTAGAATCGTATAAAAAAAATGTTTCTTTTAACATAGAATACTCAGCCCATAAACTGCTAGGATATATTAATTTTTGGTTTCTTTGCACAAAATATGCCAACAAGAATTTTTCATTTATGCTATTTCCATAATTCCCTTTAAACAACGTTTTGAAACTATTATATGCCGTTTCGTAACGTTCTTTAGATTTTTCAAGAATCATAGAATAGAACATCCATATCTGAATTAGTTTCGTTCTCTGATTCACTCATGCACATACTCACTCGTTTGACAAATATAAATCATGAAATGGCAACAGATCCCTATTTAATTGCATAACACTTAAATAATTACTACTTAAACTTGTCATTTACATTAAATGAAAATTTATATAGTGATGTGATTGGGTCTACTACAGAAAATTAATTTATTCGTTCGTTATTTCTAAGACCTGCTAATGTAAATGAAATTTATGTTATAATGAATTGAAAGAATACGAATTCATCTGGAATTGATAATTTGAGTCTAAATTTAATAAAACAATCTGTTAACTTTTTAGTATATCCATTAACATATTTAAGAAATCTCTCTTGAAGAAGGAATTTTCCCATACGTGTTAAAGACAGCCGGTGTATAAAAAGGGAGATACTACATTACCTGAAAATTATAAATCTAATAGCCCTTCTATCAACAATATCTAAAATCTTAGAAAGAATAATTGTATTCAATCGTATAATTGAATTTGCCAATATACATAGTATTTTATCAGTCTCAGCATGGATTCCAGTAGAATAGATCAACTACAACTACAATAATGTCATTTTTAAATAACTTATACAGTAATTTTGAAATAAAAAACAAATGTGTTGGTTTGTATATGAACCTAAGTAAAGCGTTTAAACTAATGAATCATGAACTATTAATTAAGTAAGTAATAAAAAAATGTTAAATGACCCCATTAAAAAATTAAATTCAGAACATGTATAAATGCTTTTTAAAAATAGCTTTTATATTTCCTAAATCAAGAATGTTGAACACTCAATTCAGTTGTTTTCATCTTGACAACCTTTATTGTGTATTGCAAAATTGAGCTGTTTCAGGAATTTTAAATTGTAACATAACTTTTATAATTGATTTATTAGTGTTATTCACTTTGTTTACTGTTGCTTGAAAACAAAAATTAATCTAATGCTGGACCTAAGTTAGTGCACGAATACAAGTAAAATCAAAATAGTCAAACGTATTATATGATATATACTACTTGCGTTTACTAAAGAATGCCCAACAACAAAATCTTCCAATCAAAAATGACGAGGATATTTGAGCCAGAATGATAAAGGAAAAGCAGAAGCTTTCTTAAAACATCTAGAGAGTTGGTTCAATTCTTTTTCTATAATTTGTTTCAGGGTTGTGTCATATTAACTTGTCCCACTATAAGTTCATAATTCAATTAAAGAAGGAATTATGAACGATATCAACATAAAAATGACATGGATTTCATCTGATTTCTGGCATAATCCTGCAGGAATTATAAAAATACTGTAAAACTATTACATTTATATTCAGTACTATACTCTGAACAAACTATTTTTCTTGTGCCTCGAAAATTAATCAAATTATCATGCAACTCGGACCTGAGAGAACACCAGAAGACGTCTCGTCTTACAGTCAAGAAAATAAAGACACGACTCAATTGAGCAAATTGAGTAGATTAGTATAGTTAATCAAATTAATACAAATGTGTGTGGCTCATAGAATTTCATATAAAACTGAAGCAGTTTTCCCTCATTCTCACTATCAGCTACTTAAGTCATATTTAACTCATAGATACTTGGTAGCAGTGGCGGCCCGTGGGTTTTTCAAAGGGTGGGCACAAAAAATAAATTTAGATTCATTTAAATGTATTGCAAGAACAGAATGTAATTCTGCAGAAAAGTTAATTAAACCTATATAAATGCCTGGATTTTTGAACGAAGTCTTCTCATCATGACCTCGCAAGGCTAATTCGAAGGCTCCACAAAAAACTTTATACACATTATTAAACGACGCAAAATGTGACGATTTTTTCCACCTGTTTATTATGTTCTAACCGAGGTCCTAACTTATAGCGCAAATACGGACTATACTCGCGACAAAAATTCAGACGACTTACGTCATATGAGCAAATGAATAATTCATTATATTTTCATCAAAATATTTAAGAAACTGCAACTGATAGTTATAAAACTACATACTCGACTAAAAGTTTGCATTATATATTGCACTAAATTGCAAAAATGACTGTTTATAACGCGACCAAATATCGAAAATTACGTTGACAATAAAAACAAATGTGTAACGTCAGCCGTGACGTAGACGTCTCAATTCTTGACGCGATTATATTTAATTGTTCACGTATGTCAGTATTTACTAAAACACTAAAGTCCATATATGCTTTTAAATGAGTCACAGAATGTTAATGTTTTTTGCCCTATCCGCTATGTGCTTTAAATCGTCAAGTCCGTATTTGGTCCACGCTGTAACATATGAAACAAACAAAACATAACAATTTATTTGTCACAGAACAACCATATTTCTCGTATATGTTTCTATTAAAAACTCTATTATATGTTCTAGCTTTACTTGTAGATTCGTAATTAATATATAAATCAGTAGGCCTACCTTTCTTTTTAATTAAATATTTTTGATCAAATGGCACTGGATTGTTTTTTAACAGATACTGAACAGAATTTATTTCTGGTTCCAGATCCATTTCTTTTAATAAGTATGTACAAATACACAGAATCACTTTAAAATTATATCTATAATGAAAATCGCCTTTAAAACCAGCAAAGTTAAAACACAAATTTGTTTACACAACTATTCTGCAAGCGAAATATATTTGTATATACAAGTACGTACTCAACAAAGCAAGCGACCACTGAGAACTGAAAACTGAATGCCGGAGGGAGACGGAGTGATGGAGATTGGAGACAGTGGAGACTAGTGGAGAAGGGACAGAGACACGTATTTCAGTGCCCTTTGTCGGCTTTAAATCGGCGAATTTCATTTACTCCGAGGAGTCCCGAACGTCGGAAAATGAGCCACGTTTGGAGACAATTCTTGGGTTCCCAGGAAATAAAGTTTGATATAGTTCGGCGCGTGGATGGTTGACGGGAAATAAGTTTTGAGTAGTTTTTCGCAACCGATAATAGAATTACAAAAAAATATATAAATCTATAATAGCATCATATATTTCTTCGTGACATGTACAGTGAAGGGTGGGCACGTGCCCTTGTGCCCCTTAGCACCAGCCGCCACTGCTTGGTAGTGAAATAACGTGAATTAACTGAAAACGTACTGAATTAATCCTCTCTCGTAAGCATCCAGGAGCATCTTACTGTAGTAAGTTTGTGATCGCAATTGACGAATTCATTGAGTAACTAAGGGATTTAAAGTTATTAGCATAACTCAACGAATACTCTATTTTAACCAGCACCATTTTCCTATATTTTTTTTATACTTATTAAGCAAGATAATTTGACTAAATACTCTGAGAGACATTAAGCAATATTATCAATCTACAAATGTAGCAACACAATTTAGTCTGTAAAATTTATCTAATAGTTTTAAGTTCTATATACAAAAAAAACATACCACATTCCTAATATGTGGAATAGAAAGCTTTTGTAGGCGGCCATATTGTCCTACATATCTGTAACCATCTGTTCAAAGGGAAAACTTATTGGAATTATAATTAGAAGTTAAATTTCGCACACAATAATACTAAAAATAATTCTTATTTATCCACATTTATGTAAAAAAAATAGTTAAAATTTAAAAACTTTTATTTGGGACAAGAAATCCTATAAAGTATTAGATAGAAATATTTTGTTCAGGATAAGTGTTTGCTTAAAATAAATACAACACAAGTTTATTTTTTTTCATATTGAAAAATAGAATAATAATAAAATATCATATCTTGATTTATCAATAATAAGATCCTACAGATTGATATTGAAAGCCCACTTTTCCAATGGATGAAGGAAACTCTTCTAATAATAATCAGGTTGTAAAAAAGAATAACGTAACGATACATAACTGAACAAAATAAGCATAGTTACAGTAATGAAAACACTGTAAAAAAAGATATTACCTCAATTAATACAAATAACTCCAAATGAACTAGAAAGTAATATTATATATTATACCATGTTCATATTGTTGGGGTATATAATGGACCAATTAGTAGATATTTAAAAAAAATATATAATTTAAGACACACTAGAATTATGTACATTTATCAATAAAACAAAACAGCTCTTACAGAACATGCTCAAAAATGTTTCCATAACTTCACGTTTCAATGAACAGAAATTGTTGGTAGACAAAATAATTATAAGGAGCGACTTAAACAAGAAATGATTGACATTGAAAAACAAAAATAGTATAAGCAAATAGAAAGCACGACATTCAATTAAATAGAAAATATTTTTAAAAATAATTAAAGGATGTACAGTTTAGAAGAAAATTAATTACTAAAATTTAAATTTTTTTAAAAATAAATATTTTTATACATATTCTAGTTTTAAAAATATTCAAAACTCAGTGTTGATAGGTACATGAGAATATTGGTACTTTTCAAATTTGTGCAAGTTTTTCCCTATGTGCCTGCTATTTTACCGTTAATTAGGTAATTAAAGTGCACTGTTATTTTATTTCAGTTATTTAGATTACAGATTTCATATGTTGCTAGTTAACTTTAAAGTGTTAATACAATTTGTACATTATAAGTGTTTCTATCAAATGTAACGTTGATGTTTTGTTTCCAGTTGTATGGTTTGTATTTAAATTTTAATTATATGTAGGTATCTAGTAACTTAGGTATAGAATTTTTTGGAATCATGAAAGTTTTTCGTTCACACAATTCAGCAATTTTTAAATGGAATGAATAAAAAAATTGTCCTAGACAAATACGAATTATTGTGGATGTATCTAAAAGGTGTGTACTAAAAACTAGGACAAAGTCCTGAGGTTAAGATTTGAGGATTTAGCCCAATTTTCCTTTATTCAAAAGTTGATAGTTTCAAAGTTATTATTTGTCAAACATTTTTGTAAATACTTATCTTAACAATTCATACAAAATTTAGTATTTAGGGATTTTTTAGGATCAGAAATCGAGATCTGGTCATAACTTCGGTGGATATTGCAGCACTTCGCCTACATTTAAAGCTTCATAACATTTTTTGTACCTCAGTATATTAAATTTATAGTTAAACATTGTTTTGCTTGGCATCGTTTGTTTAAAATAGGTAAACCTAGTAGGTGTCGCTTCCAGCAGTCGTTTTCAAGAGTCGTTTCTGAGATAATCGAATTTAAATGTTTTATTACATACCAAAACTTATAGTAGCAATGAGTTAACAATGATAAGTATCGTCATTAGTTACAAAAGAGTGTTGTCAAACGATTCAATTTGACAAACCTTTATCGTTTAATAATAAAATTCATCATTTAATTCTTAATTTTAGTTAGCGTAACATACAAACACAGCGAAAAATTAAATTTCACTTAACAAATGACAACACGAGATAATCATAATTAATAATAAAAATTAACATATTTGTTAAATATCAAGACACGGTTTTGATGAATGAGTTTATCACTACTGTTTAATTGCTGTTGTTAAAATGACTAATGAATAATCTTTACATCTCCATTCTTACACGACGATACAATCGAGTTATATATTTTGTGGAATTTTGGTCGGTTTGCATTCACCGACAAGATCTTTCCATGTCCACCGTAAGAATGAGTGAGTGAGGAGCAAAGGGTTATCTGGATGGCACTTGTTCTAGACTCACCCAGGGTCTTTGAGATTTACGGGGTCAGAATATGATCCCATCACCTGTTCTCAGCTTTTTCTCTCTCAAGTTACATTGGTAAAATATACAAGGTGTCTAGAAAGTAGCGGTCAAAAATGATAGAGCATACAGAGAAAGTCTAATTAATCAAGCTTTTGATGATCGTTTTTATAGACTTCTTTGCAGGGTATATGTGACGATTGTGTCCCTACACTAAGTCTTAGGTAGGTCAATAAATATCCTTCTAAATTCAACTTTAATATCAAGAATTTTTTTACAGAAAATAGTATTTATTGGCGTAAATTTAAATAACATGGTAATATTGAGTCAAGAAATATAAATTTAGACAATTAAGAGCAATAATTATAATTAGCACCTTTTTGTCAATAATATCAAATCCAATATTTATTCCAATCCTGGTAAACTCTTATATTAATAAAAAAAGAAAAAAACCCTCTTGTATGTCTTCTATATAAAACTATATGGTGATATGGTTTTGAGAATTTATAGAATATAGTGAATGCGTTTTGAAAGTTTTTCTCTGGTAATTATTCATGTGCTACAGCTCAAGAAAATACTGTGATAATGGCGATCCCAATATTTTATTCAGGGTGTCAGTGAAGGTTGGGAAAAAATGCTACCAAATATTCCGGTGGCGAAAATATGATGGTCTAAATCGTTACCTTAGTCCAAAATTTTATAGTTTTCGAGTTGCGGGGTATTGAAGTTACAATTTCATTTTAATTCTTCTTCAATAACTTTATTATAAATTGTATTAAATACTTACATAAAACTTAATGAAGGGCAGTTTTCTGGCACGAGCAATTGATATATGGTCTCAAATTTACTGTTAATTGTAGATGGTCCAGTGCTTCACATATATTTACATCGTCATAAGTTTTTTTGTCCCTTGTTGTATTGATTTTTTAATCAGTCATATTTTTTGACAATTTTTCTTAAAATAGGGAAAACTTAGTAAATGTCGTAATTGTGATGTATTTAAATGCATGAGTTTTCTCTAAGATTTAATCAAATTACTACCACATGTTTCAGAGGGCCAAGATCTGCTGACCTCCCCAATTTAGCTTAGTGCAAAATTTAATAGCTATTGAATTAAGTTTAAATGAAGACAATGGCTTTATGTTTATGAAATAGAACCGGGGTACAAAAAGTTATCACGGTTTAAATACATGTGAGTGCGTCTTCTACAATAGATAGCAAATTCGAGACCATACTTCAATTTCTTCTGCCGGAAGACTCTCCTCTACCAAGTTTAAGTTTATAATGACATTATTTAGTAAAAACTGAAATAAAATTATAACTTCAACACTTTGTATCTTGGAAATTATAAAATGTTGGACCAAGGTAACATAATTTAGTCTTTGGAAGATCTGGTAGCATTTTTTCTCAACCTTTTACAGACAGTATGTATATTGACAACATATCTGAAACCGAACACCGGGTTAGTGTTTATCCTTAAGGATTGTATATGTGTGTTTCATAAGCCAGTTAAATCAAATCAACTCATACAAAAAATTCTATTTAGTTTAAATCTTAGTACATGTATTTTTTTAAATATTTCTGGAAGCTTTCGCGCATTTGTCCGTTCTTTAAAAGTGTGATGATAGATGCGACATCTCCAGTTACCGCCCATTTATACTGACATGATCAAAATTTCTCAACAACTCAACGGTTTAAGTCCTCACAATTTAGTGCATTATTTGAGGTTCCATATAGTTCAATTTTAGGTCTCTTGTTATTTAACATCTATGTTGATGATCTATGTCTTTGCCTTGAGCTTAATACTTTCTATATGCGCTTGACTTGAGGACTATCGATATGTATTGCGAATTGTTGCAGGATAATCTCGACCAAATCAGTGACTGGTGCAACATAAATCACCTCAACTTAAATGTTAAAGTGTAATATTTTGTTTTTTTCTCGCAAGTAGAGTACATTAGCCTTTCCTCATAATCTAAATGGTATTACTCTTTTAAGACCCTATACATTCAGTGATCTAAGTGGTACGTTTGATCAATCTTTGCTAAAGCTAACAAGAACATGGGTTTTATTTAACATAATTCGAGGTTACTTCAGTCAATTGATGCTTTACTGTGTCTTTATTTTTCTGTTGTACCTTATAAGTTGGAATACTGTTCATCGGTGTGGTATTCTAAATATGCCAATTGGAAGTATATAATACAAAATGTACGAAGTAAATTTTTAAAGCACGTTTACTTTAATGTAAATGGATTTTACTCACCCAGTTAATAAATAGGTTACTCCCGTGACCTATTATTAGCTGAGTACAATGTCATCAAATTTAGATACTCGTAGACAATATGCCTATAACGATATTGCAAAAAATTGTACATACTCGTAGTTTGATCTATTGTCCTGAAATTATGAACAGACTGAAATTCAATATGCCTCGCTTGCACTCACGACAACGTGACATATTTAGACTAGCAGTACCTAAAACGAATGTTCATCATCAGCTCCGGTGTATGAAATGTACATAATTCTATATATCTGTGCAGGGCTCAATTGACTTGTTTGCTATCTTTACTACTAAAATTAAATCTGTGATGTTGAAATTTTAGTAGATGCTTGTTTCTGCATTTCTTTTTGTTTAATTTGTGTAATTTGATTTTTGTTGTTGCTATTTAGAACATATGTGTGCAACTATCCTGCCCTGTAAATGGTTTTCCTGTTGGGCGGTTATCTGTTAAAATAAAAATAAATGTCACATTTTCTTCTATCTGGCGTGCTTACTATTGACAGGTATTAAATTATTTGAATACAGTATGCAATAAAATATTGTATGTACCACGAACGAAAAGTAGCGTAAAGTTTGTTCAGGAGCGGGTAAAAATTGTTTAAAAAATACTCAAATCTTTTTGGAAAGGAAGTTGGAAAAGTTTATCAGACTTTTATTCTAATTTTTATTCCCAAAATATGCTCACGTGTTTGTGACATATCAAACTGAAACACCCTGTATATTCAAAAGCTACGTAATTGTACCAACTTACTAGTGAAGTTGAAAATATTACATTATTTAAACTACAAATAAATATTGTACTGCCACTTCAAATAGTATGCACGCACTGACTCCAATTCCAGTCAGCAGCTGCCGCAGTCATAACCTAAACACTGTTCTCTTTGCAAGTTTTGCTAATTAGCGAAAAAAAACAGATTTATATTCTTAACAAATGCATATTCTTAGATGTTACTAATTAAAAATGTTCTGAAATCAAAATAGAGTAAACCTACTGTTACTGTTACTGTTATGGAATATGTTCGCTTGTTTTACTTGTCTACTCAAACGAAGCATAGTATAAAATTTTTAGTTTAGTGATTTAAAAATGATTCTATAAAGGAGTAGAAGATTCAGCCAAGTATATAATATGTGTGAGATTTTCGCTTTATAGTAGAAAGTGGTTACCTACGTCTTTCATTTGAAATTAATTTTGAGTGCACATTTGAAAAGATTATTATACAGTTGTCATTTAGAAAAGTGAATTGTGAATAAAAATGTCAAATCAATCAATTATTTTTTTGCAAACAAACTTTCTTAATATTTTAAAAAATATAGATTTTTTTTTCACTTTTTTTAATTTGTCTTCACACTAATATTTTTCTTCTCAAAATTTCTTAACTGTATTTAAGTATAAAACTGGGAGTGGAAAAATATGAAGATAATAATTTCAAGTTACGTCCTTCACTGTCCATTTTTAGTGTAACAAATAATTGTCCTCCTCACATATATATTATATAGAAAATGTATAAGGTAACGTACAACAGTTCTACGAACAGATAAGGTGTAACAATTGAATACCATTAAGAAATACCACTGGCAATCTCGAGACCCTTCATAAGAAATGGTAGCCAGTGCAACATTAATAATTTTAATTTCAAATTAATCTGCAACGTCCATATACACGGTGTCCAGAAACTAGTCAGTGGTAAAAAATGGAAGGACATACAGGAGAAGTCAAAATAATATCAATATTTAATGCATAATGGTGCTCCTCCATGATTTAGCAGAGCAGTCAGTAATTACCTAAATTATGTATTTCCAGACTGATAGATGGACCGAGGTGGTCCTTTCCCGTGGGTACTTCGATCTCCTGACCTTAATCTTTTGGATTTCTTCCTTTGGAGACACCTAAACGGATTAGGTTATTCCATCCCTGTTGACACCAGAAAACTTCTACATCAAATTGTCACAAGTTGTGATATCATCAGATAATATAGCTAAAACATATTGTTTCATGTACAAAGAGGGTGTTTACATAATTTTAGAAAATATATAGAAATTCGAGGTGCTCATATTGAAAACGTTCCTTAATTTATTCATTATTTTTTTTTGCCTAAAAATACTAACTTAATAATAAATTATTATTACATACATCATTAAACATGTGTTTATTTTGAAAATAGTAAAATATATCGAATGCAATAACGTAGGTATAGCTTTTTTGCAACAAATTGAATCGGACTGCAAAATGTCAAATTCTAAAACTTTTGACCGCTCCTATATAATGAAACATGTCAAATTCTAATTTAAATAGTGAAAGTTGTAATAACTATGAGTTATTACTATTACCCAAATTTTAGGTTGTGAAGATAACGGTTTAGAAGTTATAAATAAAATTCAATATTTAATTTATTGAAAGCTCTGTACTTTCCCTTTATGCGCTCTCATTTTTGACCACTAGTTTCTGGACGTCCTGCATACAAGTTTACCTAGTAGTAATAAGAATTAAATTAGACCCCAAATGCCAAATTTCAAGAGAAATACTTAGTTATCATCAGATAATCAGAGCTTTTTCTAAAAATAAAAGGATATGGTAGATAGAATTCAAAATTTAATGATTTTAAATGAAAGATTCAAGAATCCATCGACAAATATTTCACACATCCTCTTCAGTTTTCTTAAGCGCAAACCTGGAAATGTTGAAGCAGTAAACTTGAAAGTTCTAGTTGATCCATATTCTTAATGATGTGTTATCACAAGAATGGAGTAGCAGTACAGCACGCCACATGAGACTTTTTTGGGTAATAGACAAATAGGTCTGACTGAATTCAATCAGTCGGTCGTGAAGAGCAGACATATACATGGAAAATCTCAATAGAAGGGCAACAGTTTTACCAATACTAAGAGTAGTGTAGATTACAGTACCGGCAAAGGGTTTTGGTTAGAAATAGTTATACTTATTTAAGGTTTAATGTCATAAAATAATACTACCCTGTATATTTTGCGTAAACTTAAAAATAAGAAGGGAGGACGATTTATTGAACCAATAACGTTATGATAATATCTGGCAATAGCCTATGCACCTTAATGGCGATAAATTATCAGTTGTACTTTTTACAATTTGGAATATCCTATAACAAAGTTATTCACGTGTGTGGCCTAGGTCTGAAAGAAATAGGTTTTTGCTAAGCTAAAAAAAAGAAGTGTAACATTAATATTGTAAAACCATTCACAAGAAGTAAGTTTAGACAGTAACGGCTATAAAGGCTGACTAATTAATAGTTTTAAATGGTCAACAGTTTGGCTACTCAGTTATTTTCTGGGCCATGTTATTCGATACAAACAAAATTTACAAAACTGGATTTTCTTAAAATATGCTAAGATGTTTCAGTGAACAGCAAAACAAAACATGCATCTCTAGGAAGCGGAACATCAAAAGGCAAAACTGTTCCTGCTTCTAGTTTTACAAATTATCAGGACCAACATTCCTTAATTTTCCGGGTAGGTATAATTTATTTTCCAACCAATTGCGATTCAGATAAAAACAAAGAGAAAGATGTCTCGAGTAGAATATATCCTCTCCATTTATCTACCCAATTGTATTTAAACTACTCCATTTACAATTGCTTTAAAATAAATGTAAGTTTTATTGTATCTTGAAGACAATTAAAGTTTTCGTATAGTAAAGGGTAGGTTTACTTGGGCTAGATAACTTAATTTATAACTTCTAGAATTCACATTATTCTCGAAAATGTTTATATCTTCATTCGTCGTGTTGACAATAATTCATTTCAAAGTGAGATTACAATTTCCATTCCACTGTTTCTTACAGCAAAGTCTAGGAAGACAATAAGAAAAAACAAAAAAGAACGGACGGCTCGTGAGTTATTGTGTGTAAGATAAACGGGTCCGCTCCAGCTCGAAATGAAGTCTGGCGGGAAATTTATATCCAACCCTGCTGCAATATCTCCAGTAGAACAGAATTGGACTAGCTCCGAGGAAAATAGGCTACTGCGAAAGACGCATTTTAAATTAGCTTTTTATTGGGGGCTGTTTAAGGGCTTCAACTTACCAATCTAAGCGGTGCCGCATTTTATTGATGCTGAAGATATAGGTTTTCATTCTTTATGGTTGCGTTACGTTGCTCTCGGAGTCCACTCATCGATTTTTAACATTAGTTCATTGATAAATATGTTTCAAGAAATATTGGGTCATTATTACTTTTTATTTCGTTATATGGCTCTCATATGCTTCCGAGTATTGTTTCTTTATTTTCTGAAGTATATCACTGTGATGACTGTAACTGCTGGAATGGTCTGTTTCTAAACTACCATTGTAATTGATAATAATAGCATTATGTTGCTTACTTTCTAAATTGTTATCATTAGTATAATCATAATATTGACCTTTTTAATGGTGTGATCTGGAAGTACGACAACTTTAAATGTATATGTCATGTAGAGAAGTTAGAAGACGATCAAACAAAGTGATCTACATATATTTATCATGGAGTCACTGGAAATTTCGTACCAGCTCGATAAGCTTTCCATCCATTCTAATAAAAAATCACAGGTGTGATCGTATGCCTGCTCCTTCCTGCTGCATTCCACTTTTACGAAGATATTTAACTCCAATTACTGATGCTTCTAGCTATTAACTGGTATAGATATCACCGCTGTAGGTCCGGAAGTACGACAACTTTTAATGTATATGTCATGTAGAGAAGTTAGAAGACGATCAAACAAAGTGATCTACATATATTTATCATGGAGTTACTGGAAATTTCGTACCAGCTCGATAAGCTTTCCATCCATTCTAAGCAATAAAATAACTGGTCAATTTGTCAGTAAAATTACAATAATATTGTCGCCGGCGTATTATATTTAAAAGCCACTGAACGGACACTAAAACAGCACTGACAGCACGGATACGGCACTGTGACGGACGTGTATAAATACGCCAATTTAAAATCTAAGCAACGACTTTTTATTTTTCACTGATACTGATACGGAACTGACACGGTACTGTCTGTAAATAGACCTTTAGAACAACTACTAGCGTGCAGTTTCTAATTTTTAGCTGATCAACTTCCATCAGTCGTACAAAAATCGATAGGTTGTTCTGAAAATATGAGAAATGAATAATTTATGTTGGTAGGTACATCACTATATCTTGGAACCTATTTTCGCTATTGATTCGAATTTTTGCATCAACATACAAAATACTACAGCGCTTCCAACAGTGTATACTAAGATTTATAAAAATGTATTATTTTTCCAAAAATTTATTCTAAATTGAAAACTCATGAAATATCTATTGAAAATTTGGACATGCGGGCAACTATATGAAATATTATTTTTTCCTATATACATATATCGAATGAAATGTAGATAACGGATTAGTGTTTAAACAAAAGAACGGGGGCTTTACCGTTAACTATTCGCGAGATAGTAATTTTTTGTTAGCGCCGAGTACAAGTTTAGCGTCTTCTCCCCGCTAAGTTCTATACAAAGATATCTCGGGTAGGTATCTCGTTTAGTACGAAGTCACTTTTAGGTAAAAATAATTCTGAAAGAGTTGCAGACATTTTTAAATCCCAAGTCGACATTTTTTATAGTCGACATAGGTATCGAAATTCTTGATGCAGAATTTTCACATTTTTATCTTTACCGTCAATTAAAAAAAAGTATTATTATTATTATTGAATTTAATACAGACCATTGCAAGCGCTCAAGTTTTTTTGTGCAATTCTGTGAAAGAGATGGAGATCCAGGAGGTCCACGGCGTATTGCAGCTGTGTGGCGACTCATACACAAGGCGCAGCTATATCCATACCATGTACAAGCAAGAATGTGCAAGCATTGACACCAAGGGATTC
Organism: Monochamus saltuarius; assembly: GCA_025584915.1. Lineage (NCBI taxonomy): Eukaryota > Metazoa > Arthropoda > Insecta > Coleoptera > Cerambycidae > Monochamus > Monochamus saltuarius. The sequence continues at coordinate 24,105,108 of CM046726.1, read as the reverse complement.
GACGAAAAGGACCGGTACCAGGGCCGCCACGACCTCCTGACTTTAATTCTATTAAACTTCTTTTTATGGGGATATTTAAAAGATTAAGTGTATCGCACGGAAATGGATACATACCATTGATGATTTACGCAAACGTAACAAAGTTGCTGTCAATATCTTACGAGTTCAAAACGGACAAGAAGCAGAAACATTTTTGTTAGTTTGTAGAAATTGGACAAGACGGGCCCAAAATTTTGTTGCAACATCAGGTATGACGAACTATTTTATTAATTCATCACACATTAATAATACTAATAATTAATAACATAATTAATAACAATAGCGGCAAAAGCTGTTGAATTTCCTCTATAAAATAGGCGTTATAAAATGTTATTTATTTCTTTTATTAGATAGATAGATAGATAGATAGATAGATATTTATTAGTGTTACATACACAAAAGTGTTTACACACGTCAAAAAGAAGTTTACAGTCATATTATAAAATCATCAAGAAACAAATGGAAAATATATATCTAACATACAGTAGAAACATACACAGATAAGTGTTGACATGTAATAAATAACACAGTGGTTTAAGAATTAACAAAATAGTGTGAGCAATAAAAGCAGATAGTTGTATTTTTTGAAACGCATATATAAAATACAAAACTAAACAAACAGCACATCAGCAGATACAGATTAAAATAATGTCATAAAATAAAATAATGCATCCAAAATGTGCAAAGTGTGAATCACGATATATTATATTTTGAAGTCACTGTCTAAAAATTCATGGATACTGTAGAATGCGTTGCTTAGGAGACATTTTTTAATTTTTCTTTCATTTCATTACCTGCATTATACCAAACAAAGCGTTAACAGAAAAAATACTGTCTCGTGAATAGTTAACAGTGGAGTCCTCGTTGGTTTTAAAAAAGTTTTTTAATCTGTTATCTACTTTTTTCATTCGATATACGTATATAGGAAAAAATAATATTTCAGATAGTTGTCCACTTGTCGAAATTTTCAGTACATGATCATGATCAGGCATAGTATACACTGTAGTAAATTGAAAATTAATAGTGAAAATAGTTTCCAAGATATAGTGATGAGTATCTTAAAAACGTCACATTTTCCTAGACTTAGTGTCTTCTAAATAACATTTTTTCGTTTTTGCATGAACGTAGAAAAAATATTGTATGCAACTCGTACAAAAAGTGCTTATTGCACTCGACATGTTGTCCTACTCGGTCTGACGGCCTCGTTGGACAATTTCACGTCGCGTGAAATAAACACTTACTTATTGTACTTGTTGCATAAATAACTATTATACTTATAGGTAAACAGCAAAAATAATGTCAGCTGCTGAGAATTTAAGTGGCCATTACTCGAGTTATCCATCGGTTTTTGAAATCACATAAATACTCAATATTCGGTTATTGAAATAATTCAGTTTTTCCCAACACTAAAATAGGTATATATTCGTAGCATTTAAATTGTGTTAGCTTACAATATAACACTCATATTCATATTCAACATATTATCAATACAATAAATATATTTTTCTTTAATGTTTACAAGGCGAATCACATTCTTATGTATTTTTTCTACTTAAATTAACATAGCTGTAGCACTTTTACATTTTTGTAACTATAATAAATATTCATAGGTATAATAAACCTTATAAACACATTTTGCATTATAAATCCATGAAATAATACATTTTTATTTTGTTAATTGCCAACTAATGAAGTTATTATGTGTAATCAAATAATTCAGTAAATACAACTTAAAATATGAATATGTAAATTGTAATTTAAATATGAAATAATTTGAATATTATTTTTTCATATATTATTTGTTTCACTATATGTATCATATTGTCATGTTAGCAGTTATTATCCTCTAAGATTCAACTTTTCAAAAAATACAAAGCAGATTCTATTGCCGTCAATTGACAAAATTGGCAAAATTATCATTCATAGTCGTTTTATATCATTTTTCACGCTATCAGTGTTTATATTACGCATCTCGAACCAAATATTGACACGATAGTAATATTTATAAATTCTCAAGCAATCAAGCAGTTAGTCATATAATTAACATGGCACGTATAAGTTTCGTACCATTGCCTCCTTCTGCTCGTCTACTGCATCTATACTCACTAGAGGCACAGGTGCCACAATGCGGCCTCCACTTTTTCATATCAGATGGCTTCCAAGCTAGTAGACTCGCTCCCTGACTTTATTAAAAGTTATATTTATTATTGAGCACTACTGACGCCATTATTTAGCGCTTGGGAAAGTTTTAGGAGCAATACAGCGTAGGCATGATTTTTTTTGCCAGTGGAACTATCCTGTACTCTTTGTGGTATGCCATTCCAAATAACTAAGAAATCACATGGTGCGCATTAACTTTTCAGAGATTTATCAGAATGTTTTGCCGTTTGTCGAATGTTTAATTTTCCATTGGAAGTTCTCTAGATTTGTACTCTATTATGTAGCATTCACCGTGCAGTTCAGCTGGACAAGATTGCATCCTCCTCAACTCTTGCTTCATTCATTTCATATTTTAAAATGTGTGTATTGTTCTGCAATTATTTTTCCACTGAAGTTTGCTTTCCTTTTTCAATCTATTTAGATTAAGCAGTTATCATTTGCAGGTTATGTTTGAAGTTCTTCAATGGCTTACCTTTTCTTTAGCAGAATGAGATATTTCATCTGAATTATCTTTATTGATATTTCGACATAGGCAAATTCCAAATGTTTATCCTGACTGTCCAAATCAGCAATTTTACTTCTCAACATTTTAGAATGTAGTTTATGTGTTTTGAATTCTGATGTTTCTTGCTTTTCAATTTCTAGTTCCTGTTCCCATTTTATAATATGTTATTCAGTGATCAAATGTTAAAATTGGGTCCTGACTGAATTTTCCAGTGACTAATTCAGTTATCCATTACTAGTCGATCTTGAAATTCTGTCGGTGTAGTAGCTAATTTTTTCTTCGGCACTACATCTGCCTCAAGTTATGCAAGTTTTATTCGCAGCGTTTCTCGTCTACCTATTAATGGTATACAGTATTCGCAGATGACCTTCAATATTTCTAATGCAGTTTTCAGTATAAATATTTTGTTCATAGTCATTTATAGTTCCTAAACTCTCCATATTCTCACCTAAAACATGTAAGTAAGTTCTTTCGCAACTTGGACTTTTCCAAATTTTGCAAGATTTCTTGTCTCAGTCAACATTATTTTTCTATAAATATATTTAAATAATATTATAGTTTAACATTTATTTTAATGTATACTTGATGTATAGCAATGGTGTGATATTTTAGGACTAATTCCTGTTGTCAGACAAACAAAAAATATTTTTTTTTCTTAATTCCATACCTTTACCAACTTTACGGAAAATGTGTTTTCGTTTTATAATCTTTTTAAAAATCATTCTCTTTTTCTCGATACCTGACAGTTTTAAGAGAAATTGGAAAGATGTATTATTCAATTTAGAAATATAGTAAATATTTTCAATCCCAGAGGGTCATACACCTCCTCGTATGCCACCAGTGTAGGAACTGAAATATTTAAAGACGGTTTTTATTGCTTCACATGCCTTTATAACATCAAATCATCAAATTTGAATTGGATACTTTACCTAAATTCTTAGATATATTAATAAAGTAAGGCTTTAACTTCTTGTAATTAAAAAAGCATTGGATTAAGATAAGTTGACTTAAATTTAATTGCCTTTACCTCAGGCTGTGGTCGCTGTATAGTAACAGTTTTCTAAAACATTCTGTATAATATGTAGAAAAATTGTGATGTACAAATTGATGTTTATTTATATGTTAACTTTAATGAAATAAGTTACTTATTTAATATACAATAATTTTCTTAAATCTTTAAATCACGAATATTTTATAAAATCAATTTAAAATAAAAATTTTATCACAATTCAAAAAGAGAATGTAAGAGAAATTTCTCCAAAAAACGGCTATTTTCCTCTTATTCCACTGCGTTTCTATCCTATAAAGGAATAACGTGTCGGTCAAGGAAATGGTTTATTTATTCCAAACTTCCTTGGATAAGTTCAGATATAGGTTTAGTAGGATCTTCAAAATGACGTTTGTTTTTTATTTGAGACCCATTTCGCCTTAACCTTCCCGTGTACTATATCATTTTAGATCATTGTTGTTTATCTGAAATCCGTGAAACGATTTATAGACCAATATAGGTCCTATCGAATGGATTGCAGGATAATGTAATAGTTATGAGGATGAAGGATGAAATATTTATGACTCTTGGTCACTAGTCACTTAGTGTAAACATCTTCGAATTTTTCTTATTTGTAAAAATAAGGAACGGCAGAATATTTACGTTGGTGGAAGTTTGAAGTACTGAATTATGTCGTGCACTTCTTTCGTCCCGCCTCATCGTTAATAACAGTTGCAAAATTCTGGAGCAAATTATTTTGAAGTAAACATTTTTAGTATGTGTTTGAATGAAATTTTATGGAAAAAATATTTTTTTGGTTTGAATTACAAATACTAAAACGTCAAAGATTCTAAATCTGTCATACAGAGTTATTCACACAACCCGGTGCTCAATAATGTAGAAATTTCTTTCAAATCTATTTGAGACTCACATATTTTTTTCCAAATCATAAGATATATGGTTATATGGTAGCGTTTAATGACAGGAAGTAGCCCTTTCCTAGGAACTTAAAATTTTAAATATCTAACACATTTCAAAAATTCAGTGGGATGATCAAGGTAAACATATTTAAAACCCGTATTAGCCGTAAAACGAATTATGTAAAAAAATCAGTTCTAAAAAGTATTTTAAGATTGATTAATGAAACTAAATTCTTAAATGTATTCAACAAAACGATTTAACTATTATAATAATTTAATTTGTAATGTAGCAAAAGTGAAAATATTAGGTACCTATCTTCGAAAATAACACTAACAATCTTCAGCAATACACAATTCGAAATTACGTTACAATTTTAAATCCTCCACGCCAATGCCTACCTTTGATTGCTCAAAATATGTATATCATTTCTTTATAAAAAAAAAACGTAAGAAAAAATTCAATGGTGTCAGATCTGTTGACAGCTCTGGCCACACAAGTCTATTCGCCTCGATTCATGTTCCAGGATACATTCTATTTAATAAATTTGTTATTATATTGTCTTTGTGCTCAGTGGTACCATTATGTTGGCATCATATGACAAAAGTATTGCTTTAGTGGTCAGCGGGATTACCAGATCTGATATTACTTGAATTTTGCTTGTGCAGGTTTTTAAATCACTGAGCTAATGAAAGATAAAGTGGTTAATACATTTTGTTAACATAATTCGTAATTGTGATTTTTTTAGGAAAGTTTATGATCATAATTTGTAAAATAATTTTTAAAATAGTTTTTGTCACTGGTTATAACAATTTGGTAAACATTTAAACGTGATGAAAAACTATTTTAAAATGCTACTGATAAACATTGTTAGTGGTATTACACAGCGGATTGTTGGTTATTTATTGTCTAGGTCAATAGTATGAAATTACACATCAGAATGTAATCTTACAACTGAAATGGAAAATTACTACTTATAAATATGTATTTGTTCATAGAAAAACCATGTATTTCTACATATGAAACGTAATTTTACGTTAGGTATTTTTTTAAAATCATGTAATTTTACATGGAATATGTAAATGTACGGTATTCATATGGAGACTCCGGTAATACAGTATGAATTGACATAAATGTATTATGTCAACAATGCATAAATTTGCAATCATTTTTATCGGTGTACCTTTTCTCATACAATTTGTTTCAGTACCTGAAAATTAAATTATTTGTCTGTGACATAGCGAACACAATAAAATTATTTAAATGAAATTCTACATATACCTACCACTAAGGATAAAAAAGTGTTATTAAAAAGGCTACGAATATATTAAACATTTTTGTTAAAACAGGTACAATAACAAAAAAGGGAACATTAACTCTTAAAATGTTTGACTATAGAGTTAGAGAATGGATTTAACTAACAAACTAGGTTTAATTGAAAACAAAAATAAATAGACTGAGCATCGAATTGATTTTGAATATATTATTGTACATTCATTATTTAATTTTTAGTTAACTCAAAATGCTGGTCCAATTATTACAATCACTACAACTACAAGCGATCGGTCAGTGGTCGAGCGGTTTAAGGCGTCAGTACTTGAATCGAGGTGACTAGATAACTCTGGGTTCGACCCCCGCAGCCGGTAGACCGTATATCAGCTATATTCGTGGAGAGATTGGCACCCTTTCTGCGGGTATGGTAGGGTGGAAGAATGTTGGCTTGAGTCAATGTGAGAGTTTGATACTGGTTGACATTTGACTACCTCCCTAATTAATGAGGTTTTCCATGTTTCCCTCATTCCTGAACTGAATGGTGGTTAGGGCCTACCAACGTAAGTCGTTCCTGGGCGCAAATACGGCCTGCTTAATAATAATATGCCGCCCCCTCTGCAGCACAAGTCTTCGACTTCTGGGCTAATCCTCGTGATTAGAATGAGGGATAGAATTATTATTATTACAATTGTCGCTTAGCTATAACTTAACAATGTAAACAGCAGACAAAATCATAGATAAATCAAATATAATAATAATTTGACTACTAGGTGGTGCTAGCCATTGGTGGCCAAACAAATTAGTGTGGCATTGATAACTGCGATTATTAGTAATTAGAACACAAACAATTGCAATGGCCTTATTTGGCGGTCTGAATGTGGCTAACATAACAACTTTTTATTCAATTTTTTCTATTAAAACTTGCAACTAAAAGGAAATTTTGATTTTGAGGTCACAATATTAAATAACTAAATACTATTTGTGACAAGTCATTGTAAATTATTTCTATTGACATTTGAGTTAGATACAAAGTGCTACTAAATGTTTAGTATGCAATATGATCCGTTTTTCATGGCCCATCATTGAAAAATTAGAAAAAAAAGGTGGGGCGTTTTGAAGAAAACATTAATAAGAATCAAACAAATCCGAGATATCTGCTGCTGTTGTTGTGAAAAAACTGAAAATAGTGATTTTAGAAAATGTCATCTAGCAATCATTATTTTACAACAAACAGAAAGAGCTAAAATTTGGTATAGAGGGATAAAAATATACGAAAAAAAAATGTCTACAGGCCTTAGTTTCGGTTATGAAAAAATTCAATTATTTTATACCTTATGGGCGCCATATCGGATCTTGATATACTCGTGACAAGAATTCAGACGATTTACGTCATACCAACAAATTCATTATATGTTCATCAAAATATTTAGAAACTGCAAGTGATAGTAATAAATCTATATACTACACTAAAAGTTTGCATTACATATTGCACTAAATTGCAAAAAAATATTGTTTTTAACGCAACCAAACATCGAAAATTACGTTGACAATAAAAACAAATGTGTAACGTTATCCTTGACGTAAGACGTCTGAATTCTTGACGCGAGTATAGTAATAAATGGAGAATAAAGTCATGAACATGCAAACGAAATATGTGACACTACCTACTATTTTATTTAAAGAATAATCCATAAAATTAAAGAAACGCAATAATTTGAATACTAAAAGCAGCAAAAACTGTTACGTAGGTCGTATATACTTTCACAAATTTTATATTTCAGACAATCCCGCAGAAAAATATGAATAGGTTGAGACATGGACACCGTTGAGGCCAAGCACGAACCTAAAGAGTGCCAATCCGATTATTTGAAAAGCGTCGTGTTAATTATTACCGAATTTTATATCCTGCACTATCTTGCTAAAGCTTTTCTAAATTTCTAGTACTTATAATGTAATGGAAGATTATCAGTGCGTACTTAAAATATTAAAATGCTTCTAAAAAGTAATGTAATGAATAATAATAACGGTAGCAAATGTCTAGTCTGTCAAAACGTTAGTTGATTTTTGTTTTATCCCAAGAAAGACTAAATTTAGATTTTTTATTTATTACATGCCTAGTTGTGTTATATATTGTCATATTTGTTATTTTATTCTTCATTTGTTGCTGTCAAGATCCAATATGACGTCTATAAGAAAAAAAACAATTAAATTTTACATAACTAAAAATAGTGATTGTAAAAATTTTCTAAAATCTCTAATTTCAGTTTTTTCACAATATTTCAGCCGCGGCAGCAGATATTTTGATTTTAATGGCCATAAAAATGTGCAACTTTTTTCTAATTTTAGCTACCTACTTGTATGTTTTTATAATACCTGGGAAGCACTAAGACATGCTAACTTACTAGTAAAATCATAACTTAATGAATAAATATAACAAAGTTTAATTATTGTTAAATAGTAAGAAATAATTCACTAAGTATAACATAGTTTTTAAATAAATTTTAAAAATTTTAATTAGGGCTATAAAATTCTATTGTATACCTACATCAAAATATTTTAGCCGGAATCTCAGGTTACGTCATTTTAGAAATAGTTCTGATAATTCTTTACCTTGCTGGTACGATAGTCTTTCCTAATTAGTACATTTTATCTGTGCGTTCAATTAGCATAAATTGAAATATACTTTTAATTGAGCCACAGCAATGCGAGCCGCATTTTCGTAAAGCAAATGTCTCTTTCATTGGTTTTGATAGCTACAGAAATTCCCCTTTTGATACAGATAAAAAGTGGTGAGTTTTAGGCAGTAAATGCGGTAAAAAAATTCTAATCTGCATTTCCAAGTGGATCGATATATTTTTATGCTTATCTTTAAAGTGGGGATATAATCCTTCGTTCTTGAGTGGAGGGTTTTTGCTTACCCTTATTTATAGCCAACGTTCGTGAATGCCATTGACACATCTACGATATAGATTTATGTGCAGATCCTTTATCACGTAAATAGTTTAGGTTGCTCTGAAGGTTGTTACATCAATTATTAACATATTTATAAATGTATTATTTATGCACATGAAATGTAAAGCTTGATATTTAAATAAAACCAATTATTGAGTAGTGCTATATGACTTAAATAGTTGTTCAATATCAATTGTTTTGATTAAAACCAATACCATTTTAATCGCTAACTGTTTAGTAAATACTACACTATAAAAAAATAATTACACATTTTAACATAAAAAAACAATGCTGTGTTAATCGAGGTCCACAAAGGATTGTGCATATTTTTACATATTTCTCTGCATGTAGCAGTTTATTAAAGGTTTAACACAATCCACTGTGTCAATATAAAAAATGTAACTTTTACACATTTCACTGTTATTTGTATCATTAAAGTTATTATTAAAGGTGTAGATTTTACTTTTTTAGTTTGTTAATTATTTTCCTGTTTGGTTTCGAAATAATTTTTAAAACATTTAATTTTTGTAATCCGTTTTGTCGTTCGTCGAGAATGGATCGAATATAACCTAGAACTTTCTAGAAAGCGTCAAAACAAATGTATTACAAAAACTATAATTTTAAAGGCAAACAGGAATATCATTAATAAACTATTTTTGCTTTTTATGATTTTATTAAAAATATATAAATCAGTTTAAATGAACATCCACGTTTTCTAATAAAATATTCCAGTAGTAGTAGCAGTACATATTCTAATAAGGGACTAAACTAATAACGTTCTAGTAAATCATAAATAACGAAACAACAAACAATAAAAAAATATGTAGTTAGGCACTACAAAATAAAAATTTACAAAATTTAACCTGTAGTGATATTCTGAACGTAACATTTTCTTTCTCTAGAAAACATGAAAATCAAAATACAAACTAATCTAAAAGGTCAGAGTCAACTCATAAATATTTTAACAGTTATAGTCCTTAATTTTTGCTATATCACAATTATCAGCAATATTTGTTATAGTTAGGTAAGTACTTATCATTTTACTTAATCAAATTTCAATTTAAATTTAAATGTTCTCCATTTGGGCACAGCTAGCGAATATATTTGAACACAACCACGCTACACGACCGACATAGCGTAGTAACGTGTGTTGGAACAGCTGATATACAGGGTGTTAAAAAAGAGTGTAAAATATTTGAGGAGGTAATAGTATGAACCAAAATAAGCAGAAAAGTCTTAATAAACATGGGTCCGCAAAGTAACGGTTGCGGAGATATGGACCACTATTCGTTTTCAAACATTTTATTTTATTAGGAATAAACCAACAAAGGAAGCTTTTAACAAACAAAATACAAAGTTACCGAAGATGTTCAAAGTGCCCTTCGTCCATTTCCAAGCAGGCACGACATCTTCGTCTCAACGATATTCGAACTCTTTCGAAAACACCCTCCTTGGTTTGGATTTCTTGACACTTTTGATTAATCCGTAGCTGCAGCTCTTCCAGGCTATTTACAAGAGTACCATACACTAATGTCTTCAAATATCCCCAAACAAAGAAATCTAGACGGTTTGGATCAGGCGATCTTGGAAGCCATTAAACAGGTCCGGCCCTTCCTACCCATCTATGTGGAAAAGTTTGGTGTAAATGCTCTCTAACGGCCATGGAAAAATGAGCTAGAGCACCATCATGCTGGAACCACATTTTTTGCCTCTGATTCAAAGGAATGTCTTTCAAAAACTCATACAGTGTGTTCTGCAGAAAATTGAGGTAAGCAGCGCCTGTTAATCTGTGCTAAAGGTATGGTTTCATTGGGGCCATCCGCGGTCTTTTACGATGACCGTCAGACGCTTGTCACCGCTCTTATGTAAAAGTATGCGAACATAGTTTGTTTAAGAGCTTTCAGATTCAAAGCGCGACCTACAACGGCGCAAGTTGACGATTAGACTGTTCTTCATACTAGTCTAGACGCGCTGCTGAGCTGCTAGAACATGTCTCCAAGATTTTATGCAGAAGATGACGAAATTTTAATTTGCTATATCAGACAATTATTTTACTCATTTTCGAACATTTTCTAATTATATTTTCTAAAATTGACGGTCACTGTAGAACGCAACCGCGGATGGCCCCAGCAAGACCATACCTTAAAGCACTGTGCTGATGAAAATCGCGGTGATAACATTTAATTTGGGTATAAACAAGTAAGTGAAATTTTTTGAAAACACTAATTGGTTACTTCTACTGATTGAGCCTGTGTGAATATAAAATCACAGATTTGCCTAGGATGACAATCTGCGCATTGGTTTTCGTCAAGCTTGTATATGCATGACACGTTGCCGAGATATCGAGTAGGTATCTTATAACTACTTTTTCACATACATGTTGAATCATCGGTATGTACAAATGAAGATTTTCCAATTAATAGCATCTGTAAGCCCAACCAAGCTTAAAATAAATATAGTACCTAAAGCTATTAATATATTTTCACTAAAGCCTATTTTGCATCGCCCACTGGTGGTTCAAGTGAAAGGAAATACAAATGTTGACGATCAATTCACTGATCATCAGCATGAAAGAAGGCTGAATACACAGGGAGATTCAGAACTTATCTAAAAAAAAATTAATGTACCGGAGACTCTTACATACAATTTTGTAAAAAAAAAGATCAAAAAGGGTAGTTCAAAAATGATTTAAAAACGTACTTCTACAGGGCACTCGAAACTGATCCACTGTAAAACCTGATAAGGTCGCAAAGCATGTAATCGACCACCGGACAGAAAATGGAAAGAAATTCCTATGGAAAGAAATAAATAACATTTCATAACACCTACTTTATTATAGCAAATGCAACTGTTTTTGTCGCTATTGTTATTAATTTGAGGTTTTAATGAATAAAATAATTTGATATACCTGATGATGTTACAACAAAATTTTGGGCCCGTCTTACCCAGTTTCTAAGAACTAACTCAAATGTTCTGCTTTTTGTTCGTTTTGGACTCGTAAGTTATTGGCAGCAACAATGAGACATTTGCGTAAATCATCAATAGTAGGTATCCACTTCGGTGCGACACTTCATGTTTTAAATGTCTCCTCAAAAAGAATTTTAAATGATTTAATTGAGACTCGTGTATGAGACGCCACACTGCTGCAATACGCCGTGGCTACTCTGTACCTCCATCGCTTCCACGATTCGATTTCAAATTTGCCTCCCGTTGCACCACACTTGCGCTCACTGCACATTTGGCTGCACAAGCTGCATTTGGCGGGAAACCATTCTGCTAAGGCATTTTCACATTGCCATAAATTAAGACGATATCTTTGAAATCCGAGTTGCTATACACGTAAGCCATTCTTGACACTTGAAAAACTACTGTAAATTCATATAAACATGAATACCTACAAAAACTAATCGGATTTCAATATTCGGAGTTGCCTAGTTAGAGACTACAGTAGCCAACTTATGTAAAGTTTGAAAATACTACAACTTCAATATTTTTTTACTCGGAAAAACATTTTTTTTTACAATACTGACTCCATTTTCATAACACATCTATTCCCAATTTCTTTATATAAGTTCTGAATCACCCTGTATAACTATTTAACTGACTCGTATGAACTAACACTATTCGACTACAGTATCGGTAAGCTGGAAGTTCATAATCTGTTCCATCGGTTTTGCGTAAGAGGAATAGTCGATATACATAATATGTATGATAGACAATGACAGTTATATTCCAATGCTTCATCTCGATAAAATCATATCTTCTACATTCATCGCGGATCAATTAAACTGACGCAAGGAATTAGTGACAAACTGATCATTGATACTAGTGTGGTAGGTAGAAATAAATACGTCGGCAGAAGGAAAATTATAGTTATGTAACTACAAGTACATCAAAACCGGGGCATTTGAGGATATTTTACCTTCAGTACTTCCGTTTTTGAGTGGCTGCTATTTTATATTGTGCTATGAAGGTAGCTCTATTCTTCCTTATTATTTAAAATGAAAAAGTATAGCTATGCCATAACTCTGTGCGCAAAAGAGAATCCGAAAACGGTATTTCATTAATTGGGAAAATTGTGTTTCCATATTTGACCTTGGCACAGCCAACTGAAATTTAACAGAAGACTTTTTTATGAAATAATTAAACTTTACTTGTTTTACTTAACTATAATTTTAAATGTTGATGGGAAAAGTCGTCGCTAGCCATCTCTACAAGACAACTAACAACATTTAATACCTTCTAATATATATTCATGTATGTACCAAAATCAATGAAAGGATATACATATATTATTTTTTCATAAATGTATAGATGGCCACAATTTATTTAATAAATATCGTGCTTAACGAACAAAACCAATAGATCTATGGATCATAACAAAACTATACTTATTCAAGTAACTTCTGAATTTTTAGACTTTTGTTTACAAAAAACCTTGTACATAGATACCACACAGCTTCTTATTTCAAATAGAATCAGTGTTCGCAGGGTGACATTAACGGACCGGAACCGCCACGTGTTTTCCTTACTTACATTTTTCAATTTTCATTGCAGGGAAAATCGTATGTGAAAAATTGGCGCAAACAGGATGATAAATATGAAAACATTTTATGAATAGTTTCAGATAGTGGAAGAGTGTGGAACAAGCATGAGTGGTATGGACCGGGGTTTGAAGCGCAGCACTCGCGAGCCCGCCATTCGGCAACGATAAATCATGGGTTACCACATTGTAGCCTGGTAAATCATGCGGGGCTGTCGGGAGCGGGGCGGGAGGCCCAGCGTGAAATGAAACCCATTCGTCTCTGTCACGCCTGCACCTCTCTCTCTTTCGTTCGTCCAGCTCCTTTCCACCAACCTCTCGTACACTCTGCCTGCATTAAATTATGTACTTCCACTCTTTACGAAAGGGTTAATATGTTATCAGAGTTCTCAGATTAAAGTTAATCAATGTTTAAATTAAGAAAGTACAGAGCATCCAACTCCTGGAACTATCTTACATGTCGCGAAACTTTTTGAGAATGATTTCAGCCCTCACGCTCTTCCTTTTTTTTAACGACTTAATTAGGATGGACATAAATCTGCTTAAGACAGTGATTAATAATGGGAATTTCTAAAGTAGTTTTTTGGCATTAATATTTTCATACATCTGGATACAATTGCATAAAAATTAGGAGTGAGGCTGAAATGGATATTTCACTTTTTCTTTAGCCACAATTATTGTTATATACTAGAGTTTTAAACGTGTTTATTTTCTTCTGCACATAAACACACATTTGTTATGACAATTCATGACAGATGAACCATTAGTGGAGAACATGCTCCTTTTTTAAATAAGTATGGTAAGTAAAGTACGTAAACATATAAATGTAAATGGAACGATAAATTAAGGTTTTTAACAGTGCGTAATTATCTGCAACTGCTAGATACACTGTAAAAAGTAATTCCTGTGTTTACACGGAATACTTTTTACTCCCATAATAAGTATTTATTACACATTAGTGGTAAATTTATTTTAACTCAGATTTTTTAAGTAAATTATTAAAACTTCTTTTCTTAATATTTTATACAGTAAATATTCTAAGATGCTACTTACATTTTCTGTAACAAATTTAATCAGAAATTTTATAAGTATAAGTTTTGACATGAAAATATTAATACCTATTTTGACAGCTTTTAATATAATGCATAATGGACATCACTTACTATGCTTATGCTTTATTATCGTATTTTCTTAGTCCCTCGGAAAGTGCATATCTTCCCATTGCTTTTATATAACAGGAAGGTTATCTTCTCAATATTAAACAATCTAAATAATACGGTTTATTTATGGTGGGAGCATCTCAGATCCCTACTCAACAAAAACAAACGAGCAGTAAGCAGAAGCAAGTGCGTTGGCAGGAGGAAAATTCTAAATGCGAAATGGAGAGCGGACTGACAAAGCTTTATCCGCTGCATTTTGTTGGATGTTTGTATATTTAATTTTATATAGTTTGTTCTGTTTCCGTTTTTCACATAAACAGAAATTAATAACATTTAATATAGATACCTATAGCTATACGAATGCTATACATGTCCATCGTTCGACGATATTGTAAAAAGTCAGTCGTCTAAAGCCTATAGTTTATCTCTTACTAATACACGTCTTCCTTCCTACCAATCCATCATTGAAATTTACCGTATACCTAGTACCTACTTACAATTCATTTACCTCAAGAAGTAAAATTCCATACTGTTAGATATTTCTTCTATTATCATGTAAATATTACTTGGCATTGGTTTTGCTACATTAAAAATGTACTACATAGTTCTTGAATATATTTTGTGTGTATCAATTTTTAGTTTTATTTAGAAGCATAGACTTTCTTGTCTCACTGCAATTTTCTATAGGGACTGAAGCCAAATAAAATTGAAAATTGCGCTTTTATTATTAAAAAAATACCAATCGAAGAAGCCATGGTACTGGAACTGTAAACAATAAGGGCATCTGAAATATAATTGTTCACAGAACACAAGTGCTGAACGAGAAACGAAACAAGTTCAAACACCAAAAGAAGGAAAAATATTGATAGAATGTTATTAACTGCTCTTAATGTAATTCCATCTTGGACTAACAGATATATGCTAACTCTTATTGATGATCACAGCAGAATGGTGTTTGCCTATTTCCTAAAATCAAAACATGAAGTCAAGATCAGCCAAGCGAGCTTCGTAAATATGGTGAAAAACGAATGTCAAAATTATGCGTTCAGATAACGGAAGAGAATATTGTAATAATGAGTTATTGGAATTCTTTAAGTAATAAAAGAAATAAACACCAACTGACTACATCTTATACCTACACCTCAATAGAATGGCGTAGCTGAACGATATAATCACACTATAATGGAAGAGGCTCCTGCTATGATGCAGGATGCTCATTGTGACCTAAAAATGTGACCGATGCTGCAAATACTTTATCAATCGATTTCCAACAAAAAAAATTCCAAAACAGAAAAACCATTACAAGTTTGGAGTGAGTAAAATTAAGTCATTTAAAAGTTTTCAGATGTGAAGCATATGCACATGCTGAAAAAAGAAATAAGTCGGAAACAAAAAGAAGAGTTTTAATTATTTGATTCAGAGATATGATCTTTATTGAAAATTACAAACATGCAGAATTGTAGAAAATATTCTAAGAAATACAGTGATGCTCACAAACGTAATAGGCACATAATGGTTGTATTGAACTTTTATATATACCTGGTATGGATATTATCTGACATTCCTACTAAACCTTTATCTGTTAGTAAACATGTGTATTTAGGGATTAGGTTTAAGATGATTTTTTTATATTTACATACTTAAGGGAGTTTGTTCAATTCCAAGAGTATGATCATGTATTTAATAATAAAATCATTTCCCTATGCTATTTTTCAATATTTGCATTTTATAGCCATCTGTAAAAGTTCCTCACTTAAAACGAATCGTCATTTATGAGTTAAATATTAGAATTAGGCATTTCATTATTCACATATTCACACTATGATATAGCATTCTTATGCACTTATGAATATTTATTATGTTGCATTTATATTTAATATAATGAAAAATAAAATTAAAACTATGGATGCAAATGGTCACCTATTCCAATTTTGTGATGTTCCACTCATTATACATGGAGATTTAATTTTTTTTTTAGGTATGCTAAACGTAATAAGCAATCCTACGCTTGGCGTTGATTGGGGGGTAAAATAGAAGAATCCGACGCTTGGCGATGATCGGGGGGGAGTAAAGTAGACCAATACGACGCTTGGCGTTGATTGGGAGGGGGTAAAGTAGAACAATCCGACGCTGGGCGATGATTGGGGGACTAAAGTAGAAGAATTCGACGCTTGGCGATGATTGGGGGGGTAAAGTAGACCAATACGACGCTTGGCGTTGATTGGGGGGGGGGGTAAAGTGAAGCAATCCAACGCTTGGCGTTGATTATCAGTAGAACAATCCGACGCTTGGCGATGATTGGGGGGGTAAAGGAGAAGTCCTGGCGTTGATTGGGGGGTAAAGTAGAATAACCTGACGCTGGGCGATTATGGGGAGGGGGGGTAAAGTAGAACAATCCGACGCTGAGCGATAATTGGTGGGGTAAAGTAGAACAATCCGACGCTTGGTGAAGGTAAAATTACATGGTTAGCGTGCTTTTCTCTAAATTCTTGCGTCTATCTGCCCTGCTCATATTCGTCTTAATTTTATTTATATATCCAACAGTAAAAACGAAATGACATATCAAATACAAATCTTTAAAACTACAGTTACAGAATCTTGATAATGTATCTCTTGTTTTAAATAAATACATAATATTTTCGCATAACAGTCAAACACGTAATGGTCCGTCTTGAAAATTTTCTATAAAATGTAAGTATTGTAATGAATCACAGTATAAACAAGATTGAAAGCCTTGCATCAGAGGCACAACTAGAAGGAGGAGGACTTGGGGGTGCTAAATTTCCTAAAAATTAAAATTTACACCCCCTAAATGAATTATTTTCAATTAATAAATAATATGTTTAACGTTTGCCTCTCAAAAATTAAATGACAGTTGCGTCTGTCTTGCATTCGCACCTGAAAAGGAAATATTCTACTCGGTGTATATGGATATACTGACTTCAAATATATGTATATATAAGTTGCTTTGTGTTAGAACTTCAGAAAGATCAGGCCATGGTTTGAGACAAAATTCTGTCCACACTTGCGATCACGTAGTTTTGCCGTCCAAACTGACACTGAAAATAAATAATATTGCTTGTTATATTTTCCAGTTAGAGGTGAGTGATATATAAAAATTAATTAAAAACAAGAAAATAATAATTTTCTTAATGTTAATCTGGATTTAAGATGTAGCGTTAGGAATTTCAATTTACACATACTACTTTAGTACTAAGTAGTTAGTTATACCAAAGTTTACAGAATAAATATATAAGTTGTTTCACTCTCGAACACGCTCCGCTTTACCAATTCCGCTCTCCTTACCCGTCTTGGGGACCGTTTGGTACCCAGGATCCTACACGGTGGCCGACGCTAGAATTGTAACGTGCTGAGTGCGATCCATATAGTGTGAGACAAAAGACCTCGAATATCTGTTAGTGTTTATTTTATTTTTCTTCTAAAAATGCCCGTGGTATATGTACTGTGAAAAATTGTCCCCCAAGGCGAGGTTTTTCGTTTTTCCATTGTTCAAGGTATGTTTTTTATATTTCATTAACTAATATAAAGAAATAGGTTACGATATAAAATCTTACGCGGTAAGCTGATAAAAATTAGAATCATTTAATATATTGTTTTGATCAATGTCATAACAAAATTAGAATTTGAAGTAAACATTTTTCAAATAAAACATCAAAAAATCCTAGAATTGAGTTGCTTTATTGTCAAAACCTAATACTAAATAAATATTCTACCAGCCGTTATTATTTGTGAGTTTCAAGTTTAAAAAACACAAATTTGTATAACAATCTTTTTAAGTGGCAGAAAATCTAACATTCCTTAAAGCAAAAGAAGGTGAAAATTCGAAAACTTATTAACTGAATTTAGGAATATATGAATTGCAAATAGAAAAACAACCAAGTAAATATGTGAATTAGTCTTTCTATAAACATCGGAAAATACCAATGTTAGGAAAAACGGCCAAACATTGTCTGTGACTACTGCTGTTTGAATTGAATATTTTTAATTGCCTCATTAATTTAGATAGGATACCGAAACAAGTTTCAAACTGTGGTCTAAAACGGATTCCCTTTCAGGTTAGTCATTTATTTTAATTGAGCCTCAATGTTCAAAAACCTAACGGAATAATGTTAATTAGTTTTACCTGTTTGTAATTGCTGAATTAGTAGTGAATATTTCTACCTATTCAGAAGCATAGGGATCGCAATACAGGGTGGTCCTAAATTGTTCCACGATATTTTCTAGACGGATATTACATGGACAAATAAGAGTATCTATCTCCCTATTTTTTAAATAATGAAGAATAAGAAATATATAAAAAGGATATCTGTGTAGAGCAAAGGCACTGAGATTTCATATACAGAGTGTATCTAAAATGTTTATACAAAACACTAACACAAATTCTTGAGGCTAAAATATGGCAATCTAGCCCTATTTACCATAGTCCAAAAGTTGGTAGTTTCTGAAATACAGGATGTCAAATTTATTATTTTTTTAAACTTATGTAAATATTGTCACGGGTTTCCTAACCCAACTTTTTCTTTTACCAGAAAAAGTTGAGTTAATTTTTACTGATATTTATTAAACACTGTACACTACTGAATACTAATTACAGCTCAACTAAACACTATATCACTTTGAAACTCCAGGAAATTTCCAACTAAACACATTCAAGACTGACTGACTCGGCCTCGATACACAGCATCATTTTGTTTGTTGTATATTCGCATGGTATTTGGTACAGACGTTTCAGAAACACTCTTTTACAATGTCGTACTGATATTAAACCTATTAAGTAGTTTTATTAGGTAACTGTCACTTGCTAGGATAGCAAGCTAGTGCTAGTAATGTAGCAGCCCCTCAACTCTATATCCATATAAACAGAACTAGCTTAGTTTTTAAGCTAGTAAGCTAGTGAAGAATCTAGTAAGCTATCATTTAAATAAGAATAGTTTCAATAAGATGGGGTTCTATTATTTGTGCTTGTAGCGCCACTCACCACCGAATTTACTATTCTGGCTTTTGCACATGATCGGACCATATTGTAAAAATGTCTCTGGAACATCACTATTCTCTGTTACAAGAACAAACAGACGCGTGATCCATCTTTACAAAGATATACGTTTTTCTAGCAACTCGTCTAATAATTGATAGTAAGTTAGTCATTTTTGTCCACGGTAGACCACAATGGTACCGGCTGTGACTTAAAATTTCCAACGTTGTCTGTACCGCTCTAGTACTGTGTCAAGCCAGTATAGTAGAATGCTATGTTGAGATATTTTGTGATCTCAGCAGGGTATTCGACTGTATCAAATACGATTTACTCTTGAAAAAACTAGAGAGATATGGTTCCGATGCATGACATGTTAAGGAGAAAACATTTATCTGAAATAGAACATAAGTTTTGTGTCTATAGATACCGTTAATTCAGATAGAAGCACCGTAATACTACGTGTACCGCTCTATACTGGGTACTGTACTTTTCCTAATATTGTAACCTTCAAATTGACTTTACCGTGGAAACATGTCACGTAGACAAACAACTTTATTGTCACTCTTGAGTATACTGGAAACATCCTTCGAACAAATTTCACAACTGTCAACGCTTTACTTCGACGTTGCTGTCACTCGCGTTTGGCTGCTCAGGATAAACTGACTCCAGCGGCGAAACCAATCCGCTTATATAGGTCTTTAGGGTTCTAAAAGTTTTCCGCGGCCTCGAGAATCAAATAGAATGTGACCGAGAATGTCAAAATAAATGTGTCACAAAAATTATAAACAGAAACATAATTAACAAACTAACGAGGTAGGTTCAATTATAAATTCTAATGTAATCAGGAACATAATTATTAACAAACTAAAACGGTAGGGAGCTTCCGTAACATTGCCCTCCTCTTAGAACTGATCGTCGCGTTCAGGTTACTCCATTGTCCGCATGATCTTGATATGGTGTTAAACGATTGATGTGGACAATCTTCATCTTCACTTGGGAATTCGTCTGGATCATGTACACTACGTCATTCAATCTTGATACGACGGTATAAGGACCTTTCCACGATTTCTGCAGCTTCGGAGATATACTCTTGCTTCTTTCTGAGTTATACAGCCACACTTTGTCATGTTCTTGAAATCCGCTGCTGTTGCCACGCAAGTCGTATCTTCATTCTGTTGCTTTTGATTTTTAGCTTCTCTCGCACTTCTTCATGTACCATCTTTATTGGATCTTTCAGATGGCTGAGATAATCCTCAAAATTTTTCTCGTGTTGCGGTCGGTTCACAATTAGATCTATGAGTAGAAGCAATTCTGTGCCAAAAATCACGCTGGCTGCTGTTTTACCCGTGGTCTTATGAATTGCTGTTCGGTAAGCCAGTAAAAATGGAGGAAGGTATCCCAGTTGGTCTGTTTCTCGTTGGCCGTCCTCAGAAAGTTTTCAATGGTACGATTGAATCTTGCCACTATTCCATCTAATTGTGGGTGAAGAGGTGTAGTTCTGGTTTTGTCTAGCAGCCCACAGACATTCTGAAATACTTCAGATTCGAAATTCCTCCCTTGGTCGGAATGGATCTCTCTAGGAACCCCATAACGGCATATCCAATTCTTAAATTAAGCATTGACTACGGTGCCTGCTTCTTGATTAGACAGGGGATATATTTCTGGCAACTTACTGAAATAGTCCATCACTCCCAAAATATTACGATTTGCACCGCAACGACGAGAAAAAGGTGCAGCTATGTCGACAGCTATTTTCTTGAATGGAGCTTCAACATTGTTCTGCTTCATCTGTCCTCGGTTTCGAGTTCTGGGACCCTTACTACAGGCGCAGGTATGACAACGTCGGCACCATTCTTCCACATCGGCCGACTGCCAAGCCAGTAGAATCGTTCTCTAACTTTATTCAAAGTTTTGTTTTTGCCAAAGTGACCACCACGGACCCCACTGTGCAGTGCTTGAAGAACTCTTGAATTCTTTTCTGACAAAGTACTGTTTGCTTCTTCTTTGCCGGCGCGACTCTCTCAGACTATTTTTAATAGGCCGTTCTCGATGGCTAAATAATTCCATAGCACCCAGTAGCTTTTTAGAGATGGTGATTTATCAGAAATGTCCTGCCAGATGGGTCTGTCTATGTTTTTTTATCTTCCATTCTTCCATTGGAAAATTGGTTCAAAATCCGGGTCTTCACTTTGTTCTTTAGCGATGATTTTATTATTCCAATCATCTGGGCCCTGGATGTTAATTCTTCAGCAAAGAAATTAATCTTCTTCTCTAATTTCTTGTCGCAGACAGTGTTTATATTTTGGAGGGCATGGTCTTCTGGATAGGGCAAGTCATACTCCTGCAATCTTTGAAGCCATCTGCTACTTACCCTTCCGGATTTTTGAACTGCAGTAGCCACTTCAAAGAAGCATGATCGGTCCTCAAGACGAACGGCTGACCATAGAGATACTTATGAAAATTTTCCACAGTTTTAACTATGGCAAGTAGGAAATCATTTTTTCATTTCATAATATCCTCCAATTCCAGTATTACTAGCATCCGTGTCCACGATGAGTGTCTTTCCAGGCTTGGGATATGACAGAGTCGGAGAAGAATAAGCTTCTTTTAATTTCTGAAAAGCTTGTCGATGTAAGGGTTTCGCAATCTCAGCAACATTATTCACAAACTTGCGATAGTCCCAGGAAACTCGTTAATTCATGTTTGTTGTTCGCCACTCGCCATTTTCAGATGATCTCAGATTTCTTTGGGTCAGTTTTCACTCCCTCAGAGAAAATACTGTGACCTAAATACTTCTTTTTGAAACAGCATGTACTTCTTCTAACTTAACTTCAGCCAGGCTTCTCTCAACTTTTGGAACACTTCTTGGACGTGCATTTTAAGTTAAAGTCTGCTAAAGGAGCAGCTTACGTTCAAATAGTATCAGGCGACGTGGCGAGGCAGACAAAGACAGAAGATGTAAGGGAAGTGGGACGGTTGCAATGCGCTTAGCGGATCTGTCGAGTTGACTTGCATCTAGTGTTGCCTCTTAAATACAAAAACGTTTCAGCCTCTCTTAATAATTTTACCTATTGAGTATTGGATTTTATTTCACTATTTATGTAATGAAATGTGAATGGTTTACTTTGATCTGTTATGTAATTTCAATATTAAATATTTTTATATTGAAATTTAATATGTTAATTGCTTACTTTTAACAAATAATTTATAGCATTAATTGCATACACTATAGGAAAATATTTAAATTTGACAACGTCGCGTTAGGCCGACACCGAGTTGAATAATTGCCGTCAGCGGTCAGTCTGACAAGGGGGTTTAAATAATGATTTGCAAATGTTTTATTTCCGGCGTAAATATGCATTTAAAATTTGTTTAAATCGCGTCATCATATTATAGTCATTATTCCCTATCTTCTCTTAAAATTAATGACATTATGATTGCATCACCCTGTATACATTTTCACCTGAGGCTTGCCACCTAAGTTTCTGTTCATGTTCATATTTATATTAGATAGGTATATTGTGACTAGACCTGTACAATTTGTTGTCTATTGAATAACAAATATAATATTTTTTAGCAAGCCATATAGTATATCGAAATAGGTACTAGCCCTGTTATTCTAGCTTGAAAAACTATCCTTGTGTATACCGGTCGTTACTTATCGTTTTCATTTATAAAATCATTTGCTTCAAATTTCACAAGTGCAATCTGATGCATTTATAATATGGTTGATTACCGTTTTCGGTTATAAATATGTAAGGGTTATCAACTCAAAATATATATACCTACCTAAGGCAAATTTTGAAGGTAAAAATAAACCGTCGCATTTTGAACACTCGATATTTCTATAAAAAAAAAAATTTTGTGTCTACACTTCTAACGAATATGTCGTAGAAATTTGGACCAGGGGATTTTTGCAAAATCCAAATCTGAACTTAATTTTTTATATATTTTGTAAAGAGTGCTGCTACACACTGTACCTAGTCCTATAAGGATTCTGAATAAATTGATAGTCTAGTTACATTTAAGGGAATAACTATCTTGTTCAATATCAATAAACCACTTCAGTTTTGTAATATTCACACTTTAATCATCCGAATGCCGTTGCGTGCTTTTCGACTGTTGCTAATATTATTGCGGAACTAAACTAAGCAGGCTTCGTCTTGTGAAGCCGTCCCTAATGAGTATAAAACAAATCATTTTAATCCATGCAAATTTATTGTATCTCGGCATATTGTAAGCACCTAGTAAAGCGTACAATTATTGACTTTTTGACAATTGAAGATAAACCACATTGTTTTATTTTATTGTCATTAGCATCTACTTCATAAAGCAAAGTCTACTTAGTGTCGAAATAATATAACAGTGACCGGAAAGCACGCGATGGCATCGAAAGATAATAATAATATCCTCTCTCCCTCTAATCACGAGGATTAGCCCAAACGTTGAAAACTTGTGCTGGGAGGGGACGGCATATTATTATTATTTTGCAGTCCGCATTTGCGCCCAGGAACGACTTACGTTGATAGGCCCTAACCCTGGAAAACCTCATTAATTAGGGGGATGGTCCGCAAATATAACTGGTCTTCAGTCTACCTGTCGCAGATTAAAAATGAAATATCTCGAAATCGGAGCATTGATATCAAATAAGAATAGGTTTTTCCTTAAAAAAATATGTATACCCAAATATGTATTCAATCCAAATCCATATAACGCTTTGTATAAAATATTACGGTGATATCTAAGAATTATTTTCAAATTTAGATTTTCCAGTATCAATAATCCCCTGGTTTAAGCTTATACGCTGTTCTTTCTAAAGGTCTCTAAATTATAGAATAAATTTGAAACTAAAAATCAAAGCTTAACTGCCTGTGCACAGCAACGCAGTAATATTTTACTAAGGGCCAAGGGTGTGGCTATGTTATTATTTTTTTGATGTCTACTCTTATAGAATCTACAGTTACTTTATGAACAATTCATTACGTACGGTTCTGTATAAATTAATTTAGGCAACACGTCCGCAAGTGCTACAAGTTTCGAGAAAAATTTTTGGTATAATGTACAATAAGTTCTGCACGGTTTTGCAGAGAAAAGCACAACCTGACGATGCAAGAAAATATGAGCGAAAAAGATGAATTACTGCAGTGCTCAAGATGGCACCAGCAGGCGCAGCAACGGCCAGGAGCGGCAAAAAAACCAATATCTCCTTCCCGTGGACACTAGCAAAGGAGGGAAGAGAAATACAACTCATATTACATTTCACAGCTTTGTGGGGATTTATGATATATCGAGGATACGGTGTTTTGTGCGTTCTAGATCTGAATGACAAATGATTATTTATTATCCTTAAAACCACAGCGGAATTGTAAAGAATAAGGATGACGGTATACGATTTTGAAATATGAATCTCTCAAGCTGCGTGTACATAACATTCTTATTTAATTTATCTGAGCAAATAATTTATCAAATCTAACATATTTTTAATAGGTATAGGTACCTTCATATTAATAAACTATACCTGTAAAAATATTCATCTGAACACATACAAACTAGTCCAACAATTTAGACGAAAAGTTAAAAATTATTTTTATAACAAATATGTACTTCGCTCTTTTAAAGAAAACTTATTACCTACCTATTTATTTATTTGATACATCTGCTCGAACTTTTGATCTGTTGGTTGTAAATGATGAATTCCGCTGAAAGAGAGATTAAATATTTGGGAGTTATGATTGACAGAAAATTGAGTTAGAACACACAAGTAAATTATATAGCAAAAGAAAAATTAGGAAGTTAATATATCGGTTTAAATGCCTAAAATTTATTTTAGATATTAAACGAATAAAAATACTGTACCTTTCCCCGATTGAATCCCACTTAACTTATGGATTTCAGGAAGGGATGCCGTGGTCGCGGGTCACTTATAAAACTTGGAGGTGTTACAAAAAAGAATTCTAAAAACTATATTTAATAAATATGTCACTTATCCTTCTGATGCTCTGTTTAGTGATACTGGTATTATGGATATACGGTCACTTTTTTATATCATATTATCAGTGATCATATGATCAGTGAATCAGTGGAAACTATATATAAAAACTACTTTCGTCAAAATTATTAGAGGCATTATAAATAGCAATCTAAGAGTTCTTAAAACAAAAATAACTTGTGGACAACGATGCTTCGTGTATCTTAAAAACGTACAACTCGCTTTCTGTTACCCTTAAACATATGACAAACTTTAAGCAATTCAAAATCAAAGCTAAACAATATATATTAAGTAAAAACAAATTTATGTCATTATAAATCCTAAGCAAAGATACAATACATTGATGTTTTAGCTTCTGTCATTGAAGTTTCATGTATTGCGTAATACTTTTTTTAGACTAACTTTTTCTTACATAGGGTGAACCTTAAATATGTACAAATATTTTAACTGCTGGTGTAGTTCGTCATATAGATCGGTCTCGTGAAAGGCATTTTTAAAAATTTCTGATATTTACAGAGATATTATTTTTTTTTAAATACCCACATTTTGAGGACCGCTGCTTAACCAAGCTAATGAACCATATGATTTGTTGCGAGGTTGCCATATCTTCTCTAATATAAATATTACGTTTCCCTTAACGTAATAGTAAAGTAATACGGTTAATTCTATTTTAAAAATACTTGTTTGGAACATAAGTACAGTAAAGTTGGTTATGTAGTATGATACGCAGCAATATTAACATACATTTTAACTGCTTAACTGACCATACTATAAACGATTAAAAATGAATTTCCGCATGTTAAATACTACCGTAAAGTATTTGGGAAGATATTACGTGATATTACTATGTCCAATGTTAAAAAATTATACATAAACGTACACACAGTTACCTGTTTGTTAAAAAATTAACTATTTAATCAGTAATCCACATTTCACAAGTTAAATGCCATTGTACACTGTTAGAAAGAGACACAAGACACAATTTCCTTAAGCTATTTTATGAATAATAACGAAAAACTATGATTTTCACACAACATATTAAATTTAAAAGTTTGTTCAAGCAAAGGCATGTGTGTAACACTGGCAATACTGTGAACTACACGTTCAATCTGAAGCGCTATGACTCTTAAATGTATGAAAGTCAGCGGTGCTCAACAAGTTTTCTACAGAAAAATTACAAAATTTATTTAAAATTTTACTATTTTATTTCTGTTTTTTTTTTTTTTTTGTAAAACAATTATTAATTATGTGTTCTATACAGTGAACTATACTGCTGGTTAAAATATTTGTACTTATTTAAGGTTCACCCTGTATATACTGAAAAATGTATGAGTTTGAATCTGTAGTAATAGCTTTTCCCTATGCGGAAGAATAAACATATATGTGCCATTTTTTTTGTCTAATGTATTTTTGTGTCTTTTTATTGTAGTAACCATAACTATTACGTTTTTAATGACATTTAAATGCAATTTTTAATTAATTTTTTGGTTTTTTCATGAACAGTGCATATGAAGTATTGTAGTTTATTTACAAATTTGCATTTTTACTGGTGACTGTTTTATATTTTTTAGTAAATAATCTCTATTCTATATTAACTAATAGCTACTTAATATAAATTGTTTTTTCGAATAAATAATTCAAAATAATTGCGTTTGATGAATGTATGACTTATTTAAATGTTTTCGTAAATAAATATCTGCTCGTACTTCTTGTAGCTTTATTTAAAACAATATTTATATGGTTACGAAAAACGAATTCTAACCCTTAGAAGGAGGCCTTTTGGACTTTGTTCGCGAATGCGGATAAACAAAGCAAATGTTAACAATGGGGTTAGGTACTATAGGTAACTTTAAGCCTTGTGTAATAGTTTTTGGTAAGATCAAGTGTCATCGACGAGAGTTCGGAGAAAATATATAATACATTTTCTAACGATATAATAGTGGCATTTTTAAAGTTTACATTGATAGAAAAAAATTCATTAGGTAATATTCTACAATATTTGTAATTACATAAATATTGAAAAAGGTGAGGCTTTCAACATTAAATACTTATAATTAATTAATAACTATAATAAGGTATAACTTCTAGGTACAGAGTAAAATATGTGTAATTTCTATGCTAGTCAAAATATATTTCATTGTCATCACTGCTGTTGCATTTTTTTAATATACGAGAGTATACTCTGTCTTTATTCAATTGGTAATATTGGTAGTTCTTTATTTAGATGTGGCTACTGAAAGTAATATATTACATTCGCTAATTCGGCTAATTGAAAGTATTTACCTATCTTAATTAAAAAAGGAAGAAAGCAATTTTCTTTGTACCGTATTTGCCATACCATTTTTCATTATGTTTTAAGCAAAAGCTATTGGTCACATATTATTACCAGTTAGTATGATCTTATTATCAGTTGTGGGAATATCAGTTCAAGAAATGATATTTTAGTTTTCTTACACGTCAATAAAACTGACGAAATTTTCAAGCCATTACTTATTTTTGGGCAGACTTCAGAGATTTTTTCCATATATTAAAACATACATTATTTTCATTTATTAAATGCATAAGGATATAAAGTAGGCAGAATAAGGCACTTGACTTAAAATGTGTAACTCGTGATAAATCTGTCACAACTATAACCAGGGATGTATAACATAAAATAATTTTTTCTATGTAGGTAACTATTTTGAAAAGTGACCTAACATTATAAAATTTGCACAATCTTAGAAACTGACGTCCTTGTAATATGATACATGTAGTTTAAACCATTTACTGATGCTCTTACATTTCAAATCCATAATTCCCAGTTTCAAAATGTTTAATTCGAAAATCTCTTCATAAATCATAAAAAGCGTGAAAGCGGTACGTTTATTTAAACTTTAATTCAAAAAGTAATCAAGAACTGAGCGGCCATAAATCATTCTAATTTAACAATTTTCAGGAATATGACACTGTTACATCTCATCGTTTAATGTTGCGTGTGAGAGCGTGGGCGTTCAGGTGACCTCGTGAAGGGTCCCGGGAAATAAATCATTATTAAATGCTAAACGACAAAAAGAAGACAAATCGATGTATGGAAGGAAGGAAGCAGGCTGAAATAAGAAAAAACTTCCCATAAATCCTTCTTTCTTTAGCGGAGCACCAAACTTGCACAAACTTGAACTAAGTCCGAACATCGTTCACAGTGAATCATGGCTGCCTGGATGTCGTCTCCGCCGTGGCTGCGCATTAATACAATCCCTAAATCGAACTGAACTGGCCCTCTGCACGTGCTTACACAGTCAGGAATAGCGCTTCTTCATAACACAACAAATAAGTGCAGTGGCATCTCTCAAAATAGTATAGGGAAGCAGAGATTACTTGAACATTACGTAATTAATTATATGTATGTATACGTATATGAACGTATGCGTATTATTAATAATTTTTAGCATTTCTAAGTCAACTCCAATATATTTGATAATGCTTCATTAATATGCGCATCCACATCGCCAGGATGTCTTGTGAGAAGGCTTCAAACAATGGATTGAACGATCGGTTTTGTTCTAAAGCAATTTTTCCGTTGTGAGAAAAATGTTTACTAAATGATACAGTTTCGTCAATCAACAGTGCAGTTTTCTCTTTTTTTTAGTTTCGTTTGTATACGATATAAATATTAAATTTACGTGAAGATTCCGCTGCTTTGATAACTTGATGCTAATTTTAACATAGGTAACAGAGAAATTTATTAATGAATTGTTAAATTGTTTAGCTTCAGATAATCAAATTTTTTCAAATAGTTTACAAAAATTCTTCACCAATTATTCACGTAGTAAAAACATTGTGACATAACAAAATATAAATAAATTGATATCAATATTCATAATTAAACGTTAATAAAAGTAAATAATTTAGTTGTGCTTGTTAATACTATACCCAACCGCTGAAAATCTTACTCGCGACTCATCGCTAGTTTGTGTGCGAAGCGCTCGAGGAGCAACAGTTCATAGGCGGACTAAATTTGAAGGCGCTCAGATATAAAAAATATGCAAAGAAATAATAGTAGATAAAATGATATAACAATTTCTGACAATTTTAGGACGGTAGATAATAAGAATGATAGAGTGTTTTCCAAATTTAAAGTTCTTATCTCGTATTATGATTTACCCAAGGTCCAAAATATAATAGAGTGACTAATTCACAGCACATATATGAGTATTGGCGGTGAGGCTCGCATTACCTAGGCGCGCTACTTGAGAAGGTTTCAAAGCACACTCAATTACCAAAAATATGTTGAAGTCGAGTGAGCCTAGCACTTTAATAGTTTTCTTTAAATGTTGCCCCCTGTGTCGTCTTCTTCAACAAATTAGAATGCCGTCCTTTTGGACGGCAGAATTAATGGATATTTGTAAAAATTTGGCAACATTTGTAATTATTTATGCTGGGAAAATCTTAACTTTTGACAAATTTTGCAACACTCATGTTTTGATCTTGCGCCCTAATCCCTTCATACATGCCATCATTCAAAACTCCTCACTT
Source organism: Monochamus saltuarius (assembly GCA_025584915.1). Classification (NCBI taxonomy): domain Eukaryota; kingdom Metazoa; phylum Arthropoda; class Insecta; order Coleoptera; family Cerambycidae; genus Monochamus; species Monochamus saltuarius. The sequence goes on along the minus strand of CM046726.1, from coordinate 24,075,074 downwards.
GTTAGATTAAAGCGTTTACGATTTTGGTGCTAAATCCGGGTTAAATTTAAAATAATTCAAGGGGCAGCTGTTCGGATCTGGTGCTGGTTACACTCATTTCCCTTGGTAGGGTAGTAGTACTAGGTGTACCTATATTTATAGATTTTTCGACCGTGCACGTGGCATCTTTCGTACAACTCGAGAAAAAAAATTTCTTTTATATTGCTGATTCCGAGTGAAATTTAAAATAATTCGGTGCCGTGACTTTTAGAACTAATTTAATTACTATATTACTAGGGTATTGCATAAATTACGTTGGTTTAATTTATATCCATGATTTTTCCATATAATTGTTTATTAGTTACATGCTATGTGTATTGTAATGTTGGAAATTCACTTATCTGCATGCACAGCGCATGCGCAGCACATACGCCCCGCCCATATTCACGGGTCCGTCTATCCCACATTCGATTTACCATGTGTCATAAATCGTGGCTGGAAATGTGTGGGTAACTTTACTCCAATTTTCTGACGCTACTTCATCTAACAGGTCCAGCAAAATGAAAGAATATTGACACGAAAAACGAAATGTGTAACAAAGAAACCAAATATTTTCAGGTATTAACAATATTGTGTGAAACTAACTACTCAGTGGACAAAAGCCCCAACCTGCGTTGAATTACACCCACAATATATACCCATATATTCCTTATTATTAGCTTTTGTAACATTTTTTTACTGTTTAAGAAAGGTATTTTAAGCTAATATGTATCAAATCTCCTACAATTCCTATCAATGAAGTCATATGCATGCTCTCTGATACCAAACATCTAGGTATGCTAATGAACACCCACAGACAAAACTCTATTCAATATTTGACTTAAGTTAAAGGAGGCCACCTGATGAAGCAATCCAAAAAAAAATGCAGAAATAGATCAGATCTCATCTATTGTGGTTGAATTTCGAGTTCCCACTCCATATATCGAGTATATCAGGTTAGTAAGTAGAATACATTTTTTAGATAATTATTGAATAGAGTTTTGTCTGTGGGTGTTCATTAGCATACCTAGATGTTTGGTATCACAGAGCATGCATATGACTTCATTGATAGGAATTGTAGGAGACTTGATACATATTAGCTTAAAATACCTTTCTTAAACAGTAAAAAAAAAGAAACCAAAGATGAAGAAACGAAAGCTGATAAATATCAAATTCGACAACAGACGTTAATTCTGAACAAGTTGATATGTCAGCTGTGGAGAAGCTTATCATTTAACCAAGGTTGATTAGATTAAATGTTCAAAGTGTACTTTCTGACTGGAATATTACCATTAGTACCACCAGTACTTACCTAACCATCTCACCCCATAGAGTCCAGTGTGATGGTACTGGGAAAAAAAAATATATTTTTAAAATTTTAATTTTGAGTTTCATTTCTTTTTAGATAATGTAGAACATTCCTAACATACTTTACACTGCAAAACTGATTTTTTCCTTCGTTAAATATAAATAAGTAAAAAACTTAAATTTTATTTACCATTTCTCCCTGATTTACTCTATTCTCACTAATTACAAAATAGCCAGCGGCCTTTCTGTCCAGGCAGCGCTCATGTTCGGTCGGAGTCGAATCATGAATGCCCGCTGACAGGAGGCGGCTTGGGCTTGATGACGACATAGCCCAAATGTGTATAAACACCAGGCCGATACGATTTATCATCGATTCATATATCTAACACTAAAATGATCCAAGAAAAAACCTGCTGCAATTATGACAAGGAGAATACTCTGTAGATTGTCGATAAGTAAATTAATATAAACAACCACACAAATATTATTTTTGGACTACCATCATTAAAAATTCAAATCTAATTTTGTAACGTTAAAAAAAATATTTTGATTCATTTTTAAAATCCTCTTTAATTACATAAAAACAAAATTACGTATTTATCGTGAAAGATATAACTAAAATATGTGACAGAGGCACATCTTATTTTTAGCTATGTAAAATATGACCAATTTTTTAAAACCGCTTAAACGTATTCCGCTTGAATGTCAGTGAAATTACATCAAATGAAAGCAACTTGAAAACACAGAAACGTGAAAGTAAAATTTATTATTTTAATTATCTCAATTAAGCCAGATAAAATAGGCATGCAAAAATATGCCCTATAAATAATGCAACCCGTTCATTAAATAAGCAGAATAAATCATTCGTACTGTATTAATATTAAATTGTCATTCCCAATATTTTATCTTAAAATAACAGTGTCTGGCACGATTCTCGTTCATGCTTCCCTTTAAACAATTCATGAACTATAATTAGGTATATAAGAATTTTTAGCATGCCTTATATGCATTAAAAATAAGAATAAATACTCTCAATACAATTATAGGTATTTTAATACTAAATCATGACCCTAATAACTGAGACAGATTTATACGCAGATGCTGGTATATAGAGTATCTTACTAACACCTTAAACAATTCATTGTTCTGAGCAAAAAATAGCCTTCAAACATAAAATAATAACGAAATGGTATTACTTAACCTTATAAAAATTCATTTAAGTGAAAGAAACTTATAAACTCCTGAAAAACAAATTTGATTATTATACCTATTTACCTACCTATATGACTTTCATTAAATATTACTTTGTAGTTTTATTGTTTTTAAATATGTAATACAAAAGTTACTTTTAACTATTTAATGCATTTAGTGCTTTTAGTAAAATATCTTAATATTACTGGTCTGGGAGTCAGGTTTTTAGTAACCATCTCGGATTTGTCAAAAATCGTCATCAATTTCAAGATATATTATTTCTAGCCATCTAAAAGAACTTGTAAATTTACAAAATTGTGCATAGCTGTCCAAATCACGTTTCAAGTGAAATATTAAATATTGTAATTCCAATTTGTCTGGCCAGATTTTTGCAGATTCTCTACCCAAAACAACATGTTCATTGAAACCTGTCATTTTATTAATCGTTCTCTTAAAGAATTATAAGCAGAATTTGGGAATACGCTGTTAATTGAATTGAACCAAGCTTACTAATGTAAATAAGAACAGCCACAGAAACTATATAGGAACACAACAGATAATACTAAATAGTAAAGGTAAATATAAAGGTTAAGAAAATTGCTGAAAATTAACGGCGAGTAAAATAGTAATTCAGATTTCTGATAGTGATGAACAAGGATCATTTCACGACAATCCCTGGTACGTGCTGCATAGATTTGATTGTTATGGTCACGGTACTGTATCTTTCAATGAAGAGGACAGAAAAAAATCTAGAACTTTCCTCGTTCGAAATAGCTCCCTCCTGCCTCAATGTACAGTCTTCCATCAGCTGTTCCAATATTATATTTTTCAAGAAATGTAAGGATAGTTTACTATTTCCACTTTTATTAGTTACAAACAGCTCCTTTGGTACCGGCATATTATTAGCAACCTGGAGCAATGCTTCAGTTACTCCTTTCTACTAAAAAGAAGTTAAGTTTGTTCCATCCAAATACAGATCCATCAGCTTGACGTTTATTATTTGCAAAATTATGAAGCGTATAATTTCTAAAAAAGATTTAGTTTTTTTCTTAGACAATATAATATGAATAACGTGGCTTTGTTTGGGTTGGCACCACGTTTTCTTCCAGTCATCCAGTTCTAAGTGGGGTTCCACAGAGATCTGTTCTGGGTCCGCTACTCGTTTTGGCATTTACTCCAGATCTGGGAAGTGCAATCAAATCGAAATTATCTGTTGCGCAGATGGCATTAAATTCTACAATAATTATCCTTTAACATATCATTTACTACTAGAAAATTTGATAAATAGGAAATATATCAATGGTGTGAGACGTGATTACTCATTTCAATACAGAAAAGTGCGTTGTTTGGCATTTGACAAGAAATAATCCGAATTTAAATTCTTAAATTGATAACAAACAACTTACAGCTAGAGATAGGTGTTTTGATTTGAGTATTACTCTGTGACGACAGATCTTATTTGTTCACAGCATATCACAAATATTACAAGGCGTGTCAATAGATCTGTTTATCTGCTTACCAAAGTATTTTCAAACGTTTTTTAGGAATATTCGTAAAACTTTATACGACGTGCACAAAACAAATTATGGAGTACTGTGGACAAGTACGTCAGCTCATTCTAACATGGTACAATCGTGCTGTAATCTGTTCAACATTATTCTACTTGTTATTCTTGTTTGAAATTGTCTGTCGGAATGTGTAGTAAGTGCTTCATCTTTACAGTCTCTCAAAGGCAGACTGGACAGCTGGTTCAAAGAGGATTATCATATTTGCATTGTTTTTTTTTTGTTGTCGTTATTTCACCAAATTTTTAGTAAGCTAATTTATCTCGAAAACACCAGTTTTAAAGAAATGCCTTCAGCGTGTATAAAAATAATAATTTCATTGTAATAAAATCACATCTGTGAAATACGAAAAAAATTTGTAATAAGGTTAGCCCTAGGGTTGCCACCTATTCTTATTCGGAAGTATAATGTATACACCTGCCTTTTCCTATTCTCAAGTAAGGACATTTTAAAGTTATACTTCTTTGCGCCCGTTAGACACATTGGGATGGGATGTTGGTCGAGAAACCGCGTCACTCTCAAAAGGAAGAACAAATTTTTAACAACTTTTTTTTTTGTACGTTCTGGCTTTGATAGGAAGTTTTTTTTTTAAAGAAGTATAACTTCCACCGTCTGGTCCGACGTAGACCCAGTTTGTTTTGCTTTGTCGAATAGAGAGGCGGGGCGCATTGCGCATTCTTGTATACCTACCCAGTTGCATGCTTCCTTAGCATGAGTTAAAAAAAACTGAATAAAAAAATTTTCTAATTTACTTTCAGATCATTTGAAGTAAAAATGAGCCCTTATAACTAGTGTTTGCAGAAGCATTAAAGACAGAATCCGCTCAAAATTGGAACAAGGAAATAGTAAACGAAGTATTTCAAAACAATTAAACATTTCTGAGTCAAAACTGAGAAAAAGGTTAATATGAGGGACAGTTCCTCACCACTTAAGGCGTTTCAATACTGTATTTTCTCAGAAATAAGTGCAGGAGGTATCAGACTACATCCAGGAAATGGATAGACGGTTATGTGGTATAACCAAGCAAGACTTGATGACTTTTCCATTTGAGTATACAAACGCCAATAAAATAAACATTCTTTCAATGAAACATTGAAAAGGGCTAGCAAAATATGGGTTTTTGTCAACGAATCAATATTTCTTTACACAAGCCTGATGTTCTCTAGGACGTATGATAGGGTTTAACAAGCCATAGAAGATCTTTTCTTTTAAAATTTAAAGATGATATATGAGAAATATAATTTTTTGCCTAACGAGATTTTTCAACAGTCCCGAATAAAACCCCGAAAATTTTAACTCCAGAAGGGAAAAAACACGTAGAAAAGTGTCAAGCGGAGAACACGGGGAATTGGCAAAGGCTGTTTGTTGTATGAGTGTAGGTGGGAATTATGTACCTCCAGCTATGATTCTTAAAATAAAGAGGATGAATGAAAGCATTTATGGGTGCATCAATGAGAACCAATGGAAAAATGTTTTATTTCATATTCAGGATTCATTACTACCGAGATTTTTTGAAATGGATTAAACATTTCAAAGACTATGTAAAACCATATGGATGTCATTCAATATTATTAACACTCGATAATCATTCTTCTTACAGAAGCATAGATTTTAGAAATATTTGCAGAAATAATTTTGTTCCTATATTTTAGCCGCAAAATATAGCGCCCTGACAGGGCATATTTTGGTATATTTAAGACAGGATATAATAAGACCGTTGAGAATTGATTGATATGAAATCCTGGAAAAAATGTACGTACAAAACACGTAGCTAGTTTATTCAAAATTACATACAACTGTGTGTCGAATATTGAGAAAGCTGATTAAGCATTTGAAGCTACAGGTATTTGGCCATACAAACCTCAAAAATTTCATGATGAAGACTTTGGGCTTTCGTTGGTTACTGATGGATCTTTTAAAGAACAAGCTCAATGAGTATATGAAGTAATAATGGAACCTTTTCTGCAGAAACTGAATTTGATCCAACAACTGGTTTTACCCTTAATAATGATATTCTATCCATACTGCTAATGCTTTTGGTTTATCAAAAGCGGCTATTATATTTGATGAACCTGAAGGACACTTAGAAGAAAATAAAGTTATAAACTAAGTAGACGGTAACACGAACAACTCACAAATCCATGAAACTCTTCTGAAGAATCAACAAATTCTGATAGTTATTGGATGAAACCAGAAGATCTAAGGCCTCTTCCATGAGCAGCATATGAGGAAAAATAGCCGAAAGTCTGAAATTCTTACAAGCATATCTTTCAAGGTGATGCTCAAAGATCAAATGAAAATAAAAATAAACCTATTAAAAGGAAAATAGTTCAGGAGGAAAGCAATAATGACAACGGAAAAACTGAAAAGAAATTACTAAAGAAGGAAGGTCAATCTAGAAAAACAGGAAAACTAAAAGAAAACATAAATGACAGGGAAGGTAAGCAATGCAAAGAAAATGAAGATGTTTATTCTCCAGGTCGTTTGGAATAAATTTTAGAATCACCGTAGGAAGACTGGATTCAGTGTTATGAATTTCAGAAATGGTGGATCATCACCATTAACATCATATTCTACAGGAAGATTTACCTATTTATCTTTGTATCTGCGTACACTTATAATCTTCTACGTGTACTATAACCCTAAACCCTAAAGAAACACAAGCCGAATCAGTATCATATTTTGTCTATATTACGGCAACCTAATTTCTTGTCTGTCACATATGCCTAGAAAAGCAATTAATTATTCGACCTAATCATTAGAGCCTCTCAAAATTGCTATGAATAATCCACTGGCTCACCTCTTTAGTAGTATATCTACTAACCTACTATCCGTGTTGGATCGGAAACCTTTTTGTTGCGACCACTGTACTTTACAATTTCCACCAGGCAAGGATAATTCTAGTAAAAGTAAGAACGAACATAGAGTCTGTAATAAAGATTGTCCATCCAAAATCAGGATAGGTGGAAACCCTAGTGAGACCTCCCCTGTACACTCCCGAGTGATTAGTAGGCACTTGCCGGACACCTTCTATATGTTTTTATAATCTTCAGAATCATTTTATGATCCATTATTAGACTACAATTAAAATAATCTATATTTTCTGTCTTTCCTTTTACAATTTAATTCACTTACGTCCACATTAAGAATAAGCTGTGGATGACTTTTACGGCTTTGTATGATTTACGTTTTCCGAACTATTGTTTAAGCAATATCTACTACTTATACTTAACGTGTTAGCTTAAAAATTAAATTCATGTTAGACTCGTGATATAATAATTATATTTAGGTTGTTGAATATAAACTTATTGATATAACTGCTATGTTTTACGGGAAACAGAGAAAAGTAATAAAATTGTGGAAGGCTTCATTTCATTCACTTTTCGCTAATATTTAGACTCTTTAAAAATCCGCCATGAAATAAAAGTGTTGACGCTAAAATTATGTTTATAGTAACAGTTATTTTAAGGGCACACTTGTTGTGTTCACCAGAGAGCGCCGTGTCGGGGGATGTGTTTCCTTCTTTTTTCCATCGGCGGCCGCACGCAGAGCTTGGTCTCTCTCTCGGAGCTCGATGGTGGGAATCGAGTTTAGTACTTCATAAAGTAAAGACGCACGCGAGCTTCCGAGGTTGAAATCTTAGGTTACAGAAGAGGGCTGTTATGGTGCCGTAAAGACGAGTGATTTGATTTTATGTGTTTCGGTTAAATATCGCTTTATCCTAGCAGGGAGCTCTCTTCCTTACTCTAAGAATGAATGAAGTGTTAAAAGTGGGCCGAATTTCAGATCATCAATCAGGCTGAGTTCATTTTACTAGTTTTATTGTTGCAACAACAGGTTGCATTTTACCCCATTATTAGATCCTGCACATCCGAGAGAATAATGGATTGCACCCATTATAAATTATTGAACAAATTTTCAAATCCGTATTGATGCTAGTTCAGTAAATGCATTTGACAGGAAACTTTTATGAATAAAATAGTACGTAATAATTACTCATCTTGAGAAAAATGTATACGTCTCACATCCTAATATTAATGATAATTTTAAATTATATGGAATAACAATGTCTCTCATAAAGAGATTGTTAATTTGAAGATCAAATTGGACACAGTTGTTGGACAATTATTTTTTGTAAGAATTTTAATAAATTTGGTATATAATTTGGGTTGTATTTTAAAATGATATGGTTTGATTATATAGCTTTTCAAGCTTATGCTTCAAAGTGCAATTTCTCTACCTATTCCTTTGTAGCGGCATTAAGAACACATTTCTATTATTGACATTTATGTTAGTCATTTCAGCCTATACAAAACTATGAGAGGAATTTTTGTCGAATTTCAAAATATCCTGTAAAATGACTTTTGATGCATAGTTACGGGTTGTTATGCCGTGACCTCGGTAACTTGTCACTGCCAGAAACATATTTCAAGTGCACATCCCTAGCACTAGTCGCAATTCTTTGACCTGCCCTGGTTGTTTTCGAGCTAGGCTCTGTGGAAGCAGACCCGTTATCAGTATCTCTGGACCCGCCCATATATTAATCTCAGTTTCTACTGCTGGTTTTATGATTGATATGGTCGGAACCGTTCCTCGGATAATGCTTCCAAACATTTTGCCGCTTCTCACTGTCGGCATCTTTAGTGGTCTCAGGGCAAAAATGGAAAATAATTGAACGTAACAGTAACAATAATAAAAGAAATCATTAACAAGAAGGAAAAAACAGAATCAATAACAAAATTAAAGAGAAAAAGAAAATACCTGTGAACATGTTTGCATTCTCGTGAATGGGGATACATAAAATGACTAACAGTGGTATTCATAGTCCGTCTCCGGTCACCAGAGAGCGGTCTCCGTACCGAAATTATGCGAATTTCATAATGGAATTCACATAATTTCGAAAAGAAGATACTATAAGATACCACTGTTACAGTACACTGTATTCATTGTCCGTCCGAAATTATTTGAATTTCATTATAAAATTCGCATGATTTCGGGACGGAGATCGCTCTCCGGCGACCGGAGACAGACTATGAATACCACCGTAAGTTACTCATGTTTATTATTCTATTCCATTCTTCGCAAGTGTGAATTCTGTAAACAAAAGTGTCGCCCACCCAATCTTCAGTAAGAATAATATACAGGGTGGTCACGATGTAATGGGCCAAAATTCATGACTAGATTCCTGACGTGAAAATATTGCGATTTAGATAAACTCACCTTAGTCCAAAAGTTGATACTTACAGAGATACAGGGTGTTTAATGCAAACTATTATTTTAGTTTTTTCTTATTTATTTCATAATAAATGCCCATATCGAGATGAAATTTTGGTGTTAGGGATTTTCTGGGGCGAGAGATTGAAAATATATATATATATGAGCATTTATTATGAAATACATAAGAAAAAACTAAAATATTATTTTGTATTAAACACCCTGTATCTCTGTAAGTATCAACTTTTGGACCAAGGTGAGTTTGTCTAAATCGCAATATTTTCACGTCAGGAATCTAGTCATGAATTTTGGCCCATTACATCGCGACCACCCTGTATATCAAGATTCAGCTATTTCTCTAATCATTTACGAATTTTTGGGACATAACTACAGATATTTATCTTCTCGTATGGGTACATCAAAATCCCATCGTAAAGGGCCTGTATAAGTATTCTTTTCAGAAACACGCCCAAATTTCCTGTTAAAAAGCTCTATTTTTTCTAATAAACTTTTATTATAGAATTTTTTCTGTATTATTTCCCGTTTAAAAGTTATAAGCAATATGGCCCTAGAGTCTCAAAAGAAATACCTCCTAAAAATCACATTAGCGGTGGAAAGATCAAGTAGTCCTTGGAAAATAATTGAATGTTCGGTGTTTAAAATTACAAAATACTTGTCATTGCTAGAGACGAACGTCAAACGTATGGTTGGGCTTACAAAATGTTTTCTTATTCAGAAAAAGTTTGTATGTTGTTATTTTACGGTGAGATAAAAAAATTCAAGAAGAGCTGTAGAGAGAACAGAATACAGAACCTTTATAAAATTGGAGACGACGATATAAAGATGCATTTTCTGCCCGGAAGAATCAAATAATTTACAGAAGAAACAATGTTACTACAGCTAGACTCAGTAGTACAGTATTTCGAACAAAATCCATGAAATTCTGTACGGCAGGTTAGCCGGGAATTGCATTTGGATAAATCACCCGTTCAACAAATTTTAAAGACCAATGAGTATTATGACTACAAAATTCACAATTTGTAGCATTTACCTTAACGTCGCATCGAAAACAGAAGCCCACAAGTCTGACAAATATTGGATATATAACTTGAAATGAGAGCAGGTCATATAGAGAATAGATTGTAATATGTATGTAGTATGATGGCATTTTTCTGGTCAAAAAGAATAATTTAAATGCTTTAACGCTTTAGAAGTTTTACATTTATTTATATACAACATTTTGACATATACCCAATTTATGAAAATCGCTTAAGCAAAAAAAGATAAAAATGTGAAGTATTTAATTATTTATTTAATTTTCCTATACTGACTTTACATTATAGGATAACAAGTATAATATGTCAGCGAATGAAATTATGTCATTGTGTTACTAAATAATAAAGCATAAAGCTAGTTACGGACGCTGAGCAATATTATAATATATATTTATTTCTTTGTAGTGAGATATATTCCTACAGAAAAGTAAACCTCATAGATATAAATATATATTAAGGCGTCAGTGCGTAACGTTCAATGCATTTTAATCACAAGCGATATTTTTTAATATATCAAATATATATTATAGCTCACCGTCTGTTACTAGCTTAAAACGTATATATAGCATTACAGTCGAGATACTGTAGACATAATAGTCAAGCAAGTTAAATAATATTTCTTACAAATATCTTCAAAGAATTCCATACCATTTCAGTTGATTGTTCATTGGGAGCCTAACGAAAGTATCAGTCAAGAATCTTGTAGAAAAACTACATAAATAGTCTGCTGACCTATCGAAAAGCAGCTTTCTGGATCAATAACATCCTACAAATAAATAAATATATCAACGTCGCACACACTATTCTTAATCGTTCCGATAAATTTCTTTCAGAGAAAAGAGGCGGCACTAATAAATAATAATAAAAAAATAGATCAAGGAAGAGAAATATATATAAAGCAAAATAGTAATAAATCCCGCCTGTGCTCCAGCGAAGCATGAATGAAAACCACAATCATTAATCCCAGCAAAAAGTAGTGCAGTATTTTTTCGGCCCCTTTGAGTCCCGATATCTCTATCCCTGGTCAATGTATGTACGGCAGCATCGCATGTTCGCACTTACAGACTTGTTTCAGGTTTATTGGGGCAGTGGTGGCGTCTTGAAGTATTTATAATCAATTTAAGAAATCGTTTTGTATATTGGGCAAACGTGAAACTACTACCACAAATACAGGGCGGCGCACTTAAATGCTTCATTGAAATTTTACCAATTTACAATATTTTTCAATTTATTTTAGTAGATATGGCTGATAGCAGAAGAAAAATGTACTTGTAAGAGAAAATGAAAAAAAATACCTGAGTACGTACTATAATGTACCGTGAGGCGTCAAACCGCCTCCTGGCGCGAATCAGTTTTTTATTCGTATATCTTTTCAATATTAGGTGAGAGTGAGAGAATACCGCGCATTTAAAAAAATAATAATTTATTACTAGGTCATGGAACTGATTTCATTCAATCTGATACAACGTAATTAGCATTCATTAAGGAGTACTTAATATTGTTTTAGTTAATTTATAAATTTTAGATTCTGATAAATTTTTTTAGCTAAAAAATAATGCAAATGCGCGATAGGTATTCCCCACCCTGCGGGGTAATGATGCGCATACTGTAGGGTAATATCGCGCATATTAAGATTTGTAGTTCAGTAAATTTTTTCAGAAATGCTTATAGTTATTTATACAACAAGTGCAAAAAGTAAGCGTTTATTGCACGCGACACGTCGAGTGCAATAAGCACTTTTTGTACGAGTTGCATACAATATTTTTTCTACGTTTATGCAAAAACCACAAAATTTTATTTAGATGACACTAAGTCTAGAAAAATGTGACGTCGATTTGAAGGTTTATGTTTGTCATGATGACAAAACGCTGTCGTAGAATGACAGATGAGTGCAATAAACATTTTATTACACTCATTTGAGTGCAATAAAATGTTTATTGCTTTAGGGCAATAAAGAACCACTTTTTCCACTAAATATAGTTCAATAAAGTATTATTTTTTGCATGAACGTAGAAAAAAAAATTAATTGAATAGAAACTAAGTGTGCTTGTAAAATCTTTGAGTTGCTTTCTAGTTCCTCTTTTCATTATTTTACTAAATCCGTTTTTTTGGAATTGCAACCACGTCTTGAACACTCTCAACTGAGGGGTTGCTGAACCTGGTGATGCTGATGTTTTCGCTAGTCGATGTGCGATACATATGGCATGGCGTGATATGGCTGGTGTAGCGTCAGAGAAGTGTGCACATAATATATAAAAATACATAAGCATACACAGATCAGATCCTTATGACGTTGTATCACATGGCGTGGCGTGGCATGGAATCAGAGCAATGTGCCCCCGGCTTAATGCTGCTTCATATTCAATGTGAACAAGATGTAGCCAATGTTTTCTCTCGGAAAATTGTTTTTCATTATTAAAAACATATTTTATTCCATTTCTTGTTGCAAAATCATAGTCAGTTTTTCTGAGACTAAGCTGAGATTAAGGGATAAGAGTTTGGCAAACTTTGGTTAAGGTTTTTGTATGTTTGACTAGTTCCTCTTCTTGTTGGGGAGTAAATATAGATTTTCTACCTAAAGGTACATCGCTGAGTGGCTCCATATTTATTAACTTATCTCTCAATGTTGATTTTGGGATATTGGGATTGCGCGGTATTTTCCCAAGGTGCTACTGTGTACAAATTAGTTTACAGAAAGAAAAATGGATTAATCTTAACGTTCAGGCTTGAATGATATATAAAGATATGCCAAATTTCTACAAAACGTAAACAAAAAATCGAAGTACTAAATTAGGACTTACCTTGCTTCATTAAAGATAACACAAATATTATAAGATATAGGTACTAGCATTGTAAATAAATCTCAACTGACGTCACCTATAAAAAATTAACAAATCATTCATTGTTCTACAGTATTTAAGTGATCGACCGCTAGATGTCAGCAATATTTACTTTGAATAATTATTTGTTACACGGGCATAACGTCGCGATTTTACCCTGCGCGCAATATTCCCCCACTCTCCCCTATGTCCAACTTTTATTAGAAAGTGTATTTCCTATTTTATTTATTACGGCATTTATGGCTTTTTGGATATTTAATTTCCATATGTTGATTTTCAAATTCTCAATTCTGATCTAAGTATAGATGTCTCTATTTTTGTGTTAGGTACTTATACAGGGTGAGACGTTTTTAATGCAGAATATTAAAAACCTAGATTACTGACAGCACCGAAATAAAACAGTAGGTATAGATCGATTATGAGATTTTAATATTAAAAATGTTTTATAAGTAATTGCGAAAAAATACAAAAAGTTAACGTCGGTAAGTATTCCAATTATTTTTGCAGTGAGGTTTTTGATATGTGAAGAAATATTGTCAAGTTCTGCGAAAAAAATGACTTTACTTTACTTTATTGTGTTTATGAATTTGCATTGTGTTGTCTATTTTGTAGTTCTGACTTGAATAACAGAAGAGTATACAATAGTGTTATTGTAAATTACATTGCGTAAAAAAATAGAAAGTGGCAGGTGCTATTTGTTTGCCTAAATTAGATCTTCGCGTTAGTAGGTATCATGTTCAACATTTTCTATAATAACGGTAAGTTAGTAGAAATTTAACCTGTTATCTGTTAAAATAATAGTATTTTGTTCCTACAAATATCTTTTCGCAATTAATTTTTATCGCTTATAGTATAGTCCAGAAGAAACAATACAGGGAGTTAAAAAAAGAGTGTAATATATTTCAGGAGGTAATATTATGAACCAAAATAAGCAGAAAAGTCTTAATAAACATGGGTCCACAAAGTAGCGGTTGCGGAGATATGGACCACAATTCGTTTTTCAAACATTTTATTTTATTAGGAATAAACCGATAAAGGAAGCTTTTAACAAACAAAAAACAAAGTTACAGAAGATGTTCAAGATGTTCATTCACGGAGGGCACCGTTCATTTCCAACCAGGCACATCTTCATCTTAACGATATTCGAACTCTTTCGAAAACACCCTTCTTGGTTTGGATTACTTGACACTTTTGATTAATCCGTAGCTGCAGCTCTTCTAGGCTATTTACAGGAGTCTACCCATCTATGTGGAAAAGTTTGGTGTAAATGCTCTCTAACGGCCATGGAAAAATGAGCTGGAGCACCATCATGCTGGAACCACATTTGTTGCCTTTGATTCAAAGGAATGTCTTCCAAAAACTCATACAGTGTTCTGCAGGAAGTTGAGATAAGCAGCGCCTGTTAATCGGTTTGGTTAAAAACAGGACCTAGAAACCTGTCAACTACAATACCCACCCAAATGTTTAGTGAAAGACGTGCAAATATGCGTATTGTGAAAATTAAACACTCCATTTCTTGTGAACCCGGCATCATCAGTAGAAAGAATGTTTACAAAAAAACGAGGGCTTCAGCATCATAACGTAGAAACCAGCGGCAAAAAACCAAACGTGCTTGATGATCATTTATTGGATTTGAGGCCTGTACTTGTTGCACATGGTATGAATAAAGCAGTTGCACGTGAAGGATTCTCCGAACAAGAGGATCACTAATTCCTGCCTCGGCTGATATTCTCCGCACACTCGTACCTGGATTCTGCTCTACCAGTGCTAGAATTTCTTCTTCTGCTCTAGGAGTGGATACCGACCTTGGTCTTCCGGATAAATGGTACTGTTTGCTCAAGGAACCGGCATCACGCAATATTTGGTGAATTCTCCCAAACATGTGTTGTGAAGGAATCTGGCGATTTGGATAAGCGTCAACATAAAGACGTCGCGCTTCAGTGGCGTTCCCATTAGCACGACCATACATGTCACATGAAATGCATGTCTGTTAATTCTGCGTTAGAGTAACCAGCTATAGCGAAAGAAAACGTGTGCACTGAGAACAACTGTCAAATAATGTTTTTTTTTAAACATCAACTAACTATTATAAGAAAATACACAACGTTTTTGCAAAATAAAAAAGGGGCTGAAAAACATAAAACATTCCATATCTCCGCAACCGTTACTTTGCGGAGCCATGTTTATTGAGACTTTTCTGCTTATTTTGGTTCATACTATTACCTCCTTAAATATTTTACACTTTTTTAACACCCTGTATAAATAATTGTAAGATGTCAGTAAGGGTATACCAGGTTTATATTAACTGCTACTGAAAATTTCATTAAAAAATCCAGTACAGTGAATTAGTGTATGGACAACTAGACACAATACATCTTTAGTTTTCCTGAGAAAACTACTATTGGCAGTACAATAATTGTAGTTTGTATTGCACTTTTTATCTCCTTATTTCCAGTCTCATATTTTTATTCTTGTTCATTTCCATTTACAATCGTCCTGTCCTTCATTATTTATTTCCGTGCTTGTTTCGTCTTGGGCTGTATATATTTAATTTATCTGAGTAGTTTTATTGGCTGCATTCTCTCCCCAATATCCATTCCATAATGCTTTTCATATGTTTAGTTTTGTACACCGAAGCATTCAAAATATGAAAGAAAAGTAGACGTTGATATATATTTTTTAAAGATTTCCTGATGTTTATATCAACTGGTGGAGTTAATTATCTCTAATATTAGTTTCAATTTTGTATTATCATTGCAGGTATTAAATTAAATCAGCAGACTTTCACAACGCATCTCCATTTCAGAGGTAAAATAATAATTAATTTTTCAACATTTCGAATTTTAGAGATATCTTTACATGATTTTAGACGTCACACATTTTTTATATTATACATTCTTACTTACATATTTATAGCCTTCTTTAACTAAATATTTTGCTATTCAAGTATTTACTAAATTAAACAAATAAACTTCAGAATTTCGCTTTATCAGAAACCTCAAACTGAAAAATAACATAAATTATGTAGATTCAGCTCTATAGTTTACTATCTCTGTTTTCGTTATTAAAACAAACACTATAAAACTGTTTATAAACTATGACATTTAACTTTAAATAATAAAGAAAACCGAGATACCTGATTTCCGAAACATACAAAGTGATGTAGGTATTTAATTTATTGTTCCTCTGATATATTTTATCCCTTGACATAAAACTATGTTGTTTGTTGAAGACCAACTCTATTTCTTCTGGTAGTTTATTTACTATTTTCTAAAAAAAGCTTTTACCTTTCACAATATACTTATTACTTATTAATAGTAAAATTTTGTCATAAACAATGTGCTTAATTTATTCAATTGTTCAAAAACGGTATTGATGTATAAATAAATTTGCAAATGAATTATTTATTTGTTTATATTAGATAGAAGAATATTATTATTTTGAACTAAGGAAATAATTTACTTAAATAAATCTCGACGGAGGAAAAAGTTACCTAATTCATGATTTTATATCTTTATAAACATACGTAACTTCTTCATCTTTACTTTACTCACAATACTCTTTTTTCTACTTAAACTAATGTGGTTTTTTATTTAACTATATCATAATAATTGATAATAGAGATAATGAGGTCATCATCATCTGATTAGCCGTTTGTCGAAAAAATTTACTCTAAAACTAAAGTTTATATTTAGTTGTATCTATGTAAATTTTGATGCAAATTGTGTACTGTAAACAAATAGTTTGTGACAATGAGTTGGATGCTATTGTCACGGATTTCCCAATCCGTCTTTTTCTTACTTCCAGAAAAAGAATCCGTTAATAAATTACTTCTTTATTAACTACTGAACACTACTAATTACAGGTCAACTAAACACTTATTTAATTAATCGCTATCTAAATCACTTTGATATCTCCAACTAAACACTTTAATTCAGACTGTAATACAAGACTTATACAAGACTAACTAACTCGGCCGTTTATTCTTCTTTTATAGACCTAAGGAATATTCCAGGTATATTCCAGTATCTCTAGATCCCTTTTCTCGTACGACTGGAACGCTTCTCGTCGTTTCTACGATTTTCTAGTAACGCCTCGATTCACGCATGTTGTTTGTTTACCAGAATGGCGTAGGGGCGATCAGGGCAACCTTAGGCAATTCGCGGTGCCACAGTCGTAGGTTTGGGAGTGAGTGGGGCAAATTCCGTGACACTGCCCCTCCTTAGGACCGATCGTCCCGATCGGCTACACCTCTATACGGGGACAGACGCTCCAGATGGACGACCTTCATCTTACTCCTGGGAGTCCTCTGTATCCGGTAGACGACATCATTGATTCTTTTAATGACGGTGTAGGGGCCCTCCCAACGGTTCTGTAGTTTAGGCGATCTTCCTTTCTTCCGCGTGGGGTTGTATAGCCACACCAGGTCACCTTGTTGGAATCCGACTGTATTGGCCCGGACGTCGTATCGAGTCTTCATGCGATCGCTCTCTAGTCGCATTCGAGTTCTGACTTGGTCGTGTACGGCTGCTAGTCTTCGTTCTAGCTCATGGGTATAAGTGTCTGGCTCTGTGGGCTGTTCCGCAGGACGACCAAATACCAAATCTGCGGGAAGGCGAAGCTCTCTTCCAAAGATGATCCTTGCGGGAGTCTTCCCAGTCGTTTCATGGACAGCTGAGCGGTAAGCTAACAGGAAGAGTGGAATGAGCTTGT
This sequence comes from Monochamus saltuarius, assembly GCA_025584915.1. Classification (NCBI taxonomy): domain Eukaryota; kingdom Metazoa; phylum Arthropoda; class Insecta; order Coleoptera; family Cerambycidae; genus Monochamus; species Monochamus saltuarius. The sequence continues at coordinate 24,057,170 of CM046726.1, read as the reverse complement.
CCCAATCTGTCTGGTTCTCGTTTACAAACATCCTTAGATTGGTTTCTAGTGTGGCGTTGAAGCGTTCCACCATACCATCTGACTGGGGATGCAGTGGGGTGGTCCTGGTTTTCCGGATTCCCATAAGCTCGCAGACCTTTCGGAACACACCTGATTCGAAATTTCTGCCCTGATCTGAATGCAGTTCCATGGGCACACCAAATCTGCAGAACAGGTTGTTGACTAGGGCTTCTGCTACGGTCGTGGTCTCTTGATTGGGAAGAGGGTATACTTCCGGCCATTTACTAAAGTAGTCCATGGCGACTAACAGATATCGGTTTCCATTTTGAGTTTTCGGAAATGGGCCAGCGATATCAATGGCAATTCTCTCGAACGGTGCTCCTACGATGTACTGGCGCATTTTGCCTCTGGAACGGGTTTTCGGTCCCTTGCTGGCTGCACATATGTCACATTTTCGGCACCAATCTTCTATATCCGTCCTACAACTCAACCAGTAGAAACGCTCCCTAATCTTCTGTAGAGTCCTATTGATACCGAAGTGTCCACCCCAGTACCTCCATGTACTTCCTGCAATACTTCCTTGACCCGGGACCTCGGGAGTAATACTTGTTTCTTGACCTCCGTTCCATCATTGTTCTCCCATGCTCTTTTTAGGACACCGTCTTCCAACACCAAGGAATTCCATTGAGCCCAATAGCTCTTTAATGCTGGGCTTTTACTACTGACTTCAGCCCAAGGGGGTCGGTTGTTGGCTTCTTTCCACTCTAATAACGGCTTGATGTCACAGTCAGCTTGCTGGTCTTCCCGAATCGCCGCTGAACCCCATCTGTCTTCAGGTTGGGCTGCCACCATCTTGCATGGAACAAATGATATGTCCTCTTTTCTTTCAAGACTACTACAGTGTTTGGCGTTGGTCGGAGAAAGTCTAGAAAGAGCATCTGTGTTTCCATGTTCCTTGCCTGCCTGGGAGTCGCGCCATTGCCGATCCGCGACTGGCGCCCTACACTGTCCCTTTAGGTGACCCGCCCGCCCACAGTTCCAACATTGAAGTGGGCGTTCTCTTTGTCTATCGGGTTGTCCTCTCTTTGGTCTGGTAGTTAGGCTGAATTTATCAATGGCCTCCTTCAGTGTTTTGATTAACTCTCCATTTCCCGTACTGTTGCTATTGGCACTAATGGTTCGTACTTTAACATGTTCCCTGGAGACTGCCGCTTGGGAGTCGCGCCTTTGTTGATCTGCAACTGGGGCTCTACACTGTCTCTTCAGATGTCCCGTCTGCCCGCAATTCCAACATTGAAGAGGGCGATCTCTTCGGCTTCCAGGTTGTTCTCTCTTCGGATTGATAGTTGGGTTGAGTTTTTCAATGACCTCCTTCAACGTTTTGATTATGTCTCCATTTCCCATATTATCGCTGTTATCACTGATGGCTCGAACTTTAACATGTCTACCGGATGCCATCTTTGCTGCCTCAAATTCCAGTGCATGCGAAAGAGCGTCATTCAACGTTTTAGGTCTAGCGAGCCGTAGTGCCTGCTGTGTTTCGCAATCTCTTAGGCCGTCGATAAACACTTGGATGGAGAGCTGGTCTACAAATTCGGACGGGGCTGTTGGATATGCCAATCGAACCAGTCGAGCAACGTCTGTCTCAAAATGTTGTAAATTCTCTCCACTCTGCTGGTGACGATTTTCAATTGTGCCTGGTACACTTGCTGCAGGTGCTTATCCCCATATCTCATTTCCATATGTTGTTTTAGAATGTCGTAGTTATTCTGTTGCCCAGCAGGAACTCCTTGTAAGACGTCAAGAGCTTCCCCTCGTAGAGCAACTATCAGAGCAGTAGCTTTCTCATAGTCAGACCATTCGTTTGCTGCAGCTGCTGCTTCGAACTGACGCAGATATACATTCCAGGAAACCTTGCCGTCGAATTCAGGGGTCTCGTCTTCTGAGTTCGGATAACAGGTCCTTCTGATTTGATTACGCCTTCCTTTGCTATCTTGTCTAATTTATGTCGAAGCTCTTGGCAGGTTTCTCTAACCAAGTTTATTTCTTCGTCTATTTCTTGTTTTTGTGCTAACAGTTCTTCGTCAATCTCTTTTCTTTGTTCTAACAGTTTCTCCTCTACTGTATTTTCTAATTTTTCTAACTTCGTCTGCATTTCATTTGTCTGAGCTTTCATTTCCTGTTGTAGTATCTGCATCTGATCTTCTAATTTCTTTTCTAATTTCTCTTGCATCATTTGAGTCTGATCTTCAATTTTATGCCCTTGTTCTTCAAATTTTTCTTGCATTGCCTGGGATTGGTCTTCAATTTTATGTCCTTGTTCTTCAAATTTCTTTTGCATTGTTTGTCCCTGTTCTTCTAATTTCTCTTGCATCATCCTTCCTTGTTCCTGCATCGTTTTCGCCTGGTCTTCCATTTTGTTTTGCATTGTTTGCATCATTTCTAACAGTTTTGCCAGTTGTGCATCCATGTTGACTTGACTTCTAGTTACAGGCATCCACTCTATTTGAAATGTTCTAGAATGTCCAGGAATGTGTTTGTAAATGTCACCGTTGACTTCCTTACAATGATACGAGTGCACTGATATGCCACACTTGAGTCTTTGTCTCACTTCGGTAGAAAGTTCTAGAATGTTCGAGAATGTCCTTCGCGAATAACACCGTTCACTTCCTTAAGTCACGACGAGTGCGGTGATATATCACACTTGGGTCTTTGTCTCACTCCCGTACAAAGTTCTAGAATGTTCGAGAATGTCCTTCGCAAATACCACCGTTCACTTCCTTGAGTCACGACGAGTGCGGTGATATGTCACACTTGTGTCTTTGTCTCACTCCCGTACAAAGTTCTAGAATGTTCGAGAATGTCCTTCGCAAATACCACCGTTCACTTCCTTGAGTCACGACGAGTGCGGTGATATGTCACACTTGTGTCTTTGTCTCACTCCCGTACAAAGTTCTAGAATGTTCGAGAATGTCCTTCGCAAATAGCACCGTTCACTTCCTTAAGTGACGACGAGTGCGGTGATGTGTCACACTTGTGTCTTTGTTTAACTGCCGTATAAAGTTCTAGAATGTTCCAGATTGTCCTTCGCGAATAACACCGTTCACTTCCTTAAGTCAAGACGAGTGCGGTGATATGTCACACTTGGGTCTTTGTCTCACTTCGGTAGAAAGTTCTAGAATATTCGAGAATGTCTTTCGGAAATACCACTGTTCACTTCCTTGAGCCACGACGAGTGCGGCGATATGTCACACTTGGGTCTTTGTCTCACTCCCGTACAAAGTTCTAGAATGTTCGAGAATGTCCTTCGCAAATACCACCGTTCACTTCCTTGAGTCACGACGAGTGCGGTGATATGCCACACTTGGGTCTTTGTCTCACTCCCGTACAAAGTTCTAGAATATTCGAGAATGTCCTTCGCAAATACCACCGTTCACTTCCTTTCGACAAGACGAGTGCGGTGATATATCACACTTGGGTCTTTATTCCACCCACGCACAGGGTTCCAGAAAGTTCTTCAAACTTCCACTTAAACCCACTCACGCACAGGGTTCCAGAAAGGTTCTCAAACTTCCAGTTAAATCCACTTCCAACACCAAATTGTCACGGATTTCCCAATCCGTCTTTTTTCTTACTTCCAGAAAAAGAATCCGTTAATAAATTACTTCTTTATTAACTACTGAACACTACTAATTACAGGTCAACTAAATACTTATTTAATTAATCGCTATCTAAATCACTTTGATATCTCCAACTAAACACTTTAATTCAGACTGTAATACAAGACTTATACAAGACTAACTAACTCGGCCGTTTATTCTTCTTTTATAGACCTAAGGAATATTCCAGGTATATTCCAGTATCTCTAGATCCCTTTTCTCGTACGACTGGAACGCTTCTCGTCGTTTCTACGATTTTCTAGTAACGCCTCGATTCACGCATGTTGTTTGTTTACCAGAATGGCGTAGGGGCGATCGGGGCAATCTTAGGCAATTCGCGGTGCCACAGTCGTAGGTTTGGGAGTGAGTGGGGCAAATTCCGTGACACTATGTTAAAGGTTACAGAACATATTATATAGGTAAGTTGAATTCACTCTCTGTCGGCACCTTTGATCCTTATGATACCAAAACAATTCAGGCTTTTCTACGTATCGGTAGTTTACTGGATCAGCGTCTATGTAAAAAAGGTGAGGATCTGCGCGTACTACCAATGGGAGGAAATCTGATTCCAGTGTGCTTTTAAACATGTTATATCCACAGATCGACGCGTACCAGGATACATGCTTCGACTGCGTTTTTACCTATTATTATTACCACCCGACGGCACTACTAGAAATGCGCCACTAAGAACCGCTATGCATTTCTCATCAAATAAGTTGATTGAACTTCTTCTGCCAAAACCTGCCAGGTGAACAGATAACAAATAAAAATAGAGAATTGTAAAATACGGAAGGGAAATGCTCTTATCTGTGTTTATGTCAATGCCTACCTTTTTGATAGCATACGTTACCAAAATCCTGCTATAGTTGCGGCTGATGTTATGCAATTGTTTGTATTATCATCATATTCTTCTTAAATATTTTGATAAAAATATTAATTATTCATTTGTTCGTATGATGTAAGTCGTCTGAATTATTGCCACAACTATAGTTCAAATCGAGTTCATTGTGTGGTTTTTACTCGACAACCATAATCGCACAAACGCGGCAGATATGATTTTGCAGCCATAAGATTTCGTCCTATCTATCATATAGTATTGGAAAGGTCATGTCTTCTCATTGATTTTGCCTAAGGGAGCGAAATAAGTTAATACACATTTGGACGATAGACGATGACGATATCACATTGTTTCGTGGTCTAAATAATACTGCCCGTTTTTTGTGAGGACATTTAAAATTCCTATGCAATAATATTGCGACTCATATTGAGTTGGTAGGTACGAAAAAGTGTGTTGGCAGGATGAAAACTGCTTGAGGCTCAAGCCGACTGCAATCAGCCGATTTTGCATCGCGCGATAAAGATTGTGCATATGCACTTCAATCACGACACTGACACGATTTGGGTCATGTCAGACTCTCTCAACCGATCAGTTGAGCAAGGAGATACTCGTAATAATATTTGCCATTTAAGTTTGCGTTTCATAATTTGCAGGTTTAGAGGTACACAAGAGAGCACCTTTGTACATAGTATTTGTCGTGTATGAATGTATCAAAAATCGTTTCATCTCACGTGGTAAGAATGATAGTTTTATCTTCACTGGATGACATATTGCGCGAGACTGAAATCTGAAAATCTCTCATCCTGATTTAATTGGATAAACTGAAAGATATACAGACGATGTCCGTCGGTACGACCAAATTAGCTCGGCTGCTGGTCGGGCCAATTGTGGCCGAACCAATTTGATGGATATATGACATAAGAAATGAGGTGGAGAGTGAACCGACTTATAAGAATATCTTTGGGCGGTGGTTGCATAGTCCAGAGAGAAGTTTGTATACGTGCATGTTGTGGGCAAATGGATTCCCAATGCTGTGTCGATTCTCGAAGCTATATTTTGTGTGATTTCAATTTATGTAAATAACTGATGGAGCAAATTTATATAAAATAAAAGAAGCAGACATTTAAATTGGTTAGGTACTTTTAATATGTCATTTTGTCTGTTCTTACTGCTTTAGCACGAGAGATTATTTCTATATTTCTTATTCTAAACTGGAGGAAGCATGTTACTTGTTTATCATGTACCTACGACGTAGTATTTTCGTGTAATAAAAAATCAATAAATGTTTGTCAGTTGGTTCCTCTCAAATGATCCTAAATGTTATGATACTGTTAACTTCAACGAAACAGCAATTGCATAACTTTACCTAATAAAATATTGAAGTATATTATTTCTATATTTCAGTTCAATTTTAAAAATATATTTTAAGCTTTTTTTTTATCAATAACGAAATGAAAAATTGTTTCCATTTTTTTTTATGTAGTAATACATTTTTGTCAGGTTTCAGGTCTTTAAGTATTATAAAATTTAGAAAAACAAATAACTATATGAGAAACGTTTAGCTTTTAGAGTTGTTTCTTTGTACATTACTATTTGTATGCCTAAATATCAACTGCATACTGATCAGAAATCTTATTTAAAATTTGTTTGGATAGACTTCTTCGTTCAACATATTGAATATTATAACTAAGGCGATCAACTGGTCAATAGCTGCTACTGTTTTGGTCGTTCGCAACTACTTGTTGGTACTTGTCTTATCATTGGTGACTTAGACCCAATCATGCCAATACGATAATTGGTCTTGTAGAGATTTCAACAATTTTCATTTCTCTTAACAATAAAACCCTATGCAATATGATACAGATATGTATTTATAACATCAAGTAAAGGTGCAGATTTCTGGAAATTAATTTCAAAGGAAAGATATCCAAGTTTAAAAAAATTATAGAACAAATGTATTCATTTTAGTACAATTTATTTGAATGAATCAGCGTTTTTTGATTTGAAACAAACCAAAAGTAAGACTTGTAACTTTATCCAGATTTTTCTACGGCATATTTCTTATAATAATCTGATTTATTCCCACAGACAATATGTACAATTGTATAAGGATGTGTCAAAGAAAACCTAAAAACTAATACGACAAGGCATAAATGCACATACAATTAAAAAAGAAGTCAAAATACACATTTTCATCCAAGCTATACGGACATAGATCCAATAAAAAAAATTTTAGTCGTTTTTTAAACTGACATAAGGTATTACAGTCTTTTATGTCACCTGGCAACTTGTTAAAAATCTTAAGGCCCAAACAGCTTGGTGAATTTTTAGTGACATTTAGTTTCCTAAAAGGTATAAAAAAATCTTGTCGGTGGCGGGTACTAACCTGACGAAAGTCGTTATTAGTAATAAATTTAGTCTTATTTTTAAATATATTCACACTCAATTCAAATATATATAATCCCGGTAATGTTAAAATACGATAACTCTTAAATATATTCCTACACGAACACAAACGACCAACATTTGCAATGCATCTTAATATCTTTTTCTGACATAAAAATATATCATTAGTCATAGTAGATTTAGTTTATATGGTATATATACATTAAAAGCAATTATTAATAGTCTCTATCTATCCATCTCCAGACATGGCTAAAGCGACAAGGCCATTTGCTCAGTGTAAAAAACGTAAACGTAAGAATATAAATAATTACATTTTATCATTTTTAGCAATCAAATGCTAAAACATTTTAATATTTTCTAACATTTTGTTTCACTTATTTTAACATGTTTGCAGACATTCTTTTAATTAACACATATCAAAATTTTTCTTTAAACGTAATGGTGTGTTATTTAATTGATAATGATATATATGAGATAAAATGAGTTTTTAATTATCTTCTAATTTTAAAATTCACATATGGTTATAACTCGTAAAAACATGAATTTCTTTTAAAAAAATTGAGTGGTAGATCGCTAAGAGCCGGAAAACAGAAAGTTGATCTGAAGACTAACAAGAGCAGTTTGAGAATTTAGAAAAAATCTCACTGAAAACTAAAACTTAAGTAACAATAAAAGAGGTAACTATACAGATATACAGTTTTATTAAACAGGCACAAATACTTGTCACAAATCAGGAAGTATAGTTCGGTAATATTTAGGGTTCAGTTAAGAAAACCTGAAGTCTCCGCCCCTGCTCACGGACTGTTAGCTATTCTGCTTGCAGCCATAACTTTTAAAGTAGTTAGCATTGGGTGGGAACCATTAGGTATTTAAATAGTGTGCCGAGTGCCAACAGGCCACAGTAACTTATTCGGCAATAATACGACTTCTACCTGCCTACTGACTTACATTTTAACGACATTGATTATTATTGGTATAGCTTGCGGCCTTCACATTATTGCTTACTTCTCTCGGACTGAAATAACAAATTTATTATTTCGCTTCATTGAATAAAGGGAAGTGCGTTGTTGTGTTAGAAGTAAACAAAAATTTGTTTGTATGGAATAGATGTCCATAGGTATCATTTGCTCTATTGAAATTCTTAAAAGGTTCAATAATAATTTCTCATTGTTAAAAGTAAATGTAAATTTTAATCCATATTTATTTATAATTTTTGCACCCGTTTGGGCACGATTTCCAGTTTCAGTTTAAATCATTTACTTTATATTTCTTTATACAAACATTTTAATATGGGTTTGAAATTTTTAAAATTTGTTATTTCTGAGATATAAAATAAACGACAAAATTTATTACTTAGTCAGTATAAATTTATATAAATATAATTATTATTATTATTAACTATCTAGTTTGGAAAATAATAATTAGTTAACTAATTTCATCAAAGAGAATTACCATACGCACAGACTTAAAAAAACATTTGTATACGAGTGTGATTAGCAAATATTTTAAACACAATAAAATGAATTGGATCTATGGGTGCACAGTAATAAAATAATATAATAAAATTGCGAATATTTATGAGTGCTAATTAATTTAAGTTAATTTGGTGTTGAATTTTGAGTGTATCTAACATTTTACAAATAAGTGGTTTATCAACATAATTTGTTATTAAATTAACCAAGATATATGTGAGTGAGAATATATTTTGAAAAAAACAATGATTCTGATAACATAACTCTATTTTCTGTTTGTAGTAACATAACATGTAGTAAACTATTTCAAAAATTAAATTTTAATGTTATAGGTAGCAAATAAATCAGCAAACATTACTCAACGAATTGTGTTTTTACTTCATTGTAATCGGAAGTGAACTTGTTTTTACATTCGTGTTGACTGTGAAAATTTGCACAATTTATACACAGTACTTATGTACTTACATGGTTACTTTATTACCATAAGTAGTAGTGACATATATATTATTTTTTTGTCCCAATTACATTTATAAATTCCTATAGAAATCATGTACATATCGCTGTTCAGATATTCTTTCATAAGAAAAGTTCAAATAAAAACTAAAGATCGGTCAGTGGTCGCGCGGTTTAAGGCGTCAGTACTTGAATCGAGGTGACTGGATCGCTGTGGGTTCGACCCCCGCAGCCGGTAGACCGTATATAAGCTATATTCGTGGAGAAATTGGCACCCTCTCTGCGGGTATGGTAGGGTGGAAGAATGTTGGCTTTAGTCAATGTGAGAGATTGACACCGGTTGACATTTGACTACCCCCCTAATTAATGAGGTTTTCCAGGTTTCCCTCATTCCTGCACTGAATGGTGGTTAGGGCCTACCAACGTAAGTCGTTCCTGGGCGCAAATGCGGCCTGCTTAATAATAATATGCCGCCTCCTCTCCCGCACAAGTCTTCGACTTCTGGGCTAATCCTTGTGATTAGAATGAGGGGTAGAGATATTATAAAGGGAATGAATGTAATTAATAAACCAGTTAATGGAATATTTTTTAAGCTCAGTCGAGCAGAGTATCAACAGCAGTAATAAGCAGAATTGGCTTAATTTTTATAAATCGTGTACAAGAAATGATATTTCAATTAGTTTTTCTTTTTCAGGGATTCATGATAATGTTGTATCTAAAATAATTATTAGTATATCAACTAAAGCGACAGATTCTGATGATCTCTGTATAACTTTTATTAAATTATGCTGTCCGTTTATAACTGTCATAAAAATGCATGTTATGAATTTTTGTTAGTGTTCTTCCGTCTTGTTGGAAGCAATCTTTTATAATGTCGATTCCTAAAATATCTAATCCAGTGGAAATTTAAAGATCTTAGGCCTATAGTAATATTACCCGTTTTACTGTATATTTAAAATTTTAGAAAAAAATATGGATGATCAGCTCCTCGCTTATATCAGTTTAAATCAATTATTACCCGTTCATCAATCAGGTAACAGGAAACATCATGGCTGTTTAACTGCTCTTTTGAAAATCACGTATGATGATATTATTACAGAATACGACTGTGGTAAAGTTACTGCTCTTGTTTTATTAGATTTTAGCAAGGCTTTCGATACGCTTGATTATGAGATTTTGCTTGCCTTTTAACATTTTGTAGGACTTTCAGATCAATCGATACCTCTTTTTAAAAACTATTTATGTGACCGTTTTCAGCAAATTGTTCTAATGATAAAAAATCAGAGAAAGTTAAGGTCGCACAGGAGTGCCTCAAGAGCCCATCTTGGGGCCGCTGCTTTATACTCTTTATACTTTAAACTTCGACACATACTTTAATTAGTGCGCAAGTCATTTGTATGCTGATGACCCAATTATTTTTCATTTCCTGTTTCTAAAGTTGACATCGCTTGTAAAAAAACCAACGCTGAACAATAAACTTGTTATTAATAATGAAGCCAAAAATCTGAGGGTAGTATTAGATTCAAATTTAATATATAGGTCATACATTAATTCTTTGTTGAGAAAAGCTTATTGTAATTTAAAGCTTTCATTTTGTAGCAGACATATATTAAATAAACAAATTAAAATTCTGCTCTGCGAATCGATGGTCTTGTCTCAATTCAACTATTGCGATATTTTGTTCATAAAAATCTTACAATTTTGTACTAATTTCAAACACTATTCTTTAAAACATACATGTCGAGTTGTGTAGTGTACGTACGTACATTGTACACTTATGTGACAACAAAAACATATAGGTAATTGCATAGTTTTTTTTACTTACACTTTTTTCATGTGATGATAAAGTTATATTAGGTAATTAATAGACATTTTTATTGAAGATAATATTTTTTCTAAACTACTGTGTTCAGTATCATATTTTGTATAAATTATGAGTTTAACTGCTTGTTCGTCACACGTGTCTAGACAAAAACAATTATTAACACGGCAAGACCTAATCGTTACTGCATCTCAAAATTCCAATTAATAGTCTACCGGCTCATCCCTTTAAAGGTAGTAAGTGTACGTAAACCTACTTATTTAAGATATAGTTGATTTTAATACTATATCTAGTCCGTGTTGAGGAAGTTTTTGAAGATGATGATTATGGCAGTACGTAAGGTCATGTATAACCTCCTGTATACGTATAGTTATGTCCTTCTTCAGTATTCTGAAAGTAAGTCATGCACCAGTGAATTAACAGTTAAAGCTTTAAAATTGTCATACAATTTTTGAATGCGATGCTCTAACTCTTATAAGCATTACATAAATATGATATGTTTTATGTAATGAAATTATTGATGTTTTCTGATTTGAAATGACTAAACGGTTCTATTGAATAGGTAAGGCTCCATTATTGAGAAAAAAGTTTATTGAGAACACAGAAGACTAGTAAACAATAATACCTAATATTTCTACCCCTCAGTCTAATCACGAGGATTAGTTCAGAAGTCGAAGACTTGTGCGGGAGAGGGGGCGGCATACTTACGTTGGTAGGCCCTAACTACCATTCAGTGCAGGAATGAGGGAAACCTGGAAAACCTCATTATTTAATAATTAATAACGACTTCTGTTAATAAATGAACAGTGTTCATCCATCAGTGAATGAACAAGCACATTTGAAAATTCATTTAATTTATAGAATTCATTTTCAAAAACGGAGTTTTGATTTCGAATGAATATTTTTTAATCATACCAATATTTATCTGTATCCATGTATCACACTTATCCTATATTGTCTCGTATTTTACCTGGATATGGCACATTTTCATAATATGCTATTATCACTCATTTCTAGTGACTTAGAAGTAGATATGCCTGGTTTAATAACTGTGACACAATTATTTTTATTTGTTTTAATATTCTTTTCGGACTCTTGACTCTTTTAGCGCAACTTCCATTTTCCTTGTTTGCATTAGATATTATCAGACATTATTATTTCCTTAATTTGGGACAAATATGAACACGAATCTCAGTAGCAGTGAACGTTGAAAAGTGTCGGCAAAAATGTCTATACAACCTTTTGACGTGATATAAATTTCTAAACATTTTCTACGATATAGATGTCATGGAAATTACTGGTATATCTGGATGTCCCTAATAAGAGTTGCAATCATTGTTTCCGAGTTGATCGGGGTCCTGTACTTCTCTTTCGTGCACGGTTTCAGATCCAAATTCAATGTTCTATACGGTCCTCCTCAGAAAACAGGTGGATGAGGGTCCCATTTTTTCGCTATAGGTACTTTTATGCCCATTTTAATACCGAGTTTTGACTTGAATGGAATGGAGTTGAAAATGTTCAGCTAGACACCTGCTGTGATTTTATTTAAAACTTTGGCTAAGGCTCTCTCTGAATATTTGAATCTCTTGTAAGACTAACCCATCTTTCTCTCTAGTAAAACTCGCACTTTCTAAAAAATTATATAAATAGTAACGATGGTAACATTTATCAAAGTTCATTCATTGGTCAACCAAATGCGTTCATTCATTGGATAGAGAATTCATAATGAACAGCTAAGTTCAGTTAATGAACACTTTATGACCCTGTTCATATATTATATCAATATTTTAACCACCTGAACATATAGGTAGTTTATGTAAACTACTGGGTTCATAATTAATTTTTGCGCCATTTTATATCAAAGTCATCTACAAGAGTAAAACCCCAGTAAATGAAAAGTCGTTCATTTACTAGGTTAGCATGGTTTTGCACAAACCAGTGAATGAACATTTTTAAAATTATTATAAGGCTGGAATAAGTGATCTACGCAAAAGAGCACAACGTGCAGGAAAAATAGCTGCAGATAGAAATTTTAAAGAGGTTATCATATAGAACTTGATAATACCATTTAAATAAGGAACTGTTAATTCACTAGGAGAATGTTCATTCTTTGGTGCCTCTACCCTATATATTGGGTAGGAGCGCTTAAGAGAGCTTAATTTTTAATTACAAATAACATCCACATTTATATAGGTACGTCTACACTTAACACGACAATAACATTAGCTCGTTCTTCAACAACCTAAAACCTCAATGCTTTTATAGTTTTATCAAAAAAAAATACTTTTTAATACTTTTTCAAAATATGACTCAGCACTTTTAATGATCACACGTTTTCAGAAGTACGCATATGTGGCTTCAAGGGTACGCGTATGTAGCTTCATGAATACGCAGCAATTAAGGTAGGTAGGTACTACCATGAACACTGATAAAAATTAATTAACGCAATAAATCGTCAGTAAATTTTAATTATCTTTCACTTTTTTCATATACTACAAATTTAAAAATAGAAGTGTACGCGCAGTTACTAGGGTTGCCACCTTTACATATTCTGAAGTACGAACATTCTTTGCTGCTTTGTCGAATAACCGGTACATCAACTGAATTATTATGTTAGTTTTTTCTCATTGTAATTAAATATACCAAAAATACTATCTACGCAGGGCGTCAAAGAGTATGTATGCGTATATACTTTTGGGTGCGAATTTTTGCGGAACTAAACCGTTGAATAAATAGCACGTCATAGCAGACCTATGTTGCGGTCGTTATGTAACCTTCAATACATGATTTGAAAGGCTCAGGGCGCTTAGTTAGGTACACACCACATTATTTACTGAACAACTTGTGTCCTGTGACTCTGGATAGAGCGTACGCACTGACCAATTCTGTTGCAGTCACAACAGCTTAAATACTGCATCAACACCATTTGCAATGCCAACCACTGAAAAAAGAAAAAAAATGCGTACTCAAGCGATGCTTAAATGTTCCTATCCGAACTTTGCATAAAAGTAATAACAATTTTATATAAATTGAACATAAACAATTCTACACAACATAATTTGAAAAAGAGGTAAGTACTTACACAAAATTTGAACTGGACCGTTTTCGGACACAAATTGCGTATAGTGTAATTGTGAGCTTCAGGAGTATGAAGACTTTCCGGTTTATGTTTTCCAAAAGTGACCAAATTTCTGCTCTAACTTTCTTTTTAATATGTACAGGGTGTCTCAATTTCCAATCGAAAGGTTTGGGATTTGACAGAAACGGCCAATGATGTCAACAATTATATTTTTTTCCAGAAATATACCCAAATTTGTTTCCTGTTAAAAAGTTTCCTTTGTTGTAATACATTTTTGTTAGAGAAAATTTTCTGTATTACTTCCCGTTTAAAAGCTATAAGCAATATCATCCTAAATACTCTTAAAAGAAATACCACCTAAAAATCACAGTATTGGTGGACGGATCAAGTAATCGTTTGAAAATAATTGAATGTTTGTAGTTTAAAGTGCATAAATGTCACAAAATATTTGTCATTAGTCAATACGAACGGCAAACTTATAACTTTTGTACTTACAAAATGTTTTCTCAATTAGAAAACGTTGATATGTTTCTAATTTATGGCAAGTCACAAAAAAATTGTCGAGATATCGAGAAAGGCATTCAAAGCGTGTCATTCCTGATCATGAACCTTTACCAGATTACGGAGGCAACCTTGCGATGAAATGAAGATGCATTCTCTATTCGGAAGAATCCAATAATTGACCGAGGAGTAAGAAACAATCTTAATATAGCTAGACTCTTACAGTATTTCGAACAAAATCCATTAAATTCTATACAGCAGGCTAGTCTGGAATTGAATTCGGATAAATCAACCGTTCAACGAATTTTAAAGACAAATTGGTATCATGGCTACAAAATTCACAATTTGGAGTATTTGTCTGAGTGCCATATTGAAAACACTTGATTTGAACATTTACTTAATTTTATAGCTCAAATTGTAGAAAATGTAGGAACCTTTTACGGCACGGTACGTTCTTTGGACGGATGAAAGTCGGTTTGTCAAACAGCCGCAACGAACACTACTGGTCCATTGAAAATCCACACATTGCAACCAAAACCAAGGCAACTTTGAAGTAACGGTACGCATTAATTGAACTTTATTTTTATGAACATACATTGAGCAGCTAAGGAGCAACCTATGGTTTCAGCATGACGGAGCTCCACCTCACTAGACCAGGATCATACAGCAATATTTAATAATAATTATAATAATAATTTTTATTCACTCACTACACAACAATAATACAGGATATATGTATACAATATAACAAATGTATATGTGAATGAAAAGGGAAACACGCTCAATTTTTCGCTCAAATTTTATTCACATTACGGAAACATGGTTCTATTTGAACACCACCTATAAGTACGCCATATTTCAACAAGTACTTCAACGTGAATGCACTTGACAAACATGGCGGCCTTTAAAATCTTATTTTAAATTAAAGCTTTTAGGAATTATTTAAGCCACAACTGTACTAAATATGAAGTCCTAAATAATACAATATCATTGGTATTTGATTTTTTTGAGAATTACAAAAATATATTTTTTATCGAACAAAGGAAAAAACATCGACTAATTATAATTACTTGGTATTTTTAAGGCCTGCTTAGTTTTGAGAAGTACCATGTCAACTATTATCGGTAAACTTTAGTTCGCAAGTGTACCTACGCGAGAAATAGTAAAATGCTCAAAATAAATTAAAATCCCATTGTTTTCTAGGAGGAGATGAACGCCTTAAGTCTGTGTTCAAGATTATCCATAATGTATCGGGAAGAAATATAATTTGTGTCTATTAGGATTTATTTTGGTACACAATTAATAGAAAATAATAATTTCGGTAAAATTGAGAACACCATGTGTCAAATTTGTGGCTCTCATTAGAATATAATAACGAACACATTTTGGAAACAACATGACCATATACGAGGCACATGTAAAATAACTTTTGGACACATAATCGACACATAATTAGGCCAAATTAGGAACAAAATAGACATACATATTGTGGACACATCAAGGTTCAATTTTAGACACATATTGGAAACGAAAGGCACAATCAAGACACATTTTTGAAAAAATTTAGGTATATTTCAGACTCGCTATTGGACAAATTTTAGACCATATTTAGTACACATTTTAATCACCATTTTGGTTACATTTTCCGCTTATAATGGTCTAAAAGTCGACAATCTGGCCATTTTGAAGTAAAAGAATGGTGCGGCATCATCGGTACGCATTAATTGGACTTTATTTTTATGAACATACATTGAGCAGCTAAGGAGCAACCTATGGTTTCAGCATGACGGAGCTCCACCTCACTAGACCAGGATTATACAGCAATATTTAATAATAATTTTAATACTAATGTTTATTCACTCACTACACAACAATAATACAATATAACAAATGTATACGTGAATGAAAAGGGAAACACGCTCAATTGTCTTCAGAAGCAGGGTCCTGTTCTTCCGCGCATCCCCATCCGTGTGACATATAAATGACAAAGTATGAATACCTAATATGTAGATACACACAGACATACAACATCATAAAAAATACAAAACAGAGTGTAAGTGGAAATGGGCATCAGCACTAACAAATCTAAATATATTTACTTAAATAAGAAGATTTAAGAGAACCATTAAATTTGCTAATTGATATTGATTTTAAAGGATTACTATTTTCGCTGAAAAAAGGATGTCCTCTGTTTAGGTAAGGATAACAGGCCTTTATTGCGTATATTAATATTGTAGACGTCCGTCCTAAATATTATTTTATGGTAAAGATATGGTGGAGTGGCTGTGGTAATTAGTTTATGACAAAATGTAATATCATGATAATCACGCCTATTTTTCATAGACAGCCATTGTAAATTTTTAAGAGCGTTGGAAATATGGTTGTACTTTCTTCTGACACATGCATTCTGAACTCTTTGTATCCGAGCAGAGTCAGCACTATCGATACATGGACCATAAAAAGTATTGCAATAGTTGAATTGTGAAAAGACCATCGATTCGCAGAGCAGAATTTTAATTTGTTTATTTAATATATTTTTCTACGTTCATGCAAAAAAACAAGACTTTATTGAACTATATTTAGTGGAAAAAGTGGTTCTTTATCACAATAGTGCAATAAAATGTTTATTGGATTCATCTGTCATTCTACTGCGTTTTGTCATCACGACAAACATAAACGTTCAAATCGACGTGATATTTTCCTAGATTTGTGTCATCTAAATAACATTTTTCGGTTTTTGCATGATCGTAGAAAAAATATTGTACGCAACTCGTACAAAAAGTGCTTATTGCACTCGACGGGTTGTCCTACTCAGCCTGACGGCCTCGTTGGACAATTTCACGTCGCGTGCAATAAACACTTACTTTTTGTACTTGTTGCATAAATAACTATTATGTTCTGCTACAATATAAAAGCTTTAAATTGCAATAGGCTTTTCGCCACAAAGAATTAATGTATGACCTATATATTAAATTGGAATCTTATACTACCCCCAGACATTCGGATGTATTATTAATAACAAGTTCATTGTTATTTATATTTATATGAATTAAATTAATTACTTTGCTCACATTCAATTTTGTTCCTGTAAGTAAAACAAATGATTTAGAACTGTTTAAATTTAATGAGTGCCCAGATGCTGCATTAGACAAAGATAATAAATCAGCGTTGATTTTTTGACTTGACAAGCGCTGTCAACTACAGAAATTTAGATAACACTTTCCCAGAAAAATGGATTGAGATTAATAAATCTATTCGCCCAGAAAGTTACCGGATCTCACACCCCTCGACTTTTTTATGGGAGATTTTAAAATATAAGGATCATTTGAAAGAAAAAATCACAAACGCTTGTAATGAGTTAAATGGCGAAATGTTAATAAACGCAGGCCACAAAGAAGGCAGGCAAAAATTGGGTACGTGTCTTGAAATGAGAGGAGGACATACAGAGATTGTAATATATAGTATGAGGGCGTCTGCCTTATTTTTTAAGTTTAGTTATTGTTATCATCACTTTTTGTTTTAACTGTATTAAACAAGCATCAAATCCTTTTATTTATTCTTAATGACATTTATGCACTTTAAACCTCGAACATTCAATTATTTTCGAACAACTACTTGATCCTTCCACGCTAATGTGATTTTTAGGTGGTATTTCTTTAGGGCCATATTGATTGTAACTTTTAAACATGAAGTAATACAGACAAATTTTTGTAATAAAAGTTTATTAGAAATAAGAGAGATGTTTAACAGGAAAGAGATTTGGGTATGTTTCTGGAAAAAATATAATTGATGAGGTCATTAGTCACTTCTGTCAAATCCCAAAGATAATACCTTCGATTGAAAATGGAGTTTCTCTCATCTCGTTTATCAGCACCTGTCCCAAATTTAAATTTTTTGTACCCTCACAGTAGCTCCATACTATTGAGTTTGGACACTTTGTATATACACTGAGGTTTCATTAATGCCAAATTAAATACCCAAGAACTATTAACTTTGTGTAGGTACATAAGTTTCGGTGGCCATATAGTAAATTGTTATTTAAAATTATTTCATTGGCTATCTCTACCGTACGGTCATCATCCTCGGACTTTTCCTGTATTCTTAATACTTTTTTACATGTATAGAAAAACATGACATTTCCACAATGTTTGCAGAGACATAAGTACCTATCTGTAGGTACAGATATGTTCCCCCTCTCGTGTTCATAGAGATAGAGGGTCCTAGGTATATCATCTTATAGAAGTAGACACTTGCCATTTATTTCAATTTGTAAAAGAATTATGGTTGTCATTAAGTAACAGCACTTAAAGCGACAATAGTCTTGAGTTCAAGACGAGCTGTCTTCTACGTCTCAATTATTTCTTCACAGGAAACCGTCCTTGAAGGTAACGTAATATGGACTTAATGGGCAATTAACTATTTTATTGCCAGTTGCACTTTTTTTGGTTGTTAATTAGGTGTTAAAATGGAATCCGGTCGTGTCGTGTTTGTAATTTTGCATTAATATTAACATGAAGTGATAAAGCGACTTTTGCGGGTTTTATTTGATTTGGCCATGTGATTTTAACTTGGCGCCGAAACACGCTATTGGGGGTTGACCACAGTCACATGGCCCGGTTACGTCACCGGCACTTCACCGACGCGTGTCGGAGCGAGAAAGTAACCTCATAAATATGGTGCGAACGAGAGAGACGTACATAAAGCATGGTTAGCGGGGAGCGTCAACCATTATCTTGCGTCCCCAGCGCAGTCATTCCGTTCTAACTTACTCACAAACACTAATAAGAGCGAGAGAAATGCTTGTGTTGGTCCGCCCATAAAGTGATCTGGGCCCCCTTGCCTCTCAACTCGATCGGGCGGAGCGCACGACGGCCGTAAACCATTCTCTAACACTTAACTCACGTATAGCATAGGACAAGTTTGTGTCCGCGGCATCAAGTCAATGATATCATATGAACAGCAGACAAATAAGTCTATAAGCAACTTGGTTCTTCCTGTATCGCTGAACACGCGAAAAGTTATCGCACGTTTTACGTTTCAACACCTCTGAAACACACGCTTCCTTCTGTAGTGACCGATGGACTTCAGCTTCCGGGCTTCTTCCGGGTCCTCATAGGCCTCCGGATACAACTACGGATCTGAAAGGTCAGTGGCAGTTTATTACTTCCCATTATTGTTCGACCGGGCCTTATAATAGTCCTATATGAATGAATAAGGAAATTATACACCACTAGCAAACCCTTTCGGCAACTGGTCATTATAATCAGACAAACTGACTTCCCAGATTATAATACGATCAGATAATACCCCTGTTTTTACTTGCACGAGTCTGATTTAATTTTTATTAGTAGCAGAAACACTTCTTTCGTTATCCTGCAATCATTTCCACGGATAAAGTTAGGGGATGCAAGAAACAGCTGATAAATACCATTACTTACCTAACCTCAACTTTCCATAAGGTTTAACTATGCAACTTCTAATTCGCTTGAAAATTAATAGAGTTGACACTTTGAGCTTATGCTTTAGCATGCTGAAATCTGATTACCTGGCGGGTCATAATTAAAGAAAACCCTGCTTATTTTAGAACTGGCTCAAAGGGAACCTTTTATTAATTAAAGTATATTGTTTAAATACACCAAATTGTTTCATGAAACAGATGAACTGAGGAGATGAAGTAGTTTTCCAAAAATTAGCACCTTTCATAAACGAATTGTTAATTAGCTAGTATATCTATATTTATTAAATATATTATAAAATTAACAAGCTCTGCAAAGTCACTTGCAAAGTTTCTGGATTCTTTTTATTGCATTCGTTTATTTTTTGCAAGGCATTTATTACAAAATAATTTGCGTCGGCCAAGCCTAAGGAAGATATAAAAAAAATAATTGGGAGCAAAAATTATGTTTATGAACTAAATGTTTCCCCCTATAATTATCAAATAGGTCATAAATTTACCTAGCAGTGCGCGGTCGAAGACTGCCAATGTTGCCGTCTTACTATCTGCTTGAATGGCTTTATTTTCTCGTTATAAATTTATTGAAATTATTGACCAAACCTGTATTTAATTCGCTGTTTTCTTATTCTCCGCTTCATCCGCCGAAGGTAATAATTTTAAAATTTAAATTTAATTGTTTTGTTACAGCATTTTCAAAATACACGCGGCGTGATATATAACACTTAATTTTATTATTATTTTGTTACACCAATATAGTTTTGCTTACATAAATTACCTACCTTAGTATACGGTAGCTTAGTTGATTACTATTAAATAGAACTAATTTGGGTTGTTTTATGACTTTTTTATGGGACATTTATTAACCAACAGCACACACACACACTTTTATATAATGCATATTAAACTGAACCATTTGAATTTCTGTCACTGCTCAGTAAATTGAAAAGAAACACACGTATTTCTATTTTTTCTTAAAATATAATTTTGAAATATTTCCATCCTTAATGTGTTACCTATACTTAACCATACTGTAACCAAATATTCATAATAATTTTTCGAGATTCCTCAAGGTTACAACTTGAGCCCTCTCTTAGTAGGTAAGTATTCGATAAATGCAAAATTTATAATAAGCATATAGACACCCAGTAAATATTCGTTTCTTTTTATCTTTCTCTACTTTTACCATTAACATGGTTAGGATAGAAGTTAGTTATTAGAGATATTTACCTATCTACATTAAGTATAGACGTTTATGTTTTTGGTAACAATCTAATAACCTTAAATAGGTATTCCAGAGTATAAAAGTGGACAATATAATATATATTTAAAACCATTTAATAAATACAGTGATAATGCGAATTAGAGTACCAAGTACCAAATTCTCCTTCCTCGTTCCTCCTTCTCCATCTTAAATTCTCTTCTTTAAATCTAATCAACTATAAGTTTGTTACATAATACAATAAACTCAAACTTTAGCATTTCCTATTAGGAAAAAATTTTTATGCAAATGCGTAGCTACTTGTTTAGTGCTACTATTTTCCTGTCTATAAGTACTTTTGAATGTGAAACTAAAAAATATAGTTAGGTAGATGTCTTATAGACACGGTTAAGGCACATTCTTCCCTTTTTAAAATTCGGGGCAATTACTAAGAAAACCTAAAAAGTTAAATACAGGCCGGAACAAATGTTAAAAAAGGGCATGCAACAGTTCTTTTTAGGTCATAGTCGACCTTAGAAACACAATTAAAGAGGGTAAAAAACCCTCATATTGGGTCTAATTGTATTCTCTTAACCGTAACAAATTGCAAGGACCTTCCTGTGTATTATTTGCTGATAAATATAAATAGGTAAAACCTCTGAGAATAATATATAATTCTAAAATATGTTTTACATAAATATAGGTATAGGTATAAATTCTCAAACGAGATTTCCTTTATTGTGCGAAGACATATTGTTCTGAAGTATTTCGTTGTACTTATAGTTCAATTACTTTTGCAATCTAAATGTAAAAATTAACCAAGATATTCAATATAAAATAAACAGAAAGAAATACGATGGTTACTGAAATTATTATCTATACTTAATTGGCAAAAAATAATTTGGAAATTTGTTTTCTCCATAACTTAGACACGATTAGAATCTTTGTCTGAAAGTATTTATTTGTGACATTAAAGTTTTTTGCCACATCGCAAATTAAGAAAAATACAAAATTTAGCAGATAGTTCCGTGCGTCACAAAGCAGACACATATAAGTTTGTTTAAAAAAACGGCTAATCCTTATTGCAGAAGGACTAATTGAATAGCTACTATCTAAAAAAATTAAGAAAAACATGCCGTGTGGTAAAATAGTCAAATATACGCCAGGTTGGTAAACGTAAGGTAAATTGCCTTGGTCACATCACATAAAAATATTTGTTATTATAAAGAAACGCGAAAGTTGTAGTTAGAGTCGTATAACTAAGTACTAGGTATTTGTAAAATGCAAAATTTTAAATTTTATCTTAACTCATATTTTTATAAAACCAGCATTTTTGAGAGCACGTTTGATATCATTGAATATTTTTAAAACTGCAGCAAAATAATAAAAGTTTATGGGATAGGTACCTTTCAATAATTTTTTAAATTTGCTAAATGGTGCAATACAATTTGTTCACTAAAAACATACCGGTGATATATACCTATACCTTTTCCTTAATCCTTCAAATTCTTCTTTAAAACTACTATATTCACCGCATTGTAAATTAATTTTTTTCTTCTCTGTCTGCCTATCATTTTCTGGCATTGTATTTCTTAAACAATTTTTTTTATCATTGTTCGATTAAATCCCTATTTTTCTTATTTATGTTGAATTTAAAAAACGTGTAACTTGGCTTAAGTCAATAAAGCAGATGTATATATTTCTTATCTTCTGTATATTTTTCCTTTCTGTATAGGGGTCAGCATCATAAAAATGCAGTTGCACAAAGTAATTCGAATTGTGTAAGGGCATATAAAGCTGCAGTATTGAATAGAGGCGTCCGTCCATCAGAAGTCTCTAAACAGGTGGCCAATAACCATAACCGTTATTATAACGCGACCGTTTCTACACAAATGAGTTGAAATTACGACCCACTGTGCGCTGGTAAACACTCTATTACGAGCCAATTCCCTTTACTTGCGGGACAATTGCGGGTATTATCAAAACTCTTTCTCTGCTGCAGAACAGACCTTCCCCACTGGGTAATTAGGGGTTCCTTATCATCTCTGAACAGCACCTATCTCATAGCCGCACGTCGTTGATCAAACCGTCCGTTTCGTCTTCCAGCTTTTTGGCTTCAAGTTTATGACACCACTATTTGACGCTTATGATATTGTACATCCTTTTCCAACTCGTTGGCTTACTGTCGCAACTTGGCTCAGGTCGTACGGTTTAAGTTTATGTGACGTTTGGTGTATTACACACTTCTAGTAGATTTTACGAGGGTTAAATGCGCTATTACTTCAGCACTGTGGGTTTATGAGATCTAGATGTTGCACTGATTTCTTGATGGTTTTCCACCTGTTTTGTGACAGTATAATCATCCTCTACATTATGTCTCTGGTCTCGAATTTATCTTGTAATTATATTCAAATATCATTTCACACGGTATAATTTTTTTACATGTTTATTCAAGAACTTTCAAATTCCATTTTTAAACACAATATATTATACCTACTCTAAAGATATTTTTTTACAAATATGACAGTACCTATTGTGTCGATAAATTTCGTACCTAGTTGTTTCAAGATTTAATAATAATAATAATATCTCTACCCCTCATTCTAATCACAGCGATTAGCCCAGAAGTCGGAGACTTGTGCGGGAGAGGGGGCGGCATATTATTATTAAGCAAGCCGCATTTGCGCCCAGGAACGACTTACGTTGGTAGGCCCTAACCACTATTCAGTGCAGGAATGAGGAAAACCTGGAAAACCTCATTAATTAGGGGGTAGTCAAATATCAACCGGTATCAATCTCTCACATTGACCCAAGCCAACATTATTCCACCCTACCATACCCGCAGAGAGGGTGCCAATCCTCTCCACGAATATAGCTTATATACGGTCTACCGGCAGCTGGGCTCGAACCAACTCCGATTAGTCACCTCGATTCAAGTACTAACGCCTTAAACCGCGCGACCACTGACCGATCGATTAATTAGAAACTTCAAATTTATACAAACATAACTTTTTTTATCAATAACGAATGATCTAGACCAAATTATGTAAGTACTTAAAGAACTAAGAAATAACTAACATCTACCTACTAAGTAGTTTAGGACCTTTAGTCTACCTCAAATACCTCTATACTAAGTAACGTTAAACATTGTATAAGTAGTATAGACATCATTGCTGTAGAGGTTTTCAAGATCTGAACTTTTAAATTATTGTTATAATCGTTATTACCAATTTTATAAGCCAAAAATGCAAAAATTAAGTATTTGCCGATTGCCTCTAAAAAGGAATTGGATTTAGTACCTACAGTGGAATGACATTAGAATTAGGCATTGCAGATTTAAATTTGTATTCTATAGAAGTCTTCATTGGACTCAATTGAGAACTTCCTGTTCCTATTTCATATCAGTTTATTTCTTAAATTTCAATCCAATGGGCTCAATCCAATCTCTTCAGAGCTAATTATCCTTGTTGTTTTTTGTCAAAACTTCTTACTTTGCATATGCCAGTTCCATTGATTTAATATAATAAATTATTACAGAACATGAAACATGAATTAAGGAGTATGCTTAAGTATTTAGGTTATGCAAAAATCAGCGGTCTAAATAATATATGTTCGTATTTCTAGTGTTCAGTTACCCATTTATTTTAAAATGAAGCAAAATCAAACAGCATAAGAGCCAGTATTTTGTATCCATGCAGTTATTACATTTCTCACGTAAGTACTAGTCATAAAATAAATATTTTGACTGAAGTTAAACGAAAAAGTGTATTGTTTGGATGTAGTCGTATGTTGTTGTATAAAATAAAATTACACCCACATTAACATTGGTAGCAGCATCTAAAGATAATTAATCAAGATAGTAACGACTCGATTTGTTTTTATAATCTTCGACTTTACACTTGCGTGCAATGCATCAAAGCATAGTAGTCCCAGACTAAACTAGGAGGTCACCATCAGTGATTCAAAATTGTATTCCAAAACAGTTAGTTTCTAGCATGGTTATTAAAGCCCCAACATAAGCATTTCCACTGCTAGCGAGATGCAAAGAAATACGAATAAACCAGTAATACTGTATTAAATGGCAATGCAGACATTTCCCTATATTTAAATGTTGATAGCGTGTTGATCAAGTAGTATGTTTTATGAGTCAGTTTGAAGTCGATTGTGGACGTGAAAGGATCGTTAAGTTCGCTGATACTTTATGACTAGTTCTAAGTACATTTAGGTATGCAGTGTTGTTTTTCTTGGTTAGCAGCTACTGTTTTTAATGGATATGACTAGTATTCTGTTTTTTGAAGGTAAGGTCGTACGAATTAGGCAATAACAATTTATTAGATTTTTAATGTCTTCAAATACTGGTCACCATTAAGAATTACCCACCCAAATTCAAATTAATGGTAATATGATAAATATAGAGCCTTTTAAAAATGTATAATAGTAAAATTTTAGAAATGCCTTGGGAGCATCACGTTCATATTTTAAATTTAAATAACTAGTTGCGATCCGTCGGAACTTGTGTTACCACCACTCTTGTAATGAGATATAAACCATTCGAATGCTTATAATTTTGTGTTTTATATTTCATGTCTTAAGTCTCTTACTTTTATTTAATGAAAATAGTATTTAGTTTTAGAAGATAACTTGTTTTAACATATTTAACTGCTACTTACTAAAAATTCATGCGTTGCTGCCAATATTCCATTATTAAGGCATAGTTTTCATCAACAAGAATCGATTTTTTTGTTGGTTCGGTACCTACATTTAGTGGACTGTATATTAGAATTATTAATACAGTATTTATGATTCCATATGTCATGAAATTATAAATAATATAATAATAATTATTATTGACAAATAATATTTTTTCCATTTTCACAAGAAACAATCAAAAGCAAAGTTGATATTTCATGTAAATCATAATTTGCAATGTTTTTATTTCTTTTATAGATCTGATAGGTATAATGCATTTTTATCTGATTTACATACCTGTACCTATAACTTATTACTTTTATATCTAGTTATAATTAACGGTAGAACAATTTCTTTTCGATAATTTATATTATTAATTATTAGATATTTAAACATTTAGAAATAACTATCCATTTCAACGAATATAAATTAAAATTATGACGTGAAATATGTAGGTATAGGTAAGATATTTAGATATTTATATCATTCTGTACGACCAAATAGGTAGGGTACGTGGTAAGTTCGGATCAGATAAATAAAATAATTCAGGAACAGAAATTTGACCTGCGACCCTAAGCGAATATGACCTACCTAGGTACGACCTTTAAAAAACAGTTTTACTAAAGAAAAATAATTTAACCTAAACCAGCGCTTCTTAAATTTGTTTGATCATCATGATCATACCTTCGTAAGCTTTTTTTAAATGTATTCTTTAAAAGTACTGACTTTATTGTGTCCCTTAACTGAGAAAAGTGGTATTGTTTTTGGTCAACTAAATCAACATACCACCATACCGCACTGATGATATGGACATTTTAGTGTACCTAATTAAAAACTTCTCTGTTGTTGTTGTTTCATTTATTACTCATTCTTCTCTGTCCACCATACAAATGATGATTATTGTCACATTAAAGATCATCTAGGTAACAGGAACGGGAACGAAAAAAGTTTATAAATCGGCTTGTGTTGTTGGTGCTCTATTATAGTTCTCGTAGGTTCCAGGTGAAATCGATTGAAATAATATCACTTTTACATTAATTCATGTTTCAATGTATGCACCTCTGTAGAGAGCTGTAGATATAATATAAAAATATAACAGCATCAAATTGTGCAGTTGCATGTCAATATAATGACACCATTAATTTGGTTTATCCAAATCAAACATATTAGGAAGAATTATGATCCCCAAAATGATCTAAAATGACCCCTGTACACAAAATTGGTACAATATAGGACCGTGGTCTATAAAACAAAAACTTAACACCTATGTTTATAGTATTACCGTAGTATTAGTAATATAGTAATATAGAGTTTAGTATACAAGTGCGATTCGTCCAATTTGGAAGGCCTGTAGTCTAATTAACGTAACCTTCTTCAAAAGCTTAAAATATATAATATATGAAAATAATTTTCATAATACTCATTCTAATATCTAAGATTCATTGGATATACCAATTTACACCAGTTGTAATGTTGCGGATGGACAACATCGAAAGATGTGGGAAAGCAAGATCTACATAATATTTACATTAACAGGAATTAGGTCATCTATCATCATCTGTAGCAGCTCAAACACCACTTCACTTGTATATGTCTTAAGTTTCATTATTACAGTCAAGTTATATCGATATTCTTCTAAATTAGGAAATTGATTATATGCTTTCTATAGTACAAAGTTAAACCCAAAAATTGAAAAAATGTACCTACATGTACCTGATTAATTTACTACTATTAATTGAATAGTGAAGGTGGAAATTGGCCTCTGTTACAGTTAGTTGCTTTAAAGATATTAGGTACATGACTTGTGCTGGTCAAATACACAAAGATAGGTGCTTTTATCATAAAGCAGTTGCCATATAAAACAGATAAATTGTAACATTAGCTATATTCTTTTTACCAGAAATCTTAGTTTATCTCAGTTAATCTTAGTTATTCTCCATGCTGATTGGTCAATTTAGTGAGAACTCAGATTAGCTAAGATTTCTGGTAAAAATATGGCGATTATAATACCAGGTGAGATATTTTGAAATTCCTAAAACTGTAAGATATAAAAATTTGTTAATAGGGGAAAGGTATAAACCCTTCCGGTACTAACTTACTGACCCTAGCAGTCTGACTTGAGTTGTTTGAGGCATTTGCAAAAATAGGGACTAATTATGGTTTCAAGAAAATTTACTATGCTTTTGTTTGGTATGTCATGGATTTTTTACTTGTGATACAGCGATGAGAACTGGAAATTACTCTTTTTGATGATACCTTCTTGGAACCAAAATGTTGAAACAAAAATTTAAATCCATAGTACATCCATAAATTTTCTATATTAAATATCTCAAAAACCCCATCACCTAGGTTTGGAAGTGTATTTAAGTTATAGCAAGATAATTCAACAAATTGACCCACCAGTTGTCCTACATACTAATGGTATAAATATACAGAGTGAGTAGGTATTGGTTTTGATATCAGGCAACAACTTCCTAATTTCTTAAAAATGTTGCTTTGACAGAACCAGATTAAAATTTTCAATAATTTGTTTAAACAATTTGGTGATGGCTTCCGTTTTATACAAACTCCGAAAGTAGTAACCGCAACCCTAACAATACTTATATGACTTGAAAAACAATTTCACTGTGCACAAGACATAGTGAAAAGATACATCGAATAATACCGAGTCCTCCATTTGAGATAAAAAGTTACCTTATAGCTGTTTGAAGTGTTTTCTTAACACATGGCTTAATTGGGAATCTGAAAATATATTTTTCTATAGGGCACTACTTTTCTTTCACCTACTTGCTGATTGATATATTTATTTATCGATTTAAGTAATCTAATAGGTGATTGAGTCATAATGTTATTAATTTGAACCACGTGTTTAGAAGGCCTAAGACCGAAAATCGAAAAAAAAATGTTTTACTCGACATTTTAAATAGAAGAAAATCAACCCATCACCTCCGGTAATACGGCGCTCCGTGTTGACGATTTCCTAGTTAAGACATCAGAGTGTCGAGCGGTGAAGTGAGCAACGTTACACCTGCGTTGCCACGTCACGGCTAAATGTTTGTGTTCTTTCATATTTGATCAAATAAAAAGGCCGCAACACTATAAATAACGCCCGAATATACAAAATATAACCTCAAATACACACACTCATACACACATACACACAAAGTTAGAGAGCCACTTCTTCCACAACAGCAATTTCAAGACGATTACAGAATTAACTTTGGGCTTGTGCTGTTGGCTGCATATTTACACTTCCCTCAACTTCAACGAGATACAGACGTACCTACAAGTTATTGCAACAATCATGCAAAGAAACTAAACATTTTTAATGAACTTTTTGCTATAGTTCTCTATTGGTGAGCGGAACAATTAAGAACTTATGCCAAAAGTTGAAAGTAGATTGTATTACCAAATTCGTCATTAAGATGTATTATTATGGCAATAGATAGTATATAGTCAAGCTTATTTATGTCTAATACTAAAGAAAATTATTAAATTTGGCAAAATTATTTATATGTAGGTTTTATTAGTAAAGATTTAGGGACATAATTTTGGTAGTTAGTTGTTCTCCATTTCCGTGATATTATATTATAGTTATAAATTATTACATATTACAGTGTCTTCAAGAGTCTTATCTATACATAATTCTAGATTGTCGATGCTACCGGTTTCGTGAAAATTATTGATTCCTATCTTCAGGAGATTAGAATTTTTGTGAAAAAAATATTGCTTGCCAAAGTGTGGTTTAGTTTTGCTAAATATGCATGTAATATTTAACAGATGTTTGGTAAAACTATAATATAACTTTCTATGTTATGTGCGATGATCATTTTAACCACATCAGAAGCAGAAATTTTAATCAACTAATTTTAGGGAGAATGTGAGTTGTGATGGAGCTAAACAGATAAATCGGCATGGCAAACGAATTAAAAACTCAATAATAAACCTCGCATATAACGTCAATATTTCACACTTAGATAAATTTTCTGCGACAAATCTCGCTATAAATCCGGCAGTTAGTAAAATCCTCGTGGCCCGTAGTAATGAATGTAAAGCAAATAGTCTAATTGAGGGTCCACGTGAGGGGCCCATGTGCGAGTCCGTAGTCAGTAAATTTACAACCGGGTCTCACCGTTCTCGGTGCGAGGAGTCTAACCATTGTTATTACTATGGAAAATGTAAACGATGTGTTTCATATAAACGATCACCTACAATTCTTTAGATTTATACCACCTCCGTTTATCCGTACATTGTAAAATATATTTCCATGTGTTCTACCGACCATATGAACATTAATCTAGGAGACACTTAAATAAATTTCGCCTTGCAGTTATTGTCGTCAATGTTGTGCCAGAAGATGCAATAAAGCAACTTTATTTGTTAACTGCCGGGCACCTGTATTTATCGCAAATTGTCACCTGTTTTCGTATTGCTTGCCACTGCTGTCTTGGACACCTGATATCACCACCACCCATTTTTATAATTATGGATCAATTGGTATCTTCTCTTGTAGAAGAAATTAAATAATATAATAATTTTAAACATATTATTAAGATATAAAATTCTCTATATTGCATGACCAAATAGATATAATCGGGTTGTAATTTATTTAATTTTTACTGCTACTATAAACTTATATCAAATTTGCAAAGAATAACAAATAAAAATATTAAATTGATTTTTATTTTAATTGCGGAGATAATGTAGTTAGAAAATGACAGCTTTAATTTATTTAACCAAAACACTTTAATTTTAGCCTGGATTTTCTGAGCATACGCAGACCCAGTCTATATGCAAATAAGTCCAATAGGAAAATACATTTAATTGTGAGAATACACGATGCAGTTTGCCGGAAGGCCGGCCTTTCAGTGAGACAACCGGCCGGCAAACCGTAACAGTAGTGGTTGTATTGGCCAGAAGGCTCAGCTTGAACTCTCGGTCTCCCGAAAACTGCCAGTGCTTGAAATTTTGCCTGGCGGTATGCCTTCTCACATGCATGTCGAACCGTGTATATGTAGTCTGGTGGAAGAGTTAAAGATGTAAGTAGATACAGTATCTACTTTTTGAAGTACTTATTAGAGAAACATGTATAAGTAATTTCGTACATATGTCCATACACAGATATTTTACATAATCATAATGCTCTAGTAGTTTTTCGTTTATTAGGTGCATATTATGATAGTATATATTTTAACTATTGTTTTACCTATTAAGAACGTATGTATTTTATCTTTTTTTATGTTCTTTATACATCAGAGCAACTGTCATTACTATTAAAGCAAAATCATATGAATGTCTTGCAAGAAAATAAGCTAGTGGCATATATACCAAAATTTATATTGTTTAGACAAGGAGTAATCAGAGGTATCCCATTAGATAACTCTGAAGAAACAATTAAAAACAATATAAAAAAATTGGGTCATCATTGCAATTTTGAAGTTGATAAAGTGAAAAGAATAAATAGGAAAGTAGTAACATCAGACGGACAAAAAGAATTCGTACCGACAGGTACATGCATAGTCTCATTTAAGGCTCAATCACTTCCCAAATATATAACTATTAACAAAGTAATATCCAACGTAGAACCGTATGTCCAGAAAGTTCTTTTATGTTTCAATTGTTACAGATTTGGACATTTGGGTAAGCAATGTAATAGTAAGCCCCGGTGTAACAACTGTGGA
Organism: Monochamus saltuarius; assembly: GCA_025584915.1. Taxonomy (NCBI): domain Eukaryota; kingdom Metazoa; phylum Arthropoda; class Insecta; order Coleoptera; family Cerambycidae; genus Monochamus; species Monochamus saltuarius. Next base: position 24,025,917 of record CM046726.1, on the reverse strand, counting down.
GGAGACCATGCTAGCCAAATTTGTGAAAACGATGCAATACCCAAATGTTTTAACTGCAAAGGAAACCATCACTCAACCAACTTGAATTTGTGTCCTGAATTTAAGAGGCAAAAACAAATCAAAATTGCAATGTGTGAACTAAATATTAGCTACAACGATGCAGCAAAAGATACCCAAAAATTCTTACGCTTCAGTTGTAACAGGACAAAATTTAGTTCAGATTCCAACAGATATTAATAATCCCTATTCTCAACCAGCACTCGCCAATGTTGTCCCCTCACGTGCACATGACATAACACACACAAAAACCCAAATACACAATAAATAAGACACCAACAAAAAGACCGAGAACGATTTCACCTGACCCGACCTTCAGGTTGCGTCAGGAAATAATATCGCCATTAAATATCCCCAGTACATCTGGCGGCATTTTAGAACAAGAGGCCTATATAAACAATGCCTGTAATAATTCAATTTTGGTAGAGTCACAAATTGCTCAAGACGATCTAACTAACCTGATTTTAGACTTAGTTATTCAAATTGTACGTGGTTTCAAAGATAACAAAAATTTTGATATTCAACAGTCTTCTCTAAGAAACCAAATTAGAGAACGACTAAATGTAAGTGAGTCGTCACATTCGCAGCATTAAATAATTACATTAACTTTTGTCAATGGAATAGTAGGTCTGCCGTAGCTAACAAGCCAAATCTAGAACATCTCTTAAGACATCATAATATTGACATCGCATTTTTGTCTGAAACATGGTTTAAGCCAAACAGCTATATAAATTTTATTGGGTACAATATTATCAGGAAGGATAGATCAGATGGTAGAGGAGGAGTAGCTATTCTACTGAAGTCAAAATTCTATTTCAAAGAAATCCAACTGTTAGATGATTCATTAATTCCAGCAATAGGAATCACAACTAAAATAAATAATGTTGAAATAGCTATGATCTCTCTATACATAAAACCGTTAACAAAAATTTCAACAAAGAAATGGATCGATTTCTTCTCCTCAGTACCAAAACCATGTCTAATAACTGGAGACTTTAATGCCCATCACACTTCATGGGGCTGCGAATGTGACGACTCATATGGCAAACAATTATTGGAAGCTATTGATCACTGTGACTTAGTCTGCTTGAATGATGGAACCTCAACGCTCTTAAATTATCCAGGAAAAAGGAATAGCGCAATTGATTTAACACTATGCAGTCCTGATATACAACATTTGTTGTCCTGGTCGGTGTTAAATGATCCAAGTGGATCAGATCATTTACCAATTATAATAAAATACATAACATCTCCCCAAAAAGACTTTACATCTACAAATAGTCATAAAATATGGCAAACAAACAAAGCGGACTGGAAATTGTTTGAATCACACATGGAAACAACCAGGGCTGTAAATTATACCCAACTGTTACAACACATTAACATGGCGGCAGAAAAAGCGATTCCTAAGAGGAAACCAACTACCAACAAAAACAAAACTCACATAAGTAAACCATGGTGGAACGAATCATGTGAAAAGGCAGTTAATAAAAGGAAATGTGCATATAGAACATACAAAGACAATCCAAATCTGAACAACCTATTAAATTATAAAAAATTGGACGCTTTAGCCAAGAAACAATTACGAGAAACAAAAGACAGAAATGGAAAGAGTATTGCGGAAGTCTTAACAAAAATGTATCAATAAAGAAGTTTGGGCAAAATTAAACCGTTTCAAAAATAGGAAAACAGAAAACAGGGTACCAATTAATCATGAGGCCATATGGGTGGAAAAATTTCATAACAAACTAACTCCATCATGGGTAATTCCACAAATTGAGGTTGATGCAGGCATTGAATCACAAACAGAGGCTGATCTTCTAAAGCCGTTTTCAATTTTGAATTAAATAGGGTTCTTAAACAAACCAACAATACATCACCAGGAAAAGATAACATCACATACTCAATGCTCTACAACGTACCAGTCAACAGTCAAAGGGATCTTCGGAAAATATTAAATTCTATATGGGCAAATGAAGAACCGATACCTTCAAATTGGTATGACTATTTAGTTTTACCACTTCTAAAGCCAGGGAAAACTCCGGAAGAAGAAAATTCTTATAGACCCATAGCACTAGCATCATGCATTATGAAGACATACGAACGGCTCATAAAAAATCGACTGGAACACTGGATGGAAAACAAAGATCTGATGCCACAGCATCAATATGGATTCAGACGAGGACGATCGGCACAAGAAGCTCTAGCCACTCTAGTAACAGACATACAAATTGCATTCACAAAAAATCTCTCCACAGTGGCAGTTTTCCTTGACATAAAAGGAGCATACGACAATGTAATACTGGATGTTCTTGCATCCAAAATGTCGAAAATCGGCATACCATCAATAATAATAAAGAATCTTATAAATATGTACACAAACAGACGAATACATCTTAAAATTGGAGATAAAATAACCGAACCTAGGTACTCCTCCATCGGATTACCCCAGGGAAGCATTCTGAGTCCTCTTCTCTTCATTATATATTCTATGGATTTTGCCGATTTATTTGATCATAACATAAAAGTAATCCAATTTGCCGACGACATTTGTATTTATGCTCAAAATAAAACAGCTAATCAATGTATCGCTCAAATATCGGAAACAATGAAAAAATAAAAAATTGGTGTGACACCAACGGATTAACCATTGCTGAAAATAAGTCAACCACATGCTTGTTTAGTCGTAAAAGAATCCAACTCCAACCAGGATTAAAATTAGGTCCATATGAAATCCCTGTTAAAAACGTAGTAAAATACCTGGGTATATTATTAGATAGAAAGCTTCTGTGGAAAGACCAAATCCAGCAAATATTAAAAAAAAACACAAAATTCAATGAACATCATAAAAGTCTTCACAAAGAGTTCTTGGGGATCCGACCCCAACATTGCAATTCTTTTATAAATCATTGGTGAGATCAATTATAGACTACGGTAGTATCCTATATGCCTCTGCAGCAGATACTCACCTAAATAAAATTGAAATTTTAAAAAACAAATGTCTGCGTTATTGTTTGGGTCTACTAAACAGTACACCAATTTCAGCAGTTGAAGTTGAATCCTGCGAGCCTCCTCTAGAGTTAAGAAGACAATATTTAAGTGACAAGAGTATAACAAAATTATTATCCACTGACAGAAAAATTATAAAAAATATACATGAATTAATGACATTGGATCTTTCTACAAGTTACTGGACCTCGAAAAAATCTCCAGCTCTAGTCATTTCCTACCTAAAAACTATCGACCATCTTCCACATATTTTTATTGACAAACAAAATCCATATTTTGCAACAAAACTCGATGATCTATTAACGTCAGTTAAAACTAGTTACATGAAAATAGATTCACACTTCCCGAACAGAACATTCACACATGATCTATATAGCAAATGGCCAAATTCAGAACACATTTTTACAGACGGCTCCAAAATAAAACATCAAACCGGGTGCGCTTTTTATCATTCGAATATAAAATTTACTAAATTATTCAGACTTCCCGATATAGCTTCCATTTATACAGCAGAACAATACGCTATCTTAGAAGCGATGAAATACGCAAACTCACTAAAAATCCCGAAGTAGTCATTTTCACAGATTGCAAAAGCATAGTAGACAAGTTACGCTCTAAAATGATTGACAAAATTGACAACATTCAAGCAAAAATTCAGTCATTACACAGCCAAATGCTAAAAAGCCACAAAAGTGTAGAAATTGTATGGATAAAAGGGCATTGCGGAGTAGAAGCAAACGAAATTGTAGATATGTTAGCAAAAAGAGCTCTAACATCAGATAATTATTCAGAATTGAAAATCGTACCTCCCACAGATCTGAATACTTTATATATGGCCAACTTAAAGGAGACGTGGCAAAATAAGTTTGAGAACAATCCTACTGGTTATTCGTACAAACAAGTTCAACCGACAATCCAGAACAAAAAATGGTATGAGTCAGTTTCGAATCGTCAATTTATCAAGACATTATCCCGTATGAGGACAAACCATGGTTTATTTCCAAAACATAAATACAAAATAGGACTATCTGAAAATCCTTATTGTTCATGCAATGAAATTGGAGACCTACAGCATATTATTCTAGAATGTCCGCTATTTACAACACACCGTGACATTCTATATCAGCAATTAGCAAAAAATGGAGCATCATTCCCAATTAATCTACCTTACCTATTGTTTACTAAAAATCTAAATATCTACTACTGTCTTTACAAATACATCAAAAAGTCAAACCTAAAAATCTGAAGCACAGTGATCAACCAGCCTTTAAAACTGTAAAAAAAATAATTTAGAAAAAAAGAAAAAAAGTTATTCAAATTAAATATAATAAATAAATACAAAATATAAAAAAAAAATAAAAGAGAAAAAAAATGGAATGATATTCTATTAAAAATAACAAGCAAATTAAAAAACAAAATTAACATTAAAAATAAAAAAAATATTCATATTCAATTATAAAGCAGGAAGATGTATAAAAATAATAATAATAAAAAAACAATAAAGTTAATTCAAATAACATAGGTTAAGTATGTTTTGTCAAAAGCACTTTGAGTTATAAAACATGTAAATGGGCTTTGCGAAATTACCAAAATTGATCATATAGGCCTAGTTGTGCATATACGCCGCATAAGCAAAAGGTTATCCGTATAATGTAAAGGAAAAAATAGCATTAATCAACAGACAAATAAGCTCTGGCTAATTGGCATGCCCAAAGCCACACGTCATTCACACACACACACACAAAATCATATTCTGAAATCATATAGACAACACTACTTTAATATAAAACTGAACAGCGGTTAAAAAGTAATGTGAATGCCGAGAACACAGGTTTAGCCCTGGGCTAAAGGAAGGTTGGCCTTCCGGCAAGCCAGCTAGTACATGGCCACCTTAATAAAAACAATGATACGACGAATTTAACTGAAAGTTAGATATACTTAAACATATCTTACCAATAGGAAGAAGGTATTTTTCTGAAATTGTATTTTAAAGTATGATATATCTATTTAAAATACGGTATGGAATTACCATGCGGAAATAGCAACATAAAAAGTATTTTCTGTAGATGAAATCAAATATAGAATCATGGAAAAGAGTTTCAGTTTTATTGCATGAAATGTGTATATCCAGCAAAGATGTAGAGAATATAAACCTTTCAAAATATTTTACGCATACTAATGGTCGTATAATGCATACACGGTGTCTTACGTTTTTGCTGTCGTAGCAGAGACAGGAAATTTGGTTGTGCGGTCGTTCAGCTCCTTCAACTGGTAAATTGTTATTTAGTTTAATTTCAATCAACAAAAATATGTTTAAATTTGTTCCTTCAAATTATCTAGATATTTTATTTACTTACATGCATCTTTAGTTCATGAAAATTGATGAAAATTATTATAATAATTCTTATATTTCTAAATAATACATGAAAATGGCAGATGATATTTGAATTGATAAATTTATTAACTATTCATGCAATTAATCAATTACTGACAATCAGTCTTGTAACATATAATACATTTTTTTATTTTTTTTTATTTATCTAATTCTAGAATGATCATGGTGATATTTATATTAAATATATACTCAGTAAAACTAGCCTAGATTGACTTTATTACATCGGGAAAGTAATTTTATGTTATTCTACAGAGAGATACAGAATTATTGAAAGTTATACTTACAATTTAAAACATACTTACAAAATAATGAATCAGTGTCAGCGTTGCCAACCATTGCATTAAAGATCATTAATTTAGCAGAACACAAAAAGATTTTTATACAGGGTGATTCAGAACTTATCTAAAAAAAAATTCTTAATGTACAGGAGACTAACAAATATGATTGTATAGAAAATCAAAAACGGCAGTTCAAAACTGATTTAAAAATATTCTTCTGCGCGGCACTGGAAACTGGTCCACTGTAAAACCTGAAACGGTGGCAAAGCATGCAATCGGCGACCGGACAAAAAAATTGAATAAATAACATTTTATAACACCTATTTTATACAGCAAATTCAACAGCTTTTGCCACTATTAGTATTAATTATTAATAGAAAAATGTATGGTTTCAATTAATAAAATAATTTAACATACTGATGTTACCACAAAATTTTGGGCCTGTCTTACCCTGTTGCTACAGACTAACACAAATGTTTCTGCTTCTTGTTCGTTTTGCACTCTTAAGTTATTGGCAGCAACTGTTGTACGTTTTGTACGTAAATTACCAATAGTAGGTATCCACTTCATTTTTTAAATATCCACACAAAAAGAACCGTATATGGTACGGATATAATTGAGTCTCGTGTATGATACGCCGCACTGCTGCAATGCGCCGTGGACGTCCTGGACCTTCATCTCTTTCATTCGGTTTCAAATTTCTCTCGCATTGCACTACACTTGCACTGACTGCGGTAAACGCTACATTTGACACGTGTTTACCGGGAAATCGTTCTGCCACAGATAAATAAACTTAATTTAACGGTGGTTCTGCTAAAGCATTTTCACATCGCCATCAATTAAAACGAAATTCATCAACTCCAAGTTGCTATACACGTAAGGCATTTTTGATACTTGAAAAACTAATGTAGACTCGCATCACAAAACAGGTTAATACCTACAATCAGATTTCACTATTCGGAATTGCCTGGCTAGAGACTACAGTGGCCCAGTATGTAAAGGTTAAAAATGCTACAATTTCAATATTTTTTTACTCGAGAACTATCAATATATTTTTTATGATATTAATTCCATTTTTCATGACGCATGTATTCCCAAATTTGTTTAGATAAGTTCTGAATCACCCTGTATAGCAGCACTTCAGTAATTTTAGATCCCTCTGTATAACTAATAAGATAATTCTTATTTACTGGCATCTAATATTTATCCATACCCTAGGTATAAACAATAATGTAGCAAGGTCGAAAAAAAAAATTGTTAGGTCTATGCAGTCCAATACACAAGTAGACATTTTTCTAGATTCACATTTGGTATTTTATGTACCATGATAAATTACATGCATTTATCGTTACATCTTGTTTTAAAGGCATCTTGATGTTTTCATATAAATTACATCCTTAATTGAGAATAATTAAATTAACTAATTAAGCGCTTTTATGCACATATCAATCAAAAACAATGATTTCATACTCGTTAGTCTCTATTCTATTAAAAGTAAAAGTCGGTGCAGAAAGCAGTACCAGTAATTTAAAGTTCTGCACGTATTACGCACGATGCAACAGGTGTGCATTCGTAAATCTGTTTTTATAAAATAAAGTCAAGGAAACATACACATAATTCTATCTAACTAGGTATACGGTTGTTATAAAACGTGTTCTCGGTTATATTTCCGTTTATGTAAACCTCAAAATTGGAATTGCTGGCAATTATAGTGAACTTCAGCTTTAGTATAAATTTGGAAACAATAAGTAACAAATGAAAATTAATAACTGCTTACTTTAATCATCTAACCTATATATTACATCCAATATATTTGTTATATGATTTTATATTTACAAATTATTATAAATATTAGCAGCAGCATTAAGGGCGTCGTATTCTTGAAATAATGTTTTCTACAAATACATATAATTTTATTTAATAACTGAATAATCTGAGGCTTAGCAAACAAGAATATTATCTCATGTCACTTGCGAATATTCAAAGATACCGAATAAATAACGAAAAAAACCGCATTTCTTTAAATTTTACTGTATATGTAAATATTGTTAACATAAACTCACTTAGACCTGCATATAAGATTGTTCACTTTTATTTATAAATATGTGAAAATAATTGTTAAAATGTGGGGATAAAGTAGCAAAATAATGTGTGCTTTACAAACGCTTTCTAAAAGTAATTTTTTTTTGAGGAAAATTTAAATAATAACAACAATGAATAAACAAAACATCAAGAATTTTAATTTGGCCAGATTTCTGTACCTAAAAACACCACAAATTTGATCATATTACGTAGAGAAATGCTGCGAGCGGTGACCTTAACGATTTGTAAACAGCGACGTAGATGCATTTTACAATTTACCTCTGTGTATCATAATAGCTCTCTTCGCACAACAGTTGTGTGTTTCCAACTGTCAGACGCACGCGCACTGTACTTATGCCCGCATAAAATTAAAAACGGATTGTTTTAGTTGGAATGCATATGTATCTGACGATTGAAAACTGATTCTAGTGTTGTGTGAACAAAACTAATATTACTCTGCAATAATATATATGGGCAATTTTCAATACGTCCATAAGAACAATAAGATAAATCAGGATGCCTTATATCATTCAAAGATAAAGAACATGCACTAAATCAAATGTGTAAAAACCCTTGAAGTCACGCATCTACAAGAGTGTCTAATAGAATATATCAAATTATACGGCGATTCGTGATTTGTTTATACCTAATATTTAAAAATTTTCAGTAATCGCAATAAAAATTATAATAATTGTTGTTATTTAACAAATAAATGCGAGGTTTTTATCGTTTATATATGATGATAAATTATATTAGTAAAGGAACTGGAGCGGCGAATTAAAAATTTACGTAAACCGTTAGTTAACGTCAGTTCTCGCTGTCAATCAAATTACGCCTCTAATATAATATCACGTGGTACAATGAACACGAATAACTTACCAGTAGCGCGAAATTAAATAAGCTGTTTTGATGGTTTAATTAGGGTAAAAATGGATATTCCTATTTAAAAATTTGTCTTGAGGTTTAATTTTTGATATTTAAAGTACTAATCATATGTTTTCAAATTATAAATTAACATTGACGGATAAAATTATAAAAGCAGCGGACGATGCGCGAAAATCTGAAATGAAAAATTAATTACGTAGGTAATTTGATTTTTCAGGAAAAACGTCAAATAGTTAAACACCCTTAAATGAGTTTATTGGCACAAGAAAAGCAGTTTAAAATAATCCTGAATTTGCATTTGGTAATTTCCAATAAATAATAATTTTTTCAGTTTGCTTCCTTATTATTTTATAAATTCACGAGCCAGTATTGTTGAAACATAACTATTTATATTTACTTATTAGAAACAGAAGTGAAGTACTTTAAATATTAATACATTAATAAAGTGGGATAGTAGTTACATAGATGCTATTTTTGTTTTTTATTTAGGTAAGTACCTGGGAAAAAAATCGAATTTATTTTTGATTCGATTCATCGATTCGCAGAAAAATCGAATCGAAATATCGAATCAGTTCGATATATCCAATCGAACCGGAATGTCGAATCAAATCGATATGTCGATCAAATTGGTAATAATATCTGAAAATAAATATATCAATTAAAATTCATTTATCGCAAAATTGAATATCAATTCGAATCGAATCTGAACATATTTATATGTAGCTGTCAAATTATTATTATTATTCGAATTGAAATTCAACACAAAATACAAATCAATTTGAATCGATATTATCTTTTTATTGCACATGATTAATCTGTAAAATTCGATTTCATTAATCAATACAAATCGATTTTTTTTGATGATTCGAAAATCAATTCTTGATTTCGCGAATCGCACAAACCTAGTAGATACCTACTACCTATTGCTATGGCCAATTCTGTTCAATCTCTTCAAGCTAATTACAGGGTTAACTATGACTAAGTATAAAAATTTTAACCACGTGCTTAGAAAGGCCTAAATACAAGAAGAAAATTATTCCAGAATTTTACCTCGATATTTAAAAAATAGGGCAAAACCCTCTTTTCTTACGGAAAGTGGGCGCCTATGATAAGCATCGATTGAGGTGGATTAAATCCATAGTTAAAGCTCACATCTGTCAACAATCTCAACTACCATGCGGTTGTCTCTTTGCAGCGTTTCTAAATGCAGAAACGACAAAAATTAACATTCTTCTTAGTAATAATACCTGATAGATAGGTAATAGTTAATCCAGTTAGCTCCAGTATTTTGCATTCGTTTTTCATTATTTCGTTACAAACTGGCACACCTACATTTTCACTCATTCTCGATACACACAACCGATAAAACACACTTTCCGTAGGTACAGTTAAATAAAATGCCTATTTATTATAAGAAAATCGAACAAAATGAATGCGTAGGTACTATAGATAATAGGAAACTTTTAATACACTCGCAGCAGTTTTGTCCCATAACCTAGCAAAAAAAACCGGCGAACTATATTCTGGGAAGACATATGTACCCGACACATATTCATTTATTTAATAACTATAAAACGTTTAAAATTAAAATAAGGCACTAAAAACTGAAGAGAAACACAAAACTACAACATTGAGGAAGGAATTGAATTATGACATGACAGCGAATTTTACCGTTCCCTGCTGGTTGCCTATTTAATATAATATTGAAAACATTTTTTTTCGCTTTATAAAATAAATAAGTTTTGAATTTTTTTGAAGGGCGATTCCGTTAATTCTTAAGTTTCTCTATTCCCTCTTAAAATGTTTGTACTTGGTCATAGTTAACCCTGTGTATCAATTATCCCATTATTCATTATCTTCAAGCTAAATATATCAATTGTCTCATGTCAAATACTGACAATAGCTGAAAAATAACATTGAAAATCATAATAAGTACCAATGTTAATTTGATACTGAATTAAAATTTTGTAAAATTTTAGGCAACCTTTGTCCCTCGAAATGTTTATGTATATGTTAGTATGTTAAAAATAATAACGTGGCTACTACATATTCTTAATGTAAATTAATGTACCTACCTACATAACTGATAATAATTGTAAAATAGGGTTGAATTAATACAATATAGTAGGCTTTTATAAAGTTGTTAATATCAATAAAATATTACTGCATTTAAACTTATAATCCTACGGAAATTGTCTCTTACATTATCGAGTATGTTCTGATTCTATATGACCATATCTTATTTTATATAATTTATTCTTGACGTACAGATTGAACCATTGATAAATAAACTGATTGAAAGTAACGTACAAGCTTCCATGATCAGAAAGACAAGTAATGAATTAATGATTTTATTAACGGTAAATTAATCTCTTTTTCAGAATCGATAAACAAAAAGTACAAAGATATAGCATCAATTGAAATTTAATCCCTACGAATTAAAAGGCTTGGTTTGGGATTTGAAACATTAATGTCGATGCTGTGTTCTGCTTGCAATATGAATACTGGAGCCGGTATACAAATATTTTCAGTTATTATACTGTTATCCCATTTATTAGTAAATTAAAAAAACTAGCTCTCTGTACTTATAATAATTTGGTCCGGTAATAGATTAAAATAGGAAGAAAAAGAAAACAATTACTACAAAATATAATGGTTTTCCAATATTTTATTGCTCTAAAATTGTTACTTGTCTTTTCATTCGACTGTGTCAAATTTTTGCCGAGTGTTTCTTGGTTAAAATTAACAGAATAAGGTGTAATAAACTAGATGTTAATTCTGACTTCCTATATGAAGATATAGCAGACTGAAGGTTCTCTGTTGACGATGTTTGGTATCCGTTTATAGTTATTAGTGTTGCCACAGAGGAACAGATTGTCTAAGGCCCAATTATTTATAGCCACATTGGTAAAAAAAGTTATGATGTTAATTTTGATCAACTTCCAGCTTGTAGATACCATTGTATGGGTTAAAATAATAATACAATTTTACAAAAAGCATGTAGTTTCAACATTCCATAATTTGTTAGAAAGATGATATAATTATTTTATCTCTTGTTACTCTTATGTATTTCTGTTCATTTTAGAGAACAGGTACGCGTATAACAGTTCACATAATATCTGTTTGGGAACAAATAAATCTCATTTTAATTATATTCATTCATTCATTGAATGTATAAATTATTAACTACTGAAAGTCAGAAGCAAATATTTTACTGTACTCATTTATTAAACAATGTAAGTCATTGTAATACATAACTTTGTGATTTAAATATAAACATTAAATCTTTCAATTAATGAATTGGATTTTAATTGTTTTATTAGCGATCTTGTTTCTTTTAGATTTAAAATAGCAAATTGTTATATTCTTTTTATTGAAATTGATTGCCTGGTGCATTTTAATTATAAATGTATTTACACGGTTAACAGTTCACTTCCATAGCTTTCTGTATACGTTTGCGATTAGTGAACTAGAACTGCTTCTAATTATATTTGTTCATTATTTCGAATCAAATTATATTTACTAAGGGAAAGCTGCATTTAATATGTCAAAATAAGTTTTCACTTGTATTGTTCCGATAAATGATTTTACTTACTAAAATAGTGAAAATCACAACTGTGTGGTTATATTAGTTATACTGTATAAAGAATATGTTTTTATAAGCAGGTTGGTGATACCAAATCTGTCGGTAGTTTGCTCTTAGAAAATATAATTGGTTTGTAATGGATGGACTTACTAAAGAAAGACCGGTTTTTATTTACTTATACGTATGTGGACTGTGTTGGAACCATTGTATTATACTGTAGTAGATGATTCGTAATTAATGGTTCTGTACATGTTTTTATGTAGGTAACGATTTTGCAGAAGAATTAAAAATGTACACTGATTATTTATTTTAAAAATTCATAGTTGGCTATGGAAAACAATTGAAGTGTTTATATTAACTGTCAAACAAATAAAGTCTGAATCGATATTAGAACTTGTTTGTACTTAATATAAATTAAATTATTACTAATCATTATAATAATGGAAAATTTAAGTCTAACAGAAAAAACAGAAATTGTACGTCTTGTTGGCGACAACGTACGCTCAGCAGCAGGAGCTGCGGCAGAATTCAACATCAGACATCCAGATAGACGACAAGTCGAAGTACTGTGCAGTGCATAAATAATATTTTCGGTGAAACTGTATCGGTTTCTAAAAAATTGCTTAAAACGAGGCAAAATGGACGTCTTGGACTTTTTCAAAACAACAACCAAATTTTGCAATATTTTAACGACAATCCCAGAAATAGTATCAGAACGGCTAGTTTGGACCTTAATATACCCAGAGAAAGTATAAAAACATGCCTGAGACAAAATAAAAGCTATTAAGCCAAAATTTTTGCATACGTTGGAGCTAGAAGATGAAGAAAGAAGATTAGAATTTTGCTATTGGCTGCAAAGAGAAACAAGTAACTTTTTAAACGAAATTTTATTCACCGACGAAGCCACTTTTACCACAAATAGGATGGTTTCGAGTCAAAATTGCCGTCACTGGTCAGCTCAAAATCAAGAATTCATCATAAACGCACAGAGACAATACTCTCAAACAATGAAGGTTTGGCGTGGAATACTATGCGACAGAATAATTGGTTCCTTTTTCTTTGACTTTAATCTGAATGGGGTTGGGTTTTTAAATTTTCTTGAAAATGAGTTTAGAAACGCATTAGATTATTTACCATTAAGACACCGCCTTAATTTTAAGTTACAATTAGATGGTAGTCCTATTGATAATGCTCGTTTAATAAGAAACTGGCTAAATGAAAATTTCGAAAACTGTTGTTTATGGCGAAACAGTCCTTTCTGTGAGTGACCGGACTTAACCTCGGACTTAACTTCCTTAATTTTTTTTTCTCTGGGGTTTACTTAAAGACAAAGTGTAATTAGTCCCCAAAATTTACAAGAACTACAAACTAGAATAATCCGTACTTGTATGGAAATAACTTTACAGCAAATGCGAAATATAATTAAGAACATACGCAAAAGGAATGACAAGTGCATTGGAGAAAATGGTGGCTCGGTAGCAGTTACAAAAATTTAGTTGTTTTTTATGATGTAATTTTCATTTTTTGTTTTATTTGTTCTGTGTAAGCCTAAGACTATAACTAAGTTGTTACAACTATGAATTTTTGAAAATAAATAAGTACCTAGAGTGTGTTACTAGGAATTACTGAAACTGTAACTGTGATGTTTATTTTCACTTCAAAATTGTTAATATTGTCATTAATTAATTATTATTAACTAACTGTTTTAAAATATAAAATCACTAAATATAGCGTACCTGTGTAGATATTTTACGTATTCCTTTAGATAGTTCTTCTTACATTTTTAATGGAAATTTCATATGATTCAGACAGATTATTTGGTATGCTACACGGGAATGTTGTTTGTTTATTTTATATGTAATGTAATGACGTACAACATAAACTGCTGTCAGTTACGGGTCGATAATAAATTACAAATTTTTCATTTTAATACGTAAGGTCATGTTCAGAATATAATATTTCACCTAAGCCGTTGGCATTCGTATAAAACTATACAACAACAAGGTACATAAATCTAACACCTACATGCACTAAACATTTTTAAAAGTAAAAATAAAACCTCAAAGATAAAATATATTTAGGTGCAACTTATACTTTCAGATACATCTTCTGTTGAGATTTGAATTCATTAAATAAATATTTATGAGTGGTACTCAAAATATTTTTGCATATTACATATTTTATATACACATATATTACTCACGTTTAATACAAACTTTACCATTTTTAATCCAGATGTACATATGTCGCAGACGAATCATGTAGACAAGTTAATATGAGGTTGTATGGTTAATAATTTTTATATAATTTTACTTAAGGTTTACTTAATAATACTAATAAATTCAATTTAACCGCTGACAACAATAAATATTCTCATCTAGCATTTTAGAAGTTCCTAATAGTAGAGAAATTGTATAATTTAGGTAAGTTGTTACCAGTAAATAGTCAAAGTAATATACGATATCTTTATTTACATATCCTAATATAGTTGACTTCTTACCGTTATTTTACATAAATAAACTTTATTTAATAGAAACAACCAACCATTATAATACTTGAATTTTTACTGTTGTTATTCCTTTCTAGTAAGTAGATTTACTGTTATTCGACATAGATTCACTCTGTCTATTTCTACTCTAACTAATAAGAAGTTATTATAAGTACCTACTACTAGAAAGGAGTAACGATATTAGTGAACTATTTAAATATTTACTATAGTAGTTATATCTATTTTTAGCCCTGTCTTATTATAATGATTGTTGCAATTATTATGACGCTTTTAAATATAAATTATTATCATATATAAATATACGATTTATACAATTTTATAAATTGCTTTATCGGTAGAATTTCTTGATTTGATTAGTATATCATTAATGAGGTTTTCCAGGTTCCCCTCATTTCTGCACTGAATAGTGGTTAGGTCCTACCAACGTAAGTTGTGGGCGCAATTGCAGCCTGCTTAATAATAATAAGCCGCCTCCTTTCTCGCACAAGTCTTCTAATTTCGAGATTAGAATGAGAGATATTATTAATACGTTGAAGAATAGCTTTGAATTGTAGTATATAGTGAATGAGACTGTCTCAGTGCTGGCGAATCTTTTAAGGAGTGATTACTGAAGATGCCGGTAGTGTAGAACGTCAAACGCTTGGTAGCCATTGGATCCAACCACATATAGAGGCTACTACATCTCAGAGGATCGTTGCTTGAAATAAGGTTCCAGCCGTACACCCTTAGTACCAGCAATAGGGATCGAAATCGATATATAGATGGGCTCAGGAGTTCTCAATGCGGGTTCGCCCAAGATCAACAAGAGCAGGTCAAATATTGCTGCATTGAGGAAAAAATCACTAGTGTAGATAAAAATACACTTGCCCCAGCAAAAAAACTTGTATAAAATGGAGGACAGATAAACAATTCAATTGTAGCAGCTAAACTTTTCTCAAAAAAAGTCACAGATCCGCTAACCAACAGTGAAGTAACTGAAATGAATAAATACACTGAGAAGTCAAATAAATAAGAAATTATTAGCTAACGAATAAAAACATGGTATTTTCAAAACCTTCACTGCACTTAGAGTTGAAAATTACACAAACCATATATATAACGCATCGAAGTACGCACCATAACCTCACAAAACTTAATAACGCTGCCGAATTGAAATGATGTACGATATCCTTCGGTACCTTTCGTCTTTATTTGTGGCGCATTTGGCGGTAATATGTGAACCGCTGTGAAAATAATAGGTTCATTTATGACATTAATTTATGTATCAGTAATGATATTTACCAACTGTAGTAAACTTCAAAATAATTACAAATAAACTTCTGACTTACCGGAAGTGAATTTTGAAATTCAATAAAATAATTTGCCGCAAGTGATACAATCGCTTATCAGTGCTACACATGTGTAGAGATCTTAATTTACTTGTGGGTAATACACCTACGCCAGATAAAACAAACACTTTTCTCACTGTAATTAATGTAGGGTGTATATAGTGTATAGTAATTTTCTGACTGGTTGATTCCAAAAAACTATAGTATATCGAATTCGTAGTCTAGTTTTCAAACTCAAATTGCATTAAATCTGTAAACAATTAATTATACTGCAGTAAAGATTATGTTACAACATAAAAGCTTACACAATCGACATGTTCCTTAAAATTTTTCTGACACTAAACAATATACAACATTTTGTAATATTATTTATTGTAAATAGTGGATATAAATTAATTCCTAGAATAATTAAATAACTGAATGACAAATAGCTATAAATATTAATATCTGAGGATAAAAAATAATTGACATTGTAAGCTAATTTTTTATTAGGTACCTTACATTTATAGTTATGTATAAGCTATAGTAAATAAATAGGCAAATAGTAGTTAATTTGCCTCTATATGAAATTCTAATTTTAATGTAAATTAGAATTCTTAAGAATATGTCTAATCCAATTTTCAATATTATTATTTGAACTGTTGGTATGACCTTCCTTTCCAGAAGTATAGTATAATAATGAAAGTGAATATATTTTCCTTATAGGTACCTAAATTACCGTTTGAAGTTTTAAAGAGCACCATCTCTTCCCTTCATATATTTTTTGAGCTTTTACCTAATGTGTTTGTTTATAAAGAACAGTAAACAAAGCAACCCTAATGGTGCTTAGAATATAGAGCGAAGCATTACAAATGTTTATTTGTTATTTGGAAAGAGTAGATATACTTGAGTAACTTTAGAAACTAAATCTGTTGCATAAATTAAAATATTTATTTTAAATTACCTTAACCCTTTTCCATATTTTTAAATAAGAGGGCACTTGAACTTAATATGAAACCTAACAAAATTTTGCATGTTTGAATACTAGGAGATTTTGCATTTTATCTAAAAGATTCTGGTGTATATATTTTATGCATATATCCGATGGTTACCCGTTACATTCTTCAGAATAAATTTCGTAACATGCATGGCCACTAAAGGTGACTTTGAGAGTAGAGAGACCACTTCTTAACAAAAACAGGCGACCTTTTAACCAGCATAACGTGGGTTTACTTGACAGTGAGGATGTCACTGGTATTTGTTTTAAAAGACTCCAACGATGAAAAAATAACATCCAAAACTAAAATTAAACGAAAGAAAGAATGGGAACGTCACCATGAGTAATGTCAATAAAACAAAATACATGACATTAGCAATTCTGTGTTTTAAATATTTCACACAATATTTTTTTGTGTAAGCATATAGTCTAAAATAATTAAAACTAATTAAGAATTAAAGGATAAAGTAAAATACCTATATAAATACATCAGTTGCAATAGAATTTTATGGAATTATTAAGAACCTACTCTAATAATTAATTCAATTATTTTAATAGTAGTATATCATCATCATCTCTCCTCGCAATTAGCTGTTTACAATTTCAGTAGACGTATCTACAACATTTTTAGTGGATAGAGAATAATAATAATATTAAATATAACTGGAGTCTTGCACATATTAAAACATTAAAGTGAATTTATAATAAGAGGCGGTAGAAAAACTTGTTTGTTATAACATATTTTTTCTTGTAAAATAAATAGAAACTAAAAGCCACATTTTTGAGCAAGAGGTTACAATATGACATTTTGGGATATAACTATCCTTCGCAGATCATTGTATTGGCGCAGATTTATAATTAATGTATTTTTTCTGCATTCTTTGTTTTGTAACTTTTACTAATTAAACTAATGCTAGGCCCAGATCAAATACTCTTCTTCTCTTTATCACAGTCTTTAGCATATTTTTAATTTAATTTTTAACACGTACACATTTCCTACTAGTGGAAAGTTTTTATAATTTATCCAGCACTGAAGATTTATGATAATTCACCAGAATTTACAAATTACAGACTTATTTCCATATTACAGAATTTTTTCAAATTATGATATAATTCAGATCATAACTAAAAGGTCATTATGGTTTTGTTGACAAAAATTTATGCGTTACAAACAGCTTGTTTTACCCAATGAGTAGAAATAGAGGCCTAGTTGATGCTAAATATTTAGATATCCAAAAGGCATTTGATGGATTACCTGTATTTGTATTTTGTTAAAAAATTAACTAAGTTTACTTGGTCTTCTTTCTATGATTTTCTCATTGTTTAAATCGTATCTTTTTAATAAAAGTAAAAAAATTGAACAGGAAGGTTAATTTTTCTTTCTTATAACATCTTTTTCTGGGATACACCAGGGGTCGAATTTGGAATCTTTATTATTTCTGTTATATTTTATTTTAATACTATATTTTTTCTTGGCAATTCAAACCATCTATTATATAATTTAATTTACCCATTTTCTTAAAGTCTCAAGATATAATTTCCATTAATTTATTTAATTACTGTAATTGACATAAATATTGAAAATACCAGTAGCCTGCCGCAGGCTTCAGGCTTTTCATAGTTACACTTTGTTGTGCACGCTGCATGTCTACACAGTCTGGAGCACGCAAAGCCCACTTTATAACAAACGAATTTGCAGTATGGCATATATACGGTGTGGCCACTGAAAACTTGCCGTGCATCTTTTGTTTTGTGGGCATAGTTTATGGATGTATTTACTCATTTCTCACAATTCTGACCTCTAAGCGAGGACGACCTTCCACTCTTAAATGTTGAATGGAAAGTGATATTGTGCGAAGTCGAAGATTTGTACGGGAGAGAGGGTGGCATATTATTATAAAGCAGGCCGCATTGGAAACCTGGAAAACTTCATTAACTAAGGGGGTAGTCAAAGATAAACAGGTATCAATATCTCACATTGATCCAAGCCAACATTCTTTCACCCTACCATACCCGCAGAGAGAGTGCCAATCCTCACCACGAATATAGCTTATATACGGTCTACCGGCTGCGAAGGTCGAACCCACAGCGATCTAGTCACCTCGATTCAAGTACTAACACCTTAAATCGCGCAACCACTGACCGATCCACAGATGTTGCAATTAAATAACTTATTATTGCGCATCAAAATGTTGCAGTTAAAAGTCAACACATGCAACAATTGCATCGCATCAAAATTATCTCAGTACATTAATCATAATTTAGTGAAGTGACAAGTGTTTTTGGTCTTTTACTCCCTGACTCTGATTCTACCATTCTTCATAAATTTTGAATAGACACAGTGAATATACAAAATGGACGAGCAAACAGAGACGACTATTTTGCTGTGGCAATTTTTCGAGCTGCTGGATGAAGAAGATCAAAAGAAAATAGATGTTGGGCTGTGATGCTCTTTGAGGTTGTAATTGTAGATCGAAGGCCGAGCCTCGACTAGTACCAAAAGTCGATCAGCACCAATATCAATCAACTTTTTTTATCTCTTTTTTTTATTATCCGTTTTATAATGATTATATTATATATATTATTATTTTGAAAATGCACCACTCCGCCAAGGAAACACAGTAAACTCGACGAATGTTGCAAGTAAGCTGTTGCCCGGTCTTCGGCAGTGCAACATCGCCCTCTTATTGCGCGACGTTGCGAAACGTTGCAAGACATAGTTGCACGTAGTGCGCGCTGGTCCATTATATCCTGTAGGGGATAGGGAGCCTGCAACGTTACGAAACAAATAATTGCAGCCGGTGCGGTTCCAGCCTAACTTGCTTCTGTAGACACAACAATGAAAACACACACCATGCACAACTGGCAGTTGTGATTAGACGCAGTCGTAAGTCGCAACCGCCAGACGCATCACCGCTACCGAACCTTTAACGGTTATAAAATATGTCTCTCTCAACATAACATTTGACAAGTACGAGAGTTTTGTAATCTTTTGCATCAAAACAAAAAAACCTAGGTAACAAGTTTTCGATGGCTCGCACTGTACGTATCGTACGTATCTACTTCTATTTGATTACTAAAATAAACTTATACAACGTCAATTTTTTTAAGTTTCAACGTCTTCAGTGCGCTTATCATCCGGACGTCGATGACCAGCAGTACTTGAATGAAACCTTTCACATATCTGCTGATCATCAGCAATTCTCAATATGTGGATGAGTCATTCACATATAAGTGACACATTAATAGCTGTCAATATATTGCTCATCGATATCTCTTGTGAATAGACACATAAACTCAGCCAGTTTGCAGTCATGTTTGCAATATAATGCAAGGCGCGCACTGAGGTGACAATCAAGCGGTAGCGTGGTGATGGCAGGCGTAATCACTGCAGCTTAAAAAGTAATTTACAAATGGTGTGGCACCACACGATCACCACTAGTCCTCTACGGGTAATTTTCGACTGGCAAGTAGCAAGTACTTCTTTTGTACCATTCCAGTTCCTATTTGTCTACAGAAGAGATGCAGCCCGAGTGTTCTTGGCCAATACAGGGAATACGTGACTACCAGAAATTTAATATACATTTTGTAGGTCTTGTCGACGCTCATCCCTGTCTTTATGACAACACACGGAACGATTACCATACGACCCGTGTTTTTTTCAGTAATTTGCGAAATGTTATTTTCTTCTCTCGATAAAAAACTTTAAACATATTATCGACAACATTTATATTTTCTATTCTTTTACTACAGAGGATGAACCCAACAAATTTGTTCTTTGTGTCGGTTTTGCGTATTGAGATTAGCAACTTGAATAAATGAAAGAACATCCTCATCTTCTGATGAGATTTTGCAAACATCAGTGGCACAAAACTGCTGCCTGCATTTTGGAACACGTTAAATCTCTCTGACCCCATTCCAGTGCCACACTACATTCTTACTATCCCTGTGCCATACACTATTCCTTTACCACATCACTACCATATTACTTGACAGCGCGCCTTGCCTAAGAGCAGTTTAAAAATTTGTTTTCGGACTCGAAAACAATCAGTCAAGAAACCTGAATGCATATTTATCATAATGATTTAGATAACGCTTCAAAAAATGTATATATGTATATATTTCTGTAACTGAAAAGTTCGGAAGAATAGTTTAGAATGTTGTTACAGTTCCTTCACTTGGATTGTATTCCAATGTTCCTGTCATATTTTCTGTTTATTATATTATCTACGTCATGAATTCCATTTTGATCTGAATATACTGATATGTACACAGCACAGTGATTTTTGCAAATGTCAATATTAATTTCTATATAAGTACATAGTTATTTCTCTTAACCATAAGCTCGTATCTTTCCTTAAACAGAAATACTTTGTTGATAATTTTTAGCTACCGAAACCGTATATAGGGTGTCTGGGAATATGTGGAAAATCTCTTGAGTGTAGCAAAACATAAAAAATAAGATGACAACTTCCTATAACACTTTTTTCTACAGGCCCTCCGTAGGGAGATATGTGTTCCTGAAGGACGCCGTTTGAAATCAGTTCTTCTTGAATAACTTAAAGTACTTATAAATATAATTTAACAAAAATTTGCAAACACGGAATTCCAGGAAACAACTACTCTGCGGGCTAATGCCCCGACCAGCATTGAATTACACCTGGAAAACCTATAGCAACAGCTAGTCATTCGTCAGAAGCCCACCAGACATATACCGGTTTCGAGCTTATTAGCTCTCATCAGTATGCCATAGGTAAGGTATCCGACGAATAATCCTAGCTGTTTAGTCTGTCTAACCCGACAGAAGGGACCATGAGTACGCGGTGTAGAACTAACTACATCTATCGGCCATTCGCTACTCCATGCCGGACTGAAAATGTCACAGACACGAAGCGTTCTACATGCAGTAGACACCATTGAAAGCTGTCGACCTTTATCGCGATCGGCGAGAAACGATATTTTGCAAACACGGAATTCCAGAAAAAAATTTAGACATTAAGTTGTTAAGTTTAGCCCGCCACTGGTAAACTAAAAGAAATAAATATGATCTAAAGACACTATTTTAAGAGGTCTTTACTAGTGTTCATCACATTAAATTTTTATTAAATTTTATTAAGTATTTTAAAAGTTATTCAAGAAAAAACGATTTCCAACTTCATCCTTCAGGAACACATATCTTCCTAGGGAGGGCCTGTGGAAAAAAGTGTTATAGGAACTTGTCATCTTATTTTTTCATATCCTATCTGCACCTGAGAGATTTCCCACATATAATAATAATAATAATAATGTTTATTATTAAGCAGTAAAAAGCAGAACAGAAAAATTTACAATTTACAACAGCAATAAACACAAAATTTGCTCACTTAAGTTTAAATAAACTTAACTTGTGTGTGAGATAAAAACATAATATAATATAGTAAACTACAACAGAAACCAACAACGAACCTAATATTACCACATATAGGTACTACTAAATACATACATACTCTTTTACTGAACCAGTGTAGTTATGTATTATTTCTCTAGGCACTGTAGTGACATGTGACTTAATTTTATTTTTAAAGTGTCTTATTCGAGTTATGCCTTTTAAATCATGTGGGATTGTATTATATAACTTTGGACCCAGGTATGTGCAACCTCTTGGTCCACATTTTTCCAAACACCCTGTAGTTTTGCACTACTTCATTCGTTAGTTATTGATTTTCAATCCATTATAAATAATTATGTACACACTTAAATCAATTTATAAGGTAAAAGCTATATGTTAATTTTTTTAAATACAAAATTTAAGATTAGGAATGCAAAACATAGTTTCTGTTAATAAACGAGCAACAATATTGTTTAGATAAGTTTAGGACCATGGGTGAGTAAAACAGACGATTTGTGTAGTCAGTAGCTCCAACATGCTTCCAGTTTCTAATTGCTCATATCTGATACGTATTTATAGCATGCAATTATGGCGAAGCCTCAAGTTTCCAGTCCTCGTGAAGTATACAGGCGAGAACTTCCACGCTATACACAAGCATATTCAGTAACTTCCTTATAACTTATCGCGCCTCAGCTATGTCATATAGGTATTTCATTACCAGCCTGATTTATAAGCTGATTTATTTACTGCAAACTTTGCGAAATGTGTATAATGTTGCAACCATGTCTCAGTAATTAAAATAAACTTCCACCACTTAGTGCCATATTTCGGTACACAAAGCGTTGGAAACATAAAGCTCACCAGATTCAATATATTTATATTTATTACTCTCTCAGAATCTCCACTTTATTTCAGTGTCATGAAATTCGTGGAATACATTTTTAATTACAAAAAATTATTCTCTGTCCCTTTAAAACAAATTTGGAGACTGCTACCAACAATAATTATTTATCCATACTGAACATATATTTTGTATTGCAGATACGTTTATAATGGACGGTTAAAATGAGTGGTGGCATTTCGTGTGTTCCTAAATCCAGTTGAAGATATCGTTATATTTTTAAACAAGTTGTTATAGATAAAAAGAATAAATACTTTTAAAAGTTAAGTGTAATTAAACATAGGGCGATGTTAACTATAAACAAAGTGCATTGCATGCATGCATTTAGCCGTTGCTACAAATAAGTGAGCTTTTTTATAAGAGTGATCTAATTATTAAATATGTAATTTAATTTCTTTCGAAAGCGAAAATAAAACAATTACATATTTTTTTTGCATCCGCCAAGGACTATTTACGACCTTGTTATTTATCAGCACAATGTCAAGTTATTTTAGATTGGAAGTTTTGGTGCTGTAGCGTATCTTCCATTATAGGGAGATTTAAAGGTTTAAACAAGTGTTGTGAAACTCATTTGACAAGTGAATATGCGGACAAATTAGGAGTATGTAAAAACAAAGGTATGAAAGAGGTTTTAGGGTTATTCAGAAAAGTAAAAGTCATTGGTACTTACTCTGACAGTCAGGCGGTGGTAAATGCAGTCAACTTATACCAGATCAAATGAAGCTTCATATACATCTATTTGAATATTTGGTACTGCAAAGAAGTCAGAGGTTCTATTATTCATCATGCAAGTTAAATAGTTTTTTTCTTTTTCTTGCAACATTAATGGAGAGAAACTATATATACGCATTCTATTCGAACGGTCAAGAATATCACTCCAGAACAATGTGGCTTACCTTAGGCATAAGATATATCAGAGCAATGAAATATCTGATGAGTTAGACAAAGCACTTAGACCCGAGTCATCCCGTGGCATTGCTAAAATACTAATGCAAAACTGGGTCTAATACAGTTCAGAAATGATGACAAAAATCCTTCAACTAGGACAATATCGGTGTTGGTGTCGCTATCGGATACAGTGTTCACACATACCCGACAATGAGTCGGAGATTCTGCAGATTTGACACATTTGTTATAGTCAGCGATATATCTACCTACCCAGTGGACACTAAGAAATGTATTGTTATCATTGACTACAATTTGCACTCACCTGCTTCGTAATCAGTGTGTGTGAACGCATGCATGCATTTTAGATTGCCATCTAAAACGGAGCGATAAATGGATAATTCAATTCTATATAACCATCGGCCCAGCGGATATTTCTATCGGATCTGAGACTGTGAATATCTGATATTTGATTTGAATATAGTTAGTTCTGTGTGAAACCGCGTTTAGACGGAGACAAGCCAAGAAATTCTTCCAATAATCATCGAAGAAGTTAACGGCAGATTTACTAAACTAAAGTTGTAGATTAGTAAGGATGCTAAGAGGTAGTTGTGACTCAGGAAGGAGCTGAGTAAAATTCTGGTACAAGATATCCTATCTAGGTCCTTTCAAAAGGGAAGGGAGACCGCAGCCTACATAACCCATGTGATTGTGAGGATCGAGGTGAAGGTATGATATCTACTGTTCCGAAGTAAATATGAAAGCTAAAGCCTACACGAGAAACTCTTTAAATTTCCACTTGATATATCCACAATTTACATACAATCTACAATCTCTAGCATGGTATTATAATCCTCATGCTTTACATAGCTTTTTTCAGTCATCTCTACGGAAGAAGATTGAGGGATATAAAGGAATCATTTGATCCAATTTTGACTGTGCAACTTAACAGTTTAATCATCATGATTCTAACTGTACAGAAGATAAACTTAAATTGTATGGTTTTGAACATCCAGTTAATATATGGGATCTATTAAGGTACAATATAAGATTAAAAAAGTGTTGTTAAAGTCGTTGTACGAATGAACATGCGGTAAAACTAGGATGATAGAAAAAACGTATGTTTTTAGGGTTATCCAGGCGAAACAGCAGGCAAACGTCAAAGCTACTACTGATAACGAAAGAGCAATTATGTCGTATGGAAAATTATATATTTTTTAATAGTTAAGTAGCGTATATTATTCTATCACTAACATAATTTCCTTGGCAGTATGATACCAAAACAATTACAGTGACAAATGTATTACCTGTACCTACAATTGTCTTGGAAATTAATTATATACATAGATATAACATTTAATGCGAACATAATTCAACTTGTCAACACTATCGTTCGAGTACTTATAAAGATATAATTGCCTCATAGTTTTCAATGTTCTACGATAAATGGAAACCAATTAATTTGGATTTTTTTTGTTATATTTTTTTAGAGCAATACAAAGTTCAAATTGTACAATGCTCCTTTGTGTAAATGTGTACATTTATTAGAAAACGTTTTAGACATTAATCATTTCTTTATGTTTAATGTCCAATATTAGAGATATGTCGATATACCTGTGTAACTCTAATTTGTGACGTAATGTACATATTCCATTTTTAGAATTTACATCCATTGAATAGTAACTTTTAGTAATAACTTCCATTAAAATTGTTACCTACGTACGTACAAAGGTTTGGATTGAATTCATCCTATAATTACTATAAATATATGTAGATTGCCGTATGTACTAGAAATGAAATATGGCGTTCCTCAGGACACAGTATTGGGACCAATATTGTTTAACATTCATTTAAATGATTTACATGACTTACCTATACAGGACGATATTGTCAGTTTCGCACATAACACTGCAGTTATCTATAAAGCCACTGATTGGTCCAAAATAAAAGATATTGCTGAAATGCAATTCAGAGTGACGCTGCAGTAGTTTACTGCAGTAAATTTCAGTAGGACATACTATGTACCTTTTACATCTTATTCAAAATATTTGCCACAGTATAATGTCCTTAATATACAGTGCAGTAATTGTGAAATTGTCAAAATATATTCTAAAAGTGATATAAAGTATTTAGGTGTTTATTTGGATTCGAATTTAAAATGGGACAAACATCGATTTTGTGGTTTTAAAACTCTGAATACTTATTAATAAATTTAAATATTACTTTAAAATGTTTAAATTTGAACAATTACGTATATTGTATTACTCTTTGATAGAAACACACATTACTTATGGAATACTAGCAGTTAATTAAACAATCTGAAAAAAATTCAAAAACTTATAATAAAAATTGTTTTAGGTTGACCACTTATTTATTCTAGTAACGATGTAATTGTTTTTTGCAAGTTTGTTGATAAAACAATATTGCAATAGACATCAATTAAGCCCAATTGTTCACAGTCATGACTCTAGATATAGTAAAAATGCGTCAGTAGTCCCCAAATCTAGTAAAAATGTCCATAGGATCATATGATTTAGGTCCAAAATTATATAATTTAATTCCATCTGAAATAAGGAGAATAAATTCATTGACATATTGTTTTAAAAAAACTTAATGATTACTTTATTACCACGTCTCCAAGCTCATCAGTATGTCGATATAAAAACTAAATATTATTAGGAGAATCAAAGAGTGTTGCAATAATATTTTACCATGGCTTTATGTTTTTGTCATTTTTAATGTGCTTCTTCATATAAACTCCTCGTATTGAAATTTTTTAATTATTATTATAAAAATTATCCATTATTGTATGTTATTGAATTTTGGATTGTATCTGGTTACAATCAACACTATTTTTAGTATTGGATTTTGCAAATATATATCAATTTTGATAGCTTAAGGTCGCCGTATTTCTCGCCATAAAATGATCAAATTTGTGGTGTTTTTAGGTACTGAAATCTCGAAAAATAAAACATGTAGATCATGCATTTTAACTTTTAATGCATTTGTATGACACATATTATTTGGGTGTTCTAACCCCATATTTTAACAATTATTTTCACATACTTATAAAGACAAGTGAATAATCTTATATGCAGAACTATGTAAGTTTATGTTATAGCAATGTTTACATCTGTAGTTTAATTAAAAAATCCGTATTTTGAAAGATTTCAGTACCTAAAAATTTGTTGTATAGACCGCTTTCTGACGTTATATACTGATTTTAGGACGGTACCTTTGAATATTCGTAGGTAGCATGAGATAACAATCTTTTTAGTTGCTAAACTCTATATTATTCAGTTCTTAAATGTCTAAAATTACTTATATTTGTAGAAAACCCTATTTCAAGAATACGGCGCTTTTAAGTAATTTTCTATAGATAATATTCTTAGGTTAGCATATTTATTTACAAATTGTTATTTACAAATGTTATCAAGTATGTATTTTTTTGTTTTTCTCTGATTTTATAAAATTTTGTTCAGTATTTTGGTAAATATTATTATTATTAATTTTC
Organism: Monochamus saltuarius; assembly: GCA_025584915.1. NCBI lineage: Eukaryota > Metazoa > Arthropoda > Insecta > Coleoptera > Cerambycidae > Monochamus > Monochamus saltuarius. The sequence continues at coordinate 23,998,144 of CM046726.1, read as the reverse complement.
ACTTTCAATATTGTGAAATTACGTAAGTTTAAATAGGTATTTTATTTTATTATTTGTGTTACTTTAGACTGTTACTATGAGTGGTTCACATGCACCGTTACAACAGATAAGGCGTTAACGGTTTGTCATAGTATACTTTTATTCTACGACATTGAATGTACTATTACCATTACTAATAATATAAGTAGTGTTTATGCCGTGGATACTGCATTAATGAATTATTATTATACATGAACTAAGATCAATCACTATTTAATCTGTTATTTGTTTCAGGTAAGAGATGATGGATTGTCAGTTGATATTCTCCATTCCCTTCAGTTAATTATGAACCCACAAAATTCAATGGTATGTATATGTTATCATGGGTTCATTAATTTTTTTACTAAAATATAGTATTGGTTACACACTTTTATATTAAATATTGACTCATGTTCTATGTTGTATAAAGCTAATAACAATGTAAAACATCTTAAATTTATTTAAAGAATTTGCTACTTAGAAACAACTTACAATAGCTACCTATATTTTTGAAGTCAAAGAAGTTTAAAAACACTTATAAATATTATGGGATCTAGAAGGATTGACTTGTAAAATTAAAATAATACCTCTTGAAAATAAATCGGATGTTACAACTTGAGGGTTTGTAATTTATGATCGTGTTAGATGATGTATCTATTTATTTTTCGGGTGGCGATGAAATGTTTATCTTTGAACTGAGTGTAAAAGCATCAGTCGTCTTTTTCAAAGATGCGTTGCTGGAAATTGATGTATTACTATTATTTTTACATACCTGCCTACCTCTAGCTAAATAGTAAGGTGCTACCAGATTTTTAGCTATCGTTATTGTATTTCTTTTATCGGTGGATAATTATATAAACAATGTAATGATGAACTGAAAATATATGTTTATTGGATTTTATATATAAGTGTTTATGTTTTTGCCGCATATTGGTACTGTTTTGTCTATAATTATTTAGTTTTATTTAGATCCATACTTTTTTGTAATAATAAATAAATACATAAGAACTAATTTTTTTGGCATTTGCTTACTAAGCATGTATTTAAGCAATGTTATAATATTTATAATTCATTTTATTATAAAAACACGGAACGTTTTAATGCAGCTCTTACAATCAGAACTCATCTCAAGTATTTCTAGGTTATCTTTGTTCATTCTCAAATTTTATTTATTAAGAAAAATATTAAGTAAATCTACTTTTATCTTTTTTTTCATGATTTTATGAAGTTCCAAATCTTTTAAATGATATGTTTGATAGAGACAAATGTGAAGAAATTTTGAAATAATATTGTTTTCACCGTTCAGTTAATTGAAAACATAAAAAAGCTATAACATATTTACTTTTGATGTCTGCCTACTGTTTCATTTCTTCCCAACCTGAGAATAGTCGGCTACTTTTATCTATAAGTATAATTAGTTTGAAAGAGACCCATATCAACAGACACATCTAAAATCCGTTATTACAACCTCTAGCAGCTAAAAATAGAGAGAAACTTAATTATTATCACACTATCTAATCATTTGCATATATATCGTTTTGAGCACTTAACAATTTTTTAATTATTCCAACACCAGAACACTCTCAAAATTAGAACCTTGAACGCTGATGCTTGCAAATTATGTACTATTGTGGGAATGGGTTTTTACCCAAACAGTTTCATATTAATTGAAAACACTTATTTTTTTTATTAAGAATGGGTACGTACACAGGTGAAAACCATTAGCTATCTAGAATTAAGTAAATTCTCTTCCGTCAAAAAAATGTTTGAATATGAATAATTTTCAATCGTATGATCATATTGAATACAATATTCTTAATTATATAAAAAATATATATTTTTTTTAAATATCACATGACACATAATTTGAAAGAACATTTTTGCAGATTTGAAATATCAAAAGTGAATGCTTCTGTGTATAAAATATCTAAATTTGGTACATACCTAAGTTAAAAATTTAAAAGTTATAGAAAAAGTTATAACTGTAAAGTTCCTATATAACAATTAAGCATTATAAAAACAGTCAGGAATAAGAATCGCCCTGCATCTCTTACATCTCTTGAATAATTTAATTTCTTTTAATGCTTCTGGAAATCTTAGTCCTAAGTATTACGTATTGCTTGTCTGCCTTCATCATAGAAATCATAAAATAGATAGAACACCAGAAGCCTTTACAATAGGCAACAATAGTCAGAACTATGAAAGCAGCCATCTAGGGAAAACTTAATGTAAGCTGTACAGTGTACAATTGAAACCAAAACGGAATGTTTGTAATTGGACCATAAAAATCATATTTTTTACGAATTGGACGTAAAATTTTCATATTTTAAAATTTCCGCCCATTAGTGTGAAGCTATCATGTTAGTGCAACCAACTCATAAAAGCTAAGTTCTATATATTTTATTATTTCTATAGTCTTCATACCGAAATACGTGGAATCTTCTAAATCGGGTCGAAATGGGTCAACCCTTATAATATCACTAAGAACCATAACACTCTTGTAACAATTTTAAGAATGTTTCCAATTGAAAAATATTGATATTAACACATATATTAAGGTATATTGTGTTCAAGTTACTGTAATATTTTTACCGGCGTAAAAGTGGGATATGCTTTAGAGACTTTGTACCAATATGTTAAAAAAATTCGATTTTCTACACCGGCGATATATCTATCATAATATACTTTAAACAGAAAACAATAATCTGCCAATATACTTGGAAATTTAATTTTTCCCGCGTTTCCGGTTTCTTATCTTAGCAATAAAATTTAGTGTACATATCCATTTTAAAATATTTCAAAGAGAGTAGCGTGGCAATTTTGCTGTATTCTGTAAATATTCTTATTTCAACCCGTTCGTCAAAATTAAAATCATAGTACCTAAGCATTCATTTTTTTTTCTCAGATTTTTCCAAAATTGTAGAGAGTGACTAATGTTATAAACCTGCTCACAATTTATAGCAGTCAACACAAAGAAATATACATTTTTCCTACAAAATCGTGTGCCGCATATCTCTGAGAGCATACCCGATTACACAGCTTCTGCTACGCATGCGGTGCAGTTAGTACGCATGCGCTGCTGGCATTTCATTGGCTGCGACGAATTGTCGGATCCAACTGTTTCATTTCCAATGCTATCATGGGCGGGTATATCGTTCGGGTGGACAAAATTTCGGGTATTCCTTTTCGTTAATTTGATTATGAATGTAATTAATTTTATTAGTGATTTGATCGAAATGAGGAATATCGGATGATGATATGTATGAAGAGTTTAGTGCGCGAGATCAAAATATGAGTGATGTTGAAATACATATTTTATTAACAAAATTGTACGTGAATAGCATATGTGTGCAAATAAAAAAGTGGTAAAGAAGTACAACTGTGAAACGGAAAGTGATGGAAACTCGCGGAAAGAAGATTGTATTTTTAAAATGAGTTTTCCAAAAAAAAAAAAAAATCTGTTGCTATGTCTTAGAAGATGAAACTTAGTCCGTATAAACGAAATCGAAAAGAGTATGCTGATAGAAAAACGAAATAGTGATATGGCGAAGAAACTGTTTAGAATAAATATTAAGAAATAAGAATCTGGATCGAAGAATATACTAAATTTTGACGAAACATGGATTTATGAATGTCATACGGAAAGCGGTATGATATGATTATAATAAGTGTTAATTTGTGACCGTTATAGTGACCGTGCTAGTAACCAATAGTAAATAGTGTGTATGTATTCTAAAGCCTTTTGTCCTTTTGAATGCGGAATTCGCAAATATTTGCACGATTTATTTAATGGTGGAAAAACAAATTTTCATCGTGAAACTGCCATGGTAGATTATCAGAAGCTCAAAACAAATTTATTAACACCACATAATAAAAATAGGCAATAATATTTGTAGTGTGACAGTTTCGCAAATTGCAATTGTCAAAAGTTGAGATTTTCCCGCCATAAATAATTAAAACAGTTGCAAATTCGTCCAAAAATCCGTGAATTTCGCGTCCACGACACCAAGGCTTAAGTGTGATATTTGCGTAGTGCGCATCAGGTAAGTGGGTGGTAGTGGTAATTCCAATTTGTAGAGTGGATGACACAGGTGGCACATTTAAAGTAAATTGTTAATGTGCTAGATTCAGCCGACGTCAACTTATTTTTGATAATTTTGTGTGCTTTAACTCTCCTCAAGTGGCACGCTTAGGTAATCATACTACCCGTATCTTCCGTACTCATATCTGTGTTGTGAATTAGTCACTCTCTATTATTTTCGACCTTGGGCAATTGAAAATATAAGATAAAAACTAAAAATTTTGAAATAATTGTTATTATTTTTATTATTTAACGCCTCGAAATTGGTAAAAACTATTATATCTATCACTGTTTCTACTATAAAAATAATGCAATGCAATTAGTTTTGTCATTTTTGTATAATTTTTTATATCTGATCGCATTCAAATTTAGTACGCCTATGAAATGTTGCTCCCCGCACGCTTCTCCCGTCGCGCTTGTCTACTAGCATATAGTATAAATTATTTCTATTTAATTAATACATTTATTTACATTGTGTAGAAAGTTTGCATTCATATTCAATTGTTTAGTAATGTATGAACAGAAAAGAAAGCATACTTGACGTTTATGCAGATTTCAGCAGATGGACGTTATCATTGCGCATGATGTATAGAGTTCAATTATACAGCAACATGGCATTGTTTTAGAGGTTGACAGTAACATTGATTGATGGAATATCGGTTCGCCGATGCATGTAGTTGAATTAACTGAAAAGAGTTGCAAAAGCACTTTTTTAGTGTCGCCAACGATAGTGTTTTCTGTTTTTTATGTGCGGCAATCAGCTTATTTTATTGAGAAATCACGTTAGAAAACGGATCATGAATTAAGGATTGCGCTGTAATTTTTTATCGACCGGATAAAAAAACTCAGACGTATTTGTTTTAACTGCCACAGGACCGGTTGGCGGATAAACAGTTTTATTTATTTACAATAACAATTTTTTGTACTAACTGCATATATCTTTGATTGCAGTAAATCAGTATTGAGTATTGTTCAGGGAAAGATAAATATAGAATTAACCTCTAATTATTCACGACCGTGGCATAACCAAGTTATAGATCTGGGTAACACACGACCTAAGCAAACAGTTTTATAATTTATAAATGGAAATAAATAGGTAATAAGTTATTTCGTTATACCTATATTGAAATAGCCAACTCGTTTCTATCATTGAGAAATAATTTTAAGCGAGACCTTTTTAAGGAAAATTAGTAGTTAAATTATTTTCTACAAAACTGTTAAAAGTGGGCTTTTTAATTGTCATTTTTGATGTTAAAAATGTCATTTTTGACACGCGTGTTAAAAGTAAGTTACTTTTAACACTAGTGTTAAAAGTAAATCAAAGTTTATTTAAATTTTGTTTTGAAAATTAATAAAACGTTTTAACAAACACATGAACAACTTTTTATTTTAAATAAGTACAAACCAACATTTTAACTAGTTATTACTATTAACATTTATAGTAAAATTAGAACATTGCGATCTGTGTGGTATTTTTTGATTTCTTATTTTTATTGAGTTTAAAGTTCTTCCGATTGTTTTGTAGAAAAATAGTGTATGATATACGTGTTAAAAGTAATTTTATTTTGTTCGTGAAGTTAAAAACTCGCTACGCTCGTTTTTAATCATCTTCACTCACTTTTAACACGTATATCATAAATAGCTATTATACTGTCCTATTTTTATTTACTACTTATTGGTATTTGGGGAAATTGCGTAGTATATAGCATACTAATTTTATTTTTCCTTATGCTGATGCATAATTACATGAAGAGTAGGCGAGTCTATGACATACAGGATGATTCACAACTTGTCCAAAAAAAATTGGCATAAATCTGTCAGGAAAAGTGGAGTCAATATCGTAAAAAATAACTTGAAAAATCCTTAGTTTCCTAAAACAAAAATTATTGAATATTTTCAACCTTTACATCGCTGGACTAGTCTCTTGCTTCATCGGAATACTGAACTCCGATTAACGTTTTTGCGATAGTGTTTGTGTTAGTTTTTCAAGTGTCAAAAATGGCTTACCTACAATAATTTTGTTTTAATACTCTGTAATTAGAATATTTTTGCCTACTTTATCATGCGCTGAAATATTATAGTCCATTTTTCTCGAAAACTAATGCCGATATCGTACAGGAGTAGGTAAAATTTTCAAGATTTTCATTTTTGCTATGAAATTATCAATAAAATATACACAAAAAATATGGGTATTTTTGAAGCACGAACCTATTCCTCCCCCTTTGTTTTACCCGCCTCCGAACAAATGGTGTTTATTTCATTCTAAATTTTCAAAAAGATCATAAGAGTTATGAGATTATACAAATTTCATTAATTTATCTGTTATTTTAGATATCTATTGAATTAAATACCGTAATCAGAACCTAACTTTTTACAACCTGTATATCAAAAATGAAGCGTTTTACGATGCATAGGGTGTCCACGTACAACCCCTAAAAAATACAGGGATTATACATAAGAAAACATGAAAAAATTTTCATATGAACGTAATTCCGGAAATGCTTCGTTCCGGTGATACAGGGTGTTGAAATAGAAATTTTATTTTCTATTTATTTTTTTATAACTTCTGCAAAATGTAAAATTTTCGCACAAAATTAACGGAGGGTTTTTTGAGGTGAGAAGTCATAATTTGGTGTTAGTTTATATTATTGTTTAATTCAATGTGCCCTAATTTGTTTGCCAAATATCTATGAACGGATCAGAGATTCTCTTAGGAAAAGAACTACCTACATTATGCCTTGAAATCCACGGTCATCACGTGGAGTATTTTTTATAGGTTAGAAATCGATACTTAATTTTGTAATGTCTTGAAATAACACCTTAGTTTATTATTTAAAAAAAATCATTATTTCTTAGATTAATAATACATTAATAGTTTAATTAAAAATTTCAATTTAATTGAATAAAATTAAAAAAAGAAATACAAAATAACAAACACGTAATTGTATTGGTTGGATCGGTTAGTGGTCGCGCGGTTTAAGGCGTCAGTACTTGAATAGAGGTGACTGGATCGCTGTGGGTTTGACCCCTGCAGCCGATAGACCGTATATTAGCTATATTCGTGGAGAGATTGGCACCCTCTCTGCGGGTATGGTAGGGTGGAAGAATGTTGGCTTGGGTCAATGTGAGAGATTGATACCGGTTGACATTTGACTACCCCCCTAATTAATGAGGTTTTCCAGGTTTCCTCATTCCTGCACTGAATGGTGGTTAGGGCCTACCAACGTAAGTCGTTCCTGGGCGCAAATGCGGCCTGCTTAATAATAATATGCCGCCCCCTCTCCCGCACAAGTCTTCGACGTCTAGGCTAATCCTCGTGATTAGAATGAGGGGTAGAGATATTATTATTATTATAATTATTATTATTAATATTATATTATTGTTAAAAAAAAACACAAAACCACATCAGATGTATTTTCTTGAAAACGGTTGGTTTTGACGATGTTTAACAAGAAGAATAAGAATAGGATAACCGAGTAGATTACTTTCAGAAAAGTTAGGGAAATGGAATTAAATAATAATAGTGTACGTAGCGCCCTCTAAGAGCTACATAAAAACTAACACCAAATTATGACTTCTCACGTCAAAAAACCCCCGTTACCCAATTTTGTGTAAAACATTTATATTTTGCAGAAGTTATTCAAAAAATCGAAAATAAAATTTCTGTTTCAACACCCTGTATCTCCGTAAGGGAACAATTTCGGATCTACGTTCAAATGAAAAAATGTTTTCTTATGTAGAATTATCGCTTGTATTTTTTGAGGTTGTTCGTGGACACCCTGTATAGAGTTTCTGTCTTAATTTGGGGTGTAGAAAACGCAGTGACATTTATGGTACTACTTTGTATACGAGTATAATATGTGTAACTATCATCTGTTCATGTAGTTGCCGTGAAATTAACATACGTAATAAACATAATAACAGCAGATAAATTGATATTATTTAATTTTCCAATTTTTTAATATTTAAATTCTCTATATACAATGTATTTATTGATCGCGAAATAAAAGGGTTGGACCGGAAGGATATTGTTAATAGATCTACGATATGATGTACTTGTCAATTTCCGCAATATAAATTCTTATCCCACATTTCTTACAGAACCGGATGTCACCAATCGGTATGATTAACATTTTATCATAAACAAACTCGCTAATATTCAGTTTATGTAATAATATGAAATTTATAAATTAAGCGCATTTGTCATCTAAAAATATTTCATCGACCAAATGGATTTGTTAAAATTAATTACTTTTAATGTGTTAAAATTGTATCTCTACATATTACGTTTTGTCGTGCAAAACGGTTTTCTATTAATTTATCAGTTCATAGATGTTTAAATATAGAATTACACTAATTTCGAATATTTATGCTTGGAACGTATTCTACATGTTATAAATTATTAATAATGTATGTTACTACTAACTGGTATGACTATTTTTGTTGAACGGCATAAACACTGCAAATCTTTTCGGGCACAACAATAATAATAATAATAATTTTAATATTACAAAAGTAATTGTACTTTTCTGACAATGCATTATTATTTAATCACAAGAGATCAACGTTTACGTTAACAATATCAGAATTATTAATGTAATCTTGTAATCATAATAGAAGCACTTCTGATGTATGGTCAACCCAGAAAATTTGAAGTCGACCTGATTTAAACTTTCTTTTATCCAAATTACCAATATTGTTTTCTATATCTAAATTTAAATTGTTTGTGTGATTTAATTAAATTTAATTGAATAGTCAAACGACTTCCAAAATGGAAGCAGATATCGATCTAAGAAATTTAATCGTCCATAACTGAAATTTAAAAGTTTTTTTCGTATAATTATTTTGCCTTCCTTAATAGCTTATAAGTCAATTCTAACTTCCTCTAATAAAAGTTTTATTACTTGTTACGTCACTGGCGTGTACAGAGGTAAAGGTGAATCGGTTGGTCCTGAATATTAACCATACAGAAACATATTTCGGGTATGGCCATAGTTATGTAATCAAGCCGTATGTGGGCAGATTAGTGGTAAGCAGAGATATAAGCTCACACGCAACAGAATAGCGGATGGTGAAACACTTGCAACTGGTTCTTGCTTACCGTGAACCTCGTGTCGACTGCAATAAAATATAATATATCCATAACCTAAATGGAAGGGCCTTATAAGTATTTGTACTGGTCGTATTTGAGACTTTTTTCTGGGACACGTTGCTTGTGATCGACAATTAAAGGCCTCATGTTATTGAATCGGTTTTTCTATAAAGATAAATTATTTTTTCTACGTTCATGCAAAAAAACAAAACTTTATGGAACAGTATTTAGTGGAAAATGTGGTTCTTTATTGCACTAGTGCAATAAAATGTTTATTGCACTCGTTTGTCATTCTACTACAGCGTTTTGTCATCATGACAAACATAAACGTTCAAATCGACGTCATATTTTCTTAGAGTTAGTGTCATCTAAATAAAACATTTTTTGGTTTTTGCATGAACGTAGAAAAAATATTGTATGCAACTCGTACAAAAAGTAAGTGTTTATTGCATGCGACGTGAAATTGTCCAACGAGGCCTTCAAGCCGAGTAGGACAACACACAAATACACATAAACTGTACTGTATAGAGTGTGTGTCATCTTTAACAGCCTATACTGCCCTTGGCCTTCAAATATTTAGAGCTCAAAAAACGAATAATTTTAATGTGATATAAAGCCGGGGGCACATTGGTCAGATGCCATGCCACGCCACGCCATGTGATACAACGTCAGATGAATCTGACACCGTGTATTCTTATATATTTTTATATATTGTGTGCACACTGCTTTGACGCTGCACCACGCCACGCCACGCCATGCCATCCGACGTATCGCGAATACCCTCTTGTTAGATTTTTATCACGTCCGGTGGTGTAACGTGGTGTCGCGTGGTTGCATCAGTGTGCAAAAGAATATGTCACATGCATAAGATGATAGAAAATATTCACAAAATTTTGTTATTTTAAAGATTTGCGAGTATGAATGTCTCTATAGTATAAAACGTAAGCGCTATAGAAAACAAATTTTCAGAGGAGCAGCTTAGGAATAAATTACGCAGGAATTATTTCTCACAGCACATTGTTAATGAAACAACATAAATTTTAACGACTAGCTAAATGGATTAGGGTACTTAAGAATATTCATCCTCGACTCACAATTTGAGTTTGACCTTTTTCTGAGGTCAAATATTTCTTAAATTATTGATGGAATTGTCGAATGTAACGTAACATAGCATCGCATGGCGTGGTAACAATATACGTAAACACAGGGTACATATTATGTCACATCACGTCAGGTGGCGTGGCGTGGCATCAGAGCAATGTGCCCCCGGCTTTAGATGAGATCCGTTTTTAAGGATGTTTTGACGATGTTTAATCACTTCCTGTCCAAATTTATAAAAATGCTTTTAAAAAAATACTACTGAGAAGTGTTCAAAATTATAAAAAAATCATCGGTAGAATAACAAAAATATTTAAAGATGATCCTTAAAGATAAAAATTTAGTTTTCGAAAATATGTTAAGGCTTTGTGGCATTCATTTTTCGCCAAGAATCGGACACTCACTTCTGAATACATAATAGAAAATTTTAGACATATTATTATCATTGTTTTTAATTACTGGAGAATTAGTCGAAGGAGATTATTTAGACAAGTATACAAATCTGAAGCAACTTATAACAGAAACAAATATTCAAAATATGCAAGTTGTGGATAAACCACTTCAATATTTGCATAATGACTACTAATACCTACCTTCATTTTTATCACATACTAATGACAGATTATATTTATTTTAAACTAGTGTTTAATTAGAAATATGCCAGAATAAGATCAGCCATATAATTTTTTACTAAAATCTTGTCGCTTACGATAATATTTACAATTTTGTAACAAGTTGTATAAACTGTCAGAAGAAAATGAGAAAATAAATGTCATTTGCTGGAAAACGATCAACTTTGAACTTGAACTGAAATGAACGAATATTAATGAATTCCCCAAATTATATCACTGTCTAAATTTAACCACACTTCTGTATTTTGGTTTTCAGAATATCAATACTATCGTTTTTTTTTCTATTCTAAACACCTACATATTCATGTATCAGAAAAAATGCATTGTTATATGTCAGTGAACTTTAATAACGAACCACTTAATTTTTTATATCTACATTTTCTGTGTTGTACATCATAGCATTGAAGTGATTTGACAGTTTTCCAGTAGTTATTAAATTCTTTAAAGACATAATTTCTACGAAACCTTACTGACATTATTCTGATTAAATAACAAAGATTTGTAATGCTAAAACTTGTTTTATTGTCAAAAGGACACGGAAGCAATAATAAATAATGTGTACACCGCCTATTCTAAATATAAAGGAGGTTATGCGTAATCTAGAATCAAAATTTATATTTTAGGCAGGTTATATATTATCTCAATTTTTGCTACTTCTGGTACGCTGCCAATTTCACACACAGTTACACATGCTAACTATGTATTATTTCGCTAATTATATATTAATATTTCTTAAACAATAGTAACGTTGACATGTGTGCAATGATAATCCAACTATATACTTGTACTATGTAATTCATTAAACAATCTGGTTAACTAGTCCGTTTCCATTTCCATATTTTGTAAAGGTTTTATAATTTTTTTTAAGCATTAAGCTGGTAAAAGTCAATTATATTTTTTTTCAATTCTTATTTTAATCTTTATTCATAAATATTTATTAATTAAATAATACCTACGTACTTCTGTTTTTTGAAATACATTTTCTCAGACGACGGCTCTCAAGTAAAATTGCTGCCTTCTAATATTTGTTTTTGGTTTATTCTGTATCAGTACTGTACATACGTATATAGGCTATATAGGTACATTGTAGATCAATTTCTAATGTATTATTAATTCTTAAAACAAGCGGAGCTAAACAAAATAATAAATAAAAATAGTTTTAATACTCTCTTATAATGGTTGCACAGATTTTTGGGAGGAATGGATAGAATCACGTCTTACAATACCATTTATTTTTCGATTACTAGGCATAGTTCTCTAACTCCTGTCTTGACTTTTATCCTTTCAGTGTTAAATCGTTTTTGTTTTTTAAATAAAAATGTAATTATTTACTTAAAATGGGTGATTTTGAAAGTGATCAATTCTAATATACGCCTACTTTATTCAAAGAAAAAGTGACATTTCGCATTTATGTAATTCGGTGCTGTACACTCATAGTATGAATAATTAAAATTATATCTGTCTTTCTCGGAAAATCGTCGTGCAGAGGGATGACATTTCTGTGCACTTCGTCTCCGTGCAGTATAATGACTAATGACAAAAAGTCATTATTATCACTTTGTAACTCTCTCGAATTTTATCGTTTCATTGTTATGTCGTTTTTGTTTTATAATGCCTTGTAAATAAAATAATAATTTAATTATTTACTTAAAATAATTTCAATATACGCCTACTTATTCGCAGAACAAGTGACATTTCGCATTTATGTAATCCAGTAATCCAATATTTAAAATTATACTAGAAAGGTGGCAAGTCGGCATTCGCCGACTTGACCTTTCTTGAGTAGGGTTAGTTTTTTTTAAACACCATGTATTTTGTCGATAATTAGTGCGTTAAGAGACCTCCGATGGAAGATGATTAAAATAAATTAGTCAGTTCTCTTAATTTTGAGATTTTATTAACGTTCAACATATTTCCAACACTTTGTATATAAAACGGTCTTTCGTACATCCGACAACCCATCCGAAGCAAAAATAAATTTATTCCATGAATATTGGGAGTTTCAATATTGGTTCAGTTTTCTTAAACACCCTGTATTGTTTTCATTAAAATAGTTTCCATATAGACCATTGTTAAAAGTTTCATCAAAGGAATATTATACTTCCATGAAGCTTTCTAGAGAACGGTCGGTTTTTTAAACACCCAGTAGTTTTTTAATTAGTATAGTTTTCTTACAGACCGTTGTGAAAAGTTTCATTAGAAAATATTCCGTGAATTGTGAGGATAGTTAAAGAATGGTTTGGTTTTGTTAAACACCATTTTTTCATCGGTATAATTTTTTACAATCGTGAAAAGTTTCATAAAAAATTAAATTCCATAAATTTTGTGGATCTAGAGAATTGGTCTTTATTTTACACACTGTATTTTTCATAAGTATGTATTTATATAGCTACATAATAATACCTAAATATGTATTTTTATAGTTTTACAAACTATCTTAAAAGTTTCATCAAAACCAAAAAGAGTTTTTAATTTCAAGTTTTTAGAATTTTTAAAATGATTCGATTCTCTTAAACACCCTGTATTGTTCTCATGAAAATAGTTTCCATATAGACCATTGTTAAAAGTTTCATCAAGAGAATATTATACTTCCATGAAGGTTTATAGAAAATGGTTCATTTTTTTAAACACCCAGTAGTCTTTAATTAGTATAGTTTTCTTACAGACCATTGTGTTCATAAGAAAATATTCTATGAATTGTGAGGATTCTTAGAGAATGGTTTGGTTTTGCTAAACACCCTGTATTTTTCATTAGTATAATTTTTACAATCATGAAAAGTTTCATAAAAAAATAAATTCCATAAATTTTGTGGATCTAGAGAATGGTTCTTTATATTACACCCTTATATTTTTTTCATACGTATGTATTTATATACATAATAAAACCTAAGTATATATTTTTATAGTTTTTGACAAACTATTGTAAAATGTTTCATCAGAAAGCAAAAAAAAAAAAATTAAATACCCGAATTTTCAGGATTTTTAGGGACAATTTCGGTTTTTTTAAAAACCCAGTATTTTTTCAATAGTATATTTTTCCTACAAAACATTGTAAAAAGTTTCATCAAATGAATTTTTTATTTACATGAATTTTGTTGATTTTTAGAGAATGGTTATGTTTTTTTAAACCTCCTGTATTTTTTCATTAGTATAGTTTTAACAAACTAATGTGAAATGTTTCATCAAAAGAATTTTAACTCCATGAATTTTGAGGATTTTTAGAGAATGGTTCGTTATTTTTAAATCGTCTGTATTTCTTTATTGCGATATTTTTCCTACAGAACATTGTATAAAATTTCATCAAAAGAATTATTTAATTCAATGATTTTGAAAAATTTTCCATGAATTTTGGGAGTTTCAATATTGGTTCAGTTTTTTAAACTCCCAGTAGTTCTTTAATTAGTATAGTTTTCTTACAGACCATTGTGAAAAGTTTCATAAAAATAACTTCCATAAATTTCTAGATTTCTAGAGAATGGTTCTTTATTTTACACCCTGTATTTTTTCATAAGTATGTATTCTTATACATAATAATACCTAAGTATATATTTTTTATAGTTTTTTTACAAACTATTGTAAAGTTTCATCAGAGAGCAAAAAAAAAAATTTAATCCACAAATGTTCAGGATTTTTAGAGAACGGTTCTGTTTTTTTAAACCCCCTGTATTTTTTCATTAATATAGATTTTTACAAAGTATTGTATAAAGTTTCATCAAAAAGAATTTTCAAATTCCATGAATTTTGAGGATTTTTAGAGAATGGTTCGTTATTTTTAAACACTCTGTATTTCTTAATTAGTATATTTTTCCTACAGAACATTGTATAAAATTTCATCAAACAGAATTTTTAATTCCAAGAATTTTGAAAATTTTTAGAGAATGGTTCGTTATTTTTAAACACTCTGTATTTTTAATTAGTATATTTTTCCTACAGAACATTGTATAAAGTTTCATCAAAAGAATTTTTAATTCCATGAATTTTGAAAATTTTTAGAGAATGGTTCGTTATTATTAAACACTCTGTATTTGCTTCGATAGTGAGTGTCATAATAAATCCTTGATGGAAGTTTAATAAATAAAAAAATAATTTCCATGAATTTTGGGATTTTCAATATTTGTTAAGTTTTCTTAATCAACCAGTAGTTTTTTAATTATTATATATTTCTTAGAGACCATCTTGAAAAGGTTAATAAAAAATATTCAATGAATTATTGTGGATTCTTAGAGTATGGTTTGGTTTCGTTAAGCACCCTGTATATTTTCATTAGTATAATATTTTACAATCGTGAAAAGTTTCATAAAAAATAAATTCCATAAATTTTGTGGATCTAGAGAATGGTTCTTTATTTTACACCCTGTATTTTTCATAAGTATGTATTCATATACATAATAATACCAAAGTATATATTTTTATAGTTTTTACAAACTATTGTAAAAGTTTCATCAGAAAGAAAAAAATTTTTAATCCACAAATGTTCAGGATTTTTAGGAATGGTTCGGATTTTTAAACACCCTGTATTTTTTTCGATAATTAGTGCGGTAAGAGTCCCCCGACGGAAGTTTCGTACCAAAAAAATGTTCAGTTCCTTAATTTTGACATTTTTTTAACGTTTCACATTTTTCCAACACTTTGTATTTAAGACGGGCCTACGAACGTCACAGAACCCCTCCGAAGCGAAAAAACCGAAAATTTCCTCGAATCTGTAATTTTTATTTTTTTCTCGTCAATTTTTATCGTAACACCCCGTACATCGAGCTTTTTGAGTCGCACTGTATATAAGCGAAGCGACTTGAAGTCTGCCATATTGTCTAGCTCACTGATACCACCTATTCATTCTATTTATGCAAAGTTCAATGCAAATAGCAATAGCGGATGGAAATATTTGACAGCTGTTCTATGGCTTCCGTCATTTTGACCCCGTCTTGGTCTGCCATATTGTCTAGCTCACTGATACCACCTATTCATTCTATTTATGCAAAGTTCAATGCAAATAGCAAAAGCGGATGGAAATATTTGACAGCTGTTCTATGGCTTCCGTCATTTTGACCCCGTCTTGCTTAGAATTTTCGCAAATTTCGATACGAAAACGAATTCAAAACCAAACGCTCGCATAACACAACGTATCTAGAGACTTCAAATTTACCGTTTTCGGCCTTTGGGGGCCTGCGGTCGGCCCATTTAGCGAAATTTTCTGCGATTTATTCGGAAATGTCACCGCGCACTCGCCATTTGACGTTTCTGTAGTCGACGAAAATTTTTTCTATTTTCACTATAAAATCGAATTTTAAACCTAAACCTGAGGCACACGACACATTGTAGAAGGTTCAAAGTGTACGTTTCGATATGGCTTTATGGAAATAAAGGGGTACTTACTTTTCAGAATGTAATCGTTTTGAAGGTTTTGTGAGGACCCGCCATATTGCTAGGCTCTTCTCCCCGTCTCGGTTTGGATTTAAGCAAATTTTTATGGAAAAACGAACTCGAAATCCAGGGCTCGCATAACGGAAAGTATCTAGAGACTTTAAACATACCTTTTCTGGCATTGGCGGCCCTCCGATCGACCCTTTTAGCGAACGTTCCTAAGTTTTATCGGGAGCTGTCACAGGCCGTGCACCGTCCTGGTAGCCGTTTGACGTTTAGGACGGCCGGCGGCCGAGCGAATGCGAATACCGCCGAACGTGTAATTGAGTAAAACTTTCGTTATTTTCACTATAAAATCGAATTTTAAACTCAAACCTGAGGCACGCGACACATTGTAGAAGGTTCAAAGTTTACGTTTCGACATGGCTTTGTGGAAACGAATGCGGGAAAAATACGAAAATATCGAATCCGAAATAGTTGGACGTCTACCCATATCTGACTGACGTTTCTCGAATTTCCGGCTATATCCATCTCTTTTCGCGACATCCGCGCGAAAATGGAAAACTGGCGGCCGCGGACCTCCGGAAAAACGCAAAATTCGCCCCGAAAAAGGTAAAGAGAAGTCACCAAAATACGCCTACCGGATAACCGAAGGACCGAACTCGGCTTCGCGCACCCGGGCTCGCCGCTGCGCGGCTCGCGAAAAAAGCCTTTGTGGCGGTAAAACCCACTTTTTCGCGAGAGAGAAAAAACAACGGATTTTAATATATAAGGACTAGAAAGGTGGCAAGTCGGCATTCGCCGACTTGACCTTTCTTGAGTAGGGTTAGTTTTTTTTAAACACCATGTATTTTCGATAATTAGTGCGTTAAGAGACCCTGATGGAAGTTGAGTAAAATAAATTAGTCAGTTCTCTTAATTTTGAGATTTTTACCGTTCAACATTTTTCCAACACTTTGTATATAAAACGGTCTTTCGTACATCCGACAACCCATCCGAAGCAAAACAAATAATTTTATTCCATGAATTTTGGGAGTTTCAATATTGGTTCAGTTTTCTTAAACACCCTGTATTGTTTTCATTAAAATAGTTTCCATATAGACCATTGTTAAACGTTTCATCAAAGGAATATTATACTTCCATGAAGGTTTCTAGAGAAAGGTCGGTTTTTAAACACCCAGTAGTTTTTTAATTAGTATAGTTTTCTTACAGACCGTTGTGAAAAGTTTCATTAGAAAATATTCCATGAATTGTGAGGATTTTAGAGAATGGTTTGGTTTTGTTAAACACCCCGTATTTTTCATCGGTATAATTTTTACAATCGTGAAAAGTTTCATAAAAAATTAATTCCATAAATTTTGTGGATCTATATATTACACCCTGTATTTTTCATACGTATGTATTTATATACATAATAAAACCTAAGTATATATTTTTATAGTTTTTGACAAACTAATGTAAAAAGTTTCATCAGAAAGCAAAAAAAAAATTTTAAATCCACGAATTTTTAGGATTTTTAGGGAACAGTTCGGTTTTTTTAAACACCCCGTATTTGTTCAATAGTATATTCTTCCTACAGAACATTGTAAAAAGTTTCATCAAAAAGAATTTTTTAATTCCATGAATTTTGTTGATTTTTAGAGAATGGTTCGGTTTTTTTAAATCCTCTGTATTTCTTAATTAGGATATTTTTCCTATATAACATTGTATAAAGTTTCATCAAAAAGAATTTTTTAATTCCATGAATTTTGAGGAATTTTAGAGAATGGTTCGTTATTTTTAAACACTCTGTATTTTTTAATTAGTATATTTTTCCTACAGAACATTGTATAAAGTTTCATCAAAAAGAATTATTTAATTCCATGAATTTTGAGGATTTTTAGAGAATGGTTCGTTATTATTAAACACTCTGTATTTGCTTCGTTAATGAGTGTCATAATAAATCCTTGATGGAAGTTTAATAAATAAAAAAAAATTTCCATGAATTTTGGGAGTTTCAATATTGGTTCAGTTTTCTTAAACACCCAGAATTTTTTTAATTAGTATAGTTTTCTTACAGACCATTGTGAAAAGTTTCATAAAAAAATATTCAATGAATTATTGTGGGGATTCTTAGAGTATGGTTTGGTTTCGTTAAGCACCCTGTATTTTTTCATTAGTATAATTTTTTATAATCGTGAAAAGTTTAATAAAAAAAATTAAATTCCATAAATTTTGTGGCTGTAGAGAATGGTTCTTTATTTTACACCCTGTATTTTTTCATATGTATTCATATACATAATAATACCAAAGTATATATTTTTTATAGTTTTTTTTACAAACTATTGTAAAAAGTTTCATCAGAAAGCAAAAAAATTTAAATCCACGAATGTTTAGGATTTTTAGGAACGGTTCGGTTTTTTGAAACCTCCTGTATTTTTCATTAGTATAGATGTTTTAAAACTATTGTACAAAGTTTCATCAAAATGAATTTTCTAATTCCATGAACTTTGAGGAATTTTAGAGAATGGTTCGTTATTTTTAAACACTCTGTATTTCCTAATTAGTATATTTTTCCTACAGAACATTGTATAAAATTTCATCAAATAGAATTTTTTAATTCCATGAATTTTGTTGATTTTTAGGAAATGGTTAGGTTTTTAAACCTCCTGTATTTTTCATTAGTATAGATTTTTACAAACCATTGTATAAGGTTTTATCAAAAATAATTTTTTAATTCCATGAATTTTGTTGATTTTTAGAAAATGGTTAGGTTTTTTTAAACCCTCTGTATTTCTTAATTAGTATATTTTTCCTACAGAACATTGTATAAAGTTTCATCAAAAAGAATTTTTTAATTCCATGAATTTTGAGGATTTTTAGAGAATGGTTCGTTATTATTAAACACTCTGTATTTGCTTCGTTAGTGAGTGTCATAATAAATCCTTGATGGAAGTTTAATAAAAAAAATTTCCATGAATTTTGGGAGTTTCAATATTGGTTCAGTTTTTTTTTAAACACCCAGTAGTTTTTAATTAGTATATAGTTTTCTTACAGACCATTGTGAAAAGTTTCATGAAAAATATTCAATGAATTATTGTGAGGATTCTTAGAGTATGGTTTGGTTTCGTTAAGCACCCTGTATTTTTCATTAGTATTTTTTTATAATCGTCAAAAGTTTCAATAAAAAATAAATTACATAAATTTTTTTGATGTAGAGAATTGTTATTTATTTTAAAACCAGTATTTTTTCATAAGTATGTATTCATATACATAATACCAAAGTATATATTTTTTATAGTTTTTTTACAAACTATTGTAAAAAGTTTCATCAGAAAGCAAAAAAAAAATTTTAAATCCACGATTGTTCAGGATTTTTAGGGAACGGTTCGGTTTTTTTAAACACCCCGTATTTTTCGATAATTAGTGCGGTAAGAGTCCCCTGACGGAAGTTTCGTACCAAAAATTTTCAGTTCCTTAATTTTTACATTTTTTAACGTTCGACATTTTTCCAACACTTTGTATATAAAACGGTCCTACGCACGTCAGAGAACCCCTCCGAAGCGAAAGAACCGAAAATTTCCTCGAATCTGTAATTTTTATTTTTTCTCGTCAATTTTATCGTAACACCCCGTACATCGAGCTTTTTGAGTCGCACTGTATATAAGCGAAGCGACTTGAAGTGTGCCATATTGTCTAGCTCACTGATACCACCTATTCATTCTATTTATGCAAAGTTCAATGCAAATAGCAATAGCGGATGGAAATATTTGACAGCTGTTCTATGGCTTCCGTCATTTTGACCCCGTCTTGGTCTGCCATATTGTCTAGCTCACTGATACCACCTACCTATTCGTTCTATTTATGCAAAGTTCAATGCAAATAGCAATAGCGGATGGAAATATTTGACAGCTGTTCTATGGCTTACGTCATTTTGACCCCGTCTTGCTTAGGATTTTCGCAAATTTCGATACAAAAGCGAATTCAAAACCAAACGCTCGCATAACACAACGTATCTAGAGACTTCAGATTTACCGTTTTCGACCTTTGGGGGGCTCCGGTCGGCCCATTTAGCGAAATTTTCTGCGATTTATTCGGAAATGTCACCGCGCACTCGCCATTTGACGTCGCAAATTTTCGCAATTTTTACTATAAAATCGAATTTTAAAAACAGATCTGAGGCACACGACACATTGTAGAAGGTTCAAAGTTTACGTTTCGATATGGCTTTATGGAAATATAGGGGTACTTACTTTGCAAAATGTAACGTTTTGAAGGTTTTGTGAGGACCCGCCATATTGCCAGGCTCTTCTCCACGTCTCGGTTCGGTATTACGCAAAATTCGATACAAATTCGAATTCAAAACCCAACGCTCGCATAACAGAAAGCATCTAGGGACTTTAAATTTACCTTTTCCGGCCTTGGCGGGTCTCAGATCTGCCCGTTTAGCGAACGTTCCTACGTTTTATCCGGAGCTGTCACCGGCCGTGCACCGTCCGGCTAGCCGTTTGACGTTTCGGACGGCCGAGTGAAGGCGAATGCAGCCGAACGTGTAATTGACCAAAACTTTCGCTATTTTCCCTATAAAATCGAATTTTAAACCTAAATCTGAGGCACGCGACACATTGTAGAAGGTTCAAAGTTTACGTTTCGACATGGCTTTGTGGAAAGGAATGCGAGAAAATAGGAAAATATCGAATCCGAAATAGTTTGACGTCTACCCATATCCGACTGACGTTTCTCCGATTCCCGGGCGATAAGCTCCTCCCGCGCTATCTGCATCTCGCTCGCCGAGAACGGCCGGCGAGGACCCTCCGAAAAACGGGAAATTTACCTAGAAAAACGCGAAAACGGCCCGCCGAGCGTCTCGTCGCGACGGAGAAGGGACCCAATAAAGAGACTCGCCCGCGACCGCGTCCCCGACGGGCTCTCCTAAAAAACGTCGCGCGGAGCGAAACCGGCCTCCGACCGATTTTCGGGCTTCCGATAATGGGCGTGGTTTTCGACTTTTCTCTCGTTTCCTCGCGAAAATCGAAAACCGGCGGCCGCGGACCTCCGGAAAAACGCAAAATTCGCCCCGAAAAGGGTAAAAAGAACCAACCGAAATACGCCTAAGCTACGCAAAAAAGACCGAATCCGACTCCGCAAACCCGGGCTCGCCGCTGCGCGGCTCGCCAAAAAAGCCTTTGTGGCGGCAAAACCCCACTTTTCCACCCACCCGGAGGGAGCGAGAAAAAACAACGGATTTTAATATATAAGAACTAGAAAGGTGGCAAGTCGGCTATCGCCGACTTGACCTTTCTTGAGTAGGGTTAGTTTTTTTTAAACACCATGTATTTTTTCGATAATTAGTGCGTTAAGAGACCTCCGATGGAAGTTGACTAAAATAAATTAGTCAGTTCTCTTAATTTTGAGACTTTTTAACGTTCAACATTTTTCCAACACTTGGTATATAAAACGGTCTTTCGTACATCCGACAACCCATCCGAAGCAATTTATTCCATGAATATTGGGAGTTTCAATATTGGTTCAGTTTTCTTAAACACCCTGTATTGTTTTCATTAAAATAGTTTCCATATAGACCATTGTTAAAAGTTTCATCAAAGGAATATTATACTTCCATGAAGCTTTCTAGAGAATGGTCGGTTTTTTAAACACCCAGTAGTGTTTTAATTAGGATAGTTTTCTTACAGACCGTTGTGAAAAGTTTCATTAGAAAATATTCCATGAATTGTGAGGATATTTAAAGAATGGTTTGGTTTTGTTAAACACCCCGTATTTTCATCGGTATAATTTTTTTACAATCGTGAAAAGTTTCATAAAAAAATTAAATTCCATAAATTTTGTGGATCTAGAGAATTGGTCTTTATTTTACACACTGTATTTTTTCATAAGTATGTATTTATATAGCTACATAATAATACCTAAATATGTATTTTTATAGTTTTTTACAAACTATCTTAAAAGTTTCATCAAAACCAAAAAAGAGTTTTTAATTTCAAGTTTTTAGAATTTTTAAAATGATTCGATTCTCTTAAACACCCTGTATTGTTCTCATGAAAATAGTTTCCATATAGACCATTGTTAAAAGTTTCATCAAGAGAATATTATACTTCCATGAAGGTTTATAGAAAATGGTTCATTTTTTTTAAACACCCAGTAGTCTTTTAATTAGTATAGTTTTCTTACAGACCATTGTGTTCATAAGAAAATATTCTATGAATTGTGAGGATTCTTAGAGAATGGTTTGGTTTTGCTAAACACCCTGTATTTTTTCATTAGTATAATTTTTTTACAATCATGAAAAGTTTCATAAAAAAAAATAAATTCCATAAATTTTGTGGATCTAGAGAATGGTTCTTTATATTACACCTTATATTTTTTCATACGTATGTATTTATATACATAATAAAACCTAAGTATATATTTTTATAGTTCTTTGACAAACTATTGTAAAATGTTTCATCAGAAAGCAAAAAAAAAAATTAAATCCACGAATTTTCAGGATTTTTAGGGAACAGTTCGGTTTTTTTAAACACCCCGTATTTGTTCAATAGTATATTTTTCCTACAGAACATTGTAAAAAGTTTCATCAAAAAGAATTTTTTAATTCCATGAATTTTGTTGATTTTTAGAGAATGGTTCGGTTTTTTTAAACCTCCTGTATTTTTTCATTAGTATAGTTTTTAACAAACTAATGTGAAATGTTTCATCAAAAAGAATTTTTTAACTCCATGAATTTTGAGGATTTTTAGAGAATGGTTCGTTATTTTTATTATTGTATTTTTTAATTAGTATAGTTTTCTTACAGACCGTTGTGAAAAGTTTCATTAGAAAATATTCCATGAATTGTGAGGATCCTTAGAGAATGGTTTGGTTTTGTTAAACACCCCGTATTTTTTGAAAGAGATGAAGTCGAGTTAACTAATATATTTCTTAGGATTTGTCGTAAATTATTCTGCTTGGAATATAGAACTAATATCATTGTAAGTTTTGTGAATGTAAATTGTAATGACATGATGAAAACGTTTATTTTTTAAATATCAATTTATGAGAAGTTTATTTTGTATTTTGATATATATATTTTTGAATTGTTAGTTTTATAATAAATTATTTGTATAGTAATTGATGTATCATATTTTTATTGAGTTGATTGAAATATATGTATTAAATATATCCAGGGTGTTGCAGTTTTAATGATTAGGATTTTGATATTCGACAATTTTATTGTAATGTGAAAAGTTCATATAAATATAGGTTTTGAAGTTCCTCTTTCTGAGATAGAGGGCATTAATATTTTCTGTAGGAAAGAGTTTTAAATTGATAAATATTTAAGTATTTATATGTTACTGATATTTGGTTCATTGTAATTTTGAGAAAGGTAGGGTATCATGTTAGACTTTATTTTTAAATTTTTATAATATAAATTTTTAATTCAGTTATTTTATAAATTAGTAGGAAAATATTTTAAAATGTAAAAAAATAAAACAAATGCAGGAAAAACAGGTTTATTTTATGATTATAATATATTGAGTGTTAAAAATTAACAAATTATATAAAATTACATTAAATTATTATTAAAATTTAAATAAGTACATATAGGTATACATTTTATTTTATCACAGAATAAATTGATAGGTTATATATTTATAGTATAAAATAATGAACATATGTTATAATGATTAAATTATTATTAGAATTGAAATGCATATGAAATCTACAATAAATGTAAAATTAAATGTTATATTTGATTATGCAATTAATTGATAGAATAAGATAAGATTAAATTATTATTAGAATTTAAATACATATAAAATGTAAAACAAATGCAAAATTACAGTTTTTATTTAATTACTTTAATTTCTTTGATTGTTATGCCATGATTTAGATATTTGATCTTAATTACAATTACAGGGCCCTATATATTGCTTAGTGTTATTAATGGTTTTAGGACTGTTAGATAAAACCGCTTAGGTAATAGTAGGTTTCTGAAGGAGTTCAATAGTTATTTTTGTAAGTGATTTATTTAATTATTTTTTGAGTGATAGGTCATAGAGTAAGATCAGTTGTTTTAAATTATGGCATAGTAATCTGAAAATTATAACAGAAATAATCGTGGTAATGAATTTAACATCGTCTATATCGTTTGTATTTCTGGATAAATTGTAGTATGATTTTGAAGAATAATAAATTCATTTTATTTCATAATATTTTATGGAAATATTATGAAAGTTTTGAAAAAGTATTATAATTATTTGTCCAGAAATATACACATTTTTTCACAAATTATTAAATTAACAATAGTTTTGTATTACAGAATTTTAAAATAATTTTTGACATACATAATAAAGTTTTGAAATTTTTGGGTTGTGCTGGGATAATCTAAGGAAGAAATGAAATGTAATGAGAATGTGGGATGACAAAACAACTTGAAAGATATTACCTCTTCATAGATAAAAGTAATTGAAACTCTAATAGTGATTTTTAGTTATATTTTGGGTAGTCGCTCTTGTAAATAATCTAATTTATAATATTGATAGTAAAGCGTTAGTAGCTATTCTTGTTTCATATTGGTGACCTTTAAAAATGAAAAGAATTGTTTTTAATTTATGAAAAATATTATTAGAATTTAATAATGAATTACCTTTTTCAATTTTCTGTATATAAGGAATTGGAAAAAACGTAAATCATTGAAGTATTTCTGATTTTATATTGGGTTAGGGTAGTCTAGGCTGGGTTAGGGTTTTTCTTGAGTGGCACGAAAAAGCAGGTTCTATTGGAATATTGTTGTATGTTATAGCATACTCATGTTTTCTTCTGTAATGGCCTGAAATAGAAGTGGAAATAATTGAAAATAATGTTTTAAAAAGATATTTACAATACTTTGAAATAAGTTAACTGCAAGTGAGGAATTTCCAGTAGCGTTAAATGGTTTACACTGTATATTTTGGATAGACAGTTTGGTTAATATTTTCTAATGTAATAGGATCTGCAATAAAGGTGTATGAATGGATTAATAATTTAACATAAATAAAAATATTGATTAATATAGTTTTAGTTACATGAAATGATGGAATTGTGTTTTTATCCTATCGTTTTCAAAAAGATAGTATAGATGGCCTGTAATAAAAAAATAATAATGAATGAGTGCATAGTAAATGGTAAATAGAAATACCCTTTGTTAATATACGACTATTCTTGGCAAGTACACACTGAAAGAGTAGATTTTGTTTATTTTTGTGATTGAAGTAGTATCCAGAAGAGATCTTAAAATAGTTTGCTTGATCTAAAAGTAAATGTAGATAAAATATTTTTAAATATTGTTATAAAAAGTTACATTAATAGAAAATGAAGTAATAGCTTACTGTATTATGTAAGGTATTCAGCATACAGATGAACAGGAATGTGTTAGTAATATTACAATTCTTGATGAGAAAATGTTGAGTTAGAGTTGATATACTTCATTTATATTAATAACAATATTACAAAGTAGATTTTAGTGAAAGATAGATAAAAATATAATTTTTCTACATGAAAACTGGAAAGTACAATTGTAAAATATGAAAAATAATTAATAAATGACAATATTAAATACAGAAAAGATCTTATAGAAACTAAGGGCGAATCTTTCCTTGTGTAGCTGGCTTGGTTTTATCATTTAAGCTCGAAAGCATAGGTGCCAGTTTCTTAAATTTTAGTGAAACATTGGCAGTATATGATTATACCTTAGTGCCAGGAATGTACATAGGATTTATCGTCTAAAATCTATAGAGAATAATTTCTGTATAAAAGTATGCAAAAATATATGAAATATTTTAATGTAGAAAATTGATATTCCAAAGTGTTGATACTTTGATAATTAATGATTTATATTTATGATAATATTCATGTGTGGCACGAAAAAGCAGGTTCTATTGGAATATTGTTATATGTTATAGCATACTCATGTTTTCTTCTGTAATGGCCTGAAATAGAAGTGGAAATAATTGAAAATAATGTTTTAAAAAAGATATTTGCAATACCTACTTTGAAATAAGTTAACTGTAAGTGAAGAATTTCCAGTAGTGTTAAATGGTTTCTACTGTATATTTTGGATAGACAGTTTGGTTCATATTTTCTAATGTAATAGGATCTGCAATAACGGTGTATGAATACATACTGAAAGAGTAGATTTTGTTTATTTTTGTGATTGAAGTAGTATCCAGAAGAGATCTTAAAATAGTTTGCTGATCTAAAAGTAATATGGTAAATGTAGAATAAAATATTTTTTAAATATTGTTATAAAAGTTACATTAATAGAAAAATAAAGTAATAGCTTACTGTATTATGTCAGGTATTCAGCATACAGATGAACAGAAATGTGTCCGTAATATTACAATTCTTGATGAGAAAATGTTGAGTTAGAGTTGATATACCTCTTTTTATATTAATAACAATATTATAAAGTAGATTTCAGTGAAAGATAGATAAAATATAATTTTTCTACATCAAAAATGGAAAGTACAATTGTAAAATATGAAAAATAATTAATAAATGACAATATTAAGTACAGAAAAGATCTTATAGAAACGAAGGGCGAATCTTTCCTTGTGTAACTGGCTTGGCTTTATCATTTAAGCTCGAAAGCATAGGTGCCAGTTTCTTAAATTTTAGTGAAACATTGGCAGTATATGATTATGCCTTAGTGCCAGGAATGTACATAGGATTTATCGTCTAAAATCTATAGAGAATAATTTCTGTGTAAAAGTATGCAAAAATATATGAAATATTTTAATGTAGAAAATTGATATTCCAAAGTGTTGATACTTTGATAATTAATGATTTATATTTATGACAATATTAAAAATTATTTAAGTAGAATAACAAATTTGTAAAAATAATTATAAGACATGGTTTGTGAACATGATCTATGAATAATTTTAGTAAATATATTCATTTAGATGGAAAATGTTTCAAAACAGGTTTTTAGTGAAAATTAAGTGAAAATATATATAATTTTTCTACAATTTTAGAAAATAGAAAAAATATTTAACAGAAAACACCGTATAGAAAAGGCGGGCGAATTTTTCCTGTGTAATTGGCTTGGCGTTATCATTTAAGCTCGAAAGCATAGGTGCCGGTTTCTTAAATTTTGGTGAAACATTGGCAGTGTTTTGATATGCCTTAGTGCCAGTAGTACATTTGGGATTCATCGTCCAGTTCAAATTTATAGGGCATAGTTTCTGTATAAAAGATTATGGAAAATGAATAATTTAGAAAAATTCAATATTTCTCTATAAAGTAAGTTCTGATAATTTTATATGATTTTCAGGGACTATAAGTAGTCATTTCAAGTCTGAGGTCGTAATTTACTAAAGAATGGCATTGGTATAATAGCCAATTAGCCAAATAGTGTTTTGTGACCTAGGGAAATATAAGAAAATGTGTAACATATAAATTATTATCAGAAATGAGTGATTATTAGGAAAATAACATTTTTATATTTTTGGCAATTCATAAGAGAAATGTATGCCAAAATATTAAAGAGAAAATGTTAAATGTATAAGGAAAATAATTTACAGTACCTCTCTGTATACGACATTCCTTGTATATACGTTCTCACTGTTTGGTAATAGTTTACCTTGTTCCGGACGGTTTGACATATAAATTTTAACGTCCTCCAAGTTTTTAGCTCTCGAAAAAGCTACATAAAGTTGACCGTGGGTAAATACGGGTTCATCCAGGAAAATACCCACTTTTTCAAAGGTTTGTCCTTGCGACTTGTGAATGGTCATAGTATAAGCTAAGCGGATGGGAAATTGTCTCCTTTTTAATTTAAATGGTAAGACATCATTACCTCCCGTCTTCAGGTCTATACGTGGAATAAAGACTCGTTCTCCGGTAGGTCTTCCGCTACTGTCGATTTTTTCTGCGTCTATGTATTGGTTTCCCAAAAGACGAACGATTAATCTGGTACCATTGCACAATCCTTTTTTAAGATTTAAATTGCGTAGTAGCATAACAATTGCATCTTTTTTTAACTCCAATCTGTGGGGTGGAAGTCCATTTGGAGTTAAGGAATTTAGAAATTCTACGGTGTAATTGGCTACTTCGGCTGCAGGATCATCGGTAGTATCGATGGAGTCAACACTACAATAGGTTTTGCTGGAGCCTCTAATTTTTGCAAAATTTTTTGTTTATAGAATGGCTGGTGTTATTTGTAGGGACTAAAATTGCTTTTCGTATAGCTATGCTTGGATCTAGGTTGTTAAAGCAAAATTCGATTAGATCATCGACATTGTTAACGTAGCAATCTGAAGGTATTTGTATTATATTACCGTACATGGTTCTACGTAGAGGTTGTATTGTACTGTTGCCCAAATTGAGCAGCCATCTGGCAAACTCTTCATTGTGAATGGCTCTGACGTTTGTCTGTAATTCGTAATTCATGAATAAGGGCCAATGTCGGCTACCTTTTATACAGGCATTTACTATTGTACATCTGTTTCCTCCAATGACAACTGGTAAGGTTTGTCTGAAATCTCCACCTAAAAGGATAACTTTATTACCAAAGGGTCTGTTGTCGGCACATATATCTCTCAGTGCTCTTTCGATAATGTTAAAAATTAGATTTGTCACCATGGATACTTCATCGATTATCAGGAGTTTAACTGAGGCTATGTAACGACCTTCTGCCGTTGTTGGAGCAATTCCGGAGGTTGTGGTTTCATTTATATTGAAAGGCAATTTAAATGTGGAATGTATTGTTCGACCGCCTTTCAAAATCGAAGCAGCTATGCCGGTGGGACATGCTACTAAAACGGGTAACTCTTCACCTCGAAGCTTTGAGATTAAGGTTTGAAATAGATATGATTTGCCTGATCCAGCTGCGGCGTTTATCAAGAAGAAACGATTCGGTTCGTGGGCATTACGAACCGCAGCCATAACTGCATTGCAAATAACTCTTTGTTCGTGATTGAGATTTTCGTACATTTCTTGACCTTGTACTCTTTCTGCTTCTACGTTTATGGGATCAAAATTTATTATAATTTCTCTAGGTTCGGGTAAACCGTATGATGCCAGTCTAGTTCCGTTTAGTAATAACACGGTTTGGATGCATCTAAGTGTCTGTTGCAGAGCTTCCTCATCGGAAAGACCGCGACGCTTGAAATCTTCCATGAAATATTCTTGAATTCATCCCAAAGCGCCGGAGCATCTGAAACATCACAAAAATTAGTATAAATGCAAACATGTTTCTAAGTTGATACGGCATATCTCTAGAGCAAGCTTCTCTTAATGTTCGTTTCCATTCAGTATCATCGGCTAATAAATTCCGATGCTGACAGGATTCTTTGAATGTATCGTATGTTATTCCGTTTAAGGTACGCAACTCTGCATATGAACGTGCTCCAGGAATGTGTAGGAGCAGCAAACGTAAATAATATAGTTCCTGGTTGCGTATACTCACGGAGTACATTCGAACTACAATTTTGTCTGCGCCTCTTTGGCGTCGTTTCCAACGTTTGGTTGCATTTTGCCAAACATAATGATATGGAATATCAGTGTAGAGGTACTGTCGTGCTTCCACGTCATTTTGGTTAAGAGTAAACCATGCCGTTAGCTGTGTGCTTTCGTTATTTTGTAAAGCTTGTATTTCATATCCGGGCTGGAATCGAACAATTTGCCTATCTGGTAGATGCACACAGAGTCGATAGACGGTATGAGTGTTTTTGTGGGTAGCAAATTGATTAATGTGCCAGCATGCTTCAGGTGGAGTCATATATCTGGCGTTTACGTAGTGTTCTACTTCATTGTAGTCTGCTTGATGTTCTACATTTATACGAACTAAAGCCATATCTACTCCTTTAAAAAGGTATTTATATAAATATTTGACACAATGTGTAGTGGCGCAAGCCTCTGCATTGATATGGCATTTATATTTTAGTAGGATATATGGATTATATGGAACTATCCAGCGATTGTCCAAAATACAATTTCTACCATTGGCTCTAGTCGTTATAGTCCTACCGTTGTTTCGTCTCCTGTAAATGACTTGACCGTTATCTGATATTATTGTCAATTCATTAAAGTCTTTAGGATAGTTTTTGGAACATTTGCCATCCACCATACAGACAGAATCGGGGTTTAATTGGCCACATGGTCCGTGAACCATAAAAGACGTAACTATTTGATATAATTCTGGCTCGGTTTGCGGATCTGGTATTTCCGCGCTAATCAGAGCGTCTATTTTATATGGACTTGTTAATTTGTCCTCGTCTCTCAATATCATCAAATTGTGACAGTGCGGCAAACCTCTTTTGAAATTCTATGACGTAGAGATTGGCTAGAGGTATACCAAAATGTGCCTTTTGAGCAAGTCATCCATGAGTTCATTTAATTTGCATTGAAATACTCTATCTATCAAAGAGGGATGATCACTGGCCGTAGAACCTCTGGGAATATTATCTACTATTTCTGGCCAGTTTGCGTTAGTGGTCATGGTAATAAATAGACTGGGCGTACCAAATCGAGCCACAACTGCCATGGCATCTTGAAAGAGTTGTTGTTGATATCGAGGCGAACCGATAAAAGAGGAAGGTAAAATAATCATTCTACCTAATGTTGTAGCTTCATCATCGTCATTACCTTCTTCAATTCTATGATGAAGGTAATCGGCTAATCCAACATATTCTGTCGCCCGTAATCTCTCTTGGTTACGTAGAATATATTTAAGACGGTTATTTTCTATTTTAATATATGAGGTGACGGCAATTTGTTGTGTCAGTCTGCCTCCATACTTAAATCTAGAATCATTGTCTCTAATTCCAAAACGATATGCATAATACTCGCATAAAGTTACGTTGCGGTTATCGTTTTGATGAGGAATTCCTATATACCATCCTGGTTCACCGTGAGGAAACATTAGAGGGAAAACTAAAGGATCGTTAAGTTCGCTTTCCTCAGAAATGTTTTGTAATCGGGTAGGTTCGTCCCGTACGTAAATACGCATATTTGGAGTTGCTGGTGTATCCGGCAATAAATTATATACAGCGGCAATTTCCTCAACTCTAGGTAAATCGTACTGCCTCCTATTTCTTCCTCGCACATTTAATAACTCCAATGTGACGGTAGGTATTTGCAGGGGGAGAGGATCGATATGATTACGTAAAGCTTCTGCACGTAATCTTTCGATTGTGTCTACTTCTAATTGATATCGTTCACGTAAATGCATATATGCCCTAGCATAAGGATTTACTTCACGTAGTAATTGTTCCAATAGAGCAATCAATTGTCTGTCCAAGATCTGATTGTTGTTTCGTGCACGTGAATTGACAGCTTCATCTGGATCTAAAAAATAGATAGGTCCGTAACGCTGCATTGGCTCGTTAATATTTATATTGATATGTGATGGTAGACTTTCCCTTTTATACAATAAACTGGTGGGGCTCTGTTTCTGGGCAAGTCTCGTAAGTTTGCTTCTAAAGATACAAACTGAAAAGCATAATTATACGATAATATATGTCTTTTGAACAAATTAGAGAGAGGATGAAAGCCTTGGAAGAGGGCTATTAAAACGTCAGGCATATTTGGAAAATTGTCTAAAACTACATTACCTCGTTGACAGCATTTTGTGTATTGGTTATAATGATCCGTGATTTCGGTATGAAAATATAAAGCAGAACAATGTCTACAGACCTGATTGAGTGGGCCCAAGTTGAATGGGCCTTGTCTTACGACTCGTTGGCTAGCCATGAGGTATGTGGGCATGTGATTTCCGTTGTTCCGTAGACGTTGTATTTCCTGTAATATATTTTCTCTTAAAGGTGCATCAGCAATGGCAGCATTTATTTGATTTGCTTGATGTCTTTGAATATTCACTGCTACTTCAGCAAATTCATTTTGTATATCATCGACTAATGATGGTGAGAGTTCGGGAAGCATGTCATCATCTTCAACCTGCATATCTAAAAATAAAATATGGAATTAAATTAATAACTAAAAAATGTTAGTTGTTTTTATTTAGTTTATTTAATAGCGTATAATTTGAAAAACGTTATTGAAGAAAATGATTACCAATAATTATAGAAAATACCTACCAACATTTATAACATCCTGTGAAATTTGTGGTAAAGCTCTGACAGGAATGTTATTTGGATTTGCAGGAATTATAGTAGTTGATGATGAATTTCGGAAGTTTTGTCCAACGTCATCATTAACTGTTCTATGAATCATAACCTCTACGACCATAGGCTGAGGTAATTCATTTTCAGAATCAGTTGAATTGTTTCGTGTAAATGCAGGTGCTAAAATGTTTTTGTTATTTATAATAAAAATATTTTTGATTTTCTTGTGAGTATAATAATCGTTTAATTACAATATGCATGTAAGAAAATGTATGTCATGTTTATATTAAACAATTTCAGTAATAGATAGAACATATGAGATTATGTATGAATTTGTTGGAATTAATGAGTTTGTTGGAATTAATGAGTTTGTTGTAACAGTAGTAATTTCGTCAATTGTTACGTAAAATATAGTTGCTTGGGTTATGATAACCTTTATTAGATTTTAGTCCATTGAAAAGTTACATTTTTTAGAAGACGTAATTTTATTGTTTAGATGTGAGGGGGGGGGTCAAAGAAAGCTTAATTTGTTTGTGGGGTTTGGTCGCTATATTGGAAAAGGGGTGAAATTGTTTTTAGCATTTATCAGGTAAACTATTGGTCATACAAACATTTTGTAAGGACATTTTTTATTGCAAATTGAATCCTCTACAATTTTAGTTCGGTAACTTTTTGTTGTAAAATCAAAAATAACAAAGATATTAAAGCAAAACAATCAAAAAATTTGTATAAATTTTTTTTTTAACGTCATAATTTATTTATTTCTTATTTAAAAAAAAATTACATCAGGGCATTTTTGTAGAGTGATTTTCAACAAAGAATTTTTATTACATACTTTTTTTATTATATTCATTAGTTTGGGTTATATAGCACTGTGAAGTGACACTAATTTTCCCTATAGTTCATTGAAAAGTTATATTTGAGGTTGCATTTTTTAGAGGATGCAATTTTATTGTTTAGATGTGAGGGGGGGATCAAAAAAAGCTTAATTTGAAGTTTGTGGGGTCGCAACCCTCCAACTTCGATCGCCATCTTGGAAAAAGGGGGGTAAAATTGTTTTTAGCATTTATCAGGTAAACTATTGGTCATACAAACATTTTGTAAAGACATTTTTTATTGCAAATTGAATCCTCTACAATTTTAGTTCGGTAACTTTTGTTGTAAAATCAAAAATAACAGATATTAAAGCAAAACAATCAAAAATTTGTATAAATTTCTTTTGGACGTCATAATTTATTTATTTCTTATTTAAAAAAAAAATGACATCAGGGCATTTTTGTAGAGTGATTTTCAACAAAGAATTTTTATTACATACTTTTTTTATTATATTCATTAGTTTGGGTTATATAGCACTGTGAAGTGACACTAATTTTCCCTATAGTTCATTGAAAAGTTATATTTGAGGTTGCATTTTTTAGAGGATGCAATTTTATTGTTTAGATGTGAGGGGGGGATCAAAAAAAGCTTAATTTGAAGTTTGTGGGGTCGCAACCCTCCAACTTCGATCGCCATCTTGGAAAAAGGGGGGTAAAATTGTTTGAGCATTTATCAGGTAAACTATTGGACATACAAAATTTTTTAAAAAACATTTTTTATTGCAAATTAAATCCTCTACAATTTTAGTCCAGTAATTTTTTGTTGTAAAATCAAAAATAACAAAGATATTAAAAAAAACAATCAAAATTTTTGTACAAATTTTCTTTTGGACGACATAATTTATTTATTTTTTATTTAAAAAAAAATGACATCAGAGCATTATTGTAGAGTGGTTTCCAACGAAGAATTTTTATTATATACTTTTTTTATTATATTCATTAGTTTGGATTTTACAGCGCTGTGAAGTGAACCTTAATTTTCCCTACTGATAAATATACATTTATATCAATTTTTATAATGTTTTTTATTATAGACATTTCAATAGTTATGCTCTGATGTAATTTTTTTTTAAATAAAAAATAAATCAGAATTTGTATGGTTTTGCTTTAATATCTTTGTTATTTTTGATTTTACAACAAAAAGTTACTGAACTAAAATTGTAGAGGATTCAATTTGCAATAAAAAAATGTTTTTTAACAAACCTGATAAATACTAAAAACCATTAACCCCCTTTTTCCAAGATGGCGGCCGAAGTTGGATGGTTGCGACCCCACAAACTTCAAGTTAAGCTTTTTTTGACTCCCTCTTCACATCTAAACAATAAAATTGCGTCCTCTAAAAAATCCAACCACAAATGTAACGTTTCAATGGATTATAGAAAAAATTAGTGTTTACTTCACAGAGCTGTAAAACTCCAACTAATGAATATAAAAAAAAGTATATAATAAAAATTCTTCGTTGAAAACCACTCTACAAAAATGCTTTGATGTCATTTTTTAAAATAAGAAAATAAATAAATAATGGAGTCAAAAAGAAAATATGTACAAAATTTTGATTGTTTTTCTTTAATATTTTTGTTATTTTTGATTTTACAACAAAAAGTTACTGGGCTAAAGTTGTAGAGGATTTAATTTGCAATAAAAAATGTCTTTAAAAAATTATTGTGTGACCAATAGTTTACCTGATAAATACTAAAAACAATTAACCTCCTTTTTCCAAGATGGCAGCCGAAATTGGATGGTTGCGACCCCACAAACTTCTAAGCTTTTTTTGACTCCCTCCTCACATCTAAACAATAAAATTGCGTCCTCTAAAAAATCCAACCTCAAATGTAACGTTTCAATGGATTATAGAAAAAATTTGTGTTTACTTCACAGAGCTGTAAAACCCAAACTAATGAATATAAAAAAAAAAGTATATAATAAAAATTCTTCGTTGAAAACCACTCTACAAAAATGCTTTGATGTCATTTTTTTAAAATAAGAAAATAAATAAATTAGGGCGTCAAAGAAAATTTGTACAAAAATTTTGATGGTTTTTCTTTAATATTTTTGTTATTTTTGATTTTACAAAAAAAAGTTACTGGGCTAAAGTTGTAGAGGATTTAATTTGCAATAAAAAATGTCTTTAAAAAATTTTTGTGTGACCAATAGTTTACCTGATAAATACTAAAAACAATTAACCTCCTTTTTCCAAGATGGCGGCCGAAATTGGATGGTTGCGACCCCACAAACTTCAAGTTAAGCTTTTTTTGACTCCCTCCTCACATCTAAACAATAAAATTGCGTCCTCTAAAATATCCAACCCCAAATGTAACGTTTCAATGGATTATAGAAAAAATTTGTGATTACTTTACAGTGCTGTAAAACCCAAACTAATGAATATAAAAAAAAGTATATAATAAAAATTCTTCGTTGAAAACCATTCTACAAAAATGCTCTGATGTCATTTGTTTTAAATAAGAAAATAAATAAATTATGGCGTCCAAAAGAAAATTTGTACAAAAATTTTGATTGTATTTCTTTAATATTTTTGTTATTTTTGATTTTACAACAAAAAGTTACTGGACTAAAATTGTAGAAGATTTAATTTGCAATAAAAAATGTTTTTAAAAAAATTTTGTATGACAAATAGTTTACCTGATAAATGCTAAAAACTATTTCACCCCTTTTCCGAGATGGCGGTCAAACCTTACAAACTTCAAGTTAAGCTTTTTTTGACCCTCCTCCTCACATCTACCTCTGAAAAATGCAACCCCAAATGTAACTTTTATACAGAGTAAATTTTAGTTAACAAACTTTAAAGGTGATTAGAATTTTGAAAAATAATGTTAGTTTATTATATTATGTTCATTATTTTGGAACTTTATAAAAGAGATATGAGATGTTAAATTAAAAAAAAAGGATTTTTTATATATATTTACCGAGATATATGAACTATATTTGGCACACAGAGTACCTAAATAAGGTCTCATAAAATGTGTCCATATGTGTATATCAAACAATACACAGCTTGCGACTTTAATTTATAAACAAATGGTCTATTGAAATGTTACATTATTTTGGTCTTAGCATGCATTTTTTAGAGGACGCAATTTTATTGTTTAGATGTGAGGGGGGGATCAAAAAACGCTTAACTTGAAGTTTGTGGAGTCACAATCCTCCAACTTCGGCCGCCATCTTGGAAGAAGGGAGTTAAATTGTTTTTAGTATTTATCAAGTAAACTATTGGTCATACAAATTTTTTTTAAAAACATTTTTTATTGCAAATTAAATCCTCTACAATTTTAGTCCAGTAACTTTTTGTTGTAAAATCAAAAATAACAAAAATATTAAAGAAAAACAATCAAAATTTTTGTACAAATTTTCTATTGGACGCCATAATTTATTTATTTTTTTATTTAAAAAAATGACATCAGAGCATTTTTGTAGAGTGGTTTTCAACGAAGAATTTTTATTATATACTTTTTTTTATATTCATTAGTTTGGGTTTTACAGCGCTGTGAAGTAAACACTAATTTTTTCTATAGTCCATTGAAACGTTACATTTGGAGTTGCATTTTTTAGAGGACGCAATTTTATTGTTTAGATGTGAGGGGGGGGTCAAAAAATGCTTAACTTGAAGTTTGTGGGGTCACAACCCTCGAGGTTTGGCCACTATCTTGGAAGAAGGGTGAAATTGTTTTTACCATTTATCAAGTAAAATATTGGTCATACAAAATTTTGTAAATACATTTTTTATTTAAAATTGAATCCTCTACAATTTTAGTCCAGTAACTTTTTGTTGTAAAATCAAAAATAACAAAGATATTAAAAAAACCATCAAAATTTTTGCACAGATTTTCCTTTGGAACACCATAATTTATTTATTTTCTTATTTAAAAAAAAATGCCATTAGAGCCTTTTTGTAGAGTGATTCTCAACAAAGAATTTGTATTATATACTTTTTTTATTATATTCATTAGTTTGGGTTTTACAGCGTTGTGAATTGAAAACTAATTTTCCTTACTGATAAGTATACATTTATATGAATGTAAAACCCAAACTAATGAATATAATAAAAAAAAGTATATAATACAAATTCTTCGTTGAAAACCACTCTACAAAAATGTTCTGTATACTATACGTATAGTATTGTCGATTGTAGATAAAAATAACCTATAGATACAAACTTAGGTACTTATGTTTTCTATCATTAAGTGGATTGCAGAAATATTTTTACACAAAAATAATTAATAAATAAATATATTAAAGAACAATTTTGTGATAAAAAAGTATCATTTTGCTTGAATTGAAGTAATTGATGGATTTAAACGACATTTGGTATACCGATGTTTTTTTTATATGAGAAATTTAAATTTTGTCATAGTTTTGGCATACGTTATAGAGGGCATCACTTATATCGCTTTCTTGAACTATGTTTTTGTTACACACTGTATCTTAGCTTCTGATAGCAAAATATCTTTTTCAGTCAATTTTACATCAAAAGTTATAGCTTTTAGAAACGCTAGGAATTATCGTTTTCGAGATATTGGTATTTAAATCATTTAATGTGATGTCAACTGCATAGGGTATGTAATAAATGGGCCAACTGTAGATAGAGGACGTTAAAGTAAAATAATTGAACAAAACATGTCTTGGTAAAATGTCACTTCTTATCGAGATACGGAATATTTTTATTTAAATCATTTAATGTGATGTCAAATGCATAGGGAGGTATGTAATAAATGGGCCAACTGTAGATAGAGGACGTTAAAGTAAAATAATTGAACAAAACATGTCTTGGTAAAATGTCACTTCTTATCGAGATACGGAATATTTTTATTTAAATCATTTAATGTGATGTCAACTGCATAGGGAGGTATGTAATAAATGGGCCAACTGTAGATAGAGGACGTTAAAGTAAAATAATTGAACAAAACATGTCTTGGTAAAATGTCACTTCTTATCGAGATACGATTGTAGATAAAAAATAACCTATAGATACAAACTTAGGTACTTATGTTTTTCTATCATTAAGTGGATTGCAGAAATATTTTTACACAAAAATAATTAATATAATAAATATATTAAAGAAAAATTTTGTGATAAAAAAGTATCATTTTGCCTTCATTTTTAAATTTTTGAAATAACAGAGGATCTTGAATTACTTGAATTTTTTAAAAATATTTCACTACTTTCAAGGCGAAACAGGTCGTGTGCCAGCTTAAAAATTTAAGGGGAGATGTCTTATAGACATGACTACTTCCTATGAAAAAATCATCCCTCTGGATAGGAATTACACCTTCAAATAAAATAAAAATTGAATTTTTTAAAAATATTTCACCATTTTCAAGGCGAAGCAGGTCATATGTATTTTTTTTAGGGTGTAATCCCCTAGCTAAGGGTATGATTTATTCATGGTAAGTAGTCCTCTACGTGAGACACCTTCCCTTAAAATTTGAAGCTGGTACAGGACCTGCTTTGCCTTGAAAGTAGCGAAATATTTTTAAAAAGTTTAATTTTAATTTGTTTTGAAGGTGTAATCCTCTAGCCAGGGAGATAATTTTTTCATGAGAAGTAGTCATCTACGTAAGACACCTTCCCTTAAATTTTGAAGCTGGTTCAGGACCTGCTTTGCCTTGAAAGTAGCGAAATATTTTTAAAAAGTTTAACTTTAATTTTTTTTGAAGGTGTAATCCTCTAGCCACGGAGATAATTTTTTCATGAGAAGTAGTCATCTCCGTAAGACACCTTTCCTTAAATTTTGAAGCTGGTACAGGACCTGCTTTGCCTTGAATGTAGCGAAATATTTTTAAAAAGTTCAATTTTAATTTTTTGTTAAGGTAATCCCTTAGCCAGGGTGATAATTTTTTCATGAGAAGTAATCCTCTATAGTATTTAGTGCATTGCATACTATTTCTTAAATATATCCATTATTTAACTCAGTAACGTACGTCCATGAACGTTGAGACGTCTTTGGAATTTTGGCTGCTGTTTTCACACCGCTTTTGTATACTTATAAGGTAGTTTATATTATCAAATTTAATAGGGCAACCAGTATACCTTTTAAATTTCGTTTTTAGAGATGTAACGGTCAGTTTTATATTGAAGAGATATGATTATGTTCTTTCAAAAGACATACATACATTCATTTTTGTCGTTAAAAATGTAGATGAATAAACTTACCTAAGGAAGTTGAAGATCCAGCCGTTCTGCTTAGAAAGGAGTCAGGGAGGATACCATCTATTTCCTCTGGTTCTGTGCCTCTCATTAATGGTTTACCTGCAGGATTAATGGAACTATTTGGTTGTACCACTATTTGACTTTGTGAAGGAGACTCGGAAACAGCAGTTGAAGTCTTTCCAGGAACACATTTTTTATTGACCCGACCTTTGATATCGACTCCCTTTCGTTGAGTCAATCTTTTTACCTTTACGGGTCATTGTGATTGATCTAAAAATAAATAAATGATGTAACATATTAAATGCAAATGTAGTAATTTGAAGTGTACCTAAATAAGGAAATAAATTAATGATTATAAAAGCTACTTACTGTCAAGTTAAGCAGATGGAAATTAAGCAGATGGAGTCGTTTTGAAAAAAACGGATTTAAATTATATGTGCAAGTTTATTTATGTAAGAGGAAAATCACAAAAATAAAATGCACCTATAAAAATGGCGTGATAGAAATATAATTTGTTGATTTCTAGATATGCATTTGTTTTTGTAGGTTACTAAAGACAGACGATCAGAGAGTTTAAAGGTGCGTTCCCAACGAAATCATTCGCGTTTTGCTTTTTGCGTTGTGGAATGGTATTGGTGACGCAGAATTAAGAAAATATAGGTAGGAACGTGTAAAATAAATAATTTTACATTTAGTTACTGTTTTGGGTAAATTTGACTATTACTGAAACATATTTTCAAGTTTTATAAACATAACATAAATTCAGTCTAAACGGAAACAAAAAATGTTTCCTGTAAAAATTTGAAAATATTCAGCTTTATCCTGTCAATACTATTTTAAATTTTGCATCTTCAATAGAATGTCATAACTGAAAAAGCAAAACGGGAATAATTTTATTGTGGGCTCACCTTAAGTCGATTGTGAATTATCATGATACGTAAAATCTGCGCTGGGCAAGTACCTA
The DNA here is from genome assembly GCA_025584915.1 of Monochamus saltuarius. NCBI lineage: Eukaryota > Metazoa > Arthropoda > Insecta > Coleoptera > Cerambycidae > Monochamus > Monochamus saltuarius. The sequence continues at coordinate 23,957,776 of CM046726.1, read as the reverse complement.
ATGGTGGAGGCCATAAATAAGAGAAGAAGAAGAAGATACGTAAAACCACAGATAAATTCAAGGATTGCATACTGTACAATCCTTGAGATAAATTAGCTTAATTTATCTGTGGTAAAACGTAGAACGTGTAATCTTTTTTTGTTTGAAAAATTAGTTTAAATGGTGTTACAATCAATACAATCCTTGATCTATCAATCCATAGTCAATGGTCTAGGGAGTGTTCAGTAGGGAATGATAGACATAGAGGTTAAAAAAAACGTGAGGATACGTAATGGCTTATGTTCGTATTTTATGCATTTATTCGATACAATAACAGCACAGCATAGGTTATACTGTGATAAAAGAGTTGTTAATAAAGAGTTCTTATCAATGGGGTACGTTATCACAGAATCATATTATTCAGAAACGATCATTATGATTTTAATTTATGGGTATTATTATCATATTTTGTTTAAAGAGAAGACAAATTTATGTTTTCCATAATAATAATGATATATATTGGCTATTGGGTTGGGTGGGGGGTCATTAACGTAATAATTTATATAAAATGTGAATTGTATGACAGTAGGTATTTATTCATATTTAGAGGTTTTTAATAAAGGTGATTGTAGGGGGTCCATTATCGTAATTTATATAACATTAGAATTATATGATAGTATTATAAGATAAAAAATGTTTAAAATTTAAGATGGAAATTTTATCTGCTGAAATTTGAATTAAATTTTGTTTGGAATTGAGGGCATATACGCCATTTTAAAGATTTATTTTGGTAGACAGTATGTGATATTAAAATAATAAAAAATATAATTAAATGTACCCGACAGATATAGGTACGTTGAAATAAGAAATATGCGCCTATAATTACATTTGATGTACCTACAATGTAACGATGAAGAAGCTATCCAGAAACGTAAGTAAAATACTTAAATACTTTGACTACTGGGAATAATAAAACGTAACACATTTTCATAAATGTCTGTAACTAAAATAAAATAAATTAATCTTCAAAATTCCTTCAATATTAAAAATTCGCAAATATCTTATACCTATATGGTTTTTGCAGCTCGAAATAGTAGATATATTTCCTTGCTCCTCTTTCCCGTCTTCGGATTTACGCACAGTTTAATGCAAAAACAAACTGAAAACCCAACGCTCGCATAACAGAAAGCATCTAGGGACTTTAAATTTACCTTTTCCGGCCTTGGCGGGTCTCAGATCTGCCCGTTTAGCGAACGTTCCTACGTTTTATCCGGAGCTGTCACCGGCCGTGCACCGTCCGGCTAGCCGTTTGACGTTTCGGACGGCCGAGCGAAGGCGAATGCAGCCGAACGTGTAATTGACCAAAACTTTCGCTATTTTCCTATAAAATCGAATTTTAAACCTAAATCTGAGGCACGCGACACATTGTAGAAGGTTCAAAGTTTACGTTTCAACATGCATTTCTGGAAATGAATGCGGGAAAATACGAAAATATCGAATCCGAAATAGTTTGACGTCTACCCATATCCGACTGACGTTTCTCCGATTCCCGGGCGATAAGCTCCGCCTCCGCTATATCCATCTCGCTCGCCGAGATCGGCCGGCGAGGACCCTCCGAAAAACGGAAAATTTACCTAGAAAAACGCGAAAAACGGCCCGCCGAGCGCCTCGTCGCGACGGAGAAAGGACCAAATCAAGAGACTCGCCCGCGGCCGCGTCCGCGACGGGCCCGCCCGAAAAACGTGGAGCGGAGCGAGACCGGCCTCCGGGCGGCTTCCGGACTTCCGATAAGGGGCGTTTTTTTCGACTTTTGTCTCGTTTCCTCGCGAAAACGGAAAAGTAACGCCGGCGGACCTCCGGAAAAACGCAAAATTCGCCCCGAAAAAGGTAAAAAGAACCCACCGAAATACGCCTAAGCGACAACCCCAGGACCGAAGGGCGCTTCGCGCCCTTCGGCTCACTCGCGGCTCGCGAAAAAGCCTTTGAGGAGATACTTTGCCACTTTTCCGCACCCCGGTGAGCGAGAGGCAATCGCGCATTTTAATATATTAGAACTAGAAAGGTGGCAAGTCGGCATTCGCCGACTTGACCTTTCTTAGTAGGGTTAGTTTTTTAAACACCATGTATTTTTCGATAATTAGTGCGTTAGAGACCCCCGATGGAAGTTGAGTAAAATAAATTAGTCAGTTCTCTTAATTTTGAGATTTTTACCGTTCAACATTTTTCCAACACTTTGTATATAAAACGGTCTTTCGTACATCCGACAACCCATCCGAAGCAAAACAAATAATTTTATTCCATGAATTTTGGGAGTTTCAATATTGGTTCAGTTTTCTTAAACACCCTGTATTGTTTTCATTAAAATAGTTTCCATATAGACCATTGTTAAACGTTTCATCAAAGGAATATTATACTTCCATGAAGGTTTCTAGAGAAAGGTCGGTTTATTAAACACCCAGTAGTTTTTAATTAGTATAGTTTTCTTACAGACCGTTGTGAAAAGTTTCATTAGAAAATATTCCATGAATTGTGAGGATTTTTAGAGAATGGTTTGGTTTGTTAAACACCCCGTATTTTTCATCGGTATAATTTTTTACAATCGTGAAAAGTTTCATAAAAAAATTAATTCCATAAATTTTGTGGATCTAGAGAATGGATCTATATATTACACCCTGTATTTTTCATACGTATGTATTTATATACATAATAAAACCTAAGTATATATTTTATAGTTTTTGACAAACTAATGTAAAAGTTTCATCAGAAAGCAAAAAAATTTTAAATCCACGAATTTTCAGGATTTTTAGGGAACAGTTCGGTTTTTAAACACCCGTATTTGTTCAATAGTATATTCTTCCTACAGAACATTGTAAAAGTTTCATCAAAAGAATTTTTAATTCCATGAATTTTGTTGATTTTTAGAGAATGGTTCGGTTTTTAAATCCTCTGTATTTCTTAATTAGGATATTTTCCTATAGAACATTGTATAAAGTTTCATCAAAAGAATTTTTAATTCCATGAATTTTGAGGATTTTAGATAATGGTTCGTTATTATTAAACACTCTGTATTTGCTTCGTTAAATCCTTGATGGAAGTTTAATAAATAAAAAAATTTCCATGAATTTTGGGAGTTTCAATATTGGTTCAGTTTTCTTAAACACCCAGAATTTTTTTAATTAGTATAGTTTTCTTACAGACCATTGTGAAAAGTTTCATAAAAAAATATTCAATGGTTTCTTTAAGCACCCTGTATTTTTTCATTAGTATAATTTTTTATAATCGTGAAAAGTTTAATAAAAAAAATTAAATTCCATAAATTTTGTGGCTGTAGAGAATGGTTCTTTATTTTACACCCTGTATTTTTCATAAGTATGTATTCATATACATAATAATACCAAAGTATATATTTTTATAGTTTTTACAAACTATTGTAAAAGTTTCATCAGAAAGCAAAAAAAAATTTAAATCCACGAATGTTTAGGATTTTTAGGGAACAGTTCGGTTTTGAAACCTCCTGTATTTTTCATTAGTATAGATGTTTTAAAACTATTGTACAAAGTTTCATCAAAATGAATTTTCTAATTCCATGAACTTTGAGGAATTTTAGAGAATGGTTCGTTATTTTTAAACACTCTGTATTTCTTAATTAGTATATTTTCCTACAGAACATTGTATAAAATTTCATCAAATAGAATTTTTAATTCCATGAATTTTGTTGATTTTTAGGAAATGGTTAGGTTTTTAAACCTCCTGTATTTTTCATTAGTATAGATTTTTACAAACCATTGTATAAGGTTTTATCAAAAATAATTTTTAATTCCATGAGTTTTGTTGATTTTTAGGAAATGGTTAGGTTTTTAAACCCTCTGTATTTCTTAATTAGTATATTTTTCCTACAGAACATTGTATAAAGTTTCATCAAAAGAATTTTTAATTCCATGAATTTTGAGGATTTTTAGAGAATGGTTCGTTATTATTAAACACTCTGTATTTGCTTCGTTAGTGAGTGTCATAATAAATCCTTGATGGAAGTTTAATAAATAAAAAATTTCCATGAATTTTGGGAGTTTCAATATTGGTTCAGTTTTTTAAACACCCAGTAGTTTTTAATTAGTATACATAGTTTTCTTACAGACCATTGTGAAAAGTTTCATGAAAAAATTTCAATGAATTATTGTGAGGATTCTTAGAGTATGGTTTGGTTTCGTTAAGCACCCTGTATTTTCTCATTAGTATGATTTTTACAATCGTCAAAAGTTTCATAAAAAAATAAAATCCATAAATTTTGTGGATGTAGAGAATGGTTTTTATTTTACACGCTGTATTTTTCATAAGTATGTATTCATATACATAATAATACCAAAGTATATATTTTTACAGTTTTCTACAAACTATTGTAAAAGTTTCATCAGAAAGCAAAAAAATTTTAAATCCACGAATGTCCAGGATTTTTAGGAACAGTTCGAATTTTTAAACACCCGTATTTTTCGATAATTAGTGCGGTAAGAGTCCCCGACGGAAGTTTCGTACCAAAAAATTTTCAGTTCCTTAATTTTTACATTTTTAACGTTCGACATTTTTCCAACACTTTGTATATAAAACGGTCCTACGCACGTCAGAGAACCCCTCGAAGCGAAAGAACCGAAAATTTCCTCGAATCTGTAATTTTTATTTTTTCTCGTCCATTTGTATCGTAACACACCGTACATCGAGCTTTGTTGAGTCGCACTGTATATAAGCGAAGCGACTTGAAGTGTGCCATATTGTCTAGCTCACTGATACCACCTATTCATTCTATTTATGCAAAGTTCAATGCAAATAGCAATAGCGGATGGAAATATTTGACAGCTGTTCTATGGCTTCCGTCATTTTGACCCCGTCTTGGTCTGCCATATTGTCTAGCTCACTGATACCACCTACCTATTCATTCTATTTATGCAAAGTTCAATGCAAATAGCAATAGCGGATGGAAATATTTGACAACTGTTCTATGGCTTACGTCATTTTGACCCCGTCTTGCTTAGGATTTTCGCAAATTTCGATACAAAAACGAATTCAAAACCAAACGCTCGCATAACACAACGTATCTAGAGACTTCAGATTTACCGTTTTCGACCTTTGGGGGGCTCCGGTCGGCTAATTTAGCGAAATTTTCTGCGATTTATTCGGAAATGTCACCGCGCACTCGCCATTTGACGTCGCAAATTTTCGCAATTTTACTATAAAATCGAATTTTAAAAACAGATCTGAGGCACACGGCACATTGTAGAAGGTTCAAAGTTTACGTTTCGATATGGCTTTATGGAAATAAAGGGGTACTTACTTTGCAAAATGTAACGTTTTGAAGGTTTTGTGAGGACCCGCCATATTGCCAGGCTCTTCTCCACGTCTCGGTTCGGTATTACGCAAAATTCGATACAAATTCGAATTCAAAACCCAACGCTCGCATAACAGAAAGCATCTAGAGACTTTAAATTTACCTTTTCCGGCCTTGGCGGGTCTCAGATCTGCCCGTTTAGCGAACGTTCCTACGTTTTATCCGGAGCTGTCACCGGCCGTGCACCGTCCGGCTAGCCGTTTGACGTTTCGGACGGCCGAGCGAAGGCGAATGCAGCCGAACGTGTAATTGACCAAAACTTTCGCTATTTTCCCTATAAAATCGAATTTTAAACCTAAATCTGAGGCACGCGACACATTGTAGAAGGTTCAAAGTTTACGTTTCAACATGCATTTCTGGAAATGAATGCGGGAAAATACGAAAATATCGAATCGGAATAGTTTGACGTCTACCCATATCCGACTGACGTTTCTCCGATTCCCGGGCGATAAGCTCCGCCTCCGCTATATCCATCTCGCTCGCCGAGATCGGCCGGCGAGGACCCTCCGAAAAACGGAAAATTTACCTAGAAAAACGCGAAAAACGGCCCGCCGAGCGCCTCGTCGCGACGGAGAAAGGACCAAATCAAGAGACTCGCCCGCGGCCGCGTCCCCGACGGGCTCGCCCGAAAAACCACGCGCGCAGCGAAACCGGCCTCCGGGCGGCTTCCGGACTTCCGATAATGGGCGTTTTTTTCGACTTTTGTCTCGTTTCCTCGCGAAAACGGAAAAGTAACGCCGGCGGACCTCCGGCAAAACGCAAAATTCGCCCCGAAAAGGTAAAAGAACCACCGAAATACGCCTAAGCGACAACCCCAGGACCGAAGGGCGCTTCGCGCCTTCGGCTCGCCCGCGCGGCTCGCGAAAAAGCCTTTGGTAATGCAAAACGCCACTTTTCCGCACCCCGGTGAGCGAGAGGCAATCGCGCATTTTAATATATTAGAACTAGAAAGGTGGCAAGTCGGCATTCGCCGACTTGACCTTTCTTGAGTAGGGTTAGTTTTTTAAACACCATGTATTTTTCGATAATTAGTGCGTTAGAGACCCCCGATGGAAGTTGAGTAAAATAAATTAGTCAGTTCTCTTAATTTTGAGATTTTTACCGTTCAACATTTTTCCAACACTTTGTATATAAAACGGTCTTTCGTACATCCGACAACCCATCCGAAGCAAAACAAATAATTTTATTCCATGAATTTTGGGAGTTTCAATATTGGTTCAGTTTTCTTAAACACCCTGTATTGTTTTCATTAAAATAGTTTCCATATAGACCATTGTTAAACGTTTCATCAAAGGAATATTATACTTCCATGAAGGTTTCTAGAGAAAGGTCGGTTTTTGAAACACCCAGTAGTTTTTTAATTAGTATAGTTTTCTTACAGACCGTTGTGAAAAGTTTCATTAGAAAATATTCCATGAATTGTGAGGATTTTTAGAGAATGGTTTGGTTTGTTAAACACCCGTATTTTTCATCAGTATAATTTTTTACAATCGTGAAAAGTTTCATAAAAAAATAAATTCCATAAATTTTGTGGATCTAGAGAATGGATCTATATATTACACCCTGTATTTTTCATACGTATGTATTTATATACATAATAAAACCTAAGTATATATTTTTATAGTTTTTGACAAACTAATGTAAAAGTTTCATCAGAAAGCAAAAAAAATTTTAAATCCACGAATTTTCAGGATTTTTAGGGAACAGTTCGGTTTTTAAACACCCGTATTTGTTCAATAGTATATTCTTCCTACAGAACATTGTAAAAGTTTCATCAAAAGAATTTTTAATTCCATGAATTTTGTTGATTTTTAGAGAATGGTTCAGTTTTTAAATCCTCTGTATTTCTTAATTAGGATAGTTTTCTATAGAACATTGTATAAAGTTTCATCAAAAGAATTTTTAATTCCATGAATTTTGAGGAATTTTAGAGAATGGTTCGTTATTATTAAACACTCTGTATTTGCTTCGTTAATGAGTGTCATAATAAATCCTTGATGGAAGTTTAATAAATAAAAAATTTCCATGAATTTTGGGAGTTTCAATATTGGTTCAGTTTTCTTAAACACCCAGAATTTTTTAATTAGTATAGTTTTCTTACAGACCATCGTGAAAAGGTTAATAAAAAAATATTCAATGAATTATTGTGGGGATTCTTAGAGTATGGTTTGGTTTCGTTAAGCACCCTGTATTTTTTCATTAGTATAATTTTTTATAATCGTGAAAAGTTTAATAAAAAAAATTAAATTCCATAAATTTTGTGGCTGTAGAGAATGGTTCTTTATTTTACACCCTGTATTTTTTCATAAGTATGTATTCATATACATAATAATACCAAAGTATATATTTTTTATAGTTTTTTTACAAACTATTGTAAAAAGTTTCATCAGAAAGCAAAAAAAAAATTTAAATCCACGAATGTTTAGGATTTTAGGGAACGGTTCGGTTTTTTGAAACCTCCTGTATTTTTTCATTAGTATAGATGTTTTAAAACTATTGTACAAAGTTTCATCAAAATGAATTTTCTAATTCCATGAACTTTGAGGAATTTTAGAGAATGGTTCGTTATTTTTAAACACTCTGTAATTAGTATATTTTTCCTACAGAACATTGTATAAAATTTCATCAAATAGAATTTTTTAATTCCATGAATTTTGTTGATTTTTAGGAAATGGTTAGGTTTTTTTAAACCTCCTGTATTTTTTCATTAGTATAGATTTTTACAAACCATTGTATAAGGTTTTATCAAAAATTTCCATGAGTTTTGTTGATTTTTAGGAAATGGTTAGGTTTTTTTAAACCCTCTGTATTTCTTAATTCCATGAATTTTGAGGATTTTTAGAGAATGGTTCGTTATTATTAAACACTCTGTATTTGCTTCGTTAGTGAGTGTCATAATAAATCCTTGATGGAAGTTTAATAAATAAAAAAAATTTCCATGAATTTTGGGAGTTTCAATATTGGTTCAGTTTTTTTAAACACCCAGTAGTTTTTTAATTAGTATACATAGTTTTCTTACAGACCATTGTGAAAAGTTTCATGAAAAAATATTCAATGAATTATTGTGAGGATTCTTAGAGTATGGTTTGGTTTCGTTAAGCACCCTGTATTTTCTCATTAGTATGATTTTTTTACAATCGTCAAAAGTTTCATAAAAAAAATAAAATCCATAAATTTTGTGGATGTAGAGAATGGTGTTTTATTTTACACGCTGTATATTTCATAAGTATTTATTCATATACATAATAATACAAAAGTATATATTTTTACAGTTTTTCTACAAACTATTGTAAAAGTTTCATAAGAAATCAAAAAAAAAATTTTAAATCCAAGAATGTCCAGGATTTTTAGGGAACGGTTCGAATTTTTTAAACACCCCGTATTTTTTTCGATAATTAGTGCGGTAAGTCCCCCGACGGAAGTTTCGTACCAAAAAAATTTTCAGTTCCCTTAATTTTTACATTTTTTTAACGTTCGACATTTTTCCAACACTTTGTATATAAAACGGTCCTACGCACGTCAGAGAACCACTCCGAAGCGAAAGAACCGAAAATTTCCTCGAATCTGTAATTTTTATTTTTTCTCGTCAATTTTATCGTAACACCCCGTACATCGAGCTTTTTGAGTCGCACTGTATATAAGCGAAGCGACTTGAAGTGTGCCATATTGTCTAGCTCACTGATACCACCTATTCATTCTATTTATGCAAAGTTCAATGCAAATAGCAATAGCGGATGGAAATATTTGACAGCTGTTCTATGGCTTCCGTCATTTTGACCCCGTCTTGGTCTGCCATATTGTCTAGCTCACTGATTCCACCTACCTATTCATTCTAATTATGCAAAGTTCAATGCAAATAGCAATAGCGGATGGAAATATTTGACAGCTGTTCTATGGCTTACGTCATTTGACCCCGTCTTGCTTAGGATTTTCGCAAATTTCGATACAAAAACGAATTCAAAACCAAACGCTCGCATAACACAACGTATCTAGAGACTTCAGATTTACCGTTTTCGGCCTTTGGGGGCTCCGGTCGGCCCATTTAGCGAAATTTTCTGCGATTTATTCGGAAATGTCACCGCGCACTCGCCATTTGACGTCGCAAATTTTCGCAATTTTACTATAAAATAGAATTATAAAAACAGATCTGAGGCACACGACACATAGTAGAAGGTTCAAAGATTAAGTTTCGATATGGCTTTATGGAAATAAATGGTTACTAACTTTGCAAAATGTAACATTTTGAAGGTTTTGTGAGGACCCGCCATATTGCCAGGCTCTTCTCCACGTCTCTGTTCGGTATTACGCAAAATTCGATACAAATTGGAACTCAAAACCCAGCGCTCGCATAACAGAAAGTATCTAGAGACTTTAAATTTACCTTTTCCGGCCTTGGCGGGTCTCAGATCTGCCCGTTTAGCGAACGTTCCTACGTTTTATCCGGAGCTGTCACCGGCCGTGCACCGTCCGGCTAGCCGTTTGACGTTTCGGACGGCCGAGCGAAGGCGAATGCAGCCGAACGTGTAATTGACCAAAACTTTCGCTATTTTCCCTATAAAATCGAATTTTAAACCTAAATCTGAGGCACGCGACACATTGTAGAAGGTTCAAAGTTTACGTTTCAACATGCATTTCTGGAAATGAATGCGGGAAAATACGAAAATATCGAATCCGAAATAGTTTGACGTCTACCCATATCCGACTGACGTTTCTCCGATTCCCGGGCGATAAGCTCCTCCTCCGCTATCTCCATCCCTCTCGCCGAGAACGGCCGGCGAGGACCCTCCGAAAAACGGAAAATTTACCTAGAAAAATCGCGAAAAACGGCCCGCCGAGCGCCTCGTCGCGACGGAGAAAGGACCAAATCAAGAGACTCGCCGCGACCGCGTCCCCGACAGGCTCGCCCGAAAAACCACGCGCGCAGCGAAACCGGCCTCGGGCGGCTTCCGGACTTCCGATAAGGGGCGTTTTTCGACTTTTGTCTCGTTTCCTCGCGAAAACGGAAAAGTAACGCCGGCGGACCTCCGGAAAACGCAAAATTCGCCCCGAAAAAGGTAAAAAGAACCCACCGAAATACGCCTAAGCGACAACTCAGGACTGAAGGGCGCTTCGCGCCCTTCGGCTCGCGGCGCGGCTCGCGAAAAAGCCTTTGGTAATGCAAAACGCCACTTTTCCGCACTTCGGTGGGAGCGAGAGGCAATCGCGTATTTTAATATATTAGAACTAGAAAGGTGGTGTCGGCATTCGCCGACTTGACCTTTCTTGAGTAGGGTTAGTTTTTTAAACACCATGTATTTTTTCGATAATTAGTGCGTTAAGAGACCCTGATGGAAGTTGAGTAAAATAAATTAGTCAGTTCTCTTAATTTTGAGATTTTTTACCGTTCAACATTTTTCCAACACTTTGTATATAAAACGGTCTTTCGTACATCCGACAACCCATCCGAAGCAAAACAAATAATTTTATTCCATGAATTTTGGGAGTTTCAATATTGGTTCAGTTTTCTTAAACACCCTGTATTGTTTTCATTAAAATAGTTTCCATATAGACCATTGTTAAACGTTTCATCAAAGGAATATTATACTTCCATGAAGGTTTCTAGAGAAAGGTCGGTTTTTTAAACACCCAGTAGTTTTTTAATTAGTATAGTTTTCTTACAGACAGTTGTGAAAAGTTTCATTAGAAAATATTCCATGAATTGTGAGGATTTTTAGAGAATGGTTTGGTTTTGTTAAACACCCAGTATTTTTTCATCGGTATAATTTTTTTACAATCGTGAAAAGTTTCATAAAAAAAATTAATTCCATAAATTTTGTGGATCTAGAGAATGGATCTATATATTACACCCTGTATTTTTCATACGTATGTATTTATATACATAATAAAACCTAAGTATATATTTTTATAGTTTTTTGACAAACTAATGTAAAAAGTTTCATCAGAAAGCAAAAAAAAAATTTTAAATCCACGAATTTTCAGGATTTTTAGGGAACAGTTCGGTTTTTTTAAACACCCCGTATTTGTTCAATAGTATATTCTTCCTACAGAACATTGTAATTAGTTTCATCAAAAAGAATTTTTTAATTCCATGAATTTTGTTGATTTTTAGAGAATGGTTCGGTTTTTTAAATCCTCTGTATTTCTTAATTAGGATATTTTTCCTATAGAACATTGTATAAAGTTTCATCAAAAAGAATTTTTTAATTCCATGAATTTTGAGGAATTTTAGAGAATGGTTCGTTATTTTTAAACACTCTGTATTTTTAATTAGTATATTTTTCCTACAGAACATTGTATAAAGTTTCATCAAAAAGAATTATTTAATTCCATGAATTTTGAGGATTTTTAGAGAATGGTTCGTTATTATTAAACACTCTGTATTTGCTTCGTTAATGAGTGTCATAATAAATCCTTGATGGAAGTTTAATAAATAAAAAATTTCCATGAATTTTGGGAGTTTCAATATTGGTTCAGTTTTCTTAAACACCCAGAATTTTTTTAATTAGTATAGTTTTCTTACAGACCATTGTGAAAAGTTTCATAAAAATATTCAATGAATTATTGTGGGGATTCTTAGAGTATGGTTTGGTTTCGTTAAGCACCCTGTATTTTTCATTAGTATAATTTTTATAATCGTGAAAAGTTTAATAAAAAATTAAATTCCATAAATTTTGTGGCTGTAGAGAATGGTTCTTTATTTTACACCCTGTATTTTTTCATAAGTATGTATTCATATACATAATAATACCAAAGTATATTTTTTATAGTTTTTACAAACTATTGTAAAAGTTTCATCAGAAAGCAAAAAAATTTAAATCCACGAATGTTTAGGATTTTAGGGAACGGTTCGGTTTTTTGAAACCTCCTGTATTTTTTCATTAGTATAGATGTTTTAAAACTATTGTACAAAGTTTCATCAAAATGAATTTTCTAATTCCATGAACTTTGAGGAATTTTAGAGAATGGTTCGTTATTTTTAAACACTCTGTATTTCTTAATTAGTATATTTTTCCTACAGAACATTGTATAAAATTTCATCAAATAGAATTTTTTAATTCCATGAATTTTGTTGATTTTTAGGAAATGGTTAGGTTTTTTAAACCTCCTGTACTTTTTCATTAGTATAGATTTTTACAAACCATTGTATAAGGTTTTATCAAAAATAATTTTTTAATTCCATGAGTTTTGTTGATTTTTAGGAAATGGTTAGGTTTTTTTAAACCCTCTGTATTTCTTAATTAGTATATTTTTCCTACAGAACATTGTATAAAGTTTCATCGAAAAGAATTTTTTAATTCCATGAATTTTGAGGATTTTTAGAGAATGGTTCGTTATTATTAAACACTCTGTATTTGCTTCGTTAGTGAGTGTCATAATAAATCCTTGATGGAAGTTTAATAAATAAAAAATTTCCATGAATTTTGGGAGTTTCAATATTGGTTCAGTTTTTTAAACACCCAGTAGTTTTTTAATTAGTATACATAGTTTTCTTACAGACCATTGTGAAAAGTTTCATAAAAAATATTCAATGAATTATTGTGAGGATTCTTAGAGTATGGTTTGGTTTCGTTAAGCACCCTGTATTTTCTCATTAGTATGATTTTTTTACAATCGTCAAAAGTTTCATAAAAAATAAAATCCATAAATTTTGTGGATGTAGAGAATGGTTTTTTATTTTACACGCTGTATTTTTCATAAGTATGTATTCATATACATAATAATACCAAAGTATATATTTTTACAGTTTTTCTACAAACTATTGTAAAAGTTTCATCAGAAAGCAAAAAAATTTTAAATCCACGAATGTCCAGGATTTTTAGGAACGGTTCGAATTTTTAAACACCCCGTATTTTTTCGATAATTAGTGCGGTAAGAGTCCCCGACGGAAGTTTCGTACCAAAAAATTTTCAGTTCCCTTAATTTTTACATTTTTTAACGTTCGACATTTTTCCAACACTTTGTATATAAACGGTCCTACGCACGTCAGAGAACCCTCCGAAGCGAAAGAACCGAAAATTTCCTCGAATCTGTAATTTTTATTTTTTCTCGTCAATTTTTATCGTAACACCCCGTACATCGAGCTTTTTGAGTCGCACTGTATATAAGCGAAGCGACTTGAAGTGTGCCATATTGTCTAGCTCACTGATACCACCTATTCATTCTATTTATGCAAAGTTCAATGCAAATAGCAATAGCGGATGGAAATATTTGACAGCTGTTCTATGGCTTCCGTCAATTTGACCCCGTCTTGGTCTGCCATATTGTCTAGCTCACTGATACCACCTACCTATTCATTCTATTTATGCAAAGTTCAATGCAAATAGCAATAGCGGATGGAAATATTTGACAGCTGTTCTATGGCTTACGTCATTTTGACCCCGTCTTGCTTAGGATTTTCGCAAATTTCGATACGAAAACGAATTCAAAACCAAACGCTCGCATAACACAACGTATCTAGAGACTTCAGATTTACCGTTTTCGGCTTTTGGGGGGCTCCGGTCGGCCCATTTAGCGAAATTTTCTGCGATTTATTCGGAAATGTCACCGCGCACTCGCCATTTGACGTCGCAAAAATTTTTGCTAATTTTCACTATAAAATCGAATTTTAAACCTAAACCTGAGGCACACGACACATTGTAGAAGGTTCAAAGTGTTTACGTTTCGATATGGCTTTATGGAAATAAAGGGTACTTACTTTTCAGAATGTAATCGTTTTGAAGGTTTTGTGAGGACCCGCCATATTGCCAGGCTCTTCTCCACGTCTCGGTTCGGTATTACGCAAAATTCGATACAAATTCGAATTCAAAACCCAGCGCTCGCATAACAGAAAGTATCTAGAGACTTTAAATTTACCTTTTCCGGCCTTGGCGGGTCTCAGATCTGCCCGTTTAGCGAACGTTCCTACGTTTTATCCGGAGCTGTCACCGGCCGTGCACCGTCCGGCTAGCCGTTTGACGTTTCGGACGGCCGAGCGAAGGCGAATGCAGCCGAACGTGTAATTGACCAAAACTTTCGCTATTTTCCTTATAAAATCGAATTTTAAACCTAAATCTGAGGCACGCGACACATTGTAGAAGGTTCAAAGTTTACGTTTCAACATGCATTTCTGGAAATGAATGCGAGAAAATAGGAAAATATCGAATCCGAAATAGTTTGACGTCTACCCATATCCGACTGACGTTTCTCCGATTCCCGGGCGATAAGCTCCGCCTCCGCTATATCCATCTCGCTCGCCGAGATCGGCCGGCGAGGACCCTCCGAAAAACGGAAAATTTACCTAGAAAAACGCGAAAAACGGCCCGCCGAGCGTCTCGTCGCGACGGAGAAAGGACCAAATAAAGAGACTCGCCCGCGGCCGCGTCCCCGACGGGCTATCCTAAAAAACGTCGCGCGGAGCGAAACCGGCCTCCGACCGGCTTCCGGACTTCCGATAAGGGGCGTTGTTTTCGACTTTTGTCTCGTTTCCTCGCGAAAATCGAAAACCGGCCGCCGCGGACCTCCGGAAAACGTAAAATTCGCCCCGAAAATGGTAAAAAGAACCCACCGAAATACGCCTAAGCGACAACCCCAGGACCGAAGGGCGCTTCGCGCCCTTCGGCTCGCCGCGGCGCGGCTCGCGAAAAAAGCCTTTGGTAATGCAAAACGCCACTTTTCCGCACCCCCGGTGGGAGCGAGAGGCAATCGCGTATTTTAATATATTAGAACTAGAAAGGTGGCAAGTCGGCATTCGCCGACTTGACCTTTCTTGAGTAGGGTTAGTTTTTTTTAAACACCATGTATTTTTTCGATAATTAGTGTGTTAGGAGACCCCCGATGGAAGTTGAGTAAAAAAAATTGTCAGTTCTCTTAATTTTGAGATTTTTTTAACGTTCAACATTTTTCCAACACTTTGTATATAAAACGGTCTTTCGTACATCCGACAACCCATCCGAAGCAAAACAAATAATTTTATTCCATGAATTTTGGGAGTTTCAATATTGGTTCAGTTTTCTTAAACACCCTGTATTGTTTTCATTAAAATAGTTTCCATATAGACCATTGTTAAACGTTTCATCAAAGGAATATTATACTTCCATGAAGGTTTCTAGAGAAAGGTCGGTTTTTTAAACACCCAGTAGTTTTTTAATTAGTATAGTTTTCTTACAGACCGTTGTGAAAAGTTTCATTAGAAAATATTCCATGAATTGTGAGGATTTTTAGAGAATGGTTTGGTTTTGTTAAACACCCTGTATTTTTCATCGGTATAATTTTTTTACAATCGTGAAAAGTTTCATAAAAAAAAATAAATTCCATAAATTTTGTGGATCTAGAGAATGGATCTATATATTACACCCTGTATTTTTCATACGTATGTATTTATATACATAATAAAACCTAAGTATATATTTTTATAGTTTTTGACAAACTAATGTAAAAAGTTTCATCAGAAAGCAAAAAAATTTAAATCCACGAATTTTCAGGATTTTTAGGAACAGTTCGGTTTAAACACCGTATTTGTTCAATAGTATATTCTTCCTACAGAACATTGTAAAAAGTTTCATCTAAAAGAATTTTTTAATTCCATGAATTTTGTTGATTTTTAGAGAATGGTTCGGTTTTTTTAAATCCTCTGTATTTCTTAATTAGGATATTTTTCCTATAGAACATTGTATAAAGTTTCATCAAAAGAATTTTTAATTCCATGAATTTTGAGGAATTTTAGAGAATGGTTCGTTATTTTTAAACACTCTGTATTTTTAATTAGTATATTTTTCCTACAGAACATTGTATAAAGTTTCATCAAAAGAATTATTTAATTCCATGAATTTTGAGGATTTTTAGAGAATGGTTCGTTATTATTAAACACTCTGTATTTGCTTCGTTAATGAGTGTCATAATAAATCCTTGATGGAAGTTTAATAAATAAAAAAATTTCCATGAATTTTGGGAGTTTCAATATGGGTTCAGTTTTCTTAAACACCCAGAATTTTTTAAATTAGTATAGTTTTCTTACAGACCGTTGTGAAAAGTTTCATAAAAAAATAGTCAATGAATTATTGGGGGGATTCTTAGAGTATGGTTTGATTTCGTTAAGCACCCTGTATTTTTCATTAGTATAATTTTTATAATCGTGAAAAGTTTAATAAAAAATTAAATTCCATAAATTTTGTGGCTGTAGAGAATGGTTCTTTATTTTACACCCTGTATTTTTCATAAGTATGTATTCATATACATAATAATACCAAAGTATATATTTTTATAGTTTTTTACAAACTATTGTAAAAAGTTTCATCAGAAAGCAAAAAAATTTAAATCCATGAATGTTTAGGATTTTTAGGGAACGGTTCGGTTTTTTGAAACCTCCTGTATTTTTCATTAGTATAGATGTTTTAAAACTATTGTACAAAGTTTCATCAAAATGAATTTTCTAATTCCATGAACTTTGAGGAATTTTAGAGAATGGTTCGTTATTTTTAAACACTCTGTATTTCCTAATTAGTATATTTTTCCTACAGAACATTGTATAAAATTTCATCAAATAGAATTTTTAATTCCATGAATTTTGTTGATTTTTAGGAAATGGTTAGGTTTTTTAAACCTCCTGTATTTTTCATTAGTATAGATTTTTACAAACCATTGTATAAGGTTTTATCAAAATAATTTATTAATTCCATGAGTTTTGTTGATTTTTAGGAAATGGTTAGGTTTTTTAAACCTCTGTATTTCTTAATTAGTATATTTTTCCTACAGAACATTGTATAAAGTTTCATCGAAAAGAATTTTTAATTCCATGAATTTTGAGGATTTTTAGAGAATGGTTCGTTATTATTAAACACTCTGTATTTGCTTCGTTAGTGAGTGTCATAATAAATCCTTGATGGAAGTTTAATAAATAAAAAATTTCCATGAATTTTGGGAGTTTCAATATTGGTTCAGTTTTTTAAACACCCAGTAGTTTTTAATTAGTATACATAGTTTTCTTACAGACCATTGTGAAAAGTTTCATGAAAAATATTCAATGAATTATTGTGAGGATTCTTAGAGTATGGTTTGGTTTCGTTAAGCACCCTGTATTTTCTCATTAGTATGATTTTTTACAATCGTCAAAAGTTTCATAAAAAATAAAATCCATAAATTTTGTGGATGTAGAGAATGGTTTTTTATTTTACACGCTGTATTTTTCATAAGTATGTATTCATATACATAATAATACCAAAGTATATATTTTTACAGTTTTTCTACAAACTATTGTAAAAGTTTCATCAGAAAGCAAAAAAATTTTAAATCCACGAATGTCCAGGATTTTTAGGGAACGGTTCGAATTTTTAAACACCCCGTATTTTTTCGATAATTAGTGCGGTAAGAGTCCCCTGACGGAAGTTTCGTACCAAAAAATTTTCAGTTCCTTAATTTTTACATTTTTTAACGTTCGACATTTTTCCAACACTTTGTATATAAAACGGTCCTACGCACGTCAGAGAACCCTCCGAAGCGAAAGAACCGAAAATTTCCTCGAATCTGTAATTTTTATTTTTTCTCGTCAATTTTTATCGTAACACCCCGTACATCGAGCTTTTTTGAGTCGCACTGTATATAAGCGAAGCGACTTGAAGTGTGCCATATTGTCTAGCTCACTGATACCACCTATTCATTCTATTTATGCAAAGTTCAATGCAAATAGCAATAGCGGATGGAAATATTTGACAGCTGTTCTATGGCTTCCGTCATTTTGACCCCGTCTTGGTCTGCCATATGGTCTAGCTCACTGATACCACCTACCTATTCATTCTCTTTATGCAAAGTTCAATGCAAGTCGCAATAGCGGATGGAAATATTTGACAGCTGTTCTATGGCTTACGTCATTTTGACCCCGTCTTGCTTAGGATTTTCGCAAATTTCGATACAAAACGAATTCAAAACCAAACGCTCGCATAACACAACGTATCTAGAGACTTCAGATTTACCGTTTTCGGCTTTTGGGGGCTCCGGTCGGCCCATTTAGCGAAATTTTCTGCGATTTATTCGAAATGTCACCGCGCACTCGCCATTTGACGTCGCAAATTTTCGCAATTTTTACTATAAAATCGAATTTTAAAACAGATCTGAGGCACACGACACATTGTAGAAGGTTCAAAGTTTACGTTTCGATATGGCTTTATGGAAATAAAGGGTACTTACTTTGCAAAATGTAACATTTTGAAGGTTTTGTGAGGACCCGCCATATTGCCAGGCTCTTCTCCACGTCTCTGTTTGGTATTACGCAAAATTCGATACAAATTGGAACTCAAAACCCAGCGCTCGCATAACAGAAAGTATCTAGAGACTTCAAATTTACCTTTTTTGGCATTCGGGGGGGCTCCGACCGGCCCGTTTAGCGAACGTTCCCAAGTTTTATCCGGAGCTGTCAACGGCACCGCACCGTCCGGCTTGCCGTTTGACGTTTCGGGCGGCCGAGCGAACGCGAATGCCGCCGAACGTGTAATTGACCAAAACTTTCGCTATTTTCACTATAAAATCGAATTTTAAACCTAAATCTGAGGCACGCGACACATTGTAGAAGGTTCAAAGTTTACGTTTCGACATGGCTTTGTGGAAAGGAATGCGGAAAATAGGAAAATATCGAATCCGAAATAGTTTGACGTCTACCCATATCCGACTGACGTTTCTCCGATTCCCGGGCGATAAGCTCCTCCTCCGCTATCTCCATCCCTCTCGCCGAGAACGGCCGGCGAGGACCCTCCGAAAACGGAAAATTTACCTAGAAAATCGCGAAAAACGGCCCGCCGAGCGCCTCGTCGCGACGGAGAAAGGACCAAATCAAGAGACTCGCCCGCGACCGCGTCCCCGACGGGCTCGCCCGAAAAACCACGCGCGCAGCGAAACCGGCCTCCGGGCGGCTTCCGGACTTCCGATAAGGGGCGTTTTTTCGACTTTTGTCTCGTTTCCTCGCGAAAACGGAAAAGTAACGCCGGCGGACCGCCGGAACAACGCAACATGCGCCCCGAAAAAGGTCAAAAGAACCCCCCGAAATACGCCTAAGCGACATCCCCCCGACCGAAGGGCGCGTCGCGCCCTTCGGCTCGCCGCGGCGCGTCTCGAGTAAAAAGCCTTTTGTAATGCAAAACGCCACTTTTCCGCACACCCGGTGGGAGCGAGCTGCAATCGCGCATTTTAATATATTAGAATTCGTCCTCCGCAACATTTCGTGGCGCAAAGGGATGAAATCTACAAGCAAATTCCTGTGCATTTCGTCTTCGTGCAGTATAATGACATACACAAGTTTATTATTATCACATTATTATGCTACTGTCAAATAATTACGTTTAACGAAACATTATAGTGCGCACATACTACAAAACATCAAAATGATAACAATCAGCAAAGACTGCGCGTGCGCAACTTGTCTCATGATGCTTATCGGTGAGGTATCCTATAATAAAGTTGTTTGACCTATTACGGTAGGTTAGGGTTACAGAGTCGGCTTCAAAATTTGCAATAACTTTAAACTCCGCTATATCCGTTATTGAAAAACAGTTATTAAAGCAATTTTTGTAAAATGATTAAATGTATTTTATCTGCTGCTAAAAATAATACTCTACTTTTAGGTTTATATTATTTTGTTTTAACATTTGAATTCAAATTATTAATTTTACTTTATAAAACAGTTTTGTAAACAGTTTTTAAAAAATTGGTAAAGATTATTATAAAAAAATTTCCAGTTGAGTTGCAAATTCTGTAAATTGTTTTGGCATTAGTTTAAATTTATATAAATAAAAATTTACATCATATCAAGAACCTCTTGTTATTTTTCTAACAGTGGGGTGCTTAATTCTTGTGTTGTACTTCACTCTTTAAATAAATGTAAAATTCGTAATTCACAAATTTACCAAAAGTGTCTAACCTAAGTATCTAAGTGTCTAAAAGTGTTTTAATGATTCTCAATTTTGAGTTACAACTTGTTCTTATAATTAATTATGAAATACGCTAATTTATTAATTAATATGTATAATTCCAAATTCCTATGTGTCGAATGGATAATCTAATAAAGTTGTCACAGAACTTAATTTTCTGTTGCTGGGCATTTTAATTATTTGGTAAATTCTTAGAGTTAAAATGAAGCAGCATTAGAATTTACAGTTGTTTTGTCACGTATTCTGATGTCGTCTTATAAATAAATCATCATCAGATTCATTTACATTCAAACCATGTGGAATCAAGATATATATGAAACACGTCATAATTATTACTTATAATAATGCAATTAAATATTTTCTCTACTTCCTTTATAAGTTCTATCTTGCTAATTCGTTGCATTATTCATTTTTATACATTTAAAAAATTTGAAGTATTATAGCAGACAATTGATTACAATTTTACCGCAAAGAAATTAAAATATACTTAGTTATTATCCATGTAATTATATGCAAATCGTATACAAATCCGAATTTATGGTTATCCGTTATATTAATATCTTACTACAAAAGTTTTAATGATTATTAAAAACATGTAAATTTGATTAAATTAACGATTATGTTTCGTAAATTTTGGGATTTTCTATAAAAAAATGTAGATACTATTCTTATTTATTTAAATATTTATTAGAACGACAACAGTATATTTTAAATTTCTACTATACCTAATAATGATATCTATAGGTTAAAAACTATATACTTCAATAATTATTATTACAGGGCGATTCTTAACATATAGGCACGAACTTGGGAAAATATAGTTTTAGTTTCCGAAGTTTATAAAAAATTATCAGGTGAATTTATTGGTTTATAAAAAATAAGAAGTAAACATATCCATACGTATAAGTATTGATTGATGTCAAAATGATTTTCTTTCATTTAAAAGCCAACTATGTTCCAAGTTCCATAGATTTTTAATGAGATTTAGCGTGCGCCTAAATATTATAATTCATTTTTCTCGAAAACTGTTTTTTTATGTAAAAATCCTTAGAGATTTCAATTTTGTTATGAAATTCTCAAAAAAATATACACAAAAAGAGCGTACAGAATTATGGGATTATGTAAAGTTTCATTAATTTATCTCGCCTGTTATTTTGAGCTCTAGAAAACGCAGTTAAATTTATGCATATATTTTAAGATTCACCCTGTATACAGTTGCGGTAAGAATTTATATGACTTACGTCATACTAACAAATGAATAATTCATTATATTTTCATCAAAATATTTAGGAAATTGCAATTGGGAATAATAAAACTATATACTACACTAAATGTGTGCACTACCTATACAGGGTGACGTAATTTTAAGGGCTTTTATGTCTGACCAAACACAATCAAAAACTCTTATGGAAAAAATGTCTAAAATAAATAGTTTATCTACAAATACATTTCTAAAATAAAAATACAACTGCAATCCTATGCAAAACTATATTACGAAATTACAAACTATGGTACAATTAAGATTAAGTAAAAGCGCCTTTACTCGATTTTTGGATCAGTATCAATGAAGTAAACAATTAAAGATTTCGAGAAAAGCATTAAAACTGTAACGTACTGTTATGTTCGACAACGTTGCAGTGTCAGGCTGCTGCTGATAACCTAAAAGTAATATTAGTCATAGTGGTGCATAGCTAGTACGTTTAATTTTTCTCTAGTTTTTCTTTGATGTTTGTGTGTTTTCATTAACACAAATGGAATAATTTATAGTAACCATAACCAGCTGCATTGCAAATCTTGGCAAAACTATCTGGCTACGAGACGTTTATATGGTAAACGCTTCTTGCTAGGAACAGAAGTCATTTTAAACACTTGTAACTATTATTCTGTGTTGTGAATAGAACACTAAGAAAACCATTGATAGTAAGTACCTATGTTTAGGTGTACCTATTTGTAATCATTATGTATAAATACATAACAATTCTAAGATAGTATATGAGCGACGTTGTCACATATTCAAGACATGTTTACTGTCATAATTCTGTTAACGTTGGTCAGTGAAAATAAATTGTTAAGTCAAATATGTCTTGTTTAGTACAAGTACAGCTTATGATATGGCAAAATTAAGGCATTCAGATTCCGGTCTCCTGTATATTCCACTAAATTAAAAATAATTGTTTTTAACGCGACAAACTATCAAATATTATGTTTCAATAAAAAAATGCATAACGTCAGCCGTGACGTAGTGGTCTGAATTCTGCCGCAACTATATACAATATAAATTTTACCGAATTGGGCAGTATTTATATTTTTCCATATTAGGAATTATTTTTCAAGTGACCTAAATTAAGGTTATGAAGTACCTACATACAGAAATATTTTATATGAATGATATAAGCCCTTTTTATTATTTGCTTAGTAGAGAACCATATTGATATAGGTATTTAACAAACACATATAGGTAATATAAAAAGAAATTTAAAGATATAAAATGAGACATGTATCGAGTAGTAATTAATGCTTAAAAGATTAATGCTTCTTTACAATTTAATAAGTGATATAAATTCTGGCGCCGTAAGTCAAGATGGCGGTGTGCGTAGCTTTCAACTTTCTGTTTTGTTTTTGGTGGAGCATGGCCAACTATTTTTCAGTCCATACCAAAGTCTTGGGCCAAGAAAGGTGGCCCAGACGCATGGCGCTGCCAGAAATATCAGCCTCTCAGACGCATCACCTGTCGGCTCGTCTTCAAAGCAATTCTGATGCATCCCATTAACCTACAACAGCTTCACTTCATCATCTTAATTATGTCTCAAACTAGAATTTACCATACTTAGTATCTAGCTTTGATGTCTGTATATAGAGTGGGTAGTTCATTACTAATACAGTCTTTGAATATTTTTTAAGGATATTGGTTTTAAAACACAATAAATATATTTTTTAAATATATAAATCAGTAGTATGAGACAAGTGAATAGATTTATAGCTTTTAATTTCTCTTTGTGGATAGAGATTTATAGTTGCTTGCGTTGATCTTTTTAGCTGTACTATTGATTCCAAAGTCGTTGACTTTTCCTTTATCTCTGAAACAGCCTTGAATAATTTAAAAATTAGAATGTTACTGTTTTCTTTTGTCAGGAAATAACTTAATCGTTTTAATCATTCTAGATTTTCTGTATCAATTTTTGAAAGGAAACGAAATATTTTTCGCCATGGTTAAAACGTTAACTTTGCACATGCTTCTCAATGTCACTATGTAAAATTTGATATTTTTGCCTATAATGCATCACGAGTCTTGATAATACCAATATATCATTGAGAATGCTGAAAGCGTATTACTTGTTAATTTATTATTTATTAATTACCTTAAAGCAACACGCTTGAAGGATTCTCAATGACAAAATTTTGAGTGTCTATTTATCAAGACTCGAGCTGTAGGTAAGATAATTTTTTACACAAAAGTAAATTAATTGCCAGTCGGACATTTGTTGACTTTCAACTCGACATTTTAATAAATCTTTGCCAAAAATACCCCATGGGGTATTATAGTTGCGGCAAGAATTCAGACTTACGTTATACGAACAAATGAATAATTCATATTTTCATCAAGTTATTTAAGAAACTACAACTGAGAGTAATAAAACTATATACTACACTAAATGTTTGCACCATACATTACACTAAATTACAAAAAATGTTGTGATTTTAAAGCAAAAAACTATCGAAAATTATATTGACAATAAAAACAATTGTGTAACGTTAGTCGTGATGCAAGTCGTCAGAATTCTTGCCGCAACTATATCACTGTAATCATTTCATGACTGGACATTGTCACATGTCCAGAAGTATAGAAATTTGATTGCTAGCTATATACAATAAAAAATTATCACTATGATGCATGCGTAAATATTTGGCAACATTCGAGTATAAAAAATTGCTTGTAGTATAGGAATGTGTGTGGAAATGTCAGCAATTCACCAATCAAACGGTAATAAAGCAACTTGTTACGTTTGAAGAGTTAAAACTATGTCACTCTTGCAGAAATTGATCGCGTTTATTACTGTTTTGTTCAAAACAAGAGTGGCGCATGGAAGTCATATTTCAGTCTATGCTTGACTTTTCCTTGCATCTCCCACAAAAAGGTCCAACGGGTTTAGGCCTAGCGATTCCGACGACCACACCACACACACACAGGTTTTCTATAACCCACCAACTGATTAGAAAATTGACGAAAAATATCTCGTATTTCACAAACCGACGCAAAGCGAAGTACTTCCACTCACTACATTAGTTTTTAATTTAAATTATATATATGTGCATCTTTTAGCAAACCTGAGAGGTTATGTTGGAAGCATTGAAGTGGTTGTCACTATTCAGATGAAAATTGGTTCTTCTTATAGCATGAGGACTCCCTGCGGTTCAAACATATACAGGATGGTCTTTTTTTCTTGGCACACCATTAGAATCTAGAAATCGTAAATTAAATAGGGTGGCTGATGTTAGAAAAAAGTTACACCATTTTATGGCCATTAAGATAAACCACATACACATATCTAAGGCAGTTGATGAAATATGCCATCTAGCATCTTGCGTCTTTATTTCTCAACAGGATGAACTGGTAACAGAAATTTGGTACAGATGAATAATAATAATCGAGAATTCGAGTCTCAGTTATTCAAATGTTCTTTTTATGAACGGCATATTGTATCTTGACAGTAACAGATGTAGAATAAAATTACTATTTTATTTGAAAAATAACCCATCAAATTGATAAAAGAATCTATAAATAAAACAAACTAGTTCTTGACAAAAACAAAAAATAACAAACATATTGACAGATTCGACATTTTTTTATTAACTTTGTTTTTTATTGTTGCAAGCCTTACATCTCAGAAGTATCTAAATATTGTAAATATGGAAATTTAGAACACACTGATAAATATTAGATATGGTCAGCAAAATGACGCATGGACCAATAATTCTGTAATGGTGTTCAAATACTTAAATCGACGCTTTCCAAATATGTAATTTGATTCCCACGAATGGGCCTGTTTCGTGGCCTCCACGGTGTCCATAAATGTTTGTCTTTAGTTGGTTTGGGTTTTTGCCACACTTCGAAAAAAATAAAGAATAATTAAATAAGCCCTTGTGCCAAACGGATCAGTCAAGGATTATTTTTGAAACTAAGTTTGTCTAACCAAAATATCACACTGAAAAAATAATATAAGTAAAAAATAACAAAAATTACATCACTATCACTTCCGTATTTTTGACGTTTCGAAAATCTCTCTGTTTTCGTTCTCAAAATAGTAATTGTATTAAAAGTATGTCAGGTTTGACCGTTTAAAATTTGTTTATCTGCTTCCAGAGTTTTTTTCTTTCAGATACGAAAGATAAAATTTATTGCTGTTATTATTATAAAGTATTCAAACTCTTGTGGGCAAAATTAGATCTAAGAACTGAGCATTGTGTGCGGGAAGTATTTACGTAGGGTTTGTAGAGTATTTATGTATTTTGTTTGATTAAATACTTCTAAAATGTATCTGTTATGTTTTCTTTTTCTTCATACTAATGGTATGTTTTCAAGTATTTATAAAATAATTTTAACAGTCAAAAGAAAATACACACATTAAACATAAACAATTTTGTTTAGAGTTTAATGTCATTAAACATGAAAATACTGTTTGATAAAATTTTGTTAGGTAAAAAATGTAATCAACAATCGTATGTGTTTTACATTTACCAATGTTGAATAAAAAATGAACTGTTCAAGAAATTAAAGAATTTGTCAAAATTTAACTATATTTGTGATTTATTGGTCTAGTTTGAGGGTCGACTTTTAAAATAAAAATCAATAAAAAACTACGACAGACGACCTGGCTGACTAACATAACTGCAATAACAAACACGTATACTAACGTATCAAGAGATTTACAGAAGTATTAAAGAGGGTAATTTCATGTTTTATAAAAAAATAATAGAACTTTTTGTGCTTTGAGCTGCTCCATGGCAGCGCATAATGTGTAGTGTGATTGAAATGTTGATTGTATGAAATAAATATTTCACATTTTTCACGCACATGTAACGAAAATAGCTACCGGTGGTACAAGGTTAAGGCTGGATTACAATGAGCGAATTTACTAGCTACTAGCGGGCGATTTTACAAGCTGCTAGTAAACTTGCCCAGTGGAATCATGTTCACTAGCTAACCAGCAGATTGTAAGCAATTCGCTAACAAATTTGAAAGCCGCACTAGCTGTTCTCGTTATCACGTCTGGTATCCATGGTATTACCCACAATTTTATCTGCCGTAATTTCTTCGTTTCTATTCTTTTTAACTTATTTATAATTCCATGAGCTAAAATAACGACTCCCGCGAGAACTAGTTCCCTCGATAATTTGTAGACACTGAAACCAATCATCATCAGGATACTCGCAGCTAGTTTACTAGTAGTTATGATGACACACGGCTAGTTTACCAGCTAACAAGCCTCACACGCTAGCGAGTAGCGAGTAATATTTACTAGCAATAAGTGAAACTGCCGGCTAGTAGCTAGTAAATTCGCTCAATGTAATCGAGCCTATAACAAGGTCAAATTCTCCATACTATTAAAAGGTAAAGGTAATCAAGCTTACTGGTAATTAGACCATATTTGGCCCTTTTTACCTACTAACTCTTTACAATCACAAACATCCATGGGTAGGACAGAAAAATTCCTGCCCCGTGTTGGATTCGAACCAACTTCCGGCCGCTCGTGCTTGCCCTGGCAGCGACTGCTCGTCACCGCCTTGACCGCTCGGCTACCGTCAACCTTTACTCCATACTATTAGAGAACATTTTAAGTAATGTCTCTCATGGAATTTGATGATAGGCGTTTTCAACGTTTAAAGTAGTAAAATTATGTAATAGTACTTCCCTATCACAAAATACCGATTTCTATTTAAGATATTAAGAGTGAAGATCAGACCCCCCACCCCCTTTTGGTGTAGAAGTGAGTTTACTAGCTACTACCCGGCGATTTCACGTATTACTTAGACTGCAAATGCAATATCTTCGGTGATCAGTAACTGGTCAACAACTTAAAGGGTCCTAAAGATCTTAGTCGTTTTTCTTTTTTAACTTGGCAATCCCCTGGAACTTTGTTCATGCTGCACCCGGTACAACAGATCAAATATAATCCGTAGAAAATCTTCCTAATATATGTTATTAATAATGATGAATAGTATAGATAAACACGGCAGCAGTATAAATAATGACAGCCTCTCAGCAATATCCTAGATTTTATCTGAACAATTTGAAGTAGATATCAAAATATTAGCTGCATGGAGAAGATGTAAGAAGACGTAGGAAGATTAATTTATTTACAACAAATTACGGTAGAATTGAGTCGAATGCCTATATTGTAGACGATGCATGTAATCAATGTAGCGGCTTAATGTGAACACGGAGGATAAGATTTATAGACTGGAGAGTCAATAGTATGGCGTTATATGGACATGGCTTACATTGCAGTGCATTATATGCCACTTTCCTGGTGCCACTGTCACAGCCAAGGTAAAAACCCTGATTGTACGATAATTCACTTAATAACTTTATTATTTATTTGCGACAACAATTGCTTGTTTCGTATCAAAGCGACAAATTGCTCTGAAAATTATTTTATAAGTCAGGTAATTTGTAATGGGTAAAAACATTACCAAACTAATTACTAGTTTCATGTTTTATTTATTAAAAAGCCTGTTTTTGTACTTCTGTCGTTATTCCAACCTGGAGTAACTGAAAACACTTTCTGGTATACATTTATCTACCTAAATTTCCTTAAACTTGATATATTAAATTTTCGAAAGCTTCTTACATATACAGAGTGGTCCACCAAAAACCTGCCACCTAGATTTTTTTATGTTAATGAAAAAACTAAAAAAAGCGCTCAAATCCGTTGAATTTTGTTTTGAGGGGACATATGAATGTTCTCATTTTCCAAATTTCTACCCTTAAGATGGGATGGCCTTTACCCTTAAAATCTTAAACGGAAAGTGATAGGTACCTACTGTGTGATACATCATTTTAAATGGATTTAAATTATCTTTTCGACACCATTTAGTTTTTTAAATTTTGTATTAGCAAGCTTGTTCGAACAATAATTGTGGTTAATATTAATCAGACCGTATAGTAAATGTAATCTTCTTTTAATCATAATATATTTGTTTGGTCCCATTTAATAAATCTTATGAAGAGTTAATTATGACTAAGTACAAACAAAATTTAAGAGGAGATAGAAAAATAAAAATTAACGGAATCATCCTTCAAAAAATTAATTTTCACTTATTTATAAAGCACATACAGCAAATTTTTTCGAAACTGTATTATCAATGACTATGACGGGTCGTCCGCTACGTCCGGTAACCAGCAAAACTTATCAGTAAAATTGTTGTCACGACTGAAGTCCTATATGTTTACATTGTAATTTTGGGTTTTCCTTAATTTTTAGTGTCTTTTTCCAATTTCAAACATTTGCGGTGGGTGCATTCAAAGTTTTGTATTATATATTACCTAGTATTCCTTTCATTCAGTGTCATTAGAATAAATAGACATTTTATTTAACTGTACGCGAAGTGTGTTTTGTTGTTAGTGGGTAACTCTGATAGTAACAGTATAGTTTTGACAGTTCGGTTTGAAATAACAATAACCGAATGCAAAATACTGCAGCTAACCAGATTAACTATGGGATATTATTATTAATAAAAATGTTCATTTTCGTCGTTTCTACATTTGGAAACGCTGTAAACAACGACTGCATGCTAGTTGACAATAGTAGGGGGTAAGCCTAACTATAAGAAAAAAGGAGGTATACTGAGGAAGCGATTATTGTTAATAGATGTAAGAAAAAATTATGTAACTGACTAGAAAAGAAGGACGAGAAACAAAAATACCCGTGACCAAGAAAAAATTTCCAAATTGTTCGGTAAGAAAATTTCGCACCTCAATTATGAAATCGAAGATGGCATTTTTCGAACATTAGAATCAAATTTGAAAAATTTCAACCGTATTTGTTTTGTTATTACTCACATTGCGTCACATTGATTGAAGTACAAAAACTATTATAAGTTTAGCAACGAAAATTTATCTTATTCAAAACTGGCAAATTTTTATGTTTTTAAACAAATAAGATTATACAATATTTAATAGGGGAAAGAAGAATTGTAAAAGTTATAGAGTATATATACCTACACACAGTTTGCCTAAAAGTTTTAGAGACTTAATCTTATAAAATGGCCTATGTATTTTTTTAAGGTACAATTTCGCTGGTGCGACTACGGCTCGCGACTGCAGCTCGTTACCTACCAATAGACAGTCTGAATGTTCTCATCAACTCCAGGATTTAGGCTGCCTATTGGTCGGCGACGAGTCGCAGTCGCAGCCGCAGACGCACCAGCGAATCCGTACCTTAATTAAACAGACGCGTGCGTGTTGCATTTCTGAAGAGTCAGTTATATCCTTATATAGGAAATATAGCTATAAATGGAGATAATTTGTTTTAATAAAATTTCATTAGTAGACTAATATAGACAATTTTATTTTTTGCGGATCAAAATATAAACATAGTTTATGCTTCTACAAAACCTTCTTTTTTCAAAGTGTTGTAAATACTTGAACTTGTAACACCTGTATGATCTAAACACATATATATTAACTGATATTTTAGACGCAGATAGTTACTTGAAAATTTGCCCTTTTTTCTGAAACTATTGTATTGAGGGTACTGAAATAGTATCCACCAATACAGTTTAAAAAACGATCACAATAATGACTGATACTTACAGTATACTAAACATTTGATAGAGTTGCACTTGGTCACAAAAAAAGTATACCTAGATCACCAATGGTCACCAAACGGGTAGTGAGCATGTACGTAAAACTTGCCTGACATGAAAAATTGAATTTCATTGTTATGGTTTAAACACATAAATTGTATACAGGGTGAGTTACTAAGAATTTTCAGCGTAGTGCTATTAAAACTTTCTCTGAATTATTGAGAAATTTGAGAATCAAGTTTAAACCTTGTATTTCTAAAACCAGCGACATTCGTATAAGGCAGGATGTGCTCAAACATAATATTTTGGTGTCCAGTATCTTCAGCGTAGTGTTGACCCATCCTTTCTGACTCACCCTGTATAAACTAATAGAGACCACCTATTTACGTTACTAGTTTAAAAATAGTTTTGTCATTGTTGCAATTTATCGAAACGCTTAGATAGCATGCGGTAATCTCAAAATCAATAATTTTGTTTTATTTCTTGAACACTTATAAATGTTTCCATTAACAAATAAAATTATACTAGTATTAAATTCTCTTAATTATGAACTAATTGTCAATATTTATGTAAATTAATTAGTAAACAAATTATGTGTAATTAAGATTTTTTACGTATACGGCTGGAACATTAAACTATTACAGTTGTTTTTCTGTATCGTATATCATTTGGGAGCAATAAATTTCGAACTGTATTTTTGTTTACACTGCCATGCGCATAATGGATTATAATACCAGAGACAGCGTGGAATCAATAAATGATGTTCAGGAACGCCATAATTTAAATTAACGCTAAATTAAATTTTCAAATCATGCTTCAGTTAATTTACAATGTACGGCTAGCAATACATTCGTTTTATTTAATATTGTAGTGGAATTTATTATTTACCTGAAAGCCCAATTTATTTTCGATTAAACGGATAATTAATAGGGATGACAAACTGACCAGGTGTAATAATTTAAAAACTTTTGTAAGAGATTTGCTTTGACTGTTATAGTATGCAGTTACTGTAGTTTGGAATGTGTTAGTAGTTTTTTGAAGTTTAATTTTTCTAATCTATTATTTAATGAGCCACTTACATTTTTAATCAAATCCTAAAAATGCCATTTAAGGTTGTTATTACGCTGGAAACTTCACACGTATTTTTTAGCGAATCAAATTACGTTATATATTTTAAAACATTACCATTGCAACAAAATGAAACTAGGAATTTTTCGACTATTAAAAATTTTTCGACCGATCAATCCTTGGATATTAATAAGCACATAGCTTTTAAGCAACAAAACTCTAATTATTAATTAACTAATGGTCTCGTCTATTATCATTGATCTGAAAGTAAACTTGTCATTAATTGTATATAGAAAGGGGTAAAATATCAATTCTGGACCAATAGTCAGGAGCAATATCTGAGGTGGGTAAAAAAAAAACTAGATAGGGTAATATTTCATCTATGTGAACTAACCCTATATTCGAGAATATATTCATAAATAACAGAAATTTAACTGTTTTATAAAATTGTATCAATACTTACAGGTAGATACTTAAAATTAATCAGGTTTTTCTGGGAAAAAAATTGTTTTCGTTAAATAAGCATTAAATATCCACACATTCAAAATGAAGATGCTACCAATTGATATATACAAATCTAATATACTGAATATATTATATATAGTTTTCTATGGCTTAAAGGTCTTTTAACACACTGGTGGATTAGAATCCATAATACCACGCTTCGATTTTATAGAATTTTATTTAGAATTATTATTATTAATATTAACATTTCAAGAACGATCTTGTCATTTTGACTGTGTTTTTTTTTAACGTGTAAATATTTCTTATCCGGTGCTTTTTCAAAAATTCTTCGATTTGGTTTATCTCAGTATCTTTGCCTTCTTTGGTTTATAATTTATTGATTTTGCTTTCAAATATGAAGTCAGTTTACCATACT
Source organism: Monochamus saltuarius (assembly GCA_025584915.1). Classification (NCBI taxonomy): domain Eukaryota; kingdom Metazoa; phylum Arthropoda; class Insecta; order Coleoptera; family Cerambycidae; genus Monochamus; species Monochamus saltuarius. The sequence continues at coordinate 23,925,774 of CM046726.1, read as the reverse complement.
TCGAAATGTCAATACTTTTGTGCACTTTGAACATTTATTTTAGCATGGAATGTTTTGTTCATATCGAAGAGGCTGCAAACCGTTTCTCCACATTGAAAAAGTAAGATCGTAGCAGCTCTTCTGTAATTGCTCCTTCTCCTATGCCCCTTTTTTCATCAGTTATCGAATTCCACCAAATTCTTCTCTACATACTTTTGCTTTTCGCTTGTAACAGACGTAATGTTGCTTCTAGGGCTTCTTGCTGGATATCAGTCGGAATGAAGAACTTCTCAGCATTCTCACTCATTTTTTGCGTCGATTTTGCTAGTTTTTTCACTCTTGTTAACAAATAATAATAATAATAATAATAATAATATCTCTACCCCTCATTCTAATCACGAGGATTAGCCCAGAAGTCGAAGATTTGTGCGGGAGAGGGGGCGGCATATTATTATTAAACAGGCCGCATTTGCGCCCAGGAACGACTTACGTTGGTAGGCCCTAACCACCATTCAGTGCAGGAATGAGGGAAACCTGAAAAACCTCATTAATTAGGGGGGTAGTCAAATGTCAACCGGTATCAATCTCTCACATTGACCCAAGCCAACATTCTTCCACCCTACCATACCCGCAGAGAGGGTGCCAATCTCTCCACGAATATAGCTTATATACGGTCTACCGGCTGCGGGGGTCGAACCCACAGCGATCCAGTCACCTCGATTCAAGTACTGATGCCTTAAACAATCGCATGGCAGTATTCAGCTGATAATCAATATTCTTGATTAAAATGAATTTGTCAAATATGACGTTTTTCAAAACCATAATTTTTCACCTGCTCTCACGCGGTTTTCACTAGTTCACCGGTGGAACCAGAATATTTCAGATTGTGGTAGGTAAATCTTTTCTTAGTACAAATTTTGTGATTCTTGCTTTCACACTCCGTTTGTACATTTATGGAAAATTTTCGCGAGTCGCGAAGTGGTGAAACGTTTCCTGTGAACAAGAATGAAGCGAGTCGGTTACGTCTCTTTGCAGATAATAGACAAACGTTAGACAAAACGTCAAAATTAATCAAATGGAATTTTGTATTCTGGGAAGTTTTCCAAGCCGTTTGGATGACGAGAGGTATCTATTGTACCGTCCGGGACCAAAATGGGCCCTTTTGCGACATTATTATAACTTAAAATCTTGACAAACATTTAAAAAACTTTGTTTACGTTTATGCAAAACTGCACTCGGAAACACCGAAACACGCACGACTTTGATAGTTGCTGCTTGCTGCCGTGGCTCCGTGTCTAGCGTGCAGGCTTATTGAAATCAAGATCGGTGGTCCCAGTCGAGTTAACTAATTATTTTTTTATATTTATCGATTTTTAATAACATTTTTTTATTTATCAAACATACTTTTAATACACTTATAATAATAATAATAATAATAATAATAATAATAATAATAATAATAATAATAATTTATTTTGTTTTGGGACAATTACAAATTGTATAACAATAGTCAGTGGTGCGTATTGAAAATACATAAAGTAAAAACACATACAATTTAACCTAAGAAGCAAAAAATTACTTAAGGAATAAAAACATCTGGTCACTAGGAATAGCTTCAGTTTTGCTTTAAATTGATAAAAGATATATTATCTTGTCTTAATTCGGAAGGTAATTTATTAAATAATTTAGGTCCCAAATAATTTGGTGACTTGTTAGTAACTGACAATTTAGAAAAAGGTACTCGAATATTATTCTTATTCCTAGTATTTACAGAATGTATGTCCCTGCTCAAATAAAATTTTTGCTTATTATACATAGTGTTGTGCAAAACTAAAGTAGGCTCAAACTATAAGGTTATTTTGTTATTTATTTATTGATATCATTAGGTAAAAACATATATTCATTACCTTTCTGAGACATTATGCACAGTGTTTAATAGAATTGGAATATACTTTACATTTTTCATCATGGAACATTTTTTATTTATTAACCATCGTGTATCTCTTTTATTCACAAATACTTTACTATTTAATTGTTGCTTAAAGGAAAATAATGTGATTAAATTTTGTTTCCTCACGTATCCACCTATAAAAATTAACAAAATATAAATCAATCATAGGTATACAAAATAATCAATTTTAAGTAAAAAAGTGAAAACATGTAAAAAACGTTACATAAAGAAAAAGAACGAATATTCCTAAATTTTACTCACCTTTCTGGTTCATAGTTAGTTCATCTTATGCAATAAAAAATGAAGGTGTATAATAATATTTTCAGACTTTTGAACTAACACGTTATATCTCGGAAACTAAATTCTTAGGTCTGCTTGCTGTAAATGCCATGAAAATGTATCCATTCTTAATTTTTCCCTGCAATTCCTTAAACATAAGAAAACAATTAAACTAATATTGTTATAATTGAAGTTCCAATTCAACATACCTAAAATAGCTGCTACCCAATTTCACAAGAATATTTTATGGAAGTTGTGGGTTTGATCTTATCTGTGACTTTATTTATTGCCTGCGGAAGTTAAAAAAATTAGGTAGTATAATTGCTGCAAGAAACCTTATTTCGTTTTATCTTTCGTCCCACTTGGTAATGTCAATTAGGAAGTGAAATAATATGAAAATGAAGGGGACCATTTGGAACTTTAGGCTATGATTAGCAGACAAGAACCGAGTATTATTTTTGGTACGTGTACCATAAAACTTTGGGGTTTAACAATCTTTAATGACCTATATTCCGTCAGTGATATACGTTCTGTTAAATGTAGTTAAACATATCACAATTAATTGTCAGCATTTAGTGCTCGGACAGTATGATCTAGTAGTTATCGAATAATGTCAATGAAGATAAATCATAATTAATAAGTAAATACTTATTAATCCGACTTTTTAGAAGATAGGTACTAGATTAGGCTAGCATTATACTAAAGTAAAGTTAAAGAGACAAATATAACTGATATTTCGTTTAATTTAGTTTGCAGAACATGATATTTATCAATAGTTCAAACATTTTCATGTTGGTTGCTATGTCGTCAGTTTAGACATCTTGATGTTTCGTGACATATATCTCTATCATTTTCAGAAGAAACTCTGAAAGTGCATATGAAGTATTCATGTTGGTATATCATATTATTTATTGTGCATACTTTGAACTCACAGTCACTTACATATAAATAGTTCCCTAACTCCAAGCCTCTCTATCCATCGTTCTAGTTGAAATTATTTCAATATTATTAGATTTCTGGCCTGTCTGAATACTCTGCCATTATTTTCCCTCGCTCTTCTCTTATTTCTTAGTTTCAAATGTCTTGATAACTTTTATATTTTTGTGGTACACCCATTTCCTTCGAGAGCTGATCTCAGGTGAGGTAGTCCGTCTTCCAAAGGCTCTATCTAAGAAATGGTGCTTTTAAGAAGAAGAGAACAAGCTACTATCCAAATCTTACTACTAGAGTACAGTGATAGAAGGATATATGCCACATCATAGATAATCCAGGACATCGTAGACGATATTAGCTTTATCGTGAATCTGTAGCTTCATTTTATCTGACGTAAATATTTACATCTTTATTTTTTATAAAACTTTAGCAGGGATTACTGAATTATTTTTTATTACTTTGTTGTCAACATTTGGCAATATTTCTTACATTTCATACAATATATTCTAACATGAATTACTTAAACAGACATCTTTGAATAGAGAGGTCCTAATTAAATTAGTGCCCAATACTTTAGCAGTAGATTCTACGATCAAAAATAAGGTTTTTTCTCTCTAAATAGGGATCGAAAAATACTTGCACCCCTGCGCAGGGCCTCGAGAGATCATGTTTTTTCAAGATATTTCCAAAACGAGTTAACGCATAATTATGACTCATGATACATGATAACAATGCACTCTTGATTTACTTTGATAAAATGCTTTGTTTTCAAGATCAGTTTTAAGGTTTTGTTGCATAATCTAAGGAATAGAAAAATATTGCATGATTAAGTAGGCGGGCCATGAAAACAAACGTTTGTTTACTTGAATTAATTTGACGGTTAATAATCTGTCAAATTAATTCAACTCGTTCGACATGAATGTCGTCTAGCTCGCGATTAAAATTTTTAACTTATTACCCATTACAACACGTAAAGTAAATGCAAAAATTCGAGTTTAATAAACAAATAGTTTGATGTTTAAATTTGAAAATATCGACGTTCAAAAGTTGGGAGCGCATTTTACCCGTTACTTGTCTGCCTGACACGTGCTTGGCCAAAACACATTTAAGTGTCCTACATATCAAAATTCATAATTATACGTAAACTCGTTTTGAAAATATTTTTAAAAACATGTTCTCTTGAGATCCCTTTTAGGGAGGCACAACCCCCTGAGGAAGCACTTTTCGACCCCTATTTATAGAAAAAAAAATCTTATTTTTGATCGTAGAATCTACTGCTAAAGTATTGCATACTAATTATGAGGCACCCTATATAAACAGTGTAAATTCCTTTATGTTTTCTTGTTATGGGCATAATTAAGAAATGAAGCGTCCAATCATGTTGAGATTTGGTACAATTATGTTTTAGGTAAGTAAAAGCATTGTGAAGGAGTAAGTCGTGCCGCATATATCTACTAGATGGCGTCCTTGGCAGTTTTTTTTGAAACTCATTTTTATCGTATCCTTTTTGTTGGTCCTATTCCGATACGCTTGACTGAAAATTATGATGGAGAAATTAATTTTGCGTAGAAAATCTATACAATGCACCGTTTCCGGTAAAAACGCAATTTCCGCACATTAAAATAGTTGGAAATAGATTTTCTTATTCGATCAAGTTATCACTTCAAACTGACGTTGATACGCTTAAATTATATAAAATTTGATCAAAAGCTTTTCAGATTAATATTAATTGTTGTCTGAGTTAGTAATTGTGTAAAGTGTAATTAATTTCAAATTATTAGTATTATTTGTATTTTGTAAAATTTTGAAAATATACCTCGACATTATCAGTTTTCCAACTCAGAAATAGCAGATATCTAAACATAACTATCAAATTTCAATATGGTTTCGTTTCTTAATTATACCCAAAACCCAAAACAATTTTTTTTGAAGCCCTGTAACTTTTAAACGAGACACTTTTGGACTAAGCTAAGTTTATCTAAATCGGTTTAATTTGATCACAGGCTATGCTTAAGCTGAGTTCTATTACTTTCCGGACACCCTGTATTTAAAAATGATAAGTTTTTCTACCTGAAAATGACTGATTTCCTTAAATCTTCAATTATAAAATGTTGTTTATAAATCTATTTTCCGATAAGATTTTACATAGTGAAATATTTGTCCTACATGAAAATATATCAGAGTGGGTCAAACATAACCCGCATTTTCGTTCTGGTGGAGTGCATAGTGAATGGCTGGGACGCAATTTTAGAACATTGTATGTAGGGACAGCTAAACTAGGTACCTATATTCCCACCCTTGTTCACTTCACACACCGACTCTTTTGTCAGAATTATGATGTCTTAGCAAAAGGTACATCCTTCCGTTGCGCAACGAATGATTACAAAACTTCTCACACGCAAGACCGTTGAACTTGAAACGCAGAAATGAAATACTTAAGAAAACCCAAGCATCAGTGGCATAAAAATTCTTTACAGAATAAGTTGTCGAAAATAAAGCTCAACATTTGCCGAAGGAATCAATTGAATTGTTTTGCATATTGCTTCCCTACTTTTACAGCAGTTGTCAATGGCTTAACAATTTCCAGGCTGGTCGCCACGTTGTGAGTTTAGACTTGTTGACATTTCGAGATACATATAATTTTCTCTCAAACAGGTTCGAAGTTACTTCTGAGGATGAAACAGATATACTACAAAAAATCTAAACCGGCGACAACCATCCCGGAAGTGGTTTCTTATTCTATTAAATACTAGGTTCTGAATGAAGCAAAACTTGCTTATCGTCTGCAACAACAATGCCAAACCTTACCTGTCCACGTGAAAAAATCGAGTACATATTTGTTTTGGAATATAATGGAATACTTTCTCTCCAATCCAGACTTGTCCCCATGTAATTATTATACGTTCAGTACTATATAAAAAAAAACTAATTTGGCTGCAGACCCCTTTTTCTTTGATGGCGGTATGAAAAAAATTAGCTATATTGAACAACATTTATATATACAAAATTATGTAGAAAAATGGGGTAATATTGTTTTTCTTAAGTTTAAAAAAAATATTTTCTCTTTTGACCCACCCTCGTATTAAAATGAATATTTCCCTCTCATTGTTATTTTTTTTATTTTTGACATGCATTTTTATGGTATTAACAATATTATGCAAAATTAACTACTCTGCGGACTAGAACTTCGTTGAATTTCACCCATTTATTTTTTATTATTAACTTTTGTAGATATTTTACTGTATTTTAAAAGTACCTAATTACGTTAATATAAATCAATTTAGAGTATGCTAATGACACTTCCATAGACGAATTTAATGATTATCTAAAATAAAAATTAATCTAGATAAATTTACTAAAAAAAGTCACACCAAGTTTAATCATTCTATAACATTGAATACTTCGCTTTTTAAACTGTGGGAACTCGAAAGTTCAGCTACAATAGGTGAGATTTGACATATTTCTAGGATTGCTTCTTCAAGTGGCCTCCTTTAAGTTGAGTCAAATATGTAACTATGTTATTATATAAATAAAAATTAATTGAAATTAAATTTCGACGATGTCAAATGTGTTGGTCTGTTAAGTAAAATATAAATTAAACACATTCACCTACTACATCTAAAAGTCTACCCTTTATGTTATCGTTTTTTTTAATATGCATTTTTTTAATGACAAATTAAAATACGAAGTTAAAGTCTTTTACATTTAATTGTCATACGTTTAAAAATTTTCGTCAACTGTCAAACTTGACATACGTTTAAAAAATTATACTACGATTTTGAGAACGAAAAAAGAGAGTTTTTCGAAACGTCAATAACACGGAAGTGCGCGATAGTAATGTGATTTTTGTTATTTTTACTTATCTGCTTTTTCAGTGTGAGATTTTTTGGTTAGGCAAACTTAGTTTCGAAAATAACCCTTGACTGTTCCGTTTGGCGCAAGGGCTTATTTAATTAATCTTTATTATTTTTTCAGAAGTGTGGCAAAAACCCAACAAAACTAAAGGAAAAAGAAATATACCTACCTTAACTTAAAAGCGGCTAATCAGATCCTAAGGAAGAACATTGTTCTTTATTCATAATAGTACACATACAGAGATAACTTCGGTTTTTTCAACTAAAAATAAATTGTAATAGATATTTTCGATACCATAATACGTTTTTCTGAAATAAAATTTCAAAACATAAATAAAGCACTTCCTCCAGTATCATACATATTAACAAAATCAAAAATGCCTTCAGTTACTTTTAAACTAAGCTGATCTATTATACCAAACAAAACTAGAGGAAAGTTATAAAATAAACGAAAATCTATTTTGCTCTAGCTATGAGCATATATTTTTCTTAGCTCTCAAATTTATCAATACGATATTAAAGAATTCCGACATCAAATATTTATTTTAATTTGAAAGTAATCTATCATTAATTATTGTTAATTATTAATCTTTTTTATGTATATTAAAATGCTCTTTCAGAAAAATGTATTGTTTACAAAAAATGTTACAGGCAATTTTGTTTGTATAAAAAATCCTTATTAACCTCCTACATCTTCACCACTGTACTGTATCGCTTTGGATTATTAAACACATAGTGCATATTAATCACTCTGTAACTTTTTTACCAAACACTCCGCAACCCTTATTTGAAATAATTTGCTTAATGACATTTCCTATGTCCTATTTCAATTTGACACTATATTTTGAAAGAACCGTAAATAACATATATCTACAAGAGTATTTCAATGGTAAATTAAGCGTCTATGTTTTATTATATAGTCATTGACAGTTATACAAGGAACTGCCTTGATCGTTATCTGGAAAAGTACCTACTGCCGAAATATCTCTGAGACGAATACAACAACTATACTCGCGACAAGAATTCAGACGACTTAGGTCATACGAACAAATAAATAATTCATTATAATTTCATCAAGATATTTAAGAAAAGTAATAAAACTATATTATATACTACACTAAAAGTTTGCATTATAAACTGCACTAAATTTCAAGAAATTATTGTTTTCAACGCGATTAAATATCGAAAATTACGTTGACAATAAAAACAAATATGTAACGTCAGCTGTAACGTAAGACGACTGAATTCTTGACGCGAGTATAACTTTGGTATTTTAAATGGAGCACCCTGTATATTATAGAATTTTTGGATCATATGGAAAATTCTAAGGTCGTTTTATATGACATTCCCTATAGCTAGGAGTTGCTTATAGATTTTGCAATATTAATTTATTAAGAAAAAAAATTGACGCGTACGCTAGGGTGCGCTAAGGTATCCACAACTTCTTCTTGGAAATAGATATCAAGTTGATTTTTGGTATGCATAAAGGACTTGGACGACACTAAATTAAAGTACATTTTTATCTTAAATGGAACACTATGTATTTTTTCGCTCCGACTTGTTCACACTGAAATTATTTTTGAGTTGTATTTGCCCTATGGGCTTTGCCATGTTACCAAATTTTAAAATGTTTCGGATCAGTATACTTTTCCAGATAACGACTGCAGGTTTATTATTTTTTAATACGTTTTTATCTCAAGTCAGTATCAATGTCAAAAGTTACATAATCGTGAAAAAAGTACCGGAACTGTGAAAAAAATTTCGATTTAGAAAAGTTGTCTTTTGTGACACTTGGATAAAAATATCAGGTTTTAATATTAACCCCCTGACCCCCTAAATATCTTTTCTAAATTTTCCATAGTTTACCTGAGTGTCTGCCTGGTTGCATTCCCTATTGTTTTATCTAACACTTCTGGTATATTACAAATAAAAGGTTGATATGTCCTTTTTTACCTAAATTTGTCAGTGATCCATTGGATCAATTATATGAATGCTCCACTGATTTTTATTAGTTTTATTAGTCGAGAAATAGAAGAACCTATTTCTACTAAAGGTAGAAAAGATGAAATGATTTTTAGATCATTCCATTGGTCAGTGCAGTAATTTTTGTTAACATATATAAAGTAAATAATTAGACCCTGGAATAGAAAAGATGAAAATTGCATGAACTTAGATATCTGTTAACTAGACTATAATTTATAATTATTAAGAAAAATTAACATTACGAAACCAATGCACAACATTCGGTAATTAAAGTAATATAAAACGCCCATCTATTTCGTTGATAAAGGCTAACACCTATAAATATCAATGAAATCATAGGATGTGATGAACTGTGTGCAAAATAAATTGTTCGATAAAGTATATAACTTCTACACGGGCCAATAGAATCCAAATCTCTGGAAGAGATATCGGTTTGTTTATATTTATATTCTTAATTACTAAAAGTTCAAAGTCAAGGGAGCGTAAAGGGCAAAGTTGAATGCAAAGATTATAGATAATTACTTTTATTTTGCAAGCCAGTGTAAACAATAATAAGTCATTATAAATCTATAAATTATCCACTGTAGGTGTTAGGCGCTTCTGGGTGGTATCATTAATATCGTAAACACATATAAAGTCAGTTCATTTGCAGAATGTTTGATGTAGACCTACCCGCACATTAAAGACGTGCAGTCAATTTAATTTTATCCTTTTGCGTAATGAAAAAAGTGGGTTAGAATGTAATTTTTTTATTCGTACAGGCAGTAATTAATTCAAATCTTTTTATTTTTATACAGGGTTGTCCCACACAAGTGGAGGAAAGTAAAATGACCTGCAGACCAGACAAGCTGCTCAGTTTTTTTGTTAAAGATTGTGCTAATGCTTTACCCTTCCCATTGTCTATAGTTGTATACCCTGATTTCTGAAAGGCAACCAGTGTCTGCCCTATAAAGCCATCAACTATCTCATAAGAAATTGTATCTCACTTGACCAACTTGGATTTATGAAAAAACGCTCCACTACTAATTTAATTTATTTCTGAGAAAGTTACGGCAAGTTTACACGAATTTCTCCAAGGTATTTGATCGTGTAGATCACCTATTACTATTACCTAAATTAAGCGGTTATGGATTCTCACACCATCTAGTCAATTTAGTTATGAAAGGATCTGATACCACAGCTTAATCTTTAAGCTGTCTGGTACTATTCCTTATTTAGTATCGTCTGACGTTCCGCAAGAGTCAAATTTAGGCCTCTTACTTTTCTCTCATTGTTAATAATCTCAATAGCATACATGATTGTGAAAAATTGTTCTTTGTGGATGACTTGAAACTGTACAGTGGTGTTAACTCGGTCGATGACTGTTAAACTTCAGCTGCAGTGAAACAATGTGCATCGATGGTGTACTTTGAGCAAACTATTTCCTAATAATAATAAATGTAAAATGGTGTCACATACTTATAAACGTAATAAAAAATATTGTTCAACTGGCAACTGGCATGTGCTGGTTCGATGTGATGCAACTAAGGACCTTGGAATTTACTTTGACTCAGAATTAAGCTTTGCGTTCCTCAATATATACTTCCATTAAAGCGCTTGGATTTATAATCAGACAAGGACGAGATTTCCATGACGTTCAGGTTTTATAAATGTTTTTGCATATGTAAGATCCAAGCTCGAATATTGCTAGCTTGTTTGGAGACCTTTTTAAGAGAGATGTTAGATTGATTGAGGCAGTACAGAGACAAATTCCAAAATATCTTGTCTATTTCGGGACTAGCGCGACCAAGCATAGAAATTACAGGTCACCGACACAACCTGTAGTGACGGTCCATGCAGGTGCTGGTCTAGTGTGCGATGCTCCTTTAAATAACATGCGAACCTTCATGAGCAGACTTTGCGGGTCCATGCTGCTCCGAGCAGGCATAATGTGCTCAACCTTTTATTCTGCTATTCTCCAATTTGCAGATCCTAAATTGTTCACGCAATTGATCGTAGGAAGCAAACCCGGGACTGACATGTTATTTTGTGTAATAAAGATACCTTAGAAATATGTTTTGTATTGTTTCAAGGGTATTTCTGAGATATTATTTTGAAATGTCGCATCCATAATCCAAACGACTACGAATGAAGAAATTAACTAAATATAAAATAGACTTAATATTTTTAGAATCACCTGTAACTTTTTTAATGAAACCTAATAATTTTTATGAAGCATTAGTTAATGATTCACATGTTTTTTTAAATTGAAATTAGATTGAAAATTAAATCCTAGATCTCTGAAATCACAAATTCTACTTCCACAGAATATTATTATTTATCTTTGTATAAATAATATAATGCTCAGACCTTCTAGTTCAACTAAATGTCATGATTTTACATTTATCAAAACAAATTGGAGGGCAATTTATTGCCTAGTAATAAATTACGGTTATATCATTTTGTAATAATTATGTAAAATAATTCATATTATTAATATGAGTAAAGAATTTTGAATCATCGCCATACATGAGACAGTCTGTTTTTAGCTAAATCATTTATAAAAATTAAAAAAACTAATAGTCCCAAATTTGAATCTTGTGTTCCATCATAACATGAATGAATGTATTAATTTGATAGGCATAACTCTGACGATGCAACATTTTAAATTTGTATCAACCTTGAAATTTCCAATCCAAGTAACAGATTTTTAGCAACATTAATATATATCATTTTTACCTTTTCCTAATAAATTGCTATATTCTCCTTTAGTATTACAGGTTCAATACTTTCTTGCAAAGCTTTCAATACATTTAGGTATAGAAAATGTATTTCTCAAATCAACTTGGTATATATTCTTATAGCTGTAACTACGAGTAGGTACAATTATTAAGTTACTAGAGAAACTTTTAATATTTACTGTTCAGTAACTATTGTATACATGTAATATCTTGAAAATTTGAAATTAAGCAATTAATATAACCGCCCGAATGTACATGATAAGATAAATATTTTTATTCAAATCAAGCGACTAGAGTAAAATATTATCTAGCAGTGTTGTTGATAGTATTCTAGAATATTTTAAAATTCATTATCAATTTTTGATACATTATGAAACTTTTATTTTTTAAGCATTTCAAAATTGTAATATACAAATTCTTTGTATTTAAAAAACTCATGTTAATGATGTGAAGGTAGAACCTCTGTTTTAATTGTGTTTCACCTTTTTAGCAAATCCTAGTAACATGCAAACTTAATATCAACTTATATTTGCGTAGTGGTAGTTTTAAAATTATCCGGAAAACATTAAAACATATTTAGTTCAATGGTATCATTTGTATTCCTTCATTTAAAACACTCTTATTTCTTCAAAACATATTTGAAACAAAAATCAAAAGGATAAAATAAACATTTTAAAAATCAAAATTCTAATCTATTTATATTATATTCATGTATTAACATATTAATTAAAATTCTATTTATGAGATATACAGGGTGTTAAAAAAAGCGTGTAAAATATTTCAGGAGATAATAGTTTGAACGAAAATAAGCAGAAAAGTAATTCTGTTTCGTGCTCTTAAGAATAATGCTTTCATATATTAATGAAAATTTATTTTATTGAACGATATTGACATGTGATGACAATACACGTATGGTACAGACTTACAATTGAGGCTTTCTGCTTGCTACTAGGCTTCTGTCTTGTTAAAGCGTAGCAGCAAGCAAAAAGGACAAAACTAACACATAATCACATCAAATATAATTTGTTTAATTGAACAATAAATACAGAAAAATAAGAAGACTAAAATGAAAAGTAATATCAGATATAAAATTAGTCAAAGAAATGTGCTGAATGAAATGAAACACATGGTATATTTGGAGTGAGAATTCTAACCAGAGAATAATAAAATTTAAATTTAAATACTTCTGAAATAATAAATAATTCAAAAGCTAGATGAAATAATTATTAGCGAGTAATTCACAACAATTTTGACACATGTCAAAAATTAAAAAATGCAAAGCTCGTAAATAACTTAAATTAGGTTAGGTAGTTCACCGTTTTAAATTAGAAACTAATGAAATGTGAATTGAATGGCACCAATTAATCATTTTCTGTAAATTGAAGATAGTGCAAGTCAATTCCAAAAATTAACGATAAATAAAAATACTACACGTTAAAAAAAAACACGTATAGAGACAATTTCAGCGAGTAGAGACATTTTAGAATCTAAACAGGGAATGTAATAGCACAAATACCTTCATTATCTTGAAGTAGCATAAATTAGTTTTGAAATGGTTTACCAAAAAACAATTAAGTTAGGTTTTTACTAAGAATAATAATTCTTCTGTACATTTGGAAATATTGTGGAAAATTAACACTGCATTCAAATGCTTAATATCGTCCACTTTATTTGTTTTGTCTCATAAATAAATAATAGCCAATTGAATCGCCTCTAGGAAAAAGAGCTCAAGCTCCATAATATACCGGGTGACCAAATCAAGTGGAGAAAAATTTAGAGACTGGTTTATGAGTTGCATCAACACATGGATCTGGAGCCTAACGGGTCATATTTGTAAGTAAAAGTACACATAATAAAAATTGAAATCTATACTTACCTTGATTTGGTTGTGCGGTATTTATAACTCTATAAATATCATTTACACTGTAAGAAAGGAGTATAATAATAACTGGTAAGTACCAACATTGTAACAAATAACTGCTAAGTCGGCATACATGACAAAAAAAATAAATAAATAAAACCAATATGAAAATTAAAATTAGAAAACAAATTGTTACTATAAAAATATATTAATGTAGCCCAATTTCTGGACACGGTGTATACGTGTTTATGAAATTTTTATTCAAAATCAGCCATATCGTCATAAAAACTAGAAGTTGTCTAAATAATTACCAACTGAAAAAGAGGCATAATTGTATCAAATGTATGTCAAAAGAATTGCCTAGTTTTCTATGGTTGGTGTTTTAATTCTAGCATTATATGATCCAAGAAGCGTAAAAAGTTAGGCCTCATTTCGATCCCCTTCTTATTCACCCTAAAGCAAGAATATCCTTAAGCTAATTATAATGTGAAAAATATCACAACACGAACTCCTGCAAATTTATTTCCCATTATCTGTTTTTTCCCGCTCTCCATCTCCGAAGTTTCCGAGTTTTTTAGGAACATAACTCTCCAACCGGGTGCATATCCAACTTTAGATTGTATAAAGTATAATGTACAAAGAAACCCCTAATGTAAAATCGATGGAACACCATTACAGTCGAGCTCGACTTCTAACTTCTCTAAATCATTGGACCAACCGTGTTTCGTAACTTATTTGCAAGATTCCACTTGTATTGAGTAGGTCTGTAGAATGAACTACGTTAAAGAATTTCTCGCCCTCATGGAACCGAGTATTTAATTGTTTTATTGACTGCATGGGGTTTAAACAATTATGGAGAGGCAGCATCACGTAGCAATAAAATGTGGGCTATGTTAATTAAATATAATTCACTTGGAGCAATTAAGCATAAATTGGTTTGTCGTCGATGAAGTTAGCTTCTCTATATTTAGAATAAAAAAGGTAACCATTTGCACTAAGTACCAATCTTGTACCAATTTCTGTATTAGATAAGTAATAAAAACTACACTCCAATATAACGTCAGTTAACATATTAAAGGGTTGGCTTAATTAATTACTTTCCTGTACTTTTATATTTATTTTGTGATTATGTAGGTATATGTTAATATAATAATTGTGGTATCTAATAACGAACTTTTTTATATTGAAACGCAGAGCACCATAGTCCTTTTCAACGAATCATAAATATAACGGAAAACGAGAAAGTTGTAGTAAATGTTCTGTAAGAAATTGAAAATACGTTGGCGTATCCCACACGCAGAAATAAATCATTGTACAGAAAAATAAACACATAAACAAAATTAACTAAACGCATTGCACAAAATAGAATTATATTGAAGAACGTCTTAGTATGCCAGATTTCTGAAACATCTAGGCTTCTATATTTAACTGCTTGTCTGAGAAAGTGGTAAAATCAGTGTACTTTAATATGGAAAATCAAAATTAGTACTTATTCTATCATATTGGCGCTATGGATGGAAATATTTTTGCAATTATTGGTATTTTATTATAATAATTACATCTGTAGTCTATATCTAAAAATGCTTAAGAGTTGGACGATGTTCCTTCAACAGAATTGGCACACTTAATAGTATTATTTCCCATTAATTAGAAAATATATTAGTTTTGTCGTTCATAATGTAGTGTTTTTACTTACCTGTTATGTGGCAATACTGTAAATAGAACTTCTAAGAATGCATTGTCTATCCTTGGTTTACAAATGCTTTTTCTCATCCCGTTTTGAGTACTATCAGAATGTAAGCATATAGGTACTGTTTCCAAAATGATTTTCTGATTTCCGAGTTCTCCTCTTGCTTAGAGTATTTACCTTTTAAAAACTTATAGGTATATGCTTAGAAATGAAATTTCTATATAAGGTTTGTTTTAGCAGCAGTTGAAAACTGTTTGGAAACTATCAGAGATGTTCGTCCAACTATTTATTGCGTCAAATTCAATGGTAACGCGTTCTCAACTTAACTGGTCGAATATTTCTGACAGTTTCCAAACCGTTTTCAACTGCTGCAAAAACAAGCCTATAGTCAAGCATGCTAACAATGGGAAAACACTTTAGTAATTGCCATATTTTGTTATTAGTACTAAGTCACCAAGAAGTTAAGAAAACCTGCTTGCAGCCAGCTATCAGTACCATTTATCGCCACTTATTTTTCCATTTATTAACAAATACTTTTTTTGTTCCTAGTGACGCAATAAGTAATACTAATATTATACAGTTATCAGATGTATTTCTACCAAGTCAACAATAAGCAAATAACTTTGACAATCCGTTGGGATTCTTTTAATATTTTCATGCCAACATTTTCTCTATAACCAAGTTGCATACGAAATGAATAACTATGTTAATAACATCTTCAGGTATTCAATTTTATGACGAAACTAATACAATTTATTGCAAAGCTAATCTAACTTAATGAAGCCTAATATAATAATATTAAAGATTACTGCTTAAACTGTTCAGCTACTGGAACATTATCGCTCTCATAATATTTATGAACCTTAAAATATGCAAATGAGAAATCTTTTAAGCATATTTGATCCAGGTGTGCAAAATTTTATGTGAATTGTCCCACATTTACGATGAAAGAATAATAATGAGAGATTTATAATACAGAACATTAGTAGAATGCAACATCGCATAAAAAAATGATTAAAGGAAACTCAAAATACTTTCGTAAGGACATTAAGGCAACTTATAGAAACAAAAAATATTAATTACACAGTTAATAAATATCAGTTCTCCTTAACTTTATGTATTGGTTTACAAAAAAAATTATGAAAAAGAAAAACTATTTGCAGAAACATTAAATACCTAAGCTTTGTAAAATCGAAAAATACGTATTAGTGATGAATGTAAGTCAATTTTAAGTTTATATATAGGTTGGGAAAGAAAATAATTAATAAGAAAATCACGACCTATCAACCAAAAGCATTTACACTAAATACTCGTAAGGGCATTTGATTTGTAATGCCAATTATAATACAAAAAACACCTTCCTCCGCATTAGAAGAATATCATTTTGAGTTATTTTTTAATTTTAAGTTGGTCACACATTTAGATAAATTTAAGGTATATATACAGGGTGATTCAGGACTTCAGGATTTTAGGATCTAAACAAAATTTTATGTACAGGGGATTTAAAAAAATCAAAAAGGCAGTTCAAAAATTATTTAAAAATACACTTCTGCATGGCACTGGAAACTGGTCCACTGTAAAACTTGTCAAGGCAAAGCATACAGTCGGCGACTGGACAACAAATTGAAAGAAGTTCCCAAGGGAAGAAATAAATATCATTTTATAACACCTATTTTATACAGCAAATTCAACCGTTATAGTTATTAGTTATTAATAAAATTAATTTATTGGTTTAATTAACAAAATAGTATGACCTAATGTTACAGCAACAAAAGTCCCAGTTTCTACAAACTAACACAAACGTGTCTGCTTCTTGTCCGTTTTGAACTTGTAAGTTATTGGCAGCAGCTATGCTATTTGCGTAAATCATCAATAGTGTCCACTTCGATGCGATACACATTCCTTAAATATCCCCACAAAAAGAAGTCCAAATGATTTAAAGTCAGGAGATCGGGGCGGTCATGGTACTGGTCATCTTCCCAATCTCTTGGTACGTACCATGTTCAGCCTCGTGTATGATACGCCACACTGCTGCAATACGCCGTGGGCGCCCTGGATCTCCATATCTTCCGCGATTCAATATCAAATTTCCCGTGTCACGCTTGCTTGCACTACACTTGCACTCACTGCACACAGCGGTAGAAGTAGCACGTTTACCGAGAAATCATTCTACTATTTTACTTCCCTATAAATTAAAATGATATCCAACAACTTCAAGATGCTATACACTTTTGTTATTTAAAAAACTAATGTAAATACTCGCATCACAAAAAATTAATACCTACTATAAGTAATCGGATTTCAATATTCGGAATTGTCGCAAAGACTATAGTAACCCAGCGACGTAAAAGTTGAAAATATAATTATAATATTTTTTCTCGGAATCTGTTAAAAAATTTGTTTACGATATTGACTCCATTTTTCATGACGCATCTATTCTCAATGTTTTTTTAGGTAATCACCCTGTATATTCATTTCATAATAACAATGTTCAATTATTTTTTGCTCAGTTTTTAGTGCAATGTCAAAAATCCAAGAAACCATTGACGCAGTTCTAATTTTTATTTTTTTGATAGTTTATTTAATAGTAATATTTGAAGAGCCAAAACTATGATTAAGAATGAAACTAATTCATTTAATTTCTAAAATACTCAGTCGCTTCGAAATCCTAGAATTCCTAATGATAGTAGGTACCTTTTAGTATCTCCGCCACTGCTTGACATGTCAATACTTTTTGGCATGTTCTAATGGCAACATCTTCCTTATTCATAGAGGCAGATTATCAATTTTATATTATTGCAATCGTAAGAGCATTTTTTTTTTCCAAAAATACATAATATACAGCATGTTCTGTAGATTATTATATTAAAAATATGCCATAATTTTTAGCCTGTATTTAAATGTCGCCAAAAAACTTTCAATTGCTAGCTAGAGTTCGTATTTATAGTCGTATGTGTAAACTAAAAAATAAAAAGGTTATGGAATGGTGACATTTACAAACACCAGTCCCATGCAAAATCCCCAGGAAATATTCATACAAATAAAAAAATATAGATGTTCTATTCATAAATTAATGGAAGTACGAGTTACCTACTCGCTTGAAAATAATGTAAGTCTCCGATAATACATTTGCTTCTAAATGTTTTCGCACCAAAGCTCAACTATTGTGACTGTATCCACCTTTTGTTATTAATATTCCATAATTTTCAATGCTTGATAGCACAGTCCTCCAATACAAAATATTTGTCATGGCTTGAAGTACAATTTAACTATTATCAAAATACCAATGGCGTCCCTATTGTTGCGTACAATGTACGCGACATGCATAATGTGTAAGCAATCACAGCGGAGGGACATCCAGAAGGGGTAGCAGGGTAAAATCTACACCAGTGAAATGAAACAGCTGTGCTCAAAGGGGTTGCCTATGCGCCATCCAATTTGTCATCGTTTCATTCCCAACTAAATATTAACTAGAGCTTATTAGATTTCTAGCTACAGTTGTATTTAAATAGGTATGAACTGATGGAGTTTTTCTTTCTCATGAAAATTAATCACTATTTAATCAACTAACTGTTTTAAATAACTGTGACAAGTGACGGACTGCCTATACTCAAAAGTATATTGTGGGTAAGAAGGTATATTGTAACAATGTAGTATTAAAATGAAAATATATATTTTGAAAGGCTGTTTTTTTTCATTGTGCAGTGGTGAAAGAAATTTAATATCACTAGTAGGAAGAAGAAAATTAAGATAAAGCATGCTTTATTAATAATTCATTTAATTTGCGGCGTGGGTATACAATTGATGTAGCTGTAAAATACACTGTATATAAAATAATGTTGTAAACGCGTATTATGTAGATCCAAGGGGTGGTATAAACACAAATAATACCATATTTCCTCTTGAAGATAAATATAGTGGGGTTCTTGGACATTTCTCTTGCAACGTTAATAAATTTGGTCATAAAGAGTTATTAGGTAGGTTGGAATCATAGTGGAACCATTAAAATTTTAACTGGAACATACTTATAACAGAGTGAACATGTATGAATAGTTACAGAATAATAAACAAGTATTAAAACAGAACTTCACTATTAAAACTAAATGTTTCATCTGTAAGGATATTATTGTAATTTCTCTTTGGGATTGTTTTTCCATACTGCATGAAGATGAATGATATTTTAAGAAATACATAAGCCAATAACTTACATTTTATGTATTTATAAGTATATAAAGAAAAACAATAAAGGGGACTGAAATTAAAATTAAGCTAAATATGACGTTTTCTAGAGTCTAGATTAGCTATGAGAAATATTCATAGTAATCTCCAAGTATCTTTGATAGTTCAGGAAATAAAAAACCAACCTACGTTTCCCAAAAAGAAAGAAAGAAATTCCCAAGGAAAGAAATAAATAACATTTTATAACACCTATTTTATACAACACATTTAACTGATTTTGCCGCTATTGTTATTAATTATTAATAGAATTGATTTGTGGACCCGTCTTACCTAGTTTCTACAAACTAACACAAATGTGTTTGCTTCTTGTCTATTTTGAACTTGTAAGTTATTGGCAGCAGCTATGATACGTTTATGTAAATCATCAACCATGGCACCGGTCCTCCTCGTCCAATCTCTTGGTATTAAATGTTAACACGTTGTACATGGTACGGATATAATAAAATGGTGTATGATACGTCACACTGCTGCAATACGCCTTGGACGCCCTGGATCTCCATCTCTTTTACGATTCAGTTGTAAATTTCCCGTGTCACTCCCGCGTTGCATTAGACTTGCACTCACTGCACACTGCGCTAAAAGTAGCTGCATCAGACATATGCTTACCGGTAAATCCTTTTGCTAAAGCATTTCCACTTCTCTCGAAAACTATAAGGATTTTACAATTTTTTTTACGTTATTGACTCCAGTTTTCATGACGCATCTATTTCCAAATTATTTTAGATAAGTTGTAAATCTCTCATCGGCATATCAACAAAACTCTACCAAGTAATTATTCAATTTTTCCTTTCAAACCCATATCTATATTGCAGTGACAACTCGTGACTTTTTGACAGGGAGGCATATGCAAAAATATAATAAAATCTTACCTTAATTGATAACATTTGTAAATCTGATTCACTATTACAGTAGGTGTGTGTTCCGTAAAGTATGTTACAAATTTTGATATAAATATAAAAAATATAGCTAAGAGCTCTGACAAACGTAACCTCTTAAACGCTTCTTTTTCCAGTTATAGACCATAAAATGTGCAACTACAAAAGTAGTTTGTATGACGTAACTCTTTTTTGGACAAAGGAAAACATAATGTTCTAGATTAATCAACCTAATAAATAATGTGGATATGACTGTAAAACCGAGAGAGAGAGAGTATAAGTGTGTATTTTAACACTAAATCATGCTGAAAATTTTTTTACAAGATTTCTGAAAAGGCTATTGAATTCAGATTTTTTTTTCTCTCTCCTACTACCTATCTACCAATATGACTATATAATCACCATATGCATGGACTTCGTGTTCCTAGACAGAGAGGATACAGACAGGTCATCCACGAGAAGCGACCACAGCAGGGGAGAAAGAACTCCACCTTAGAGGATCCCCTCGCGGCGTTAAACCTAACCTCCTCCCTCTGCAGGGTTATCGTTATGGTCCTATTCGCCAGCATTGCATCCAGCCACATATACCTAGCAGACTTATTTCCTCTCCTGCTGCTGTATAGAGGGACTCTGGCAATCTCCTTCTCCTGAAAGGATTAGATGATTTTCTCGACCAGGTTATTAAGTGCTAGTTCTGTTGATTTACCAGTCTTATAGGCGTACTAGCGAACACTGAAAAAGTTTATACTGAGCATTCTCTCTTAACTTACCTATCCAGCGCCTTCTCCAGACTTTTCAACAGAAAAGATGTCAAGATAATTGGCTAGGTAGATACACCAATAACAAAGGTTTACCAAAGCGTCGACTATAAACAGACTCATTGTGTGAGCCAACCATACCAACACCGATCACCACGATATCGTCCTGTGTGAAAATGCGCTCAGTGTTAAACATAATTTAAGTCCGAGATACATACAATATTTTCGACATTGATTTCATTAATAGTAATTATTCATATAACAAATAAATTATAACATTTGATTACTGACATTAGTAGATCATCAAAGGCTAAAAAAATATATATGTTGAATGAAAGAAAAGGCATTTAAAGTAAATTGCGCTTAGAAACATAGGTAGTAACCATATCAACAAAACTTGAAGTTGGTAATCCACGAGTTGGAAAAATCGCTTCTTATAACTATCAAGGGATCGAAACTAAACTGACAGAACGTTTGTGGTAGTCGACAACGAAGGAAGTCTACCAAGTTTCTTGGATCTTCAAAAAATATATTTCTTTGAGACCAACTAATGCTGAATAATAGATTCTTATATTTTACGAAAATGAAAAATGTCAAGAAAGATCGCACAATATCTGGGTTCACTCAAAGCAGAAAAATTTACAGTCCACTATTTTTAGGTCATCTTACTACACTTTTATCTGATGAAAATATTATAAACATTAAACGCTACGGTAGATGAGAATCCACATCGGTTGCAGAAACATCAGATCAATCCAGGGAGAAAATTTTTGCAGATTCAAGAAAACAAACAAATAAATTCAGCGATGCTATCGGGTCAAATCAGCAACTAATGTTATCTGAATGAAGCAAAATCATCAAAGGTCAACAAGAGCGGCGGAATACAGCTTTAAACGAAGAAAGAAAAAAATAGTCAGCTTTCGAGAAGTGTTTTCAATTTTATTTAAATCGCTGAGGCTTCTCTTGTAAATTTAAGTAATTGTTCAAATTATATTTTTGGTATTCGTTTTCGTTGTATAGGTAATTATAAAATATTACGTAAACATATAAAATTGAAATTTGGATCAGGTTTTTCTCTTTATAAAAATCATATAATCGGGCGATAACTTACTTTAAATTGTGATTTACGTCCTGACAATAGGTCTTAGAAGCGTTCGCATAGGTACACTCTAACGCCCGATGGTGTATAAAAGGTTATTAATTGAAGATATAATCTTCATCTTCTTTATTCTTTCTGTTTGCATTGCAACTTTTGTTTTACTAAAAGCTTTATGTCGATTATAATGATAACTTTCGTTATATAACATTTCCTCAAAAATTAAAAAATACGGTTAACTGAGGATGACATACCAATTACTTGCCATGAATGTAAGGTACCTACATATCTAATTTCTTTATGTTTTGAAATATTGTCAGAATTATATTTCCTCGAGGAACTAAAGCGTTCAACTGATATTTGAATGTAATACGTCAGGAGGCACTGGAGCATCTCTAGATAGAAAGTTTAATATATAATAGGTATATAACAAAAACCACATTTCTCCCCTGGGCCAATACATTACGAACGCAGAAGGTCGGAAAATTTAATATCACCGGCTTGTATACCGCTGTTCTCGCAATTCTCCAACTTTCGGTATTTTTCCATTACATCACATTCTCGACGACCGTTGTCTGCACTTATGAAACGCGTGTTCTGTGTCCACTACCAGCGTCTAGTAATAAATTAAATCCACAAAAAGAAATTTACCCTTCGTATAATTAGACATAAGGACTTGTGGGAAAACTAATTACACTCAGGGAAAATTTAGTGCTTACGGGATAACGAAAAAGGCTTTCGTACTTCGGAAAACTTTTATTTAAATGGAAGGTAATATTTTTTGGAGAAACATTTCACCGGTGATTAAGGGGCTACAATAAAAAATGTTTTATTCTAAAAACGTAGGGGTACAAATTGTAATAACATGATCCAAAGAAGAAAATATAAATGGCACACATACGCAGTATGTATCATTCATAACTAATGTGAAATGTCGCCGTAACTGTTCCGGTATAATTTAGTGCCAGTTTTGAAAATTTGTTTTTATGCAAACTAAAATGTAATTGAAAGTAATATCTATTAATTTCTAATACAATCGTGTTATGGTTAAAATGTTGGTGTTTTGTAGTGTGTACGTTTTGTTTAATGTAATTTGCTGACACAGTGATACAACAATAGCCAAAATGTTTGAAAAATCCTTATAGTTTCCGAAAAAAAAAAAAATTGAAGTTGTAATATTTTCAATCGTTACATCGCTGGGTTACTGTAGTACTGAAATCCGATTATCGTTTTTGCGATAGTGTATACATTAGCATTTCATGTGTCAAGAATGGCTTACGTGTATAGCAAATCAGAGTTGATGGATATTGTTTTAATTTATGGTGAAGTAGAATAAAATCCTTAGCAATTTCTCTGTATGCCTGTATGCAGAACGATTTCCCAGTAAACATGTGCCAAATTCAGTTTTATCGCAGTAGTGCAACGCAGACGTGACACGAAAAGTTTGCAACCGAATCGTGAAAGAGATGGGAGTTCAGAACGTCCACGGCGTATTGCACCAACTGAGGAACTGGAATATTTTAGAGATTGTTGAAGATAATCCCCGAATAAGTACAAGGCAATTCGCTCAAGAAGTACAATAATTATTGCAATTAACAGTGTGACATATTATTTATAGGTATGAGGCTGAATTATGCCAATAACTTACGAGTTCAAAACGAACAAGAAACATATTTGTTAGTTTGTAGAAACTGGGTAAGACGGTCCCAAATGTGTTTACGCGTCAGTTTATAAAATTTTGGACAGTTGTTTTAACATCAGGTATTTAATTTTATGAATTAATAATAACAATAACGGCAAAAACAGTTGAATTTGCTGATATAAAATAGATGTAAAATTTTATTAATTCCTTTCCATGGGAAATTTTTTCTATTTTTTTGTCGCCGTGGTCGTTGACAGAATGCTTTGCCTTACGCAAGATTACGTTTTACAGTAGATCAGTTGTTATATCGATTAGAACAAACAAAGCAAAATATGGCGGGTAACATTTTACACAAAATTTATACTACTTTTGGTCCAGAGAAGTCCACATGGAAAAAGGGTAAAATTTACCCCATATCGCGAATTGGCGAATGTATTTTAACAAATATTTAATAGAATTTGATCGGTCAGTGGTCGCGCGGTTTGAGGCTTCAGTATTTGAATAGAGGTAATTGGATCGCTGTGGGTTCGACCCCCGCAGCCGGTAGACCGTATATAAGCTATATTCGTGGAGAGATTGGCACCCTCTCTGCGGCTATGGTAGGGTGGAAGAATGTTGGCTTGGGTCAATGTGAGAGATTGATACCGGTTGACATTTGACTACCCCCCTAATTAATGAGGTTTTCCAGGTTTCCCTCATTCCTGCACTGAATGGTGGTTAGGGCCTACCAACGTAAGTCGTTCCTGGGCGCAAATGCGGCCTGCTTAATAATATGCCGCCCCCTCTCCCGCACAAGTCTTCGACTTCTGGGCTAATCCTCGTGATTAGAATGAGGGGTAGAGATATTATTATATTATTATTATTTACTTGCAATCGTGTGAATCTCAAGGTAAATAAGTTAAAATCATTACTATGTGTATGTGGTGCAGATTTCAAACTATAGACCTTGAAAACAACTGGTGTTAATTCGAGAAAAGTGTGTTTGGGAACTATGTACCTACCTACCTATTTTATTGAATTAACATTCTACTAATTTCATTTATTACATACATTACTACATAATATGCGTTTATCTCGGAAATGATAAAAGATATCCTATTAAACAAAGTATAGTTTTTTTGCAGCAAATTGATAGAGAAATCGAACTGATAAGGCAAAATGTCAAATTTGGTAACACCGTCCAAATTGTATAAATTCTAAAACTTAATTTTGACCGTACCTGTATAATGAAGCATGCCTAATTCCAATTTAAATAGTGAAAATTGTATTACTATTAGTTACTACTATCACCGAAATTTCGAGGTAACGTTTAAGAAATTATGATTTAAATTCATTAATTCTTACTTGAAAGCCCAGTATATCCATAAAAAAGCCAGATAGGACAAACATATATATGAAGTACTGTCATTATTTTGACTTCTCCTGTATGCCCAATAATTTTTTACTATTAATTTGTGGGCACCCCGTATATCGTTAAAAATAAAACAGATAAGTTGTGAAACACCCCGTATAATCTAACTTTTCCATATAACACTGTATAATATTTGTGTTAATGTAATATTGCATATTTCATATTTCGTACAGCTGAATATGAAAGACGGGAATATTAACCTGCTTAGTCATTTTTATCTGGATTCATTATCGAATAATTTTGTAAACAATATTCTCTACCATTAATATGCTAGAATCAACAAGAGAGAAATTTAAACAATTTAAAAACATGTGATAAATAGCAGCAACATATTTGTGAGCTCCATTTAGAATGAACGATATCAATCTTTTTAACATCATCAATCAAGGCTATTTTAGAAACTACACAAATAGCCGCCAGTCGGAACGTCCAAAATGCAAACACATTGTTCGAGAGGAGGGCACACTAAAACAAATAACGAATGGTTTCATCATACAAGAGAGCAAACCGCATTGATGATTATGAAGTGAACAACCCAACAGGGATCAGGGGCCGATATGTAACCGGTAAATGAAAATGGGGTGTCTAGAAAACAATACGGCACTAACCAACTTTTAAAAGATAATTTCCTTTCAGCAGTACCCATATTGCGAATGTAGAACTCCACTCAAATTTTAATTTGAATGAACCGAGCCATAAATTTAACCTTGGAAATATAATGCGGCATGCCGGCGATTTCAGCATCAGCCAAATTTACATCGTTATTACTTTACAGAATTTACGGCTCTCCTAACATCTGTACTTTTAATTTTTTACAGTGCACAAAGTGCAAGAAAAATTTGAAAAATCTATAAAATTGAATAGCGTAGTTTACTATAAGCGGTATAAAGGTTTGACTAACTACAATTTGTGATATGTCTTTCTAAAAAATTAAATAGTTTGTCATTTGATAATATGTCCTTTGAAAGGACACACTTAATTCATTATTGAGTTCGTTTATCATTGATGGGTCTTAGGTCTAAGATTATTTGACAACATTATTTCAGTTTATGGCTAAATCAACATAATTGTCCACTGAACTTCTGGCTGTTATCTTATTCCAATCAACTCTGCTCTTGGAGATTTATCGGATTTAGAATGCAATTGAAAGATTTGTCCGTAAATTGATATTTTAATTTTTAATAACAACAACTTTTCTTAATAGCCGGTGTAAACACAGTTTACTAATGTCAGTTTTCAGTTTTTTTTTCTTAAACACTGCAAACTTAAATTTCCGATAACAACTGTATTTAAAAGGCAAAACAATATGTTTTATCAAGAATTTTGTTTTTCCGGAAAATCTAGTCGTTTACATACTGTATACAGGGTTAACTATGACTAAGTGCAAAAAATATAACCACGTGCTCAGGGAGGCCTAAAAGACAATAAAATTATTCCAGAATTTTAGCTAGATATTTAAAAAATGAGGCAAAACCCTTTTTTCCTACGGAAAGTCGGCGCTTATGACAAGAACCAACTGAGATGACTTAGATCCATAAATAAAACTTACATCTGTCAACAATATCTACTACCATCGTCGTTTTTTGCAGCATTTCTAAATGTAGAAACGAAAATTAACATTCTTATTAGTAATTATACCTGATAGATAGGTAACAGTTAATCCACTTAGCTCCAGTATTTTGCATTCGTTTTCCAATATTTCGTTATAAACTGGTAGAATTACATATTCGCTCATTACAGCCACTCACTACCGATAAAAGACACTTCCCCTAGGTACAATTAGATAGATTAGATGCTTATTTATTATAACAAAATCGGACGAAAGGAATAGATAATAGACATTTTAATGTAACCGCGGCAGTCTTGTCCCATAACCTAGAAATCCAAACCGGCGAACTATATTGTGGGAAAGTATCTGCACCCAACACAAATGTCTTTGTTTAATAACAATAGAACGTTTAAAAATTAAAAAAGGCACTAAAAACTGAAGAAGAACACAAAATTACAACGTAAACACAGGAATTCAATTATGACATGACAGCGATACCGACTGTTGGATGCTTGTAGAGTATGCAACCAACAAGCAAGTTAACATTGGCGGCGTTAAATAAGGATTTAAAATAATGTCGAAAAAATAAATTTGGACTTTTTTTGAAGGGTGATTCCGTTAATTCTTATTTTTCCCTATCCCCTCTTAAAATATTTGTACTAAGTCATAGTTAACCCTGTATATAGGAGAAACAAAATAGATAGTACTATCTGGATTTGTAAACAAAGTTTTTGACACTTGAGTTGAATTTAGCATATAATACTATATCATTGTAATCAGAAAAAAAGTTCATTTTAAATATGTAAAAATACAAAATGGCGCTCACAATAAAACAGAGTTGAATTACAATTTCCCTGAAAAAAATAATAATAATGCCCCATTTAGGAATGCCTATGGCTCGTGGTTTTTGTAAAAAAAATTCTGTAACTTTTCCCGAATTTGACCGACTTCGTTAACAAAACCTTGGATACGAGTGTATTAAAGAACATAATTTTATCTTTCAACTACTTCCGAAAATATCATGAGTAGTCTTCAACTGCCTTGTTTCTAATAAAACAGCCTATATATTATTTTTGGAAAGAACATGAAGTTTTAAGTTGAAACTTAGCTGATGCAGGGTTATTTGACATTAAATAAATTACAGTTGACTAGGTTTGTAAGAATTTTTATAAGTTTCTTGATGTTATATTTTACCTGTTAATATATCTTCCCTGGTATAGATTTTGTAGGGGTTAAGTTCCCCCCTTAGGAGATACAACCCTTCAAAGTTTCCAAAAAATATATGAAATAGCGGCTGTAATTAGAAAACCAAAAAATATATGATAGTCCAATTTTACACAAATTCTCTACTAATGCATGTGCAACTTCTCAACAAATTTTCGAAAATTTCTGCCCATTGAAAGGAGTTGAAATGAGTGTCTCCTTAGTTATTTTTTGCTACAACTTATTTGTTTCACAAAAATTGAGTATTAAAGAGATATCTATCGTAAAGCTAAGTTTATTATAAAACTTTTACCCCTCTTACTATTTTGCTTTAAAAGTAACCGTTTATTAACAAAAAAATAAAATTAATTGTCATTCGCATTACAACTCACATGATTGCAACTAATATGTAAGGTATAACGGAAGAAATTAACAAGACAGCCGCCTAGTCTTGTTAATTTTTTCCGTTATACCTTTTGTGAGTGCTTCCTTGGATTGGCTACTTAAAAATTTTATTTTTTACGAATTATAGCAAATATTTGTACTAATGATGAATATGTTGACATGCTGCGAATATTTTTTGAATACCGGAAATACGGCAGCGAGACGAAAAGTCACGAAAGGTATAATGGCAGCAATTAGCATAACAGCCGCCTACCTAAATATTTCTCAGTTGCAATCGTGTGAATTGTAATGCGAGTGATAAAGCATTTTATTTTATTTTTTTGTCAATAAGGTCGTTTTTATTTAAACATGTTCTTTTTAGCTGTAGATTCACCGGTACAATTTTTGCTACTTCTTTTGAAAACACCTTGCAGACAAGTGCTATTAAATACAAAAAGATGTAACACTTTAACATCTCTAAAATTCTACAGATACAAACCTCAACTGTTTTTTTTTAAATGTCAAATAGAGTAACGGTTGGATTTAGGTACCTATCGGGTATGCTATGCTACATGTTTTCAACTAAACATTTCTTATTCCTTTCCAAAAATGCAATAATATATAATTTTCTACTTGAAATAAGGAAACCGACGACTACTTCTGGTATAAAAGTCAAAAATATTTTCTAATGTGTCTAACCGTTACTTTTTGAGTGTAGCTACATTCTTTTTAGTAATAGATATATTCATAGTTGAAATGAGTTGCTACATTGTTATATAAAATTTAAAATAGTTTTATAGATATCCCCTTTAGTATTTCAACTACTTGCTTATACTGATATAAAATATAATAAAGACGTAAAAGTAATGTAGAAAGTAGAAATTTTATAAAGTACTGTTTTGTACACTCAAAGTTTTCCAATTTGAAAGAACCAAGGCATAATTTTAAAGGTGGAAATAAAATGTGGCATGCCAACGATTTCAGCATCAGCCAAATTTACATCGTTATTACTTTCAGAATTTACGAGTCTCCTAGCATCTGTACTTTTTCTAATTCTTCTCGGTTCACAAAGTGGTATCGTTAAAAATAAAACTAAATTAATACAGATCTGCTGTATGAGAATTTGATGTAATCGTATTTCTTTATTCGAAATTCCTATCCGCCCTCGCGAGATCTTCGTGTATGCTCACCCCAGTCACCAAATGGTGATATATCACCCACGATTTATGAGCTCAGATACGACAGGGAAATTGCAAGAATGGCGGAGTAATCTATCTTTGTTGGGGAAGACGAGGGTAGAAAAATAAGATAAAACCCCTAGAATTTGTCTCTCAAGTGAGCGAAAATAGCCTACTGTTCAATTTCAGATACATATTGGACGTTGATAACTTCCAAGAGCCTTATTTATTATTAATGAAATGTCAGATGTACAAAACACGTTAAATTTATAATACTTGTTTCAACAGGAGGCCAAAAATTCCAAAAAAAATAATGCCGCAGCTCTTTTCACGTCATAACTTTCACATTCAATTAGATAAAAAAAGTAAGATATCTAGAAATTACGTCGATCTATCTACAGTTATGCTGATTAAGAAGGAATGCGCTAGAAACAAGAACGGATATAACTTGAATACTATCCACATATCTAGTTGGACTTTTATGAAATTATGGTTGCTTCTAGTCACACACTGATGCTCCAATTCTAGTAATATTGCCAATTATTATTAAACAGATATTTCTAATCCTCGTTTCTAAATCTTTTAATAAATTTAAAAGCTTTAACTAATGAGCTTGATGATACTTACACTTATACCACTTAGCAAATTATCTAAAGCTACCATAGTAAGCATGACAGTATGAATAATACCAACAATTTGTTGGCCAATTAAACAAATTGCTCTTTTAAAATTTAGAAAGTAAATTGTATTCAAATTAATCTTTTGCAAATATAATCGTGTGCATCTTTTTATTGTAATTTAGATTAATATATAGTACAAATATTTAGTGTAGTATATAGTTTCATTCTCATTTGCTGTTCTTTTAAATATTTTGATGAAAAAATATGAATTATTAATTTGTTCGTATAACGTAAGTCGTTTGATTTCTTGCCGCAACTATATACAATACAGATTCGACTAGATAATAGTAAAGTAGATGTAATCAAATTGAGAGGTAGTGTTACTTACTGATAGCAAACAACTTCAAGTAAAAGTGCAAAAGCTGATAGTGTGACTAATCCGAGATCAACTGATACTGAACATAAATTCCTAAATCCTGTACATAATGTTTATGTGTAAACGGTAAAATCATGCTCATTTGCACACAACTTAGGGGAACTTCACTAATTTCAACTCACTATATCCTCTCTCTGGAAGAGATTGAAGGGATTTAGTTTAACATTTCATTTTGGTATAAGCTGACTCTGAAATTGTGCTCATTTTATAATGGTCACATACTGTAATTAATTAGTTTCATAACTAGCTCTGTTCTCAGTCTAATATAATTAGTTATTTGGCAAAATATCCGAAAATCGGTACCAAATATAACATTTACCAAATTTTGCCATTTTATTTTTTTATTTCTCCATTGATTTAGACGAATCCTTCGTCAGGTTGTAAGTATTCTCGTTGAGTCTACAACCTGGTAATTAAAAAAAAAACTTGGTGCCGGCTGAGATATACATGGTAGTTCAAAGCAATGGTTTCTGCATTAAATTGTAAATGTCTGGCTGACTAAATCTCATTTACTTCTGTATCAAATGTTTTTTGAATTATCTTGATATGTCATACTTCTCCAGAAAATGGCATATATATTTTTATTTTGAATGTGGGAAAAAGTACCCATTCAGTCAGTTTATCAAAAGAAGTTTAAACTAGACTTAATTAAATTTATTAGCAGCAACCATATCTCATACATTATACTCAAGTCAAGAATTCAGACGTCTTACGTCACGGCTGACGTTACACATTTGTTTTTATTGTCAACGTAATTTTCGATATTTATTCGCGTTAAAAACAACCGTTTTTTGCAATTTAGTGCAATACATAATGCAAACTTTTAGTGTAGTATATAGTTTTAGTACTATCAGTTGTAGTTTCATAAATATTTTGATGAAAATATACTGAATTATTCATTTGTTCGTATGACGTAAGACGTCTGAATTCTTGACTTGAGTATAGTAACGTAGTAGTAGTAATCCTAGTAAATATCAATTTAGTAAAATTAATGATTTAAGAAATATATTGAAATCCCTCAGTCATATTTTTTTTATTGAAAATCTAAATTAAATTTGCATTTATGGTAGTTGACAAAGAAAATGGAATACTTATTTCTTTCTTGTACCCCAAGTGGCAACAAATCATAAACAGATAAGATTTCAGAAAACATCTTCCGCTGGTGAATGATGATAATCCAAGCGTGCTCAAAAGAAACGAGACGAGATAATGAAATAGGCTCGATGAACATAATAATGTCGACACTCTATAAAATATTAAAAATACAGACTACAGTCGGTCGCCGGCTTTTAAATGAAGTAGTAGACAATTCCAAGACCACACGAAGAGGGTCCAGATATTTATTGCACATATTCATTAGGGAACGGATTCATCAGCGAAGTGCGCCGAGAGTATCTCGTGATACTCAACCGACTGAATCATGGACCTGATTACCTTTGGGTCTTACGATGCGCTTACGGAAGATGGATAGTTCCACAATTCAGAAGTGGAAACAAACAACTCTAAGATCTACACCTTTGCAATCAGAATTAATTTGAAATTAATTAGATGTAGATAGATAAAAATACTTGTACATGTGCTCAGATTTATGTAGAATATTGGTTATTTTAACATCACATACGTAATATATTCCTGTAAAGTTAGTTTAATCAAACAAAATTACATTCAATTACAAAGATTCTGCACTTTTGAGCTTTATTCAAAACATAAAATTGCTTGACATATATTATATGTAGGTACTCATTATCTATACCGGGTTTAACTTTGGACAGAGATCAGTTTTATACAGAAGTTACTTGTGATACACATATCATTTGTTTTCTCAAATGTTGTGAACTCCACCCCTGAATAGACTAGATGACGTCAAACAACCATATTCACTATTTTAAAATGATAAAGAAAAAAGCGAGAAGTTTTATTCGAAAGCAAATTTCTAGGCTACCTGTGAGACATTGCTTCACACAAGCACACCATACCGTCAATAAGCACTGAATAAACATGATACTTACATTATACATGATTCTTCATAAAATATCACTTTAAATTTCAATATAAAATTCTATTTTGATTCCAGTAAAACTAATATTTTATACAGTAAGTTGTAAATTTATTTAGCGTTTTACTTATAAACGCCTTCTTGTAAACTTAAAACTAAAATATATTATAATCAGAATCGAGCTGTAACATAGTAAGTTATTCTCAATTCTTCTATTATTGGTTATACCTATAAGCTACGCTATCAGATAAGTTAACGCAAGGTTTCAGTTTTGGCTCCAAATTTTGACGTTTGTAGGCCGTCCCAATCTAGAAGGCATTGCGATCGAAACCCTCAGAGCTAACAAATTAAGTATTTATAATTATTATTTATTACATTTAATACCCTATTAAAACAATATAATAAATTACCTCTTTTTGTATCACAGGATCTATGCTATATCTATACAACTATACCTACTCCTTTCTACCCTACAGGGTGTTAAAAAAAGAGTGTAAAATATTTCAGGAGGTAATAGTATGAGCCAAAATAAGCAGAAAAGTCTTAATAAACATGGGTCCGTAAAGTAACGGTTGCAGAGATATGGATCACTATTCGTTGTTCAAATGTTTTATTTTATTTTGAGGAATAAACCGACAAAGGAAGCTTTTAACAAACAAAAAACAAAGTTACTTTTTTTATTAATCCGCAGCTGCAACTTTTCCAGGCTATTTACAGCAGTACCATACACTAATGTCTTCAAATATCCCCAAACAAAGAAATCTAGACGATTCGGATCAGGCGATCTTGGAGGCCATAAAACAGGTCCGGCCCTTCCTAACCATCTATGTGGAAAAGTTTGGTGTAAATGCTCTCTAACGGTCATGGAAAAATGAGCTGGAGCATGATCATGCTGGAACCACATTTGTTGCCTTTGATTCAAAGGAATGTCTTTCAAAAACTCATACAGTGTGTTCTGCAGAAAGTTGAGTTAAGCAGCGCCTGTTAATCGGTTTGGTAAAACAACAGGACCTAGAAACCTGTCACCTACAATACCCATCCAAATGTTTAATGAAAAACGTGCCTGATGAAAAAAAGGGGCTAAAAAACATAAAACATTCCATATCTCCACAACCGTTACTTTGCGGACCCATGTTTATTGAGACTTTTCTGCTTATTTTGGTTCATACTATTACCTCCTCAAATATTTTACACTCTTTTTTAACACCCTGTATTGGTTATATTTTAGATCTATTTTCAACTAGTAATTGTTTCAAAGTTATGAAACGTATCTGAGATTGTTAGGATATTTCTCCGTTTCCAGAAAACTGTAAACTGCCTCGTTGGATCTGTGCAAAACTATTTTAAAATTCTAAGTCTTCTTGAGATTTTTTACAAGACTTAATTCCTAGGGACTCAATATGTCCAATGGAACAGGAAGTAATGGTTCGTGATGACTTTACATAGAATAAGCAATATAGTTGCTTAATTGTACCAGTTTATTGTATTGCAACTGATGATAACATATAATACTCATATATCTATCATTTAAATCGTTATTTACATAATAATTATTAATGTTTGTTACTAACAAAATAATTAATTGTTTTAGTAAATTTATATCCATTGTTTATCTCCATTTCTTTTTGTTAAGTAAGATATTCTATTTCACTTTGCTGGCCTATTTTTGCCCACGCACAAGGTTCCTTTTGTGGGCAAACACATTGGTATTTATTATGGTTTGGATACATTGTATTTTACATTTTTCAAATATTTTTTTGTCAAATAAAAAAAAGGCAAGAAAAAGGGAAAAAAAAGAAAAGTAAAATGAAAATGATTTTTTATTTTGTAAGTTATAAAACGATTTTTTGTGAATTATAAATTGTATCATACTTATAATAAATAAATAAATAAATAAAATTTGAGGTAAGCCTCAAATGTAAAAGTATAATAGTTCCCTAAGAAATTGCTTATGTAAATCTAGTTATTTAACCTTCAAACCATTCCCCTGTAGCACAACATATTGGAAGGATAAAGGTACAATATATTACCTATATTGTAAACTGGGCCAATATGTGTCAGCTATGCCCAATATTGTACCAATTCAGTTCTCAGCCGTATTTTCAATATATTCACCCAATATATAATCAATATTTTACCAACATTGGTAAACCATTCAATATTAACATATTAAACCAATGTTGGTCCAATGTGTACAAATTAATATTAATTGGGCTAATGTATATGGTTCCTTTGTCGCTGTATTGGGCGAATAAAAGTACAACATGTTACCGATATTGTAAATTGGACCCATATATGTTCGCTATGCCCAATATTGTACCAATATATAGTTCTCAGCAGTATTTTCAAATAATCTTCCAGTATATATTGTATATTTTACCAAGATTAGCAAATTATTCTGTTATATTAAAATTATTAACCCAAATAAGCTTCATATGTAGGAACTAATATTGGTTAAGTAAATGTTGATTCCTTTATAGCCATATTTACTTATTTGTGAGTCGCACGATATAATATCGGTCTTTCATATATTTTTTATTAACCGGTTGCTCATTGCGCATGATTGTCTTCCCTCTGAACAAACTTTCATTTTCATAATCTACTTCATTTGAAATGTGATTATTTCAAAATATGTGAGGGTGTGTGGGAATAAGTAATATTCAAATTAAATTTATTGTTATTATTATTATTTGAGATTGCAACAATCAATCAAATTGCATATTTGAACTTCCATGGACATTATAGAAATAGCGTTTAAATTTTTTATAAAAATGTAAAATTTCCTTGCTATTCAACCACCCTGTAGGTTATATATACATTATAAAGGCTTTTAAGACATTCTGAAAGACTTTTTGAATAAGTAAAATTTGTATAAACATTTAATTTGAATAATAAAATGGATCATAAAAGTTTACATATATTTATATCTCCATCCGGCTATACACTGTTTATTTCTTAGTTTTAAATTTACAACGAATAGCTACTGAAAATTTGGCGCAATACGCTCTATGCCGGTCATGCATGATGATGATTATATCGCATCGAACAGAGCCAGAAGCCAGAGCCATGTCATGTTGAATGTCAGAGTTCAGAGTGCCAACAACTTGATGAAAAGTTGAGAAGAAATTCATTGATTTAGTGAATCAAAAATAGTGCACAGACCATACAGAAATAGTATAACTGCAGTGACTTGACAGGTAGGTGTGCAAGATCCTATTTAAGAAATAATTAATAGCAACATCGTTTAGTTTGTGGTGATTTTACGCATTTTCTAAAACGTTATCTGGTTTGTACTAGAATTTGCACCCATTGTTGTTAAGACGCGCGTATAATACCCGGATATTTTTGTAAAATACGGTGATATATTTTGAAATTACGTTAATTATCACTAATTACTCACAATTTTAGGATGCCTAGGCATAACTATGTAATCTATAAAATAAATACCTATGGATTGTATTATACTGGGCCAATATTTTCCCAAGATTGGCAAATCAGATTCTTAATTAATAATAATGTTCATGTAACAGGGTCTTTTACTGTACCTAAACTTTCTAAAATTTTTATGATTGAAAAAGTTTACTAAAATAGATCACATTTAAAGTATATATTTATGGCCAAAACATAATATTTCATCATTTGCTTCCTGATAATTGAAAGCCACTCGCAAGAAAAAATAAATTTAATTGAAAAGTAAGTTATATTAATTCTGTTTGAAATCAAATGTTAACTAAGGAATTATTTAATAATAAAGAAATCATTTAAATTATATTTTCGAACTTATAGATAAGTACTACAAGGTACCTATAAGAAGTATAACTGATATAACTACCATTATTTTAACAGTTGAATTTAGTTTTGACATAACTAAACAAGAAAGGATTATACCTACAACATGGAAGTCAATATTATTGGTATAATAAAAGTACTTTATTGAACTAACTAAAAGTAAAATTTGTGGAAACAGGATATACCATTTTAATTTATGGTATATCCTATTTTATAAAAAAAACTATTTAATGTTCAGAATAAATTTAAATTATAGAAATACCGTTTACTGACTAAAAAAAATCGACTTTTTATTCGATTTTTAGTGAAGGGCAATAACAATTATTTTCTACAAATCAGATTTATTGAAACATTAAAAATTTCTTTATTATTAAAAGGGTATGTTCTGTTTTTACTTTTATTTTAGTTTCAAAAAGTACTTATTTCCCCATTTTTCTTGTTGTAAACAGTACAGTTTAGGGCCAATTTTGGTGATGATACCGACATACTTTTACATTCATACTACTCAAAAATGTTAATGTTACTAATTCTGTCGTTAGATTGCATTATCATCAATATTTATAATTCTCTTTTGTTTGCTTATGTCCAAATAACTATCTTACATTCTGTATTTCCTGAATTTACGCTACAAAATTATAATTTTTTATGATACAATTCTATATTTGTGTGGAGGAGACAGCTACACAAAAGCCGTGAATGTTCAGATGAACAAAATTATGGAGAGAAGAAGTTGCTATTTTGTATTCTGGTGAAGGGAAACAAAAGAAAAATCATTTAGGGACCTCAAAGTCTTTGACGCAGTATCCAGTAAATAAAAACTACTCTTGTAAACCTACAGTTATACTCAAATGACTTTTACTCTTATAGGGGCAATTCGTCGCCGATTCAATGACATGACGGATGTACAAATAAAAAGGGCAGTATCGGCATATTTAGCCGGATCAGCA
This sequence comes from Monochamus saltuarius, assembly GCA_025584915.1. NCBI lineage: Eukaryota > Metazoa > Arthropoda > Insecta > Coleoptera > Cerambycidae > Monochamus > Monochamus saltuarius. The sequence goes on along the minus strand of CM046726.1, from coordinate 23,888,401 downwards.
GATAGAGATGGAGGAAGAACATTGCGGGAATCCAGACGCAATCATGGTCCCCCGAGAAATGACTCTGATGAATTGTAACTTTTATTTGCATTCTTAAATTATATAAGTTTATTTCATCACAGATAAATTATTATTTGTTTATCATTTTATATATATATATATTTTAAATTTCAGAAATTTATTTTTGTTTACATTTTATGTACACTGCAGTTTATTTATATATATATAAATATATAATATTTAAAAACACTATAGATTTTGATTACGATAATATCCATACCTGCTTATATAAGTGCTTCTGTTACTTTAGATTCACGTATAAAATTTAAAGATTGAAAATTTTGGATGTGTGAATTTTGAGTAAATGAAAAAAGTTTTCGTGTGAGAAAAATATTAGTGAAACAACTGAACATTCATATAGGCTGTTTTATTTAAATAAAGCGGGTCCTATATACTACATTTCAATATCAATATTTTGCTCACACGTGGGCTTATTTTATATGAACAAAATTCAAACAAACAAAATTTTGCCAGACATTGGCAATATTGAATTGCAATATGGGTACTATATATATACTGAACATATTAACAGCATATTGTGTAGCAATATGGTACCAATGTTGATTTCCAAAATATTGCCAATATTGATTGCAATATTGGGCGTTCATAGACAAAATTGATTGGCAACATATTGTGCAGCAATGCGTCGCCAATGTGGTACCAATATATGTCACATATGTCGCCAATCTTGATATCCCATATGGTGCCAATATTTGATCACAATATTGGGCGTTTTTTGACCAAATCTGTCGTTTGGTAAATTGGTCCAATATGTTAGTGCCTATATTGGCCCAATAGATTTGTGCTGCAGGGGATGGTAACTAATAATTACTATTTTATGATTTATTCGTTGGATCAATGATACTTAGAAATTCTTTGATATATAATATGAATTTTAAGTTCCTCCAGCTATGGTTCACACCATATATTCATGTGACAGCCTAATAAATCATAGAATTCTATTCTTGAATCTTTTTATTGCGTGTTTTACGCCAGTTACGTTTTGGTACACATTTTAATAAAAAAAAATCTGGGCAATAAATCTCTTTAGTTGTTGGTGTTCCTTGAAATTAAAACATGTATAACAACTGGAAAGTTCGCAACTACAAACACGTCAAACTCTTCCCCCTACTTAATTATTGTTGTCGTAAAGTTAGCGCAAGTAGCAGCCACACGCAGAACTATTCAACTAAGTCACTTCTGTACAAACTCTTGACAGGATACTTCTGTTGAAGTTTCATCTGGGGAACGTTGGTCTGGAACTTGGGAAAGATACGCCACACCAGAAAACATGATTTCGCACTGCAGGTTTTCCTGCTTAAACAAAAATATTAGCATTACGTTAATGGAAGCTTCATATTCTCAGATAATGGTTACTATAGAGAAAATTTGATACCCTAAATCTTACATATACAAGTTGCCGATGCACGCAGGTATTTCTGCTTTTTGTAAACTGCTTTCTGATACGAAAGTTTATTTCAATCAAAGTTTTTGAAGAGGAGTGAAACGGTTACTGTTACCATTTATCATTATTTAAGTGTAGGTTTATAATAATCTTTTCCTTTTCTGAATTTCCGGTTAGGACATAACGAATTATTATGTACGAGTATATTCATCGTTTATCAATATTTGACTGTGGGTGTCTAATGTAGCTTTCATTTCGTGAGCAATCAAATTTATCTTTTTTAATTTGAAATTTTCTCTTGTAGGCGTATGTGTAGAACACGAAAATGTATTCTCATTCTTGAAGTTATTGACAGTATAATATGTAATTGATTTGAAATGGTATATTATTTCTCTTATTCATTATTTAGCAATTAATTAATTGATGGTATTTTCTTTATGGGTACAAATATTTATATATACAAAATACATTACAAAAATGATTTAGGTATGTTTAGTTCTTCTAACCATCTCAAGGGTCAAAGTTTAACAAAGTTTTCCTACTACTATTGAAAAGTGCATTATGGAGTCAACTGAACGAATGAACTTGACAAAGAATACTTTCTGAAATATGTAATAGATATTTTATATATTGCAAATTCGGTCTATTCGCCTGTTATAAATATTAACATTCTGGTTAAAGCTTCTACAGATGATCTGATTTCGTAATTCTTCTTGAAGTTTCTATATGCAAAATTCTAAATTGGATTTGTCATAATAAACATAACGGTTTGTTTCTTGTACGTTTGAATGTAGATAATTAATACATAACTAAAGTTGGTAGACGGAATTTAGTCTAATTAATTGTTAATAATAGGCTAGTTCACACAGCAGTCAGGCACGAGTTTGAAACTATCAGAAACATTCGACCATTTTTTAATTTACATGCACTGAATTCACATTCACAACTTACCTGGTCGAATATTTTTAACAGTTTGAAATCAATCAGTGACTGTTGTGAGAACAGACCTATTATTATTCGATTTTTTCTACAAAAATATGTTTGTGCCTCGGCAAAGTTTTCATTTAGAAAATTCAGGTAATATATGTACAAAATACATATAAATTTAATTTTCACTCCCACACAAAATATGTATTGAACATTTTTGGAAATCAACGGCATGGGGCATGGGATTATTTTTCGTGGCATTTTTTAAAAACAATTTGAATAAAAGTTTTAGATTTAAAAGATAGACATAAATTTTACTAATAAATTAATGTTATTATTAAAGTGATAAATTAATTCCTTCCTTTTGTTTCAGGTTAGTCCTCCTCATCTTAGTGCGCCAGTTACTTAGCGGTGTCTTTTGGTTTGTATTTTATTGTTTATTTATTATTAAATATATTTTTGAAAAGCCTTTTCTGGGGTGCATTGATATTATAAAAAAATTTGTAACATACATCTGTTTAACTAAATTCGCTCTAATGCCACAAGTTGTGCGTAAATCCATTCTTGCAACAAATCAGCAATGAGTAGATATACAAATATTTCTGGACCATACAGATTTCTGTCATGTATGACAGTAGATTAACAGGAGTAACTCATGCTTTTAAATTTTAATCACAATGAGATTCGAAGGATAATCATTATCACACTCCACAGAATTTTGTGTCACGGTGTATCTTACAAAGCAAAAAATGTCTTTCAATGGAGAGCCATTTTCTCTACGACAAAAGTAAAAGAAAATAATTCAATTTAAAGATTATGAAAACACTCAGCACACCGCTTTAACACCAACCAACCTCTAATCTGTTGTAATTAAATTAACATTCTTCTTACTCTGAACACGGCTAGAGAAGACGTCAGACCAAATTTTATTTTTTAGGACAGATGCAATTTAGTGAAGAAACAATATTTAGACAGACAATTTGAACATTATAGTCTTTAAATCACAATTTAATTATGTTGAACGTAAATTAATCAATCAAATGATTGTTATTTAGCTTATTATCTGACCATTTTATACAAAATTACAAGCATGAGGTGATTGATTATTAGATACTGTATAGAACTCCTACCTTTCCTGAGTATTGTACAAATCGTGAATTTAAAGACCATTCCAATAGGTATACAAACCATAATCGATTACAGTATTTGTCATACCGGTACGGCGAGTCTTGAAATTGGAGCCAAGTCGTGCAACCTTGAATCAATGGTAGATTGTTGAAGTTTTTACCTTGCGTCTCCGTGTAATATCAGCTGGCCGTTCAGGGTAAAAGATGGGACACGGATATGAAAATATACGAGTCAAGGACTACCACATTACGCTGAGCTTGTAGCTTTGTTATTATTCTATTCTAATATCGGCAAATTACTAAATTTATTGCTGTATCTACTGATACGGAATTATCGCACTGACTAGTTTGAATAGGTATAACTATTTGGTCATGGTTTCTACTATTTGACTAGTTGTTTTATTTGAGATACGGATGTTTTAAATTGATCCAATAAAGAAGTGATTCGTTGCTTCAACACAGTCATCAGTTTATATGGTTATCTTCATTGAATATTGGATATTAAGCAAAAATAATGTATTTGTGAATTATGAAGGGGTTGCGGTACTTCAACAATAATTTAAGAAACAATTTTTATATACATATATTTTTCTTGAGAAGCAAAATACTTATTTTTTAAGCATTTAAAACAATAGCTGTATAACACCGTGTATACAGGGTGTCGAGAATATAAGTGCTTATACTAACCAAAAGGAACAAAAAACTTTTATGAAGAAAATTTCTAAAATGAATACTTTTTCTATAAAAAAATATATTTAAAAAACAAAAATACAACTGCACTAAAATGCAAAACTGTGTTACAAAATTACAAACCAAGGTACAATTAAAGTTAAGTAAAAGCTCCTGTAAAGTAGTTTGTTTTTTTATTAGTATTAATGAAGTAAACAGTTGAAATTTTCCAGTAAAAGTGTACTGCAAACAATTATTAATTATATTACGCATTGGACTGTTGGCGAGTACTGAAAAATAACACAACAGAATAAAATGTTACAACTGTAATGGAAAATTATTACTTATGAATATGCATTTCTTCATAGTAAAACGTTTTTTTGTGTAAATATAAGGCACTCACATGGAAATTCTTGTAATGCAGTATGGGTTTGGTATTGTTTATATTAACGTATGATCTGTAACGTGTAAATTTACAATTATTTTTATCAGTCCGTAACGTACTGTAACATGCGACGACTTTGCAATTCATTACCTGCTGCTGTTAACCTCAAATTATTATTATTAGTGTGTCTAGTCTGTGCTTCGTTTGTCTGTTGATAGAGTTACTTTGATATTTATGAGTATATAAACAAATAATATAGAACAATTTATAGTAACCATGGCCAGCTGCACGACATGATAATTTGTGGCGAATTTGGACTCTCTGACTATGATATGTCTGTACGGTAAAGACTTCACATGCAACGGCATCCATTTTGAATATTTACCTTTATCTGTTTCACATTTTATTCTGTCTTGTGAAAACAGCTAGTGGAAACTATGTAGAATAAATATGTTTAGGTATACCTGTATACTATGTATACTCAAGGCCTGTCATAATTGTATTACCGTTAGTCAGAGAAATTATTAAATATGTTTTGTTTGGTAGAATTTATCACATAGCAATATAGGCACTAATATTGCGAACACGCTGTATTTCGAGGCCATTTTATATGCGAACGTATTTTGTTAAAAAATACATTTTTAACAATTTTATAATGTAGTGTATCTCTTCTTAAGTAGATGATAACGTATTCATCTTTTCATTTTGATGCCAGAATACATTGTTATGCAAAATCTCAAGTTAATGTTAACCTAATTTCACTTCATAAAATGTTGGAAAAACTTACTTTGATGTATTAACATCGAACAGAAGCTCGCGGTTAATTTACCGAAACTTGTAAAATCTGAAATGACCGAGATAAATCTAGCTACAACAATAGAATAATTGTATAACTGGTTAATTTTAAATCTGGTCGTAGTGGCCTAGATTAAACTACTAAAATAATAAAGGGATAACAGAGTTGTAGGAAAGGATAATTAAATTACTCTAGGAGTAACTTAAGACTGTCGTTTCAAGAACAAAAATCATATCTAAACAAAAAAATCGACCCATTAGTGTTGTACTAAAATATAATGCTGAATTGAATCATTTCTTTTAACTTTTGGGGGGAAAATGCGCTTGAAAATATGAAAAACTGTGAATAGTACCTTATCACTGTCTTCCATACACCGTAAAAAAAATACTTAATAATTTACATCAATTCAAGTGTTATTAGTTTTTTTATAGAATTCTACGGAATGTGATAATGTTTAGAATGTCGTAAGTATATATAATTTTCCTAATGTGCAGTGGAGGTGTAAAATTCTGGTGATTTGATGACAAAACATAACAGGTCTAAATGATTTATCAGCCTGGAAACTGTTATGCAACCTGAAGAAAACTTGTATAATTGTCATAGTGAAGAGATACTCTTTTTAACTAAACAGCTCTGAAATTAGTTGAAAACAATTTTTACAGAAATGGAAGGGTATTTATTCTATAAGTCTATCTACGTCTTCTAACAATAGAAATAACCTTATATATTTGGTACAAGATATAATAAATAACTTATGCGTGCAGATGAGTATTCTAATACTTACAGTAAGTACCTATCAAAGCAAGTTAAACAGTTCAGTGAGTGATTTATTTTTGCTATACAATCTAAATCTAAATTTTTGTCTAGTTCTACTATCAAAATTAATCGAGAATTTGGATGTAAAGTTTTTGTTACATTATTCCTTCAACAAAATCAATTTTATTGTACATTGTAAATATGAAGGCTGTATTTTACCTAATATAATTCGGTAGGGTAGTCGAGAAATCTTTCATTTAAGGTTTATTAGTACCACCTTAAACAGAAAGCAATACAAAACAAAGCCTAGCCCTTAAGAATCCATTTCAAAGTCTAAATATTTCTTTTTAAAACATATTTAGATAATCTTAAGGTCTTCTATGAGCATATCAGCAACCACTCCTACACTTTCCAGCAACCTAGCCATCTTTCTAAATGTGTATGATGTCCAAGCAAAAAATGTCTTAAAACCGATTTGAACCAGTAAATTTGTACAAACACACTTTCTCCAAATATTTATATAAGTATTTATGGACTATGTCAACTATTCTTTAATGTTTTATATAACCTGAAACAAAAAAACATATACTAGGTAAATTATTCTCAAATCATCATGAAGTCCTTAGTTTTCTTGAAATGCATATTGTTTGTAGCACGTTTTCAATTGGTCACTCATTAAACGGTAGCTATTTATTGCAATTCCAATACCTTACATAATCTCAGTTCAGCTATGCTGTAAACAGCATAAATTGTATGTCATGTATAATTCATGATTTATCAAAAATATAGCTATTACTTATTGGAGGTATATTTGAATCATGAGATCAATGGACAATCAATGCATTTTTGTTCTTCTTTAAATGTTACGTCCAATACATATGCAACGTTATTACATTATTTAAGCAGTTCACGCTATAATCAAGCGTAACTTAGATTTACATTTAAACAACTCGGTGTTTAAAATCTTTTTTAATGGGGAATTTACAATTATGCTCGAATTTTTATTTTAAATTTTATTACCTGTAATAAAGTCATTTCACTTTTTATAATAATTACCTTTAATAGGCGGCACCTTGATTGTACGTAAATGTTAAAATCCACGAAATAGAGTAATTTGAATATCTTATAGAGGCGCGATGAAAATCGATAATTTGCGTGTAATAAGTAGTAGTTTCTTTAAAAAGAAAATAAAGTCAGCCTTTGCGGCGCTTTTTTGTATAAAAAATGGAATTTATATACGGGAAACAAGTGATAAAATCGTGTTCATACTTTTTCAAACAAATTTATTAAATCCCTAGTTTCTTAATGATGTGCTATGTGAAGAATTACATGTACACGGTCATCTATTAAATTTTGAATGTCTGAAATTCGATTACGTTTTAAAAAGAGGAAAACAGTTGAATTTTGTGCCCAAACTTAGCTGTTTTTTAAATGGGACAACATTATCGTCTTAGAATGCGGAATGTTCAGCTGCTTTCTTTTTGATATAAAATTGCTGTAAACTTTTGATTCTGTAATTTTATAATCATAAAAAATACAATAGATGACCCTGTACCTTGATTATTACTTAATAATAGAATAATTTTATTACATATACAATAGTTACAGCCACTTTTCTAATTTTATTAAATATGTTTTTAGAGAAACAATGATTGATTTTACTAATTAAAATAAAACGCAATTAAAAACATTATTACTTCACTTCACTTAGTATATATAAAGAAATGTCCATTTCTATGTAGTACCTATATGCAATTATAACGATTTTTGTTTTAAATGCTGGGGCAGCCATACAACCGGAATAATCAAATTCAAAGAAAACCAGACAAGAACCAGCAATAAGACATTTAAAACAAATAAATGATAATCAGTCTACACAGATCAGTTAATTTTCATATTTAAGTTTAGTCAAATGACATTTTACAGGTAGGTATATACACTTCAGCAAAATATCCTGTAAAAATTAATAAGTAATTAACATAATACGTTATCAACCTAAGCTATATATCTGTCAGATAATGTAGGATAATATATAAATTAGTTTAACCTGACAGAAATTGCTAAATAAAACGGCACAACTTTATAGATTGTGGCAATGTGCTTTAGTATAACTATAATTTCAAGAATAGGTGTTTCCAAAAATAAGATATTATCAATCATAATTTTACTTTTTACTGTATTAGAAAGGTATTTTGCTAACACACTTATATCAAATCTCCTACAATTCCTATCAATGAAGTCATAATATGTATGTTCTCTGATACCAAACATCTAGCTAATGAACAATTTCATAGACAAAGCTCTATTCAATAATTATCTAAAAAAAATTAATCAAGCTAAATTTACTAAACTGGTTTAATGAAAACACTATATAAATATCTAAGTTCACTGTTGAAAATGTGGAACTCGAAAATTCAACCACAATAGATAATTTTATTGTTTTTTTTTGCACGTATGGATAATATTAACAAATTTGCATTCATGTGAAATTTACAATATTCTGAGTGTAAAATATCAGAAACAATCAACTCAAAACATATGACAGTTTTTTCATTGAAATATCAGTTGATTAATATACTGCTTCTTTGTCTTTAATTGTTGTTTTTATTGACTTCTTACAATGTATATTTGGAACACACACACTATGTTAAAGATAATTGATATCTACATCTGCATCATAGGTACACGGAATATAATTTTCCATGTATTATGTTATTTTATACCTACTTCTCATTCTATTTTAAAGAGATTTGGAACTTGTACTGTAATTTTCTTGATTTTAATTAGTGGTATCATTATCAGTAACAACTTTATATTTGGAAGTGAATATTAGCACATTATAAAGCAATTAAATTAATGTTAATGTGTTGTAGTAATTTGTTTACATATATTTTTTTATTTTGCCACATTATACGCATTTATTTATGATTATTTTTCTCCGTAAAACCACTATACTGGTTCTACTTTTGAAGCGTCTAATTACAGCATACATACGAGGTGTTCGGAAATTGATCAGTTTAATTAAGCCATTTTTTCAAATTTGGCCTTCAGGGCTTAAATAGTCTTTATGGACTAAAAAATTGATAACATTTTATTTGCGCGTGTTCCAAAAATTAAGATTAAAGATTGTAAATGATTCAAAGATTCCCTTCGATGTATTGATATCTTTACTGATTTTCCGATGATATTTCGTAATTTCATTATCCATTTCAATGTCCCGCTCAGTCTTACAAACATATTTATAGGGTTATTTAAGTGCATATTTCAAAAAATTTTATATCAATTTGTATATAACCTTTATTAGTAGAATCATCCCTAATTTTTTTGTTCATGGTTATATATCACGCTGTATAAAAAATAGGTAGGGTACGTTTAAGGTTTGTTTTTAATTTAGAATATAACTTAAATTTTCTTTCAATTCCAAAATAGCGAATATGTTTGTTTACAATTAACTTTTTGCTTAATCCCATATCTACCTTTATTAGTTTCTTACGTATAAAAAAATGTTACCTTAGGAGTTTGGGAGTTGAGTAAATTATTATTGGGTGCCTGCCAGTGTTTGCTTGAGCCATAGTCTTGTTCGCACTCTATAACAATTTTCTGTAATAATTAACTCCATTATTAGCCCATTATGCCAGGTAAAAATATAAAATTTCGGCAGCCTCTCTGTTGGCAGGCACCGAATGTCTACAATAGCTACAGGCACACTTGATAATCGGCAACAAAAGTTTGAAAATCCGTATAGCCATTGGCTGCTCTTCCCCACCCTGATTTATCTGCTCCTATCGGTTACCCTTAATGGCCTTCGAACGGGTCCTCGTGAGTTACACTTATCAGACCCCTATAGTGTTATGCAACCCCCACTCAAAAGAGGTCTCGTCCTTCTCATCTAACGCGGTAAACCTCAAACGATTTAAATTAGTATAAGTTTGAATCAAGAGCAACACACAGCAATAGTCTATTTGTTAATTTTTTTATTTCATATAACACAGTCACGCAATTTTCAAATAATAAGTTTTTGGTGCTCGTATTTATTTACAATATAGTTTTAAGTTTTTTTGTTTTTATTTTGTGGTTAGTGAGTTTGTACGTTCTTATTGGATGGGTTCTTTACAAAGTAAATGTGTGAGTAAATACTTGTTATTACTTATAAATACTAATTTTTATTGATAATTTATTACGAAATACACCGAATTTGGTTAAATTATGTACATTTTATCTTCGAAAATTATTTTATTCGTAGGTACCTACATAATTAGTTTCCGCTTATTTTTAATTCATTTTGTTAATTAACATCTCAATAAAATTTAATATATGTATATGGCCTGTAAAAAAGTGAAATTCCAATAAAAATTTAATTAATTTTGTCATGCTTTTGGTATATCTTCTAATTAAATTTATGAAATAATAGGAACGGCAAATATTTACTTACTAGGAAATCAATCAAGTTCCTGAAAAAGCAAAAGTAATTAATTAGAGAAAAATCGATTATTTACATATCTACTATTTAATGAAGAACTAAAATACGAACCGATACTTTTAAAAAAATATGTATTTAAATATATTAACCAAAATTTAAAAATATTGACTATCTAACAGATGTCGAGAATCCTGTATAGGTATTCAAAATTACCGCCACGCTTCGCGATCCTTAACGCAAGGGCATTAATCCCCTAAAACATATAAATAATTGTAAAACTTTTAGCTTTGAAGAAAATTTTGTAAAAAACCCTTGTTACCTAATTGTTTGTATAGATATTAGAATTCAGTAATTAATATAAACAATAGTTTGAATCTGAAAGCATATTTCCAACATTAGGACACATTTTATATTTGCAACGTTTTGATAAATAGTTATTCATTAACAATCCAGTGACATGTTTAACATGTAATTAAAAATTACATTATAAAAAAGAAAAAGAAATTTTAATGTGAATCGTCCTTTTAATATATCTACAAAACCATTCTATCAATTTAGATTTTACGGAAAATATTGGTTTTTTTAAACATTTTGGTAGCATGAAAAGATAATTTTGAAATCCATTGAACCTATGCGCAATATTTATATTGTAATATTATTTTGCTATTAGTGCTATTACCTACTTATCAAATCTTTATATCCAATATTTTTAAATTAATATTTCAAAGCAACTGTTATTATAAATTATCTGTACAGATTTTGGATGTTTTATAGCAATTTAAAAGAACATTATACATAACTTACATTTTTTCTTAATGAAACACTAAAATGTTGACAGGCCACAGTCTTCATCCAATATCTGTATCTATTGACTGTATTATGGTACCACTTTCACATCAGTAATCTTCTTTATTGCTTATCAAAAACAGGTTCATTAGTTTGTAGCTATACCTCATATTAGTAAAGAGGTTTTCTAGCTATAGCTAGAATTTATCAGGAATTTCAAAACTACCTTTTAACTGGAAATAAAATAAATAGATAAAACTTTTTGAAAAAATATCTAAAAATAAAATAAGTCTGACAGTTGCAATTAAATACACAAAGTTATATTTAATACTACAAAATATGAAATTATATTTGAAAATATTGTTCCATTTTTCCTTTTTTTGTCGTTTATTTTGACACACTGCAAGTTAAAACATAAAAATAGTGATAATTTAAAGTATGTAAAATACCCTAAACATGACTTAAATGCTACAAAGAAATATATGTAGACAATGTTTTCTCACTTTGTAAAATGATTCTAAATAATTATTTCATTTAATATTTATTTTTTTTTATTGATTTTTAGATAATAATTTTAATTAATCAATCTTACAAAATATTAAGTTTTGTAAAAGGAAATTGAAACACTTACCAGTTTCTCATTAGTGGCGAGTTGAATAAGTTTACTAACTAATCAAGATAAGGCTTATTTTGATTCTGATAGAGAATCGTTCGAAAACTGTTCAGAACAAGTGAGCATTTGATTTAAAAGAACTACTAATCGATGACGAGCTTAGAAGGCATGTTAATGACCATTTAGCATTGATCTAGGATCATTCAAATTCGAAACCAAAACAAGCATATCATATAGTGCAATTTCTTCCAATCATATGAATGTAAAGATGCGTATTGACTTGAGCATTTTACTCCGATTGAATCAAACGCGCAGCGCGCGTTTATTCGAATTCGGATAGTTGCCTTATCGGTAAATTCGAATTGTGCGGTGCGTTTGTTCGGAGTAAAAAGTCAATACGCACCTTAACAACCAGTTAATTTTACGTTAGAATAAATTGCTGCACTGCAAATAATTATTAATTAAGTCTTTATTTACTTTTGTTCAGAGCACTATTGTTTTATGTTCCTCAACTCTAACGTTCATAGGTCGAGACGTTTCTCCAACACAATATTTATTGCATTCACAAGGTATGCTGCAGATGCAATTTTTTTAATTTTGTATATCGTTTTTTCGACGTTTTTTTGAATAAAAAGGATCGTAAAGTATTAGTTGTTTGAAAAACTGTTCTAATATCAAATTTGTTACCGATTGTTCATAATCTTTCTGATAATATAGGAGTGTATGGAGTTTTTATTGTGTGATTAATTTCTCTTATTTGTCTTAAAGTGTTTGTTTTATTTTTAATATTTTTAATGTTCTGTTAACAAAGTTTAAAGAGTACACATTTTTGGTAAATTATAGTTCGTTGTTAAAAATTTTGTTGGTTGGTCAAATTAATTTTGCTTTATGTTTATCATACAAACATTTAATAACACCTTTCTTATTATTATCAATGTGATGGTTAGAACTAAAATTTAAATATCTGTTGGTGTGAGTTTGTTATCTATAAACACTTATTTCTACATTTTCATTTTTAAATTGAAACGCATAAAAATGGTAGCACATTGTTATTTTCTATATCCAAGTGAATTTTATTGTCGGTTTTTACTGTTATTATCATTTCAAAATACATTTAATCATTTAATTCTGTAATAGTAAAGTTTTTGGCTATAGTTGTACCAAGAAGTAAGTAACAATCAAATAAAAATCATTTTACATCCCTATGGAAGCAGACAAATTTTAAACTGTCAAACTTGACTTACATTTAATACATTTGCAATTTTTGAGAACAAAAACAGAGAGTTTTCAAAACGTCAAAAAATACGGAAGTGCGCGATACTAATGTGATATTTGTTATTTTTTACTTATCTACTTTTTCAGTGTGAGATTTTTGATTAGGCAATTTTTATGGATCGGTCAGTGGTCGCGCGGTTTAAGGCGTTGGTACTTGAATCGAGGTGACTAGACGGAGTTGGTTCGAGCCCAGCTGCCGGTAGACCGTATATAAGCTATATTCGTGGAGAGGATTGGCACCCTGTCTGTGGGTATGGTAGGGTGGAATAATGTTAGCTTGGGTCAATGTGAGAGATTGATGCCGGTTGATATTTGACTACCCCCCTAATTAATGAGGTTTTCCAGGTTTTCCTCATTCCTGCACTGAATAGTGGTTAGGGCCTACCAACGTAAGTCGTTCCTGGACGCAAATGCGGCCTGCTTAATAATAATATGCCGCCCCCTCTCCCGCACAAGTCTTCGACTTCTGGGCTAATCCTCGTGATTAGAATGAGGGGTAGAGATATTATTATTATTATTTTTATTATTATTATTATTATTATTATTATTATTATTATTATTATTATTATTATTATTATTATTATTATTATTATTATTATTATTATTATTATTATTATTATTATTATTATTATTATTATTATTATTATTATTATTATTATTATTGGTATTAAAAATATTCATCTATTTGGATTAAACTAAAGAAGAACTAGTATTATGCCACAAATAAATAGCTTCAGATAATATATTGAGAGATCTACGTTCCGTGAGTTAGGTTAGCAATAGTGTAAGTAATGAATTTTCCACAGTGTAGGATCTAAAGTTTTGTTTATTCATTAACCATTGTGGAAATAAACATTGTTAGTCATGGCAAGCTTCATCAGCATTAAAGTTTCACAAAAATTGTTCAGCTAATTGTAAAACTGCTCGCTAACTGCCAAACTGTTTGTTATATTCAACTGTTTTTGAAAAAAAAACAAAACATATTTTATCTCCTCATTTAAAAGGCCGCAGTTTTCAGAGGAGCCTCCAATTAAACAAAATAGGGACTTAAAATTTGCCAAGGATCTACCCCTGATTTTTTTTATACTTACATTTATGTAACGCCCTGTACAAACTTAATATTTAATACAAGTAATTAACTATTGGTATGGTATTATTTAATTTTAATAAAAAACAATAAGATGGTGAGGATTCCCCGGGCTTCATGCTAAAAATTTCTTATTACTGAATTAAAGAAAGCAGGTGTGCCGGCACGATAAAAATGTTAATTTAAAACTGTCACTAACTTCCCCTTGTATATTTTTAAAATTTACTGCCGTCTCTGAGTAAACCACAAAAATTCTTATATACCGCACGTGAAATTTAAGTTTGAATAAAATTCAGCTGCAATAAATTTACTAACTTTTAAATTTTGTTAAGAAAGTTTGTAATAGTTGGACACATATTTGAGAGTGTCTAAATCATTATAATCTGTTTATCTTCCTTTATCTAAACTTTGCTATTTCGCTTCTCGTATCGCTCTTCCCAGAGGACACGACGGGCCCCTTCCGGGTCTCGGACGCCATTTAACTGAACCGATTTTCCTTTTCTGCCTCGCAATCTGGGATCAGTTACGTATTATCCGCGTACTTACGACCGAATGACATTTCGTATCGGAGGAAAGACCTTTTATTGCATTATTAACACTCTTAGGAGGGAGGGTTTCACGTTTAAGTTAATTTATTTATACAAGTATTCTTTATTTTTATCCTGCAAACTGTGAATTATTGAGTGATGTCTTAGATAAAATGTACCTAAAATTTGTATAGTATCTGAGAAAATTCAGAAGAAACAATTAAATTTTAATTAATTGAATAACAAAACATTCCCAATAGGTAGATACTTAAAATAACTGTAAATACGGATTTAGTAATAACCAAACTATGAGGGAGGGGGTAACCACTGGGTGTAAAATTGTGACAAGACGTCACAAAATAGAGATTTCCAAGGCAGGAATTTGCGGAATTTCGAGCCAATTCAAGGCATTTCGAAAGATTTCGCATTTGATAAAAATTGCCTCGAAAATTGCTGTACTTATACAAGATGTCTGTAAAAAGTTCAAAAATATGATGACGTAAATCAAGTCATCTTTGTCTAAAATTGTATCATTTCCAAGTTATAGGGTATTGAATTGTTTTGTTTTTTTTCTCAATAACTCTATTAAAAATGGTAGTAAATACATAAAACTTTTTAGTGGTGAGTTTCCTAGCACGAAAACTTTAAATATGACCTCGAATTTGCTTTCAATTGTAGAGGGCGTCACCTACAGTACTTTACATGCATTGAAATCGTCATAAATTTGTGCACTGGTGTATTGACTTTTTAATCAATAATTTTTATTCTTTGACCTTTTTTTCTTAAAAAAATGTCTTGAACAATCGTTTTTTGTATAGGAGTTTAAGGTTTTATTCCATAAACATAAACCCATTGTCTTATTTCATGCTTTATTCAATTAAGTACTATCAAATTTTAAAGGTAAATTGAGTTAGATTATCATATGTTGACTCTAGAAACATGTGGCAGCATTTTGTCCTGATCTTGTATAGACACTCTGTACTAGATGTATAGGCACAAAAAAGTTATGAAGATTTAAATCAATGTGAAATACTGTATGTATGCTCTCTGTAATTGTCAGCAAATCCGCGGACATATCTCAATTTCGCGTGAGAGGAAAATCCTCTGCACCAAGTTATATATTTACTACAATTTCTATCAAGTTACTGAGGAAAAAATAAATTGTAATTTCAACACCCTGTATCTCGGAAACTATAAATAATTTTGGACTAAAGTAAGGTAGACCTCAACCTTTTACAGACACCGTTTATGTAAGATATCCAAAAAATTTCAAAAACATTCCTATGTATTAACAAAACATAATATTTCTAAGAATGCTCCAAATGCGACATCTTTAGTAAAATAATTGATTTTTTGCACGATGCTAGTCACACCTTGTATAAAATAAAAATCGTAAAAAAATTATTCGATGTCAGTGGCGAAGACATGAACAATGGCGCTGTACGACATTGCTTGAAACTTTCTGATTGACAAAAAATGTGAAATTATCAGATTCTTAGAAAAAGCGATTTATTTGTTCTAAGTTTTGCACATTAGTTATTAAATTGTTTCATACGGTGCGAAACGCTGAGGTTAACTCTTGAATTAACCCTCGACTTCCCTCGTCCTCCCAGGTACAGGGTGTTCGGTTTTAATGTTTACATGTTCGCGATCAATTGGTAAATAATTAATTTGTCAAATCCCCTAACTGATTTTATACAGTGTCTCTTAGCATAGGACTAACCAGATTTAAAGATTCACAATTTCTACTCAAACAAATGGTGTTTTACTTGACTAATTTCCTTTACTAAAAAAATGAAAACAGAGACAGATTAGTTAAACACACTTATACCACGATATCTAATAATTATCATACACTACAATTTAATTTGACATAGTAACATTAACATTTTACTTCACTAATTCCATGTTTTACTTTATTAATTGCTCTACACATGTCCGCCTGCGTAAGGGATGCATTAATGGGCTTTTCTAATTACTAAAAATGTAATATTTATCTATTACGAAATATATGTAATTTTTGCCAAAGCTATTCAGTCGCATTACTTATAAGGTGCTCTTTTCTGTTGATTAATAGTCTTCATCGAACATCGTCTTACACAAACCATCTGATAAACGTTTCTTCCTTATCGACTTGATAACATATTTTTTATTTAAATGTAGATACTTGAAATAATGCAAAATTTGAAAAAGTCTAAACAGTTTCTTTTTTGTTGGTCTTTCCCAATCTTGCAAGATCATGTCTTGTATTGTCTTGCGAGAGTCCCGCAATTTTGCAAGATTCTTGCCTGATTCTTGCGATACTCTTGCATACAAATGAGAAACAAAAACTTTATTACAAATAATATGGTAATAGTGGTGGTTACTCTCGGTTGGCTACGGTCCCGTTCGCACGTAACTATCGATATGGTCGATCGTCGAATCAGGTACAGCACGAGCTACAGTTAATAAAAATGCAATATTTATTTCTTCAGCTAATGTTCTCTTAAATATTACCCCTTCTTATATTTACAACACTTTTTGCCGTAGCCATATTTCTTGTCTTGCTTTGCAAGAAATTTTTTAAATGTTGTCTTATCTTGCGATACCAAAAGATAATCAAGAAAAAGTAAAGCAAAATACCAACACTATCTAAAATAGTCATTTAATCCTCTGAGTGAAAGTATACATATTATTATGATGTTGAAAAATTTGGGCAAAAAAAATAATAGATTGCCTCTAGTTTTAGAAGGCGGTTTATGCATTGCTAAGACAAGCGGATAAGCTTAGCAACTAATATAAGTGTATTTAAGGGCGCCGTATTCTTGAAATAGTGTTTTCTACAAATACAAGTAATTTTAGACATTTAAGAACTGTATAATATAGAGTTTAGTAAATAACAAGAATGTTATCTCATGCCACCTGCGAATATTCAAAGGTACCGAAGTAAAATCAATATATAACGACAGAAAGCGATCTATCCAACAAACTTTCAGGTACTGAAATCTTTCAAAATACTTGTTTTTTTAAATTCAACTATAGATGTAAACATTGTTATAACATACACTTATATAGTTCTGCATATAAGATAGTTCACTTTTATTTATACGTATGCGAAAATAATTGTTAAAATGTGGGGTTAGAATAGCGAAATAATGTGTGTCATACAAATGCATTTTAAAAGTTATTATATTATTTGAGGAGAGTTTAAATACTAAAAGTGTATAAACAAAACATCAATAATTTTATTTTTGATATTACTTTTGCTCTACGTGTTTTATTTTTCGACATTTCAGTACCTAAAGAACACCACAAATTTGGTCATTTTACGGCGAGAAATACGGTGACCTTAACTAAACTGTTTCTTAAATGATGTTTCAATTTTTCTTATTTTTATTTTAATATACCTCCTGGGATAATAGGCCAAAACAATAAAAACACAAAAAATAAATTTCCAAAAAATCTGTTCACGTACGTTTAGGGTTTATTTTTATAACTCCCATCTTCAGAAAGACTATAAAAAATAACAAGAATAGTAGAAATTAAAAAAAACAACTTCTCAAAAAAAATTTCCTTCGTTTCCAAAAAATAATCTTAATAAAAATGTGATGAAGAACCAATTCAAATTGTTAGAACAGAGAAAACAGATAATTCACAGCGTTTAATTCTTTTAGGAATATTTTTTTTATGCAAAAAGTGTCGGATCAAAAAAAATATATACAAGTAAGCATGAAAAGTCAATTAAGAATTGTATAGGTATAGATAGTGCAAAAATCTGCAATAAATTATGGAAACTAATTATTAATTAAGTCAAAGTATACATGGGAAAAATCGTCGTTTAGTATTATAGTTAATACAATTAATGTGTATTTAATATTTTTTATAAAATTTATAAATACATGATCAGGAAAATACTACTATTAATTTTTCTATGTTCAGAAATACACTGTATAAAATCAATTATCACTTATCACATATTTAAAACCTCAGTAAACTATCTATAAATTATTATTTGGGTGTTTATTCAGAATTTGAATTTTAAAATTATTATTGAGTGCACCCCTATTCTCTGCCGCTATCGCTAACGTTGCATATCACTTTCACAAATTCAAGTTATCTCGAAAAATAAGAGTTTTACAAAAAGTATTAAGTATAATATAATATTATTCTACAATATTGAACGAACTTGTCCATAGCCGTACGAAAAAAAGTGAGAGGGATAATTAATTTGGTTAACCACAAGGAGTATTCCTATTAAATTTCAAACTTGTGAAAAATTGCCAAAGTTACCTATTGCGAGACAATTTTAAAAATTCATCTTCAACAGTCTGCATTTTTTAAAGGAGGCATTTTTGTACACTTATAGGTACGTGGCATTATAGCGTCATATTTTGTCGTCGTAGTTAATGGAATGACCTGCTATGTTGTTACACCCTATATAAAGGTAACCACAAAATTGCGTAAAAATTAAATAAATGCTAATACAGTTGTATTAGAACAAATTCATAAAGTATAACAAGGTATAGCAACGTGCTTGAGGTTTGCCTATTTTGTGGCTTAGCATAATTTATGACAGCAATAAACCAAAACAATTTTCTAAGGCAATAAATTGTCACCTATTAACCAAATAGGTCACAGTTATTTTAAGGAAGGTTGTGTCGTAGTTTTTTTAAGGCAATTTAAAGTGCATTGCTCCGCACAGTAAAACACCTCAAAGCGCAAAGGAATCCCGTTTCGTTTGCAAGAATTATTGCCAGGAAAATAGTTTTTGTTCGAAACCTTCAAACGTTGTTACGGCGAGGTCAGACGCTCGGCTGATAGGTCCCCAAAGGAATTCTATAAAAGAATAATAAAAATACAAGGATTTTTTTTGTACGTTTTATAACAATAGACGGGTTTTTGATGCAGAGGAAATACCTCAGGATACGTTCAGTTTATTTACAGAAATATTCGCTCCGGAATTTCTAGTTCTGTTTTAATAATTTTTATCCTGCCGTTAAAAACAATCTTGAATTTTTATGCTTCTCTGCGTGTGTCTTATTTATACCAAATTCATATACTTAAAATATTATACAAATGGGTACAGTTTATCCAGAAAATACAAATATTCTCTTTTTTGCAAATGTTTCATGTTTGAAATGCATTAAGGGCGCCTTTTTTATACTCACATTTTTAACCAGCTGTTCTTAGCTGTTTGTTGAGACAGTCTAAAACATTTTAATAAGTTAGGAAGGATCAATTATACAAGTTTTCTCCAAAGGTCTATAATCAGTTTTTCAGTTGACAAATCATTTAGAAGAAGAAACAACGCATCAGTTTCACCTGTTATGTTTTATCATAAAATCTCCTGAATTTTACACGTCAACTGCACATTGAGAAAATTGTATACGGCATTATAAATATCGTCATACCGTGCAAAATCTTTCGAAAACTAGAAGCACTTGAAATCAAGTGTATTATTAGGAATTTTTCATGCTGTACACAGTACACAGTTATAAGGTGCAATTCAACGGTTTTTCATGTTCTCTGGCGCATTTTCTCCTTCAAAAGTTAAAGGAAATGGTTAAATTTCAGCATTATATTGTAGCACTGCGCTAATAAGAACCTCCACCTACTGGATGGATTTTTTGTACATCTTTAGATACGATTCATTGTTCTTAAAACGCTAGCCTTAACAGCAGCATACGTAATGTAAGTTGCTACACTTAATTAGTTATTATTGTAACGGTTTAACAAATTTGTCAAAATATTGTCATGTAGGTACTAACAAATGAAAATGGTTTAAACAATTCAGTTGATTAAACATGGGTAACTTTGATAGACCGAGTTTGCCTATAGATACATATAAAAGGTTGTATATGTAAAAGAGGTTATATATCTGTGCATAGGTAAAATTGAATACAAAACAAGAGCACCAAGAGATGCCAAATATTTCACAGACAGTAGCATGACCAAGATGTAGTAGGTACTACTATTGAGTCTATCTGCTTGATCAGTAGTATTAGATGATGATGATTAAAATGTTATAGAAATGAATATCTACGTGAAATAAATGAATAGTAAAGTTAATTCAGTATCCAATTGACTTACCTATCTGTTTTGAGGTTTAACGGCACTTTGATATCAGTGTTAATTGTTTTCAAAGCTTTCTTTCAATTTTGTGCTTGGACTTAAAATTTAAATATCTATATTATTTTATATTTTAGGAGAACATGTTGGATGGAGCAATTTTAGTAGAATTTGAATTTAAATGCTTAATCTGATAATGTAGAAATTTCCAGGCGGTCTCGCAAACGTAGTGTTTCTTAGTTTCGCAGTTTCTTGAATATTGTGATGAAAATATAATGAATTATTCATTTGTTCCTATAACGTAAATCGTCTCAATTCTTGCCGCAACTATGTCTTTTCTATGTAGAGAAATATTAAATATCCTATCATTAATCATCATTTAAATTGGTTAATAGGTTTTTGTCCGAAGTTCATATAAGGCCTGAGATATCTGAATTTCCATAAGTGACGCAATTTGTGCTTTTTCCAATAGTTTCTGAACGGCCTTATTTCGCAATTAGAAGTGTTAATTTGCAAGTCAGGTTTTAATTACATTACCTTGTATATTAAGAGCTGACTGAAGAATATTTTCTACAGAACACGCACATGTCATTTAAGTATTGGTATCACTTGCCTCACCTGATTTCCTCCTTATTAAAATTCTTTTCTAAGATATTGGTACTATTAAGTAGAGTTGGATATCTTCTTAAGTAGTTCGTATGTTGAAATTCTTTATATAACTTTACCTAGCACCATTCCTCCACAGATATTTTCTTCTTCTACTAATGAGGAACAGTAGCGTACATATTGATATCGACAAGTTCTACATGAAAACTTCTCATCTAACCAATATCCCGACAGTTATGAGTAACTAATTATATTCTTTGTGTTTTACCTGACACTAATATATTTCCCCAAGTATAGATTGGCAAAGAGTATTCCGCTGTGACTCCTGTTGATTTTATAATTGCTCAGTTACCTGCCTTGAGTACGAATTTGAATTTTATTAAAATTATACATATATGACACCGAAGGAACTGAGATAAGAGGTATAATATGGTGATGTTACTGTTTCAATACGCATCGGTATTTATAAATTGTCTTGGAATATTTTTATTTGAATGCACTTAACTGGGTAAATAGAGAGCAGTTGGGCCAGTAAGAGAAACGGAATAGCACTTTTAAGATATTCTAACAAAATAGTTTTTTAATGAAATATGCAATAATAACCTCATGTTTTAAAAATGTTTACTTTTGTAATTATAACGAATGATAAACTTGCTGAATTTAATCCAACCTCAATTATTCACATAGAGGATAGTTAACGATAGTTTTTATAACAAGATCTTCATTTTTGTGTAGTAAAGAAAATATCAAACCGAGAGTTCTGTGAACCTTATTTGTAGTTAATAGTAAATTAAATTGTTTAAACAATATGAGTATAAATTGAAATGGTCACAAACCATAAATTTCTCAAAACTATAAGAAATCAGTGCTTATGACACATATGACTGCCTTTTCGTTAAAAGTAAAAGTAAATAAATGTAAACGTTGCAACAAAAAATGTTAATGAAAAAATATAAAACTGCCCCCAATATTTTTTTAAGACAAATTTTCTTCAATTTTTTTAATGTACAAACGGGACACTTTGTATGTACGAATATGTTCAACCTATTGTCTCTATTTCACCTTCTTATTTCACAATTTTTGACATATATTTTTTTTGAGCATAGCAATCTCGTTATCTAAGTAACAAGTTTGAGACCCATGCTGCATTATCAAAAATTGATTACTTTAATTTTCTAAAATCGCCACTGTATATAATACTATAAATATCAGAATTTGTATTTAGCCACACTTACTAAATTATTTTTAAATTTATTCTGGTCCTTGATCCATCCATTGTGAGAACATTTCCTAAATATCAATCCATACCGGAGAATGGACAAGAAGGAGTTAACTGATACTAGAAATATACCACCGTATTATAAAATGTCACACACATAAGATCTCTTATTCATTTGTGCTCTTGTCTCAAATAAATAAATTCCAATACAATATTACGAGCAGGTACATAGACACGAAAAAAAGTTTTCATACCTAGACAAAATTGGTGCACGATGCTATTACAGTACATTTTTCATTAAATGTTTGCCTCTGTACCAATTTTGTATAATTATATAAAAATGTTTGGCCAACTATGTACCACGCAACATCAGTTTTATCAATTTAACGTTTTATGGCAATTTGCAAAATATGAAGTAGCAACATTATACAGGATTAACTATGACTAAGTACAAAAAATTTAACCACATGCTCAGGGAGGCCTAAAAGACAATAACAAAAATTATTCCCGAATTTTAGCTCAATATTTAAAAAATGGGGCAAAACCCTTTTTTCCTACGGAAAGTCGGCGCCTATGATAAGAATCGACTGAGATTCTTAGATAAAGCTTACATCTGTCAACAATGTCAGCTACCATGCGGTCGACTTTTTGTAGCGTTTCTAAATAATGTAGAAAGGACAAAAATTAACATTCTTAAGTATTAGTAATAATACCTGATAGATAGGTAATAGTTAATCCAGTTAGCCCCAGTATTTTGCATTCGTTTTTCATTATTTCGTTATAAACTAGTAAAACTACATATTCGCTCATTACAGCCACTCACTACCGATAAAAGACACTTCCCGTAGGTACAATTAGATAAAATGCCTATTTATTATAAGAAAATCGGACGAGAGGAATGGATGGTACTAATAAGTAGGTAATAGAAAACTTTTAATGCACCCGCGGCCTATAACCTAGAAAAACAAACAGGCAAACTATATTGTGGGAAAATATCTGTAGCCGACACATATTCCTTAAATATAACTATAAAACGTTTAAAATTAAAATAAGGCACTAAAAACTGAAGAAGAACACAAAATTACAACGTAAACACAGGAATTGAATTATGACATGACAGCGATACCGACTAAGCGACTGTTGCAAGACTTGCTTGTTGGTTGCCTACTCTACGTTGGCGGCGTTAAATAAGGATTTAAAATAAAAAAATTTTTTTGGCTTTATAAATAAGATTGGAATATTTTTTGAATGGTGATTCCGTTAATTCTTATTTTTTCCTATCCCCTCTTAAAATATTTGTACTAAGTTATATTTAACCCTGTATATCGTTACGAAGGAAAAAGTAATGCAATTTAATGGCAAAAAAATACACAGCGTGTTGCATTAAAAAAATGTATGTTTGATCGTAGGTACAGAGAAATTACAATTACTCCACATAATTCTACGTAGAAAACTCTATCAGAAGTAGTTTTTACCACTGATATCTTAGTGATCCTCTGAGATATGAAGAATCCTTTAAAAGTAGTTTATTTTTTAATTTTATTTCAAGAACGCATAAGTCTATGAAAGTTCTGATTGCGGCATTTTAAGTTTCTCCAAAAAGTAGACCAGTGTTGTGAAACTGCATCCTTCTATCTCGTGTAGTTTCCCTACTTTTCAACCATTCACCGAAATTGGGAAACACTGTACATCAGCCACCAATTTCTCTGCACTTAAATCCATTGCATTATTTTTTAAAGACACCTGTGAACGAAAAAGAACTTTGGCAGGATAATCAATTACATCCTTAGAGATTATAACGAAGTTATGCAACGAGTACCTATAATTATATTTATCTGTTGTAATAAATACCTAAATCTTTGCCCGCATATCAATGGTATATAGGAAGATTGAATAAACTTTATGATATATCATTTATAAAGTAAAGCATACTCCCAATTATTAAAATACAAAATACGAAAAAATCTCATGGTTTTATTTATTGTCAACTGTTTCTTTAAAGCCGCATTCACACTCTCGGCGAGACAGTCCGAGACCGGGCGAGCACGAGAGTGTGGATGCAGCATAATGTAGATGAAATATTCAATTACAAAAATATCTAAGATATGAGACTTCTTTTCTATAAAGCTATGGCAACACTATGTGTACGTTTTGTTTATTTTTACAACTGCCTTTTGTTTACCCTATCTCAAACGACAATGAGAAATTTTTACTTTGAAGTATTTGGAGCTCTCTAAAGCCACTGTTAGTTCAAATTACAACTGAATTTCATATAATAATAGAAATACCTATGGTAAAACGACTAGAATTAATTATATTTAAGAAAAAGAACTACAATTTACAGTTTACTTGCTATAGAAATTTATCTTGAATCATGAAAATAAATCTACCTACATTTGTAATACTGCGCAATAATATAAAATACAGATAAAGCATAAAAAATTTAGCAGCCGTATTATTCTTGCTTTTCTGTTTTTGCTTCACAAATACAGGCCGTTTGCTATCAGGATTGCCAAAAATTGGGTGAAAATATAATAAACAGTTGTTTAAACACTCTTAACAGATTAGCGAAAATATAAATGCTAATTGGGCGCGATTTTTTGCCGATATGGCTATTCTCTGTTTGCAGGAGATAAAATTAAACTAATGATTTATTTCGGTGTCCCCTTCTCGCAGTGGTCCACCGCCTGAGAGATAAATAGCCAGTAAGCTACGGCATGAAGGCCAGTGTTGTCCCTCTACTTAATTGCCATGTAATAAATGGACATTTATAATTGCAGGCCACAAAGAATTCATTTGTTATATCGGGGTGTTTTAGTTAATAAAGTGCATCGGCTGTGTCTGACAACACCTTATCTTTTATGCTTAAATATCTGATTTATTTTTTCTACACACAGTATGTATACAATATGTACGGTGACCGCAACATACTGATTTCCAAACTAAAAGCCGGTTCTCACTTACGCTGCATGAAGCTTCACTGCACTGCACTGCACTTAGTTGTGCCGCAAAATGTTATCACAAAAAGTTAACGTGTTCTCTTGTTAGGCCGTTCTCACCTATGCTGCACCATGTGTGGTTTCATTGCCTTTGATGCATTGTCACTCTTTGTATTACGAAAACATTTGGTGGTGCAATGAAGCTCCATGCAGTGTAAAGTCCTTAAGGTACAGTTTCGCTGGTGCGACTGCGGCTGCGGCTCTCGACTGCGGCTCGTTACCAACCAATAGGCAGTCTGAATGTTCTCATCAACTGCAGCATTTAGACTGCCTATTGGTCGGCGACAAGTCGTAGCCGCGAGCCGCAGCCGCAGTCGCACCAGCGAAACTGTACCTTTATGACGCGAAATTCGCGGATAAAGGTACGGATTCGCCATTAATAATTTAAATCAAAAATTGCGAAATTCGCGTGGTTAAGGTACGGATTCACTGGTGCGACTGCGGCTCCAGCTCGCGGCTACGACTCGTCGCCAACCAATAGACAGTCTGAATGTTCTCATCAACTACAGCATTTCAGTTTCTGTTGTTGGTATTACGGCTGTTCGGATAACGGTGATTTTACTAGATCTCCCGTAATACAGTATCTTATGCTTCCAAACGTTTCGGCATTCTTCACTGTCGGCATCTTCAGTGGTAACTCTGGAAAAGATTTGCCTCAATTGCGACTGAGGCTGTTTGGGATCTTGTCAGCGGTCTAATAGTGTCATCAATTGCGCAGCCTTGAGATTTGATCTGAAAATCATGAGCGAAGAGATTAGTTATTATTTATCTAATTTGCTCGGTTTTCGAAATTAAAATATAATGGAAAAAGAATTAATTTTTATCTGTCAATAAACATGTAATGAAAAAAATTCAGTTTTTTTTAATAAAACGAAATGGCAATAAAATAGAGTTACTTTTGAAATTGAATTATATTGCAGGGTTTAAAATAAATTCACCTATCTATCTACCTCTAAATTTATTTGAGCTCCCGGAAATTCTATATGAAAAATGTATTTCATTTAAGTCCACAGAACTATTTTACACTTGTCTAATTTTAATTAAAAAAATGTTTGCATACATTTCCAATGTACGATATCTGCGACCAAGATATTACATGTAAATAGAATGCAAATTACCTTAGAACGTTTTAGTAACTAGACTGACAAGTCTATCGTTTACGTAGCTTATCCAGGAATGTAATTAAGTGATAACAACGCATAACCAGCATTAAATTAATTAACGTGCATGAAAATAAAGCAAAGCGGGAATATCTGAAATATAATATTATTAATGCAGTAGGTGTTGCATGTGCGTGCAGTATACCAACGCCGTACCCCACGATTCAAAACCAATTTGATTTCGTGGGCAACGTTTGTAATCTATTGACAGAGGAGCAATTAAGAGCAATCAATTACCCACAATTACAGCAGTACAGTAATTCCCCATATAGAGTCGCTATTCAATTTATGGTAATTTTCAGATGCTGAAAGTAGGAACTGCTTAATAAGGAACACATTTTTACAATTCCTTAATGTATTTGCTCTTTAAGATCTTCATATTACGATAATATGTACACTGTAAATAGGTGTTATAATTAACGGTACTTACTGAATCTACAGACACACAAACACTCGCACACACCTACCACTGAGTTAAATGTTTGATTCGGAAGTGTTTTTTTTGTCAATTGGATATTGTCAATTCTTTTACTCCATACCTGATAGCCTGCGTTTGTCTGTCAAGACGAATTCCAAATTAAAATAATAAAAAAAACGATGATAAACGCAGTGATCTTGGTAATTATACCAAGACCAATTATCTAAAAGGTTGAAGACTTCTTGCACTTCTTATGTTTCCATTAGATTTGTTAAAATGGATGAGTAGTAATTTGCGTCTTTAGTATTGACTCTCTTTAAAATACTTACCTAATCGAGAAAATTAATGGACCCGTTTATTAGTAACGTCACATACGCCAAACAATAGACAATCCCATGGTACACACTGTCATGAAGAATTTCTCTTTTCTTTTCTAGATTGGTTTTAGACCTTATGTAAGTACTTTGGACATAAATGCCAAAAAATGTATTCTTTGTCATGCCCTTAAACATCACTATATTCTGGTCTATAAATATTTAACGAGTTTCAAACCGTTACTGATAAACTAAAAGATTTTATAGAATTTATATATTTAAATTTGTAGAACAATATTGATGACTCTTATAAAACGAATAACATAAAATAGAATCTAGTATTGGTGAACATGTGTATTGAAGATAATTTTATGTAAACGAAGTAGCTTCGCAACAAGACATTATTCAAGTTTGGTTATGTGTCAACTTTGTGATTTTTATGTTTACCAGTGTTTACTTTCATTAGAGTTTTTGAACAATTTTTGATATAGTAAGTATCATGTCTAAAAGACATTAGTAGAAAGGATTAAAGAATATAAAATGCATTAATGCTGAAAGTGATGACACATGAATAAGATCTCATCTGCGTATGAGGTTATTCTTTCCGATCATGCGCATTAGGATTAATATGACTAATTTTAAATTTTTACTTTATTTAAATTTAGGGATAATATTGTACATTGTCGTTTGCAAGTTTTAAGCACATTATTGTATAAATCAAATGTTTGGAATTTTTACAGTACCTATGTATATTTAAATTGTGAAACATTGGGAATATAACCGTGATTTTCTGGTCCATTGCCATACTTTTTCCCTCTTACGCAAAAGCAATGTGGAGACATGCACTTTCCGATATTGTATAAACAAGCATACCAAATAAATGTTTCCTTGATTCAAAATATTGCTTTATGTACCCATATGAACATACGTATCTTTACAAAAGATATGGGATTAAAAAAAACACAAATTGAATTATATCAATTATCATGAAGGCAAATTAAAAAATAGTGCTAAGATATAAATTATTTCTCATGGTTTTGATTTTAGGTGTAAGAATGGAAGAGGAGTAAGACATAAGAAACATTTTTCTTCAATATGTTTTTTTTATTACATTTAAATAGTTTTTAGTTTTGCAATAATCTTAGATTTCTAGAAGCATAAAGCAAATGCCCATTTTAAATGAGACGTGTGCTCATTAAGAGTGAGACATAATTTTGTTCGTATGTTGCTTAATAACCTAATTAATAATAACACTCAAAAATGTCAATTAGCATTTTAACACATTTAATAATTTGTCTAAGTAATTAATATTTAAATTTTAATGGGTTAATTAAATAATGTTAACATTTTATTTAAATCATTTAAGGTCTGTCAATAAATAAAGACACGATTTCATACAAATCCTTGATATTGATAAATAAGGACTGATTTAGGTTTAATTATCAAGGTAAATACAGGATGGCCATAAGGCCCATGGAGAAATACTAGATTATCCACTTCAAAATATTACGGTCCACTTGCTGTAATAAAATATTGATAATAAAACAGATACGGGGTGTCAAAGTTGGAATTTAAAAAGTAATGTGATTTTTTGTAATAATTACATTTTTTGACTGTATCAACTCAAAAATTTGGGAATGGATATTTTGGGATATGAGAAATCATAATATGTTGTCTTTTTCGACGTATTACCTAGAGGGCACCACATTTGCCATATTTGTGACGTAAATGTGAATGTAACTTTTTTTTAACCTAATGTCCAAATCGTTTTTTAATAAAAAAAGTAAACTACATTATTTTTGTGAAAAAAAGGTATACTTGCCATTAGTATTAGAAATTGACTGTTCCAGATAATAGCTTTTCAAGTTAAGTATTTCTAAATGTAAGGTAGGTATTATTATTAAAATCAAGTACTTTACAATACGAAAAATTCTGAGACAATAATTTTTCATATTCAGGTATGAGAGATGTGACTGTTATTTGTTGGCAATTAAATTTCATTAGATGTGCTGAGCAGCTAGAATATTTGGGGGGATTTCGAAATAGATCACAACTTGATTATCATCAACAATTTAAAAAGTCTGTTTTAGAAATTTAGAGAAAAAAAGACGAAAAATTTGTTTACATTGCGGATTATACACAAATTAATTCAGGACGACTATTTGGAGCTGCAAGAATCAGTACGACTTCCATTTTAAAAACGTTGCATGTTGGAAAATATTATAATAGGTATGCTTGTCGATCTATCTCTAACATGTCAAATTTGCAAGGGAATTTTGGCGCCCACTACGTTAAATAATTGTACAATGAAGTGGTTGTTGAAAAGCTATAGTAGCGGCAAGAATTCAGACGACTTACGTCATGCGAACAAATGAGTAATTCATTATATCTTCTTCAAGATTTATGAAACTGCAACTGAGAATAATAAAACTATATAGTACACTAAATGTTTGCATTATATAGGTATTGCACTAAATTGCAAAAAATGATTCTTTTTATTGCGACCAAATATCGACAATCATGTTGAGAATAGAAACAATTGCGTAACGTCGGCATTCTTGCTGCGACTATATTTCCTCAAAAATGGTCAATTTCTGAGACTAATACCACAAGTATACCTTTTTTCCTCAGCAACATTGTAGGTTTAAGATTTTTAATAAAAAGACGTGATAACGTTAGGGTAAAAAAAGTTACGTCACAAATATTGCGGATGTTGCGCTCTCAAAGAAATACGTCGAAATACAACATTATTTCTCATATACAAAAACATCTATTCCCAAATTTTAAGTTGATACCTACATTCAAAGACAGTGTAATTATTACAAAAGAAAACATTTTTAAATTCCAATTTGACACCCTGTATCTTTTTTAATATCTTAATTATAGTAAGGCAAGTTGGCTTAAATCGAAATATTTTGAAGTGAAAAATTTAGTTTGTGTCCATGGACCACTCTGTATACCCAGCGTCTCCAAGGATATATATCCGACCTTCTTCTTAATGATGATATTAAATTTATTATAGATTTTTCAAGCACATCGTCTAATCCTTTAGAGGGAGTTCTGTTTGTTAAATTTAAAAGTCTGGCTCTCAGTTCTAAATTTCTGGAGTTAAGCCGCATCTGCCATAATGGATTAGGGTTGAGCCTCGCGCCTAGCCTAAGTGCGAGACGAATCCTCGGCCCGCTGTATCTGACAGCAAATGGTTCCCTTTCCCCGCAACCTCAATAACACTCCGTAAGCCTGACCCTAATCTAGCAGTCTGACAGCTCGCCAGCTGCTTTCAGATAAAGCTTACCGTAGACGTTGGCGTTTTATAAATTATTTATTACTTCTTCTCATAGGCAGCCTGAAAATTAATTAGTAATAAATCTGTGTCCATTTATCGGCTATTTCAAAAACACAACGCCGATTCGTGTACGCTATACAATGAAGTTATTAATAATAGAGAAATGTACGAAAGAAATATGTTAGTCTATATTAAGCTCGCGTCTATGGTCGCCAGAATAACTCTAACTGAAGATGTGTAAAACTATGGTTATTCTTGGGGCTCCAGGCCGCTGCCCTTTTCGGCATGGCCTCCATATATATCATGGCTTCCTGTGATTTATGAATCCACTGCGATGAGTTAAACGACACCAAGTGTTAAGATATTCAGTAACGTAATATATATACAGTGTGACCAAGTCCGCTTCAGTCTTTAGTTGATCAATATTTGAAAAAATGTTTCTTGGGGAAACTTAAAGGTCATACTATTGCATTAAAATATTGATTTAGTCGAATTTAAAATCATTAAGCACCACAATTAAAAATTAGGGTAGGTTGAGTATTTACTATATTCGCTAAATTACGATTTACACAATTTTAACATTTTTTGAACTGCATATTGACTATATCTACTCTGCAAACAATTATTACTATTAAATAAACATATTAAAGGTACTGAGTACTGAGTACTTATATTTTTACTTAATGTTTTTAAAATTTGATACGGTTGTACAGATTTGTACCTATTCCTACAACTAATTAATTATTCTATTTCAGTGTAATATATAAATATATCATATTTAGTACACTTGTAGGTACGCAAATCTAAGAGAATGGTTCCAAGATCCAAATTATTTTAAATCAATTTCTGAAACTGGATAGTCCTCTTATACATTTCTCTTGTGGCAAGAGAAATGTAGAAGAGGACTATCTTACATCGATCTTACTAGATCATCTGCTATCGAGGGTTCCAGAAAAAATGTATGATAAGGTGACTGATCGGTAAAAAATGTACAATACCTGTTTACAAAAATACTTATTCTTTCTTCTGTCAATGTGTCAATTTTAACTTAAATAATTTAATTTACATTATTAAGTATTGAAAAATAAATTTTCTTTTTAACTACACTTTCAATTTTTAGTAGTAGTAAGTATTATTACTAACCTATAATCTACTATACTACTTAAATTCTATCCAAATTCATCTTTTTAGCTAATTGTAACAACTATGGCCCTTTTTCTTGGGCACTACACAATACCTATCCTTCTTGTGTTTTCTAATTTGATTGACTTTACTAAACGTTACCAAAGCTGAATATGTTGTTAATGTTCTTGCAAATAATTCATTTATTTGTCGACATTTTCCACTCCATGAGTCAGAACACTTTTTTATCTGATATTTATTTATTCCCTTTTATTCATGACGTATGGTATACCAGCTAAGCACGTTCATAATTGCTGGCAAATATTCAATTTGTCTAAATGAAGTCGAGTTTATATGAATTAATTTATGATGTTTTGAAGTTTATTTTCGGTTTACCCTTTATTATTATGGCAGTAGGTTATGTATATTATGCCAGATATAATATAAGATAGAGAACAGGACCCAAAACACTGCCTTGTGGCACTCCAGTTTTAATTTCCTTGACTTCAGTGTAGACATAGTCCTTCTTGATCTTAAAGTGTTTTCTGGTAGATAGAATAAGGTATCTGTAACCATACCATTATATAATTTTTGTAAATTTATAATTTTTGATGATTCAATTTAATTGACAAAAATTTAGATTGCTATACGTCACTAAATATAGTAAAAAATAATTACCATCTAAAATTAAATCTAACTTATGGTAGAGAAAATTAAGTATTTAATTTTATAGGTTCATAATAAAGTAAAAAATCTCTGAGTGAGCAGTAGCAAAAAGTAAAATTTGTGACTTCTACTGTAGCAGTATTAGTCATAAAATTACAGTTAGTAATCTAATATATATCTAGTTAATACTGAAGGTATGCGACAAACTCATTCAATTATTTGTATCTACATTTATGCGCATTTTTTAAATATCTAAATGCGAGCATGTGCAAGCAACAATTTTTTTAAATTCCATTTGAAAATAAAATATATGTATCGTATATAGGAGGTCGCGTGTTTTTGGACGTGTGTAAAATATATATTGGGATATACATTACGTCAGATAATCATCTACTTTATGACTGGATAAACGTTTACCCAAATTATACCGCTATTTATAAAACCCTCTTTTGGGATAAGTTTAACGAAGTATTGATTTTTGTTTTGCGGTTAAAACAGATGTGCAATTTCAAGTTCTATACAGTTTTTTTTAATTCTATCGAATGCATTTGCTATTGAGGCATAATATGCACATTTTTGTGCTATAACGTAAGATAGATATGTCGTGTATTGTATGATTTTGCAAGTGTATATTTATTAGTGCAGTGAATTGAAGAGGAAAACATATTATTATGACAACAAATCTATTGTATTTTTATTGTAAATAAGTGAGTGCTTTTAACATTTCGTTACTTACGATTCAATCCTCAAGCCTGTAAGACATTACTGTCACGTCCAACCTCACGGCACCTTGTTTCGTACTAAGTTTCTATAGTAAAATTTACAAATTAATAGTACCTGGAAAGTGTTTAGGAATCATCTAATATAGTAAATATTATATAACTTATAGTATAATGCTACATGCATGTGTTTACACAATACGCTCGAAATTGTTTTCTACATTTTCCTTATATCATGTGAGTCCATGGGATAGCACGTGGTCTGTCAACAACGTGCCTCTCCATGCCATTGCTTATATACAGGGTGATTCAGAACTTATCTAAAAGAATTTGGGAATAAATGCGTCATGAAAAATGGAGTCAATATCGTAACAAAAATTATAGTGTCTGGGTAAAAAATTATTGAAGTTGTAGTATTTTCAACATTTGCATAGCTGGGTAGTTTCTATCCAAGCGATTCCAAATATTGAAATCCGATTGCTTTTTGTAGGTATTAAGCTTTTTTGTGGTGTGAGTCTTTACATAAGTTTTCCAAGTGTCAAAAAAACCTTACGTGTATAGCAACTCGGAGTTGATGGATATCGTTTTAATTCATGACGAAGTGAAAATGTTTTAGCAGAACGATTTCCCGGTAAACATGTGCCAAATGCAGCTACTTTTAACGCTGTGCGCAGTGAGTGATAGTGTAACGCGAGAGAGATTTGAAACCGAATAGTGAAAGAGATGGAGGTCCAGGACATCCACGGCGTATTGCAGCAGTACGGCGTATCATACACGAGGTTCAATTATATCCATACCATGTACAGCGTGTTAATATCAAGAGATTGGATGTGGAGGACGGGTACCATGGCCGTCAGGATCTCCTAACTTTAAATCATTTGGACTTCTTTTTGTGGGAATATTTAAAAAATTAAGTGTATCACACCGAAGTGGATACCTGCTATTGGTGATTTACGCAATCTATAGTTTGTAGAAAGTGGGTAAGACGGGCCTAAAATTGTATTGTAACATCGGGTATATCACTCTATTTTATTAATTAAATCTACAAATTATATTAATAATTAATAACAATAACGGCAAAACCAGTTGAATTTGTTGCATAAAATAGATGTTATAAAATGTTATTTATTTCTTTCCTTGGGAATTTCTTTCCATGTTTTGTCCGGTCGCCGATTGCATGGTTATTCGCCTTATCATAGGTTTTACAGAGGACCAGTGTATTTTTAAAACATTTTCGAATGATTATATAACGACTTGGGAAGCTTAGGTTTATTGCCACTTATTATCAACCAAGAAAGAAATAAAAATTCTGTACTTACGACAAGGAATACAGAAAGAAATTTAAATAACGCAGTTTTATTATTTTTGAATCACAATATGTACCGGAATTTGTGAACTGTACTAAAACAAATTTTAAAATATGCTATTGTATTTCTGCCAAGTAGTGCTCCGAAATAAATGATTTACCTATACCAAAATTACTTATACAGGGTTAACTACTCCTGAGTACCTACACAAATTTTGTCCGTTTGGTCTCAAGGAGACCTAAAAGACAATAAACAAATTATTTCGGAATTCTCCTCCGGAAAATCGGCGCCTAAAATAACCACTGTCCGAAATGACTTAGATCTGTCAACGTCCATGCTGCAGTTTTTTTATAGCAAATATAGTTGCGACAATAATTAACATTTTAATTAATAATAATAACTGATAGGTAATAGTTAATCCGGTTAGCTGCAGTGTTTAGCATTTCTTCCGAACTTTCGCCCACCAACAACAAAACACACTTAAATAAAATACCCATTTATTCTAAGAAACTCAAACTTCAAAAGCACCCGCGGCAGTCAGGACCTAATTATAAAATCTTGTCCAATAACAAGGAATTTAACCACCTAGTCTTGCGTCCGCCGTAGTTGTGTTGCTGGTTGACGAAGAGTACGGCAACCAACAACATGCCAAGTAAATAACCTCGCGCGGATAGTTGCCCATAGTTGTCGATAAATAGAGGTTTAATATAATTGTTTACGCGTTTTAAATAAGTTTGAAATTGTTTTGAAGGGTTATTCAGTTAATTCCTAAAACGGTATCCCCTCTAAAAATATTTGTACTTAATCGCTGTATACAAAAATACAAGAAGAGTTGCTAATTTCACACCCTTTTGCAAACAGAGTGATAATTAGAATATTGTTACATATACTCTGTAGAGCGCCAGAAGATAAACTACTACCTATGGAGTTTGCCAGGACAGATGACAAGAAGAGGCTTCTAGTAGAGCCGTTGACATTGACCGCAGATGCAGTCGACGCTGAGAACGGAGAAAAGGGCCTACCTCTACAAGGCATCCAGCCGTCCGGTTCTACAGCGCAATAATGTGGGTAAAGAGGAATAATCCCTGACTGCCCCGCATATCTGACGTTTTTATCCTGCCAAGAATTTTGGCGCGCACTATAACATTTAAGATCTATTAAGACAAACACAAAATTAAACTGTTTTGAACTTTAGATTAACAATATGATATTTACCTATATGGAGCAGTTTCGTAATTGTTGTTTCAAATCTTTATTCCAGTTAATAGGAACAACATAGTGTGGATTGAATAAATACATGTTTAGGTCCCTCTAATCAATACTTTTACATCGAACTAAAATAATAATGGAGTATTGAATTAACAAATTGTTATTGATATCTTTAAAAAGTTAAGTGACTTAGTTTTTCGATTCGTCATATATAACCCTGAATCTAATCGTTTTGAGTCAATTTAAAAGGTTTTTTTCTCGGTGTATTCTATGTAACCGTTTCAGATAAATATGTGAAGAAGAAGCAACTTTCAGGGGCTGACACTTATGGAGTTGTAAACCCTTAGGAAGTTTTTCCACATATATTCATCTAAACATTATTTCTTTTTTTTGCATTGGTAATATATTCCAGGATAATAAATTTGGGATCTCCTCACATTTTTTAATTATAGTAATGCATTTATTTCACAGAATATGATGCATAGGTATTGTTCATTTTTTCTTCAAAATCATAAAATATAAACACCGTGTATGGTTTGTAAGTAAGTATAATACTTAAATTGAATTGCAAAAATTTCAATCCAGCCATATGTCACCATATGGTAATGCGAGTACTAAGAAGTGTGTGCATGAAATTGTTCATATCAAGTATGCATCTACATAAAATTATATCAAGTGGTGTAAGAATCGAGTTCAACGAGTGAACAGTTTCACGGCCCATAAACCATGCACATAAATAAAATCAGCCTTATACTATGAGGTTGAAAATTGATAGATTAAAAGGTTAAACTCTAGCATTTATTTTTTACAATGTCTCAACCACAAGCTGCTATGTGGTTATGGTTTGTTTAATTTATATGATTTATTGCACAATTTACTTGTCGTTTTAAGAACTGTATAAAAGTTTTAATTGCATGCTCTGCTAAATCTACTTATGCATGTTGAATGATAAATACAAATGTGACATTACAAAGGAGCTATGCTTTCTTTTATTTTCACGTTTTTTGTGTTAATGCTATTATAATGTATTTACACAGAGCAAAACAGATTCCAGGCTGTTAACCACGTCGGTTTAGGCTTCCTGACGTTCTTCAGAAGTAAATGAGTTACTTCTGAAGTGGAGATCCGATATGTGTCTCCAAATGCCATTATGCCATTAATTTACGTTGAACGTTTGGTATAAGAAAGTTATTTACTAATTCTTGAAATGTTTGACACTAACCTTTGTTTGTCAGAATATACTGTTCAATTTGTAATACATTCTACGTTGTTATACTTAAATTAATTTATTGCAAGCATGGGAAGGAAACTTATGCTAAACAAGTTCCTTCTTAGTTCCCAAATGTATCTCCCGTCAAATGGGCTTGCTCCTTGCATGTTATTTCCTGAAATATTTAGCGATGTACTAATTTAGTTTAGCAAACAGACATATTATATCAATTTTTACTAAAAGTTATCTTGCCATTATGGACTAAATAAATTAAAGTTTAGAAGTAATGTACAGGGAGTCTCCGGATAAGTGAAACGACTCTTGTAATACAAAATTGTACTCTATTTTGGGGTTAAAATTTTTACTTCAAACCACAAAATATGTATGTAACGTAAAAAATAAATTGCTACAGTTCTAGGTATACCTTGGGCGAAACAAGCAACAAATTTTGAAAAAAATCAGCTGCATGTGTTTCAGATCGGAGTTGCAAAACTTTGTTGCAGTCAAGCAACATATTTAATGCTACTGCCATCTATTGGGAATATTGGAATTTTTAGTTGTAGGGTAACTACATTTGGTCTGTTAGATATACCAGAATTAGGCAACTATATGAAATATGGTGAATGATATTCCTAGGCCTACTTTGATTTATTGCTTGATTTTGAATTGAAGTAGGTAGATCTAGGCTATTATTCTCAACATTTCTTTTTAATACCAATCTGCAACAAATATTCGAAATCAAGCCGACACAGAACATTGACATTTTGCATACTTGTTCAATTTTTTACTTTGTAAAACTTTTCTTAGTAACATTTTGCGGTACCTATCTCATAGCGAAAAGTTACTTTTTTAATGAAAAATATAAAATTTGTGTTTACTTGATTTTGGATTTGACATTATAACATAAACGCAAACAAGAAGAATCCCAGAAAGTCATATAGTAAATTTGTTTGTTTCTTTCAACGGCTGTGTTATTTTTTAGATTTTATACTGTTTAGTTTTATTGCAATTTTTGCCATAAATTTTATTAAAAATATTTACAGTTACCTGTTAAAAGTTGTTTTATAAATTATCGATTTATTTTAAAAGATCTGTTTCAAAACATTGAAACGTATTATAATGGACCAAAGACGTATGAAAAGTTAAATAGAATATAGGGTGGTTTACTCTACATTATCTGTAGAAAATGAGATGAGGATATATACTTTTTGATCATAATAAAGCAATTAAACAAAACTTTTAGATGAACGATTACGATCGGATGAATTCACCCTGTAGCTTTCTGATTTTTTATCACACTGTAAATATCCTCGTATAACGACGTATATAGAATTTAAACTTTCGTGTCTTCCAATTACAAGACACAGCAATCTCTAGTTTTTACACTGCAAATAAATAATTACACATTTTAACACAAATAACACAATTCTGTGTTAATCGAGGTACACATGGAATTGTGTATATTTTTATACAGTTCTCTGTATTGAGCAGTGTGTTAAGGCAGGTTTAACACAATCAAGTAACTTAAAAACAAATAATATCGGTCAGTGGTCGCACGGTTTAATTCGTCAGTACTTGAATCGAGGTGACTGGATCGCTGTGGGTTCGACCCCTGCAGCCGGTAGACCGTATATAAGCTTTATTCGTTGAGAGATTGGCTCCCTCTCTGCGGGTATGGTAGGGTGGAAGTATGTTGACTAGGTTCAATGTGAGAGATTGATACCGGTTGGCATTCCACTACCCCCCTAATTAATGAGGGTTTCCAGGATTCCCTCATTCCTTCACTGAATGGAGGTTAAGGCCTACCAACGTCAGTCGTTCATGGGCGCAAATGCGGCCTGCTTAATAATAATATGCCGACCTCTCCCGCACAAGTCTTCGACTTCTGGGCTAATCCTCGTGATTAGAATGAGGGGTAAAGATATTATTATTATTATTAATATAGTAAATCACAAACAATAAAATAACAAACATTAAACAAAGATGTATTTAGGTACTACATAATAAGAGGTTACGAAAACTAACTAGTAGGGACCTGAATATTTTGCTCTAAAATTATAAGAAAAACAAAATACAGTTATAGTAGGTAATGTAAAACCCCACAGTGAATTTTCGTAAAGCTCTAATAAACTCGTATGATGCTGATTACCTTTAGCTGTATCACAATTATCAGCAATATTTGACCTTAATATATGTATAACACAACTCCGCACTTGTTCAGTTTTGTTGTGTTCTCTATATTATCCTGACTAATACGTATCTCCAGTATTAATTAATGTCGTTATTCTTATTTTTCTCATGGTTTCGCTCAAACTTCCTGTTATATTCTTGATGCCTCAAATTTTAACTCGTGTATCACGTTTTTTTAAATACAAATTATAATTGATAATTATACTCCTACACGTACTATATAGACACATTTTTGTGTTAATTAGTGTGTTAATAGTATTTCATGTCAAAGTTTCTTACTTCTGCATAATCTTTACCTTATTCATATTGTTGAATTATTGATTGATATTCTCAAGTATTTTATAACTTGTTGAGTGCCACTGTCGTCCCCGGAATTAGAAAATCCTTCCTGCAGGCCTCACGCTGCAAATTCAAAGAAAGCTAGATTCATGTCACTTACGGCTTCTAAAAAATAGACCTGTACTACGCTGAGTGTATGATAAATTATGACATTAGACGACCACACAATAGAAGATGCAGGAACGTACAGTATTTACGATCATTGCTGTGCTACGGTTCGCATAAAAATTGCAATAATTATAAATAAATAAAATATATAAACAAAATTACATATTCTTCGCCCGTCCGATACGTGGTAGGTTAGGAACGTGGGCAAATTTTAATCGGTGACAATCTCTATAGGTGGTCTTATTATGTATTTAAATGTGATTTAGGTTTCTAGCGTAATAAAGAACCTCTTGTTTTTTCAAGATTAATAGTTCAATGTGTTAAATCAGCAAAGAAAGGCTATGTCACTGTCGCTATTTAATAAAATAGTCACCTTCTTCTGTCAATGCAGACTTGGAAGGTTGCCAGAAAATAGAGATAGTTTGATTAAGTAACGGAAGAGTTTTATAGCATTAGCAGTACTTTATAACGGTAATTGGATGGTATGATATTTAGCGATAATGATGCAGTTTTATGCGGTATTCCTTATGAGAATTATTTAGTACTTTGTAGACTCAGCAAAATCAGTTAAGAGGGGCATACTTTAACCCTGATTCTTTTTATTTTAACTAGGTAAAATCTTCTGAGTCATTCAGGAACTAGGACCAGTTTTGTTTTAAACAGAAAACCAAATTAAATAATATATTATCAAATATTGTTTGTACTTATTGTAGATATCAAGAGCGGTCAAGCTTTTGTATTACGAATTTGAAGTGAAAATTACATGTTATTAAATTCAAACTACAGATATATTTAACAAATATCTATAATGTTTGCCGTAAAACGAAGTATTTCTTGAGCCTTCTTAACAATATTGGGACGGGCATATCCGCATAAATAAAAGGACAACACCCTTGGTCAGCAGTTCTCAATTTTTATTTTGCATAACTTTCTCAGTATTACCTATTTTTATTTATTGTTTAACACATGCTCATTAGGAATGGTAACTAACTTTATAATTAAACTATATAAATGTTGTGATACATACAGTGATGATCCTGAAAATATAGTTAGCAAAAAAATTATCAAAAATTTAATAACAGTAGATACTTTACTACAATAACTAAAAGACACATTTAATACTTGTTTTACTTAAAGGTACAGTATGTATGATGAAAACCCTCGTGAAGACCATAATATATGGTCTAAAATATAATTGCATTGGCATCAGCTGACTTTATTTTAAAGACCACCACTGTATATGTGCATATCATGTATATAGTGTAACTTATAAAATTACAGTCATGTTAATTTGACTTAATTTTTTAGGTCAGTAGACATAACAAATTATTGAGTGTGATTGAGTTCAAATATTTTACAGTGTAGCTACCTATCCGTCTTATTCTATAAACCTATGCAGTGTTTACTTGAATTGTTTTGTTGATTAATTTAATCCCACGTTTCTTCTCCTGTAATGATTAATTCAAGAAATTAGTTACCGTCATATTGATTGAGAACTGCATTGTCGTCGTTATATTTTTAAAGTAACTTATGCAGTGGAGAATGTGAAACTTGAAGAAAATAAATTTTGTGTGTATTGAAAATAAAACGACGATGTTAATTCATTATTTGCTTCCAATCATCGACTATAATAGACGCCTTGATAGGTCATCATTGTGAACATAAGGACTTCAATCGAATATTCATTCATAACATCGTTTCAGCAAACCGCAACGGCGGTAATTTTCAAAGAATTTGTGGTTCCGCGTTATTAAATACATAAGTACATATTAATAATCTGAAGAACTCCCATCTTACACTGGGTGATATTTTTTAAATAATAGATGTGTTTAACAGCTTGAGTTGTCTTAATCTGTTTCGTATTGACAAATGACTGATTTCTGGATAACCAATGTATTTAATTTAGTGGTATTTAATGCCATTTATATGGTCTATATTGCCACTTACTTTAATCAATACGGTTATCTTTGTAAAGTCACCTTTCAAGTTTCTGGTATCTTTAGGTACAAAAATATTGAAAGGTAAATCATGTAGAAACAAACAAATTACTTACAAAAATAAAAGTTTGATATTTTATTTATTCGTTGTCACTTTTTGAGAAAAATTTACCTCAAATACAATAAGAACTTTTAAAGAGCATTTGTACGAAGAGATTTATTGCAATCCTAAAGACACAATTCGCCAAATTATTTCCATGTTTAAACGCGTAAACGTACGTAAACGTAAACTTCACATTTTAACAATTATTTTCATTTATTTATAAAAAAAAGCGAAATATTTTATATTTAATATATACTGCGTAATTTTATGTTATAGGAATATTTACATCTACAGTTAACTTTAAAAAAAATATGTATAGATGATACAAGTTTCGTCATCTAAAACTCTGTCGGTTAGATCGTTTGTGTTGTCCAGACACAGTTGACACTGGGTCTACGATCAAGCTCAACTTATGTAGATGGTATTATAACAGCCGAACCCCAGTATATAGGCCAACTAGAGTTCTCAGGTGTAACCTGTTTAACTTTATGAAATTTTTAGCTCTTTTTCTCGATGGGCAGATTATAAGCGCCTTCGAGTAGGCTAATCTTGGCAGTTCTTGCTAATATTCGAACACATTTTTCCCCGTTAGACCGGTTAGGTTCGAGGAAGAGCCTTGCCTAGCTAGAGAATCCGCCGCCGCTTCGTTCCTCTGAATACCTGAATGAGCAAGTATCCAAATCATAGTTACTCTATTGCTGATTCCCAATCTCTCCGATCTAGAGCTGTTTCACAGGTCCATACCGTTTTTGAGTTACACCATAGAATTCGAGAGCTGTTAGAGCTGCTTGACTGTTGGAAAAGATTTTTGTCAACATACGTCTATATTTTCATTTTTCTAACATCCATACATACAACAAGTAGAATAAATTTCTGGCTGGAAAATAGTAGCATAGTTACCAGGCTTACCGATAGTCTGGCCCAATTGCATTTATGCACTCCAGTTCTAACCTCGTCCGATGTTTTGGAGTCATCCGTGTACCAACAACTACTGTCTGTCTTTAGAATGTCCTCTCTCCCACGATGGAGAATTTGAAAAGTCAGTTAGTTTATAATTGATTTTCATAGGCATGACATCCAATATCACCATCAAAGTGAAGTCTCCAATAGTATATGAAGAGGTTGGTTATAGATCCAAGAGGATTTCCAGAGATGCTGCCGGTGTAGAGCTAATTGCCACCGTTGTCGTTAGACAAACTTGTTTTTGCAAATCTATGAGTTTGGCATTGGTTACCTATCATTTGAAAACTTTTATGTAGATCAGTCGTTAAATGTTTAAAATTATTTGTCTTTGTAGAAACAAGTATTTCAATAATATGAGGCCTCTAAAAAAATTATAAAACAGAAGTGAGAATCAGTTTTAAATTTACAATACGTTAAATTTAAACGCAAGAATATGAACGCAAATATGACTATTGACGAATGGATGCTGAAATTCTGTGTCGCAATCATATACATTATTTGATTTCGTATTTGTTTCCACTGTTATAGAAACGCAATCATACAGTAGGAGTAACAATTAATAATTAAATTATGATTAAATGTACCTATTCTAGCATTAATACGATTATAGAAAAGGAATTTGATGTTAATGTTTACAAACTGAAAAAAATGTTGCAGCATAGTTTCATTTATATAAAAAATGGAAAAGTAAATAATAGCTTGATAAAAGTTTTTACATATTTCACATGCAAATACATAGATATACACGTACAATGCACTGTTTCCAATAATAAAATAATACAAAAGTATTTTTTATTACATGTTTTATTGTGTTCTCGTAATGAATTTTATGATATTTAATCAAACAATAGGTCATATTTTGTAAATAAGCATAAATTTTTTAGCAGGAAAGAATTGTCACACATTACGTGTATATTTTTATGTATCAATAAATTAACTATAAACAATAAATAGCAGAGGAAATTATACGTAGTATGGTACAGGTCGACCACTACAAGTGTTAAATACCAGTTTAATTGATTTATATTTTTGATTAGAATTATAATATTCATTCTTCTCTTTATTTTATACAAAAAGGCATCTTATTTACTTGAACAGTAGGTAGTTCATGTAACAAATTCATAAGAAATGTCTTTTTGCGAACTGTTGTAGATGTTTTTTTTCTGAAATAAAGCTAAAGGGCAATGATACACACAGCGGTTATGAGGGATGATACACACACACACAGCGGTTTTCATAACTAGCGGCACGTGGTTCATATTATTGACTAAGAGGTTTCTAAAAAACAAGGTCCTGAAAACCGCTGGCTATGTCTTGGCCTATCTAGCGCTTCGTAAACAACAACGACCGATTTGGCTGCCGATTTGGCATAAAGCGCAGTGTGTTCATCGCCCTAAATATCCAAAATTAAATTATTTTAGTTCGAATAAATATATATAATAATATAATAAAAATATTATTACTGTTTTACATAAAAACATTTTTTACAAAAAATGAAAAATAGAAACAGATAAATCTGTTTTAGTTGATATAATTTAATAAACATAAATACATTTTTTTTTAATTTTTATAAAAATGTGAAAAAATATATTAAGAAGATAATATAGACTTGACTAAATAAACTTTTCCGTAACTTCTTGACTTTGATCGTTGAATGAAAAGTTTATATTCACTCAACGCTTTGATGATTTACTTACTGCGTGTCTTTTTATCAGATATAGTAAACCTCTTTTATATATGGACGGTGTCCGTTCTGCATATTCTTCTAAATTATTCTTAAAATATATTCATATCTGCAAAATATTAGGTAGTACCTAATTCGAGAAACATCACTTTTTATGTATCATTTTAAAAGTCTTGAATAAATTGTTTTCCTTTTTAACACGTACACCAAATTGTAACACACACACATCACA
Organism: Monochamus saltuarius; assembly: GCA_025584915.1. Classification (NCBI taxonomy): domain Eukaryota; kingdom Metazoa; phylum Arthropoda; class Insecta; order Coleoptera; family Cerambycidae; genus Monochamus; species Monochamus saltuarius. The sequence continues at coordinate 23,843,729 of CM046726.1, read as the reverse complement.
AGGAAAAAAACATTTTCTTTATAAAACTCTAAATATCTTTACAACATTATGGAAATGGAATTTTATGTATAGCATAATATCAGTTGAGGTGGAAAAATACAGTTATCAACTCATACCAGTCTGGTCATATTTTTCAATTGAAACATGCTGCTAGCAAAAGAATATCTATAGCTGCAGCATGATTCAAACATATTAAAACAAATTTTGGGTACATCTTCTACATAAGAAATTATTTAACCCGTATTTGTTTTCCTGAATTCAATTTTTTAAGCTTGGGGCCCCTTGAAATTTTGTATTTTGCAAATACCTATCTACTGAATCCCTAAGCGGATTTTAAGGGAATGTGATTGTAGATATGTAATCTGTTTCAACATCAGTGCAACTCATTTTTATGCTCCTATCTCAAACGTTGCATGCTCAAATACCGAATTTATCTCGAAAACGAAGTTTTACGGAAAATTATCAACAGTAATAAAATATTCTACATAAAATTTTACATTACGGCATTGCAAACAATCGTCCATAGGTGTACGTTAGAAAAAAGTGGGGGGGGGGATAAAACAACCCTTTCCCCCATTTCTACGATTTATAAGCCCTTGAGGATTTAGTTAATAACAAGAAGTATCTCTACAAAATTTCAAAGTGATACTTATAGACTTTTTTTATTCTGATATTAGAATGTAGTTAGTAACATATTTTTATAACTAAGCTTTGAAGAATATTGCCCTTGTATTTATTACACATTATGTAGGCGAGTTCATACAGATCCTCTCACACATTATTGTTTTCTATTTTATATTTATTTGTTATTTACCTTATCAAGTTACTGTTTAAATTTGCATAATTTGTGAATATGTAAATCACTGATTTATTTACTCAACGACCAAATACAATTTAAATAATTTTTACCTAAAGATTTATTGGCCACCCTGTAGAGAATTTGAATGTGTCCTAACTACATTACAGATTTTTATATCGAAGCTCAACGATCTTTAATAGCGGAGTAGAAATCTGTAATAAAAATCAATACTGCTAGTCGAGCTGTTCTCCACTAGAGGCCCCCTAAAACTGCGTAACGCCCTCCATGGCTCTAGCGGTGAACTTCAAACAGATTTCGAGTTGTATCTTCTAAAATCAATAGTCCGCAATCGTGCCGTGAGCTGCGAGCGCCAACTGTAAGCATACAAATTAAAGATTTATATTCACAGGCACGAACCCTCGTCGTTGTCTTTGCTCTTTCTTTTCTGCAGATCCAACAAGCAGAAAATTGTAACATACAGAGTGAGTGGTTGTTTTACAGGTCTCTTCAATTCGGTAAATCATTACGACTACAGAAAATTTTCACTTCACAGATTTATTTCCATAGGTCCATTCAAATTTCGGGGGAAATGTTATACAGCGTTTTTCCTAAGTATAGATATGCAGAAAATTTATACATGTAAATATTCTTGGGCAAGTCATAGGGATTAATTTCGAATATTTTTTACAAATTTGGAACAAAAGTATAATGTTGGTAGACAGATAATAATATACGTTATCGGATAGTTAAAAATGTAACAATTGTTTTAATTTTATAAAACTGGTTATTTTTTGTTCAATATTAAAGCTGGTGTTCACGGACAAAGAATGGCATTTATAGATACACAAAAAAAAATCACCCAGTAGGTTGACCTTATTAATGTACTGCTAAACTGCAATGCTGAATCTGAATAATTTCCATCAACTTTTGGAGGACAAGAAATACTGTAAATTGTGCCTAACTTGTCACTGTGAACAATACACGGTGAAAAACACGTAATCATTTCCATAAATTCAATTGTTAATAGATTTTTAAAACAATTATGCGGGGTGTGATAACTTTTATAATGCCGTATGCAAATTTCTCAGTGTGTAGCTGACGTAAAATTCAGGATCTAATTCTAAATGACTTCTCAGCCTGTAAACTGTTGTACACCTTGGAGAAAACTTATATATATATACCTACTTAATTGACACAGTGGTGAGATTTTTTATAGACTGCATCAAAATAAAAACAACTATGAATTTGTGAAAATTGAATTTTGCAAAGTAAAACTGTTCCGCGTAAATGAAAATTAAACCAAATATCACTGTCTCGATTAAATAATAAAAATATGTAATTTAGGCGATTAGGGTACATTAGGTATAGATACTAACTGTTTTTAAAGTTCATCAGTACTTATAGTTCGTTTTGTCATAATATTTTCCACTTTTATTGATTTAATACAAAATATACTTTACTATTACTACTTTAATTGAATTTCAAAAAAAATATTGCGCATTTGGGAAAGATGCAAATCAATAGGAGAGTTGATCAGACCATCAGAGATAGATGGCTTTGTTAATCGTGCTTAGGTCAAGATGTCGAATAAGAGCTATTTTTATTTTTTACATTATCGATAATCCATGTATTAGTCTTATGAGTTAAAGTATGACTCCTGTGTTGAATAATAGATATATTATTATGATTAATATAAATATGGAACTGTTTTTCTTAATAAAATAAAAATTATAAAAAATCTGCTCAGTACCTAACATTAAAACTGCTACATCTATTGCGAGAACTCAAATTGATATCACCACAGATATTGAGGCAGGAAGAATTGGACGGTGGGTGTGTACTCTATCATCTGCATTCCAAAGTTATATCTATCCTATTTTGTTTCATTTTTTATACAAACACCCTGTGAGATGAAGCGGGCAAAATAATATAAAGCCAACAGACAATTTGCATAGTCTGGCAACGTCAGAAATATTGTTTAATAAGTTTTGGTGTTAATTTAGTACACATACTCTCCTCACCAAACTTCTAAGTATGCATATCTACGAATGTTCAAAGTGCCATTGAAACCTAAAAATAGTAAATTAAACACATATTTCACTTTGTTACAGTTTATTATTGTTACATATTTTACCAAAATATTTTATTAATATTGCATTAACCTAGAATACACCTATAGGCCTACTATACAAGATGAATAGGGTAATTATTATTGTTGGCCACCAAGTGTGTCTAAGACATTAACTGTATGATGCACCTTCAGTTTTATTTATCTTACTAAGAAATAGACGGAGAGAGAGATCTAAACAAAAACAATTGTCTCCTAATATGAAAAAGAACTTGATCGTGTCATTAAATACTGCCGTCTTAAGGAAACGCGTTCTTTCTAATATTATACATATTTTGAGATAATTGCAGTTTGGGTTTTTTAATCTGGCGACTTTCGTTTTTAAATATAATATTTTACAATTTTAAAGGTTTCCATATTATATGTGGCTGACTTATTAACATGACTACTAAAAAAAAGAATTGGACGTTTTACAAAAATCTGCAAATATGATTTTATTTTGTAACGTCATAAGGACAAATTTAACAATAATTAATCAGTTTTTAGTCAAAACTGATCAATATGGGGGTAAAAATGATGATGAATACTAATGTATACAATGGTGAATCAATGCAATAAAGCAAACAAAAATATTCATTACTCAGTAAATGATCTGATTCTCTATCAGTCGCGGCTTCTTTCTGGTATGTTCTCCCAAAACAGAAAATGATTATGTGGAATTATTGGACGCAACTTTGCAAAATAAATTTTTTCTGTCATATGTTATACCTCAATGCAGGTATAGTGAGGATATTTGCCTTTTTCAAGTCTCCCTTCTGATACTAGAAATAAACAAAAAATTTATAGATGAAACACCAGAACATGCCATATTATGCTCAGTGCTCCCAATCGGTTTTATTTCAAACCGCAGATAAATAAGGGCAGAGAGAAAGAGAGAGAGAGAGAAGTTAGTAGAGCTGGCTACGTATGTCCTACTTTAGCTAAACTAATTGCAATAAAAAAAGTGGAACTCGTAGACCTTACTTGTTTATAATGTCCATTCTGCATCTACAGAATCACCGAGAGAATTCAGCTGATAGTGTTACTAAGCAAAAAAGTTATGCTTAAGATTTAAATGCACATAGGAATTATTTTCTTAATATAATGCAGATAGGCCGTTATGAGATGTAAAAGTACTGTTATGTGTACATTGCTCAAACAAAATAAGAGTTTGTTCGTATCTCTCTTTTACATGTTGGACATTTTTAACTAGGGTATAGTTAGAATACATGCATAATATGAGACAAAAAACGTAAATGCCCCAAAGTCTCAATTTTTCCAGATAGGATTCTTTAGGACAGCATTATTGTTTTAGTTGGAATGCGCTTGCACTTGACGATTGGAAACAAATTTTGGTCTTGTGCGAACAAAGTTATTACGTCGTAGAGCATCATAATACAAAAAATATGTCCCCTAATATGAAAAGGACCTTGCAGATCGTTTCATTAAAAATGCATACCTAATATATTAAGTCAATATATTCGTTCAGTTGTAAAACAAAGAAATTGGAAGTTGCCAACTAACAACTAGTAGCAATCATAACCTCAAGAGTTCATAAGGGCAAATGTTTATACTTAACATAAATGAAACAAAAATTCTTAAATTTCGACAGAGATCCATTTCTTCTCATTATTATAATACTCCAGATTTGTTAAGCGTTTAACATATCTCGTCCATATACAGGGTGAGTCAGTCATAATGTCATTAATTTTAACCACGTATTGGGGAGGCCTAATAAAGGCAGAAAATCGAAAAAAAAAATTTTTACTCGATCTTTAAAAAGATAAACAAATCACCCTATAAAAATCAGTAACACGACGCTCCTGGTACAATACGAGCTTTCTGATGGCGCACCCGACGAAATTATAATGCCACAGACTTGCCGTATTAACCATGGATGCCACATTTACATACATAATATCGTCTAACACATCAGCGTGTTATTCAAATTTACCTCCATTTAGCACTCTGCATTTCCCGCATTTATTCCCCCTCAAATTTGTAGATCATGCCACACATTGGAGGGGGGATGGAGAGAATACAAACAGTAAGCAGTAGTTTGTTTATTTCGGTCTAACCTCACGTATTTGGCGTAAATTCACAACGCATAATTTTACAAATTCCGATTATGTGGAAATGGTAGTGTTATACGGAGAATTTTATTAATAAAGTGCTATGGACGGATAAATGCAGTTTTACTTGAAATGTGGGCTGTAAACAGGTTAGTATCATACTACTTAAAAAACAATACATTTCTAGACTAGATGTACGTAACTACAAATTGTACATCTGGTTTTGTCGGTTAATTGTACTTACGAGTAATACTAAAAATTCATATTTATTTGTAAAGCGTAGTGAAAATGTAATATCAAAATTATTAAACTGTAGTAACCTAACATTCGAAAACATTTATTTATTATCTACATTTGTTTTTATTAACAAATAAATCAATATTTAAGGAAAATTCATTCATGTATCTAGATTTAAAAAAATAGTTCTTCCTTTTAAATAGCCATAATATGTATGTTCTGAAAGTTTTGTTTTAGATTAATAATAAAATGGTTATTTTTCACATTCAAAATCTTATAATATTATAAAACATGCAAATATACCTACCGACATCATCCTACTGTTATCCTTGCAATGAAAAGAATAATGTAGTCTAGGTAGGTACTTATTAGGAAAATTATCCGCAAGTACACAGTAATAGTAATATTTCCTTACAAATTTTAATTGCTATGAAAATTCAATAGCATGGTTGTCTAAACAAAATTTTCAGGTATTGGATAATGATCGCAGAAATTGCAGAAATAACTAAGATAAATACGGTAAATAATTTGCTATTGATATTTATAAGTTATGAAGGCAAATAATATATCTGGACATAGTTCTGAATTACCTCAATCGACGTACTTATTAAAATACATAAAATACTTGGAATACTTTCTTGTAACCATCAGACCATTACAATATCAACTATAGGTAATAAGAAACCTTCCTCCAACATGTTATGTTTATTCCGCATCATCGCATTTCTGTATACACTACTTCTTTTTAGATTATCGGATCTTTACCTTTGCCAGCGGTGTTGGCAAGTGTTTATATGCATACATGAACTTTCAGGAGCGCAACAATAAATGCCATGTGAAGGAACCAGCCAATCACCTGGATGGGTTCAAAGCCTTGCGTGTGTTACCACGAATCGAAATTATTCGTCTATTTTGTATAATGCTGTTCCATTTCAGTGTTATTTTGTTCTTTACTACTCAAACCTAGATTCGAGGCGCATTTAATACGGTGTTGAGTGTAGTAAACTTGTAGTCAGATGATATGTATTTTATTTTCATTTGACACTCGTTGCTGGTGCAGTGAATTTTTGTAATGTATTTCAACTTTTTAAAACGAACTTGGGTTTATATCTATGTTTGGAAACTATTTACTAAATTAAATAGGTATTATTAGGTAAATCTTTTCTTTCTTATCACTATCAATAGATACACTAAAAACAAAACTGCATTATAGCAAATAACAAAGAAATAAAAACCGGTAACTAAGTAAAGGTTTAATTTATAATCAGCATTTGATGTTCACTATTGATCATGTTATGAAAATTTGTATATGTCATTCAAAGGTATCTTCGATCAAAATATCAGATTTTTATGGTTTTTACTTTTATTTCAAAATATGGGTCACATGGGTCGGAAATATGGGTCAGAAATATTAGAAGTCAGAAGTTGCTAAATAAATACTTTTCCAATAAGAGATACATTCTACTCACCACAGATAACTTAAAATGTAAACAAATATGGTGTAGTACCTAGTTAGGACTAAGTTGTGCAACCAAAGAAAATTTTGTTATGTTGCTTTGCACTTTACTGTGGCATTAAGTAAGTACAAATTTTATAAATTACATTGACTGATAATATTTACACTTACGTTTACTTTTAAAAGAAAATTCTTTTTAGTACAAATTTAGGGTACCTACTATTTTGTGCGTTGCTGAAGAGCACACTCTGCACCTTTTCATTATTTCGTATCTTTAATTGAACATTACTTACATATATAATTAATGATGGAGCTATGTGCGGCATTAAGTATTTTTCTTTTCCCATATTTGTGACATTCGTTAATGAATACCTAATTAAATATATTGCGTAATTGACTTTGCAGCTTGTACAGTGTATTCAAATTTACAGAAAATGTATTATATGGAAATTTAAAAGCCCATTCTACCTGTTTTTGCTTTTGAAGTAGTATCAGCACCTGTAAGTAAATGATTTGGAGATAAATAAAACATTTTCAGTAAAAAGTACATCAGTTTATCATGAAGATAGTTACTACTATACAAATTTATTAATATTTTTTCAGGACTGGAAATTATCATAAGTAATGTATATTCACAGATACCTACAAATTATTTCTTTAGAATAGAAATATCTAGCTATCCTCGCGTCAAGAATTCAGACGTTTTATGTCACGGCTGACGTTACACAGTTTTTATTATCAACGTAATTTTCGATATTTGATCGCGTTAATCATTTTTTGCGATTTAGTGCAATAAATAATGCAAACTTTTAGTGTAGTATACAGTCGTCTGAATTCTTGTCGCGAGTATATACATTTTTTTGTGGCTAAATACTTATTCATTTTATTGCTGGTATCTACATATACTTACCTAAATCAAATTTGTATAAAAACTAAGTAAGAAGATATTTATACAAAGAGAACAAAACTAGATATATACAAGTTTGGAAGAAATACTTACAAAAACGCGAAGTTATGTTGTGTGTTATAATTGATAAAATATTGCTAGTAGTGAGTGGCTTGCTTTACAATCTTTGTTTCTGTACTAAACCGGACTGTCGAAGTAGATAAGTGGATCAGTTTGAACAAAAAAAAATAATGTATAACAAATGTTTGAAACCCACACCACGGCAGCAATAGTGTCAGTTGGGGTATGTTCTTCTATATTTACAGCAGCAGTGATTACTGTTTGGTTAATAGTATTGACCCCTTCTTAATTTTTTGTATATATGTTTTAAGAACGGGAGATCTCTATTTTCATTTATTTCCAATAAAGGGCAAGGAGTGATGCAATTTGTACAAGTATATTCTGTAAACTTTTCCAAGGTCGAATAAGAAATATCATTTGAAATTTAAAAAATATATATTGGTATAATATTTTAGCAAACTTAAAAAACATTAAATAGCACAATGGATTTCTAGAACTTATATAATAAATACCTCAGACAATTTTTAGACTGAAAACCTTAAATTACCTGCTGTATATTCGCCGTTGTATATGAAGCAAAAATTAGATCCTAATAAGATAATTGCAATCTATAATTTTAAGATCTATATACCGAGTTTCATCAGATAACAAATTTTGGAGTTATTTAAAAAATGTGACTGTGTACATTTTCTCTCATTGTTACTTTTGTATTATGCATATTTGGACCCAAGCTCATAGAACATTTTTTGCTTGATAGTTTGTTTACTATTAACAAGTAGAATTTAGTAGGTATCATGTTTTAAAAACACCCTGAGTAGTTATCATATATTAAAATGTCATTAAATTTAAACATTGGCCTATACAGGTGATTCTTAACCTATACGTATTAACTTGGCAAATTAAGCTGATTCGAAATAATGACGAATAGTTTACAAAAATTTATTAGGTGAAATACATTGTTTATAAAAACGAAAAAGTAAGCATTTCCACACATAACATAGGTAAATATTAATTGATGCCAAAATTGTTTCTTTTCTTTAATTTAAAAATCAACTATGTTTCAGTTCCATAGATTTTTAACGAGGTTTAACATGCGCCTAGATATTTAAATAATTAATTTTCCTCGAAAGCTGGTGCCGATATCGAATTTTAAAAGAATGCCTTTTTATGAAAAAATCCTTAGTTTTTATTTTTGCTATTAAATTATCAAAAAAAATATTCACAAGAAATGGTTATTTTTGAAGCACTGCCACTCCTGTTGCCCGTCCTTGAACAAATTGTATTGATTTTTTTTTCAGATTTTCAAAAAGACACAAGTTAGGATTGTGACAAGTTTCATTGATTTATCTCTACGCGTTTGGAAAATACTAATTAAAAACCGTCATTACAAACTAATCGTTCACACCCTGTGTGTCGAAAAAGAAACGTGTTAAGATACATATTTATATAGACTTTTGTGGTCTAGAAAATACAGTTAAATATATGCTAGCTACTTTTAAAATCACCCTGTATATCTTGCTAAAGAAGCAGCATTTTGATAAGCACATTATTTAAATTTTTGGTTAGGTAGAGTACCTGAAAAATCATCTAACGGAACACTATTCTAATATTAACTTATTAATTTTAGGAGTTTAATGACCTTAAAAATGATTATCTTAGTTGCCTTACTATTTGAGGCCATATAGTTTCCATCTTCAGAAAAAACTTTGATAAAAAAGTCTACCAAACTGCATTATAAGATTTTAATATTTAAAAATGTTTTTTCAGTAGTACCTAATACCTAAAAAAATGTTTGCCATATTAAATTTTCTAGATTATCTAGCAACTTTACAAATAGATGGTGTTTGACATGATAGAAAGGGAATTACACAAAGTAGAACAGATGAACCTATAAATGTATGTAGGTCCCTGGTTATTCAAACTATATACTATTAGATTGTTTATTTTATTAATTTCTATAAGTTTATGGGTTATTCTTCAAATATAATGGTAGTGTTACATATTCACGTGTTTATAATTTTATTATCCATCTGTTACAGTCAAGACCGAATATGAAAATAAGAAAAAAAACAACTGAATGTTGCGTAACCGAAAGTAATGGCCGTAGAAATTTTCTTTCGACGGAAATTGATTTCTCGTATTTATCCCTCTGTACCCAATTTCTTTCAGTTGTAAAATAATGACAGATCGCATTTTCAGTTTTTTTACAATATTTCAACAACGGCAGCAACTACTTTGCTTTGGTTTGTCTTAATAATGTATATTTTACTCCTCCTAGATGCCAATGATGAACCATGAAAAAAGAACCACCCTGTATATGAACAAAATTATTTTGGTTTTAAATTTTAAGAGATTTAATTAATATTTTAGCAAAGAAATGAGCGTATCAACACAATTTTTGGTTGGGAAGTTGGTTTGTGAAAACAAAACATGTTGATGCTATAACTCAATTATATGTTTGTAGGTAATATCACATAATTTAGTAGGTACGCTAACTCAACAAATATTCAAATTTTAAGAACTTTCTGCTATTAGGTATTGCCCTGATAATATTACCTCAAAAGTAGTAGAATGACAACATAATACAATTAGCTAAATTAAATAGTAACGAAAATTTTAAATCATTTATGCCAAGAACCTATATAGTCTAAAATAGATTTAGCTCTGAGTAAATATGTAGTAGAATAAAGGAAAAATAATCGTAGAAGCCTACACAAACTTGTAACTCGCTGAATATGAAGACATCCATCAGTTATTGGAGGTACGAAATACACAGAATGATTATAGTATTGGTGTTGACTTTTACGAGTTTTACGATGTGTTTAATGCACATAACAGTCACGGAATTGGTTTTATGAGATCGTAAAACCGTCAGATGGGCGCATGTGCCGATAAGCTTCCTCCAAAAGCTCGCGATCTGGGAGGTTATGTTAAACGACCACTTAAAACCTCATAAAACTGTGTCAACTCGGTTAAACTGTTGCCAATATTAAATTAACCTTATCGCTCGCCTATTACTTTTATTGTTATGGGTAGTTTACTCATGTGCACTCACTGGTTTTACGCGTATTTAATTTTATATTATTAGAGTAATTGCAATAGCTCTATTACGCCCAATAGGGAGTCGTTTACATATTCTTCACACTTTCCCATCCGTAATTTATTACTATTATGATGCTTTATCTGCCTCCATCTTAATTACCATATTACATCTGAATTTCTAATTTATACCGTTTGTCTTTTTTATTTAATTGCTTTAATCCCTCAATAACTTAATATACATTTTTAGTAAATATCTATTTTACATTCTAAGCACCAATGAATATAATAATCCTAATTCGATATTATTACAATCTACCATTTAATTAAGATACAGTTATAACTTACGGCGTCTATCACAGATAGATAGAGCGAGTGAATTAGCAAGCCACTATCTGCTTCTCTGATAACGTTTCATTAGTATTTACTATTAAAGTTGATATTTGAAATGGCCTACCTTAATTATGAAACTGTTGAGTATAATAATCATAATATACAGTTAAGAGAGTTATTTGAATTTGAAAAATATATTTATGATAGCTTCCTAAAAAGTGATTATATAATTAACCCAAATTTCAGTTTCCCATGAAATGCTGTACCGCATAAATTTAGGCATCATACAGAGTGTTCCGAAATTACTGGAACATAGAGGAAGAGCAAATTCCTGATGACAAAATATTGGGATGTAGCCAAACTTTTGTTAAAAAAACAAAATATTTGCATGCATTTTGAAGATCGGGGTATTTTTGGGGGTTAGGAAATTCAAATTTGTTTCTAATATTGACACTAGTACAGGGTGCCACTTATGGCACATCTTGCTTTTTTAAATGACATAACGTTTTTGTGGTTTGATGTATCCATCCGTGTATCTATTGAAACAGTCGATTCACCTACCTTTTTTTAACCGAAAATGCAAAATTTTAAGAAGATCGGCCTGCTTTGATAATATCTTTGTGCTTTGATGAAACCACTGTTGAAAATTTAAAGATGCATGACGGTTTGATTAAACCTTGCCGATATTCTTAAAATACGGGTCGTCATAATTTGTCATTCTGCATAACTTTTTTGTAGTTTGCTGTATTTTCAATGGAAAAGGCTTTACCTGAAACCAAAACAGATATTACTTGGTGCACTGAATAATCACGTTAAAATTAGAGACAAATTTGAATTTCTCACCCTTAAAAAAACCCTGATCTTGAAAATGTAATGTAAATATTTGGATTTTTAAAAAAGTTATTTAGATATATCGAAAATAAAATTTTAACTTTCACTCTGTATCTTTAATAACCAAATTTTGACTAACTTAAGTTTGGCTAGAGCGCAATATTTTGTCGTCAGAAATCTACACGGGACACCCTGTATATATACTTAATACATTAAAAAGAGCATCTTCAAAAACATTTGATGTACATTTTCTAAAATTACTTTACATGAACTACTTAAGAATAACTAGATGTCGTTTTATATGAATTTTGTTATACATATACTTTTTATGTTAATAAAATCGTTATTCAAAGATGCTTTGAAATGAAAAATAATTCTACTAATTGTCATTATATAAAGTCGCAAATGTCGCTCTTAATCTTAAGTTAACTCTTGACATAATATTAACATAGAACATTATAATTAACATATTAGTGCAATAACTTATTACAATATTTTATTTGTTTCAGGTAAGTTCTTCAGTCACAATTAAAAAGTATAATAGCGAAATTATGTAAGTAGTAATTTAACTAATTATTAGGTGTTAATAGTAAGCCATTATTAAAATAATTTCCTTGCAATTAAGAAAACCTAATTTATATTCTTAGAGTGAGAGAAATTAGCCAATAACAATTTTGCTAATATAATCTGTATCATTTACTACCTTAAGTCAGCGTTTTGCTAAAATTATAGAGAACTTTCTAGCGTTGAATATCTACATATTTTCTGTTATTCTTCTGCTAGAGTTAATTAAATAACTTATTGCAGCAGAACTTTTATTTTGTTAACTATTTTCGGAATCATTTACCAATGGGAAATGGAACACTACAGTATATGATATATGATACCATAATGCTAGTTGCCTAGCAACATTATTTAATGCTTAATTTTATTTTTCTACGTTCATGCAAAAAAAAACTTTATTAAACCACATTTAGTGGAAAAAGTGGTTCTTTACTGCTCTACTTAGTGCAATAAAATGTTTATTGTATTTATCTGTCATTCTACTACAGCGTTTTGTGATCATGACAAACATAAACGTTCAAATCGTCATATTTTCCTAGACTTAGTGTCATCTAAATAAAACATTTTTTGGTTTGTCTACTCGACGTGTTATTTTTCACGTCGCGTGCAATAAACACTTACTTTTTCTACTTGTTGCATAAATAACTATTAAGTATCTATAGGAATGTATGTAGATACCTCTACTTTGTAAAAAAAATTATAGCAGTAGTAGTACTAATCATGAGTTACCTTAGCATTTTGTGCCCAATATTACAACAGAAACAATGCGCAGTCCATCTTTCATATTATTATACCTAGGTACATATTAATATATTATACACAAGGACTGTAATACAGGGTGATTCTTAACCTATAAGTATAAACTGGGAAAATTATAGCTAAGGACAAATAATGACGAATAGTCAAATCAATCTAGTAAAATATTTTTAGTTACGGAAATTTATAAAAAATTATCAGATGAAATATTTTCTTTATAACAAGTAAAAAGTAAACAAGGCAGAACATTATGTTTGGTATTTACAGCTGATGTAGCAACCAATCGCAAAAGTTATCTAGAAACGGAAGATCCCTTGGAACTAAGGCTTGTACCCACCGCACGTGAAATGGGTAGAATAAGGACAAAAACACATCTCGTGTGTCTTTGTCCTAAGTCGTGCCTTAACGTTCGCCAAACTATGGATTGTCATATCCCAAATTGCGTTGCAATTGACCTAATGATTCTGCACTTAGAGATTCACAATTGGATATATGAAACATGATGCATGTGGAAATGTCATGCAGTGTATAGTTTTCATTAGTTGTCAATGTTAATTGTTTTATATTCAAAAAGATAAAAGTAAAAGGTTAGTATTGGTTGATCCAAAATGTAGGTAGGTATCTTTATTTTACATATAACTAAATCTAAAATGAAAGTTTGAAGACAAACCATTTGAACCAATCTAAGTGGCTTGAAAGCCACTTATTTGAAATAAAAATTAATATTTGCTAGTACTACTATAAAACTAGTTACCCTAGGATAAAAGCCTCATATAAATAATTTTTTACTACGGTGAAAAATGACAGAACCTACTGTAACAAAAATGGATAATTACAACAATAAATCAAAATGTTTTAAAAAACTCGTTAACCACTAGTAGGTTCCTTTAGCAAAATTATATTTGTTGTGGCAGTGAGGTAGCTTACTAGGAAAACGCGGCTATATAGAATCCAAATCAAAATTAACTGAAAAGCCATAGTCATGCCCAAAGGCAAGTTATCAAAAAGTCATGCTATTATAATAGTAATCACATGGGCAAGTGGCGGGTCGAATATAAATCATTTTGCGGTCCGCCTGTACGGTCGACCACTCACATGACTGATTTATCCAGTGACGTGTCGGCATTCTTTCCAATGTTATATTTATTTTTGCTCCTGTTAACTTCTTCAGATTTGTAAAAAAAATGTACCGGATAGCATTTAATGCGGTCATGCGTGAATTTAATGAATTGGTTATAAATATGACTAGGTTTTCTTATGCTATATTCTACCCTTGGCAACGCATGTTAAATAAATACTAATTGTTGGCACAATTCAAGTGTTATTTAATATATAATATAAAATTAAGGTACCTAGGCAGATATTGTGATATTATAAAATATGTTTGAATAGGTATGTATTCACATGATGAATACAACATCACATTTTTAAATTTAGGTGCTGGATTTCGTTTTAAATAGTTGTTTTTGTCTATGAGATTTTTTAGACAAACCAATTTTATTGTTTTAAGATGATACAAAATTCAGTTTACATTTTACAAGACCTCCCACTAAACTACAATATAGGAAACGCCCTTGGTTGCCAACGATCAATACAGGTTTTGACAGACATTTTAAAGAGTTTACATAATGTAAAAAATATAACTTTTATTTAATACAACATTTAAATATTCTTACGATAGTTGCATAATTCGGAAACATCAGCGCTATCTATATTTTGATGTACGAAGAGGAAAATGACGGAAGTTTGCAGTAGATGGCGCTATTTTTGGAGTACAATTCAATACTCATTCTCTCCAGCACCCTTCTCAAAAATCTCTATTCTGCTTTTCCCTTATATTCTCGAGAGAGGACGGTAGCGTTCCCCACAATAAATGTGATACAGGGACTTTTTTTTATCAAAAGTTAATTTCAGCACAAGAAATATCGTACGAAGATCAAGAATTAAAATGACATGTTAAAATACTTGCAACTAAATATTTCACGAGCAATATTTAGGTAGGTACATAAATCAGTCCATTCATAAAGGAATATAATGTTGCATTCCTCTTTTTTGAATATTTTTGATAAATTTGGAAATACACATAAAACGATATACCTATTTCCTAGATTACAGAAATGTATCTATACATGGTGATTCTTAACTTATAGGCATAAACTTGGCTGAAGACAATTAAATAATGACGAATAGTGAAACAAATATAGTAAAATAATTTAAATTTCGAGTGTTTACAAAAATTTATGAGGTGAAATTTTTTATTTATAAAAACTAAGAAATAAACAAGTCAGGACGACATGTTTGGTATTTGTAGCTGGACTTTGTTGTCCGTTGTTGTCCTATTCGAGTTTATTATCACGCGATTATAAAAATATGGCGCATAATTTCTCAAGCGAAGAACTTTTGAACATGATAGTGGCATACGGGGAATCACATTCCAATTCAGTGACTGCAGCTTATCTTTATGCCCAAATATATCATACGAGATGTGAAGCTTGTTACGTGTGGTTCAGCGGAGTAGAGAAACTGACAATTTGCGGCCAAAGCCTGAGCGACATTTGGGTTAGACCTAGGCAAATTGCAAATTTCCAGAAAGGGATTTTAAATGCCGTCGAGTATAGCCTGGCATAACCACTAGAATAACTGCAGTGCAATTTGGGATATCGCCATCCACAGTTTGGTGAACGTTTAAAGCACGACTATAGGTACTCATTTTAGATGCAACGGGTACAAGCATTATTTCCAAGGGATTTTCCGCTTCGAGTGAATTTTTGCGACTGGTTGTTGCATTAGCAGCACTTAAACCCAAACTTTACCATTAACATTTTAGTTACGGATGAGGCAATTTTCATACGTAATGGTATTTACAATTTTCACAACATGCATTATTGAGCATTTCGAAATCTGCACGTCACTCGGCGAATACACTTTCAACAACGATTTTCAGTAAATGTGTGGGCTGGAATTATGAATGGAGTACTTATTGACCCTTTCTTTCTGGAATATCGGTTAACTGGTGTTTTATTTAGAATATTTAAATAATAATTTGCCGGTACCTACTCCTCGTAGATGTTAATCTCGACGTTAGACAGAATACGTGGTTTCTTCGCCATGACCATCACATTTTGCGCGACTAGTGCGGCAACATTTGGATCATGTATTTCCCGAAAGATGCATAGTGGTCCAATTGAGTGGCCCTCTCAATCGCCCGACCTAAATCCGCTTGACTTTTATTTTTGAAGTCATAAAAACTATGGTGTATAGTACCGAAGTTAACACTGAACAAGAATTACAAAATCGCATACGTGCTGCCGCTGAGGCAATTCGACTACAGCCTGGTTTGGACCGTGCGTTTGGGGACTGATGGATTCAGTGTTTTGAAAATCATGGAAATAACCTTGAACAGTTGCTATGAGAAATTAAAATGGTTTTCAATTTTATGAAATTCACTTTTTATTTGAAATAAATTGGTATCTCCGTAACTGAAAAACATTTTTTTTTTTTCATTATTCGTTATGATTTGTCCTCTAGTTTGTGCTTATAGGTTAAGAATCACTCTACTCTACTAATTAGTTTCAATCTTGAATAATGGAATTAGTGATGCTCCTGCCGTTCATATATAGTTAAAATGTAAAAATTAGTGGATCGATTTCAGTTGTAAATTCGAACGATATGATTATCAAATTTAATATTCACCTACTTGCCTGTACTAGAAAAGTTTAATTTATAATTTATATTTAGTATCTGGGCATCAGAAATCAAAAGTCAAATACATTCGTGGACAAAGTTTAGAAATATTATTTTTATGGTAGAAAAAAATATAATCTTAGAGACTGTTATACCTATAAAAAATCTGGAAAAAGTAACGTCGATAATCTTACGGTAAATCCATGCGCCATGTTCCAGTCTTCCATATCGAAACGTAATACCTACTTCTTGATCCGGCGCATCTCGCAGCTGATTGAATTATGATTATTGTTCGGACAAAATAAGATGCATTGCCGCCGTAATCGTACAACACCCATGTTCAAGTTGAAGGCAATCACTTTGTATCTATTTGTTGGATATTTTTTGCTGATAATTGGGGCCACTCGCGCATATTCCCACATTGTTTCTTACAGTAATCAGCACGTTTGTGTGAGGCCACAAGAGTAATGGCCGCTTACAGGCTGCTTCGGACGTTGATAAATTATCAGCCGTTTGAAAATAGTCGGACTTCATTTACCCATGAGCGTTTTAAATTCCGTGTTTCTTGGCGGAGCGTGCCCCGAGAAAAATATTAAGTTAATGCTTCTTTTTTGGTTCGGTCGCTACTGAAAGCTCAATGGTATTAAATGAGTCACTAGATAGTAATTTTAAATAATAAAGAATTACGAATAAATTGTTAAAAGCGTATTAGTGTAAATTCAAAATACTGCAGATGCTTAAACGTGTTTCAATAATCAAGTCAGAAAACATCACTTGATTTTATTCAAATGCTGTTATCTCTAAAATTACCTATAGATTAAAAAAAATGTCCAGGTGTACATGCCGATGTGTGTGGTAACTTTTCCCAAATATATTTGTACGTATTAAGAACACTTGGTCAAAAGTACTATTGGTGACTTAAAGCGGGAATCTATGACAATGAAATAAAATAGTTTAATGTGAATATTTTGTTCAACGAAATCTTGAACAATATTTATATTTAATTCTATATTCAGTAGACTAGACTCAATAACATTGATCGATAAAATCGACTAAGGAGAACCCTCGTGTAAGGTGGATTTTCAATTTCATTGATCAATATTACTGAATCTATGCTACGAATAATTGAATGTAACATTTGTTCACGATTTCGTTGAACGTATGCACATATTAAAGACGGATTCTTATTGATTAATTTCACCGATCAATATTGTTGAATCCATGTCACTGACATAAAAACAGATTAATGTGAATATACGTTCAACAAAATCTTGAACAAATTTTATATTGAATTCTATATGCAATGACAGATTCAATAACATTAATCGATGAAATCGGCTAGTGAGAATCCGCCTTTAGGTCTCAAGTAACTGTATACTTTGAAGTACTTTATTGGAATTTATGTTCAATAAATGGATTATACATATATGATTATAAATCCTATCACATGAAAATAAATGTATATTGTCTGAATTAATGGATAAAAAATTCTTTCAGGATGAATGTTTAATACAAAATTGTGGTAAATTTATTTAGCTTCAATAAATTCATCATGCAGATATTTAGTGACATTAGATGGTGTCCCGAAATGAATGGAACTAAGAGCAAGAGTAGATTCCCTGACGACAAAAGAATGCGATGTAGCCAAATTTACCTTAATAAAAAAATTGATAATATACAGGGTGCAAAGTTAAAATTTTGTTTTCGTTATTGCATACATTTTAGAGATCGGGGTTATTTGGGAGCGAGAAATTCAAAGTTGTTTCTAATTATGATGTCGCATCATGCTATTTTAAGTGGCAGATTTTTTTTGTGGCTTAGTGTATGTAACTGATTATTGATATAATCGATTCTTCTACCTTTTTTTCATCTGAAAAAGGTAAAACTGGTTAAAGTCACGAGGAACCGTTTTCGAATTAATTCTATTTAAAATACCCTATATCATTTGACTAAGATATCGCATTATTTTGTCGTCAGAATGTCTTGTTCTATTTTCCACTAATTTCAGGACACCCTCTATATACAGGGTTAACTATGACTAAGTACAAAAAATTTAACCACGTGCTCAGGGAGGTCTAAAAGACAATACAAAAATTATTCCAGAATTTCAGCTCGATATTTAAAAAATGAGGCAAAACCCTTTTTTCCTACGGAAAGTCGGCGCCTATGATAAGAATCGACTGAGATGGCTTAGACCCATAGATAAAACATACAGCTGTCAACAATAGCCCGCTAGCACTACCATCGTCGTTTTTTGCAGCATTTCTAAATGTAGAAATGAAAATTAACATTCTTAATAGTAATAATACCTGATAGATAGGTAACAGTTAATCCACTTAGCTCCAGTATTTTGCATTCGTTTTCCATTATTTCGTTATAAACTGGTAAAACTACATATTCGCTCATTACAGCCACTCACTATCGATAAAAGACACTTCCCGTAGGTACAATTAGATGCCTATTTATTATAACAAAATCGAACGAAAGGAATAATAGACGTTTTAATGTAACCGCGGGAGTCTTGTCCCATAACCTAGAAAACCAAACAGGCGCACTATATTGTAGGAAATTATCTGCACCCAACACAAATATCTTTATTTAATAACTATAAAACGTTTAGAAATTAAAACTGCAGAAGAACACAAAATTACAACGTAAACACAGGAATTCAATTATGACATGACAGTGACACTGACTAATGAGCGACTGTTGCTTGCTTGTAGAGTATGCAACCAACAAGCATTGGCGGCGTTAAATAAGGATTTAAAATAATATCGAAAAAAAATTTTTTTGGCTTTATAAATAAGTCTGGAATTTTTTTGAAGGGTGATTCCGTTAATTCTTATTTTTCCCTATCCCCTCTGAAAATATTTGTACTAAGTCATAGTTAACCCTGTATGTAATCACTATACAAATTCTAGTTCGTGTGTACAGTTGTGAATTAAATAGACCAGTTTATAATAATATTATAAACTAACTATTAAGATAATATTATTACTATACTATTCAACTCGTATATATTCAGTATATCTACTGTATATCTAAAGCTGTTCAAGTAGTTGATTTGTCAAAGATATTTCCATTAGGACTTTTAGTTTTTTATATTAGGTAGGTACTCTATATACTTGTACTATTTCATGCCCCTAGCTTTATAATTCAAAAGATACGTATCTGTTTATCAAAAAAGAGAATTGAAAAGCTAAAGGATCAAGTGAGCAAATGACATTTGCATAATGCAGAAAATTCTATTAGAGTAAAATTTTATATTTCCTTGGTATCATCAGTGAGTAGTTGATAAATGTTATAATAATTAAATTTGTTTGCCATGTTGTAAATGCAAATGAAATGTAATTTTTATATTCGTACCTAATTATAGATAATTAAATATTCCATGTTGGTGTGACAGTGCGACATGGCTGCTATATATAATGCTTTATCAATTTATAGCGGTCTTAAAATAAATTCTATGGCAAAATAAATATGGCTGGTTTCCCCTTTGTGAAAAACGTGCCACAAGAGAATATCTGATGAAATGTCGGTGTCACTATTCCAATGAGAAAGTAAAATTTGCTGTAATACATACCATGTGTTGTAAACAGTCCAATAGAAACTGGCAGGAAAGAGTTGGCCAAGACAATTTTACGAATGAAGGTGAACGTGGGCGGGGAACACGAAAGGTCTACACAAAATCCATTTACTATTAACCGCCCACAGTTAGTTATAGTTATTAAATCTGCCATATTAAATATGGCGCTGCTGTTACGCTATTAAAACTTTTATAGAGCGATGTCTCATTAATAATAATATAACGCTTAATTAGATTTGTGAGGTCCAAAATACAGTAATCGATCGAACGGGCTGCTAAAGTGTTGGTTCGCACCAAATTATTTAAAAGAATCAATACTATATTGGCATTGCATGCATCGGGTTCAAATTTTTCATATGTTTTCCATAGACGATATTACAAAACTCTTCTCAATTTGGTACCCACTGGTGACGTAAATCCTTATACCAGTACTAAACAAACATGATGTTTTCTAAGTCTAGCTTAGAACTGCAGGAGGTCTGAAGATGTTTGAGTTAAGGGTGCCGTGCCCCGTATTCTTGAAATTGTGTTTTTTACAAATACAAGTAGATCTTAGAACTAAATAATATAGAATTTAGCAAATAACTGCAATAGTGTTATCTCATGTCAATTGGGAATATTCGAAGGTACCGAAGTAAAACGAATATACAGGGTGAATCTTAAATAAGTACAAATATTTTAACGAGCAGTATAGTTCCCTGTGTAGAACACACAATTAATAGTTTTTTTACAAAAAAATCAGAAATGAAAAAGTGAAATTTTAAATAAATTTTGTAATTTTTCTGTAGAAAACTTATTGAGGACCGCTGATTTCATACATTTATGAGTCAGAGTGCTTCAGATTGAACGTGTGGTTCACAGTGTTGTCACAAATGTCTTTGCTTGAAGAAACTTTTAAATTTAATATGTTGTGTGAAGATCATAGTTTTTCGTTATTATTTATAAATAACTTAAGGAAATTGTGTCTTGTGTCTCTTTCTAACAGTGTACAATGACATTTAACTTGTGAAATGTGGATTAATAATTAAATAGTTTATTTTTTTAACAAACAAGTGAGCTTGTGTGCACGTTTATGTATAATTTTTGAACATTGGACATAGTAATATCACGTAATATCTTCCTAAATACTTTACGGTAGTATTTAACTTGCGGAAATTCATTTTTAATCTTTTATAGTAAGTCAGTTAAGCAGTTAGAATGTATGTTAATATTTCTGCGTATCATATTACTACATACCCAACTTTACTGTACTTATGCTTCAAACAAGTATTTTTAAAATAGAATTAACCGTATTACTTTACTATTGCGTTAAGGGAAACGTAATATTTATATTAAAGAAGATATGGCAACCTCGCAACAAATCATATGGTTTATTAGGTTGGTTAAGACAGCGGTCCTCAAAATGTGGGTATTTAAAAAAAAAATATCTCCGTAAATATTAGAAATTTTTAAAAATGGCTTTTACTAGACTGATCTATATGACGAACTACACCAGCAGTTAAAATATTTGTACTTATTTAAGGTTCACCCTGTATCGGTATACAGGCGTTGCTGAAAGAGGTCTAACCATCAAATTTTTAGGTACAGAAATCTTTCAAAATACGTATATTTTTTAATTCAACTGTAGATTTAAATATTGTTATAACATAAATTCACTTAGTTCTGCATATAAGATTGTTCACTGTTGTTTATAAGTATGTGAAAATGAATGTTGAAATGTGGGGTTGGAATAGCAAAATAATGCGTGTCTTACAAATGCATTATAAAAGTTATTATATATTACTTGAGGAGAATTTAAGTAGTAAAAGTGGATAAACAAGACATCAATAATTTTATATTTGATTTTACTTTTGTTCTACGCGTTTTATTTTAAGAGATTTCTGCACCTAAAACATACTTTAAATTTGGTCATTTAACCGCGACCTTAAGTAAATAATTAATGTCTTACATTATACGAATGCTCAAAAAATAGTGTTAAATTGTAAGTACCTTTTAGAGCATAAAAAGTTTTCAAAAACCTATTGGTTTTCCAAATATTTGGAACTGAATCAAACATTTTTTGCAAGATTTCGTTCCGCAAAATTATAAAATTGTTGGTGTCTATGTACCGAAATTTCGAAAAATAAATCATTTTTGTAAAACAGGAATTTGTTGTTATTCTAACCTCGCATTTAAACAATTATTTTCACATACTTATTTGTAAATAAAACAACAACAATAATTTTTTATTCACTTATATTTAGTAGTAAGTTATGTTATAAGAATATTCTCCACTAAGTCAGTTTTTACTAGTTACACCTTGCTTTGAAGCTATTTATTTGTTTCACTTCGGTATCCTTAAAAAAGATAACATTATAGTATATCCTTAAACTATGCATTATTCAATTATTAAATGTTTAAAATTATTTATCCTTGTAACAAACGCTATTTCAAGATCATGGCACATTTAATTTAATGATGCAAACGAAAGCAAACTTAAAGGCGTCAATAGGTACGCAACTAAAGTTGCTGATAACATTTTGTATAAATATTGTCATTCACTCATTCAATTTGCATTTCTGCGGCAATAAACTAAAAAGAGAAGATGGAAACCCCTTTGCGCTAAGCGGAACGGATGTTTTGCGAAGCGCAGATCTCGATATGAGCAATCAGATAGCGCTTTACAGGGTGTCGTTAGAACACCGCTCTGTCCATTGTGCTGTCCACCATATCAAGAATTTGTAGATGATATGGGAGCAAGAAAGAATAGCTGAGAACAAGTCCCGCTCAGGCGCAAATAAAAGATTTACATCGTAGTTTGCATATGCCTGTGGCCTGAGGACTTGACTTGTCTAGATGTCTCCAACAGAGTCCATTCAGAAAGACAACTGGAATGTCCTTTTACCGAGTTTCAAGGGTAGCTTATGTCTCTTTTTATAAGATTATAGCAAAGCTGTGATTATAGCCGACCGCTTTAATAGGTCAGATTTCGATTTTAAAAATGTCGCTTATAGTATTAGTTTACTTTTTATTTGTCACTCTCGCACTAAACAAGAAAATCTAATGTAATCAATTGGTGCAAATTAAAATGGTAAGTATTTGATAATAAAGCGTGCGTCTTCCGTTCTATATAGGGGACGATTTATATGATAACAGCACTATTATGATAAAAATGTTTCAAAGGAAATTTAGCAAATAATGTGAAATAAAGCATTTTTCTCTAAAATTGAGATATTTTTTTCGCCACAATCAACATACAGATACAAACTGGATATATACAGTTCCGGAAATAATTGTTTTGTTTCGAAATTATGTATATCTTTCCAAAACTTTATTTTCAAACTTCATAACGCCTCAGCTTTAAAGAAGCATTTAATTTCGTGAACGCAATAAATATTGTTTGTCTCTAATATGGGTTGATTATGGAGAAAATATATCTTTTCGGATATCACACATGCTTTTCTTTTACTTTTCGTTGGAAATGTCTTCATCGTGAAAGTTAATTTGCAGGCTTTATCATTTCCTAATAGGTAATAGTATGAGGTCCACGTTTAATTATAAAAAAATTAATCAACTTCTCTACACCGTGTACTTATGGTTCCTTCTGTCGGTTTTAGAGATACCTCACCTATGGTAGATAATAAGCTCGAAACCCATGTATGTCTGGTGGGCTGCTGACGAGTGACTTAGGTTTTTCAGGAGTAATTCAATGCTGGTCGGGGATTCACTCCGCAGATTAGTTGTTTTCTGGAATTCTGTGTTTGCAAAATATTGTTCGCCGAATCTTTATAGACATCGATGGCTTTCAATGGTATGTCTGCTGCGATATAGAACGCTTTCTATATGTGACTTCAGTCCGGATGGAGTAATGAATGACAGCTAGATGTAACTTGCCTACACCGCGTAAAAAATTAAGTACCTAATTTTAATTTTTACTGCTAAAAATGTATCTATAATGTATTTTTATTGTAATTCTGAATATATAGTTGTTGTTGCAACATAAAGAGTTTTTCCATATTAGGTAGTTATGTAAAAAATATATTAATACTACCCACCTGTTTGTGACTATTGGCTTCAAATTCAATTTTATCATATTACTTTTAATTACCAGATTTAAAGAAATACAAAAACAATAATATAAATATACAGGAGTATAGTCTATAACCAGGTTTTCTGTTATAATTATTGTAGTTATAACTTTTGCTATTAATAAAAACCCTCAATTATTATTGAGTAATTAATTAATTAATTTATTAAATTAATCAATAATGAAACTAACAGAAACGAACACTGTCAAAATAAATATCCGTTATGTGAACTATGGTGTTAAATAATTGAAACATGATGTTAAATAATTAGTGACTGGATTAAACAAATGTATCAGTTCTAGGAGTCTTGCAGTAAAATACCTGTGAATTTCTAGACTAGACTCTTGGTACAAGAAATGGACATCGTTGCACGAGATAATTACTTACAGCTAATTGTATTCTAGAAAGTTTACACAAAAAAGTTAACATAACACAATCTCTTCTGACAAAAAATGATAGAAGATTGTATGAATTAAGTAAATCGCATCATCAAAGTCTCTAGACATTTAAAATGCATATAGTCGTATTTAAACATTTACGCTGTACAGATTGTACATGTTGGAATAAATTTTGGTACAATGAACACCATAATATAATTCACGCATTTATATCTGAGTATTCACCTCAGTTGCTATAAAATATAATAATCTACATGTAGAGGTAACAGTTTCTGAAATATGGTTATTAAGAGAAATGCCTCTATCAAATATTACTCCGAAATCTTTAAATGTGTCACATCTCTCTAGTATTATATATAGTCCCATAAAATAAGTTTATTTTCTGTGAAACAAGCTTACACTTCAGTCGAATTAAGTTGAAGATTATTTTTATGGCACCAGTCATGAACTGCATCAAGTGAAGTTTTCAGAAAATAAGAATTAATGAAAGAATTGATCTATAAATAAAAATTTAAATTTTCGGCAAAATGAATAAAAATAAGAAATAATAAAACCCCCAAATTATATCTACCCTTGAGGAATTGCTGAAGTTGATTAATAAATTTCAGATCTAACCCCACTATATGCAACAAACTGATGACGATTTCCGTTTAATTCTAAAATGTATCGTTTAATTGTTAATTTTCTCGCTATGTTACCTTACAACGGAGTACCTTAGTCTAACGCAGAAATGACCGATATGAGTACTTTACGGTTATTGCCAAGGAAATGATCGGAAGTCGGTGAGAGTGTACAGAGAAATATTATAGAGTTAGAGAACCTGAGATAGGTATAGGAAGTATGCTATTTGACATAAATCCATGTCGAAATTAAAGACTTCTCTGAATTATAAATGGTATTATAAATAACTATTTCAAATAGCCTCTCGAAATTACACAAAATAGCTGTTAGTTATCTAGATAGATGATCAATCTCCACCCTTAAGTATCGGGTAAATTTTGGTAGTTTTCCATATATCTAGATAAGTTTCAATTTACAAAGTTAAATGGTATAAGCAGTAAAGAGATATTTATGAATCTGTTATGGTTGTATCGATACAGTCTCTTACATTAAAACTTGGAAGTTTATCCACATCAACAGTCATCTTACATATATAACATTTCTAATATGTAAATTAAATAACGATATTAAGTTATGCCAAAAATATGAATCGAAATAAGAATATACAATGGAAAAAAATTCTGAAGTGTTAGCAAATACCAATGCACTTAGATATGCCATAATTTTAATAGTTAAATGGCATTCTGCTAGGAATTCTTGATTTTTTATTTCTTAATTTATAAATCACCAAAACTCATTTGGATCCGATAAGACATTACGTTCTACCTATTTCTTGAATACAGATTGAATACGACATTTAATCTGAACTTCAATTAGCGATCTTAAATTTCTGTTTGTATATGTGAATAATTATCCGACCTATACTTCCTATAATGTTTATAAGCTGAATTTTTTATCGAATGTTATTATAATTTCATTATTAAACGAAACTGTACAACACGTACTTCCTTCGATCCCTAAACAACTGACAACCACTTAAAGTTACATTCTGTATATAAAAAATGTGTAGGCTTTATTAATAAATATAATAATAAACATAATTATTGTTTTCTGCCTTCACTATTTTCATTACAGTTTTCCATCTAAGTAGACCCTAGACCTTACATCGTCTGCATGGCATTGTCCAAGATCCATCACATGTTCTTCTATCTTCTCACTAAAAACATATATAATAATTAATACTAGGCAAAAATAGGGTTGCTTAAAATTCTATATTTTATATACAGAATGAATCATAGTTTTCTAAAATTTGAATATAAGCTTAACTAGATATTAATTTATGTTGTCGGATAGTTTATGTCACTGGTAAACCATTAACAGTTTTCATCGCCCACCAGGGTGCCTGTCATGTTGACTTCTCAACTGTGGTGTTTCGTATATTGAAAGGAAATTATGCTATTAGTTACCTTGTTTAGGTACCTATATAATATGTTAGGTAACCTCAGTGTTTCAACGACAACCTTATAAAACTGTCTGAAGAATGTATTTAACTTGAATTTTGAGCTGTACGAAAATAGAAATTGCGTTCAACGTCATTCTTGTTACTGCAAATTTATTCTAAAAGTTACTAAAAAGACAGAGAAAGATAACATTTAAAAAACATGTTTATGATGATTGAGAAAGGACGAAATGTTTGAGAATAGATGAAATGGTTTTCATTAAATTTGATATAATAAAATTTTGCATGTTTCAAATAAAAATTCAAACTGACAAATATGTTTTACAAAAAAATTAATAATTACTCGAGTTTGTTCAAATTGTAGGTATCTTTTCTTTACGTTTTCCAAGGTAACAACGTTATCGTATTTAATTTGAAACCTCTTGTAAACAATAAAATGCCACCAAATAACAAATTGGCGCCTTCATTATTAATGCCACACAGATTGGTACATTTTTTTCTATTCATTTTTATTGAAAAGTTAGACACCTGTACATACGTATATGGTATCCAATACAAAATATCTAAATAATTTCAATTTGAGGATGGAATACTGCAGATGTATACCTAATGGTTATCATAAAGATGGCGACCGAATAACAGACCTTTTCGGAAGTAGGGGAAGTAGGTATATATAATAATTATAACTTACCTACATCTGCTTTGGGTGGGTACCTACCTCGGCAACGTTTTGAGATGGCCTAAAAATACATGTTTAGTTAAACTTTTTTATTACTGCTTAAAATACTGAAAGTTAAACAAAACAATTGTTGACTACGTTTATAATATTAGAAGAAAAATCACTATACCGAATGTAATTATAAGACTACACGTAGATTTACACGTAAGTATATTTTGTAGAACAAAAATTAAGTATAAATACCTTGTTTTATAGTACAACTTGTAATTTTGCAAAAAATACAAATGTACAATGATAGTAACTAGCAAATAATTTGCATGTTTACACAATACATTATTATATATTTATAAGAAGCAACGTGAAATTCAATTTTACAGTGACTTAATGAACATTTAAAATTTATTAATAGTTCATCTAAAAATTATAAAGAGTTGAATGATCTAATCTAGTTGTAACATTTATCAATAAATGGGAGTTGTGTTAATTTTGTCGTTTATCTCATATTCATGTCTAATTAGGTAGGTACAAGTATATCTACCAAATTTATTGAATAACATGTAATAATGGAGACATTTTTACTATTACCTAATGTTGAAATAATCTTGAATAATCATTTAAACTCCAATTTAGAAATTATATATAACGGCTCTGGATATTTCATCTCTATGGGTGAGTGCAACAACTCAGAATTAATATTGAAAGTTGAAAGTAGATTTTATTACGAATACGTCAGCGGTTAGAAATAAATTGTCTTTTTAAATAGTGCCATTATTATTGCAATAGATTATACTTTCAATACGGGAAAGCCGCCATAATGAGTTTTCTCATTAACACACTGCATTTTATTTCACTATTGAACAGTACTGGAGTTATTTTTTTGTTTCGCCATATTTAGCAATACCTAATAATTTGTTTTATTTTCAAATGAGGGGATGACGCTTACTTTTTCTCTTGATGCTCTGTTATTGTTTTGCATATGCAACATTTACTTAGAATAACAAAGAAAACTTTTGAATCTGTTGGTGTCTAAACTAATTATTATTGAAGACACCTAGCCTTGTGCATTCGAATAAGACATAAAAGACCAAGGCTGTGAGCGGTCAGTGACAGTCTGAAAAGGGGGTTTAAATAATGATTTGAAAATATTTTTTTTCGGCGTAAATATGCATTTAGATTTTTTTAATGACGTATTCGCATTATACTCATTATTCCCTATCTCCTCTTAAAATTAATGACATTATGACTGACTCACCCTGTATATCATTTTAACTCGATGTGTGTGTGTTAGTATTATTACATTTGTCTCGCCACTAAGACGTAAATTTTAAAAATTTTATCTGAAAAGGACATACCGGTAGGAATTTGTTTCCTTAATTTGTGGCACAAAACAGAATGAATGTATTTTGCACACAGGAATATCCTATTAAATATGTACGTATTTTTATTATCTTAAAATATAAAGAAATATATAAATCAAAGTTATAAAACTAATAATCCAGGTTTTTGTGTTTCCAATTTTTGAAATATACATAGATACGTACAATTCAACATTTTCTTGTATCTTTGAATAATAATATTAATAATAATTAACAATTAATAATTAGTAACTTTAATTACATATTATGTAATATTGCTCTATGCAATAAATTTATACTATTAATTTAAAGTAAGTATGTTTTTAGAGTAATATTCATATTTAATCTAATTCGCAAATTATTTTTTAAGACTGACAAATCCTTGAAAAGTCATTAGAATCCTGTATAGACATAAATAGGATATCTACTAATTTGTTTTTGTTTATTTATATTTTTTGCTATAATTTATATGTAGTTCACCTCGTGTTACAGGAAAAATGTATATATTTATAACTAATTGTAATAAATATTGCTCAACATTAATTAATAGTCGTTTGTGCATATTTTAACTTGATTAGTGACCATGCCCATAATAATTTATGTTCAGCAGATAATTAATTGTTTCCATAAAAAATAATCGATTATTACAATCACCAAATAAATTGTTCTGAATTTCTTTAAAAGTTTTCCGAATTTATTGTATTCAAATTATATTCAGATAAGTACAATGTAATTCAATTTAAATAAATGTTGACACAATTAGCACTGATAATTTAGATAAAAATGTTGTATATTAACATTTAATGACTAGGTATATACTTTAAAATTTAAATTCATAATACCTCTTACACGTTTGTTTACGCTTTATATACCTAAATGTAAATATCTTAATGTTAGTTTTGAACTGTTATTTTTTTTAAACTTTAGTAATGAAATTACTGTTTTTTATGCATTATATAAATATCTTAACGTTTAATGTACAGATATAGTTATTATTTCCTTGAAACAGAAAAAATTATAAGTTGACCTTCTACATCAGGATCTGTTATAAAAGCAGATACATTATTTAATGAGCTACTAAAAAAGTTATATCTCAACTACTTGTTATAAAACTAACATTTTGTTCTTGTGTTACTAGAAACCAATTGTTTTTTTTTTAAATGAACAGAAACTTATTTTTAGTCACTGGGATTTGAAAATCATGACAGCAGGGTAGGGACAGGCGAGATGCATAGGTAGGTTCAGGTATTTCTAAATAATACATATATTCAATCAATATACCTACAATCAAATTCATTTTATCGTGCAAATTTCTGTGATTTTTTCAGAAGCAATTGCTATGTAAAACAAAAATATCAACTGAAACTGTGAAATTAGGAAAGCAATAGTGTCAATAGGTTCAAGATGATACGTGCTCGTATAAAACAATGATATTGAAAACAACAATTCCAAAATATTGTTTTAACTAAAATATGTTGATATGGACTGATCTATTGTAAATATAATTAACTTTGTCGGATTTAACTACTCTAATTGCATTTTGTAGTTGAAGTTTGTTGCAATATGCATATTTCTTGCTAATATCATAAAAAAACCGTACATGCATATGAAAAAGTATGCTATTTATTATAATTTGACAACACAAATATTAATTTTCACAAGATATCAAATCAGCTTTATTAATGTGTAGCTTTATGCGGCATAATGAGTAGATTCAGTTTAAATCAATTGGTAGAGACGTGTATATTTAGTATAAATAGTTTTATGTGATCAGACAGGTTTACCTTCATATTTCTGGAAAAATGTTAATTCTGTGAAATTTTAACTAGTACCTATCCTTTGTTAAACTTTTAGCATATTTAAGAAATTTTGGCTTTTAACATATTTTATGTTCAATTATAAACCCCATAAACTACTCTCATCCACATTACACTATTATTGACATTAAACGGTTGATAATAATTCGTGTACAAATTTTAATACATTTATCATTAGTCGATTAATAATTAAGAAAAATTATTTTGAGAGTAACAGCCTCTGTATCTCGGAAACACAACTTTTATAAAAATATTCAATTTGTTATCAACAGCTAGGTAGTAACTATGAGGAAACAATCCTTCCATTCATTGAACTTAATCCGCGATAAATTTTTCTGTGGCCGAAGATTTTGATATGAAAACAGATACTTTGAAGACCATTTCATCTATTCAAAAATTATCATAAAAAGTATATTTATTGGTGGACAGCAGATCCTATGCTAAACGTAAGTTCTGTATCCACAAGAGTCACGGATTGGTTTCAAACTGTAATATTCTACCAGTTAAGTTGTGAATGTGTCGCTGAACGGTCAAATTTCATTGATCTCTCTCCTGCTCAGAAAACAAATTATGAAATTCACCATACAGCTTTCTCCTTTTAATGATAGGGTGAATCCAAAACTGTCTCTTTTTCCTGATTTCTTTTCCCTCTTCGTCTTCATACAAACATCACTAAAATCAAGATCAAAAACTTCAATCACACACATAACCTGCATAAAAAGTTACTGGTCCGTGCTGGACAAGTTAGCAAAGTCCACGTTGCGTTGGTCTGTAGGTACAGGCATATTATGCGCGATCTTTTACTAGGGTCTTACCTCTATCGTGAAAAGAAGGCTAGCATAATATTATCACTAAGTAAATATATATTATACTCATTTATAGAATAGTTCCATATCTGGTAAAATCATTTTCGCTTAAAAAATAATACAAAATTTGATAAAATGCATGATTCTGTAGAAAATCATTGAATTGTCTTTGTTTTCTTTTCGAAAATCGGTTAATAAAAAAAATTTCCCATTTAACCCGTACCTTATTAACAATACAAAATAGGTTGGCCTATATTAGATGGAATAGGGAAGTAGTAACATATTACTTATAGTTTCCTTTTATGAATATGTCAAAGTAAATGCACATTTTTAAAACTATACGGCCGGCGTGACATTTAGGTAGGTACAATAAAACTAGCAGAAAACACTTTCTTTTCATGAATTATGATAGTTATTACATATGGGGTAATTCAAAACTTATTAAAAAAAGGTTGAATGTACAGAGGACTTTGATTCGATAAGACTTAATTTTTTAAATGTCACCAGAAAAAGAAGTCCAAAGGATTTAAGTCAGCAGATCGTGTCGGCCATAGTATCTACTGGTCCTCCTCGTCCAATCCATAGTATCCCTGATGAGGGGGAGCACCATCGTGCAAGAATCACATACTGAACTCCATCCATTCGATGTGGTAATATGAATGGTCCAATCAAGCGATCATCGACAATCTCTGCCCAAACATTTAAGGAAAAACGTTGTTGGAAATGATTCCGTTAAATGGCATGCAGATTTTCAAATTCAAAACATGAATATTATGAATGTTATACATCTCATTCCGTGTAAAAATAACTTCACTTGCAACTAATACGTCAGCTATAAATCTGAGATTTTGAGCATATTGTTACAGCATGGGACATGGGACATTTATTGTACTGGGAACTTATTCATTATATTTAGGCCACTCTTTATTATTATGTTATTAGAGGTAATAAAACGTATGGCGCTGTAACTAAATCCCTTTAGTAAGTTAATGGAAGCACAGTGGTGTGCAGAAGTTGAGGGGTGCAAGAAACAATAATATAGTTTTTAATAGAACGCCCTGGGTATTGTTAAATTATTCTTTTTATCTGATTTCAAAAATATGACATATGACGCACTTATCTTTAATTGATTTATTGAACAAATTAATAACTTATTAAGAATACTACAAAACATTTATTTAAATTTATACGATATTCAATGACTTGAAACGGTTAAAGAGTCATATTTTTTTAATTTAACAATACATAGGGCGTTACTTCTTGTACCCCTTAACTTCTGCACACCACTGTGCTTTCATTAACTTATACTAAAGTGTGAGTGACCCAAATATAATGAATAAACCTGTACAACATTTTGCGGCTTACTCTGATTTTATATAGTGCACTTTTTAATAAATTACAACTGAATATGTGACGAAGAAATTAATTTAAACATAAGTATTACACATTTATTAATATTAATTAAACTTAATGTAAACTCGGGAAACTGCTATGTATTACACTATTTTTAATGCAGCATCATTTTGATGATTTAGATATAAACTTATTGCTATACTACAATTAAATGTACACATACATCATTGAGGTAATGCATTTTATAAGAAAATTTACATGGTCGTGCAATTACGTATCATGATTGTTTTACGTTAAACAAACATTTAATAATCAGACTGTAGGTATACCTGTATGATAATTACTTTATTTCCTGACATCTTAATAAACACTCTACTTATTTATTGCGAGGTGAGTAAACATTTTGCATTTTTTAATTGGTTAAAGACGCAAGCTTATAATTAAATAGCTGCTAATGTTATACGGTGAGTAGATTACCCTGCAACAGCATAAGAAGCAGAAGACATTTATAACTGAGTTAACAATTTATTACTTTTGCCCACGCATCTGTTGTATTATTATGATAATAAAGTGGAAGTAGACCTGCTGCATTGCAATATCTTGAATCAGTACTTCGTATGGCGCCCATAGAAATGTCACGGGAGTGTTGGCAGGCGACGACACATGACAATACGCCTCCTTTCGCGGCTGATTGTTCAAATGACTTGACACCAAGTTTTGTCCCTTTTTCTGCACTAATTTGCCATTTAAATTTCTCAAATTGCGAGCCGCTGCGTCATCTCAGAGATTTTCTTCTCCTTTATGCAAATGTATATGATCTAAATTCATTAAACAATAATAAAGCCTGTTAGAAAAGTCGCTACATAATTCAGTTTGCAAGCATTTTGTAAAGTTGATTATGTCAAAAATATATTGAAATTGTAAGCGCGGTCATAGGGAAAAAAATATTAAGAACATATTTATTTGAGGTTTTAGAAGATAGTAATTATATTAATTATATGCATTAATATTCTTCGAAAAATAAATACGAAACGTCGCATTGGCAAATTGAACAAGTAAATTTAAGTTGACAAATATCAATTGTTTTAATAATACGCCCTATTCTTAAAATAGTGTTTTCTACAACATTTAAGAACTGAATGATGCAGAGCTTAGTAAGTAACAGGTAAATAAAGGTACGGAAGTAAAACGAATATGTAACGACATTCGAAATATGTATTTTTAATGATATTTTTGATATTACTTTTGTTTGGCATGTTTTATTTTTCGATATTTCTGTACGCAAAACACTACAAATTTGATCATTTTAAGGCAAGAAATACAGCGACCTTAATTTAATAGTAGGGATGGGCATAATCGTAAAATTTCATAATCGGATTCTCCCAATTTAATTATTTTAATAATCGCATTAAATAAACGAGCCAAAAACTTATGCAACCAGTGCTACTGTGTCGAATAAGGTGTACTGTAAAATCATTATATAAATTATGAATTTTGAAATGAAAATATTGAAAACAAACAAAACTCTGGTTAGGAAAGTTTATTGCAATTAAAAATTAGTAGTAGTTCATCTTCCAAAGGAAAATCTAATATGGAATTATTTTCAAAAATCTGAAAATAATGTTACCACGTGTAAACTATTCAAAAGAGATATAAAGCATTTTTTGAGTACTGCAAACCTAAGACAGAATTTAAGGAGACATTCCACACTGAAAATAAATGTAGAGTCTCATTAACATAAAGTAGAAAATGTAGATCCAAACATTTATTAACAATAATTGTTTTTGTTTTCATGTTTCGTTTTGCTTTAAGTCAATATACCTACTCATTTCGCACACATTAAATTTCAATTCACTGAAATATTGTAAAAGTGTACCTGACTCCTAATAATTTCGAATGACTGGGTACTGGCTAAATGTATATATATGAATGAATATAGATAATTTAGTTATTAATTCTATGTATGGAGTTTAGTAAGTACTAAGTAGAGACATCTAAAAGTATTTTTTTATTCAATTATCACAGTTATTTGAGAAATATAAGCACAGATAAACTTACTTATACACCCTAAATATGTATAGGTTCCATAAGGATCATTATAATGACATATGATTATTGAAATGTAATTTCTTGTCATAAAGTACCGCGGGTTGTATAACTACAGTGACGTTACATAGTTCAAATTACATAAACCAATAATCGAATTCTAAAGGTTCTTTCTATAATCGGAGTAAAGGTTAATTTTAATCCGAGCTCGCCCATCGCTACATAACTGTTGTGTGATAAAAATGTGTGTTCTACACTTAGTGTGCAAAAAAGGTTCAGGGTCGTGTTTTTGATTTTTCTTACAAAACTGTATTTCGCCTTTTGTATCATTTTAGAGAGATGACACACGCAACGGTTTTCGCTGCCTCGGCAGTTGTTTATTATAATTAATGTGAACCATACGCCGTTATCTGTGAGAACCGCTGTGTGTCATCCTCCAACTTTGCCGATTCGACTGCCGAGGCGGTACAAACCGCTTTGTGTAATCGCCATTAAAGTAGGTATATTTAACAAGGCATATATTATTTGCAGAAAGTGTATTTCGTATATGATTCTATAGTTTAATTTTTTTTCGAATATTATTAGAGTAGGTAGACAGAATCACAACGATGTGTATCGTAATGTATCATTAAAAGCATAGGTATCATAGCAAAATAAATGACATATTAATTAATCATTAAAGGAACTACTTTTTATTAAAATTTATTTAGTTACGTTGTTTTTATTAACTTATGTAAAAAAATACAAAAATAAATAAACTTAAACACTTGGTTGAATAATATCGCAAAACTTTAAATTAACTCATGTGTTTGATCAGTAACTGTGACGACTGATCACTTTTTATAAAGATGTGTTTGAGATTCAGCATTAACATTAATTACGTTTTCTTTTGTAAGAGACTTTCTTCCTAAGTTGGTCAAAATGCATTTACATTTGTGCTCATTTATGAAATATGTACAATATTTTAATTTAGGATCTTAAGCAGTGAAACTGAAGTGGCCAAATAAAACTAGTTAATTTTAAATATGTTCTTGTTAAATATATCACCCCAAAATCAAAATACCAAGTTTCAATTATCTACACCCTAGTTACACCTACGTCATATCGTATTTATTACTTAAGGCCAATTTCGTAGTAAAATTGAAACAGTTAAAAAAAACCTTTAACGTATAGAGCAATTTCATAACATATTTGTTAACGGTCTCTTACTACTTAGGTACTTCTTTTACTACTTTACCCATTCTAACCTCAACTTTTATTGTAAATTTTCAACTTGTATGCACAAATTGGATGCAGATGGATCAGATTCTGAAGAAAATTATGTATAGCAGTCGTATTCACTTTATAACAGTAAAAAATAATATTACAGTTTCTTTTTTTATAGTAAGTAGTAGGCAAGTAAGCGCATATACAAATTTGATCAGGTTCATGAATTAGAGTAATATTTCCGTTAATTAACAGTTTAAAATATTCACAGGAATTTTCTGGCCCCGGCGTAAAAGTTTAATTAAGCAGTTGGATACATTAAATTTCGTATTTTAATTAATGGATACCGTTAAAATTTGTTTCCCATTAACAAATTGGAATATGTTACCTGTTATTTTACATAATTTTCTGTTCATTTGTTATTATACTAGTCCTTTGTTGTATTTCATATGGACAAATAATAATATTGATAAAAAAAATAATTTACGATATTTATGTAAAACCAACAGAAAATACATAAGTACCTAATTAGTAGAAAAAATTAGACCAAACATATTTTTTATTATGAAGCACCTTAAAAAATATAATTGTAAATTCAAACTCATTTATGAGTGAAACTATTTTGATGTTGATTTATTTGATTATTCCTAGCAAAATATCTGCATTAAATAATAGTTTTGCTAAAGGAACCTATTAGCGATTAAAAAGTTTTTTTTAACTTTTGATTTATTGCTGCGTTCCCTAGTAAGTTTTGCCATTTTTCACCCCAGCAAAAATTTATATTGGGGCTTGTTAAGATTTCTTTCTAGGATGATTAGGTAGTTTTATAGCAACACCAGCAAATATTTACATTATAGTCACTATTAAATAATTTCCTTGCCATTACTATGTGCAGTTTTAGATTGGTTCACTTATCAACTTTGTCTATAAACTTTCATTTTACATTAAAAATGTTACAAGTAAAATTCAAGATAAGTTCCTATAATTTGAACAGAATCAACAAACACTCACTTTTCACTTTTAACTCCTTTAATATAAAACAAAAATTATAAGTTAACATTGAAAACTAATGAATGCTATATGCACTAGCATTACACATACTCTTTTTACATTTTTATTTCACATAATGTATACGTATTACAAGATCTTGCTGGTTATTTGGTTTATTCCTGTAGCAATTGGATACGGTTTGAAACTATGAGAAATGTCCATTCAACTATTTATTGCATTAAATTAATTGGAAACTCGTTCTCAACTTTACTGGCCGAATATTTTTGACAGTTTCAAACCATTTCAAAATGCTGCTGGAGCAAACCTAAGTATTATTACCTTTTAATGTCATAGTTGCTGACTTAAAAACCTAATAAAGTTTAAAGTGTTCTTTCAATATATAATAGTGTTTTTACAAATAGATGCATGTAATTTTAGATATTTAATAACTGAAAAATCTTGGGCGTCCCTAATAACACAAATGTCATCTCATGGTACCTGCGAATATTCAAAGATACCAAAGTAAAACGAATAAATAACGACAATAACCAGTCTAATCAACAAATTTTAAATACAGAAATCTATGAAAATACTGTTGTTATAACATGAACTCAACTTAGTACTAATTATAAGATTACCCACTTTTATTTATAACTATGTGAAAATAATTGTTAAAATGTGGGGTTAGAATAGCAATATAATATGTATCTTGCAAGCGCAAAATAATTATTTTATTTGAGAAAAATTTAAATAGTGTAACAATGAATAAACAAGTAAAATCAAATAAATTTATTTTTGATATTACTTTTGTTCTAAATGTTATATTTTTCGAGATTTCTGTATCAAAAAACACCACAAAGTTGATCTTTTTATAACGAGAAATGCAGCGACTTATTAACAAAAATTTTTAATTGTTCTGCATATACCTAGACACACTCATGTGCCTAGGTACTTAAAAAAGCTAATATGCAGGTAATAGTTATTTTTATTAATTAACATTTTGGAGAAAATAATTACGAATTTAAAATTAAGAGTTTTATAATGTGGATATAATCATATTTTATAAAAAAGTAAAACACAATTCTTTAATGATATATCTGTTAAAACCTTTATTAGCAGATGCAAAAATTTACGTCTTCATTATGAAAAAATAAGCGATTCAAACAAAAACCATTAATCTAAATGACTCACCCAAGCTTTTGGTAATAGTAAGGCGGGTCGGGTCATTGAGGCCATCGTCGTAGAAGGCCGTTCCAACCAGGGGTGGTACCTACAGAGCCGGAAAACAGAAATTCGATACGCTCCCTCCAAATTTTCTTCGGAAGCCTATAGGATTATAGAATTATTATTGGATTAATTCTTAGATGTTTTGTATGTCTTATTTTAAAAACGTTTGTGCGCATTTCTCTTCACTACTGGAGTCAGTAATACCAACTTAAATACTATTTCATATAAACTGCTTCTTTAATAGGTAATGTCTTTTCTTGAAGAAATTGCTTTAATTGTTACTGAGTAAAAACTAGTTGATAGATAGATTAACGCGAGTACCTATGTATTTTTGTTTATTCATTTTGATACTTTGTATTTATCGTACAACAAATGCAACACCGCTTAATGCGGAACCTGTGTTTATTTAATTACGTTCTTTGTTAATTATATAATATTTACCTGGTGGTTATTCATTAACAAGTATGTAGTACATGCAGAAACTTTCATAGGCTGTAATTATGGCTGCTGATGTTATTACAATATGTAAATGCAGGATTACCCATATTGCAAGAAATTAAATTAAGATAATGGACATGAAAACACGTTTCTGTAAAGGGTGTTACATATAAGAAATACAGTTATGTATGCATGTTGTTAAAAATTAATTTCATGTAATACTTTTTAGGTATCCTACATTCTAGGATACTAGTTCTGTTGGTCACATCTCGAAAAGTTCAACAAAAGTTATTATATATACAGGGTGCAGCGTGTATAATGTATAAACATTAAACTAGAGCTTCCTGACGAATAACGATATTTGTAATAGAAAAACTTCTATTTTATGTTTTTCTTTTCATGTAAATTAAATTTCAATTATGCATAGAAAAATTGTCACTAAGACGGTCCTGGCTGCAGTGGTTGTTGGCGTGGTGTACTTTTTACTTTATAAAAATACACTGACACTATCGTAGAATTGCAAAATAAAAATCAGCCAGATTTTTTGTGACAATGTAGATAGATCTTTCTTTTCGTTCCCTCTGGTCTTCAATAAGAAAAAAAAATGAGTTAAGGCAGTTAGACAGACAAATAAACACTTCCAAAATTGGCAAACTGTGGAAATATCTGTATATTTCATATTATTTTGTTCACTTTATTTCCCTTGTTCACATAAACAGAAATCAAACAAAGTTGTGAAACGCAAGTGAAAATGTAGATAGCTACATGCCCACTATCCAATGATATTGTAATAAGTAGGCCTATTCGCCTAAAGTTTCCCTTCTGCCGACGATGTTCTTCGTGCCTACCCACTCAATATAGATAGTCAGCTTGCCGGTGATTCATTGCATAAGCTTGTGTGGTCCGCTATGGGTGTGAAAATTTTGATGTATGTTTTACTTACTTTGTTCCTCTTACACAAAAGCAAGACCTGAACTTTATATACCTAATATAATTTTATAAAGTAAATACTGACAGATGTAGAATTTTGTTTGATTGTTTTCCTCTTGAGAGTTTTAATACGCCTAAATATTACACGAGAAGATCGGATTCTTTACATTGTATTAATTAATTTTGTTATGAAGTGGCCTGTTTAAAACAAGCTTATTAAAACCATTCTAATATTATACTAATAATATCATAGTGATGGGGGTGTTGATGGAGTGATGGGGGTGTCAGTTCACTTTAAATATCACACTTGTTCATAAATTCAATTTATGAAAAATGGCGTATTTAATATTTAGAATAAGTGTCACGGCAATTTGAAAGCTGCTATTAGGTGGTATATGGAAAATTTCCATGTTGTCGTTTGCTACAGAGGAAATAGCAATATTGAAATACGGTCATTCATTTCAGTGCAGACAAAATGATACTGCTGCCCAATATGTTTCAACAAATTACTAGAAACTCCTGCAGTTTCCACAATAAAAATATCTCATCGTCTACAAGCCAATGTATCACAATCTATGTGGCAAGTATTATGAGCGCAACAGTTAATGCAGTTGACATTCAAAAAGTGCCTAGAAAGTTGTTTCCTCAAGACTTTCCTATAATAGTTGCTTTTTACAGAAGAGTGTTCCATTGCCTTTCCTATTCTAAAGTTTTCAGATTCAATTCAGAAATTGCTGATCATTTCCTGATCTTACTCCTTGTAGTTTTGGAGTCACTTAAAGACCTAGTCTATACTATTTCAGTAGATAATTGGAAAATCTCGAGGTTCATGTACAAAGAGCAATAAAATTGAAATCGTTTAAGCGTGTGAAGCATAATTTTAGCCCTACTTGGTTCTTGCCTTGAGACAGGAGGCCGACCATTTTGAAAATAATATTTAGGTAATATTAATTTTTACTTTACAATAATCGGTACAATACAATATCGTCATTTAATTATTAGTTGTAATAAAAAGTTTAAAGAGAAAATAATCTTTTAAAATTGAATTATTTTTTCCTGACAATAAAAGCCACTAAAATTATAGAATATTAAAAATAAAGGTGATCTTCATGCCCTTAAGTAACATTAACTTAAAAACATTGCTAGTTATTGACATACGAGTAAATCGTATGTCTAATATGAAATGAACATATTCAGACATTTATATAAAACTTATATTTCCACTTTTTGTGTTTCATAAAAGATATGCAACTCTTTAGGTTAATGGATAACGTTGTTAAAAGTAGAATTTAATTTTAAACAAAAGTTGTAATTAGACCTAATTTCGTATGTTACAGTTCAGTTCAGTTCAGTTCAGTTTATTGGTGCTATATATACAAAAGTATTTACACAAGTCAAAAAAGATGAAATAAGAGAGAGAAAAAAGACAGAGTGGGACTTAATTTCCTATGGTAATCCATAATACAGTAGTTTAAAAAACAAATATAATAAAACAAAATATTATGTAAAATTTAAAAAATACAAAGTTAAAAATGTAAAATACACATACATACTTGCATATAGTCACATACATACAGATAATAATGTTAAGTGAATAGAATTGTATTATGAATACTTAATTGAGATACAAATACATATAAGTAAAAAACAAGAACAGGCTGGAAACATGTAACATACATTTATGACATTTTTGTATTTAGAAATTCATCTATGCTATAAAAAGCATTGATTAACAAAAACTGTTTTACTTTGTGTTTGAAACAATTAAAATTTAATTTTTTTGTTTCATCTGGTAAAGCATTATAAAATTTAATACCCCAGTATGCTGTTCCATTTCGCGTTCTACTAAGCCTCAGGTACGAATTATGAAGCATGTCTCTGTATCTAGTATGATGACAATGGGTTTCACTACGAGCTGGGTACAGTTCGATTTTGCTCTTTACATATAGCAAACATTGCAATATATAGATAGAAGGAAATGTTAAAATTTTCAACATAACAAATTGCTGTCTGCAGTCATCTCTGAATTTGAGTCCTGATATTATTCTTATAGCTTTCCTTTGTAAACCAAATACACTAGAAGCTGAAGTAGCATGGCCCCAGATAAGGATAGCATAAGATAAAACTGAATGAATAAGGCCATGGTATGCTGTAATCAAAGTTGGTAGAGATACTAGATGAGTCAAATTACGCAGCAAGTATAAATTTTGAAATTTTATGGCAAATATGAGTTGTATGGTGATTCCATAATAACTTAGGGTCTAAATGTACTTCCAGAGATTTGCACAGATTCCGGATTTTCGAAATTGCCAACATCCCGGAGGCTAAATATCATAGTTTCTGTTTTTGATATATTTAGGCTTAGATGATTTGAAAGGAACCATTCTTGTATCATCAATTCCGCTTGCTTAGTCCTATCAAGTAACTCATTTAGTTCAGAACCTTGACAAGTGACATTACTGTCATCCGCAAATTGTATAGTCAATAGAGAGTCATCAATACAACACGACAAATCATTCACATAAATCAGGAACAGCACAGGCCCAAGTACAGATCCTTGAGGTACTCCTGCACTGAGTGTAAGATAAGTAGATTTGTTATTGTTATGGATTACATATTGTTGTCTGTTGGTAAGATACGCTGTTATTAGATCAATACTTTGGGTCGTAAAACCATAATAATGTAGTTTATTTATAAGAATTTCGTAAGATACGCAGGCAAACGCTTTCGTAAGATCTAAAAATTCTGAACATAAAATTGTCTTTCTTCGAAGCCAGAACTAATGACACCAGTCAACTTCTCTATAGCTAGAGTTAATGAAAAATTATTTCTGAAACCAAATTGATTAGTGTTGAAAAGATTTTCTCTTTCAAAATAATTGACTATCTGAGTCTTTAACACATTTTCAAAAATCTTTGCAAAA
The DNA here is from genome assembly GCA_025584915.1 of Monochamus saltuarius. Classification (NCBI taxonomy): domain Eukaryota; kingdom Metazoa; phylum Arthropoda; class Insecta; order Coleoptera; family Cerambycidae; genus Monochamus; species Monochamus saltuarius. The sequence goes on along the minus strand of CM046726.1, from coordinate 23,801,043 downwards.
TATGGAATAACGGAAATAGACCTGTAGTTTGAAGGATCATTAGTTTGTAGGTATTTATTAAAGTCTCATAAAAATGTTCAATTTTGCAATTATTGCTTTTTACATCACTTTGAAGTTAAATAATTAAATCTTAGGTACTTATGTTGGTAGACATATTGTATATCTTTATATTTTTTACAGAAACAGAAATCTGAAGTATTTGACCGTAGCCCAGTATAGTTTCAAATCAGCAGAACATTATAAAACTATAGTATAATCAGTGTATAAGTACTTATTGTTGTTAAGAAATGCTAAATTTTATTTTTAATGATGAAATCCGATTAGCATTGTCTAAACAAATATTTACTTCTTTTCATTCTGTACCATCGTAAAACTAGCCCGTCAGTTCATTTCCACCAGCTTAACAGTATCCAATTTACCGTACCTTTGTAATTTCTAATTCTGAGTATATATAGACCCAATTTTAGATACACCTCCATGATTCCGAAACACGCCTGCTTACGTAGCCTAATAACATGGTCGAAGATGATTTACGGCATGTTCGTTCCAGATTTTTTTCTAACAGAAACGAAAACACAGTTGTGACCAACTTTCGGCAAAATGTAATTTTGTAATTTAAAAATAGTTGAATAAAACCTCTCGCCGACATAATTAATAGCATTCGGTGTTTTATATAAATGCGGGGAAAGTAAACTTAAAAAATCCGAGAAAATAAAACGTATTTCCGACAAAACTGGCGGCAATTTCATGAATTATGGTATCATAATTCAAAGAGAGAAAAGAACACTTGGCAGGCCTAGTAGGTGGCTATCCGGCCCAACGTCGGGACGGCGGCGGTGACGCCGTGGTTTTTTCAGCGCCACGCGATAAATGCATCATTGCCTGAAAACAATCATAAATAGAAAATTTAACCTCGTCTTCAGTCATCGGAAGTTTGCTTTAACCAAAAAAATCAATAAAACGCCGAGATTGTAGGAAGAGTTCAATTTTCTTCGTATTAGTTTTGTGGCGCCCCTTTGCGACGAGTGGACGAAACCGATTCGGGCTCTAGTTCACGATAGCTCCGGCAGATAGCGCGAGCGTAAGGGGTAGAAACGTGCACACCACGTTATGCTTGTAAACATCCACTGTCGTGTTAAACGGCCATAAAATTTTATTACTTTTTAAGTAAGCTGTAGTAAATCTAGTGTCAATGTTTAATTTTATTTTTATAGCTCGATAATTTGTTCATATAATTCCAATTAGGGTATATAAATTATAATGAGCACACGTCTTTTATTTATTTTGTTTCAAATTCCTCCTTCAAATATATTTATTAATGCCATGTTTTTGTTATTTTGGCATATTTAATAAGAAACATAAAGAATAGATATATAAATTTTCTACATCTACATAAGTATTTTTGATACAAACTTGTTTTTGTTTTTATATCTAATATTTATTGCAATGTAGTCGTGACTCAACAAAATTTATGATACCGGTAGAGTATACTCGATAATATTAACGACAGGGCAAGTGTACATAAGAGGCTAGACAAAAAATATGAAAATAAAAAATATTATTGCCAAAAATTCTTTCCCGTTGCTCACTTACCTTACAGTTAGTCGACCTTATACTACAATTTTGTTGTCCATCTGTAATGGTTCACTAACATGTTACTGAATTTATTTTTATTATATACCTAGATAAAATTTATTGTTCAAGAAATTAAGAATAATTTTATCGTTTAGGAAAGTATTAGTTATCCTATGTGTATAAATAATTTACACTTACATTATACATAAGCATATTATTTTTAACTAAAAAAATATTCTGCACAATGCAATTAATTATTATTTTATATATAATTATAAAAATTTAAAAAAATATGCGAGCATCTGGTTATAAAAATTGTACTTTACAATTCACTTATTTAAGTCTACTAAAAAAATTCAAAAAGACATGTAAGCATCTGGTTATGAAAATTATATTTTAAAATTGCTATATACTTATCTAAAGTCCACTAAGAACTGTTTCACACTCCCGCCCTAATATAATTCTAGCCAAAACGAGAAGAAAGGGAGGATGTAGATATATAATGATTACGTTTTTAGCATTCTCTCAAGATAAATAACTGAAAACTGCATAGCTTAAGAATGCAAAACGATTTGTTCCAATCTTCCCAAATATTACCAAGAACATTTCAATCCTACTGTGGTTTTCTTCAACAAAAGTAGAAATTTATTCTTTCTCTACTTGAACATAACAATAACTATCTACTTATTAACAATTACTGTGTATAGAACTTAGGAAAAGTAAAATATGGTGCAATACTCGTATACATGTACTTGTTCTCAAAAATTTAGGTACCATTCAAAATTGTTATGAGTTGAGTTTCTTATGAGTCTGCGTTTCTTTTAGAAAAATTAGGTATAATAAGAATATCTACTAATTATTATCCGAGGATTATTCTGAAATTTATCCCTATACCTATATCATAAAATAAAACCGGTAATAAATAAAATTAAATAAAAAAATGCTTATTCCAGTTAAACTGAATATGAAACTGAAAAAAATATGAAAATAAAATGCGCGGATACTTATGTAAATCAAATATACAGGATGTAATAAATTCTAGGGGCACTAGAATTGAAATAAAATGTAGTTCTCTCGTATCGTAACAAGAAATCTGAAATCCTAATAAATATTATTCTGTATGACTTACCTATACCAAATCAGACAATCTGGAGTATCCTGAAACATATTTACCAAGTTTCTAAAAGTTCAGTTGACTTTTAGAGATATCGGGTTCACAAATTTCCTTTTTGAAAATAGATGGCATCATATCGTAGGCAGTTTATGAAGAAAAGTAATTATGACAATATATAAATAAATGCGTTGACATAAAAATGACTAACTGTTAAGGCGCCTACAGACACACGAACATTTCTTGAGATATGTACGCGCGTACAAGTACGCGCGTACATGTACGTTTTATTCGAATTGCCTACACACGTTTTGATAATTTTCTATTCAATTTGCTAAAAACATGGCGACAGTGAGTAATCACGATTTAAATTTATTAGCAGTGGCGTGTGTGTGCATATTAACTATTAACTATGGACCTGGACTACTGGAAGAACTTCGTTTAGAACTGGATTATTATCGAAATTATCTCCGTAGGTATGGATGAAGATAGCTATGTATTACTTTTAAATTTAGTAACACCACTAATCCAGAAACAAGACACGTGCATGAGGTCTGCCATATTACCACATGAGAGATTATCAGTTACCCTGTGGAAGGAATTATGAAGATTTTAAATTTTCTAGTATCATCGCACCTCAATCGCTAAGTAAAATAATTCCAGAGATCTGCAATGCTATTTCGTTAAAAATTCCTTCGAATAATTCGTACTATCAGCTATGATTTAAATTAAAAACAGTTAACACGTGGGTGGACACCACGAACCGCACTGATATTATTCGCGATACGTAAGTCCGTTTTGGCTACACACAGAAAGATATTGTTCCGTTCTTATTAGTTTTCGTAATTTAGTAATCGTTAATTATTATAGCAGTTTAATTGTTAGCTTAAAAATTTAATTTAATAGTATTTTCAATTTCTGTTGCATATAAAACTTAAACTTTATAGATATTATTTAAAACACTGAAAACGCGCCCAATTTTTTGTTCTTACTTTTTTTTTATATATACAAAAAATGAGATAGCTAGCGCTTGGCGATATATACCAGTACACGTGAAGACGAGCTAGACATATACATATTGTAAAATATCCCGCCGCCTAAACTTATAGTACTACTATATAGTAAATTTGCAAATCGCTGATTTTCGCAATATAACCGCTGTAGTGTGTGTGTGTTTTTTGGCTATACTGAACGAGGCTGAGCATTTGGATTTGTCAACATCAAAAAGCAAGAAGAGAGGCGCCTCTCCCGAAGTACGAGAAGCCAACGTAGGGTAAGTCGCCAGCCGACTATCTCATTGTTATAAAGTACCTAATTTTTGCCTATATTATTCTTTTTAACCACCATTAGACGCTATCGAAAAATTATGCAATAACAGTCCATTTTTTTCTCTCTATAACGAGCAGTTCGCTAACAGATATGTACGTGCAACTTGTACGCGCGTACAAAAATTCAAGCAGCGACTGAATACATCTTCGACGGATATTTTAGAGAGATATTGTCTACACACCGACAGATATGTACGCGCGTACTTGTACGCGCGTACATATCTCAAGAAATGTTCGTGTGCCTGTAGGCGCCTTTAAACCCAAAGCTATGATCAGATACACAGATACCCACACAAATTGAACTTGTTTTTGTACCTTTTTCTAATTAAATTTGAAATGTGGAAATGTGAGAAGGCTATGGAATTTCAGCAAACCATTTTTTATACCATTAGTACTCTGAAAGGAGATTATATAGGATATAGATAGATATGCTTTTGCAATAATAATGACACTCCTACATCCAATAGACATTTATCGATCAAATTTACTATAAGGGTATTTTGATGGAGGTTGAATAACCTTGTAATATTTTCTTTTCGTTAAAAAATGCCTAACACCACTTTCTGCAAAAACAATATTTTCAAAAAATCGTAGTAAGTCAGGCTTTTGTCACATCAATTAAATAATTTGTAGAATATTACCTCCCTTCGAGGTATTGATTCTAAAAAAATTGGCTTGCGGAAATTCCATAGCCTTCTCACAATTCCAGAGATGTTAACCTGATAAAACGGGACACACTGTATATTAAACATAAAAGTATTCCTAGGAATATTAAGTATTTATATATATTTTTTTATTTTTTCAGGTAATGAAAAATATTTGGATTACCTTCACCATACGCTTAAAAAGAATTCCATGTTACTCTTGGTAAGTGGTTTATATTAGGCGCAGGTATACGTTTTTCTGGCTGTGCGAATCTGATAGGAAAGCACATGTGATGTGCATTTGGTTTCATAAGGGAGGCTGTCCGTACGGGGCGCAATTAAGAACCCCTCGACGAGGGTGTGTTACACGAAAGCTTTTGGCAATTAGGTGTTTCGGTCCATAGTTTGATGGAAGCATTAGGACACACTCTACCGGTGTAAATTACGGCGATAACCGACAGAAACTCGCTGCTGGTCTTGTCAATTATTTATCCTGTTTTGATACAGAACACTCCCTTAATCCCCTAATATGTTTGGGGAAGCTAAAATTCCATTGTGCGTGTTTTGCCCACACGTCTCATTTAAAAATTAAATTATCCAGGAGATTACTTAAAAATAAACAAATTTTCAAATTGAATCAAAATAAAGACTGACTTAATTAATGTGTATATCTACTCGTATTAAAAGGCTGGGAATAAAGTCAAGCGGCTGCTGCAACTTAAATGTTACAATATTCTCAAATACTGTTCTTCATACCCTTCTATTTCAAAACTATAAGAAATTGGGTGTGTTTCATTAAATTTTTATATATGTCGTAGGTTTATTGTAAAATCAGGTATGTTATAATATGCCTAAGCTTCTTCAAAGCGACTAGGCGTATTGTAATACAATACAAAACATCGAGCATCTTGCAATTTGAAAATTTTTTGGAATATTATAAATATGCGGGCCCCTTCTTAGTATTATTGTCAGATTATTTTTCACGCAAGTGTATTTATAAATTGCCTAGATAAAATCCGTCATATAATGAAACTGACGGCATGCCAGGCGAATTGTTAAACAACAATTTATTTTAAACAGCAACTTAATAATACCAACACAAAAATTAACACCAAATCAACAATGACATGAAACTGTTTTACAATTCGTCTGACATACCGTCAGTCTCATTATAATATGACGGATTTCAGCTAGGTGAATTTTAATACACTTGCGCGAAAGCTCAGTCTGACAATAAGACTAAGAATTGACCAGCATAATATATTACGATACGCTTAAAAATTTTACTCAAATTGTAAAATTGTCTTGTTTTGTACTGTATTAAAAACCACTAGTCATACTGAAGGAGCATAATATGTTTGATTTTGCAGTAAGCCTAGGACAAACCGTGATTCAGAATTTGACTAAAACAATTTTTTTAAATGTACTGGAGACAAATACAATTTTGTAAAAAGAAATCAAAAAGGGTAGTTCAAAATTTAAAAAGACACTTCTGCTCGTCATTGGAAACTGGTCCTCTGTAAAACCTGATAAGGCAAAGCATACAATCGAAGAAATTTCCAAGAAAATAAATAAATTGCATTTTACTACACCTATTTTTATACAGCAAATTCAACTGCTTCTGCAGCTATTGTTATTAATTACTAATAGAAATAATTTGTGGCTTCAATTAATAAAATAATTTGATATATCTGATGTTACAACAACAAAATTTTGTTACGGTATTAGAAAAGTATTTTGAGCTAATATATATCAAATCTCCTACAATTCCTATCAATGAAGTCATATTTATGCTCTCTGATACCAAACATCTAGGTATGCTAATGAACAATTCCACAGACAAAGCTCCCTTCAATAATTAATCTAGCTAAATTTACTAACCTGGTTTAATGAAAACATTCTATAAATATCTAAGTTCACTTTTGAAAATGTGGGAACTCGAAAATTCAACCACAATAGATGAGATCTGACCTATTTCTGCATTTTTAGGATTGCTTCTTCAGGTGGCCTCCTTTAAGTTGAGTCAATATCTAACTATAAAAATTATTCTACCAATAAATTAAAATTATTTGAAATTAAATATCGACAATATCAAAAGTGATTAACCTGTAAATGAATTTAAACATGATAACGACCTACTTAATTAATAACAAAATTTTACCCTTTGTGTAATCGTTTTTTTATATATATTTTTTAGGTATTAACAGTATTGTGTGAAACTAACTACTCTGTGGACTAAACCAGCATTGAATTACACCCACAATGTCTTATCCATATGTGGTTGAATTTTCGAGTTCCCATATTTTCAAAAGTGTTAATCTAAAAAACATTTATTATAGCATTGATTTATTTAAATACCTACTGCTGACAGTTAAAATTAATATTCTACCTTCAAAATCACCCTGTATATAGGTCTATTTGAAAAAATGTAGGAACTAAATAATTTATTGCTCAATATTTTAGTAAATAATATATACTTATTATTTCTGTTCAACAATTTGGCTGTGACTAATACGTCAACTATTGAAAATAAGCATAAAATGTATCATAAGTTACTTACCAAAACTATAGTAATTAAGTTTAATTTATAAATCCACAATAGCATATTACGTCCATCTCCAATAATATTAACCAGCTTATCCCTTGGTAATTTTTTGTTCGTAAGGGAGGAAATATTTTTTGTTGGGGTCTAATGCAGTTTTGGAGTGGTCGGCATTTTCGTCTCCAGTAAGGGAGGAGCGGAACAGAATCCAAACTGCAAGCAACTAAATATCAAGCGGCGAAATGTCTCTCTGGGGACTTCGCCGTTGTGATTTCATGCCTAAAAGAATTGACGATCGATTCTGGTTTATTTATATAAGCGTAAAGGTTTTACAACAAATTTACTTAACAGAAAATGTATATAGTGCTCTTATTATTTATTGTGATTTTACCACATTGAAAGGAAAAATATATATTTTTTATTAATTAAATCTAAATAAATACTTTATCTTTAAACACATATTTAAATATTTAATTAATGTTTAAGTGTCCTTATTATAAAGACGGGTTCTTCATGTTACTATCATAACTATAACAAATCCATCTTACTGTGTTATTGGACACATTCAATACACTTATCTACAAAGTATGTTACTATAAATTATTATTATCTAAATATGGACAGTATTTACTGTTACTGACAGTACAGCCATTTGAAAACTTGGAAAATGGTTTTTGTTAATTTTTTGATTAGCATATACCAGACTCAGTTCATGCCTCATGCCATCAACAAAAGTCTTAACACCCTTTCACGATAAATATTTTCTTATTTGGAACGGTACGACACGATAAGATGCGTCAAGTCGTGTCAACATGCCATACTGCATGTTCCGACGACTCTACAAGTCGAAGCAAGTCGAACAAGTGTTAAATCAAATTGCCCTGTCCGTTATATAGTTGCGGCAAGAATTCAGATGACTTACGTCATACAAACAAGTGAATAATTCATTATATTTTCATTAAAATATTTAAGAAACTATAACTGAAAATAATAAAACTGTATACCTACTACACTAAATGTCTGCACTAAATTACCAAAAATGGTTATTTTTATCGCGACAAACTATCGAACATTATGTTGACAATAAAAACAATTCGTCAGCCGTGACATAAGTCGTCTATATTATTGCCGCAACTATATGGGTGCTCACCTTTATTTGTTTGTGTTCATATTAATGTTACGCAACGCGCCATATCGTACCGAACAAGTGAACAAGTTTAATATTTTTCTTAAATAATTTTTCCCAAACGTACAGGTCCAGTTCGTATAAAGAGTCTACATTTCTTTTTTATATAGCTAAAACTCAATTTTATAGAATGATAAATACGTAAAGCCAATAATTGCAATTACAGTCGGTACTTTCCATGTACAATCGTTTGCAATGATAATGACTCTTTAAAATGAATTTTGCGATTTTATTTGAACTGCTGACGTATTTGTAATAATATCTAGCTTCAACTTTTAACATTAGTTCTTAGTTGTTTGACTTACCAGTAGAGATTTAATGAAATTTTTACTCATAACTTGAAGAAGTTCAAAAACGGTCCCACAAATATTTTGTTCTTTTAAATGGCATTGAAAATCGCTACTTCTGATTCTACCACAGTTTTTATGATGGCGATCCAACGCCTGCTATAATTTTTTTATTCCCCCAAGGTGTTGTGAACCAGGATCCCTCAAAATCCCTATATGCAAAATTTAACTAAAAACGATGCAGTGTTTTCTTTTACACTATCTCAAATTTTTATTTGTGTACAAATCCTTAAAAGCTTTATTCTCCAAGATAATGCAACAACTCTTTTTTTTTTTGTCTAAATGGCAAGGAAAACCGTTTTTTCTGATCCTACCACGGCTTTTCTGATGGGATTCAATGCCTGCTATGTTTTTTATACTCCTGAATTTCAATAATAACGTTTAGTGATTTTTTTATTTCAAATCTGATAAGGTGGTATGAATGAGAATCCCTCAAAACCCCTTTATGTGAAATTTGAACAAAAATAATAGTGTTTTCTTACAACAAATATTTATTTGTTTTAAATGGCATCGAAAACTACTTCTATTGAACCTACTACACACAGCTTTTAAGATGGTCTTGCTATGATTTTTCTTATACCTCCGAAATTTAATGTAAATGGTGTAAATCAGGACTGCTTAAAACCCTTATGTGTGAAATTAGAACAAAAAGTATACAGGGCATTATTTTGCAAACACGGAATTCCAGGAAAAAACTATTCTGGCTAATGCCCTGACCAGCATTGAATTACACCTGAAAAATCTATAGCAAACATCTATAGGCATTCGTCAACCAGCTCACCAGATATCTACCAGTTTCCAGTTTATTAGCTCTCATCAGTATGCCAAAGGCCAAAGGTGAGGTATCTGACGAATAACCCTAACTGTATTGTCTGTCTAAGCCAGAAGGGACAATGAGTACAGAGTGTAGCTACATCTAGCGGTCATTCGTTACTCCCTGCCGGACTGAAAAGCTACAGACACGTAGCGTTCTTCATTTCAGTAGAAAGCTGTCTACATATATCGCATTCGGCGAGAATAATATTTTGCAAACACGGAATTCCAGGAAACAACTACTCTGCAGATTAATGCCCCGACTATTATCAGTCATCATTTGTTACTCGTTAAATACCGCTGGATGTAGCTTGTCTATACTGTCAAAATTGAGCAAAATCCTTAATCTGGAAAACATTAAATGAAACAAGTGTATGCCATGGAATTATTTATATTAAAACAGTATTAATAAATATGAAATCAGATTTTATCATACTCTAATTTTTGTAAATTAATGTGGTCTGTAAAGAAAAAATTAAACAACGTCTCTTGTGTCGATGCTGGAATGAAATACAATAAAACATTTATGGACTAACTAATTAACGAATATAATAATTGATTTATTTTATTTAAGCCACCTTTTCAAAGAACGTGCTTTTTGAGAATACATGAAGACTCGCAACACAACAAGATTGTATATAATTGGAAAATAGTTACCCAACTTATTTTCGAATTTCCTTTAAATGATAAATTATGATTAAATTACTTATGCCAAATACTTGAAAAATACTAATATTTGGTAATTATTTAAATAAAGACAAAGTAAAGATAAGGTTTCAGCTGCATTAGAAAATATTAAGGGCAAAAGACAGCAATAATGTTTCTGGGCACAAAAAACTATAGACCTGAAAACTAAATCTGGTTTCGTATCATTTAAATGCAGTATTTTGCTCAACTTTGAAACTGTTGAATGAATAAGTATTAAAAAAATATTTGTTGAATTATCTTAAAGAATAAAGTTTTTACGGATTTGTACACAGATAAAAGTAGATACACTGTATATAACAGATTTTTTGTTTCTTGAAAAATATGCTTGAATTTAATTTAGCAAATAACAAAAGTATATCAATCATCTCGAAGAAATGTTAGTTTTGATAAGTAGTCGCAGAAATTTAACAAAATGCTAATGTAGGTACTAATTAATTCTTCCATATATCTTAAAAATTCCATAGAAAGCTGATTGTAGTAATCCGTGTTGGTTAAATATTATACCGTTATTTATATGTTCTCAAATCACATTTATATATTATTTGCCAAATAGAAATATTCCATTCATTTAGCTATCTCACTGTTAATAAACATTTAATTGCACCAGTTATTTTTCAATTAGTTTTTTTGCGCGCTAATGTTTCTTATCTTGACTTTAGTTTACAGATAAATTTAGTTTGCAGATACCTACATTTTTCGCGTTACTGCTGGTTTTATTTATAAGTATCTTTTTAGATTCAACTTTGTGACTTCTTCAAGTGGTTGACATACATCTACAATAAGAAGAATAAAGGTAAAATTGGTTCCATTAAAAAATATTTCTCAAAAAAGTATAAGGAACTGTCTTGTACATTTTTGCACATAGCAGAATCAGTTCTACTAATAACCTTTTTCATATTGAAGGTTATGTATATCTGTTACCAAAAATGTTAATTTATGGAAGACATAAGTAAAGTACTTATTAAATATTAATGTTATTTCAGCCATTTTGAAAAAAATATTAACATATTATGGCTACGATAGTCATATGGCAATATGGCCACCTAATGGTTGTGGTAATATTTATGTAGAAAAAAATGTTTTATTGTTATTTTATATAATTTAGTTACTTCTTCCAGCGTGATAAAATTGCCAAATTAAATTTTAAAGTGTAACAAGTATTTCATATACCTTTTTTTTCATGAAAACTTTTTATGAAAACTTACAATATATTAAAAGAATGTGTGTAGCATTCAGTTCTAAATATTATTTCAGTCTATCTAAATCATGCACCGTTTTAATCATCATAAGGTATTTCACAAATCATTCTACTAATCTACAATTATAATACAGTGTATTTTAAATTGGTCGTCAACCTACAAGGAAAAGGCGGAACTCATTGTTAAGGAAGCACGAAAATTCAAATTGGCCCTGGAATTCTATATCAAATTTGAAGGGGAATCGCGGTTAACGTAGGAAATCTAGATTATATCTTCTCGTACATGCCGTACCTTTTTATTGCTGTGATTGATAAAAGCAACAATGGGAATAACAGTTTCCTATCAGATAAGTTACGTTGTAGGAAAAAGCAACAAATAAATTTGGTAATAATTTAATAAAATTACGTCTGCAAAGTTTTGTTGTATTTCCAATTCCAGTTATTTCCAACTAAGTAGGGAAATGATCTAATACCTAAGTTTGAGAATGTTATTTGTTCTCTATGACTATACAAATCTGAGAACAAAATTAGGGATTAATTTTCATGATTTTGGTAAATAGGAACGCTTTTTATATTTCTTGTTTAATCAGTTCAATAATTGTATGGTTTTGATTTAGGAAATTACATACAAAATTTCAAACAAATATATTTAAGTTTATTTCTGGAAGGCATTACAATAGAGGGCGTCAGAGTTACAAAAAAATGGGATTATTTCGATAATACTAGTTGCCATAAAGCTATTGCCAGGTTTTTAGCATTACGCTTAAATACGAGTTCGTCTATATCAAATAATTTGCTTTTATTGAATCAGTTGTCATTAGAGAAAATCTGGCAATTATATTTACTATTCATATTTGATAAAACGTATTGTATTCGTCTCAAAACAGTTATCATGCACCAAAAGTTGATTGGAAACAGTCTTTACATTAAAAATAAACAATTTTAAGAACAAATTTCGGATTATTTCAAATTTCTAAGTCAACTTTGTCGTATTTAAAACCAAAAATAAGGAAAATGAATCAAATGGTATATTTCATTGCAATTAAATAGTTGGCAGTTGTTTTGTGTAGAGTAGAAAGATATATATTTTCAAATTTAAAAATGTCTATGTTGGCCTGCTTTGTCGTTTTCCGCTGTACTTGACAGTATGTAAATGTTATAACATAAAGTTGTGCCATAAATAAAAGACGAAAACGGTTTTCATGGAAATAATTCCTTTAATACCTATACCTACTTAACTGTTCAATTTCATGGTCATTCTTAAATTAGACCACTTTTGAAAATACCACGAAATAAAGAATATTAAATCCAATTACTGACATTTTGGAAAGAGCATAAAAAACTAAAGCAGATTACAGTTCAATTAAAAAAGTATTATTAGGGTAATAATACATACTTTAATTCCGATAAAAAAAGAAATATTTAATGGATTTTCTCTTAAGGTCAATAATAAATTAAATTGCTGACATTGATCGATGTACATGCTTTTGAAATAATATTGACACTCCCCCAAAACAGTTTTTGAACTTCTGGAAGTTCTGAATAGAAACTTCATTAAATTTCTTTGTGAGTGAAACAACTAAGAACTAATGTTAAAAGTTGAAAGTATATTTCATTAAGGAAACGTCAGCAGTTCAAAAGAAATCGCAAAATTAATTTTAAATTAAGTGTGCCATTATTATTGCAAACGATAGTACTTACCTGTACTGGGTAAATTTTCCAAAAATATGATGAAGTAGAAGAATATTTTCAATTTGTTTTAATCTTCACAGAGTGCACTATTTAACTGAATGTCTGTAATTGGCAGTGAAAAATTAATACGAAACCTATATAATAAATTTTGAATTTTACGAAATATAACAGTTTTTGTCATATTGTCCCGTTCTTAAATTTGTTCGAACTACCTAACCTAGTGCTGAAAGTCGACTCGACTGGCTGGTAGAAATATTTGATGAAGTAATTGTTAAGAGCATCCCTAAAGGGGCCGCCAAATCCAGAAGTGAAAGTTGCCCTAAAATTTCGTAATACCTACCGGTGTAGGCCCTCATAATTTTTATGGCCCTGGGTCTCACCTACGGACGCTCGACAACGGTTCTATTAGGATTCCAGCTGTAGTACATACAATAAAATTTCAGGAAGATTCAAAAAATGTAAGAGAAAGTTTTTTATGAACCAACGGAACACTATCTCAAGTAATTTGTTACGCAAAAGAGAAATTTTGGATAACAATGGACTGAGGATGAGAGAAACGTTCTATTATTTAACATAGCTCATTGTAAAATTATTTGTAAAGCAGCTTTAATATCTGTTATCTATACAGGGTAAGTTTTTAATACATATATACTTTTTTATGATGTTTTTCCACAATAAATTATAAAAAAACTATGTATATTCTTTGAAATTTTTATTAAAAATGTAAAATGCTTACATAAGTCTCTATGTAACAACAAATTTTGTTGCTTTAAATTAAACACTAATTATTTATACATACTCGAAAAGATTACAAAGCTCTAAGCAAACAGATCACTATTGTCAAACCAGTCATTTCAAAATAATTTGAAACTTTATCAAAAAAGATACAGTTGAAATTTAAGGAAAATTTTTCATGAAAATAAATCTATGCCCTCTTCTTACAGATTTATAGCCTTTGAAACTGAACTAAAAAAAAATAGGGACTGATTTCATATATTTTTTGAAGAGCAATAATTTTAAGAATTATTAACAACTGAAAATCATCATACATACAGGGTCATTTAGAACTTATATATAAAATATTTGAATGTACAGGGGACTCTTACAAATACAATTTTATAAGAAAGAAATCGAAAAGGGGACTTCAAAAATGATTTAAAAATACACTTCGGTACAGCACGGGAAACTGGTCCACTGTAAAACCTATTTTATACAATAAATTCAACTGCTTTTGCCGTTATTGTTATTAATTATTATTAATAGAATTAATTTGAGGTTTAAATTATATAAAACAGTTTGACATACCTGATGTTACAACAAAATTGTGGGCCTGTCTTACCCAGTTTCTACAAACTAACAAAAATGTTTCTGCTTCTTGTTCTTTTTGAACTCGTAAGTTATTGATAGCAACTATGATACGTTTACGTAAATCGTCAATAGTAAGTATCCACTTCGGTACGATACACTTCATTTTTTAAATATCCCCACAAAAAGAAGTTTCCTATATTGACTCCATTTTTTTGTAACGCATCTATTTCCAATTTTTTTTAGATAAGTTCTGAATTAGCCTGTATAGTAACATAGGTTTTGCCCATAAACTAAGTATTACATGTAAGAGAAAAATACAAGAAATTAAGTTTGTTTCAAATAAATCAAGCTGTCTAGAATAGATCTTTAAATTGCCAACAAGAAATATCTAGTACTGCTACTTGCAGTAGTGGCTATTTTTACGTTACATAACTCTGCAGTAAATGCATTTAGGAAAATATACGAAATTTAATTTTTTTAAGGAAAAAATGTAATCTTGATCTCTTTCTCATATTTGAAGGATAGTAGATCCATAGAGAAAAGGACATATTCTTTTTACCTAGATAAAAAATCTACTTCTTCGTTTTCATCTGGAATTATCTTAATTTTTTGGCATAAATTTTCACCTTGCCTACAGATAATATAATAAGCTAATTAATATCTTAATAACTTAGATATTTTATTGTTACCCACAGAGAGGTCATTGTTGCTCCCCTTATTACTTTTTATAATTTTTTTCTATTACTACTTCTTGCAATCGTAACAATATACTGAATTATCTTTAGATACCTATGTCCCCCGATACGGAATATAAATTACCTAATTAAAAATATAATTAGCAAATTGGATATAGGAAATACTCAATTCACTATTTTAATTGGTTAGAATAAATTTTTAAAGTAATAGAAAAAAACAATTTTTGGGGCATTTTTTCAGTAAACGAACAGTACAATTTTATCCTGTACTTAAATTAATAAAGAAGTTATGCCAAAAATTAAATATACATCTGTCACTTATGTCAAAAAATATAAGTATGAAGACAGAATTCGTGTTTTTTTATGATTCAGTTTTTCATAAAACCGTTTTACAGTTCAAATATTTTCGCTCAAATCTCAAGTTTATTATCTTAAGTTCAAGTTTAAGAAACTTTTCAGTTCGGTTCGAAAAGTTCCTGATCAAGTTTCATGAATTTGGTAATACCACATTCTAAACAAAAATTCCTACGCTAGGATTTGTTGTTGATATTTTCTGTGTTGTCATATATTTTAGTCTATACTTTGCTAGAAACAATAATAATTAGAATACCTAACCAAATGATTTTTTTAAAGTAAATCAAATACTTAGAAGCTCTTTGGAAATGAAAATATAAAAAAAAACAACAAAATATATGGACAGAATTGAGGTTAGGTTTACTTGTCACATTTGAAACTAGAGGACTTTCGCTTTCAAATGATGGCTGCATTACGCTAAATTCAAGTCACTGGTGAACTGTAAAGCGATTGAACTAGAAAATTGAGTAAGGAACATGAATAAGAAAATTGATTTAGATAAGTAGGCACGTGAAAAATGGGCAAAAAGTATGTTTATTGTTGAGAAACGATGCATCTGATAGGTACAGAACGACTACGCAATAATCATCTAACCAAGTTATATGAAAATACTTCAGTTTTCAATTTTTTCCGTTTACTGAAAAACCATTTTTTGTTTCATTATTTTTGTATAGGAAATAGATGGCAATAAATTGTTCCTCAGTGACCCGTAGTTATCTCAGGGGAAACGATTCACATTTCACTCTGCAGTGCAGTTATAATCAAATATCAGCCCGCATGATTCATAGAATTTGACGTGTATTTATGGAAGTAACGTTGGTTGTTTTTGAATATACAGAGGAAAACATTTTCATTTCCCGTCATTGATGTCGACATAAAAAATTAAACGTAGAAGCCATGTATGAGAAAAAATGTTAATATATTGAAATAAAATCAAATGAATTCAAGGTACAGGATGATTCATAAATACAAGCAAAATAAGTGGGTATATAATCTGCATGAGGTTATTATTTGACCCGTATTCTTTTGTTTTCTCGAATTTTAATTTTAGCGATCCGTGAACAAGTTTTTCTGGAAAATTAACCTTCAAGTTAAAAAAATTAAGAGTACTATTTTGTGTAGAATAAAACACTGCTTCGAATGCAATGGCAAAGAATTTAAAAAAGAAATGGAAACAAAAGTTTCTGAAAAAAAGCTGAGTGGCATTACCAATGCATAACTTGCTCTCTGTGGTACTTGACAAAACTACTTTATTAATAAAGTTCAAATCGACTATCTACAATCCCATACCAAATTTCATTAAATTCGGCTTAGGGGTTCTGAAGATATTTGCAGAATACAAAATTTTACACCCAATTTCAAGGGGTCTCCAAAATTGAGAAATCGGAAAAACAAAAAAATACGGGTAAAATAATTAATTTCTCACGTAGATTCTGTACTTAATATTTTTCCTAGTATTTCTGAAACGACTTCTGTAAGAGACAAAAATTTAGCTGTACGAGAATGATCTTCTGTGATTTAGCTTTGCTTATTTAAGATAATATCTGCCATGATTTCCAATCCATAAAATCTAGTTTTGGAAATTTTGGAAAAACTGTACCCAAAAAAAGTGTTTCTGTATGATAAAATGTTCAGAATTAAATACTGAATGCGTGTGCACAACTTCAAAGCCTACTTTGATTTTTGACTTAATTTCAGATTTTTCTCAAAGTAGGCTTAAAACAATGAAATTTGCACACATACTCCGTTTTTTATTCCGAGAACCTTAAGGTTTCTCGCCATAAAATGATCAAATTTGTGGTGTCTTTAGATACAGAAATCTCGAAAAATAGAATACGTAGAACAAAAGTAATCTCGAAATGAAAATTCTTTATGTTTTGTGTATCCATCTTTACCCTTTAAATTCCCCTCAAGTAAAATAACTTTTAAAAAGCGTTTGTAAGACATACATACTATTACGTTATTTTGCTATTCTAACCCCACATTTTTACAATTATTTTCATATATTTGTAAACAAAAGTGAAAAATATTGTATGTTGAACTATATAAGTTAGTACAATATTTACTGCTAAAGTTAAATTTAAAAAATACGGATTTGGAAAGATTTCTGTACCTACAAATTTATTGTTGGTTAGACCGCTTTCTGTCATATTCGTTTTACTTCAGTACCGTTCAAAAATTCGCAGGTGACATGAGATTACATTCCTCTTGTTTGTTAAGCTCTATATTGTTCAGTTCTTAAATCTTTAAAATTATTTATATTTGTAGAAAATGACACTTGACTACTTAAAAATCAAGCAAAAAATCAAAGTAGACTTAGGACACTGAAATTTTGCGAACATACTCAATTTTTCATTTATTTTTCATAAACTGTATTTTACTATTTCATTTTATATTTTTTACCAAGCATTTCAATGTTTATCAGAGTTTCTATAACGCTTTTAAATGCCAGATTTTTTTTTATTCATTTAATATAATTTTTTTCAATGCATATACGGTCCATGGTTATAAAGTTGACAAGAGGGAAAACAGTTTTTAATTTTTGCAGGAAAGAGAGAAATATTTTTTTCATTTCCTAAACATGCAAACTTAAATTTTCTATTGCAAACAATAGCATTTTAAATAAAAAGTTAGTAATTGTTGAAATAAAATATTACCTTTTCCATAAAGCGTAATAGTTGACATACTGTATGCATTTTGATGTTTTAAAGACCGATTTCTCGAGACATTAAGGACGCGGTTTTTATACGCAAATTTTCAACGAATTTCATAGCTGTTTGTTGAGTCTAAAAAAACTAGTAAGTTAGAAAAAATATCTCCTCACTATGTCAGTTATACAAGGTTTCTCCAGGATATAAAACAATTTCCAGTCTGACAAGTCATTTAGAACAAGTAAAAAGAGCATCATTTTCACCTATTATGTTTTATCATAAAATCTCCTGAATTTTACAAGCCAACTGCATATTGAGAAAATTGTATACATTATAAACATTATCACATCCTGCAGAATGTAAATTTTCAAGTATTTTTCATGGTGCATAAAACACTGATGCGGTAGAAAATCACGGTTTTTCATGTTCTCTAGCACATTTTCCCTTCAAAAGTTAAAGGAAATGATTTAATTTCAGCATTATATTTTAGTATTACGCTAATAAAAACCTCCACCTACTGGGTGTATTTTTTTGTGCATCTTTAGATATGGTTATATGTCCTTAAAATGCTAATTTTGGCTTTTATAAACATACCTGTGCCAAGTTGGCTATGAACGTAGACAATCATTTTTATAAATTTCAAAAATAACACTATTTCAAAAACCCCCAGTAAAACGAAGCAATATATTCGATTTACAATTTAGTAAAGTAAATTAATTTCTGTGGTTTCGTTAACGTGACGGTGTTAAGCGCTGAAATTAAATGGATGATAAATAAGGCATTGCATGCTTTTTTAGCTAAAAGCGGTATTTACGTAGAAAAAGTCCTGAAAGTACCCCGTAAAGCACCGACGCTTATTAATTTAGTGCGGCGCTTGCATGTTTAAAGATCGTTGATTACCAACAATCACGTATGCAGATAATTGTAAATGCATCATTTACACAATCTGATATCGAGGACATGTAAACCTGTACCTACTAAGACTAATTACCAGAAGCTTACAATGTAGAATGCATTTGTTTGTAGGATACCTACTTTAAGGAGTTGTATTTATTTATGGATTCTTGCACACCTAAATTTACTACTTCTTGTTAGGTGCGATTTTCCCGGTTCTATCTCGAAATTTATTATAGATTATAATTCATAATACGCATTCGTTATTCATGTTATTTTTATATAAGACATAATACATACTAGACTTAAATAAAATCATAACTAGGTACACGGACAGTGTATTTTACATTTCATGATGAATACCTAATTTGATTTTACGAATTTGGAGGGGATATTTGAACAGTAGCTTGCAAGGTTAACTATGACTAAGTACAAATATTTTAAAAGGGGATATAGAAAAATAAGAATTAACGGAGTGGTTCATCAAAAATCCAAACTTATTTATAGAGCAAACAAAATTTTGTTTCGAAACTATATTAAATCCCTATTTATCGCTGACTCTGGCCTTCTCTAAACCGCGAGGTTAGATATATTCCATAGGTCAAAGGTAGTTACAGGGCACCGTGTTGTCACGAGTATAGATTTACGCCACTTTGAAAAATATTTACAAAATATATTTGATTATTTACTGATTTAATGAAAACACAATGTGGTAGCACAGAGAGATATCACCTACCTTACTGATATTTACCTCCAGGATTGATATTTGGATAGATTTCAAAAATGTTGAATCATTTTAGATTTTCTTACTTGTTTACATTAAAACTTGTCATTGCAAAGATTTTTGTACTTGTTGAGTGCTCGTTGGGAACCTCTCCTTCCCTCAAATGGTCTTTTTGTTTATAGCCATGGCTACTCGTCCCGACGACCACGACCAGGTGGTTTTCACTGCTCCGTCGGTAAAAACCAGAAAATGTATAAAACAAAACACAGACAAATGTACACAAACACATAAAAATATAGCCACACGTTTACCGCTAACGCATTACAGCAGTTGTTCAATGTGGTGCAAAGAGATTTGGCATAATATTTTGTCTACCTCGAAAACGTCGTTGGCATTACATTGCCACGCGATAATATGTTACACTTCCCATAAACCAGAACTTTATTCGTCATCTCGTCATTTGATTACGACATGTTTGTAAATAAACAAAAAATACACGAAAAATTAAATTTGCGAAGTACTGAAAAATTATTTCAAAATAAACACTGTGTGCGATATTTTAATTTTGACAGAATTTGCTGCTGTCGCCATCTGTAGGCCACTAGTGCAAGGTGTATTTCACGCTGATACATTTATAAAACTTCTTGTGTTTTTGAGGAATTAAATTCTGTTAATACTAATAATAGCAGCAATAGTACTATTATACTAATAATACCAACACTAATTCGTACTATTTTAAAGTATAACATCCTGAGATGTTTACAGTGTTATTTGACCTTTAGAATATAATATTCTAAGCTTCGATCTGTTTTCTTTGATGTTTGTAAAGTATGCAACTAGCAATGCAATATTCTAGGTTATGGTTCAGTATTGGTGACTAATTTTTAGTTTTAAACTATGTCCGGTCGGTGCTGATTGTTTTTCTAGAGTCGAGGACAAATCCAACGGAGTCACGGAAATCGTACAAGATTCTATAATTAAAACTGCCGCGGGTGCATTCCGAGTTTTCCATTATTAGGTATTCCATACATTAAATTTCAATTTTCTTTGGCAATCTGCAATGAAGGACTGAAAAACTAATGCAAAATACTGCAGCTTATTATCAATAAGTATGGTAAGTTCGCCATTTCTGTATTTGACAACGCTGTAAAAAAACCATCGCATGGTAAATTACATTTTTAAGCCACCTCGGCAGATGTTTGTCATAGGCGCCAATTTTTCAGGAGAAAAGAGGGTTCCTTTTTAGTGTCTTTTAGGCCTTCCTGAACAGGTGGTTAAAATTTTTGTCATAGTTAACCACGTATAAAAGATCATCCAAACTAATGCGAATTATTCGCAGAGGCAGCGAAACTTAATACAAATTTGCCTCATCTTCTAAAGAAATTAATTACTTTACTGCTCCTTTTCGTGGTACCATGATGAGAAACCTGATAGTTTGGTGTGGATAACCATGTGAATTTGTTCACCGTCGACGATGCCAAATGTAGGCGATTTAGGTTCGTTGCTATCTCGACGAATAATAGCGTTAATTTGGGGGATTCTTAAATTAGGCAGCTGAATATTTCTTCTTCAGTCGACTACTGATAATTTTGCTTGGAACCAAATCATAAAGAACGTTATGTTTCGCAATCAGAACTGAACTCGAACTGTCTAATGGAAATTAATAGGCTAAAGTGGACAATGCGCAGTCCTAGGGCACATGTATTAAATACATGTTGCGGCATTGCATTAACCTTTTTTAATGTTGGTTAGGGATGATTTCATAGGTTCTCAATAAACTTTGACAAACTAACCAATTTAACTACATAATTCTAGGTAAAGTTTGTGTGATTTTGATTTCTAAAACTATTTACAATTACTGCTATCTACTTAAAATTAAACAATTCTATCCGTGTTCCTATATTGGAAACTGGGATAATGTAACATATTTTTCATGGTGAGAGGAATTTGGAGAATTGGGCATATGTATATCAAAGTTATGCTATTGTATAATTGAATAATCTTAAAACTTGTTCAGTTCTGACAATGATTGTGTAAATTATTTGCAAAAGAATATTAAATGCCAAGAAGAAGTTTAGTTTAGTTCAATAGAGTAATTTAAGCATTACCTGTCGCTAGAACTATTTGTACCATTTACGAAGAGAGCAGCACTGGAGGAGGTACTAATTAAAAAGGGTTTTCTGTTTTAAAGAGAACTAATTTAACATGAATGTTTCTCCACGTTTAGGGTTAGACTTTTATGCAGAACGTTTTTAGTGATTTCGTAACCTCACAATTGGTCAGCATAATGGATTTGGAACCAGTCAACCGGAGTATATTTACATCTGCATTAGGCAAACTTAAATTTTGGATGAATGAACGTTTAACTTTTTGAGTGCAAACAACAATATTCAGAGTACATTTGTCCCTCTTTGCTGGTTCCTCATCGTTTAGCTTGTTAATAAGATCGACCGTTTTTGCTTCAGACTGTTATTGCCTTTACAGACACGGATAGCTTAATTCCAACAGAGGCAACTCATTGAATCAAACTAATCCATACAAGCTTATATCGTGAGACAAAAAATGACGTTGTCTACTATTCTTCTAATCTTGGTTCATCATGTTAGAATTGAAGCACTGCCAAATCGTTAGGCGGCAATCGTAAAAGAGGAGCATATATTCTTTATTACTTCATATATCTATTTTGTTTAATAGTTTATGTGTTCTGTTTATAAATAATGTACAATTTTTAAACCCATTCGTTGCGATATCAGCTCAACAGTTGCCAATTTAAGTAAATTTTAGCTGTCTCATGTTCCTTATTGACATTTTATTGCATATGTTACAACTAGGCCCGGGCGATTCGGAAAATAACGAATCGATTAATCGAATAGTGTAATTTGAATTTGAATCGAATCAAATTGATTCGAATGGATCTGTCGAAGAAATCAAATGGAATTACCGAAATTTTGATCAATTCAAATCGAACTAAATTGTATAAGAATCTAATTATCGAGTCAATTTATTTGAATCGACAGTTAAGCATGATTTACCGGCAAACATTGATGTTGAATGGGGCATCCTATATATTTTTAATATATCTTGTAATCTCTGAAGATGATTTAATATTTAATAAACCGAAACATCACAGGGAAAAATTTGACTGCGATAGACTTACCAGTAAAATAAAAGTCAAAAATCGAGCAGAGCAGTTTAAAGCTACAGATAAATGTTCAGATTCGACTCGAATTGATATTCCAATTTAATTGATTTGATTTCAATAAATAGATGCTAGTTCAGATCAGATTTATTGCGATATTTCCATCTGATATCGATATTTAGATTCGATATTCCGATTGAATTTTGTCTGTGAATTGATAAATTCAGAAATAAAATTGATTCGAATCGAATAACGATTTTTGACCAGGCTTAGACAACCAATTTTTATGTGCTCGATCAGATTTCGATTATTTTATTCAGTGGCTCAACGTCACGTGACGTATTCTCTATATATCTTTTTTTAATGGATAGATTACTATTATATTTAGGTATAACTTTTGTTTGTTGTTATTTAAGAAATATATTGAACAATTCTACCTACTTCTGTTGTCCTCGACAGTCTTCTAATAATTTCGGTTGACAATAATATTAAAACATAAATTCCAATAATAACAATATCAAACGCCGCTTTTAGTCAATCTTGGTTTTAAGAAAACGAGAAAATTTGAAACTAGTAATATACCAATTAATATTAATTTGGTTTAAGTCACCATTCCTTTATATAAAGTTTTATAGAAGAGTAGAACTAACTCAAAATCAGAATAGTATCCTACAAAAATATCATGTATGAGAAATTATTGAAAATAACAAAAAATTGGTACCTATACTCGTTTAGATATATTATACTTTCTACACCAGTTTTAGACTTTAACGTGTTGCGCTTCATGTTGTAGGAAATATAAACATATCATTATCTAACTCACGTCTAACGATATTCAGCTGAATTTATTACCATTAGAAACGCTACTGTGCATTATAGTACACAATAATAAATAGTGTTTAGTACAGAACGACAAACTTCATAATTACTATTATAAAAGTAATTTGTCTATCATCGTGTTTATTAGTAAACATACTTTTCTGAAAATGATTTAAACTTGTAGTCGGAATTTTGTTGTGTAGAACAGTAATTTCTCATAAAAATGTAATAAATAAATATTTGTAAACCCGACAGGTAATATGTACAATTTTGTTTATATTTTGATATTATTATCTTTTGTCTTCAGCCTGTAACTGCAACACAAAATATCTATAACATTTATTGTCGTGTATGTATGATTTTTTTTAAATCATATTTGTTCACGTTGCTCGTTAATTAAGTTTTATTGGTTTGTGAATTTTGATAATTGGCAAATAAAGTACAAGCTATAAATATGATCGTTTTAATCTGCGGGTCAGTTAAAGGCAAACACACTTTGCATTTTTATGGCAGTTCATTAAATATTAAAAACTCTGTACAAATAGCGCCATATATCAGCATTTTGAATTATAAGTGCAATATTCAATCGATGGAATATTGATATTTTGAAATATGAATGTATTCAACATACAATACAGAGTAAATTAAGTTTGTCCCATACGAAAACAAGCAAAATTTATCGGCATACTTAATTTATGGCGTGTGGACAGAAGCATGTTTATAGACATCATTTATATTTAGCGTCTATATAGTATCAGTAATTGATTTTGTTGGATGATATATAAATCTATTTAGCACATAGAGGAACTGATTTATTCGCAAAGACATTCGTTTTGCAACAAAATGGCAATGTATACAAATAAAGAGTGGTACATTTTTGGGTGGGGTTTCATTATGGGGTAAGATGTCCTCGCAAAAGGAAGGTCCAGGGGAGGCTGTGATGTATCCCTCTTTGTGTGTACGCACTCGTCTGAATACACGGAGACCGGATTTTGATGTGAGTAAATCACAAGTTATAACAGAGCAGACCGTTTGGACACTACCCTCGTCTCGTTCGACCTGTCTAACGATTTTCTCCTAAATTTGTATTGTCTTAATTCCAAGCACTTTATTAATGCTATTCTGATGTTAGCGAAACTCAGAAAATGCTTTGTTATTTATTGCCTTTTACTTTCCCCACTTTTCCGACAATCATAGTTTTCCTTCCACGCTACTTTATCATTAAACTCCCCCTAAGGCTTTTCCTTGAATCGGGCGGTTGGTTATTTAGCTGTTACGGGGAATACTCCGCCTCGAACCAGACACAGACACATAGGCATAAATGAATTTTTAGACGAAAACAAATACTTATAGCCACAAACTTATTAAATTGATTCCATATATATTTTCAGCATATTTATAGAAATTCATCGCCTATATAAGAAATGTATTTTTAAGACCAAAAGAAATATTGGCTACAATTTTTTATAATTTAAAAGAATTATATATGTTGTTAGATCCAGATTTGTCAGCAAAATAGAACAAGTATTATGTACAAAAATTATGATTAATACACAGTCGACAAACTCTTGAAAAAAGAATTTCAAACGAATCCTATGATTTAACGAAAAATCAATCATTTCCTTGCTATTGAATTTTGAAAATGCTATAGATATTCAAGATTTGTTGTAAATAAAACAAACACTACTAAAAGTAAACTGTTTTCTGGATAAATACAATAACGGCCATGAGATTATCTACTACTTTCAAAAGAAATACGCTGTAAATCTACTTAGACTTTATATTTTAATATTATTAAACAAAATAACGCCAAATAGTTAATACTTATTTGGAGAAGAAAAATATATAAATATTATTTTAGAAAAAGTATACTTCATTTCCAAACCCAATTTATCTTGCTGAATCATGACGACAATGCTTTTAAAATGGAAAGTAATCGTTTTTATACTACTTACTTCGGAAAAGATTTTTTTCTGGTTCAGTATTTTCGGGCTCTATCATCTCAAGTTCTAAGAGTGTTTTGGAGAGTATCTCTATTTAAAATAAAAAATCATAGCTATACTTTGAGAGCATGAAAGAGTACACGGCATAGTGCCAATATGGTAGGTACACAGTTATACTAACTTTGTAAAATTTATTACTTTTTCAGTTAAAATATAATATTGTCAGTAATAAAAGTTGTTCTGAATTTGTTTTTAATTTACAGCTAGAATAAATTTAAAATACAAGAAAAGTAACTGATTTGCATTTTTTAGATGATAAATAATGAAAACTAACAAAATTAATACGTTTACAACAAATGTCAATTCACCGACTGCCAGTTTGGATCCAAGAGCAGTGCATCAATGAATTGCGATAGGTAAATACATAATAGGTTTGTTTTAGCAGCTGTTGAAAACTGTTTGGAAATTATCAGAAATGTCCGTCCAATTATTTATTGCGTCAAATTCAATGGTAACGCGTTCTCAGCTTAACTGGTCGAATATTTCTGACAGTTTCCAAACCGTTTTCAACTTCCGCAAAAACAAGCCTAATGTTTCTTAAATGATACATCTACTTTACTTTAGGATGCACTGTTGACATTCCCGTAGTTTATAAATTAAATACATGACAGTTTATATTCGTATTTCGGAAAAAGAAACGAAAGACAGACAGGAGCTATTTAGATCTGTCTTATTTTTTGAAGAAAACTTATAGGGTCACATTAACTACAAAAGTCTTATAAGTATTAATCAATCAGACAAAAAATAATTCTACTTTACAGCAGTTAGGTTTTGCATTAAGTTAATATCAATACAGGGTGTTTTTACAAATGCGAATTAGCTAATTCTATATAAAAAAGGTAAATAATTGCAGTAACTAATAAGCATGCTTCAAAGCGACGCAGCGGTAAAAGTTACCTCGTATGCTGGTCATGGTTATTATAAATTGTTCCATTAGTATTTATGTACACTCACAAATATCAAACAAACCCTAAGTACAGAAAATCGAAACGTTCTAGCCATAATACTACTACTAATAATAATTTAAGGTTAACAGCAACAGGTATTGATTTGCATTGTTGTCGTACGTTAAGTAGATTCGTTACAGTTTTAAGGATTTTTTAGGTAACTTCTATTGCTTACTACATTAATACTGATAAAAAACAAAAAATTAGTTAACCTTAGTTGTACCTCGATTTGTAATTTCGTAACACAGTTGCATTTTATTGCAGTTGTATTTTTTATTTTTAAAATGTATTGGAATAAACTATTTGTTTTAGACATTTTATTTATTTTGTTGCTTTTCTCACTTCGGACTACATTAACCGATTTTGCAAACTCCGTCTTGCTTTAAAGCTATTTAATAACTGAATCATCAAGTGTAACAATACTTAAGGGCGCCGTATTCCTGAAAAGTGTTTTCTACAAATATAAATAATTTTAGACATTTAAGAACTGAATAATATAGAGTTTAGCAAATAACAAGGATGTTATTTCATGCCACCTGCAAATATTCAAAGGTACCGAAGTAAAATCAATATTTAACATCAGAAAGCGATGTATCCAATGAATTTTTAGGTACTGAAATCTTTCAAAATACGTATTTTTTAAATTTAACTATAGATGTAAACATTGTTATAACATAAACTTACATAGTTCTGCATATAAGATTGTTCACTTTTGTTTATAAGTATGTGAAAATAATTGTTAAAATGTGGGGTTAGAATAGCGAAATTATGTGTGTCATATAAATGCATATTAAAAGTTATTACATTATTTGAGGAAAGTTTAAATAGTAAAAGTGGATAAACAAAACATCAATAATTCTATTTTTGATATTACTTTTGCTCTACGAGTTTTATTTTTCGAGATTTCAGTACCTAAAAACACCACAAATTTGATCATTTTACGGCGAGAGATACGGGCACCTTAAGGTTCTGTTTAAGCCTATACCGTACGATGGCGTTATTTTATATCTTCAGAAGTTTGCTCAATTTTCTATAGAAAAGATAAATGGAAATCTTATTACTCGTATTTTTTTTCAAAAATGACAAACCGGAAGCAGCTATCATTTTACAGATGTAAGTTATGAGCGTCACTATCGTTCTCAATATTTGTTGTCTTTAATGGGACACCCGGTACAAGCACTTGTACTCCCGGCACCCTGTATCGTTGATTAAATGGAAGCAGTTGGATCGACATCAGTTTCATGCAATAATAACTACTTGATAAACTTGCTGGAACATATGCCACTTTAGGCTCATTATATTTTTTTTTTAGTTTCTAGTATGGAGTAAGTTTTTAATTTCAAATTACTGACATTTGATTTGAACAGACAAGGTCAAACAACAAACTGCTAAACAGTAGTACTCAACATTGGTATTGAATAGTAAATTCCTACCAACTGTAGCAACTAGTTCAAGTTCATCCTATATTTCTAAGAGATGCAATATCGTGTTGTTATTCATTACTGGCATTCGAAACTATTTGTATTAATTTGCTATTGTGATTCTGATGTATGTATTGTTGTATTTATTAATCGCCAGTAAATACGGAGCATGCGATAAATTACGCTGAATTTCATATTTACATAAAATGATATATTGATTGGCATTACCTTTGGTATAAGTGGGTAATTAAAAGTCGATGGTAATAATTTACAAACAAACCGGTTCCTTATACGATATTAAATTAATAACGAAAAGAAATCCATTAAGATTTTATCAAAATATTCATAATAGTAAAGTAATAAAATGCAGACGTGTTTCTATAATATAATACGCTTCCTTGTTTGTAGGAATTGTAAATATATTTTGTTGTACCTATTCTATACTAGACGGCCGAAAATCTAGAGAGTGACTAATCGCTAGCTTGTAGACAAGCTGGACGGGCGAAGCGTGCGAAGAGCAACATTTCATAGACGTACTAAATTTCAAGGCCACCATATATATAAAATATACAAAAACGGCAAAAATAATTGCATTACATTATTTCCATTATTTTTAGTAGAAACAGTGATAGGTATAACAGTTTTTTCCAATTTAGAGGCGGTAGATAGTAAAATTATAAAAATTATGGTCAAATTTAAAGTTTTTATTTTGTATTATCAATTACCCAAGGTCGAGAATAATAGAGAGTGACTAATTCGCAACACAGAAGAGTACGGAAGGGAAGGTAGCATGTCACTTATGAACTCACACTTAAGCTTTGTCCTCATGGACGCGAAATTCAAGGATGTTTGCACGAATTTTGTAACTTCTGTCTGTCATTATTTATGGCGGGAAAATCTCAACTTTTAACAAATTGTCTTGTTTTTTTTAGATAAAAGTAAGAATATATAATTTGCATACATCACCATTTTTAAATGAGTTTTTAACGAAGACTTCAATAAGGTATACATTTCTTAAGTAGAAAAGGTAGGGGAAAATGTTTTTCTATTCCGATATGACATACACAGTGGCATAAAAAAGTTGAAATGATTTAAAAGGATCCTAATGGTCGCTTGTAGCGCCCTCTGAGAGATACAGCCAATCGTCCATAAAATTTGAATTTCCCGTCCCAAGAAACCTCCGCATACAAAATTTCATGAATTTAACTCAAAGTAGTCAAAAGTTATTAAAGAAAATGTAATTATTTTTTTTTAAATTAGATATCCTAAATGAAGCGTTTCCAGACGTAAGTTCGTAGGAAATTTTTTTGCTTGAAATTGAACGCAGAATATCATACTGAAGTAGGTACATCTTCTCCTGAAACACTCTGTATATTCTAGGCAAAGTTTCGTTTTGTAAGATATAGCAATCCATTTTTTTTGTCGAAATCTCATTTTAAAAATATCATCTTCCGTCCGCTAGTTGTAGTTCTTTACCATTTCTTTATTTGCACTATACATAATAATATACTATTCACGTACATTTTTCTTAATGAAATACATAGTTCAAGATCACTAATATTTTGACCTCGCGCCCTAAACTCCTCATACATGTCATCATCCGATATTTCCCACTTCTTAAATTAGGACGATTTTGAGAATATACTGTAGAGTGTAGAGCTTAAATTATTCTTCATTATTAGGAATACAAAATCACTAATAAAACTAATTTCGTTCATATTAAATTAGCGAAAAGATATACCAGAAATTTTGCCTGCCCGAACGATATACCCGGCCTGATGGCGCTGGAAATGGAACAGATGGGTTCGTCAATTCGTCACAGCTAATAGAAAGCTGCGCCGCATGCGTACTTACTGCAGTATAAAGGTTCGTTTATGTCTACAGACACGGTGCGTTTCAGACAAGTACGGTGGCAGACACCATTTATTTACATCTAACGTGAAGTGTACCGTGTCAGATATCGACAGACACTGTCGTCAGTGTCGGACACGGCCGCTCTCACTGGCAGTTATAAAACACGTCTGCACGATCCCGATACTCTATTTACACTGCCCGGTAAGTAGCCACAGACACGTACAGATATGAACCGCGCAGACAAAATATTCTTTCCGAGAATACTGGCCGTCCACGACCCGTGTCTGTCGGCATCTGCGCGACCGTGTTATGATAGATATAAATACGTTAATACACATTGTATAGAATAATATTATTATGCCTGACACCGCACGTGTCTGACACGCTGGATGTCTGTAGATATAAACGGACCTTAAGCTGTGTAATCGGCTATGCTCTCGGAGATATGCGGCACACGATTTTATAGGAAAAATATACGGGCTGCATGTATATTGTTTTGTGTCGATTCCTATAAATTGTAACCAGTTTTATAACATGAGTTACTTTCTAGATTTTCGGCCGTCTAGTTGTAGTATAGGTAAATTTGATTACGGCTACATTTTGTTGCAGACATTTATTTATGTAGATAGTAGCAAATAAATGTCACATAACAGAATATTAATTTTATAAAATTCGATATAAATTGCAAAAATTATTTGACATTCGAAGCTCTACCTATAATAAAAAGTAGGGATGCCATGACCGAACAAAAATTGCATGTCAAGCAATTTCTTTCTAAAATTACATATCACGGAATTAGTTGAAGTTTCGCAGACCGTAATTTTCCGGTAGACGTTAGTTGTTGTCGTGTCAGAGCCCCATTAGACCAATATGGGTGCTGTGCCGCCTCTGTGCTGGGTAGGAGACACCCTGTGGTACCGGAATTACCTTACTGATTACCAAATAAAATCATGTTCAACCTGATGCAGCCCAAGATATTCCCGTGAACGGTTTCTTAATGAAAACGTGTCTTCGATTTTTATTCAATCTGCGTTAATCAGAGAGATAAAGAAGGAAAGTTAGTTCTGTCATCGAAGTTTAACAAATTACTTTTCTGTCTCTGATTACAATCAGCAGGTATTCTAATGTTTGTCTTTGCTATACCGCAACCTGAAAGTCTCTGTTAAATAGAGATATCTATTATATATAACTTTTGTGTAATATGTACCAAGGTTTTTTCTGTAAATGAAAATATGCCCAAAATACAGGGTGTGGAAAGATTAGGGAAAAATACCACCTCTTATTCCGGGGCCTAAATATCATGGTCTAAATCAAGTTACCTTAGTCCAAAATGTTATAGGTTTAAAGTATAAGATGTTGAAGTTGCAATTTTATTTTAGTTTTACCTGAATAACTTCGTTATTAATTGTAGTAAATACACAAGATGACGCCACCTACACATGTATTTGAATCATATTAACTTTTTTGTGTCCTGGTGTATTGATTTTTTACTCAGTAATTCTTAATCTTTGACGTTTTTTCTTAAAAAAAAGTACACGTGATAAGTGTCGATTTCAACAACTGTTTTGTCAATATCTTGATTTTAAGGTTTTGTTTTAATAACACAAACCCGTTGCCTTCTTTCACAATTTATTCAATTACTATCAAATTTTGGACTAATGCAAATTGGGTTAAATCATCATGTGGTGGCATTTTGTCCAGATCTACATACGTATCTATATACGTCCTGTTCATTCAGTACAGGATGTCTCTAAAAGATCTGCACAAAACGTTATCATATCTGCCTGAAACCAAGATATAATGATCTAATCCAGTTTATCTTAGTTCAAAATTTGATAATAATTGAAGTGTGACAATCGATTTATGTTTATGAAATTAAACATTAAAATCCAGATATCCAAAAAACAGTTGTTCAAAACGACATTTAAGAAAGAAAACGTTAACAAATAGGAATCATTTATTAAAAAATCAATATACCACGACACAAAAAAGTCATGATGATTTAAATGCACGTGAAGTATTTTAGGTAACGACCTCGTTACAAATAAAATTTCACAGGCTTGCTTGTTAACCAATCAAATGATGTTATTTTAACGAACGAACGATGGCATGCCAATCAATACATTTTCGAAAATTTTTCTCCTGGTGGGTACCATGCACAAAATTACATTGAACACTTGTTGTCAATTCTATTGCCCTCTAAAGAATTTGCAATTTTAATCACGTGTGGAAAATTGACCAATTAATTAGGTCATTATTATCTACACTCTTTTTCTTATAATTATTCTATTGTCCAATAAAAACAATTATTTCATTATTGCACTGCTAACAGCCCTCATTTATAGTATCATATAAAATGTTGTTAATTGCTAAGTTATAGAGTTACATTTGACAACTCTATTTGCCATGAGTAAAATTTGATTTCAGTTTAGTGTTCAAGAAACTTTTGAATTGATTGAAAAGTAGTAATCAAATAATACGTGCGGAAGTGATATTAAAAATATTACTATAAATAAATGTTCTGTGGCAGAAACAAATACTTGCTCCAATTGTTCATTTAACTTTAGCAATTGTAACTACGATAAGCATAGGTACACTCAGAGATAAATTCTTCAGTTGACACAACGCTGTACCAAAATTTTAAACCATATCGTTGAGTTCAAATCCTATGATTGTTATCATATCCATTTCAATATATTTCATTCCAGTAAATATGACAAGTGCTCACAGTTTTTGGACTAATACTCGTGAATTTTTCTTAACTAATTTTCTGATTTATTAAAAAACACACCTATATTAGATACATTTTTATGAAGGTCAAAACTCAAAAAAATATTCTACATTTATTTTCTCACTTTTACAAGGTGAGTGATTCCATATATTTTGTATATCGTTGCTACGAAGACTTGTGGGTATACATAACTACGTATTTCTTGCCTTTGGTTTCTTATTGTACAAAAATGTATGTTATTACTTTGATTATATAGAAGCAGGATTAAATTAGTATTTTTACTGTTTCACCAATATTTTAAAGGATACCCTACAATGTTGCCTTAATACTATATTACAAAGTACAAAGTCGAGAGACTCATTGTACGTTCTAAAAAGTGTTTCTTAAAAATGTATATTGAATAAGCACGTTTAGCAATGCAATTAAGGATTATAACGAAAATTTATATTTTTTCTTCTTGCTAAAGTAGCAGGAGATTGAAATTTGATTATCCATTAGTATTTTAGACATTGTATATTTAACATTATTTTATACAAGATTGTAGTGCTTCTCTATTCTCCATTTTACGAAAACATGCACAGAGCGTGGGACAGCTAAATAGAATAAATTTCGTATCATTCATTGTACATATTTATCAAAAAATTCGAATCAAATTTGGATGGTGAAATGGCATCCTGCAACGTATAGATTTTATCTCTAAATTCAACCTTCTTCAACTGATATTTGCAGCCCCTATATTTTTAAATTGGAAGCGCAGGTTAAAATTACCAGCAGAACCTGCTGATTTTACACTCTTAGATTTTTTTATGGGGATATGTAAAAAGTATATACAAAACTAAACGATGCAATATAACTGACTTAAGAAGAAGAAGAATAACGTTTGTGATAAGGTTGGTCGTTAGATGTTCAATAACGGTAGAAGATATTTCCATTTACGATTAGAATGTTGCCAAGATATTGAAGGAACTTATTTTGAACATCTCATGATGCTATTAAAGTTTTAGTGTGTTATTAATTTATTAGGTCAAGCAAAGATTTTTTTACTGTTATTTTTTGTAATAAATTTAAAAATTTTAACAATTTTGAATAGACACTGAAAGGATCTTTAAGGTATAACAAGCTTCTATATTCAATTTTAAAATTTCGGAATTGTATTTAGTGATGAAAGTTGTTGGATATCATTTAAGGATTCAACATTGGATTCTCTGGATTTTCATAAATATGTACAACAATTACAATACTAAATTTATTCCATTTGGCTGTCCCACACTGTATATGTGTGAACCCACAATGCTGTCTATGAAAAATGGCTCTTGTGCACACACTTTGCTGTTTATTTTTTATCCCCTTCCGTTCCTGTAGGGAGTTCCAGTTTGCCACTGTCCTTCTCTCCCTTCCATTGTTTCGTCGATCTTTCTAATACATTTGACGAACGGCTTTTATAAATTAGGCTAGCCCGTCAGTCTTGTTCTTGTTACAAAGAATTCTAGTGCCAAACAATGCGGATTGAACGACTCGCCTGACTGTTAAGTTGTTCTTGTCTTAAATTAATACAAAAATAAATAATTTGACGTAGATTTTAGACATTGTCGATACAACATAATTTACCTGTAAGCTAGAAGCTTGTTTTGTAGACTTAGGGAGACAGTTCTAATAAAAGTAAACAAAATATAAATGTTTGTTTCCAATACTTTTTTTGTATAGTTATTGAGGTAGTCTTAAGCGACAGCTGATCCGGTTGTCAAAACTGTTGAAACATATAAAGCATACATGCTCTATGTATATATGAGTCAAAGGCTTTAAACGATATATTTAGGTATTTTAGTAGGCTGGTACCTATAAATGAAATGCTAGCAGTGTAAATGATACATATTTTTTGTGTGTCTACTTTTAGTTCCACTGCTATTGACAAATACTTATTTTGTTGATGTCTGGTTATGTTGCTAAATACTGGTATAAGTACTGAATTTAATTATTCATATATTAGTTAAATAGATACATATACGTCATACATGAGTAATAAAACACAACTCTTGGAACTGTACTAGAGCCATACCTAGTAATTTTCTCTTTTTTTTGGGGAGGGGGGTGTTGGTTGGGATGAGGAATATTGTTTTTCAGCGAAACTGACAACAGGAGTGTTCAAAAATTCTAAAAATTGTGTTACTGTTTCCAAGTAAAAAAAAACAGTAACTGATTTTCATTTTAGTAACAAATATGCAGATATATAATGATTATTATACATTTATCATAAAAATACAAAAGATATGACACTTTTCCAAACGCAAATAGTTTATTTGAAAAAACAAGCAGTTTGTTGTACATGGATATGTACAGGAACACCTAATATAATCTATATTACAAAGTCCAGTCGTTTTGATTTATTTGAATTTTTTTAAAAAAACCCATTGACTTTCTATGGTAACATTCTCGTGAATACTCATAAATACTAGATAATTTAAAGATTTTGGCCAGTTAAATTACTTATTTATCTTTTTAATTTTCCTAGTGATAAAAAAATGTTCTGGTGTAATTGTAGTTACAGATAAATCCGCCAAGACTATAGAAAAAGAATATACTTGGAATCATTATATTTTATCGTATCATCTAGGGGATTCATAGCTACTCTTAGTAATTTAATTTCACCTTTAAGGCTTACAGTGAGCGCTCTATCAAACGATATATAAGGTTTGTTCCAACAACCGTCGAGAACTGGTTCAGAACCGTGAGAAATGTTTGACCAACACCGTCTTACGTCGCATTCGCCGAGAGTACATTAACAACTGAACTGACTGACTAATTCTGGACGGTTCGGAATCGATTCTTGCTGTGTTGGAACAAACCCATAGTTTTCGCTCAGTAACTCCTTAACGAATAATGATAAAAATATGCGTTCTTTTGTTTTGAAAAAGTGTAAAATTATTGTTTTTTTAAATAAATGTTGCATATTTTCAAAATTTCACAGCGTCGACGTAAAATATCTCTATTAAAAAAACCGCATTTTTTTATCATTTTTCGTTGAGGAGTTACTGAGCGAAAACTATATCCCTTTGGATCGAGCGCTCACCGTAAGCCTTAACATAATTTAAAATTGTCCAAAGACTTTTCATAAATTTAAAAAAAAATTCCTTTTTTGAGTACTTACATGCGGTGAGCAACCTAATTTTTTCTTTTTGGAACGTGTTTGAACATCTTAATCTCCCCTCCCTTGGCTACGGTCTTGACAATTCTCATTCCCATGAGTTCTTTTTTTAAAACATACTATTCAAATATTTCTATTTTTAAAATCATCCAAAATTTATGAAAGCTGAAATTATACTACATATGTTTCTAATTATTTAAAAGTTAGATAGATCTATGTTGTTTGTCATTTTAAAAGAAGACATATGACTCTACATCGGCATCTAACAAAGATATTGTATCGTATGATAAGTGTAGGTACAATCGTTTGCAATAATATTGACACTCTCTTAAAACAGTTTTTGAACTTCTGGAAGTTCTGAATAGAAATTTCATTAAATCTCTCTTGGTAAGTGAAACAACTAATAACTAATGTTAAAAATTTAAAGCAGATTTCAATATGAATACGTCAGAAGTTCAAAATAAATCGCAAAATTCATTTTAGTGAGTGTCATTAATATTGCAAACGATAGTACATGTTATTTACTAGGTATAATGTAAATACTTTATTTAAGTACTTACATCTAAGATGTTTATATTTTACTGAATTTTCACAAGCTTTTTCATCACTATGCCATTATTATTTACAGAATGTTCCGTTTTATCTTACACAAAGTAGAGGGAGTCATCTTAGGAAAATAGTGGGGGTAATTTATATAACTTGTTTTTTTAAGCGGGTTTTGGTATTTTTTAATCGCTTAAAGATAAACATATAAAAAATTGTACATGAATAATTGGCACAGCGAATACCTAATACAGCATTGGACTAAACATCTTATGTCTATTGTTATATCTGTATAGATTTCCATTTAGTTAGTTTCTTATTTGGAATATTAGTGTGTGTTATTGTGTGGACATTGGTACTGAATT
Source organism: Monochamus saltuarius (assembly GCA_025584915.1). Lineage (NCBI taxonomy): Eukaryota > Metazoa > Arthropoda > Insecta > Coleoptera > Cerambycidae > Monochamus > Monochamus saltuarius. Next base: position 23,764,309 of record CM046726.1, on the reverse strand, counting down.
AACGTTGGAAAATATACTCTATCTATAAAATGAGCAAAAAAAGTATATCTCACTTGGAAAATGGAAGCAGTGTTACATTATGCCATTATGTACAAATACATCATACAGCGTCTAATAAAAATATTTCACAGCGACTAAAAATGAAAATAAATGTGGTGTCGGGCGATGAAGCTCGACGAAATGAAAAGAGACTCTCCAGAATTTCAACATTGCTTGTTTGTGAAGACCATTTTAATGTAACTTTAATTGGAAATGTATGAGTAAGTAGGTAGATTTAATTAAGTTCATCGAATAAATTAAAATGTTAAGTTGTAATGAATAAATTACACTTTTATTATATCTTTTTTCGTATATTGTATTTAGCACTTCATCCCAACTCCAAATAACATGGTTTGCATTTGCTCTATCATTTACGAGACGTAGAATGTTATTTGAGGCATTTATAAAATTTTGTTGGCTTCCCTACATTAAATTGCCTGTTTTGGTCTGAACACATAATAAACGCAAGTAATAAATAAGGATATTTTAAAAATATTTAATGAGAAATGAGATCAGTAGTAGATAGCATTAAAAAATTAATAAATTAATAAAAAAAATAAATGTAAAAAAATTAATTATTTTTATTTTTATGTTTCAAATTAAAACAAGTATGTAGTTTAATGTGAAGTCAGATGGCATAATTTTATAAATATGTACCTGAAGTAATACCTTGATCTGTACTGAGAAAAGAAATAAATTACGTTTAACAATACGATATGCCACGCCATCACCAATATTAATTATGATGTCAAAAACGGAAAATAGAGACCTGCTTGCTTTGACGCCCCGTATTTCTGCACTAATGAAGTTGAGATTCGCACCAATGAAGTTCATAAGCATAATATTAAATGAATCCACTCGTGACAAATTGTCTTATAATATTTACACAAAACCCACTCCGTCATCGTGGAATTTGGACAGTATTTACATTGTGTATAATCCAAAAATGCCACAAAAAATGTAATAGCACAAGAACAATGGCCTGTTTACATCAAATTCGTAACACTACACCTGTATCTACAGAAACATAAACCGCGCTGAACGTCATGTGACATCACACCAATGATACATCCTCTTCAATATTGACGTCTCAATGTCGAGCAGTGTGCTCAGGTGTTCCACAAGGCTCTATTTTAGGACCTCTTTATTTAATTTATTCACTGCTGATTTGTCTAAAATTTGCCTTAATTCTAAACTTAGTATGTATGCTGACGATATACAGCTTCTTTATAGTTTTCGGCCATCTGAATTATATATTGCAGTAGAAGCTATAAATAACGACTTAAAACACATTTATGATTGGACTCAACAGAACACTCTGTTAGTGAATCCCGTTAAAAGCCAGAATATTCTTTTTGGGACATCTTATCAATTAAGACATGTTGATATAGAGGAAATAAGTATTAAAATTAATAATGATAACATCCCTTTTTGTAATGTAGTAAAGAATCTTGGTGTGTTTTTTGACTCCACTTTAAGCTTTTCGAATCATGTAACAAATATTTGCCGGAAAGCATATTCTTGCCTAAAACTGCTGCGTTGCTTATTGAAACTATGGTTCTTTCTCACTTACATTATGCAGACGTTGTTTATGGTCCATGTATAAGTCAAGCTGACAAACATCGTTTACAAAGAGTTCAGAACTCTTGCGTAAGATATTTTACTACTGTTCCACAATATAGTCATATTTCTCCTTATCTGCGCAATTATAATTTGTTGAACATGTCTGAAAGGAGATTCATTCATATTGTTGGCTTCATTTTGAATGTATTGAATAGCAATAGGCCTACATATCTATATAGTAAAATTAACTGGAGATCAGAAATTCACTCAAGAGATTTGAGGCAGGTCGAAAATAAAATTTGTATTCCTTCTCATAAGAGCGAAAGATTTAAATGTTCTTTTACTTATATGGCTTCATACGTTCTTAATAATCTGCCGGCTCACTATTACAATCTCTCGGTAATGACTATAAAAAATAAGTTAAAATTGAACATACTTTCTTCTGCCATTGAACATTTCAATATTCAATTGTTTTAAACTGAATTTAGCATTTATTCTTTTATTATTTTGTTTGTATCTTTGATGGAGGTGTTGTAAATCAACTTGTTGACACACCTTCCTTTTGTGAAACTGTTTTGTACTTTTACAATAAACCTTTTATTATTATTATTATATCGCGTTTTCGGCCACGTGGTTTTGTTTACATTCCATGACAATTTATTATTATGTTATTATTGCCGCCAGACACATATTACGATCTTTCAGTTTGTTTGAACTGTAAAATATTTCAAGTCAATATTAAATTCATGCAACTCCCCCATTGTGTAAATTTACACGAACATATTTTCTCGTGTAATCTTTGTATATCCATAGGTATTGATGTTGTGACAGTAAATCGATCGACAGCGATTTTGAATATGTTTATTGCGTGAGGTAGTTTTACAAGTTAAAGAAACTTTATAGCACCAGCCTTGGTATCAGTTCAAACAAATAAAAAATAATATGCCTGTAGTCTGCCCCGCTCGTGAGATTGCATATTTAAGTCGGGGGAAGAAACCAATAATTATTTTCGTTGGTGTTTTCGGAATGAGTTTCATGGCCCAGCTGTCTATTTCACATCAGTGTTGTTCCCTTGAAGCGGATTCTACACATGGCATTCCTCTCGAGAGTGTAGGAGGAAATAGCGCTGTCTCTTTCTCTGTGAATTTCGTCTCCAGCGCCATATATAATGCGTCATGCTTGCTTGTCTATCTGCTTCCAAAGCCTTAGAACGCCCGCTAGCTACTAAATCAATACCTAACCAGTATTCGTCCCACCTCACCCCTCATCATAACGCCACAGCTCATCTTCACTACCACATTTGGAAAATTGAAAATTCGCCCGTACTTTTTAAGCAATGCCGGCCGGGCATTACAATATGAAATCGAGCTAAATGCTGTTCCCCTTCGACGTTAAACAAGGTAACAAATCTTCATTAAATAGGTATCTAAATATATTATCCAGGAGCAGACATAATTCATCAAACAAGACTCTGACATGCCCAAGAAAAATATAAATATTGGGCGTACGGTGTTGTTAGTGCATCTATATATTTTTATAAATCGGACAAATAATAAGTCTCAGTGACATCTACTAGAACAGTAAATGCATCAATAACTTAAACAATTAAAGCAAACTTGAGAATAAGGTAATATTGGAAATGATGTTACTAATACAAATATTTGAACTTACTTTTGAAGTAGTAAGCTAAATGAAGTTTAATTCCTATTTGAAAGATATGCTAAAAAAATAAGTTTATAGCTGACAAAATTTACAATAATAATGTAAACTTCCAAATAAACTGTCTTTTTTTAATAATAGCTTGTACCTTGTATTTATATATTTGCAGGAAAAACAGTAGTAGTATGTTATAATTCCGATAAGTAAAATATATAACTAGACTTACATATCTTCCAAGTAGAGATCAATTTATAGGTATTAATAGCATAACATGTGAAAATATAAAGATAAGTTTTGGCGTCTCACAAGGATCAGTCCTTGGACCTTTATTATTTATTTTGTTGTAAACGATCATCCGAACATAGTTGACGATACATCGGTGATAACGTATGCTGATGATAGTAGCTTAGCTTGTGCAAATAATTCAATAAATCAGACAATCAGTATAACACAATTATAACTAAACAGACTTGTAAGCTGGTTTAGTAGTAATAAGTTACTTTTAAATACATCAAAAACTATTTATACATTTTACTCCGAAAAATAGCACTATTAATAAAAGTTACCTGCTAAGCGTAAATCAAAAATCACTACAAGTTTCTAAATAGTATAAACTGGGAAAACATATTAATGAGTTATGCAATAAATTGTCTGCTATGCAATTTATCGTTTGAAGAAAATAACAAATGAAAGCGTTATTAAGTCATAATATTTTTCACAATTTATATCCAGAGTTTTTCATCGTATTTTATCTTGGGGTGTATCTAGTTTTGCTGATAGGGTTTTTAAACTGCAGAAGCGGGCTGTTAGAAATATGGTGAGAGTTTTGTGGAAACATTTTTAAAAAATTACAATTTCTCACATTGCCATACATACAACAAGTAATTATCATGATTATTACATTCGCTGTGGTAATACTTTGGCAATTCTACCTCATATATTGACAACTTTCAAACACAGTCCTAATTTTATGGGAGTTAAGATTTATAACAAGATACCTAATCTTCTTAAAAACATAACAATGTTTAAATCTAAAGTAACAACATTTCTATTAGACAACTGTTTTTATTCATATGATGAATATTTTAGTTATTAAATCATCTATATTATCTTGACCATTCTTACTCTGTCGCTGTTCCGTTTTTATCACCTAAAAAGATACAATTCGCTGTTTTTCAATGAAAAATCTTGTTTTCTAACGCATTTTTCCTCCAAATTAAATAAAATGATTCAATTTCAGCATTATGTTTTGACTTCAAGCTAATAAAAAGCGCTGACTCATATGAATTTTCTTAAAATTTCTATTCTTCGACCAAAAAACGCCGATATTAAGACACTGCGCTGATACAAAGAAACGATAAATGATATGGTATGTTTTTTATTTGTCAATTTACTATTTAAAATAATAAAAACAGTATTTTTTTCGTGGGATGGCACTAATCATTTCTAGAATGAAGAAAAATTAACAGCAGCTATTCTAAATGTTAGATGCATCAAGTATCTTCTGTCTACGTGCCTTTACTGTATCTTCCTCTATAGGTACAGTAGATAAAATAAAGCATTTCTTTCGTTAGATATATTAATATATTTTAAACAATTCAATTTCTAGTAACCGCTGGCTAGGGACGTACACCACTGACTGACGCTAGCAAAATATGTTAAATCTGCAAGATCGATCATAATAATGATTGTCGGTAGGTGTATACGAGTATGAAAATTATTCGACACCACTACCGACACCAACATCGATAATATCGTCCTTTGTAGAACCGCGTTTAGTTTTGTTATACTTAACAGAAAAATATTTCGAATCCAATCCCAATATGAACATTAAGAAAACTAAATATATCCGGAGAGGTATTATAGAGCGTTTACTTAAACATATTTTAGACAGTCATTGGCGTTTGTATAATAATGTTAGTAGTTGGCAGTAGTTAGTAGGATGAGAAATCCAATTAACCAAATAGCACTCCATGTATTTTTCTCTTGCATATTAAAAATGTATATTCACTCTAATAAACAGGACTATGTATCAGAGAGGAAGAACAATGTTCGAATGATTTTAAAAAAAGTTATTCCATGATACGTACCATCTCAAGTATAATACAGGGTATCCCAACGAAAATTTGACCCCCCCTATAATTGGAAAACCGAATAATATTTCAAAATTCGCCGAGACCCGTCGATTTTTGTTCTTGGGGGGAGCTTTTTTGACAGTCAAGCCAACTCGATATGTTCATCCCCCTAATGCCTAGCAACCCCAACTTAAAAATTTCAAATGCAACTACCCCACTTGTGGCACATCATTTTAAAGCCCTTTTCATCACAAATCGGTTGAGATTTGACAGAATTATTGGTTACAAACGAAAAGATGACAAACCAACTTACGCGTAGTAATTTCTACACAAATGCCCACCACTAATAAGTTTTTCATCTACTACACATGACCTAATGGTTATTGATGTGTCTATCAGTTTACAAAAAAGTCACAAATGAAATAAAAAGCAGAAGCAAATAATAAATCAGATTTATTTGATGAATTGCACCAAACAATAATACAGTCTGTTTTCAAATTCTGTTCGAACATTATTAAAGACATTCGCAGTTATTAATCGGCATTCTTCTACAATTTTCTGACGTAGCACTTGTAATGTTTCCGGCTGAGTGGCGTACACTCGTGATTTTAAATGACCCCACAGAAAAAAGTCCAAAGAGGACAGATCCGGAGATCTTGGTGGCCATTCGACGGGACCTCTTCTGCCAATCCAATGCCCCGGGAAATGGTCATCCAAAAATTGTCGCACAGCAGCAGCATAGTGCGGGGCGCAGTATCTTGTTGGAAGGTTATTTCATTTTCTAGTAAATTGTCGTCACTTTCTAAAATCTCTGTTATCCTAGGATCAATTGTACTTTCCAATAATTCTAGATAGGTGTTTCCATCGAGATTACCTTGGATGAAAAATGGTCCAACAAGATGGTCGCCCAAAATGCCTGCCCAAACATTCAATTTTTGAGGTGTCTAAGTATGAAATTCCCTGATTAAATGCGGATTAGTATCACTCCAATAACGACAATTGTGTCTATTCACTTCGCCATTCAACATAAATGTGCATTCGTCGGAGAAACATTTATTGTAGAGAAGATTTGGATTCAGTAGAAGTTGTTCACTAAAGTATTCGCAAAATTGGTTAAGGCGATCAAAGTCATCTTCATGTAACTCTTGAACCAGCGTCATCTTAAATGGATGATACGGGATACGCCAGAAGCTTGAGACACAGTTGTAATCGATTGCTTATTATCCATCTGTACATGACCCAAAACTGCCACTTTAACTGATTCATTTTGAACTGGCCCAATTACTTCACGTTTCTTGTTTAAAAGCGAACCTGTTGCAACAAATTTGTCAATCAGGTGTTTAACGTACTGGTGGTTTACATTTTTTTCAGGATGATTGGCATTAAAAATTCGTGCTGTAGCTTTAGCGCAATCGTGATTTCGATAATAAATTGCAACAATTTCTACTCTTTCCGCGATAGAATAAACCATTTCGAACACACGTTAATACTTTCAATAACGGCTTAAACTAACGATTTCTTGGTCACAAGCAAAAAAAAAAACCACGACTTTTTTTGTAGTACTGACTTTTTGTTATTTTGAAAAGGTCTGAATTCCTATAAACTTAAGTATCTTCTACTAATAACTATTTTAGTATCTAGTTTTATTTGCTTCAGCTTTTTATTTTATTTCTGACTTTTTGTAAACTGATAGACACATCAATAACAATTAGGTAATGCGGTCATCTATAGTAGATGAAAAACTTATTAGTGGTGAGCATTTGTGTAGAAATTACTATACTCGCGACAAGAATTCAGACGACTTACGTCATACAGACAAATGAATAATTCATTGTATTTTCATCAAAATATTTAAGAAACTGCAACTGATAGTAATAAAACTATATACTACACTAAAAGTTTGCATTATATTTTGCACTAAATTGTAAAAATGATTGTTTTTAGCGTGACCAAATGTCGAAAATTAAGTTGACAATAAAAACAAATGTGTAACGTCAGCCGTGACGTGAGACGTCTGAATTCTTGACGCGGGTATACGCGTAAGTTGGTTTGTCATCTTTTCGTTTCTAACCAATAATTCTGTCAAATCTCAACCGATTTCTAAAAACTATACGTCACTGTATTCGCAATGAAAAGGGCTTTAAAATTATGTGCCACAAGTGGGGTAGTTGCATTTGAAATTTTTAAGTTGGGGTTGCTAGGCATTAGGGGGATGAAAATATCGAGTTGGCTTGACTGTCAAAAAAGCTCCCCCCAAGAACAAAAATCGACGGGTCTCGGCGAATTTTGAAATATTATTCGGTTTTCCAATTATGGGGGGTCAAAATTTTCGTTAGGATACCCTGTATATCAAATGGTATGGATCTAACACAGTGAATTCTTTTATATTTCGCAATTTTGCATAGCTTAGGTACTAACTTTGCTTAGTCCTCTCTTAATTCAATAAAAGTGTAATAGTTTATATATCATTTTTCTTATAAAATTATCTACAAGATGACAATCGTATTTTAAGGAGATTTAATTAAAACATTCCAACCACAATCAATTAAGAATAATTCCAAATATAAGTAGTTAAAAAAATGTAGTACAGTTGTTGGGGGTAGCTACCGTGACATACACAAAATGTAATGTTAATTATTACATATTATGGTGTTGTTACCAAAATTCTCATGAATATTAAGAAAGTTAATAGGAACATGGCCGGTTTATAAATGATGGATGCATTCCTCGATCCTACTAAGAGACATAGTGGTAACGACAATGTGAGAATTTTTGACTATTAGAAATGATAAATTTATGGCATGTATATACCTTTAACATTTTAATTATAATAACCTTAACATTCTATCTAATTCTGATTTTAAAACCGTCAGAGACTACTTCACGTACCCTGAACTGCCACAAATAATGAACCCCGTTAACTGTACTCCCTAATTAAAAGGGCGCTTGCGGTAATATTTATACTACCTGAAAGTAGAATGAATATGCGCTTGGAAAATGAAAAGTTTACTGCATACTGCTTGCAAGAGAGATTGAACATGATTTAAATGTGACTTTAAATGTGTTTGTATATAAGTCGTTATGCCGATTGCACACGGAGCCAGTGGGTGAGCCAGGACAGTAAGATAGACCAGAACTGTCCTCGTGTGTATTGACATGCTGAGACAGCAGAATGGTGCCAGACAGTGCATGAGACAGTGCAATCGATAGACATCTGGGCTAATTTTTAAAGACAATAGTCTGCCCCCTCCCAAACTTTGTTTAGACTATCCACGTGTGCCAGTTAACGTCGTTTGATTAATAAAAAGTCAAAATGTCGCCTCTAAAAATGAATTTCGGAGAAACAATAAATTTCATTCATCATTATGACCTGAAGAATCTCGCTTCGGTCTCACAGCCATTTATTTTCTAACCCAAATTTTATTTTCCTTATTAATTTCATTGTCTATAACTTAACCATTATTTCGTTTGAAGTTAATAATGCTGCCCGTTTATAAAATAAACGTAGAACTCGACGTCTTTTCTCCATGGTAGCAAATGAAACTAGTTCTAGTACTTAACTAGTGTTACAAGATCAATGAAGATGCACACTTACTGCCTAGTCGACGTTGCATCGCAACGAGTTGCTCTGCAACGACATATAAATAAAAAAATAAACAATGTCATTATAATTACAATTTTGTACAGATTTCAATATACGCTTTCCATTATCTAATACAGTCCATTGCTTCCTACAAGTTATACAATAACAATCCAGAATTCATAACATTTTTGGTCCGAGCCAAATATCCAGATCCAGTACCTAAGAAGAAAACTACATATTGCAGTTCAGCACTACACAAAATCAAGCCAAGCAGCTTTCAAGTTCTATCGCCTGTCCATAGCTAGGAAATTCCCGTAGGTAGCAGACGACCCTTGAGAGACAAACAGGTAGTGCCCAATCCTATTCCCAATCATTTCCCCAATCCTATCTACAAATAAATCATTTTGTTGCATGCTAAAATTTGCACGTAAACAGTCAGTCAAACGCAATGAATAAGTCAGAACAATTGGCAAAATTAATAAATTCTAGGAAAACAATAAAATCAACACTCGCGAGATTCAAAATTGCATTTCAAAAATTAAAAAGTCAACAACCCCCAGATGTCAATCAGATTGAACTTCGTTTGCTCAAAATTGAATCGATATTACACGATTTCAATACAATTCAAACAGAAATTGAGGAAACAGATTCATTGTCAGTTTTAGATGAACATGAAAACGAACGAAATGAGTTTGAAAATTCTTATTTTGAAATAGTTTCACAAGTAAATCAGTTCATTTCAGAAAATAAAACTCAAAATTCAAATAATTCAATCAAATCAGATGATTCAATGTCTATTGAATACAATAAAAACATTAAACTTCCTTCTATATCATTACCGAGTTTCGACGGAAACTATAATCAATGGCTTTTTACAAAGACAGTTTTATATCTCTCATTCATGATAATCAGTCCATACCTGCGGTACATAAGTTTCATTATTTACGATTGTCACTGAAAGGCGACGCCGCGGATTTGTTAAAATCGTTAGAATGTTCAGCAGCAAATTATTCCGTAGCTTGGTCGCTACTTATTGAGCGATATGAAAACAAACAAATTTTAATTAAAAATCACATAAAGGCTATTTTTGATCTTGAGGGGCAGCAAAAGAAACTCATTATTGTTTACGCAAACTAGTAGATGGGTTGTTAAAACACCTGCGCGCACTAGAAGCGCTTGGTCAGCCAGTTGATTCGTGGGATGTCTTAATCATACACATAATGTCATTAAAATTAGATCGTATTACCCGCCGCGAATGGGAGACGGAATACAACAAGTGTACTTCGGAAAAAAAAGAGGTAACCCGCGAAAAGTTTACAAATTTTTTGTTAGAGAAATGTAGGCTACTTGAAACACTTGAAATTTCAGATGAAACGTCTTTCAATAAAAATAATTTTTTCAGCAAAACAAAGTTTATTAAATCACATTCAGCGATTAACGATACACGTGTTTATATTTGCGCATTCTGTAATAAACAGCACGCAACATACAATTGTAAAGATTTTCTAGCTTTAAGCGTTCCAGACAGATTGTCAGAAGTCAGCAGACTTAAATTATGTGTAAACTGCTTAAAGAAAAATCATCAAGTAAGCGAATGCAAATTTTCTTCATGTCGTAAGTGTCAGAGGCGTCACAATACGTTACTGCATTTCGAAACTTCACCACAAACAAGAAACAATACAAATACAAATTATTCTACAAATGTATCAAATGAAGTACAAGTAGAAAATAATGCAATTGAAATACCAAATGAGCTTTCTATTTCACATATGTCTCACGCTTTCAGTGCCAGTGGCGTACTTCTATCTACAGTATTAGCGTATATATTTGATGTATACGGTAATGCACATCACTGTCGCATATTACTTGACAGTGGTAGTCAATCAGATTTTATTTCGCAGAGCCTATGCAAAAAATTAGGCATACCTCTATCAAATGTAGAGTACACAATATCTGGCATCGGTCAGACAAAAACTAAGGTTTGCAAAAAGGCTTTCATAAGGCTACAATCCAGGGACAATGCTTTTGATCTTAACTTAGATTGTCTAGTTTTACCACATGTAACTTCAAATGTGCCATCCGTTTCTATTGATATAAGTCATTTAAAAATACCTTCAAATATAGTTCTGGCAGATCCTACGTTCAACGAAGTGGGTTCAATTGATATTTTAATTGGTGCAAACAAATTTTGGGAACTAATCGTAGCAGGTCAAATAAAACTGGGTAACAACTTACCCACATTACAAAAAACTCGCTTTGGATGGATCGTTACAGGAACTATTTTTCCGTCAAAGTACCTAAATTCGCACACGTCTAATCAAATATTGTCTAATTTTAGCCAGTCTTCATCACTTGATATGCAGCTAACCAAATTTTGGGAAATTGAGGAGATAAATTTGGAAAAACCTCTGTCTCCGGAGGAGCAGATGTGTGAGGAATCATTTAAAGGCAACACTATTCGCGATTCTACTGGACGATTTATAGTTACGCTTCCACTTAGACATTCTCCTACTGTTTTAGGAAATTCATTACAAATGGCCACAAAACGATTTCTTTTGCTTGAAAAAAGACTTCATCAAAATTTCAACCTTCTTCAAGAATATTCAAATTTTTTAAGCGAATACGAGTCTCTAAATCACATGTCTAAGATAGACATCAATACTGTTGATACAAGTCAATCATTTTTCTTGCCTCATCATTGTGTGTTGAAGGAAACAAGCACTACAACAAAGTTAAGAGTAGTATTCGATGGTTCGGCTAAAACCACATCAAATTATTCACTAAATGACATTTTAATGATAGGTCCTACTGTTCAGGAAGATCTATTCTCGATCATTTTAAGGGCACGAAAGCATAATATTCTTTTAACTGGCGACATTGAGAAAATGTACCGGCAAGTTTTGGTTAGCAAAGATCAGCGACATCTACAAATCATTTTATGGCGTCCTGATCCGTCTATGGACATACAATATTTCACTCTGAATACTCTCACCTATGGAACGTCACCGGCAGCTTTTCTGTCCACGAGATGTATAAAAGAGCTTGCAAATATAAATCAAAATATCAATCCTAAAATCAGTTCGATATTGGCTAGGGATTTCTATGTAGATGATTTGGTCACAGGTGGCCAGACCATTGAAGAAGTAAAATTCATTAAGAGTCAAATTTCGAACATATTGAAATCAGGTGGATTTTCATTGAGAAAATTTCTTTCCAATAGCATTGATGTTTTAACAGAAGGCAACTCTTCATCAGACAGTACTCATCAATTCGCAGATCCGCAGGGAAAAACGTTGGGCCTTCTATGGGATTCGAATGGAGATCAGCTATGTTATTCGTTAAAGTTACAAACTGAAAACTCAAGATTTACGAAACGATCTATTCTATCTATTATTTCACAAATTTTTGACCCGTTGGGTTTGCTTGCTGCCACGATCATAATAGCAAAAATTATGATACAAAAACTTTGGCTATGTAAACTAAATTGGGATGAGGTAATTCCTTCCGAAATATACACCGAATGGATACAATTTTATAACGAGCTTCAATTATTCAATCAATTAAAAATCCCCAGACATGTACTATGCAATTATCCTTCAAAAATAGAAATTCATTCATTTTCTGATGCAAGTGAAGCTGCCTATGGCACTTGTATATATTTAAAGTCAATTGATAGCTTAGGATATGCACATGTTTACTTACTTTGTGCCAAAACGCGCGTTGCGCCATTAAAAACTATTACAATTCCTAGATTGGAGTTATCTGCTGCATTGTTGAGTGCAGAGTTAACATCTAAGGTAAAAGAAGCCCTCAACATTAACATTGATAAATGCTATCATTGGTGTGACTCAACAATTGTCCTATCTTGGATCAAAGCTCCTCCACATCTATGGAAAATATTTGTATCCAATCGCGTCACGCAAATACAATCTCTAACTCATATCAATTCATGGTATTACGTAAATACTAAGGAAAACCCCGCCGATTTATTATCGAGAGGCCTTTTGCCTTCTAATCTTCAAAACAATCAATTATGGTGGAGAGGACCATCGTGGCTCTCTAGTTCACAATTAGTTTACTCTGAGTCATCTTTAAAAGAAGATATTTGTAATCTTCCAGAATTTAGATCAAAAATCATTTCTTTGACTAATACAGACAATGTCAAACAATTTGAACTCATTGACAAATATTCAAATTTAAATAAATTAATCAGAGTTACAGCTTATTGTCAGAGATTTTATAAAAATGTCAAGTTTTCAATGTTCAAAAACCCTCTCATATGCGGTGATCTAACTTGCAACGAAACAAACTTTGCTTTGTACTCATTAATCAAATTTGTTCAAAATCAAGAATTTGCACGAGACATTAATGACTTAATCAAGCTTGGGCAAGTAAAACCAAAAGTAAACTTTCACGATTAAGTCCTTTTATGGATGATTTTGGCATACTTCGAGTAGGAGGTAGAATTAAACATTCAAATTTTTCCTATGACAAAAAATTTCCAGCTATCTTACCAGCTAAACATACATTGTCGCTTCTCATTGTTCGAAGGGAACATGTGAGATTATTGCACGCTGGCCCTCAAGCAGTACTCGCCTCTATCCGTGACCGATTTTGGATACTTTCTGCTCGAAATTTAGTAAAAGGTTACAAGAAACTGTATACGATGTTTTCGATTTGACGCTCCGCCGATAAACTATAAAATGGGTGATTTACCTGAATATAGACTTAAATCTACACGCCCATTTATAAATACCGGTATAGATTATTGTGGTCCATTCAACATAAAAGACAGATCTACAAGACATTATAAATCAATCAAGGTATATATTTGTCTTTTATATGTCTTAGTACAAAGGCCATACATCTAGAGTTAGTGAGCGCTCTCACTACACAAGCCTTTCTCGCTACATTGCGCAGATTTTTGCTAGGCGTGGTCATAGTGCTAACCTTTACAGTGACAATGCTACAACATTCGTTGGAGCTGACAATGAAATAAAAAATTCATTCAGAAAAATCAAAATCAAATTCAATCTGAACTGACATCTGAGAGCATAACATGGCATTTCATTCCTCCAAGGGCACCAAATTTCGGTGGACTTTGGGAAGCTGGTGTGAAATCCACCAAACACCATTTAAAACGAGTTTTACTCAATACAATTTTAAATTACGAAGAGTTTCTGACAGTTTTAGTTCAAATTGAAGCATGTCTCAATTCCGTCCTTTATACCCCATGAGTACTGATCCTAACGATCCTAATCCCCTTACTCCTGGGCACTTCCTGATAGGGACAAGTTTAACTACAATTCCTGAAGAAAATTATATAAATGTTCGAGAAAATCGTCTCTCTAGATTCCAATTGACACAGAGACTCATGCAAAACTTTTGGACCCGCTGGTCAAAGGAATGTATTTCTGAAATGCAACAACGTGTCAAATGGAAACATTCTTATAAGCAACTTCTTAAGCCTGGTGTTATAGTCTTGGTGAAAGAAGACAATTTACCACCATTGAAGTGGCAATTAGGCGTGGTTCAGTCAATCCACCCAGGACCCGATGGAATAATCAGAACTGCAACCATCAAAACCTCAACTTCAGTCTATAAGAGACCAGCCACCAAATTGTGCACACTTTCCAATTGCGATGAAGAAGAAGAGTCATTGGCACCCTCATAGGCTGCCAAGGGGGGCGGTATGTTACAAGATCAATGAAGATGCACACTTACTGCCTAGTCGACGTTGCATCGCAACGAGTTGCTCTGCAACGACATATAAATAAAAAAATAAACAATGTCATTATAATTACAATTTTGTACAGATTTCAATATACGCTTTCCATTATCTAATACAGTCCATTGCTTCCTACAAGTTATACAATAACAATCCAGAATTCATAACAACTAGCATATTATGATATTGGCTTTAATATGAACGTTAAATTGTCTTGACTTATTGTCTTGGCTCACTGTCCTGGCTCGGCCACTTGCTCCGTGTGCAATCAGCATTACCTTCACAGAAATATCCAAATCCCAGAACAGTATAACGTATGAAGATCGTGGACGAGAAATACTTCAACGCGTCGTGAAACATTTTACACTTTGTCAAGCAACACCAAACTCGCAGTACTCGCGATACTGAACGCGAAATGGGTATTACAATTACTCTGTGGCGTGTGTTACCTAATATTGCACTATGGTATTATTTTTTAAATTAAGTTCTAGATGTGATTTATAATTTTCTTCTGTAAAACAACAGCGTCGGTTTAAAAATTTATTGTTTCTTGGATTTGACAATTTTTTATTTAAAAATATGAAATTAAATTAATGAAATTGTTAATTTTCATGCCCAATTAAGGAAACGCACTTATTTTAGAAAACTCGTTATATATTACTATCTGATGTTTTTTTAATAAAAGTAATTTCATTTACTTATATCTCCAATTTATATATTAATTAACGAAGCAACTGTAGCTACAAGTAGTATTAATGTTTTTATTTAGAGCTTTTCCATATATTAAAAATATTGTGCAAATGATTCAATCTTCTCCCCCATGTAACATAGTGTCGCTTAACTCTATTTTAAGCAAATAACTTTTAAATTAAATTCCGTTGTTAAACGGCATTAAGGAAGAGAAACAACAACGCATCAATTAAACAATTCAAAAATCGTAGTCGAACACAGCGATAATTTCATTTAGAGATTCATGTTTTCCGACTAAACTTTCCTAGCGCTTTCCTCCGCTCATGAAAAACGCTCACGCCAACGTCAGTTCACTACGGTTAATCTGAAAGAGATGAATTAATCCGAACTCCATGTCAGCCAAACACTCTAATTTATGGTTACAGGAAACGAAATTTTGGCAGCGTTTTGTCTAAATTTAAAATCTCTGTCGGCACAGAAACTACCATGTAATTAGATAGATAGAATTTTATTGTAATTAAAAGGTTGCTGGAAAGTATCAAAATATGCTTATAGTAGAAAATAACATTTACACCATTGTTGCGGTTAGGAAACCCTCTCCTGCTCTCAGATCAGATCTAATAATAGATGAAAATTGGTATGCATTATTTATACAGGGTTGCCAAGATTATAACCACAACAAAGCAGGCATTCATAATGATACTAGTATATAAATTGTTTTCAAAACATCCCCATTTCTGAGATACAAAGCGTTAAGGTCGTCATATTTCTCGCCCTAAAATGATCAAATCTGTGGTGTTTTTTAGGTACTGAATCCTCGAAAAATAAAACACGTAGAGCAAAAGCAATATCAAAAATTAAATTATTGATGTTTTGTTCATCCACTTTTACTACTTAAACTCTCCTCAATTAATATAATAACTTTTAAAATGCATTTGTATGACACACATTATTTCGCTATTCTAACCCCACATTTTAACAATTATTTTCACATACTTATAAAGAAAAGTGAACAATTTTATATACAGAACTATGTAAGTTTATATTATGACAATGTTATATACATCTGTAGTTGAATTTTTTAAAATACGTATTTTGAAAAATTTCAGTATCTAAAAATTTGCTAGATAGATCGCTTTCTGACGTTATATATTGATTTTACTTCGGTACCTTTGAATATTCGCAGGTGGCATGAGAGAACATTCTTGTTATTTGCTAAACTCTGTATTATTCTGTTCTTAAATGTCTAAAATTACTTGTATTTGTAGAAAACACTATTTCAAGAATACGGCGCCCTTAAGATTTAAACGAACCGTAATCTAATAGTTGGTAACAGTGGTTTAAAAGTTTTCAAGGTAAGGCGAAGAAAGGTAAAATGTTTGGCAGCTTGCGATACTACTAGTTACATACGTTGCTCACTATGTTTCAGAGGTCTTGGCCTGAAAAGCGGTTCAACGTAATATCCTTAATGCCAACACTATGAACCGAAATGAATATATAAGAAACTTCATGACAGAGCAGCCTTAGAGTAAATCAAGAAGTGTATAGTTATTCTAGTACCTAGATAACGATATAACCTAAAAATAATAAATGGTTATCAACTCGTTACAGAAAAAAAATTAAATTTTAAAACTACGAAAACATTGAATCTAAATCTAATGTTACTTATTCTCAATTAAATTTTCTTTCGACGAATGCAATCTTCTTCTGATATTTTCTCTTCTTGGTCAAGGGAAAACTGCATAATGTTTTCTTTAGTAAACAGATATGAAATATTGACCTTGCATAATAATTCTTATTTATTTGTTGTCTGTACATATAATTTATTTTTAATCAATATATCATATTTTTAAAATGCAACTGCATTTGCATGAAAATAAGATAATGTCTACAAATTTGAAATGTTTTGCAAATGTTAATATTGATCAAGTTAGATTTTATATAAATCAATAGATTGTTTGCACAACAGCAGAATCAGTTTCTAATCATCAGGTGCACGCGCATTCTATCTAAGCCAATGCATTTTCAACCATATACGTGCATTATAAATAGAGTGCGCGTGCGTCTGATTATTGGAAACCGTTTCCAACCGTTGTTGCGAACAGGGTTATTATTTCAGGTGGCCAAGTAAGGGCATTTTATGCAATACTGTTATTTCATTGTTACGTTGATTTTGAAAAAAAAAAACAAAACAGTTATCGATTTTTATTTTTGTTGCCCTGGCATCACTCAGCGGTTGCTTTTGGGCGTGGGAAGTAGTTTTATTATGGTTACTAATTGGGGTTGGGGCGCCAAGTAATTTTATCTGAATGAATATATTTCAAAGCCCAAGGAAGACATAAAATTAACTAAAATTATTTTCCCTGGATAAGTGATCCAGTAAATAAGAATATAGAAAAAAAATAATTAAGAGTAAATAATACAAGATATATTTTCAATATAAAAGTTATAATAATGAGGCAGTAGAAAATATATGTATAATATTTTCTGATAAATACACAAACGAGATTATAAAAAAACAACTTAAGTAAAACCTGGCTCTTGCAAGAGATAAGCAGACTAGGAGTGTGGAGGTGTATAATAACAAGAAAAAGAACTCACACTGAGTCTACGAACAAATAATATATAAATATATCCACGATCAACATAAAGAAACAAAAATGTGATCTATCAGATCTGAACTTTGTGTCGATAATAATTCTTCGTGGCCTACGGTATAAAATTCGCCACGCGATAGTGAAATATGTAACCTTAGTAATGGACGAACACTTCAAAACAAGATATATATGGCTTTTAAAAATAAAAAAAGTATTTTAACGGAGCTAGGTACGTAATAGGGTACTTATTGAGGTCCTCGGCCTGGCCTCCTGGAGAATCCTGCTTGCCCGGTACTCGACTGCTTCCCGTGACGTCAGATTCCCAATTGTGGCGTCGGTAAAAGCAAGTTCGGGTTAAATCTCGAAATGTCGGCGATAAACAAATTGTTCCCCAGTTAACAAAGAAAATGCCGGAAAATAAAACGCCTTCCACACAGGATCCTTATTGTAGAAAGGCGTTTTTCTTTTAACACCAAAGAATGTGCACTAAACAAAATCCGCCCAAAGCGAAACCAAATGTAACCACTGCAACTCCTACCATAAGTTACATTTTCATAGTTGAAATCAATGTAGATGCCCTTTTTGTGGGTAAAATTTACAAGAATTGATTAACTATATGTATATGCACACCTTGGTAAACTTACGTACCAAAGCGAAACCAAATGTAACCACTGCAACTCCTACCATAAGTTACAATTTCATAGTTGAAATCAATGTAGATGCCCTTTTTGTTGTGGGTAAAATTTACAAGAATTGATTAACTATATGTATATGCACACCTTGGTAAACTTCTAACATACTATATTCTACAATTTCTCTCTCTCCTCATGCGTAAATTTAAGTTGAACAAAAACTATGCCGATAAGACGGCTAGTTCCGCGGCGCGAGAAAACGTTTAAAATTTAAATCGAAATAAATACTTAAAACCGATAAAATTTAGGTATCATCATATTTTGCTTTTCTTCAATTTGTTCCAAATGAAATAAGTTTTGACTTGAATCGATGCACCTAGTAGAACTAAATGAAGCTTTTGTTACAAACTAAAATAGATATAAAATGTAATTATAATGATTTACATAGGAAGTTCAAGAAATGCCATAACACCTACACAGCATACTCTATTTCATATCAGTTTAGAATATTGTACTGCCTGCAAGTATTTGTCTCATATTTTAGATTTTTATTTTAAAAATTTAAAAGTATAAGAAAATTTTTAAATTAAACATGAAAGGGGTGGTTTATTTTATCCCCTTATAGCAACCCAAGAGAACTGGAAAATACAATGTTTTAAGTATTACCTTATTTCCAAAATTCGTTGTATATATTCATCAACTGTTTTTGAGAAAGCCGTACCCTCCTTTAAAGGGTTGTATTTGTTTAGGAAAGGCTCCAATTGAGAAAATTATACTTATATATAGTATGTACTTATACAACACCCTGTATATTATTAATTTAGAAAATTATGAAATACCTACAAAATTAAAAGTTTATTACTAAAAACATTTTCTGGAAACTTCAGCCATGTCGCTTGGATGTGTCACTAATAAACTGGGAGGATAGCTCGGCAATTTCGCTATTCAGTGAATTACGTACTTGTTCTGGATAGAGAATATTTTCACAAAAAAAAGCTATTGGGTTAAATTATATTAAATAGATACTTGCGAAAGCAGTGAAGTTAATAACAAACCAATAAAATTTTCCGTTAAAACTGATGCCGATATTTGCAGGCGGATATGGCTTTATCCTCAAATTGGAATATATTCTCATAGTTTCATAAAAGCTTCAAACAAGAGATAATTGTCATACTGCGTACAAAACTCCACTATCCCATTATGTCTCCCATTGTTAATTATCTATGGCTAAATAACCGTTAATAATTTCGTCCACCCCTACTTCCATAATTACTAGTGTGGAAGAGTTGCGTGAATGTTATGCCTGTATATTAAAATATATCATCTAAAAATCTACTTGTTTAGGCTCCTCCTACTGAATTTAGGACACGCATGGCTTAGTCACATGTTTCTTTGCTCTTAGGATTGTGTGCATTATTTTGTTACACTGTACCTAATTTAGGAAAATTTTAGTTACTACTCGTTTTCTCATTGGTCATGCATCAACAACTTCATTAAAAATGTATATCTATGGTTTACTAAATTGGAAAAGTTTTTGGTTTTTTTTCTATAAAAGTTTTGTTTTATAGACGGATATGCACATTACGAGATTCAAAATTTGGCATCATTTTTTATTAAGCGGCATAACATCACAATATCGTCAAGTGTCCCACAAAAGTGTTAATTATTTTAAGTTTTTAAAAAGTCGCATGTAAGTAAGTTTTTCTTTTGTGTATTGGCTCATCTAAGGCTGCACTCTAAAGCACAGAGATTTTATAATGTTTTCTCAATTAACATATTCGGAAAACAAGCCATTACAGAAGATACATTCGGCATAGACACATCAGTGTCACTAAAATAACTAGTTTGATGCAAGTTTTTTTCCGCCACCATTTTTTTACTATTATACTTATTTTATTTTTGTGAGTGATATTTTTAGCAACAGTTTTTAGTTTTTTCTTTTCCTTCAAGCTTTTTTCTTTATAAGATGTGCTTCTCGAAACCTACGATGAACCTTCAGGTCTACCATGATGTTTTGACGAATTTTCAAACACATTATAAAATATTTCAACTATATTTTCTGTTCTAACATAGGAACTCTCCCTTTTACGCACAATAAATGATGAACCTGGAAGAATTTTGAGTCTTTTGGTGGTGGGAGGGTAAATCCTCAAAAACGGATTCTAAATTCGGATACGTATCCAAAATAGGGTAATCATAAGTGTCTAAAATTAGGAAACGCTTTATTTTGGGGTTAAATATTAACAAAATTTCTACCCCTTATTCTAATCACGAGGATTAGCCCAGAAGTTGAAGACTTGGACGGCAGAGGAGCGGCATATTATTATTAAGCTGACCGCATTTGCGCCCAGGAACGACTTAACGTTGGTAGGCCCTAAACACCATTATATGCAGGAATGAGAGAAGCCTGGAAAACCTCATTAATTAGGGGGGTAGTCAAACGTCGACCGGTATCAATCTCTCACATTGACCCAAGCATTCTTCTACTCTACCATATTCGCAGGGAGGGTGCCAATCGTCTCCACGAATATAGCTAATATACGTCTACCGGCCGCGGGAATCAAACCCACAGCGGTCTAGCTACATTGATTCAAGTACTGATGCCTTAAACCGCGCGTCCACTAACCGACATAATTAAAATATCAGATACAAACACAAATATCAGATTCAAAAAAATAAATTGCCATAGTTCTAGAAATACTCTGAGTGAAGCAAACAGCAATTTTGGAGAAAAGACCACTAGTTCCAGAGATATCAGGTCGGAGCTGCAAAAAAACTGTAGTTGTTCAAGGTGTTTAGTACTACAAGCATCTATTGGGGGATCCTAAAATTTTGATTTGTAGAATATTAGAGCATACTCTTTTTGAAGTACCTAGTGACAGCACTTAAACACCCTACTAGATATATGACTGTCTGAAATTAGATAAGTATCCAAAATATAGCGACGTTCCTCTAATGTTACTGGCAGCGACCAATTACCTAGGTCAACACATAACAACCCAGAAGGCCTCTATAGATCAAATAACAGCACTGTGTAGTGCTATCCATTTTTCTATTATGATGAAGCTGTTTGAGAAGGATGTACCATCACTGTTTGTTTTGATAGGTTTTATTATAACACTTGTGTGTAAGTGTCAGTAATTTTAACTGAGTTACAATAGTTACAAGTGAATTTCGAAATAACGGTTCATTAACCAATGACAGCAATTTTAAGAACAATAGCTAAACCAAAGTTTAACGAATTTTAAGTGTTAACTTTTTCGTATTACATCGTGTATCATGTAGCACTCGCCTCTAATATGTGTCTGAAATACTTAATAAGTACCTAATGACGTGTATAAAATTTAATATTTGCTTAATAAATTATGATATAAATAAATTACTGTTGTAACGTACCTCCCGTACGTTACAATATACCACCATATAACTCAATAAGGGTAAGAGCAAATAAAATCAAATGTTAATCAGAGCTGCAACAAATATTATGATTAAGATACACACTTAACATTATTTAATATTAACACTCGTTAAATCAACAACAATATTAAGATGAATTGAAAATTGTTTACTCCCGTCGTATTAAAAGTGATACCATTTTTTCTTGATTTATTAGTCGTGGTAATGTATTTAAATAAGCAATTATCTAAATGAGACATGATAATTATTATTTCTAGTTAGGTACAGTTACTAAAAACTTCATTATGGAAAGTGAGGCAGGTCGATGAATTAATAAATAATTAAATTGGAATATTGAAGATTCTTTCATTTACGTCTAATAAGATAGTGTTTTTAAAATATTGAATCAATTTTCTTGTTTCCTTTTCATTTTCTTTTGTTTTATGGCTGGGACTGGATTTCGTTTACTCGATCCAAACAAATTGAAAGATTTTGACAGTCTAATGGTCCTTATTTCCATTTACAATAAAGGTTACAGAATCGCGTCATTCGATATATGTATCATACATGTCTAATTCGTAGAAACATATGATTTCTATGTCCAATTACAGATATTCCGTTTTGGTTTCAATTGTATGTTGAGATTAAAATGCAGTATAACCAACAACGTATACTAAGTTTTTCCTAAATAGCTGGTCTCTAAGCTTCTTCATAGTCTGACTACTTTTGAGTGCCTAATGAAAAGATTTCTGGCGTTCTATATATTTTATGATTTCTATGCATAAGACGTGACATCAGTAGGAAAAAACAATTTACAGATTTTTATACATCACCCTTATTTCTTATTTTAGTGTTCATTTATACGCTCTACAGCTCTCACCTAGTGAAACTAAATTAATAGATCGTAAAAACGAAAAGTATTCTGGTACAGTACAATAACTACAGTATTTTTAATAAAAAGGTAAGATTTTATTTTTAAAACCTAACATACGGATTCATCAACAAGGCGTAACGTTAGTCAGACTAGCGGAGGTTACGCGAAAAATTTACGCATCTGTTGCACTAATTTAAATAAAAGCATACTCCTATTCACTACTATGTATAATACTTACTTTATGATATGTTAACTAATCCGTAGCACTGAAAAGTACAGTTTTGAACATAAATACTAAATATACAGTGGGAAACGCAAAGAACTAGAGGCCGAAGTTACGCGATTTTTAGACAGGTACAATACTGGGTCTAACTTTTGGCGCAGATATGGACGTAAATAAACAGCCTACCTAGCAACGTATGTTTCGTGAATGAGCGCAGAGCTGGTTAGGCCAACTAACGCGCTTTAAACGGGCATAAAACTCGTTAGTCCGACTAGCGCTACGCCCGTTTTATGAATCCGGCTGTAAAAGTTTATATTTGTTGCTACAAGTGAGTATTTCGTTTTTTCTTTTTTTGAATTAGAACTGAGTGATGGCATAAGAAAGAAAATGGTCTGGCGCTCAGTAATTTAAAATGGTTATTTCCAAATTTATTTATAGGTTTAAGAATATTTAGGTATGTCTTTGCTCATATCGCTGGCTTCAGGAGAAAGAAGTTGTTTAAAATTAAATATAATATAATAATTAAAAATTATTTAAAAACTTATATGCTGCAACAGGG
This sequence comes from Monochamus saltuarius, assembly GCA_025584915.1. Classification (NCBI taxonomy): domain Eukaryota; kingdom Metazoa; phylum Arthropoda; class Insecta; order Coleoptera; family Cerambycidae; genus Monochamus; species Monochamus saltuarius. The sequence goes on along the minus strand of CM046726.1, from coordinate 23,740,691 downwards.
TCTATCAGATCTAGCTATTATTTAATTTGAAAACGAAATTTGTGAAACTATCGATCATCGTGAAATGATAAACGAGTTTATGTCTTTAAAGGCCAGACGTATTCCATTATAATTTTTGTTTGTATGTATTTACATTTAGTTTTAGAGTTTTAAGTTCTTTTATTTCGTTATTTTATCTTTATTAAAAACAAATTAGGTAAAATGGGACATGTTTTTCTGTTTGATATAGTTGATAACCTCGCACATTATCATATGATCTGTATGTCTAAATGTTGGTGCTACTACTATCATTGGTTTTATAAGCTTCGCTAACAGATAAGTCAAAGTAGGATTTCAGTTTTGGCGACAAAATTTAGACCGTCCTGAGTTAAGCCTTGCCCTCATTGACGCGAAATTCGCAAATTTTGATTTAATTATTAGGTACTGACGGGAAAGTGTCAGCAATTCGTGAATTTCATAAAACGTTCTTAATAAGTTTAACTTGAGCTTCTGGTAATCTACCATGACAGTTAATAATAATTTTTGAAGAAAATGATAGTAGATAGTAGGTAAAATTTGCTAAAAGTTGAGACTTAAACTTAAAATGTCCTCCATATTTATATAATAAAATAAAATTTCGAACTGATGTATACACGTTCAACCTTAGATTTAGAGGGCTTATAACCACACCTCGTCATGAATTAACCATATTTCGCAGATCTTTTACTTTTAATATTTATGACTTGTATAATAAATTGCTATCTGATTTTAAGTCCCTTTCTTTACAATGTTAAAAAAGTCAAACAGTTGCTACTTATCTCTATAAATAATTGAATTTGATATTCTCTGGTATATATAAATTTCTTTATGTTGCATATATAAATGTCGATATTAAAAATGTAGAAAAACATTTAAGTAAGTCAAAAATAATACTAAATCAATTATGTACACTTTTTTTGTTTATTTTGTTTATCTCTATAGAAAACAGTTTTGAATGAATAAAGTAAATTTCATTTTCTAGGCTGAAACTTTGTTCAGCAGGTAGTTCTCTCCTACCTTGTTGCTTTTCAGTCTGTTTTGCAGTTTGTGGTACTATGAGAGTATATTAATACATTTTTGTCAATTTGCAAAATAATTTTTGTATGCTTAATGATCTCTTTATGCTTATAATTTGTGTGATTTGTGAATTCTGCAAATACTCGTAGATATTATTATGATTTGCTAAATCAATAACCATACAATGATGTAGGTCACTTTTACAACTTTTATTTGTTTCGGTATATAATATTAAACATGTTCTCATAAGTAGGTACTCATTTTTGGCCATCTTCCCCTATATGGGTTTATAAATAGTAATACGAGTGCGTATATATGTATGAAATATGTATAACGTAAATATTAGTAGAGCTTACCTTAGATTCCATATACGTCCATACAGAGAAATTCGGCAAATATCAATATGAAAAATGGCGGTGGTAAATAAAGAAAAACCTATGATACTGTCGGTTCCGGTGAAGCGGCACAGTTCAGAGACGTGGAATTAGCATTCTGTTCACAGCGGAGACTTCACCAGATTGAAGTTAGAGTGCAGCTCGGATCATGCCAAAGCAATTGGCAATCCACGTTTCCACCACGGTCATGAATTAAACAATCTCCGTAAGCGACTGGAAGTACAGTCGGTTCGCTTATGACTACATTATTAGCCATATTGATTTATTTCAGATTTCACTCAGTGCTTTAATTAGACACATTCGTAACGACATTATTGTTAAGTCAAACGATTTGAACTGTGAACGGTCTGTTTATTTATTTGTTACGATTTATTACTTTTATCTGCATTTTAGTCACCTCGACTTGTACAAGATTATTTATTGCGGAAAGAAAACCACTACATTCAATTAATAATTATTGTTAATTAAATAAAATTACGTTAAAAATATTATTATGTATGTGGACGCTACTGTTATTTATGGTCTGCAGAACTAATAGACATTTTTAAATACTGTTACGGATACATGTTTTAAAATGCTTCGGTACTTCTAAAATCTGGTAGGAAATTAAAAACTTTAATAATAACTTTTATTGATGTAGCTTTGTTAACTTGCAAATAATTTGTATCATCATAACACAAATCTTCTCAGTTTCACTAGGTAACTGAAATATTTTGTAAACTAATGGACCGCGCATTTTAATTGAACATAATTTATTTACAATATAAATCATTTTTTTAAATCTATATCCATCATATAACTGTTTATTTTGGTGCACGTTCACAGGTGATTATTTTTCTATTTACTACAATGGGCAATAAATTAATTATAATACTATAATTATCCAATTATCACATATTTATTCAGAAACTTATTGCGTGGTAAGGAATTTTCTCCAATAATTTTCCTACATATGTTTATAGATTATAGACTAATTTTACAGGTAGTTACATTATAAAATTAAGGAGCATTGTCCTAGATTAGCATTATTAACATTCTCATATATCATGTGAAATCTATATGTAAAGCAGATAATTCCTATAGAAATTGCAGGACACGATACCGAACACACACAATATTATAATAGTAAGGTTCTTTGTTTCGGTACTATTTTTTAATCATTTTGAAGAATAATTATTAATGTTGGGTAAACTTATTTATTTCGCCTTTCTTACTATTTTCTGTCTTCCAATACTTTAATCCGAAGAAAAATGAGTTTGAATTACTTGAAATATGTTAGCTTTAGATTTTCTCCTTCAATGAAACATTATTATGTATTGCTTCATTATTGACCATTATTCAAATTGAATTTATAAAATGTACTAAATTTATAATGGTAAGGAACAATTAAACGTGTAAGGCTATGTAAATAATACGAGTATTAAATGGTACTTGTAACATTACATTCCATTATTATTAATTATCTACAATAAAAGATTCTCAATTTATTTAAACAAATGGAAAAGCAGATACTTGATCTATACTATTATTGTTTCTGAAAGAAATGGTCTCCTATTTCTGTTTAGCATTTTGAAGAAAAATTAGCACAAAATTCAGTTAGGTTCATGGAGTTAGTAAGATAGCTTAATTATCGTAATATTAACTGTTGGTAACTTTTAGTTTGTTTCAGAATTAGTAATATCATTGCCATGGCAACGTGTTTCAAATTGTACCACACTATTTTACGTTCTTATTTGGAGAGAGAAAGAGAAAGAGCTTTACTAGCACACACAGATTTAGGCAAATTCTCTAGGAAAATCAGATATTCATCTGCTGATGTACCTACATGTGCTGGGACAAGAATGGTGTCATCTCATAAACGGCAAGAAACAATATCTGGAAGACATCACTTCCTTTAATTATGACGTCTCGGTTTAATATTGACTTTGTGAATTCTTCACTTTCAAAGTACTATATACCCATATCACATCAAGTGTGGAATAGAAAAACTGTATTTTTTTCATAGGTTTTGCTTATGAAACGGAAATAATTTTCTAATTCAATAAAACCGTAATGGTCATGCATCAGTACTGTATAAGGAAGTAAATATAATACACGAGTTTGTCTCAACGTCAAAGATATTAACAATCAGTTTATTATTATATTTATTATTATATACCCTTATTGAGAAATTTCTGAACTAGTGTGATTTTTAGATGGAGTTTATTTCCGAAAAGTAACTGATGTTAAGATTATTGTTCACCAATTAATTAGGTACTTGAATTGAATGAGGACAGTTATAGAAATCTGCGAGTCAAAGCAAATTATCGTGAAGCCAATAATTTGTGAGTGGTGGTGATGAATCAGTAGACACGTTAAGTTTAAGTTTGAAGTTGTGGCTTGTCATGAAGCATGTGCAAGTACTAGAACGTACAAATGAATTTCTTGTATTCCCCTAACTTTAGGGAACAAGAAAAATATGAAATACAAGATATATTGTAGAAGTATGTAGATTAAAGATTTGTTCTCATAAAACAAATTACGTATGCTCGTAAACCTTAAGGGATATCTGCATGTCCTAGAAAATACGGAACAGATTGATGTAATGAATTTCTTGACAACTAATTATATAAGTAGCCTTTACGTGTAACGCAAGCGCACCTTTCCTGGAATACGAGTATGTAAGCATTTACCTACTTATTTTATTGCTTTCCGAAAAGACAGTCCATATAGATAATCTTTCAGCACATACGGCATAGACATGTTAGTATAACCGTAAAAACATTGTGTTTCCGCTGCATTTGTTAATGAGAAAATATTTTTCACTAACAAATTCTTAACCGGACCTCTTGAAAGCCGTTAGAGACGTAAATACGTAGGTAAGTAAGGAAATGTCCTCTATAAAATTTTAAACATAATAAGGAAACTGTTTCACGGTCTATATATTATAGCAGGATATTACCTGCAGCAAAACTCTATAATTATAGATTGATAAGTTTTGTCGTTTAATTTTTGTGTATTCCAAAGACAAAAGTAAATTATCTATGACATCTTACATTAAATATTTCTACTTTGTTGACTTCGTTGTAAGGTAAATATTAAAATGTTTATAATTTCCGGTTACTACGTTTAATTACATGACAATTTGGATAATTTACTGCCGTTGTTTTGTATATTTATATATCCGCCGAATGTGATATTGAGATAAGTAATGTAATTTCAGTAGGTACAAATTAATAAGAATTTATACAGTTTTACACAAATTTTGGAGCTATAAACGTCTGATAATAAATATTTTTTCGATAATGGATGATGTTTCAGAATTTAAGGAAGTTAAAACGAATCCCAAGTTGAAAGCTTTACGATCGATGCTGACAGCTTTAGATTCCCTCGTATCGTTTTAAGATGCGTTTCATTTTACATATACTGAGAAAATGTATGAGGGGCGATCCCGAACCTACACCATTCAATCTCACGTCCTATTGTTGCTGTAATTAAGATGCTTTTAATTATCATGTATAGGTATATTTATTTTTGAACGAAAATAATGTATCAGTTAAATTGATTGTATGTATAGCAATAATTTCTTAGATAAACTGATATAATAATAGACACGTTCGGTAATTTTTATATTTTATTGAAAACTGAATATGCAATAAAAAGTAGTCTCGCCGAATTTAGGATCAAAGTTTTTAAAAATAACACAGTTTTGTGCATTTGAAAATCCCTAACCAAAGCGAGGCTACGAAACGTAACTGTAAGCGAGGCTAGACTGCGTGACGTCAGCTACCTACCTCACGTCGTCTGACGTGGACATTTATTACAGGTTACGCAGAATACGCGGCCGATTTGGATGGTTTATCGAAGCTAGAAACGATATGCCAGCAAGAAAATGGTGCTTTATACTTAAATATGTTAATACATATATCTAATAAATCAAATCATATTAGGTATATTATTTATTATTGTATAGGTTAGGTGACGAATAAAGTAGTTTGGACGTCTGGTTTATATTTCATGTTCATAAAAAGGTGTGTAAAATATGAGTATATTTCTTACATAACACAAATATACTCATTAAAAAAACAGAGATTTAGATATGTATTAAATACAGTTTTATAATTACTACCTGTATAACATTGGAGATATGTCAATTTTCCAAACTGCACATATATGATCTGTAAATTCAGCGGCGTATTCTACAAGCACTTTAGTAAATTTTTTGGAAGATCTGAAATCGGACACAAAATATAATATGTACTCCATTTTTGGAATTTTTTTTAAGCATTTGAAAATTTAAGACCTTTAAAAAAATGTCTCACCTGAAATTAATGTATGTATTAGGAAAAAAATTACCAAACAATTCGTCGCAGTTTTACAAACACCCATTTCATAAAACACTTTCACTTTGAGTGTGGTGTAGGGAATTTACATTTTCAATATTTCTTATGTACGAGTGCCTGAACAAAGAGATACAAAATTCAATAGCAATAGAATGGATCATAGTTTCATGAACTGATAATTTTCGAACACCACTTGGTAATGTAGTAGGCATGATTTAAAAATGAGCAAATGTAGTTGTGATTATATAATATCCAAATTACTTATTTCTTCTTCTTCTAAAAAATTGGTAGTGGCGGGAAAATTAATAGAATTTACAGTCAAGCGTTGGCTTTTATAAATTAATGAAACCAACTTGCCAAAAATAGGTTGCTGAATCTTCATAATTTTCTTCCCGATCTGTAGAAGAAAGGTGTTAATGACCATAACCTTTTGTGCAAAATTACTTTTTTGGCGTAGGTGTATCTTTGTACCTACTTAATATCTCGATTTATTTTTTATGTTGTAATCATTTCTCTTTAATTTAATTGATTTTGATCTACTCTTATTTTACGTTGCACAAGATCATGACGAGTATTTGATAGGTTGCGTTGAATACTGTTCGCGTTGGTCTCTAAAAAATCACCATTTGTACAGGGTGTCCAGCGTAACGCTCTCACTCGATTTGTGGTTTTAATGTCATAGTTACAAAAAAATTTCAAATACAAAAATTGTGTCATTTTTATTGATGATTCGACGTGCCTTAGAAAAAAAACAATAGAATATCGAATTAAAAAAAAATATTTAACGAAGTTAAGTTTTTTTAAATGCAACAACTTATATATTTTTTAAAATTCTGAAAAAGTATACAATTCTGATTGCATCCATATTATATACTTATATATTTGTTCCATTGGTTACTGAGATATAAAGGAAAATGTATTGATATATCAGATATATTCGACATTTTCCTTTATATCTCAGTAACTACTGGGACAAATATTTAAGTATATCATATGGATGTAATCAGAATTGTATGTTTTTTCAGAATTTTAAAAAATACATAGGGTGTTGCATTAAAAAAAATTGAACTTCGGTAAATAATTGTTTTAATTCGATGTTCTATTGTTTTTTTCTCAGGCACGTCGAATCATCTATAAAAATGACATGTATTTGACATTTTTTTGTAACTATGTCATTAAAGCCACAAATCGAGTGAGAGCGTTACGCTGGACACCCTGTACATTTAGGTACTACTGGTAAATAACACGGATCGGCTTCCTGCATTATATTATGAACTATACAATTTTAATGAACACAAGCTAAGTTAACCGTTACTTAATTATATTTAATCCTGCTTGCTCGCCGCTTTGACAGAAACGCGCGGTTACCGAGTCGAGGCGGAGCAGTAAGCTTGTGACGTCAGACCAATTAGAACCCGTTTCGTGGATCTACTAGAACTTTAGTTTGGCAATTACTGCTGTTACATATTTTTGTTTAAAAAAAATCGTTTACAAATATGTTGTATGTCCATAAGTTGTAATTTTACAATGAAAATAAATTTTTGCTCGAAAGTCCAAACCCACCTATTTTGGAGCTTCAGAAAAATATTTTTTCTTTGTTTCATGTGATACTGGTTAACTGGTTCCTGGGATATAAAATTTCCTTGATAAATTAATGCAATATATTTTTGTGTAAGTTGTTTTAAGGTTTGTGACAGTATGAAAGCTAGTCTCTACTTACATAAAATATGCGTAGATGTAACATTTCATTCTTGTGTAGTACAAGTCAGAAGTAATGAGTGATTATTTTTGGTTTATTTTTGGCGGGCCGAGTGCATGTATTGAAAAGTTTGTTTGCACGCGAACGTAATTCAATGTAAGCTGCAAAGTCACGGACCGACAGCTTGGTAGATACGTTCAGGGAATAAACACAAACGCCTTCGATATTCGTAATGCCTTTGTTGTACCATGGAGAAGGCGGGGGACGCATGAGCATAGGCGTCGCGGCGCTCAACACAAGTGCGGGATTACCAGCGTCGGTCCAGCAGCCTCACTCTAGTGTCAAGTCGAATCGCGTTTGCTTCTCGTCGTTTTGTTGCAATTTACTTCAGTATTGCCTCGTGTCGTGTATAAAAGATTTTTAAAAACCCAGAATAAGTCGAATTAAATGGATATTTTTGATACGGATCGAGCAAGTTGGGTAGTCTCTCAGCTGTCTAAAAATAAATCCAATATTTTATTATACCTGTTTTAAAGTAATTTGTCATTCAGTCCACAACTCGCGGATACAAATCATTGATTGACGCAGAAAAACTGGTCCAAGTGATTTTATAGAGATGTCAACAGTGTGCTTCTAAATGGTCATATAGCTTTTAGAAATGTTCCGTCACGCAACTAAGTACACGTATTGTTGAAACATGAAGGGGAATGGAACAGCGTTATGCTCAGTGACATTTGGGCATTAATTAGCTTCAGAGGCTGCTGATAGGTCAAAGTTATGACGAGTGACCATCTCGAAGTTTTACGCCAGTGCCGGACAGTCTCGCGGTTCTCGCGGTGATAGTTCGAACACGCGCTTTGTACCCTTGACCATGTGCATACAAAAGTGACATAAATCACGAATGAACTCGATACGGCCCACCAGTTCTTCTTTGTTTTTTTACAAAATGTTGCGACGGAAAAGGAAGCACCATCCCCTGTGAGAACAGACAATCACGGTGAGTTTTTGGAAAATTTATAGGAGGGTGACAAAATTTTAATTAAATCAATTCTGAACGTCGTCGCCTCTGAAACACATAAATCTTTATGAATCCGTTGTCCGCATGTTTTAATTAAATATCCTAGATTGATAAATGGTCGCCCATTGTCTGACAAAATATAAAACATTAATTACATTTCATCCACACCTAGATGTCGACCGTGTTTATTGCAAATTTCGAATAACTGTTTGATAACCCGACCACACTGTGCAATTTTGTTACAATTATCGCAACCCACATTTAATATCAGGCCAGCACCGGCTACCACGCTAGTTTTAATTACTCAAAATTTATTTGCTGCATGCTTCTTATAAAAAATAAACTGAAATATGTCTTTTCAACAACTACATTAATTATATCTAAAATAAAAATAGATGGTTTAATATATGCATATATTACAAAAGGTAGGATCTTTCACTAACGGTTATAGAACCTACACATTTCACCATTTGTAATTACTAATATAAATAATAGACTGTAAAATAACCCATATTAGCAATGAATACATTAAACAGAAATCATAAAATCCTGAGTTCATATTTCTTTTAGAGTTTAAAAAATCGTTAAAGTGTTCGGGAAGTCAGACTATGTATTAATATAATTTTTTGTACTGTCAAAAGTTACAAGATTTATAAACAATACCGTGTAGTTTGTGATGTGTAAGGCTCCCAGTTCACATATAGACACGTTGTTGACAGACGAAAGGAGTGAAAATAAATTAAAACCGATTATGAACAATGTTTATATATATTTCACATTTTTACATCACTTGGGTAAACAAAATAAGCTGGCGTTCTTCAATATAAGATTTTTTAGTTTCAATTTTCAGTGCATTTTAATTTTACATTGGCGAAAATTTTAACCTTTAATTACAGGAACATATTTTTGACTTATTTCTTATTACTACTACTAAATAGCTATGATTCTGATATATCGGTAGTTTACATTTTGATAAAGTTATATCTTGTAGATTGTTGTAGCCGGTTTTATCCTATGTTTCCAAGTGGGAATATTTTTGTTGCATGATTGCATCTATAAGAGGCTGCCTTGAAAACCACTAATTCAGTATCAATTACCCAGCAAATTACAATATACATAAAATTTGTATGAGGTATAATTAATATGTCAAACATGATTTATATCAGTTTTAGTGTACAACTCTCCATAAGTAAATACAAACACTTCATTTAGTTGAGCAATTCTTGTAAAATAATATGGGCATTATGTAAATTAAAGGAGAAAAACTCCAAGGATATTGAACCTTACTTTATTCATTCTTTAAAGTTTGCACCATAAATCAAAATTTGCAAAGAACACTTTTTCAACTTTCACTTTAGAGTGTAGAAGATAAACAGAGTATTTTAATGTGGCATCTTTTTATACCCTCGTCTCAAATAGGCCATTGTAAACAACAGAGTTTCTGCGTTTACAACAGCGCCTGACTCTGGGTGGCGGACTGATGTCTATTCTTTACAAGTTCTGTTCCATTATTATGATAAAAGCTGTGTAAAACGAAAGTTTTTTTTGGAGAGATGTATCTCTACCTAAGCGTTCGTCTTGTTCGATAAATTTCTTACCGTAAAAAGGAACTACTGGTGTTAGTTGTCTTCGAAGAACTCGTTATATAAAAATATTCCTATTTTTTATAAGCATTTGAAATTAAAAATAATATGATTTTTTTATTACGTTAATAATATAATTATGCCCTACTTGTATATACATAAAAAATGACTTCCTTGGCAAATAATTTGTCTAACAAAAATAATAAATTGTTGCACTATTACAAGTCACACTAGTTATTCGTTTATACAGGGAGATGTACACAAAATTTTAGTTCATATTGTCTCTAAAACAGTAGCAGGAACAAATTTAAAAACTAAAATCTAAATTAAATTATGAACAAAGTTGTGTTACTTTTGTACGAAAATGTACATATACATAATTTATTGAATGATGTGCTAAATCCACTAAAATAATTTTACAATTTGTGACTCTTATTCAATAATTTCTTTTTATATATACATAATATTGCCTACATAATTTTTTAAAAAGAAACTTTCAAAGTGTACACTTAGGTACATATAATTATACCATTTAAAAATTGGTTGTACATTAAGTGTGAATAATTTATTGATCTTAATTATTCAGTTTCATTAATTTATTACAAAATTTTTAAGTTTAAATATATTTGTTTTGCAAATGTTGTTTCTAATACAACTTATAAAATATTTTCCTTAAAATTGGAAATTTACATTTACACAGGAATACATAAATAAAGTTAGATCCAAAAATTTTAACTTCAGCTTCTTCAGATCAAGACAGCAATTTAATCAAATACAGTGTGATTCAGAACTTATCTAAAACAAATTTTTTATTGTACAGGGGATTCTTACAAATGCAATTTTATAAAAATAAAATCAAAAAGAACAGTTCAAATTTATTTAAAAATATACTTCCACACGGTACTGGAAACTGGTCCACTGTAATAGAATTAATTTGTGGTTTTAATCAGTAAAATAGTTTGACATACCTTACCTGTCTTACCCAGCTTCTACACACACAAATGTTTTTGTTTCTTGTCCGTAAATTATTGACATGCTGCGTTTGCGTATATCATAAATAGATGTCCATTTCGGTGCAATATACTTCATTTTTTAAATATCCCTACAAAAATAAGTCCAAATGAATTAAAGTCAGGAGATCGTGGCGGCCATGGTACCGGCTCCTCTCGTCCAATCCCCTTAATGCCTCGACGCGGGGTACATGGTACGGATATATCTAATTAAACCTCGTGTATGATACGTCACACTGCAACACGCCGTGGACGCCCTGGACCTCCATCTCTTCCACGATTTGGTTGCCAATTTCCCGCGTCACGCCTGCGTTTGCCTACACTTGCACTCCCTGCACACCTTTGTAAAAGTATCTGCATTTGGAACATGTTTTCCGGGCTCTCGTTCTGCTAAAGCATTTTCACTTCACCATAAAATAAAACAATACCCATCAACTGCGAGTTGTTATACCTAAGCCATTTTTTTATGTGTCTTTTTACGATAACTCTACCATTTTTAAGATGAAGCTTGATATGAGGCAGCTCGAGGTATCTGGATTGAATATAAGCGCAAAAGTCACTAAGAGCACCTCAAACAATTAAATGCCACTTCGGTTATTGAGAAAATGTTATACATGATTCATATTCCTAAAATGCATAAGACTCGGGAAGGGTGGGTTTAACTTTTTATTTCAGTCATCAGTTGTGAACAGTCAAGTAGTTATAGGCCAGTCATATTGTACATCCAAAATTGCAATAATTAGGGTAAACTTATTTTTTTATATGTTGTTAGGATCCATTTGAGTAATTTAATTCCAATTTTGCAACCCCGAAAAAGTTGTGCCAGCTGATATAGCCGGAAAACGGTGAAATATTTGGACTTTTTTCATTTTTTTGCCATAAAGGCAATAAACGAAACTTCTGACAAAAAAATCATTCTTACCTTTTCTAAAGTAGATAATATTTGCTACAATTTGAGCTCTACCGGAGCTCGCTAGCTCTGGTAGTTTCTTTGCAGCTTTTGCGCGGCCCGCCAATGCACCAATATTATTTATTTTTAATAATATTTATACTCGTATATGATATAAAAGCACTATTTAAGTTACATCTGAATGTGTGGCCCTCATAAAAAAAATTATTTTAAAAATGGCCCACCGTCCGAAAAAGGTTGCACTAGACGGCGCATGGCGGACCATGCTAGTCTTGTTCTCATTTAGGAAGTATTTTATAATGATTTTAAATGTATACGTCTGGACTAGTCGGTCGAGAGTGGGCTCACCGAAATCTTTTTGGAGAATTTCGGCCAGTCCCGTCAAATAAAAGAGTTAATAAAAATACATCTTCCACATATTTTGACATCTAAATAGTACAGTAGAATAAGTCGGAAGCATATAGAGAACGACATATGCGACTGATTTTATAGCGATGCACCTAGACGGCGACCTCATAGTGCATTTTCTCCCTGACTGACCTAAACCGTAATAGCACATAGACCTGCACGTGTTGCAGCCGGCACAGAACTTCCAATACATGATTTTAAATGTTAAATATAAGGCTCTTAGTTACCCACCACAATGCTGAAACAACTAAGTAATTGTAACAACTTCCCAACGACGTTGAAAATATTATAATATTCATACTACAAATAAACTTTGTGCTGTCACTTCGGATAGTACACACACCGGTTTTCTATTCTAGCTAGTAGGTAACTGCCACAGTCATAACAATCTAAACACTGCATCAACTCCCTTTGCAATATTTGCCAATTATTACTGAAAAAAAAACAATACGGATTCTTAGGCTCTCCTATCCTACATAAATCAGATATATTTTATTAGGCTTGTTTTAGCAGCAGTTGAAAACGGTTTGGAAACTGTCAGAAATATTCGACCAGTTAAGTTGAGAACGCGTTACCATTGAATTTGACGCAATAAATAGTTGGACGGACATTTCTGATAGTTTCCAAACCGTTTTCTACGCTGCTAAAACAAACCTAATATGTTCTAAATTTGGTTGCCGTTGTTAATCTTTTCAAACGTAGAAAATACTGAATAATACTTAATTCATGTAAATTACGTATCATAAATCCACAATAAACTTACCGTATCGGCAATATTCATTCAATACATAGGTATGTTTAATATCTATAACAGTTTTTTCGAGTTATTATGCGTAATGATCGTGGCCAGTGCGCATTAATGTTCACTTATGTAATGTACATGCTTTGACACTCTCAAAAAAGTTTTTGAACTTCTGGAAATTCTGAGTTGAAATATCATTAGATCTTTATTGGTGAGTGAAACAACTAAGTACTAATGTTAAAAGTTTAAAGTAGATTTTATTACGAATACGTTAGCGGTTCAAAAGAAATCGTAAAATTAATTTTAATGCCATTATTATTGTAAGCGATTGTACCTAAGCTGAGAATCTTGCTGTTCTCGGATGGTAGCGGACTCGCAGATTAGAACTATGGATCTGCGTATATATTGACTTCAGTTTGTCTTGGTACTACTGCTGCATGGTCGCTTCCGTTCCTCAGACAACGGTTGTTTGAGACGTAAAATGCTTTCAGTCTTGGCGCTTTTTATGTCAGCGGTGGTGGTTGTGCAAAAGCTTCATCGCGATTGTAGACGCGTCCTTAGGGTAAACTGGCTGTATAGATGCCTATACAATACTTTTTTAAATACAAACTGCTTTTCCGTGTTAATTAGCTAAACAAGTAATTATTATTAAATCAGCTCATTTAAAGTAAAAGTTGCTTGTCGTAAAAAGTTATCTATATTCATTTCAACCTTACATACAGACTACCTGTTTGTATCGAACAGTATCTACCTATGTAATACTTATTTGAATTTTAAAATGTCATAAATAAAATTTTCATTTATTATTTAGATTTTTACAGCACTGTACTTAATTTTACACGCATTAATGGAGAAAAACATCTGTCCAAATATAATAATTATATTTTACTGTAATGTGTGAGAAAGAAAGCAATTTTTTGGTGCTTACTATTACCCTAACTCATTTATTATTGCCTTGCTGACATAAATTTATGCTTTATGAATATTTTTTATATAAAACACACGATTTAGCTAAAAATTAACAAATACCTAATTTATTATTACCGCTTAATGAGAAATTCGTAGGCAATCGACAAAAGTAAATTATCATAAACATCGCATTAAGAATCTTAAAGATCATTCGACTATTTATAGGCCATTATAGTTATTAATCTTAGAACATAAGTAGCGCTATCTTTACAACACAATAATAGGCAGCGAACAACTGTTATTTTTTATACATTATTATTTAGCTTCATTTAAAGTTACTTTACACATTTTTTAAATAGATGTGGAGTCCCAGATTATTTACTCATACAATTGTTAAAATTAACCAACATTTCGCACACGTGTATGTTAGTATTTGATTATAGTGGTCTCGGAAATCATTTTCTTAATAAAAAAATTCACAAACCTTGACGTGTTGATATATTTAGTATATTTTAAGCTGCTGGAGCTACATAATATATGCACATATTTGAAGTTACTTTACATAGTGAAGATAGTGCGATTTTTAAGATACCTATTCTATGTTGATGATATTTTGCACAATGTTAGACAGTGTAAATAGGTTAGAAAAATTCTTATTCAGTTTAATAATATAACGTAACTAATATAATGCCAAGATGTGAAAGGAAACTTAAAGAAACGTAAACTAGAATTTTTTATCTTAATTAACTGTTCTAATTAGCCTCATTTTAATGGAAGCTACAAACACTGTTATTGTAACGTATTACATCGTTCAGATGCATTGCTGCTAGTGCAGAATCTGCTATAAAATAATTCTTTATACATTATACATAGTACACACCTAAACATAATTGCTGTCAATGGTTTTCTTAGAGCTCAACATAGAATAAAATGTGAAATACAATCTGTATGCAAAATGACTTATGCTGCCTGTGAATAGCGAGAGATTTGCCCAAACTCGCCATAAAGTAACATATCGTGCAGCTGGTGATGGTTATTATAAATCGTTCAATTTTTGTTTATGTACATTCACAAATATTAAGTAAGCACAGCAATGCGAAACGCACTACCATAATACTACTATGACTAATAATACTGTTTGGTTAACAGCAGCAGGTAATAGATTTAGATTACAATGTTGTATGTTACAGCTTTAAGGATTTTCTGGCAAACTTTAATAGTTTACTTCATTACTACTGATACAAAAAACAAATTATCTACGTTATACGAGCAGCTTTCAATAATAATAATTTACAATTTATTGCCCAACAGATTTTAATCACTACATCACCATATTCCATAGTGGCAAAACAGTGCCATGAAATAGCAACTTGATTTTTTATTGTCGGAAACTCATTTTCAAAATACCATCTAGGAATTGTTCGCCTATTTTTGTATTATACCTTTATCTTCTTTCTTCCGTGAGTTTATAGTGTTTTCCGTTTCGCAGTTGTTTATTCTTCTCCGTCATTCTTTATTGCACGATATACACTACTCACAGACACTCTTATTAATGAACTACATATTTCAACCACATAACTTGTACTCATATTTTGGTCTCAAGTCCTACTTCCTACATACAAATTTTTTATCATCCGATATTCCTGACTTGTTAGATCAAGGCATGTACTATCTTTAGACCGCACTGTAGAGCTTAAATTATTATTCATTCTTAAGAACATAAATACAAAATGACTAATAAATTACAATTAAATTAACGGAAAGATATACCGAAATTTTCCCACACGCGCGACCTTGGTAATACGTTGGATGGAACAGCTGGATATGTGAAGGTATCTTTACTAATAATAATAGAAAATTGAGCATTCTGATCTGGCGCATGCGTATCTGCTGCGGCACATGCGTACTTGCTGCAACAGAGGCTGTATAATCGGACATCCTATGCGAGAGATGCAGCACTTGCTTAATATTGACTACTTTAAATAGGGAACGGGTTTATATCATTCACTCTATATTATTTAGCACCTCGACTATACATCTAAGCGTTTTTGATTGCCGCACTATTTTCGAAGTGGGCAGCTTCTCACAATTATTAGTGGGATATTTTAATAGAGAACATGGTCCAATGTAATATGTTTCTTTAATTAAATATTTTACATTTATAATATTAATAATAATTTAATTTTTGCGTTAAAATGCTGTTTTTCCGTATTTTTATTTTCTTGGAACTGTGGTTGTCTAATAATAGACTAATAAAGAATAATAGTACCTAGGCAGAAAAACATTATCCAGTAGTCTTTTGTTCAAAGTTGTAATTTATTTCAATTTTACTTAATCTTTCTGTTCGACGTTGAATAAGAAATTGACAACATAATTTGCAATTAGCCTGTGAGCAAACAGCGTATCTAGCGACAGGCATTGATAAACAGCTCCGAATCTTTCGATTAATTCCGAAAACGTCTAAAATACATCTTCACACTTCAGCAAGTATCGGTAATGTATTATGCGGGCCGGGTGAACTAAGTGATAACGCTTATAGGCTTCCTTGAGACCATAAAGCGAGTCTGAATCCGTGCCTTTTGGAACGAATGAGGAGAGCTAAAGGCCAAGTCGCGGGGAGATTCACAAAATACTGCGGCATAACTTTCATTGTTCCGGTTGGGGTGAAAGTGAGATATTCGTCTTTCTGGAGACGAAATTCCTAGCTTTACTAAGTGTTTCGTGCTCACTGTTGAACACAATCTAAACCTCTTTGTGTTTAAGTAAATATCCAACTAACAAGCTACTACTATTCTCGAATTGTTCACTTCCACTAATCATTTAGGAACTAAACAAACTAGAGAATATATTACTGACCCTAATATAACAGTTGTTAATAACGATAATTTCCAACGGTAAGCAACTGATATACACTTGCATAAAAATACAGCTTAGGTAAAAATAAATAACCATTTATAACATATTTCCTACTATTATTAAACTACAAATATTCAGTTAAGGTTACGGCCTTAGACAAAAATGAAGTAGTAGACGATGAAGCATATAAACTATTGGATAATTATCCCTCGAGATATAGTATCATCGTATACGTATGTCCCAATTGATGTCGGCACACGTATTTTAATGTTCATCACCAAAATCCAAACCCAATCCACATTGACGACGTTGGAATGTCGGTTACCTACACGCTATATGGTTCAGAAAGTTCAAGTCTTTTCATTGCTTTTGCGAAGAATAAAATAAGTCAATAGACATCACTGCGAATTACAATGATGGTTGTATTAACAAGTCGACTTACATAATACTGTTTGTTTGTAGCAGAAGGTTCTAAACAGTTTCTATCACAGAATCAAATCTTTGACATATATTACGGGACACACAAGCTTATGCAATGTATCGCAGACAAGCCGCTCATCAATATTGAGTGGGAGGCAGGAATAAGATCGTCGGTGGAAGGAAAACTTTTTATCGGAAGTGGAGAGAGAACCAACTTATCAACATATCATTAGACAGTGTGTCTGCACGCCCTCACTTGTATTTCACAGTTATATCTATCTTATTTTTTATTTATATTGTATACCCTCAAGTATATTGTTAAACATTTACTCGACAATAAATTGTACAATTTAATATTTCGCAATCCATTGTTGCCACACGTGTCAATATTTACCACACTTCAGTTACCAAGCTGGACGTGTAGCTAAACAAATACGTATAAGATTGAGATAATAACACACATTAAGCTGATAAAAGGCAGAGAAAAGTAATAATAAAATGAAAAAGGTTTTGATACGACATGGTTTGATTGATTTGCAAAATACTGTTAAAAACGATTTTAAAAATTATTTGAGGGTAGTCAACAGCCACTTTAAAACATTCTTCTTATTATTATCACCAGCAAAGAAGTCAATGAAAGTGCATTTTTCAAGAATGTTTTCGATGGTAATTCTGTTGCAAACACAAAATATACTGTTTTCGAGACATGTTATCAAAAATGAATGTAGATATACCCATGTATAACAATAATTTAAATTGGATTAGGGTCCTTGAACTTATTAACTTATTATTTCTATTATAATATCAATAAGAAGAAATAGCAGGGAATGACTGTAATTGTAGCGTTGTTGTGTTCAGTTAGCTCTCGTTCACTATATAGTAGAGAACATTTATATTTAAATTGTGGTTTGATCAAAGATAGTAAATTCGTAACTATAACATTGCTGATAATTGTGATAGAGACTATAACTCTAAATAATATTAGAAGTTCACCCTGACGTTTTAGATTACTCTGTACTCTGATTTTCTTGTAACTTTAGAGACAGAAAATAATATGTTCTGATCGCTACCAGTTAATCTTCGTAAACTACTATTATGTAGTGCCTAACTACATCGTTGTTTAATGTTTGTTGTTTTGCTGTTTATGATTTACTAGAACATTATTAGTTTACAAGTTCCTTATTAGAATATGTACTACTACTACTAATTTTGTTAAATATTTTGTTAGAAAACTTGGTTGTTGTATTATTATTGTATAACATCATAGTTCTGAAAATACTATATATTGATACGGAGGTACCTTTTTACTTTGTTAATTATGTTCTTGTTTGCGTTTGAAATTATAATTTTTATGAGACGTTTATTTTGACGTTTTCTAGAACATTCCAGGCTATGTTCGACGCATTTTGGACGATTGAGAAAACGTCAAAATAAAGGTATTACAAAAACATTAGTTACTAAAAATTATTTCGAAAGCAAACAGGAACATAATTAATAAGTATACTAAAAAGGTAGGTGAGCTTCCACATAATTACCTATTATACAATAAAATTAGCATAAACATGTGTAAAGTTTACTCTTTTAGTGATACAAATAACACTGAAATGTACAAAAGTTAAATATAAATTTATTATATTAACACAGTGTATTCGTCCAACATTCCCACTAACGGTTGACAATAATAAACAAGAGAACTATTAGTTCTCAATAAGAAAATTGATGGGCACTTCCAGTGTAACCCTAAAATCTTTAAAATATGTTTTCTACATGGCGCATATGATACTAAAGGTAATGTCAAAATTTGAATGAAATTCTTTTAAAATCAGGGGTATAGCGTGCTCAATAAAAGCTGGGACACCCGGTATATATGCAATTCATATCGAGATATTAGGCAAGCCAACCCCTATTTCTCGTTTTATTTCTCCAAGTTTGTTTGATTTTTTTCGCTAAGTAATCTTTATAACTTTAGAAGTAATTCTCTAAAAATTGGTATGGGTAGATTATACAAAAAATTCCCATTTTAATTGTTTATAACCACCATTAAAGTATAGTATATGTATATATTGACTTTTTGAAGAATGCGTATCCGAAGAATGAAAGTAGTAGTGTGTCTCTTAAAATTTCAGTATATTTAAATCAGCATGGTAACTAGTTCATAAATCATCAAATCTTTAGCGAGGGTTACAGAAAGCTTGCAATTAAATTAGTATTAAACTCATTTCTTATTTTTTTCATTTTACATTTGATATACCAAATATTTATGGTTCGTTATTGGGGTCATTTTTTTATCAATTAAAATCTCAACTTGTATCATTCCAGCTAAAAATGTTTAATTTGAATTTCAAATACGTTGCATGTTCCATTTTTTTATGTACCTAATGTTAATACGGTTTCCTAAAAAGATATGCCAATAAATTTATTTATTAAATGTATCACAAACAAGTTTTTCAAAAGAATTTCTTTAGTATTCAGTAGCGTCGCGACCCAGTTAACCTGCAGAGTAACTTGACAGGCCGCAAAAACTTGGTTGGAAACACAATAAAAGGGTAAGAATAGTGAAAAGTAGAGCTACAAATCATACGACTGCAATATACGACTGCAGACCTGATATATACCGAAAGCTTTGTGTTTACGAACTCCATATTATTTCGCAAGTCCACGAAATGGATGGGGATGCACGGGGATGACTAATGTATTTTAAAAGATCTCTCAAACCCGCGGATTACCATTGTACAACGCCCAACGCAGTGGCCCTGAGTATATGTATGTAAACTATACCTAATAGTTTACATAATTCAGCTGTATCAAATAGTAAAATCGGCGGTGCCAATGTGTAATGCAACAATAGTGTCGACCTGTCGAATAAATCAAAACCGACGCCGATACCAATAGTCGTTACTGATATTTTTACGGTTCCCCGTTCCGTTTCGATTGAGTATCTGCTCACCCAATCACACGTGCTGATATGAAATGCATCTGCTGTTTAAAATAAATGCTTGATTTATTAGCTTTCAATAATTTTATAAAGCGATTATTTTATTAAACAATACCATCCGACTGAACGGTGTGTTATTTATAGGTGACACTGGCGGGATGCGTCACGTGACGTCTATAAATCTCGGGTAATGCCGTCTGTTTACACACTGTTTTTCTATTCTTATTTGCTAACTCGGTGATACTGTAATTAAACCGAAAAGTAGTGGATAGAATTCTCTTTAGTTACACTACACAGTTAGTCTGGATCTATTTTAGTAGTGTATAATGGAGCCTTTTAGCTACTTCATATTCAGTAATTTACTGTAACGTATTTCAAATCTGAAAAATCGTGTAGTTCAATGCGTTCACAATGATAATAAATGTGAAACATTTATTTTATGCTCACTGAAAGAATAGAAAATATTCAGCAAAATGCTTGCATGTGTCTTTCAATCATCATCTATATTTTAGTAATTTACTCTTTTTTTAAATTGCATTCTCTATTCTTTCTTTATTTTGAGAAGCGAAAACGTTATTAAGAAAAGAAAAAAACACCCTATGCTGAGCAAAAGCAATTCATTAATTTCGACAGACTTCTTGACAATGCGCAAGCTTGTGTAGAAATGTTTGTACAATTTTGTGATTTCCCACCTAATTTTGGGAATTTCATCTTTAATGTGATTTTGCAGTTTACCTTAATTTTCTGATGTGTTGGTGTACGTCTAGAACATTACATAACCTCACAAAAATAATCAAGGTGTACTAGATCTGATGATCTCGTGGGCCATTTTACCAATCTTCATCTGCCCATTCGTCTCAGGAAAGCAATAATTGTCCAGAAAATCTCGAACATTATGCGCTGTCTTTCTGAAGCCATTCTCACAAAGTATCCATACTCTGGAATGCCAGGATCGCTGACGTTTGCAAAAATTATTCCAACCGTTGAAACAAGGTCAACTTTGAATATCTTTCATCTGTAAAGGTTCCTTTAAAAAAATAAAGACGTTACTAATTCTGCTATCCAACTATTCCAGCCTACACATTTACTATCTGCGGCATCTGAAGTGTACGCTTCAACTATCAAATGGGATTAATCCAACTGCAATACCTACAAGTTTGATAGTTTACTGCACCACCATTGGGACAAAATATGGCTTAATTTCAAAATAATATTTTTCAGTGGATTCCATTACAATTTCAAAAAACTGTAGTCACGGTCGAAGTCGACTTCGAATTTTGTAGAATGGGAACATATTTTTTCTATATTCAGGATATATAGTGGCACTGTTGTCTGGCTAACTTCTTTTTCTAATGCAACCAATCAAGACATTTGATGAGAACTATCTTCTGTATTTAACAAAATATATGACTTGTTAATGTGTAAATCCGCCTTTATGTGGTGACAGTACAGTGTCAATTACATATTGATAGTCACCATGCAGTGTTTTTTATCGGTGTCAACGATATTGAAAACAGTCACTTCGATACCTCATTGACATGCACGTGTTGTGTATACAAGCAAGGTATCTAGATGAGAAAACAATTCCTTCTTCCATATTTCCTAATAATATATTGAATGTATGGTAAAACATTCTTACGCTGATAAAATTTTCCTTCATCATCTACAAGCTCCTTAAACAAAGTGACCTTCACCTTTGCTATAACGTTTTTTCCAGACTACGTGAACTCTGATACGTTTCCGTATATTACCTTTATTTCTTCTGATCCAATAATAAAGTAATTGTAGGTAAATTTTCAAATCATTTATGCTTACGTATAACTTCATACTATGTATGTGCAGTCTGTCAGAACTAATACTGCCCTTCTTAATAAATTATCAAATTTTGCGAACAAAGGGAATTAAAAATTCCGTTATTGCCAAACGAAGGGAATTAATCCTCTGGTACGAGTCGTGAGAACTAAAGAATCATAAGATATATTACATATTCACCTAACAACTGTAAAAATAGTTCTACTCTTGTCATATGTAGGTACTGTGTGTCATGTAATAGCACCAATTTAAGAAATATTGACTACTGCTGTTAATATAACAGACATTTTAAGTATTGCTTTAAAGATTATTCATGTACCTATTTGTTTCAACATTATTTAACATTTAGTTACGTACAATCAAGAAGTTGGGAACTAGCACAAAAGTAATACTAACTGAGACTGGAACCTTCAAAGAGTAACTATTACGTAATCACCACGAAATTTGCTACTTTGTTGTATAAATAACTTCTTACAACAAAGTTAAAGTCACTAATTGTGGTAGTTGAGATTATTGTTATAGTAAATATGGGGTTAGGTTATTTATCACAAATATCTAAATATGTAATGTGAATTAAACTAGTGTCAATGCTGCTTCAAAATCGTTAAAGTAAATCTGTCAACTAATAATGTATGATTAAACAATGATAATAAATAAATTTTATATCATTAAATATTTTCACATGAAACTTCGCATTTACCATTTTGTCTTTTCTCAGTGTAAGTCGCTTAAGTTAAAAATGCAAATATCTAAATAATCTATTAGATACGCAATCATAGAGGCATTAAATATGAACACCTGCTGAGAGTGAATGTATAAAAGTATTCTGTTAAACGATCTTGGTGATAACTAATAATTTAACTTTCCGAATAACCGTGGTGCTAGAAAACCGGACAGATAAAAAAAACTATTAAATATACTGTCCGATACGCGTTGATGATTTTCGTTTTTGGGCGAATATGATGGTTCGTTGGAGCACGGCTGTCTGCCAGTGCCGCTCTTCATTTCTCGCATTTTCTATCGCCATAAATCAAGGGACAGGAGACAGGCTAGCGGAGAGCACTCCGTTGCTATGGTTGCGTGGCATCCCGACAGTTCTGCGGATCGGGGCAAGGCGGAGGCAGATCAGAACCGGGGATTTAATCCTGTCGGGGATGTCTGTGAGATGGGGAAAGTTAATAAGAGTTTGGGAGGATTAAAAATAATCCCACTGTTTTGCAATATTGCTGCGCAAACATTGTTCGTTAGATTTATAATGGAAGAATTCTATTGGGATTTTTATCAAACGATATTTATGTACATTTTTTTTGTTTCAGGTAAGCGTTTTTTCGTTGGACTGCCTCATGTAATAGGGTAACGTATTTAGTTTTATTATATAACATAACATATTTTTCATTTGAAATGGCAGGCAGATGGACACTAATTTTGGCTTACTATTATGTTAAACGTCAATTTAGACTACACAAACTATTGTTTCAGTAATAATTTTTACAAATTTTTTATATGTATCCAGCCATTTAATTTTCTTGAAATTTTAGTTAAATCACATAATCTACGTTATATCTTTTTATACGATTCTAACAATTTTCTTTAAATCTGGTAGATACACTTATTAGTAATAACAAAATGAATGACAAAAAGTACATAAATGGCTCTTAGAAATAAAACTTCAAAATTTGTGTAAACCTAGATAATACGGAGAGGCAAAAGCTCCGGGTGCATTGTGGAAATGTTTTTTAATTTCGTTTCTGAAATGAGTATATCACATACGTTTTAGAATATATTTTACCATGCTAGGATTTCAATAATAGAGACTGACTAATGTGACTCGATTGATGTATTAAAATTTCGATTGTATACTCGCGACAAGAATTCAAACGATTTTCATCAAAATATTAAAGAAACTGCAACTGATAATAATAAAACTATACTACACTAAAAGTTTGCATTATGTATTGCACTAAATTGCAAAAATTATTGTTTTTAACGCGCCAAATATCGAAAATTACGTTGATAATAAAAACAAATGTGTACCGTCAGCCGACGTAAGACGTCTGAATTCTTTACGCGAGTATATCAATGTTTTGAAAATATAGTATTGTTACGTACTACTCATAATATTTTTCAACAGTATATTGCATAAAATTAAAATATAGTATAATACTTCATGTTATAGCACGGTTGACGGTTAGCAACCCTAGCTCTTCAATTTAGTAAACTAAACTGATCAGAGTAACCACGGACTTAGAAGAAATTGAACCTACGTATTGTTTTTCTGAATACTTATAATTAGATAATAAATCGATTTCTAACTAAAGGTAACCAAATTTTGTTACAAAAATAAATCGTCTTAAAGTATACAGTAGGTATAAAACGTATAATGTATAAAAATTAAAACAACGAAAGTTCATTTATTCAACGAAAATAAAGTCCCGTCTGAATTATTTATTGAATACCTCGAAAATATTTTATGCAACCTTATTTAGTCAGTATAATCTAGTAACTAAAGAAAGGATATCTACATTGTCACAAAAAACCTGTGCAATCAGCTGATTTTGTATTTCATTATTAAATTAGGTCAGTATTTACCTAATTATTAAACCACTACTTCCAGCACCGTCCTAGTGATAATATTTCGATGCGTGATTGAAATTGAAATTAATTAAATGAAAACGCAAAGTTTCAACTTTTTCATATAGGCAAAACTTTTCTATTGCAGAGTCAAGAAGCTGTAGTTTAAATTTTAAATTATGAATAATTAAGAAAAAATTTGCATTAAACATCAATAAATTATACACTGCAGTTATGAAGGCGCTCTCCTAATATATCTAAAGAAAACATTATATGTAATTTTAGGATAATTAAGCAGCCTATAATGTCATAACAAATTCTATACAACCATCATGTCGGCAAATGCATGCATTCGACACAAACGTATGCAAATCATCTGAAGGAACTAAACTGCATGTAGTACTACGAGTAAATTCAAAATGGAATATCATCGTCCTTTTCTTTGTTCTGCTTCTAGATAAAGTTCACTAATGCTGCGCGATGCGGTCTTGTTATAAACGTAGTTACTGTTTGTAGGTCCAATGAATGGACTTGTATCCTGCATCTTTGTCCTCTCCACATGCACGTTTGTAGGTCACTGTATCGAGTCTAATTTATATAAATTTCAGTGTCTGCAACAAACTTATCTTATTGAATAAAGATAAATAAATAATTGGTCGCTAAAAATATTGAAAGTTAATTTTTTAAAGTGTTGATTAACCTGTACAGTGTCCCCATGCCAACCATACATGGAAAATTTCTCAGGTTTTTTCCTGAAGTGCATTTCTTTCATATTACATTTCCGAAAATTTTGTTCAAATAACGCATAAGTATACATTTCCAGTTTGAATGTATTCTCATAGATGTATCTAACTAATGTGAATGAAATCGAAAGTGGTTTCTAATAAAACAAACCAGAATTACTCTCACTTTTAAGAAACTACTTAATAGAATTCACAAAACCATAAAACTGACATTATTTTATTTGATAATTTATATTTTGTTGTGAAGAAAATAATGAGCTGGCTTGTACGTTTAATTTAAATTTACATTTCTCTCTGAATTATTATGACTAAGAAAACAAGTCCATGGACAACTAATTATGTTTTACCCATTTTTTTGATTGTCTGATTTTGCATACATTTTTTAAATCACAAATTTAGATGCAATATAATTTATCAACCATATGATAAATTAGATAATACAAATATACGAGAATTTAGGTGTTTATATTGTATTTTGTAAGATTTTGTTCAAAAATCACATTTTATCCCTTACTGTTATATCTATATACCTATATACCTGTTCACCAAAAAGACATTAACAAGTTAATTAATATAATAGGAGGTAATTTTGTTTTTTCCTCAAACTTGCATTCCTTTCAACTTCAAAAATATAATTCTTCATTATTGTTTTTCTAAATTTCTGGGTCTACTTATTTATTTATAATTTTAGAACGCCGCTGCCCTATTAAAAATTCTACTTCAAAAGACTTATTTTTATACGTGTAAGACGGCTTTATATATTTCATGATGTTGTAAAACATAAATCTATCAAATTTGTCTTCTATTCTTGGAGTTGCTCCAATCCCACAGAGACTTCTTATAATCATAATGGGTTCTGCACCACGAAAACTAACATGTACTGTATATTTAGCATTGGTATTTTCCCTGACGAAACCTTTTACGAAATATATGAAAATCAAATAATCTTCTTACCCTGAACAGTTATTTATTGTTTCTTTCCTTATACTTTTATTGCAAATAATCAGATGCTATAGTGATACCAATTCCCATTTTGAATATTGTAGATATTCATTCATTTCTTTTAAATATTTTAAATATGGAATTTAGTTATGTTGCCACTTAGTATTAGTTGTTATTGATTAGTGTATATTGATGTACAATCAGATTTGTAACTTTAGTTTAAAATAATCTTTCTATTCTTCGTCACATCAAACAAAGTTCCCGATTTACTTATGATGTAACATATATGTACTAATATTTCTTATAGTTACTATTTTCTGTTATAAGATATTGTTTTAGTTAAATAATAATGTAGATGTACCATTCAAAAAACCATCGATCATTGACACAACTTTTAAGCGACATGTTTCTGTGAAGACTCCAGAATATCGTTGTTTTAAAGACAGCATAAAGTTATATTCACTTGTTAAGGAAACCTAAACATTTCTTCCAATTAAGTATAGATGAGAGTTCTACAAACTATTTATTATTTATGTGGAGAAAAGGAAGAACATGTTTATACCATATATATAAACAAGTAGATGCTAGATTTACAATGACCATCGCCCCAACCAATAACTTCCAAAATTTCGTATGCAGAGTAGTCCATAAAGAATGGGTCATAGAGTAACTGTAAATTGTTTAAATTACGGAATACATTTAGAATCATGCTTTAATATCATGTTAATTGCTAACTAGCAACATTTTACTAAGACATGTTTGACCAAATCTTATTATATTTATGTCTAAAATCTGATGACCCATTTATTACGGACCACTCTGTATATGATTCCACATATAATCGATAAGTTAAATTCTCCTATATAAATATTTGTAAATTTGTGTAATCCAAAATTTGTTAGTAGTTACAAACTACCGTTTTTAGATTGTCAGTTTCCTTCTGTAACGGTATAAATTTTGTTGCATCCCATTTAACCAATCTCATGACACTCTAAAATGTGTGTAATCTAAGTTAAGCTCATGTTGTCACTGAACCGAGCAGGTGTCTTTATATATCGGTGCACCGTTTCTTCCTCTGGTGCCAGCTATTCTAAATGGTTTCTAATTATGTATGGCCTACCGGGATAATTTATTATTTGATAACATCTCAAACAATTGGCATTGCTTTAGGAAGTTTTAAGATGTTTGTTAATTAATAATTTATGGAAATTTTGATTGAATAACGGAAACTAAATGCTAATGATACCACAAAAAAGAAAACTAACATGTGTTGAAAGCTTACATATCACACACAAATATCAAAAACGTGCTTAGAATCATACAGGCTTGCCATCTGTATTTATTTGCTGATGTATAATAGCAATAGGTCAGTAATCTATCTTTGTTCAGTTAAATAAAATTTATTTGTTATAATGGAATGCTATTTAGTAAAGAGAACTCCTTTTAGCCATTGATTCCCAGTCTCAATTACTCTGGCATACTTTTGGTTACCTATAAAATGGTAAATTTTATTTAAAACCTTCTTTTTTATTGAAAAGAGCAGTTTTGGAAACTATCGCTATATGAACATATCGGACTGATACTTCTCTTTTGTAATTTCTCTGATGATGAATTTTCTGGTACAGAATGTCTCTATAGAGTCAAATATAATACACTATTGGACTCGCATAAGGAATATAGTTTTATCAAAATATTGATAGAATTATACAGTTGGTATTTGACCTTAAAGATCGAAAACATTTTCTGTTACAGTTCTTCATAAGAATCTATTTAAAATCTGGAAATTCCACATTCATCCAAAAATCTTGCAGTCATTGTTCACTAAATTAAGAAAGTTTTGGTTTCCTTACGAGCCATGTTATGTGTTATGGGATAAATTTTTAAATAGTTATTTTAAAAGAATGAGCCACGTGCTGTCAAAAAATATTAATTTACAGGACGCTTGACGTCAACAAATCAAGATGCAACTTGTAGTCAAAGTTAACAACATTTATTTCGACATACATGTTTATGAAGTACTTCTGAAGAGAATGATTCATACTTTTAGAGCTTAGCAACCTTCAGCTAGCCTTGGTTTTCCTTTTCAGTTAACAAATTGTATGTATCCATCGTTACTTGCATTGGTGAGGGATTGCATAATACTGTATTCAAGGAATATACTATATCATACCACCATGTGCATGTGCAGGCCAAAGCAGTACATAATATTATTTTCAGTTCTGTAATATGCTACTACAGAAGATAAAATTTAAACTGCACGTTTAAAGAGATTATATTTGTATTCTTAATTTCTACAGGGTATTGGCCAGAAACGACCTCTAAATTTTCTGCATACACTTTGGGTACACCCAGTATATTTCCCTTTTTTTATTATTTGCATTAATAGCACCAACCACAAAACAAATGATAAAAAGTAACTGCAATTATTATAAAATTGTTACCTATATATTTCCTTGTGTCAAGCAAATCCATTTTCTACCGTCATATGTTTAGTTATTCAGTACATTTTATTTTGACATTTAAAATATTTGTTTGAAATATTTGTTCGGTACAAAGCATCCAAGAGATGTAATGTTTTGACAAGGATACGTCGAATATTTTACATAACTTTGTAGATACACATACGGTGGAAAGATATACAGATTGACTTTCTGACCTACAATAACATGTTCTCATTTCATTTCAACATTTCCCACGAATTTTGGTACAATTCTCATAAAATTGTTTGGTTAGGTTTTACATAACGTATAACTATTCCTCTTACCGTCAAAGATTTTATACCGGTAGGTAAGTTATTTAAAAATTTGCTTCTAGATTTAAAGGCGCAACTGATAAATATGTTTATGTGTGTTGTACCTTGAAATTCTTTTGGTATTACATTTACATAAACAAAATAATATGTAAGCTGAAGATTTGTAATAAATAATAAACCACAATTTATACAAAACGAAATGGAAAATTTAGCAGTTATTTATTATTGATACATGGAATACCGAATCCGGAACAGATTAGTGGATTTATTTTTAAAATATTCCATTTCAAACAACAATATAAAAAAAATCTGTTGTACCTACAAGGATCTAATTAAGTTAGACCTTTTTTAGATACGCCGTTATTTATTACTTTATTTTGAATGGCACAGGTTACTGCAAAATTCAAAAGGCTTGAATATAAGACGATTGAGCCAAACATGACTTTGTGAAATATGCCCTTTTGAAATCTACATGATGTCAATATAAATAAATAACCAAAGTTTGACAACATTCGAAAACCATTTCCATCGATACAAATTGTGCACCACATGCATGTCAAATCGCGTAACAGGTAAAAGAGATTTTTTGGTTCAGTACTAATATACAGTTAATTCACAAACAAAACAAATTTGAAACTTTATTAACGGGTCAAAATATAAAATTCTAGTTATAAAATTATTGTTGAAATACTTCTAGAACTTGTCAAACAAAATCGTCCCAGTTACTGTTTAAGGGGGGGGGAACTAAATGGAATAAAAATTCTTTTCTTGCTTAATTTTTTTTGTTGAAGCATAATTTGGAGCAATGTTTTGGATTTAACTCTTGTTGCTCCAAAACTACTATTATCTATTGTATAAGAATTAATAGAACTATTTTATTGAGAAAAAAAATGCACGTTTTAAAAATATATTTTTTTACATATACAAACAAATGCGGCTCTTTATATGTCAAACTGATTGCAGAAATATAAAGAAACATGAATTGAAAATAAAAGATTTAACCGGTTTTCCACGCAACCTCTTTAATTGTTTTGTTAATAACAAATTCATGGTTTTTGTGGGTTTTCTATGCATAATATGCATCTTGTATGGAAATGTATGTGTTTTACTCAATCTGCTAAGAAAGATATTGTATCAAGACATATCAATTAAGAAGTATAATTATTTTTAAAATAAATGATACAAAAATACTAAATAAACAAGATTTATCACGAAAATACTACGATAAACTTACGATAATTACCTATTTGTTTGAATTGTCGATATGTGACGAAACAAACCTTTTCGAGAAATGTTGTTACATAGCTGTGAATAATTATTATGAGATGAAACATCAATCAATAAAAAGAAATTTTCGAATAAATTTGTATTCTCCTAAAACACTATTTAATGTCTTGAAAGTTGATAGGACAAACCTTTGAGGGTACTAAAATAGAGTTAGTCGTTTTTTACCATATACTAGAGGACGCAGCTTCTACATTTTCCGATGATATTTTACGTCACGAATGTCTAATTACTTATATTGCAACATTTAGTTTTATATAAAAAGCATGCAAACTTATTGTTTTAAAATGTTGAGAACCTATTACATTTTTATATATTTACCTATATTAAAGGAATTTGAGTCGGCTGGATTATCAGGGTAGCCGAAGATGAACATAAACTTATCTATTACCTAAAACATAGAACTCGCTGAGTTGCTTATAGCCACAGTCCCTTACTTTGGTTTTTGGTATAAAGTAGACATATTAGATTTTTTCTACCTAAGTTTATGTTATTGAAATCTCGTATAATAAAATGAAAAGGAAGAGTTTCTAAACATATTCTAAATTGATTTATTTGCTAGGAACGCCTATAGCCTATTTGTTTATTGATACTCTCAAGATATATTAAATAATAGAAAGAAGCTGGTTGACGTTGGAAGAGTAAATTATGTTTTTTTAATAGTGTGTTTTCAGCACAGCATAACCCAGCAATTCCATTCCGATGTCAGAACGATTTCCAAAATGTGCAACTTTTAAATGCGTCTCTGCAAGCAAAGAGTATGCGACACAGCTGGTGGTGTGAGTGGCGTGTAGCCGAGGGTCTCTGCAGCCTGAAAAAATGCGCTACTGCTAGGGACGATTGAAGGTTTTAAATCATCTGAATTAGCTGGTTTAAACTGTTAGTTTCATCAATTTCAAGAAGAGTATTTTATTTAAGATAACTGCGAGTAACACGGCCCACTTAAATTTGAAATAATATGAAAAATATTGTGTATAATAATGTATATTTTAGGTACCTATATAAAACCGTTTTTTTTTTGAATCTCAAAAATAAAACACAAAATAAATAATATAGGACATTCTATTTAAAACAAAAAAAGAAAGATAACTATTTTAAGAAAACAAATAACAGTAAAAATTTATATTATATTTAATAATACAGAAAGGAACTGAACCTAATTTCAATAGTGAAAGTATAATCATCGTCTAATCTTTGAACAAAAACATGTAGTCGCATCTACCGAGACACTCGAATTCATCTAATATTCATGCAGTATTTTATGATGTTAGAGGAACTAAAGGAAAATTTGTGTTGAATGTATTTGAACTAAGCTTAGATGTATTTTCTTTATCTGCTGATGTTTGTTTGGAATCAGGCATCTGATTAGGTCAGATTAGATGGAGCAAAAGCAGTTTCTGAAGTCACGTTAGGATTCAAGGCAAGCAAACCTTTTGCTGAGTAACCTCTACTTCAATTGTTGTGGGTCGTGCATTTTGACCATAATTTTGATAGACTAACATTGAAATGTAGTTTAGCATTTCGTAATTTTGATCTAAAAATGACAACATCCCAGTGGCGTTCAAAAGATCAATGTATCATAAAGCTTAGTTTTGGGAGCCATTATTGTTTTAAAATTGGCTATTGCAAATAAAATATTGTAATGGAAATAAAATTACAATTAGTTTTAAAAATCTTATACCCAAACAAAAAAAAAAATAAATAAATAAAATCTTAGTAGAGTGCTAAACCATACACAGGGTATCCCAACGAAAACTTGACCCTCTATAATTAGAAAACTGAAAAATATTTCAAAATTTGCCGACCCGTCGATTTTTGTTCTTGGAGGGAGCTTTTTGACAGTTAAGCCAACTCGATATGTTCATCCCCCTAATCCTTAGCAACCCCAACTTTAAAGTTTCAACTGGAACTACCTCATTTGTGGCACATCATTTTAAAGTCATTTTCATTGCGAATACAGTGATGCACCGTTTTTAGAAATCGATTGAGAAACTAACGATTCGACTTTTTTCTAACAGTGACTTTTTGTTATTTTAAAAAAGATATAAGGTTTGAATTCGTATAAACTTTTTCTTTGCTTCACCTTTTTTATTTGTGACTTTTTTGTAAACTGATCGACACATCAATAAAAATAGGTAATGTGGTTTGTCAACTTTTCGTTTTCAGCCAATAATTCTGTCAAATCTCTACTAAGTTCTAACAACAATACATCACTATATTCGCAATGAAAATAGCTTTGAAATTAAGTACCACAAATGGGGTAGTTCCATTTGCAATTTTAAAGTGCTAGGAATTAGGGGGATGAAAACATCCAGATGGCTTGACTGTCAAAAGTTCCCTCCAAGAACAAAAATCGATAGCTCTCGGCAATTTTTGAAATATTCTTTGGTTTTCCAATGGAGGGAGGGGTCAGGGTTGCGTTGGAATACTCAATAGGTTTGTTCCAACAACAGCAAGAATCGATTATGAACCGTCCAGAACTAGTCAGTCAGTTCAGTTGTTAATGTACTATCGGTGATTACGACGTAAAACGGTGTTGGTCAAACATTTCTGACAGTTCTGAACCAGTTCTCAACGGCTGTTGGAACAGACCTTATATATACAATAATTCAATGTTAATGATAATAAAGCCTATGGCTCAAATCAACATGCCTTACTACCGCAACACATGTAAATGTTAAAATTGTTAAAAAATTGAAATTAACTGATGACACAGGAAAAAGTAAACATAATTATTATGAAATATAATAAATATAGAATTATTATACACACACAGTTTTTACCTTAATTCATACACAAAGAAAATAATTATAATTTATGCAAGAAGTTTTTTATTATTTAGATGATGTAATTGTGCACTAAATAACAACATATTCTACGTATGGGTTTGTCTCTCTCTTATGTATGTTTCGGTTTATGAATCAAATGAAGATTTTAGAAAGCATTTTTTATTTTTAAGTTTTAGGTAATACCCGATTAATCGCAAGTACTTTACAGTATAGTTTATGACATACCCTGTAACAAACCTAACCCCAAAAAGGTTATGTCATGAGATGCGGCATATTCAACACCTTAAAAAACTCACCTTTACGAAGTTTTAATACAGTACATAGTTTTTGGTAATGGCATGGTTAATTAAAATTTAATTTAGAAACTACCTCCATGTTCCCGTATGAAAAAATGTTCTTATTTTTTATAACTTATTAACCTATGAATGTATGATATCTTTTTCTGACATTCATATGATGTCAGTAAGTATTTAAATTTAAATTAGATACTCGTAGAATCCTATAAATAAAATAAATGCAAATAAAAAAAATAGCGAAAGCTCACCCCCTCCGAACAGCATCCATTAATTAATTTTTTCCATTGAAGGCAGGACGTCCTTTCTCTCGCGCTATTCGAACGGGGATTGTTTTGGATCTCCTGCCATGACGCCGGGGGTTGCCGAGGCGCGCCGTGAACGGCAATGGCGAAGAGCGAGTTGCTGGGGGTGTGTGCAGTGGAGCGCGCGGACTATTGTTGCGAGACCTTGCACGGTTTGATAGTTGATACAATGACCCAAGTGATTAATGGGCTAATCCCCGCGCGGCATACACAATGCGCTAAGATCGCGAACATTCCGGATATTAGGATTCCTCGCCCTCACAATGCCAGTTTTCACCCCGCTTGTCCACCCCCATGTTTCCAGACAATGAGTTCGTTTTTTGCATGAAATTCACGGGTCAGTTCCTCCGGAGTTGCCCATGGTCAGCTTATTCTTTCCGCATCGTGTGCCGTTTTGGGATAAAAGATTTCATTAAAATACAACCCATCTTTGTGTACGATTCCAGGCCAGAATGCAGTTGAAATATTTATCACTAAGCTTGTATATACGTAAATAAATTATTTATTTGCGTGTATAGTGTATATATTTAAATACTCAAACTGCAAGAATAGATTCCATACGAAATGTTACGAAAAAATATGTAGATATCATTTACTCGCCTTTTATCATTCTGTCCAAAAGAGTTTAAAATTACAACCAGCCACCACAAACAATATTTGTGATATTTAATGATTCTACTTTGACATTAGGCAGTAGTTGTTTTAGCGCCAGCCTACCAGGATATTTTATGTATTTTTAAAATGTTTAATTTTACATTTATTACACAATTCTCATAAAAGTATGTCTATGGAAAAACGGTTCCTGACGATTTTTTTACCAGAGTATTTTTATGTGGGAGAGATTAGAAATTTCAAATATCGCATATTATTTTTACCCTGTTCAATGACGTACTCGATATTTTTCTCAAGAAATATTGTAGTCTCTTCATACCTACCTAGTTTTCTTAAAATTTCTTAAGAAATGCCTGAAGTTTTGGTTATTTAAATTAAAGATACCTTATTTCTCTATACTGATATACACGGTTGGAAAACGGTGATGGCCCATCTGCCGTTACATGAGAGCGACAAAGTAAAGTATAGAAATCCGTGCGATAGACAAAGATGGCTATAGGTAGACGTTTTATAAATTAGAATAACATCTGAGCAGTCACTCCCCCTTTTATTTGTTTTGAATGGTGAAACGGGCGGTGACTATTTAGATTTTAAAACGTCGTCAATATAGTCATCCTCGTCTATCGCACGGATTCTTATACTTTACTTTGTCGCTCTCATGTGACGGCAGATGGACCATCATCGTTTTGCAACCGTGTATAATTTGCTGAATGTGGAAAGATCGTTCCAAAGTGTATTTATTGACAAGCTATGGTGTAAAAACCAATCATATCAGGTTAATTTGTTATCAGACACTGTGTCAGTACAATAACACCTTAGCAGAGATGAGGGACACTATTCTCGAATGTCCGCAGAGCAATACGTATGCGAATTAGATACTTTTATCCATCTTCTTACAGTGGCAATTAAGGAAGACAGGACAGGAAGACTTATTATGATAGGTGAATTAATAAATGAGATACATTTTTACTGTAATGAGCATTTATCAAATTATATGAAGCTGAAAAATAAAGAGAGCTCACCTAAACCAGGTCAGGAAGAACTGAGATTCATCAAGTTAATACATTAAGAAATAATAAAATATACTTTTTATTAAAATCTGTAAAATACTTTGAAAAATATTAAATTAGTAAGCATTTTTATTAATGTTTTATTATGTACATGAAGTCATATAAAGGCGCTCTGTTCTATCATATTATTTATCTTGTAGTTTGGCTTTCTGTTACGCTATTAGCTGAATATCTACGTTGTGTCTACGGCTGTGTCTAGACGATCTTCTGTCTAAATGCTGTTTAAAAATGAATTAATACTTATTTATTTATTGAATTGAAAAATAATAATTTCCGATTGGTATTTTGGAGAACACGTACTAATTATTACACCTAAATCACTGACCACCACTTAAAGCTGCACAGCACAGCACCCTATGTAAGAAATGACACAAATTTTTTTTATCATAGCTGAATAGTCTAGATTTATCTAATACAATATTATTACTTTTATCTTTAACGGGGTTTAAACATTCCAGTATTGGATTTCATCGACATTCCAACATTTTAGACTACAGATACGGTCATCTAAACTATTTACTTTGTTGTCGTGTCAATGAACGTTGCGTTGTATATTTTATTCCAAATTGCTAAGGTAATCCATCCAAATAAAAGTAATGTGACTTCAATAGATTTATAAATGTATTGAATTATTTATTTATTTATTTTTTGTAATGGGGTAAAGTCTACCATAACTTTTTGTTTAAACTTTTTCGATTTTTGACTAAAACATATGACAGCTTTTTAGTAAGTAAAGGTGCTCTTGGTTCATATTGATAAAATGCTTAAATTTAATATCTAAAACCCGTTTAAAAATAATGTTACATATGCATTAAAGCGAGGAATGAAAATGTAATTATTTTCTATCATAGCAGGTTGTGTAAACATCAATTTAAAAGAATTGATTTAAGTAAATCAAACCAATATAATTTTAAATTGTTATTCTATGCGTTATGGCTAATTAATAATAATGCTTTATTGCCCAACAGTACAAAAGAAAATGACATAAATCTGCAGTGACAATTATAGGCTTCATCCTACCATACAGAAAGTAATCTATAGGATTTAGGTCTGGACTCATGCCCATAAGTTCGTGGAAAACTTAAATGATCTCCCGAATTTCTGTGTACATTGGCAAATACTTTGCGATTTGATAACGCATTTCCATTATTCATACCATAAATATAGCGAATATCTTCTATCTCTACATTAGTCACATCCTGCATTTTCAACTGATAACAATCCGAAAAAACGTCAATAATGACCTGTCAATGAATGGCCAATTTTTTATTTATCACATCCTGCTATGACAGAATATATTTACAACTTCAATTCCGCGTTATTGAAGAATGTAGCACTATTTTTAAACGGATTTTACGCAAAAATGGAACACTAACAATTTTTTTTCTTTTTTTTTAATAAAATTTAATTAAAATTTCACATTTTTCAGTCAAAACTGCAAAAAGTCATAGCACAAAAAAGTTTATATAACTAAATAAAGATAAATTTTACCCCTCTCTCTCTCCTCGGTTGGAATGTCTGTCATAAACATTTATAAATTTTGTAAATAAAATGTTTCAAATAAATAAGAATTGTCCAGCAAATTTCCTCTGATACAAGTAACTACCCGTATCTATAAAACAGAAGATACTTTTCAATTTAACGTATATATAGGCAATTATTGTTTGATTTGCATTTTTGCAATATTTCGTAAACAGATCTTCAAAAATAAAAGGAATATATAAGATTTTTCCATAAAGTTACATTGACATACATTTGTGATTTAATTTACCTTGCAGAATTTATAGAAAGTTTATTAATGCCCTTAGTAGAATAGTATCATTTAGTCCTGCAAAATTTGACAGCACGTACCACACCTTTCTCCATATTATAAATAAAATTTAAAATTAAACCAAATAAATATAATACAGAACACAAATAAACAATATATATACTACTGAAATAATGCTCTGCACTGCTACTGACTCTACTAAAATTGAAACAGAAAATAGCGTACGTCAATACACATTGACAGGTTCTATTCCCAAGTTGAGGTTACGTATTGTTTATTTCCGCTAGCTTGGAGCTATTATTCTGACTTAGATATTCTATGGTTTTCATAAATTCATCTCGATTGGTTTCGAAGTTATTTAGAAAAAAATATCACCAGAGTTGCTCCGTTAAGTGGCTATAACTTTCTTAGGAAGATTTTTAGACTCATGTTTATATGAAAAAAAGTAAACTTTTTTGACATAGAACAACCTATAAATATTGCCCTCTAGTTTCAGGACACCCTGTATATTATATTAAAAATTATAGTGTATACCATCCTACTACCATTTTATGTTGGGGATAGAGCAAACTATCGACATTGATTTTACAAATCATTTAAAAGTCCTGAACGGTGTGACAGTTGATTAATGATTGCCTTTCAAGTCTGCCACCACTGACTAGTTACAAGGAGGAGGCGAGGTACCCTGTAGAGTTCTATTTGGCATTTGATTGGTGTCAAGATATGGCCATAATCCATCATGTCAAATATTCAGTAATCTCAAAGGCGAGCGCGATGAGGAGTGGGATGATACCATATGTGATTAAAATTAATGTTAATTGCTCACTTAAAAGCTGGATATTTAAATATGCCTAATGGTTCGTTGAAATAAAGATTGCCAGTGATATTCGTGCGCGTGTTAACATGAATGATATGATAGATGTCTTTATACATAGGTACTCTTTGGTTATTATTTCAATAAGAAAATAGTATTTAATAATTTATACGAAAATCTAATGATACTCAGGTAACACAAGATATTGGCCAAATCGTGGCTTTAACATTGGTTGTATATTGGATAGTTGTTGGTGAGATATAGATATCTCAACAGAATACAATATTCGTGGTTCAATGTTTCACATTGAAGACTTAATTTTTTTTAATTGTTGGAAAAAATTTAAAAAACTAGATTCCTACCTCGAACTAAAAGAAGCTACATTTTACGGAAGGCTTGGATGGAAAATTTTTAATGAAACATCCCTATAATTGAATCAGGATCCCAACATTTCAGACAAAGTTTATTATCTATTTAAAATTGAAACAACTTTGTTAATCAAGGAGTAACCGTAAAAGTAATAACTGTTTCAGCTGATTTTTTTGAAACAGTTACACATTCTCGGCGGAGTATCTACACCTACGTACATACTAGTTACTTCTTACAATAACTGAATTAATTATTATTAATGTAAATAAAATGATGCTTTACAAATGCAAGTGTTACAAGGTAGGCAGCAAGTAATATTAGATCTTGATTTGAAAGCAAACATACTTACATGTGTTTGTTTTCAATCACGGTTTTGAAACAGCATTACAGTATCACAATACTACGCATAAGAAAATGACGCATGGCAAATTCGATAATTCGGTAGATAAATGACCACCGAGTGTGGCGCTGCCACAGGTTATAGGTCGTACAACGGCCCCTTGTGTTCATACGATATTGGCACAGTGAATTTAAAATTTTTTACACCAATAACTATCATTCGTTATAATAATACTATCCAATGATAGATAGGTTATTGCTAGTTTAATCAAATAAACCTATATTCCTTATCTTGATATTGTGCCAATCATGTACTGATAATAATAGATATAATAATAAACTAAATATTTAAAGCGGCTACATTGGTCTCTTATATTTGACACAATATTTCACACAATGACTTTATTGTACCAATAACATTCATAATGTAATGGTGAAATTTAATTAAAAACCATATTAGGTAATTTAAATCCATAAAAATATATATTTTACAAAGATAAATCCCATGTCATGCCGATATTTCTAACCAACTAACAAACAGTTATTTTTAATATTGGTTTCATATAGGTAGTTTTTAAAATATTGGTTCAAATTGAAACCATTCATATACCAATAATGTCAAATTCTTACAAGTATTGCCGCTGTTTAAATATTTTGCCAATATTGGTCCATCAAATGTGTGCTGTCTGTGTAATAACACTTCATTGTTTGTTAAGTAGTTAATTCAAAAAGTGAGACATATTTTATGAAATTTTTGATGATATAAATTTACTATGATGAATTAGCAATGAATTAACATACGATGCAATAAATAGTAAATCAATAATTCTGTCTATATCGAAAAGTTCGGCAATTTGCCTAACAGCGCTAAAGTTAAAAGAGGTCAATAGGACGATTTCCAATTTAACGAAGAGATATAAATTAAAGGTTTCATATGTTATATATAAACTTAATTTACATCACATGTAGATTATAATATAGTGGGAATTTTATACGTACACTAAAAACCGGAATTATAAAAAATGAACCTGTTTAATACTAATTTATGTTGCTGGACGAACCAAACCTAATTGCATTTAATTAAATTTATTTGTAAAAAAGATCACACAAGATGAACGCCGAACGCCGACTCAGTTTTCAGAAAAAAGCGGATAAGTTATTTCTTTCCGGGTGAGGAAGTTTGTTTATTGTGTAAGAAATATAACATGACTTCATTGAGATTAAAGCACACTTGATAAAGTAGGATATACTTTTACGGTTAAGGTTAAAATTGTAATTCATTCCAGGCAGTGAATAAAATTATGAAATTATAAT
The DNA here is from genome assembly GCA_025584915.1 of Monochamus saltuarius. NCBI lineage: Eukaryota > Metazoa > Arthropoda > Insecta > Coleoptera > Cerambycidae > Monochamus > Monochamus saltuarius. Next base: position 23,700,669 of record CM046726.1, on the reverse strand, counting down.
TAATTCAGTTCAGGAATTGTCAGAATCTTAAAAGTCCGCTGTTTGCGTCGTCGCCATCGTAAATTTAAACTAATTTATGCCTGTCCGGTGTTTCTCAAGATTAATATATTTAATATCGGTTGATATCACGATTTATTTTTATCCATCCCAAGAAAATCATTCTGCTTCTTTCCCATTATAATTAAATAACCGTAAACTAGTTCCCGTGTTGCATCTGTTAATCTGGGATCTGCTTTAACAGTTAGTTATATTTAAATAAATAAATTTTGTAAACAGGATATTATTCCCGTACCTACAAAAATACCACTGCCGGTTGGTCCGACAACTTAACAATTTTTACGTGATTATTTTAGATTTATGGTGCTCTGAAATAAAATCCTTTGCACAATAATTATGATGTGTTGTTTTCGATAAGTGGAACATTTGATCTGAAACTACATTTCTTCCACTTCCACTTTGCTTAAATTAGGTTATTCAACTCCAAAATTCTAGTGAATGCCCCATTAATTATCTGCAACATAACTGTACAAACACTATAAAAATAGGATGGCACTAATGCACAAATATATCTGCAAGCAAAACATTTTTCTGTGGGTCTCAGAAATTCATCTTCACTACTTGGTTTTTCAATTTTCCTGCAGTTAATGAGTATCTGTTTATGTTCGTTAGATTCAAAGGTAATTAGTTCAAATTGTCAAATCTGCATAGATCATTTTAAAAAAATGTGTTCATACATATTTTAATTTGTTTGTCTGCAAATCACATCATTGGAAAGGAATTTCTACGTAGATTTCAAAAATTGTAAAATATTCTCATCGTCCCATTTAAATAATATATACGATTGTATAATAATTCAAAAAATACAAGATATCATAAAAGACCACCATTAGTTTATATATTCTAATGATGGCATAAAGGAACTCATATCCATCTAAAATACTTATATTTTACAAATAAGAAAGTAAAAATACACAGATTTTTTTTTAAATGCTATTGAGCCATTTTGCGATAACAATCTTTACTTTAAAATATGACAGTCTTTTAATAAACGGATCGATAAATGTATTGAAGTTGGAGGCGAACATTTTGAACAATTATTGTCAAAAAGCATATTTTTAGTAATGTCAGCCAGTTTACTGTTTATTGCAATTCTTAATTCTAAATAAATACCTATTTTTGACATTTATAAATTACTTCAACTATCAACATTGGAAGTTTCAAATCCAGATTCCTCGGAAATGGTGCGAGGCAGCGATTTTTATAGTCTTTTCTGTAAAAAAATTTGGAAAATATGTATCAAAGATGAGATTAAGTATTTGAAGTACACAAAGTTCTGTCGTTTTAACACATTCAATCTATCGCAGCTGGCGCTCCTTATGAACTATGACCGAACTGTACATATTTCAATTCCTCGACCCAAACCTCAAAATTTTATATAGATATTAGCATTTATTAAGAAATAAATGAAAACAAATATATTTTATCTATAACACCCTGTATAACACTCTATCAACTTTTTGACTAAATTAAGTTCAGATAAATCGTAATATTTTAACCTTATCTACCCATAAGTTTTGACCCATTAAACCGAGTAATAAACCATTTATGTACATTACACAAAAAACCTATACCCAATGGGTAAATTATTAAGAGAAGCTAAAAAGTGTTTCGTGTTTAAATACTTAGTAATAAAAAACCATCGTGTTGTCGACAGAAAACTGTCCGAAAATGGCACGCCTCTGAGCTGATGCTCATAAGTTATCGAGAGTGAATCTTTACCTACCGTATTATTAGGTCAATAACCTAGTTACCTAGTTTTTGTACTGTTATTTAACGACAAGGAGTAAAATTATTTTTTTAATCTAGATACATGAATGAATTTTCCTTAAATATTGATTTATTTGTTAATAAAAACAGATATAGGTAATAAATAAATATTTTCGAATGTTAGGTTATTACAGTTTAATAATTTTGATATTACGTTTTTACCATGTTTTACAAATAAATATGAATTTTTAGTATTACTCGTAAGTACAATTAATTAGTCGTTTGTAGTTATGTACATCTAGCCTAGAAATTTATTGTTTTTTTATTAGTATGGTACCTACTAACCTGTTGAAATTGCCAGTTTGAGTAAAACTGCATTCATCCGTCCATAGCACTTTCTTAATAAAACGTAACAGCGCCATTCGCATTTCGTAAACATTCTCCGTATAACACTACCATTTCTGCATATTCGGAATTTGTAAAATTATGCATGCGAATTTACGACGAATACGCGAGACCGAAATAAACCAAACTAGTGCTTACTGCTTGTATTCTCTCCATCCCCCCTCCAAATGTGTGGCGTGATTTACAAATTTGGGGGAAAGAAATGCGGGAAATGCAGAAAGTGCTAAATGAGGGTAAATTTGAATAACAGGCTTAAGGGTTAGTCGATATTATGTATGTAAGCATGATGTGGCAACGATGTTTAATCCGGCATTTGATTGCCGTATGGGTGCGTCATCAGGAAGCTTGTAGCGCACCAGGAGCGTCGTGTTACCGATTGTTATAGGGTGATTTGTTTATTTTTTTAAAGGTCGAGTAAAATTTTTTCTTTATTAGGCCTCCCGAATACGTGGTTAAAATTAATGACATTATGACTGACTCACCCTGTATATCAGATATCCCAAATAATTTAGTATTCCTTGAAAAATTCGTCAGACCCTCAAAAATGAAAATGACACACTTTGTACTTTTTATCCATTAAATATTTAAGACTGTTCTCGTTTCTATCTAAATATTTGATGTTATAAGTTCCTCCTGCTGTTAAGATGCCTGCAATTATTTTTTGGTAGCATTTTTTGTTTAATTTAATAGTTCTGTTTCGTTGAAATAAAAAATAACTCCTTGCACTAAACGGATCAAGTGGTTGATGTTATAGATTTAGTTATGTCTGAGCAAATGTTGCAGACATATCCAGTTAATTAAAAAAGTCTCTTATGGAAGATAAAGTCGTTATTGTACATATCAAACTGAATTTAAACCGGTAGCCAAGCAATGTCTTTTGAAGTATTAAAGTTAAAGGTTCCGATAAAAAATTGGTATTGTACATTAGAGGAAGGATGTGGAATAGAAAAGGGATTGCTTCTATCGCGAACAGTTCATTCAATCAGCGCCGTTTTTGCTCCAGTGAAATTTACGTTTCCTGCAGACTGAGCAATTTTTACTAGCGTGATATATGGCCGCTGCTGATGACACCTATGAAATACGTCAAGCGCGGGGGTGAGTACTCACTGTAGGTTTTCAATTAAAACTCATGTATGCGGAATAATTTGTTACCGAAGCAACTTTCAACCCCTCAAAAAAGCATTACTGAACTTATGCCAAGTTTTCAAATAAAACGTGCTAGGAGCTGGCATACCACGCCCTTTTATCATGTTGGCGGTGACGAAAAGAAAATCGTTCGATGTTGAACTTCAGGAGACATTTAATCGAATAAGGTTAATTGCGTTAACAATTCTTACCTTATCTGAAAAGATATACTTTTAATTTTAAAAAATGTTAGAAGTAACATAGATACTTAAACAATTTTTTGCTAACAAAATTAAGAATAATTTAGTTCCGACTTTAATTATTGCTTTGCAGCGCATTTGGGGAGAAAAACTACACTTATACAAAGTGTTCCGCACAAGAACCGAGAGAGCATGTGCGTGTAGGGATACCCAAAATATTGCAATTTAACTAAACATACCTATACCGCGCATAAGCGGAGTTAATGGCCTTCAAAGTGGGGTCAAATGTTGCGAAAAAAGCTAATACTTACCCCTGAATTACTTTAACTCCAAATAACCAAATTTAGTACATGATTTAGGTTTATTATTGGTCTTATTTGACTATGAGTTCAAGTAAATTGAAACACTACAAGGTGTTCGTTAAGGGTCAGTCACACTTAAAATTGTACCATTTTTTCCATTGATCGAATTTAAAATATAATAGTCGAAGTCGAAGACTTGTACGGGAGAGAGGGCGGCATATTATTATTAAGCAGGCCGCATTTTGGCAGACAGGCCCAAGAACGACTTACGTTGGTAGGCCCTAACCACCATTCAGTGCAGGAATGAGGGAAACTTGGAAAACCTCATTAATTAGGGGGGTAGTCAAATGTCAACCGGTATCAATCTCTCACATTGACCCAAGCCAATATTATTCCACCCTACCATACCCGCAGAGAGGGTGCCAATCTCTCCACGAATATAGCTTATATACGGTCTGCCGGCTGCGGGGGTCGAACCACACAGCTATCTAGTCACCACGATTCAAGTAGTGACGCTTTAAACCGCACGACCACTGACCCATCCTATATATAAATATTGATAACATCTCACGCAGAATTGAATTTAAAACACTTTTTTGTTCTTGTTAAATTTTAAAAAACTTTAAAGTTTTCAATATAAAATGTATTAATTAAAACAAGATTTAGTGGTTATTAGAGGAAATAAAAAATCAGAAGTAGGCTTTGTCTTTAAAATTTTACAGTTAGTAACAAAATATCAACTAAAATCAAATTAATAAAATTTAAACTAAAGAAATTGTTTGAAATGGGCACCATTTTCTATGAAACATAAATTTACTCTTCACTGAAAATTTAAATATACTGTCTAATAAATGATGATCGTTTGTTATAACGTTACATTTATTCGTAAATCGATTCCGCAAATCTTTATTTGCAATTGAAATAAGCAATCCCGAAAGAAAATAATCAGATTTGTTGAGGTCTGGCGATCTTGGTGGTCAGTTTTGAGGATAATTATTTTCCGTGTCCTAACCATTTATTTAGAGACTTCTCTAAAAGTAGCACTAAAATGAGTAGGTATCCCATCATGCATAAACCAAAACTCTAGTCCAAGTTGCAATGGTAAATCTTACAATTATACAATTAAATTGGGGAGTGTATTTTTAGAAATTCCAAATAACTTTCGCCACTTAATCGATTTCGAAAAATAACTGGTCCAATCAATTAACGATCAATAATACCGGCCCAAACATTTATCTTACAATCGCGTTGAAAATGTCTATGGGTTATTACATGTTTACATTGGAATATTCATGAAAGTTGTGAACATTTGTTATTCCTCGACGAGTGAAACAAGCCTCACAAGTAATAAGAATTTTCTTGTGAAAATTAATATCATTATGCAAAAAAGCTCATAAAAAATCAGTCGTCGATCTAAATCTTGAGGCAATAGCTTTAGCACTATTTGTATGTGATATGGGTGTAGTAGATTACGTTCAAGAATTCGGTGTACAAAAGTTCTTTAACCCAGTTTTCCGTGGTAAATGTTTAGTACTTATTTGTGGTTCATCTTCAACTGTTAGCAAAATATTCGTTCCTGTTTCGAGAGAGTGTTTTTTCTATGCATGGGGAATCACTCTATTTGGAAATCTCCTACGATATTCTTCTACAGTTTCCTTCGCAAAAATCAGCACAAGTAGCATGTCAATTTGTTCGCTGAATGTAAACTTTCCAGCCATGTTCAACAATAAACAGGAGCAGAAATAACATTGTTTTATTACTATCAAATTTTAAAGACAGAGCCTACTACTGATTTCAATTTACTTAAACTCATAGTCAAAGAAAACCCCACTTTGAAGGCCTGAAACTCCGTCTGTGTCCAAGTTTGTATATGGATATATTTGATTAAATTGCAATATTTTGGGACCCCTATATGCACCTTCTCGGTGTCGCTTCTTATGCGGGACATCCTGTATATTTTTGTTGCAATAAAATTAAGAATAATTTAATTCCAACTTAAATTGTTTTGCAGCGCATTTGTGAAAATACGAAACTAATTATCTGATTAATTTATTCTCGTAATATATATAATATGTTCTACCTAATGCAATGCCATGCATGAGATACGGAGTACCATTTAACATGTATGGCATTCCAGGCTAACTCACGTCGACAATGGTATTGAAATTGGGGATATATTGTGGTGACCATTGCCGGTAGTAGAGTATGCGAATTATGTCGGATATACACATGGCCCATCCAATAAAATGTGGACGTACTACGATCATTTGAATCAATTTAAATGCACCGGGACGGTTAGGTAGTTAAAAAGTGATTTTTTACGGTATATTAAAAAATACCTTTCGGTATCCTTCGACATCTTAATTATAAACGGGTACATTTTGATTAATGCACCACAGCCGGATTGACTGTAAAATATAGAATATTTTTACGCCACCTAAACCTATGCTAATCAACTTTTCAATATAACAAATAGCTCAAAATTAATATACTTGTCTTCTTGAGAACATTATATGCGCCAACAGCTAAACATATTATTCATATGGGTAGAATGAGCTATGAATTCAAAATGTAATTTTATTCTTCGGTCGGAAATGAGATAATTTTAATATTTTTCTTTATGCCAAAGGACAGAGCAGGTCTCAGGTATAATAAGAATAATAACAGGAACGTCGTTTTGAGCATACTTTATTAATGACAACTTTTAGTTTACATATTATATTTTTTTATTTCTTCATTTAATGTGCAACAATGAGTGCTAGAGGCCATCAGTGCAGTTCAAGTGAATGACTGCAAATATTTAGGTATGAGCAGTACTATTTCCTCTAAATACACTTACAAATCGATGTGTTTACACCAATTTTGCATGTTTTTCAATTTATTATTTGCAAACTTGCACTGGAAATATTTTTGAGAAATTTTTGACATTAAGATATATTGAATTAATTGATATTATAATCTTAATGTGAAAGGCAAAATGGGGTATTTTCCAATTTTTTTTCTCTTAGATCTTAAATAAAAACCTTAAATAAACCTCGTTTAAGATTCCTATTAAAGACAAAATTATTATTTTCGCAAAAAAATTATTGAATAAATAATTTAGCATATGAACGTGTGACGTAACACATTTTGTTGTCCTTTGTGATAGAATGTGACCATTCAACAATATCGATTTGACAATTTGACATATCTGTAGATTTAAGGTTATGTTGAACAAATATATATGTTACGGCATAAGTTTAAATTTGGTTAGTTTGTAAGCTAAGGCTATTATACAGAGTAACTGAACCGTTGGTTATTTTGATAGAAAAGGCATATTCTACAATATTATCGGACTACTTTCTCGAAATAATCAGATATACTAAAATAGCTTTTCTTCTTTGGTTAGTTTATAAACTGTCCCATTTGGTTTAGCTGGATAGAAAACATTCTGGTAACACAAAATTGCCAGTTCTTTGGATATTATAATATACTAACCACCGAATTCTCTGATTAATTTCATAACTTTGATTTAGAAACGATTAAATAAAGAGATTTCGAAAATTTCCCGTTTTGTTAAATATAAAAAACGATTTAACAAAACATCAACTGTAAAAACTGCTCCATATACAGGGTATTTTGAAAATAGTTGAAGAGACAGTTGATTCTTTAACTGATTTTAGAGGAGGTATTTTATAGAAGAACATTTTTTATCTAGCCTACCCTAAGAAGTTACAGTTCGTTTGTATCAATTTGCCATCCCTATTTCAAAGTGGTTCAAATTATAAACTCAATTTTTCTATGAATGCAGTTGTGTTTAATAAAGTGAGAATAGCTGTTAACAGGAACCTACTAAGTATTGTTTGAAAAATCGTAGGGTTGAGAGTTATAAATTTATAATTATTTATACGAATATTGAAAGGTATTTCAGAATTTGAATTTTGTTGTGAACAGGGCTATACAAAAAAAGTTCCTTTACTGTGAGGTTGCAATTAGTGGAATAGGTCAGGAAAGTGACATTTTATAACAACCGGTTTTGAGATATTCATGAAAACTTGGTTTCGAACATTAATTTTTAAAGGGTTGTAGTTTCTTAGGGGAGGCTACAATACAATATTTTGAAGTAAAATCGGCTGAAGAATCCACTGTTTCATTTTCCTTAACTAATTGCGAAATATCCTGTAAAGAAGGTTGAGTAGTCTCTGAAAAAAACGTTTAAGTCTATATATTTTTTTCATGAAATCTGAGTAAAATTGCGACGATGTAACAGTGCCAATATATTGTATGTAATTTTCAATTAATAAAATGGAAAATACACCATTAATGATTCTGTCTGTATGGGACAAATATTTGTCTTTAAATTACCCCACAGAAAAAAGTCCGAATTAACCCGCATATACTGCCGTTATTGGTCCGACAAAATCCATGAATTTGCAGATTTGCACTTATTACCTTTAATTTCTCAAAAAATGGTAATCTAAAATTAAAAAACTAGGTGGCGTTGAAATGACATTTTAATTATCTTTAAATACAGAAATTTGGGTAATGCATCCATAAAATATGTCTCTCTCAAAATAAGAATTGCGGGTCCGAGTGTTTTTTAGTTTCTGCATCAAACCGAAGAAAACCTGGGTGGCAAGTTTTCGGTGACCTACTGTATTCTTCATTGGATTGTGACCAAGTTGTTACTCAATGTACAAACGTACACACACAGTTTCTTAATTTCCGTAACCATGTCCAAATAAATCTGCAAACATTTTCTATGAGATATTGGCCAACCGTGCGTGCGTCCTAGTAGTTATTATCTTTTACCACATTAGGAAGATGAAACTTCCCATTGATTATAAATACAGGTCGATGATTAGAAGCGTCCAAAATATTAATTCTGCTCAGCCTTCAAGATAAAAATCAAATTTCGTCTTACATTTTAATTACTGATAATGAGTCTATTCTTTCTGAACAATAATAACAAGCATCAAAGAAGGCTTCCACGATAAATCATACAAATGCGGCAGGCCAGTATTTGGAAGACTCAATTAATAATATAGTAGGGACCCTACCATGGCCGACCTAAGGGGCGGACTGGACAACCGTTCAGCATTAGCATTGTGCGTAACGCTTCGCATGGCAGCAGGGGAGCCCAAGACCCGCCATCATCCTGCGAAACGCACCAAAAATCAGGGATGACTAATACTTTGTGTCAGCATTGTTACGGGCTACCATCAAGAACTCTAATGAATCTATTATGTTAGATCCCTTCTGCCGGAAGGAGGAGTAAAGCATTTTTCTGGTGTAGGGATTTAAATTATAAACGATGCCACGATTTTTTGAATAGTACCTATGTTTCTGTCGGTAAACATTTATTTACATTTACTTGCATATATAGATTTAAAGATCTAAATGAAGAAAATTTCTTGCACAATAAGCATTGTTGTGAATAATTTATCTGTTCCACGACTATACGTAATTTCGCAGTTCTTGTCAAAGTTAAAGTTACAAGATAATGAAATTACCAAAGGTTTACTGACTACAACGGTCAACTGATTTAAGTTGCGTTTTAGAAAATTACGAAACAGATCACGACAAAGATTATAGGTCTCAGTCGAAGAAGATATATATCTTGTTCCCTTCTACGTCAGATACCTATATCAAACAATTTGAAAACACAGGAAATTATTAAAATAAGTATAGTATCCTGAAGCAAGATATTATATCAGAGTTTTATATATGTAGGCAATATTTTCAGTATTTTAGTCTTTACTTGTAACATGATATTGTAAGTATTTTCAATTTATATGTATATGAAAATGAACGTTGTCACAGAAAATAAATCTACGTACCATACCATTCTTTAAAATAAACTGTAACAGCTATAGGTATGTTTATTTTATTTTATCCATAAATGTTTATGTTTTAAAAATATATTATATTAATCACCACCTTCTTCAGATATATTCACTATTATCTAATAAACGTTACTGTAGTTCGTGAAATAACAGTTAACCACAAAATACCTGTAGGGGATTGTTCAATAAACTCTAAAGATCTGTGGGAACTTTAGGCATAATTCATTTATGGACTCAGTATAAATACTTCCATTATTATTTTTATTACCTTACCTTTGGCAGTAGTTGAATTTACTAGCTAGGGGTTGATGCCTGTTATAAACCTACTTATACATGATTTATTAAATGCTTACAAATAAGTTTACTCGTTCTTATTAGTATCCTATTGTGGTGTTTTGTGTGACTTTTAAAAGGTAACTATTCTTTGTCGTTAACCCATCCAGAACAGTAACTTCGATTGTCATTAATTATTGAACATTTCATGAAAAGTTTATAACATTTTTAATTATTATTTATTTATTTATTTTGTTTTCATTTCTAAAATTCTATTCTTTATTTAATTGGTATGTTGGCAATTTTATTAGTTGTTATTTCTAAGTGTAAAATGTGGAGACCCATATTTCATCTTCTGTGACGATTCACCTTATTTATATAGCAATCCGCTGCTTTAAAAATTGATCGCGTAGCATATTAAACATATCTGTAATTATCTAGATAATCAGTAGCGATCCAATAGTCGAAAACGTAAAAGAAAAGTACTAATAAGCAGTAAAACAGTGGCATTGGTTGCTCCTCTGACCCACTTGTTTCAAAATCTACCATTTCCATGAACTATACTGAATTCACCTTATATTTCAGGTTTGTGATTATGGGCTGTAGAAAAAATATATTTTTTTTGTAGTTAAACTTTATTTCATCCAAACATCACATTTTTATATAATTATTTGGCATTAATAACTAAATAGTCAAATATTAAAAATCTATTTTAAAAAATAGGCAATAAATAAGAAGCTTACAATTGTTTGTAGTATTTATTTTAACTATAAGAATTGTAAATAATAATTAAAAACAAAAACGGGACGCAGATGTAATCTCGTGCTCATATATTATTAGATGTATCACATAATGTTAAATATGTGTGCACATAATGTTTTTGTAGTAGGTACATCTAGAGTTCCGAGTTGCATAATAAATTAAGTAAGTCGGAGAGTTGCGCATTTCAGGGGCAATTACGCAGGTCGTGGGATTGTAAATACAGTCTTGAATTGTGTGGAGTAGTTCCCGTAATTTGTCGTGATCACAGGTTCGGACATGTAAAATTACTTAGGCCTGTGTGGTCCGCATTAGTCCACAAACAAGAGCACGGGTTGAAACACTATTCACGTATGATATGAGCGTAGGTAAGCGGCGTAAGAATTATGATATGGGTGCTGAAATAAGGGTAGGAGGTTTGGGCTTTTAGTAACAGTCGGCATGACAACTCACGATGGAATTACGGGGCTTTGCGAGCGATAGAGAAAGACGGATGCATCGTATGCGTGCGCTCGGTATAGTGATGTCTGAAACGCTGACAGGCTGCCAGTACTATTACAAGCCACTTCAACCAATCCGCTGTTAGTTCACAGTGCAAACCGACTGTCGAGGCATATAGTCCCGCTCGTCGCGCTTTTCAATTTTGACAGTTCGATTTCAAATCGTCAAGGTGTACCACGAGGCGATTTCGCGGGCTATTTCGCGAATAGGTCTCATGCATTACGTTATCGGCGCCCGATAAACTTGGTTTTGTGGTTGGTGTGGCGGTGAAATAAATTAATTAAGTGATGTGTTCAATTAACATTCAGCTCCACCATGTCCCTTGTGAATTATTTGGATTTTATTTTAAGGTAAACCGACCAAGAAATTCTTTAGATTGTACGATGTGTGTGGTCTGAAGATGGACCGATTCTGGAATCTTAATGCTGTTAATTGACATGTTAAAAACGAGATGTGTAACGGAAGAGGTAACGCGTTTTAAAATGGGTTTAAACCGACACGGTTTAATGTATGCTATTATCCAACCACCGTTCTAGGGACTCTTATATAATGCCCAAACTGGTTTACTGATTATCTGCATTTTTCAATTGCAACGATAATTCATTCCCTACCTTTATACTATAAGTTTGTATCGTGAATACTTGTGTGGAATAAAATAAATGTAGTACATTTATGGATAATGTGCATGTGTTATTAAAATGTTGGCAAGTGTGTCAAATAATTGATTTATTGGTTTTATTGTTGAAGACAATTAGGTGTCGCATTTCAGTATATTTACATCTTATATTCATGAACAGTTTATTGATTATAATATTTATATTTTGTGGTACTTACTATCAATATATATTTGAAACTAAAAATGATTGTATGATTATGTGTTATTAGATGATGACAAAATGGCATACATGGATATTTTTTCATACCTATATGTAGACATTTTTAATGTCACATTATAACTAATTTAAACTTATCTGATTATGTTAAATATTCATCGGACACGTACGTTTAAAACTTAATGAATGCAATTAATATATTTTGAATCGATAACTTTACATATAATAAAAAAACAAGTTACAGCTTTGACAACCATTGCTATTAAATTAATTTCCAGCATCCTACACACTGAAAGTTATATCTCCATATTTAGGCAATTTTCTTTTTTAAGGCTATAAATTATTTTACCTTGCGGCCGACTAGAAAGAAAGATCTCTTGATTAAGATGGTCCAAACCTTCCTATACGGTCTTTAGAGGAGCGACCCTGAGCCTTATGTGCCTCACCTTACAGGCTCGGTCTGGGCTAGGATTACCCTGAGTAGCAAATGTAAAAAAAAAACATGACCCTACATCTGTCCAATAATCGCATGCACATTGTGTACGCGTAGCAGCGCCCCATGTTTTTGTCACTGGTAGTACAGGCCTTAACAAATTGATTGTAAATGTCCTTTGAGAATTCACAAACAACACCGCCTGTTTTACATGATGATAGTGGCAATTGATAATGAGCAATTCGTAATTGTGTCCAATTAATTTTGGTGGTATTTCGTAGTTTTGTTCAGCTGGCACAATACGAATTTATTGCTATGTTTGTAATTGCATATTTTTTTTGAAATAAAGCTAAAGCTTATATTTTTAAACAACAAATGCGTTCTAAAACAATAGTGACACAATCCGTTTCAAGCGACGGATGTCCCAGTTATCCATATGGGTAATATACCTTTCAAGTTATTAGCTAAATGTGACATATGGGTAATATAGCTTTCATTGACATTTTAAAATCTTCTTAACTTAACATTCTTTTTGTGTTTATCCATAAAATATGTAATGCTGAGAAGCTCCTATTAATAGAACTCCAGTTATAGAACAAACAACCTTATTTAGATATAGGCAGGTGTAAAATAATTAAATGTCTCCATTTTTCTATATTATTTATTTATTTACTTTACAATCATTCTTATATTTTACTTTTTACAACTGAGAACCTATTTATTTATTCTCATTGTCAGTTTTTCGTTAATTTTTAAAATTGTTGAAAATTTGCCTATTCTATTAATTTCTATATTAATAAAATGTTGAAATCTTGAAACTATATCGGCATTTTAAATTTGGACAAGGAATAAGGAGAGGAGTAACTTAAGAATATGTAAAATGTAAATAACAATAGATGTATTTTCAAAGATGTTATTGCAATATGTTGCCTTTTGTAAGTTGGAAAATACATTTAGGTATTGTCGTTATTTCAATCGAAAATGTTTGTTAACTATTTGAACTTAACCTACTGTTATCCAAATTACCAAGATTTGTTTTGATGAAGTACCTCCATATTGCCAATACAGTCTAATATTTTTCAACACACATTAAGAAAATACATGCAAATGAAAATACACTGTACCATTTTCACTGTTTACAGTGATCTACCACATGATATAACGCCAACTGCAAAGATTGACATTAAACTTAAATAGACAAAAACTGCACGAAAATTTATAGCAATTATATACAAATATCAGGATCATTTTACTGCCTCATGTTTTATTATCGAATACTACTACTACTATCTAGACTAGTATCAAATTCTTTGTAAAGCCTATATCAAAACCTTTCTCCTTGGGAAGAAATGTATAAAGAGCCTGCAGGATCAGACTTCCTGGAGTGCTGCGCAGTTGAATATCCGTGGATTCATTTCTGCTTCTCGCCATGTGTCCTCATCAAAAACGCATTCTCACTGAAATTTAAATATCATTTCAACATCTATCGAGAATACTAAATTTTATGAGTTTTGACATGACAATATATTGTATTTTTTTGCGATACAGTCTCCGAAAAATGGAACCAATTCAGATTTTGAACATGCTTTTAATATAAAATAGACCAGATTAGCTTATGACTTTATTTATTCAATAGACATATGTATTGTAGTCCAGTTGTCACAATGAGTCAATTAATAATATTGTGGGCATCTAATTTAGAATAAGGTTATCTGTTTAATGATCATATAAGTTGTACTCCAAGCTTCAGTTTTGTTGGAGGTGCATACCAAATCACATTTTAAACGTTACTAAATATGTAACTTCGTTTAATTCTAGATTTACCATAAATATTGTATAATTTAACCATACTGATTTGTAAATGTTTTAAAATTGTTAAAAAAACAAATTTTAAATTAAAGAAAACCATTTCATAAAGAGAGAAGATTTCCTTAATTATTTTTATTTGACATACTGTAAACTGACTGTATCTGTTTCTAAACGTTTCGCCGCTCTTCTATGTCACCATTTTCAATGATAACGCAAAATTTTCACCGAGGCTGAGGCTCAGTCGGCGCGGCGGTCTGAAGAGCGATTCTGACCGTACAGCCGTAATAGCAACAGCGATATCAATATATGGGTGGCCCAAAGATTGTAATAGTGGGTTCGTCCTCACAGAATCTAGCCTGCGAACAGCAGGGGCAAGTCAAAGGCTAGGAAAATGAAACCATACTAGATTAAATAACAGCAGGGGTTGTGAATGCATTAAAAGCACAAATGCTAAATATATTTTTTCCTTAAAAGCGTTGTTTTTATACGCAAACTTTCAACGAATTGAAAGCTGTTTGTTGAGTCTAAAAAAAGTTAGAAATAATATCTCTTCACTGTGTCAATTATACAAGTTTTCCTCAGGTTGTATAACAGTTTCCGGACTGACATGTCATTTGGAATAAGAAAAAAAACAACATTATTTCGCCTTGTTATGTTTTATCATAAAATCCACCTTCATCATAAAAGAAAGTTAAAGCAAATGATTATTCAAGAATCTGCTGAGTGGATTTGTTGAGCATCTTTAAACACGATTATTTCTCCTTGAAACGCCAGCCTTAAATTTGGAGGTATTTTCTAGCCCGAGTTCTATCCATATAGGTACTTGAAATGACCTTAAGTTCCTATGCATATTTTTAATTACAGTGATTTTAGCTCTAGAAAGCTTTGCTGGATTTTTGCACGCAACATAGTAGTATTTAGTATAGTATATTTTAGTTGTCTGTTTTCTGTGTGTATAATTGTGATGTGGTCACATCATTAGTCGTATTTCGTCGGTGTATTTTTAAAGTGGCAAGGGCATCTGCATCTAAACTTTTTACTCAAGCACCTGGTATATTAAGAAGGCTATAAAATTAACTATTTTATAGAACTACATAAAATAAGGTGACGGCTAAGTAACGTTTTAATTTTTATAATACCTAACTGTTTATTAATATTTATTAGTGGTAATTGTTGCGACATGATTGATTAATTAATTTATTTATTAAGAACTAATTATTATGTATTACAGATTATTATCATATAGAAGCAATTAAACTTATATTAATTAAATAAAGTAGAGATACTTATTTTAAAATTGTATATACAGGGTGTCTGGAATACGTGGGGATGACCACTTGGATCAAAATTGTGACAATATTTCGCAAAATAGATATTTCCAAGGTATTTCCCGGAACTCTGGGCGATTTCAAGAAATATCGCTGATTTCGGATCGTTGATGGCATCGCAATCTTAAAAGACTTTTTTGCTCGATTTTGTAAATTTATTTTTATAAGAAAATGGCAGTGGAAAAAAAGACAATCAATCTTAGTAACTCCTTTAATTACAAAAATAAATAAATAACAACAAAGAATTTAAAAACTCAATATATGCTTGATATATTTTTTATTTTGCGTGATATTGTGATTTCTTGCAAATTTGCGCAATTTTTCGGGATTCTCATCATTTTGCAAGGATTTCGCAGTTTAGAAATATATTAAAATTGGAATATACAAGTACCAGTACTTAAATAATGTAAACACAGGCTATGAGCAAAATTTATAGTTAATTCTTCTATACTTAGTGATTAATTCTCATGATATTCCTGACTACTTTCATTTGCAACATAAATCTCTATCCAAAAAATGAGAGGAACTCTAAAATTTAATACCATACCATGCCATATAGTAGGTAATAGGATAACTGAACGTCTCTGTAATGTTACTTAACCTATAATAATACGTAGTAGTACACCGGGGATAATTTTTTGCACAATTGAGGAATACGATTTTCCCAGTTAAGAACATTATCTAAGTGGCTTGCACTTGTTACCGCGATTTGTCATGAACTCTAAGTAGATAATATTCTCTGTAATTTTTTAACGGTGGTGAATTAATAAATAAATACAGACTTCTCACTATTTAGCAGCAACTTTGCGTTTTCAAATCAAGAAACAAATAATCAATTTTACTTTTAGTATCTGATATCAAAAGTGGTAAGCGTTCATTCCTACATAGGATGGAAGTATCGCCAACAAACATCACTAAGAGGCCTGATGCTATGTTAGGTAAATCGTTTATAAAAATAAAAAAGTGATGAACCCAGAATAGAACTTTGAGGAACATCTCGTGTAATATTTAATTTGTTAGATTTTGCACAGCCGTTCTAAATAAATTAAGAGCAATTATTTAACGATTTTAGCCACTGACCGATATTGTTCGTTTTAAATTATTATAAAACTTTATTATGTAGCCCATCGGTAAATAATAAAAAAATGAATAAACGTGTTATGTAAGTAAAACATCTTTTATACCGATATTCTGGATATTTTGTGCTACAATGTAGAAATAATGACTACATAATGTTAGGGAATTTAAATTTCGACATGTGCGCTCATGTTTCAAATTAATATAATGTAATTTACTTTATTATTAAAGTTAAATTATTATCGGTGAGTACGCTGTTATTTGGTGGCTCGCGGCGTTCGACTGATTTTCATCGCGTTCCGTATCCACCGCACACAGCCAGGGCAGGTCAATTTATCAATTTCAGTTTTCGCTACCACGACATTTTTGTGTTATATGGTGCTTTTATGTTTGCTGTAGTTTTGTACAGCAACATTAGCAGAAACGAAATATATGAAGAGTTCTCTATTGTTTGTTCTTTTATTTTATATACGTACCACATTATAAGATGATATACAGCCATATTTATAACGCAAGCATTTTGATGTATTACGCAGAAAACAACAAATGCATTATCTTGTCATCATATTAAATACAATTCCTAACCCTGCCGTTATTTATGTCACAATAAAATAGGAGTTATAAACTAAAAAATAAACAAAGTTTGCTTTAATGAGTCATACTCTTTGGTTGACAAATGAAGTGAAATAAAATAGTTTACAAGGCAATTTATAGAATTACTGGAATTCAAGAAATGTGGATAAATAAAGCTAGAAGATCTAAATCCTGATTCTTTTGGAATGCAATTATTGAGACCACCTGTGAAAATGGTGTGTGCCGAAAGTTATTGGTATCTATATCATATCATACACGAATATCATATGCCTCTTATTGATGGATACATATCCTGCTCTAATTATTATAGTTTATTTTGGTCATAACGGTAACGACATATATTTTAATTCCTTCGAAGACATCGAATTGACTTGCCAAACCTTTTATAATAAACTTTATTTAATATTTTGCTTCACTTTAATTCTCAATGTAGTAGTAGATTGTATCCGCCTTGGTTTGATAGCACTGGTATTAAAAATATTAAAGAGAAATACTGGCGTAAGTATAAAAAGTATGGTGATGCGGAGGAATTTGAAGAATTTAGATGGTTACGTAGTGTGATCAAAAACGAGATTAATATTGCTTATGTGAAGTACATTAGAAATATCGAAAGCAATATTTTTAATGATACTAGTAAATTTTGGGTGTTCATGAACATCAAGAGGAAATAATATTGCTTCACAGATGTGCTACATGTGGATAAGATTTCGGTGATCCAATGGATACAGTCGATGCTTTCGTCAAATTCTTTAGTGAACCATCTGACCATCAGCATTGACAGTTTCAATGAGTATCAAAAACTTAATGCTTAGAGAATGGTTCCTCATTTTTAATCAAAGATTGTACTCCTGTTCTTGCCGAGGTTCTTACTTATTTATCATCTGTATTATTTAATGTATCCATTAAAAATTATTGTTTACCTGCAGTTTGGAAACACGTTAAGGTGTGCCCATTCTTTCAAAATGAGTTAAGCTTGATACATAGAATTTCAGGCCAATTACTATTCTGTGCAATTTTCTCAAAGCATTTGAAATATTGATCTATGATTGTATCCATTCTAATGTTAACTCTCAAATACGTGAGCATCAACGTGGCTTTATGAAAAGATGATCAGCTACTACAAATCTGCTCTGTATTACCCAGAATATAGCTAAAACTCTAGACCAACGACAGCAAATGTACCTATATAGGCATCACTAAAACAGTTGATATATTTTATCTCGGTTTATTACTTAACAAATTGGCTAATTTTATAATAGTGTGCTACTGTTCCTCAAATCGTACCTCTTGTATAGGAAGCAGTATACCTATAACTTAGTGGTTTTAAATTTGATTATGCAGCAACATCTGGTGTTCCGCATTGATCTATGCTTGGGACCCTTACTATTTAAGAGCTTTGATTGTACACGATGTTGAGGTCAACTGCTTATAATATGCTGATGATTTAATTATTTAAAATAATTTCTTCTCAAGATAACTGTGAATTTTTACAAAAAGAAAACCTGTGTAAAATAATAGATTGGTGCAATAAGCTTTAGATGAATGTTCTAAAATGTTCTACTATGACTTATTTCACCAAAACTAAACCGTTCACTTGTAACTAACACCTTGAGTGCCGCAGTCTTACAATGACCATCTACATGTAGATCAAGTAACGTCGGAATCATTTAAAATTAAGTTAGTTAATTTCTGATATAAGTACTTTGAGAATACTATATTGTGCTTCTGTTAGGTCAAAACTTTAATATTATTCTTTTGTATGGAATTCTAAATATAATTATAATGTTCACATTGATGGCCAGAGAAAATTTCTGAATATTGTACAAATCAGATTCTGTTTATCCGCAAGTTGGTACTCTTCAGGAGGATCTCCTGACAAGATCCTCAATATTGGCACTTGAGTAGAGGCGTAAATGTTATTCTCAATTATTTCTCAATAAACTTATTGATTGTCAACATTTATTAAGCAAATTAAATTTTCGAGTATCTCACTTAAATGCTCACAAACCTCAAAGCTTCCATCTGTCCAATCCCTATTCAATATATACAATTGTCATTGTGAGAATTTTTATATTTTTATTCTATTAGTTCCATACAAAATTGCTTCAGGTGATAAATAATCTTTGTTTTTTTTTGCTTGTCTATGACAATTTTTTGAAATTATTATTGTTTGTAATACACTATTGTATTTTGTGTTTATATCTTTTATTTCTTACTCTTTAAATGGAATTGCCCGTAGAATGTGTATATTAATGTTAAAATAATATAAACATATGCACTAAAAGAGTGCCCAAATGGTATCCCTATTAGAATCGTCCTCCAATCTGAATGACTTTGCAACAAAGAATCATTATTAGGTGAAAAATGTTGATTATTCAATAGGTATATTTAAATATTATTATTTTTTTTTTAACATACGATATTATACGAGGTTTCACAGATAAAATATGATTACAAAATAATTTAGTTTCAGTTATTATTTGTCTATTGATCAGACAGGAAATGGATCTAACAAACTCCAAATAGCTTTAGAATGATAAAATTTTCAGGTTTAATCTTACGTAGTTCCAGTAAACTTAACACAAATTTACTGACTCTATATGGTTGGTAATTTGCAAAAAATATTTAGGTATAAATTTTTACTGATAATTTGCTTTATTGAAAGATTTAACAATATAAATCCAGATTATGATATATGCAACTGATTTAGAAACAAGTCAGTTATTTATTGTTTTCATTCATCTAGAAATATTATTTAAATTAAGAGAATTGGGAATGCAAAAAGACGCAAGAAGAATGTCGTAAGCTATTTGACTAATTAATGAAAACAAAAGGCTGGCAATATGTATTACAATGAATATAAACGGCTAAATCTATGCGTGATACCTCTGCGAACATTACAAGACCTTTACCGCCAAAGCCCTTTTACTATCCCTCTTCCTTTATATACCGTGTAAAGCTTAGGACAAGCCCACCTGATGTTGGTAACAGCATTTTAACATGCAAACCCCGTCATCGTAGAATACGGACACATGGCCCAGTATAATCTTATCATCTTAATTTTACCTTTGTAATATAATTTATACATCAGGCAATTTGTTTTCTTTGTCTTTTTTGTACGACCGACGTCTTTTTATGTTTTGACCTTCTGAGATATCCGAAATGAGTAGTTGTTATCACACGAGTTTTAATTTTCAACCAGCTACTATAAACTTTGGTAGCTGTTTGGATTCGTAACGGTTGAAAGAAAATTACAATGCTAAGTGTAATTTAACAATAAAATTATTTCAGTATTACACATCCTGTTCTGTTACTAAAAGGAAGGCAGATGTTTCGGAACATGACCGCTCCCATGTGAATCGAATACAATTTCTAACACACGTGGCGTTTTCACAGGAATCTCATCGTCACTATTTTTATTTTTGTTTTTCTTCAGACCCTACGGTTTTAGGCATCTAAATTGCTCCAATTTTATTTTTATATTGTTATAAATTAAGTAACGGGGAAAACACGTCTTCTTTAAACGAGTAGCGGATTAATTAATTAGGAATCAGTGAAGGAAATTTTAGAAGACCATATTATAGAGATTCAATTTGAATAATAATTGTATTAATTTAAATTTACAATGTTGCAGCGGAGCTGGTTATAAATCAAGGGGTAATTAGAGAATCTGACGTCGGGCCCTTCTTATACCACTTGATATGGAGCATGGAACATACATATGCATGTCTCATTATACCGAGGAGTCTGGGTTATGTCTAATCAGGTTCGATTCCCTTTAGTACCATAAATCATGTTATGTTAACAGGATTCGCAATACTTCTCTGCGAACTTCTCTGTCTCCCCTCTTAGCGAAAACTGTATTTTTCTGCTAACTTAACAGAAAACTCACGAATCGATCCTACTTACAGAAGAGGAATGTTAGCGCCTACCACCTGCCTCATAAAGCAGAGATCTGAAAACTACTGAACAAAAAGCAGTTTGTTTCACCACTTTAACTAATTTAATATGTATACATTGCAGTGCTTAACCATAAATTATCTCCTTCAACTTCACGTATTAGTCAGCGTTATTTCTCGAGTATATATAATTGGGACTTTTGATCATTTGGAGGTTAAAGTGTGACGACCTTGGTCGATAATTAATCGGTTTCGCCGTGGAATGAGGAAATCATTTTCTTAAAACGCTCACACACAATGGAAAAAGTATATGGTTGAGGTATATAAATATCTGAATTGGAAGTAAGTACTAAGTAGTTCACTTCATTCTTATTAAGGTGGGGAACACACTTTACCAAGTATGTGACTGCGCTATATTCTTTTTAGATGATTTTGAATATTTTATTAATTTACCTAATTCAAGTTAGTTATACAAATATTCTAGCTATTTACTTACTAATTATCTAAAATAGATATTTAAATCAATTTACCCAAAAAGTAGTAACGTAGGTATATCTGATATTTTCAATATTGCAAACTTACATGGACATTATATATCATAATACAGATTTTTTTACAACTTTGGACAAAGGAATCTTGACATAATGGCTTAACTAAATCATATATAGATATAATTTCCTCTTTCAAGGCACCTGTTTCTAAAAACTTAATAAATATTAAATTAAGTATACCTAAACTGCAAATAAGTATTTAATCGTATTGTCTACCTATGTCAATGTACGTTGTTACAGAGTTTCTATACAATTTTTAGTCAAACAGTGTTATGTTGCTATTTATAACGTTTCTCATGCAATGTGAGACTGCATTACTTTAAACTTACGTTCATTATATTTTTCATCCAATTCACGTGATCAAAATCCTTTAACTCCATTACATTTTTCAACAGGTCGACTACTACAGTGCTAGATCCACCATTCAAAAGATATTCTAGTATTCTAGCAGAGTTGATCCAATTTGTACCGTAATCAATTTCAGCAATGATAGAAGTGGACAATCCAGAAGAAATATTTTGATATCGACAATGTAATACTATTAAAGTTATAACTTACCACTGTTCAAGTGTAATGTACCTACTTATACCGTGATAACAAACGCCTCATCACAAGTTAAAATGACCAGACCAGACGTGACAGTGTTTTTAAATTTGAACTGTTTGTAGTGCCCGTTGAAAGGGTATGGTCAAAAGCAAGAACAATTGTTCTTGCTTTTGGATTGTGAAATGCATCTCACCATCCCATCGGGAGACAAACCAATGGAAGACGACAGAAATTATACAATATTTTTAGAGTGAGTACAGATCACGATGACTGATACAAAGTGAAGCGCAACTGCAGTTTGCTGTACTACTTTCGATTTATTCTAAAATTATAAAGATTGATATAGATATGTAAACGGTACCTATGTTATTTGAGACCGACATAAGCTTTAGGGTTTACCCTTTTATATTCATCAGTATATGGTTAAAACTCATTGCACGTATTCATCAGCTGATAATTTTGTTTGTGGCTATTCCATTATATATTGATGGTGACCTTAATGTTATTTATTGACTTTTGTGTTTCAATCGATTTCAGGTTATTTACCCATACGACATCTAGTTGAATCTAAGTTGAATTAATTTAATGATACTGGCAAACAAGGTTTCAAATTTGAATTAAAGTAATCAGAACGTTAGTTTTTAAAATTAACAAAAAGAATCCTTGAAAATACAAAGCCCATAAGAAATTATAGAAGAAATGAGACCGTTACAGATATTAACTTTTAGATCAGTACTCATAATATTTCGATGAGGAAAAAGTTGTTTTAAAACAACTGACACAAGTAATTTACTTTATACTTACAGGTATTATGTCAAACTGACCGTTTCTATATATATTTTACAACGTCTATCTATCGACCATGGTCAACAATCTACCATAAAAATAGTTACCAAATTCGTAATAAAATGTCATTGCATACAAGAACTTCTCAAGAATCATGCAAATTTGCGAAACAAGAAATTTACAAGAAAAATAATCTGTTGTCGCAGGACAAGACATGTCTTGCAAGGTTGAGCAAGAACAAGATTATAAAGGACCTTTTGTCTCGTTTTACAAGACATTTTTCCAAATTTTGCAAAATTTCTTGTCTCAGCCAACACTAATCCATTGAAAAAAGCAGTGTGTAAGAAAAATCGCCAATACAATTTATTTACCTAATAGAAATACATATCAGGCACATATAGTAAATACTGCATTATTCTATTTTTTTCGATCGTCTTAACATTAAATTTACAGCATATATAAATAAAAAAATATATGAATAAAACAGTTGGCAACTAATTCGCACATTGATTGGTTAAGAGGATAGTTACCTACCTTACTTACCATAGTTACCATCTTTAAGAATAGGTGTCAAATTTCTAACTAATGGGAATGGAATATAAAAAGCAGGGTATTCAAAATCGTAGAGAAAAAAATAATAGGTACTGTAAGATTAATGTACAAGTGTATTCTAAGAATAGTAACCTTAATTATACCGTAAAATAAATATAACATTATGTGGTAAATTTAAATTTTTTATAGTGTCTTTTATTTATTCATTATTTCTTCATTCGTCTATTTGCTAGTGCAACACAATTTCCATTTGTTTAGAGTCCCTTTTAATAAAACATATCTTCTGCATTTACAGTAATATCACCTGGATGGTCGATCCATGATAATTGCCAATGCGTCCACGCCTGCCCCGCATGAAAGGAATAAATTATTAACTGAGCAAATTACACCTGTACCTACCGACCTTCCAATTGAAATAATAAGTTAAACCGAATTAAAATACGAAGGAGTAGTAGATGAAGATTTCAATTTTGATATTCACTTTTTATTTTCCTGTTGCATGCCTTATTTGACAGCAGTGGCCATTTCTAAATAAATTATGCCTTATTTCACAGCAGTGGGCATTTCTAAATAAAATATAGACTTCAAACAAATGAAAGTACCTATTCTTCGATAACACCTTATAGCGTGAGTGCGAAATTTTTTACGTTTAGTATTATAAAAATTTACAAACGTTACAATAATTAAAATTGGGAAATTCAGAGCGTTTACACATAGTATCGAGTACATTAATGTAATAATAATAATTAATTTATTTACTTGCCCAACATAAAACTTCCACTTCCTTCCGTAATATGAGCAACTTAATTTTATTTACCTTTTTTAATTAGAATTAAGTTTATTTTTTACAGCTCCGAGGTTTTATGTTCTTAGTAGTAGATTTTAAGGGTATAATGATTTTTTATTCTCTTGTACCTACCTAAAAATGGATTTTATATGGGAAATTTTGTGTGCGTAAATTTAATATAAATTTGTATTTTCTACACCTTTACGAATATTAAAATTATTAATAGTAGATATAAGGAAACATAGAGTAGCGCATTTCCTTCTATTATATATTCTAAGAAATTTTGATAATTAAATATTATAAATTTGTACTGTTCAAATTGAGGTAATTAATATCCATTTAGTTTTCATTAAAGGAATTAATTTTTTTAACAATTCCGATGTTACAATCAGTGTCGGACATTATCAGCTTTACAATGTTGAGTTGGTACACAAGGGAGTTGTGCTTTGGCAGGATAGAAACTTATGAAATAAAAATCCTTGGATAGTGATACATAATTGGCTAATTTACAAAAGGAGTTTTCTAATTAATTTATTATATGGAAAAAAATATGTGTAGATACATAAACCGATATGCTATCGGTTGGAAATCAAACTTTTAAATTTTGTTTATCAAGAAAACTGTGATGAAATAAACTAAATTCTAAATTTACAATATTTGACCTTTAATGTAATTGATTGGCCCAAATATGGAACATTCTTGACTCATAATGGCGCCATAAGAAAAAATTTGCTTTAAAAGCATGGGAATGTACGAGGTCTGAACTTTTTTCAACGGATAGGGCATACCACCTTTACCAAATACAGTAATATCAAATTCAAAGCACTTAACTAAGTATATCGAATTTAGTTATACAAAATAATGAAAAATTTTATCCAAATAGAAAAATATGAGATTTTAGTTTTTTCAGAATATTTTAGGAGATTATACATATTGTGTAGGTAGTTCTCAACATAGACAAATTTTGTATGTTTGCAAAATTTCAATGACCTAATCTTACTTTGATTTTTTGTTTGATTTCAGACTTTTTTTGTTAACAGCACCTTTTCTATAGAAGGCCCGACAAAATGTTATTAATAGAAGATTAAGTATATAAAATCGAGTCACTAAGCAAAGTTTCAATGTCCTAGGTACGTCGGTTTGTTGCTCAAACTAGGCCTACTATATTAAAATTGTGCAAACCTACATATTAAACTTTTCATAAGAAAACTTAACCCTTTTAAATATTTATAGCTTAGGCAACGGTTACAAAACAAAATTATTGGTATATTTATAGGACATTTTCATTCAAAAACATGTTTATGTTTAACACCTACATGAATCACAGCATTAAGTATACGCAGTATTAACAAGTAATTGCAAATTCTGTATTAAAATAGATAAGGTACCTAGCTGTAATAATATTTTTGTGATTCGCAGTGTTATTAGAAAAATATATCAGTTTTATTAAATACCTAATTATAACTTAACAAAACGAAATAAGGATAAACTTTTCCTTAAATAATAAATATTAAGTATACAGTACTTTCGAAAAGTAACGAATAAGTTCATTATTTTTGAAATGGAGAAGTTTCCGAAAAAATCCCCTGGCACGTCGATTTTGTTTTTAAAAAAGTCACTTTTTGACATACGACTCACATTTGTGACGTCATCTTTGTTCGAGATATGACCCCATCGACAATTTTTTTAAATGGCAACCCCCAATTTTGACCATGCGTGTTATTCTACATACACATCATGAAAAAAAATATGGTATTACATAAAAAAAAATTCAAGACAATAATGTTTGACGATTTTAAAATTTAATTTTCACAATACTGAAACTGATAATGATTATGTAAAAAATAGACTAAATTAAATCTTCAAATTGTGCACCGTTGGCTGCCTGACAGTAGCTAAGACGATTAAAAATTCTTTTTGGACATTATCAATAATTTCAGGAGGTATACGATGTATCTCGTGACGAATTCTTGCTTTTAAATTTTCTAAATTACCGGTCTAGTAACGTATACTTTGCTTTTTAAGTATCCCCACAAGAAATAATCTAGGGGTGTCAAATGAAGCGATCTGGCTGTCCACTCAATCCCCCTTCCTGGCCCCCTTCTCGGGTGGTATATTTCGGTGAAAACGAAATTTTAAAATCTTCAAAAATTATTTTCTTGACATTTTTGTTATGTAAAACCATCATTTTTTTCATGATGTGTATGTAGAATGGCATGGTCGAAATTGGGGATTGCCATTTAAACAAAATTTCGATGACGTCATATCTCGAACAACGATGACGTCACAAATATGGGTCGTATGTCAAAAAGCGCCTTCTTTAAAAACAAAATCGACGTGCCAGGGGATTTCTTCGAAAACTTCTCAATTTAAAAATAATGAATGTATTCGTTACTTTTCGAAAGCACTGTATATGTCTATTTGAAATATAACATTATACATTATAATTTTAATTTGTTAGTGGTAACAAAAAATTCAAAAATAAACAACTATTGTATGCTACCTCTCGGATGCCTTTCGGCAATGTCCAAAATATGGAACTCCGTATTCACATCGGTGCAGTAGCACTTCTGATCTGACAAGTGACAGTTCGCAGTTCAGATACCAACTAACCCGTACTGCCGGTCCATCCTTAAGTACTTTTCGCACTGTTGCCACATTCCGCAATAACGACTTCATCAAATTTTATTAACGAAATAATTGTTTTATTAGAACTAAATATAAATAAATTAAAAGAAGGGCGTTGCATTTTATGGTCATTTAATGGACAAACTTATGTTGAGATTCCTTAAGAAACTGAATTTTTATACATTAAATTGAGGATTTGTAAATTTTATTCCAGAAAAAGGTCAGATTTTGGAACGTATGCCATATTTTTTTGTTTATGTTAATGTATACTATCTATCTATCACCTTTTAACAACACACACATAACACAACAACACAACAGTGGCTTTTCAGTCCGACATGGAGTAGCGAAGCGCTAGTGGTAGCTTTGCTACTGCGCGTTATCGTCTAATAAATTTATGGCAGTCAAACCCTGTAGGTATATTAAAATATGTATAACTCAATTTAGTGTTTATAATCAAATGGTCCAGTAAGCTCACTCAGAAGTTACCAATGTTACCCATAAACTAACAAATAGCAAATAACTGAATGATCATTAGTCAACGAATTGTTATTATTTCAAAACAATTGGGTGTAGAGTCATTTTAACAATCAATTGTGTTGAATTTGAGTACAAATTTATATGAAATGTTTGAGCTGTAAATGCAAAATGCAATTTTTCATAAATTCAACAGAAAATCTACGGAAGAATGACACTCAAATAGTTTTTGAACGGCCTACTTGAAGAGTAGAAATTTCATTAGATCTTTTAGTTGGCAAGTGGAGAAATCAACTAAATGTACTAATGTTGAAAGTAGATTGCATTCGACAATTTATGAAAATGTTTGTTGCCTTATTAAAGATTGCATATAAAACGTGATATACTGATTACGTATGTTGATTCTGCGTAGCTAATACATTAAGTAAATTGTTTCTAAAATTGTACCTATTTATGTTATCTAATTATTTGGTATTTGTGCGTATTTAATGGAATGCTTTGAATATTGCCAGCCATAATAATTGTTTTCAGTTGCGCACAATATAATTATTACACCGTTGAGCGTGCGTATTCTATAGGTAATAAAATGAATAATATTTTGTAGTAGTTATCGTTTTAATAACTAAATTATTAATTGCATCGATCACTGTTTTTAGGAACGCTTAAACTTTTATGAAATAAAATTACTTATAAGCCACAGAATATTTGAAATATATTTCACTTTATATAACATTTAGCTTATAACGCTAAGTTAATAAGTATCTATGTAATTTGTCATTTCTGCCATTTGTGGTAAATGTAAATTGAAACAAATCTTTTTTGAATCATTGAAATATCATTTTGAAAAAATGATACAATTAAACTATATAATTTGTTGCATTATCCAGTTAATTTTTCGAATTTATTCTCGTCCGATTTTCATTTGTTGCCAAAACTAAATAATTTTTTGACAGACGACGACAGACTAATTTAATAAAAAGATAATAGCAACAATTTTGAAAAGGCAATATCAAAAATATACCTAACAACCTGCCAGTATCATCAGCACGTAGGTGAGGTATCTAACGAATAACCCTAACTGTGTTAAGTTTAACCCTACTGAAGGTACCATAAGTATGAGTATGGTAAACTGATGAGAGCTAGTAAGCTCGAAACCGGTATAGGTCTGTGGACTGCTGATGAGAGACTTTTGCTATTTGCTAGAGGCTTTCAGTTGTAAGTCAATGCTGGTCGGAGCATTAGCCCGCAGAGTAGTTGTTTCCTGGAGTTCCGTGTTTGTTATTTCACAAATGCTTAATTAAGTGCTCGTCTTCTTGCTGCATTCAAGCTTGTAGGAGGTTAGTATTAAATAAAATTGTATTGAATACATTTTATTCCAAAAAACTATCACTGCACAGTAATATATCTTCTATATCTAAAAATAATTTATAATTTTAAATTAATTTAAAACCCATCACCTGGCGAGCTGTTGCAGGCGTTCCCGAAGTATACGGGTGGTATTCATAGTCTGTCTCCGGTCACCGGAGAGCGTTCTCCTTCCCGAAATTATATTAATTTCTTTAGAAATTCACATAATTTCGGACTGACTATGAATGACAGTGCACTATAACAGTGGTATTCTATATCCCCGAAATTATGCGAATTTCATAATGAAATTCATATAATTTCGTGTCACTTAATTTCTCTCCCTCTCCTCTCCCGCACAAGTCTCCGACTTCTGGGCTAATCCCCGTGATTAGAATGAGGGATAGAGATATTATTATTATATTATATATTATTTGTTGTACTACTTGTCACCTTGAATGTTAACAAGGCCTCTTGTAATAATTTGCCAAACGTGGATGCATTTATGCTGATGGAAATTATGCAATCAAGTAACTGTTTTAAGGCTGAAATTTAAGGAATAGCAGCACAATAGTAAGTTTCTCATATTATTTTACGTTACACCACGATTGGACTGTGGCACTAAACAATAGTTAAAATTCTTAGGAATGCTCTTGAATGTTTTCATAATTTAAAATTAAGAAACAGGAGACACAAATTACACAAAAATACTGAAATAGACACCAACGTGCATTACAAGCTACAATACACACAGAACAATATTAAAATCCGTTAGGAATCAAGTAATATGACAGTATAGTCAATATGGACGCCCCGTGTTTTATGTTACGGTAACTTTAAAAGAGTTTTTTAAATAAAAAACTCATTAAAAATTAAGTATTAATGAATCACATAGTTATTAGACCATTTGAATGATTGCGTAATTAGCAAAATTCATTACTGTTTCGTATTCTAATTTCACACTATTCTATTCAGTTTATATCAATAATTAATCTTCAGTACTTGAAAAGTCATGCGTATATTATACACACAACGTCAAAAATCTTGAACCCCCCCTCATTCTTGTTAAAGAAATCTTTTTTGAAAAGAATATGTTCGATAAACTGAGTACTTAGAAAATTAAAAACCAGCAAATGTGTGACATTTTTGACAAAACTTATTAAATCAAAAAGAAGTAACTAAGCAAGTTCTCTACTTGACTAATAGTCGGTGTGACCTCCACCACGTTCCAATAGCATATTGACACGTCTGTGCAATTGAGATAATCAAGCGGTTAAAGATCTCTTGCGGATTATTGTTCCATCTCTTCTGCCGCCACGACTAACTCATCTGAAGTCTGAGGTGGAGGAATATGATTATGAATGGCTCTAGCAACGAAATCCCACATTGTCAGTACGATTCATATTAGGAGACTTGATTTGTCAATCTAATCTATTAATATGTCCTGCTTCGAGTGTTTCTTAAACCCTTCTTGCGCGATGTAGTCGAGCGTTGTCGTCCATAAACTCAAAATGTTCACCTAATTCATTACGTAGGGGGTAGGTAATGGACGTAATAACTTGTTCGATGTAAATTTGACTGGTCATATTCTATGGTATGCGAATTAATGGGGTGCGACGGTTGAACATTATTCCACCCCAAAACATTACGGTACCCCCTTCATACGGAGCAACCTCACTGGGAAAATGAAGTCGCTATTGACGACCTGGTTCTCTCCAGACTCTTTGTCGATTGTCATCACTAATCAGCCCAATTCTGGTTTAGTCTGTAAATAAGACCCGCCACTGGCCCTATGCTCTCGCGTCCACTGGAGACGGGCAGCACGATGCCTTGGAAATAGAGTGGGGACCCGTAATGGTCTTCTAGCACGTAAATTTGCGTTGTGGAGTCGTCTTCGAATAGTAGGTGCCGATATAACTCGGCGAAACGTACCTTGAAAGTGGGCCCTGAGAGCTGAAGCGGAAGAAGTGCGGTATCTACTGGGATATTGCACCAAATACCGATCCTCCATTTCATTAGATACTCGAGAACATCCACTACGTGGTCTGGTTTCCACTCTATCAAATTCTTCATATCTGTGTACTATTCGTACAACAGATGATCTAGGAATACACATGTTCGATATCTGATGATTAGAATGCCCTGCATCATGTAAAGCAGTCATTCTTGCTCGGGCAAACACAGAAGTTTCACATCCTGGCATTATAATGTACAAAAATTCAAAGGAACACTTGGCAGAATACGCTGCCAAACTGATGAGATTTGTAAAAACACTGGTAATAAAGTAAAGGTTCTGCAATTTTTTACTGTTTTTTTTTTTTTGTTCCCTAAGTACATGTACTTTTTTACCACATTAAGAAAACCACTAGGTTTAATCGAATCATTTTATATATAGGGGGTCCAAGACTTTTGACGTGTGTATCTTGCATATAATCCCGAGTATAATTCACTAAAATAAAAATATAGGAGACTATGTTGGAATGATCTAGGCTGCAATGTAACAACCAATTCAGTACAAAAAAAATATATCGACGTATCATAATCTTTTTTTAGTTATAAGTTTACATTATGCTCCAAAATTTTCAACATAACTATACGGAATACCTTGTATTAGTCATCAGTGTCCCATTGTCCCATTTTATTACAATTCAAATTATCTACTTGTTAGAAATACGATAATGTAGAAATGCTGCTTAGGTTGTCCACTGAATTTTAACACAATTTCTGATATTTTTCCACTAGTATATGTTATGCTTAACATGCAACTGAACGCTCCAAGAATAAATTTTATTAAATTTATTCATTACATTTCCAGCATGAAATACGCATTCGCTAAGTAATATATTTTCAGCATTCACAAAGTTTTATTTATTATTAAATTTTATCTTATTAGGTTATTGTATGTGTTGCATTCTATCAGTCGAGTAATCAAATAGGTTTAGAGATTGGATCCATAATTTTCTATTTAAATCGTTAGAATTTGGTATTAATAACCAAAAAAACTAGACCATTTGGATTATCAATACAAAGATCGGAATTAATTGCGCGCTATCAGTGAAATATGTTTTAATGAAAAACATCGAACCAATACAGGTATACTTAAGAATTGTGTTTACCCATGCCAAGTATTTAGTTGTCTCGTTAGGATGAAAACATTTTTGCAAGGCAATTATTTAAATCACATCCTTTACAGAGTTAGTTTATCAAAATAAAAAGTAAAAAACGAAATCTAACAGCTACACTTTGCCTTGAATTACCATTACTCTTCCTGTGTTTATTGTAATTTATTTAAATTGCCACCAAATAGAATTTGGTAACTTAAAAAAATATATTAGTTGTTGTGATGAACGTTGGATGTAAACACAATTATTTTTGCTGATTTCTTCTTTGACAACAGAATTTTGAACATATTTTTGAGGTAACCTACTCATATTTTACTTTAATAATTTGAATTTTCGGGGACACTGAAAAATTCTGGGAAATTTCGACCTCATTGAATCATATTACTTATTATTCATTGTTGTAAGAACTACAAGTGAATATGACTAAAGAAGTATAGCTACTCTGTGTGTGTAAACAAGTATTATTATTTTGTTTCTTGATTCTTCATAAATATTTATAGGCCGAGAATATTTTTGTTTTGAACGTTAATGAAACAAACTTCGGCAAGGGAATCATTATCCTCTTATGGCAATAACTATGTACACATGATTGTGATTGAATTAAATAAAACAATAATACAGGGTTATTCATTATATTTAGGTCACCTATTATTATCGTTATTATTAGAGATACAAAATAAAGTTTCAAATAATAATTGTAGTGTTGTAACAAACCATAACAATCTAATGCAAAGCAATAATATATATTCGAAAACTACAAAATATTTATTTCAATTATTTATATCAATTTTAATTGATTTGATTAAATAAAAAATATCATATAATAGCAGAATACTTGCTATTTTCATAGACTAGGTATTTTACTAATAATAGTAAATGTTTGTATAATAAAGAGCTTAAATACGATTTTCAATTTTCAATAACTCGAAAATGGTCAAAGATAGAAATATCATATATTAGAATCAAAAAAAAAAAAATCAAAAATTATTATAATATTATTGCTTCTTGTACCCTCAACTTCTGCACGGTATTGTGCTCCTATTAACTTATTAAAGGAGTTAAGTTGCAGCCCTACAACTTTTATTCGAGACTTTATTTTGTATCTCTAATAATAACGATAATAAAGGGTGGCCTAAATATAATAAATACACAACTTGTATCTACATAGAATGCTCCGCTAATTTGACTAAAAAGTTTTATTGTGAACAGAAGTGCTAGAATGTTTCCTAACATCAAAATAATAACATTTATTTTTTTTATTTCAAACCTGTTCCTCTCAGATGTTGTCGAATGCAACCTTATAATTTTAAGGAAGTGATAATGTGTCTAAAATGTATCTTGAGAAACATGTTTTAACTTCTGAACCTACCTATTGTGTACATAGGAATACCTAAGAGATAATCCCGCATAATATTTTACATTTTCTTGACAAAAGTCTCTTATTAATACCTAATATTGACTAAATTCAATCATTTTTGCATAAAGGTTTTTCCAGAATATATAAATGCTCCGTATATATTTAAACAAATTTAATTGATTGTAGAACTTATGATATAGGAAATTGTGGTTTTACGGGTTTCATAGTCTGTGCTGTTTTTTAATCTACTGTGGCTTTCCAGGTTTTCATGCCGTGGTCTAGGTATAGTTGTTCGCTGAAGTCAAAAAGTGAATGTATCCTAGTCTTAAATGGGAATCTTGACATGCTTTTGTTGGTCCTTGTTCTCGGGCTAAGGTCTGTAAAGTAAGGGTTGACATCCTATCAGTACTATTAGGCCCGCCCATATATTGAGTACAGTTCCTATTGTTGGTACTACGGTTGGATGGTCCCAACCGTTTCTCAGATAATTGAGGTCTTGCCAGGTCCAGTAGTTAATTTGTACAACGGGACACATTCCATGCCTCCAAATGTTCATTGGTCTGCAAAAATTTCGCCATGACAAAGAGGGTTTGGAGCCTCGTCAGCGCTCTTATAATTCGGTGCGTCTGCGTGCACCTTTGAACCTGCGCAGTTGGGAAGTTGGTGGATCCTCATTTCAACTCCGGTGGTGCCCCACCCACCACAGCTTAGCAGCCACATGGACGTAACCGCACCATAGATTCCAGTCCTAGAACAATAAGGCAGTTCAATGATTTCCAACTATGACTAGGAAAAAGTACATTTTTAACCTCTTTACCAAAAGATTCTAAAATTAATTGACATAGGTTAATTCCAAAGTTGATTACATTATGAGTAAGTATGCGGAGAACGGAGGTTATTTGCACAATTTTAAACAGGCAACTCGCCGGATGGATTCTCCTTCGATTAATAATAATTGTTGTAAAAGTAACTTTTTTCTGATACTGTTCCCTATATTGCAACGTTAGTGTTGACTGGTACTGATTTAGTATAATCCATTATTATATGAAAGATGGGCAACACGTCTTTTCTGATATAAAGTTGGACAAAAAATGACTATGTGCCTCATGCGTCTACGTATATCAGCCACATTAGTACGACTTAGTCCAAGTGAAGTATTTTTTAACTGCTAATTAGTAATGACCCAGATAAAGTCATTGCCTAGTATAATAAGTTATCTAAGTAAGTTACTAGAAAAAGTGCTAGAAAAAATGGACCTATGAACGTAATAAGGTGTTTTATACTTTTAGTAAACACATATTTAAGGTAGCAAAATCACGTTAACAAAATAATTTTTATTATGGTACAACATGATATTAGGTTTGGTCCTCCATAGCAATGACTGATAGTTTACAGCACTGTTTTAATGCGCAAGTGCAATTCATGTACTAGTTTGAAACCAGTTTCTAATTCCTTTGTTGGAACGACACGTTTAGTTCAAGCAGTAACCGTTAGGTGTATAGTTTGTTCGAAGTAATTTTCATTTTTCGGTCTCTCGTGTATAAGAAAGTGATAAATCTCATCATCACTAGAATCCGAGGTACTGCTGCAATTGCTAACTTGCTCCTCTTTACTAGAGTCACTCATTTTGAAAAACTACAGAGTTACGTACTTAAAAATCTGCAAATTAATTGTGCAACTATAATAACTTTCTCAAATAGCATTATTACATAAAACTTTGTTACGTTCATTACCTAGCCTACCAAAAGTTGACTTCTGTTAGCGGTTAGGTTCTATCTGCGCATGCGGCTGGCTAGTGGTTTCCGTTGTCAAACCGATTTGACTGTCAGCAAACAGTTTCCAAATCATCCACTTTTGTGTTGGAACAAAAAATCTTCTACTAGTTCTCGGATTGATTGTGTTGGAACGGTTAAATTCGTACTGCGCAAACTCGTGACAGTTTGCTGCTAGTTTGATGCTGTGTTGGAACAAACCTATGAAAAATTTCAACAATGACATAGTATAGTATAGTAAAATCAGCGCTAGAAGCCTAGGAGACCCATTCCTTATTTTTCTCCTCCAGCCGTTAATTCCCAGTTATTTTAAATCTCTCTCCACTGCTTGTATCCATTTGGTTCGTCGTCTTCCTCCCCTTCCTGTTATTCCCTCTATCGGTACTTATTTCGTAGGCCTCTAGTCTCCCGACATGTCCCAACCATCTCATTTTTTGTGCTCTAATGATATTTGTTATCGATTGTTCCCCGTACAATTCCATCACTTCAGCATTTTTTCCAAATTTTACTGATGTATGTACGTAACTACTGGTTTATTGTTTTATATATTGTTAGCATTTCTGGAGGCCCTTTTTGACCATAACACATGATGTAAACTGTCTAGACATCTTGTTCCCTTTGTTGTTATTTCTTGTATTTAATTTTTGTCTTCTCCTTTCAGTTATTATGATCCCTAAACAGTTAAACTTTTCCACTCTCAAAATGATGATGATTAATAACGACAGCCCCGTATTTGCTCGTTCTTCTTTCCTTTCTATTACCATAATATACTTTGTTTTATTTCCATTGATTATTAATCCCTTATCCTTGCCAGCTTTCTTCAACTTGTTCATTCCATTTTCCAAATTATTCTTTGTGCTCGCTAGTACCATGGTGTCGTCAGCATAAGCTAGTATCTAACTCGATTATACACTGTCCCTCTCGTTGGTATCTTGATTTATTTTACTAATATACTAAAAATATTATATATTGAGACAATATGAAATAGCAGCTTTAATACTTATGAGAATTTACAGGTTTATTTTGAAAAACCATAAAATAGAAAAGAAATTATTATTGTTAGTAAAATTAAAACATAGTAGAATTATACAAAATAATATAAAAATTGACAATGCAGAGCATATAAACAGTTATTGTAGAGTAAATTAAATAAATTACCATTTTTGAAAGAAAAAATAGTTAAATTTCATTAAATATTGGGACATGATATCACATTTTTGTATAGTACATAAACAAAAGGACTTAAACCAAGATTAAAGTATATAGAAAAAAAAGAAAAGATCATTTAATAACATCATACACATATCAACATAAGTCAAGTGAAGATAATTAAAATATTAGTAATTTAAATAAATAAAATTAGTAAAATATTTAGAAATGTCAAATAAATATCATAGACAGGGACAAATGTCAAGTCTAAAGTTGGCTTCACAAGGGATATAACAATGTACATAAAAAGAGTAATATTGAAGAATATTTAATAATTAGATATAAGGAAAATTGTAATAACATTAAAAATTTTGTCATAGTTTTAAGTAGTGGAGTGAAAACATAAAAAAAACAGTGCATCGAAAAACTATATAAGATCATATGTATGGACCATAATATGTGTGCAAATTTTACAACAAGGCATCAAGTTATCAAATTGGTAGAAAAAGAGTGGAAAAACAAAAGTTTGTTGATTAGAGACGAAAGAATGTAAGAACGAGCAGCGTCGGTTTTTTGAACAGAGGTTCCATAAAATTTAGAAATTAGCAAGAAAAAGTCCAAATAATAGTCAAAAGTAATACTCACGTTGCAAGAAAAGTGTCGAACAACAATATAAACAGAGATCCAGATCCAAGACAGAAATTTGGCAGTACCATATAGTGGGAAAACCAATCATCTGCAGCCCAATCACCAGTTCAGAGGGAGTTCCAAAGGATTTCCAGTCGAAGTCTTATAAAAAGGAAAATCAACTACAGAAAGGTATTTTATGTGCACATAAATTCACAGAAATTTACGTAAATTTTATCAGAGAAAATAAACGCTAGCTAGCTATTAAATTCACAAAATAGACAGTCACAGACTCTAAAACTTATTAAAACAATAAGTTACTTACCTTAGTATAATTAATAATCTTTACTTTTTTATTTAATATATTAAAATTCGTTATTTAGTGGAACATCTGTCAAAAAGTTATGATTTGCAAATATAATACATTACCATCAATGAACATACACTAGCAGAATACCATAGAATCACGGATTTTAAGAATGTGTTGTACTATGTAAATTTCAAAGATAGGCAACTTTTAATACGTAACTGCCTTTAAAAATAAAATTTATATGTTACCTGTTAATAAATGTTCATAAAACGTTAAATATTCTTGAATAAGTAGTAAACAAATCTCTTATGAAATAAAAATTGTCCATTTTAAATTGATATTTATTTGAAAGTAAGATACAGTGTGTTAAAAAAAGATTTGACTTGACGAGCGAACCGACTACCAGAGTCTTTGTTCTCCAAGCAGCCAGGGTAATTGAATAAGCATAAAAAATATATAAGATACAGGTTTGTAGTCCAATAAATACAATTTTCTTTTATACACAAAATACACAAACACAAAACATTACATAAACACAAATACAATATCAACACAAATATTAATTGGCGCCCAACAAAATTTCATTACACAACAATATATATAAATTATACTAAACTATAATAAATAAAATTGTTGACAATGGCTCTGCCTGTTGTAACCCTCTCTTAACGTCTGTCATGGATTTATATATATTATCTCAACAACTCTGCGTGTACAATTCACTACGTACAGAACACTGCGAATTATAATACGTGTGTATTTGCCTTTAGCTATTTAGGTGCATGTTTAAATGGTCCCTCAAACCAACGCGGTAAATGCGGCGCGGTAGCGGCAACCATGCGGTGTTAAAACCCATTACGGTATATGAGAGCGTTTACACCGTGACGATGTACCGTTTATTGTTTAAGATATGCATAGGTTATGCTTGTTTTTACTGGTCGTTCACTAATCCAGATAGTTTTTACGCTATTAGACACTTTAAGCGTATTTGCCCCACCGCAGCCACGTTGGTCTGTGGAATAATAATAATATCTCTACCCCTCATTGTAATCACGAGGATTAGCCTTGAAGTCGAAGACTTGTGCAGGAGAGGGGGCGGCATATTATTATTAAGCAGGCCGCATTTGCGCCCAGGAACGACTTACGTTGGTAGGCCCTAACCACCATTCAGTGCAGGAATGAGGGAAACCTGGAAAACCTCATTTATTAGGGGGTAGGCAAACGTCAATCGGTATCACGAATATAAATTATATACGGTCTACACCGGCTGCTAGGGTCGAACCCACAGCGATCTAGTCACCTTGATTCAAGTACTGACGCCTTAAACCGCGCGACCACTGATCTTTTAAATATCTGCGTATTACTGTTGTGATCGAAGTAAACGAAAATGTCGTGTGGTATAATATAAATATCACTAGATATGTTATTATGTTTAATTATTTACTCTACTTATAGATTTCAGTAGTAGGTAGGTAATATTTAATTGCAGTCAATTCTACCGAACTCTAGAAACTACGTCACAGAGAATGAGTTAAAAAAAATCTTAGGTTACAATTTCTACCATTAAAGTAATTACGTTTGAGGTCAAACTTATTTTAACTCGATAACAAATCTATAATGCTATAATCGGGTCAGTTATACCAAGTATGTAATATATAAATTTTTCTCTAATATTTAAACAGTTTGCATTTAACCGTACATTAGCTTTGTTTTAATTCAGCTTTCAGAAATGCAACTGAATGGTAAATGAAATCAAGTTATTTATTTGTAGGTCTCCCACCTATTTCTGAATATTTCCAACTAACTGTTTCAATGAAATTAAATCAAATTCGTTCATGCGATTTGATTTATAAAAAGTGTCATTGGTTATAGCCAAAGAGATTGGAGGAGATAGAGGAAGCAAAAACTAAATTTTACTTGTGCAAAGGAAACATCAGGGTTATATTTATAAATTTTACTGACTAATGATTACCCTTGTTCA
Organism: Monochamus saltuarius; assembly: GCA_025584915.1. NCBI lineage: Eukaryota > Metazoa > Arthropoda > Insecta > Coleoptera > Cerambycidae > Monochamus > Monochamus saltuarius. Next base: position 23,661,550 of record CM046726.1, on the reverse strand, counting down.
CGAATTCATTGTTAAAACATACATAATGTACATATGTTATAGTAAAACTACAGTACAAGCGACAATATGGCATCGTTCAAATTGATGTTTGTGATTGGTGTGTGAGGAGTGGGATATTGACACAATGTGCAACAGTCTTTGGCTTATCTCACTCTAAAGGACCCCGCAGGATTTTAATGTAAAAGTAGTTTAGTTGAAATTGTCCCATTTTTTGCATAGAGATAGATCTTGGCATTCTGAACAAAAGTCCTAATGGACGCAACAAAATTCTATGACGGGATTTCGAGTTGTTGGCCTTTAAAGCGAAAAATGGTTCAGGTTGAAGTTGTGAGTTTCCGAGGGAGTAAGATGTTGGTGACCGTTAAGTTGATCGTAGATAATCGTAAAAAAGATTACCTACGACACTTACGCATTTTATCTTCTAGAATATGATTCTAAAATAAGAACTACGGGTTATATTCGTTCATTTATGATTCGAGGGATGTTTTCAATTACTACACGACACTTGTCAGATCTATTATAACCGATCAAGCAACGATTAGGTTCAGTGGCGGCTCATGATGAAATGAAACAGGGGTTCTGCAAATATTTACTCACCTATTTTTGAAAGTCAATTCAACTTCACCAACATCTTACTTCCTCGGAAACTCACAACTTCAATCTGAACCATTTTTCGCTTTAATGGCCAACAACTCAAAATCCCGTCATAGAATTTTGTTGCGCCCATTAGTACTTTTGTTCAGAATCCCAAGATATATCTCTCTGCAAAAAATGGGACAATTCCAACTAAACTATTTTTACATTGAAATCCTGCGGGGTCCTTTATGGTTGTAACGGACGAATAATTAAACATTTTAAAGGCATCATATTTATACAAAATCTACTTTCTCGCCACATAAAATATTCAGTGTACCGATTATTGTAAGAAATTGCGGGCTATATCTTGAAACACACTTTGTTATAGAGTTATAACTTGTCGAATATTGTATTACACCGTAAAAATTTGAGTAAAATTTCACTCAAAATCAACAAAATTGCTTGTCAAAACAAATCCACACCCGATTATGTTGAAATAATATCACAATGCATTGAGTAACATTTGTTCACTCAGTTATTGGATAGCTAAATAAATCTTTTAAAGGTAACACTTACCAATTTTTGAGTTAGCTTTCTAAACGATGTGATATTCCAAACACAAAATTGAGTTATATTATCAATATATTTCGTTATGTTTTCACAATATGTATACAATTTAAGTCAGTAATGAGTTACTTTATATCATTTTAGTGCTGTAACAAACTCAAAATAGTGATGATTTTTTACTATTATATGTTGATTGTTATGAAATTGTGACCTATTGTGTACATATTAAAAGTGTTTAATCTTATACAGATTGTAAAATGTATTTGTGGGTATGGTAGGGTGGAATAATGTTAGCTTGGGTCAATGTGAGAGATTGATGCCGGTTGATATTTGACCACCCCTAATTAATGAGGTTTTCCAGGTTTTCCTCATTCCTGCACTGAATAGTGGTTAGGGCCATCAACGTAAGTCGTTCCTGGGCGCAAATGCGGCCTGCTTAATAATAATATGGCGCCCTCTCCCGCACAAGTCTCCGACTTCTGGGCTAATCCTGTGATTAGAATGAGGGTAGAGATATTATTATTATTATATTATTTACAATTGCAGCCCATGGTCCATGATCGGGTTAGAACAATACACATATGATTATTATCGTCCACAGACAGCAGTGACTTGTATCATACATAGCAAAACTACAACTGTGCTACCTGTTCGTATTAAACTGCGTTTTCCTCCTTCCACTTACTAAACAACGTGTAATATCTACAACGATTAGTGTTATTTTTACACAATATGTGATTGATTTTTCTAACCAAGTAATAGAAATTGTTAAATTTACTCAAAATTCAACACTAAATTAATTCACTCATACTTACCCAATGTTAATTTTTACTGTGTATTATAGATCTAGAATAAAGTTTATTGTCCTCTATGCTCAATGAATTTGTAGTTTCTAATGATCTATCTAGTGAAGGCTCACTAACGTAGAGTGCGCTGTGTGGGCACTGGCAATAAACCCTGTGACTTTATTTGACCATGCGGGTTCCCGATCTGATATACTCTACTACTTTTTGTAACTCGTTTACGGGGTTTTAAATTTTATCAGGTACTCACCCACTAAATAATTTTGTTGAATCATTTAGGGTTTATCTAATGCTGGCGGTAGAAAACTTGAAATTATTTTTATGACTTATTAAGGCGACTGCGTACTTAAGTGGCATTGCATTGTCGGCAATTTTGGTGTAAATTAGGCGCTATGATGTAACCAACTGTTTGGTATAAGGGAGCGTTAGAGAATGCAGACACTTAAGGTCGCCGTATTTCTCGACGTAAAATGACCAAATTTGAGGTGTTTTTTTTGTACTGAAATCTCGAAAAATAAAACACGTAGAGCAAAAGTAATATCAAAAATAAAATTATTGATGTTTTGTTTATACACTTTTACTATTTAAACTCTCCTCAAATAATATAATAACTTTTAAAATGCATTTGTATGACACACATTATTTCGCTATTCTAACCCCACATTTTAACAATTATTTTCACATACTTATAAACAAAAGTGAACAATCTTATATGCAGAACTATGTAAGTTTATGTTATAACAATGTTTACATCTATAGTTGAATTTAAAAAAACACGTATTTTGAAAGATTTCAGTACCTAAAAGTTTGTTGGATAGATCGCTTTCTGACGTTATATGTCGATTTTACTTCGGTACCTTTGAATATTCGCAGATGGCATGAGATAACATTCTTGTTATTTGCTAAACTCTATATTAATCAGTTCTTAAATGTCTAAAATTACTGGTATTTGTAGAAACCACTATTTCAAGAATACGGCGCCCTTAAGATATATTATTGTTTTTGTTACTTAAATTCGTCATTTCCAATTTTTATTCGGCTTTCAGTTGTACCAAAGTATGTTGGAAAAATAAATAGTGCATATACAAATATTTTTCTTTTTTCTTTAATACCAATAATTTATAAAACAGTAACATTATTCAGTATTAGCCATTTAGGCAAGCACGAGGGGACTCTTCAAAATTGTGTACACCTACTGCTATTTTGAATGGTGCGATGAAGTACTGCTCATAGTATTGTTAATTAATTACTGCTGGATTTTGTCAAGTACTACCAGGTACTGATGGCTCTTACGTAATGCTATCGAGTTTAAAGCTACAGTATAAAAACACCTATTATGTATTAAAGGAAGTAGTATAAAATATCTTCCTACTGAAAAAATGTTAAAAGTTCTGCAGTTTTCACTAAGAAACACTTACTCCTACTATATCCTTTTTTTGCAAATGTAAAGTAACCATTTTTTAATTATTGTTTCTCATTAATTGATGTAATAAATATGTTTTGTGCTTTAATAAAAAGGCTTTTACAAACTTACATTTGTGTTTAAAATTCTTTAAAAAAATATATCATAAGTACCTAGTGAATGGCCTGAACAACGTCAATGTTAACCTAGGGCTCAATATATAGTTAATCCGCGACTGCATAGAAGTGTCTGTTACGATGTTATAAAAGGTGGCAAAGAATTCTGTTTTGAACTATTTTCTATAGATTCTATTATTGAAATGTTTTGGTACAAAAATTATAGACGTAACAAATTATTTTATGCAATATGTGTGTCATGGCTGCGTCAGTATTAAAGCACCTGTTATAATGTTTTTATAGTAGCAGCAAATTCTGGATTTGTTTTTTTTCGGCAAGTTCCAATGTGGAAAATAATTTGATATCAACATTATAAGAGAAACAATTCTTTTAGATAAATTGGTAATATATGTCTAAACTATGTAAACTAAGATCCTGCTCCTGTAATATACTACTTGGTCCTGCAGTAGTAATGCCAGACTCTGCATTAGTATTGCTAGGTCCTGGTTTAGTACTGCCAGGACCTGCATTCATAACACCGACCCTGTCTTAGTACTGTCATTTTCTGCCTAGAGAGTTTTAGAAACTGTCATACTATCTTATCTACTGCTACCATGTTGTATACTACCTACTGCCATACGTGAGAGGCACCTCAGGCTAACATTATGTTTAAGCAAGTGTAATTTTATTATTTATCCACAATCATATTATAATTGTCGTTTTATTACTTTTTAGAGCCTTGAAAACCTACGTTTTTATTCATTAAATTAAATTCGCTTTATTTCATCAGTGAAATAATGGCGTCTGTTTTCACTGTTACTGAAATCGAGCCATATAGCAATCAACGCGTCTCGTCATGACACTCTGAGTCTCACCGAGTTTCTGAAACAGCATTTGTGTTGCCGTTTATAAATGTCGTTTTCTTTTCTTTAAATGTTAATTAAACTGGACTAATTTGATCTTGTGACTGTGGATAAACGTTCGATGGCCTTCGTGTTTAGTCGTGTTTTATCCACTTCAGAAAATTTTATTCTCGAATTATGTTTTCGCACTTTCGCAAGATTCTTGCATAATTAAAACGCTGCCTAAAACACTTACAATAAATTTATTTAGAGAAATGACATAAGTATATAATTTACCGATATCTATTCCAGTACATTCTGCATGACACGATTTTCCACAACCACAAGTTACCCACCTTCACTTCATCATTCATTGCTCACTAAATTTTTCACTAAGTAGACAGGGTACCTACGATCGCAATTTATAGATCTTAATTTTTCTTGATACTTTTTTTGCCTCATGATGTTGTGTGGTTTTTCTTATTCGACGTTAAACTCAGAATTTTTTAGCTGAAGCCGAATGCATTTTTTTTATTTTCTTTGTAGGGTGCTAGTTTTCTTCTAAAAGTAAAGATCAATTAAAAGGATAAACACCTGTACATTCCTCCAACCCCTTTTCATGCTTTTTCTAAAGTTGGCTGTCTTGTTAGCAACATCAGATTGCCGAATTATTTTAGTCAATTGTACACCTCAATAAATCGTCTTATTATTACCTATAAAAGGCAAGTCTGATACCTACCATGACTACAAAAATTCTATGATCTCTACAAAAAGTCTATAGGTTCTTAAGATGGCTGGAATATTGATCTCATGTGATCTATATAATATGGTATATACCTAGTATAGTAATGATGTATCTTCTACAAATGCTTTTATGTGCAAGTCATTCAAAAAGGAGAAAGCATTTTTTTCTTGATGAACACTTCCAGGAAGGAACGGGTAAGATGATGAAGTGCTAAATTTTCATAAGCATTGAGTGTTCTTGCTTTGCAGAAAGTGTGTACGTTATTATTAATTATAGCTCATATAGCTTTCCTGAGACACAATTTCATTATAGCATATAAAACTTAATTAAAAATGGTCGTCCTGGGTAAGTTGATGGAACGGGCAAAATGCCAGGTGCCATTATCTTATGTAAACTAAGTTATCTCGGAAAACTTTCTCAACTACTCCTAGTTATGTCAGTAGTAAGACCGTCTATTGCAGAATCACCCAGCATGGCTCAGTAATACATGCTAGTTTGAAATAAATTTGACACAAAACTATCTATCTCTATCTCCTCCAATCTCTTTGGCTATTACCAATGACACTTTTTATAAATCAAATCGCATGAACGAATTTGATTTAATTTCATTGAAACAGTTGGAAATATTCATAAGTAGGTGGGAGACCTACAAATAAATAACTTGATTTCATTTACCATTCAGTTGCAGTTCTGAAAGCTGAATTAAAACAAAGCTAATGTACGGTTAAATGCAAACTGTTTAAATATTAGAGAAAAATTTATATATTACATACTTGGTATAACTGACCCGATTATAGCATTATAGATTTGTTATTGAGTTAAAATAAGTTTGACCTCAAACGTAATTACTTTAATGGTAGAAATTGTAACCTAAGATTTTTTTTAACTCATTCTCTGTGACGTAGTTTCTAGAGTTCGGTAGAATTGACTGCAATTAAATATTACCTACCTACTACTGAAATCTATAAGTAGAGTAAATAATTAAACATAATAACATATCTAGTGATATTTATATTATACCACACGACATTTTCGTTTACTTCGATCACAACAGTAATACGCAGATATTTAAAAGATCAGTGGTCGCGCGGTTTAAGGCGTCAGTACTTGAATCAAGGTGACTAGATCGCTGTGGGTTCGACCCTAGCAGCCGGTGTAGACCGTATATAATTTATATTCGTGATACCGATTGACGTTTGCCTACCCCCTAATAAATGAGGTTTTCCAGGTTTCCCTCATTCCTGCACTGAATGGTGGTTAGGGCCTACCAACGTAAGTCGTCCTGGGCGCAAATGCGGCCTGCTTAATAATAATATGCCGCCCCCTCCTGCACAAGTCTATTATTATTATTATTATTATTATTTTTCTATAACATTTGCAGAGGCCAATATGCACATCTAAGTCATTATCCGAGGAACTCTTCCGACTGTATCAGTCTTAATACCAACAATAGGAGCTGAAATCAATATATGGGCGGACCCAGCGATACTGATAGCGGGACTATTCCCAGAGCCTAGCCCGAGAGCAACCAGGGCAGGTCAAAGTATGCTAGGCATGTGCACTTTAATTTTGTTTCTGGCAGCGATCAGTTACCGAAGTCACGGCATAACAGCCCGGAAAATCACTATGTATCAAATAATGGCACCTATAATTGGCAATATTCTTCAAAATTTTATACATTTTTCGAAATGTATTAATTACTTGAACTCATAGTCAAAGAAGGCCAATAATAAACCTAAATCATGTACCAAATTTGGTTATTCCAAATTAAGAGATATTAATTTTTTTTCGAAAGATTTAGCCCCACTTTGCAGTCCTGTAACTCTTCCTGTGTGCAACTTTGTATATATGTATGCTTAGTTAAATTGCAATATTTTGTGACTACCTACATGCACCTGCTCTGTGTTGGTTCTTATGCAGAACACCCTGTATATGACACCAAATATGATGAATGTTTATTTTACGTATCCAGTCAGTGATATCCCAATGCCAAATTGATGACAATTTATTGGAAGTTATTAAATCAAGGGCAAACATTGCTATTTAATTTTAATTACCTATCAGTGTCAGGTGTTCAATGGAATTATTAACGATATTGTTTATCTTCTTAGTTAATACCTACCCTTTTTAATTCATATTGCAAATATACATATAAAAATTGGATGATATGCTATGATAAATTCAGTAGCTTAACCAGAATGAACAAGAATGTCTCAATAAACTGCAGATTTTACTGCCGAGTATCATCAAATAGATACAATTGTTTTTAACCTATTTGTTTTATGTTGTTTTATACTTTTAGTTAATTTGTGACGATAAATATTATTTAATTGCTTACATTTTATATTCGTCTTAATAAGTGGCATCTCTGGACTAGCCTTTTTTCCAAATATCTACCAACAAATAAATGTGGCAAAGAACAAGACTGTTCTGGATATTAGTAAAAATTTCTATGTTTTAGATAGAAAATAAGCCATATTTATAATTTGCTACTCATTAAAAAAGTACATAATAGTTATCGTAAAAGATTAAATAATAATATTTCCTGTAAGGTAATTTGATTGATCTCCATTCATTTATTTTCATAAAAGAAAAAACCTTTCACTTACAGCAGGTATGGTTCTGGACACTCTGTATATATTTTTATCGGGTATGTAGATATTATTTTGTTTATCATCTGAGGGTTTATAATGTAACACCTTAATATTATCCACTTGTTTTGTACATGTACTACTTGAATAATTGCCAGTTATTTTCTTCGTAATGTGCATAATACTAAACAAATGTATCTGGTAAAAAAAATGTGAAGCTGACCTCAAGTCACGAACTGAATTTTAAACGATATGTCAAAGAATAATTTATTAATTGTTGAGTGCGTCCTGTTAGCTTACCGTGGAATAAATGCTAAATTATATTTAAATTTCCAGATTGCAATTTTCCAGTATCTGTGCCAAAAGATGTAATGCACAATTTATTAAATGGATATCCGGGTATAAACTGGGGCTTACGGTGGAAGCAATTATACACAATAAAAGTACACTTGCATACCGTGCAACTGCTCCATAAATAATTTTTTAGTTCAAAATCACACGTTACAATCCGATACTTATTTATGGCGGGTTATTTTTACCACGGAAATTTTCTAAATATTCTGTAGCTGTAAATAATTACCACGTAACCAAATCTATCAAAACAATGAGATCAACGTAGATGGAGACACAAGTTTTTCCCGTAGATATTAAAAACAATTCATTTGTAAAAATGTCTCTATTATTGTCTAACAGCAAGTAGACAAATAACATGTTAACAACCAGCTGTCTAGATGACGGATTAGCGATCTGTCAGTGACAAATGATTCTACTTACAAAAGCCTACCAGATCTAAGCAACTGCTAAACGGCTACTCCTCTAAAAGCTCAAATTACGAGACTGTTAACTTGGAAACCTAATGTTTATTTAATGTCTTCATTTGAAGACTATTGCCTTTTTAAAGATGAAAAATTATGTCACTCCACGATGTAATAATAAACTCTTTACACTTGACAAGTTAATAACAAATTTATTATACGATGAATACCTATAATTTTATTATTTTTACATTTGAATTCGAATATGTTACAATAGGTAACCTACATACAGCATTATAAGTAGGCACATTAAGATTCTAATAAACGTTTTAAATGTTTTAATTTAAAACAAATAGCTGTTTTATGGCAAAGCAAAACTAGCTACTTAATCGAGTATATTAAAATTAAAGCAAAAATAAAATACGAACATATTATGAGGGAATTAGGGAAATAATTACCACCGCAAAATTCAGCGGTTTAAATATAAAAGAATTAATTATTAGTCTTTAACCGCTATTAGAATAAAGACGTAAGTATAAAAACTAATGGAAATTAATTTATAGTTAGTGACCTAATTTAAGGTCAAATGTATTATCCTTATCCTTTACAATATTGTAACGAAAGGCTGTTAGTCGTACTTAGTTTACGTCAAGTCTTCAAATCTGATTTTCGTAAGTGATAGCATCAAGTCGGACCTCCTATTTCCTATGATGTATTGATATCGAGATTTGAACGTTTTGCTTCTAAAAAGTTATCGCTTACTATTTCCAATACCATTTGCGCCGATGTTGGCGGATTAGTTTAGGGTAGTTTTAAAGCCAGAATAATAAAATTTGTAAAAAGGCACTTTGAGACAGCATTTCTTTCTTCTAAAAACATAAGAGAGACAGCAGCAGAATTAGCGCTAGCTTTCGCACATAGCACAGGTTCATATTGAAGTGTAACGTTAAGGTACGGATTCGCTGGTGCGACTGCGGCTGCGCCTCGCGACTGCGACTCGTTGCCGGCCAATAGGCAGTCTAAATCCTGGAGTTGATGAGAACATTCAGACTGTCTATTGGTCGGCGACGAGTTGCAGTCGCAGCAGCGAATCCGTACCTTTAGCATCGTGTACAATGAATCATTAGACCTGAGTGCTGTGGGTATCCGCGACATATTTAAATAACACAACTGCTGTTAAATTCGACTCATAAATGACAAGTAAAAAATTGACACTTTTCAAAAATTTTAAACAATCCAGTTACTATGGTGGCATGCTAATTAAAATCTGAAAATATATTTGTTCTGATCACATTAATCACATAATAAAAAGTTTGGATGTGTTTGTTTGGAGCTTTAACAAAAATAGCAAATATTCATCTTAAAAAACTGTATTTTATGTAGGTACTTGTGACAACAATAACTATTTTTGAACAATTTCATCTTATATCAATGGTCGCTAAACCGTTCAAAACTTAACCTGCTGAAATTAAGTTTTCTCAATATATTGCCTAACAAAAAAAAAATGTTGTGATATAAAAAGTAGATATTTGAATCTGCAATACCTACTTGCAGAGAAACAAATATGTTCATAGCAAACTAATGTATTGATTTTTATTCTTTTTACCGTCAGTCAGAATCTTTAAAATTAAGTAGGCGGTAGTCATGTGATGCATTTGAATTTAATATTTATGAATGAATATAAAAACGGTGATACTTTGTCGTTTTTTAATATATTTTGAATAATATTTATAAACCGAATAAAAATTATTTTATTTGCATTCATATTTATTTATTGATTATATTATGTAGGTATTTATGAATATCACTGACAAAAAAAGAGAAAAATAATATGTTCAGTGTTACATAATAAAAGATATATTATTTGTTTAGTTTGTGCAGCATAAAATCATTGTACATTTTGCGGAAACTATAAACATGTCAAACAAAATTTATCTCAAGGGGAGAGATTTAATGTCAATTTTTGTAAACGATTTTTGTGTAAATCATATCATGCAGTGATTTACGCTCCGGAAGAAATAAATACACGACAATAAGCTTGGGTGGGTGAAAATTGTGCACAAATCATATTAACATAACAGAAAACTACAAGCAGAAATACATGTGGATAGAAACCTTTCATTGAAATTTGTTACGTAATCCAGGTAAAAATATTTATAGCCGCAACTTTCTAAAATTTGGGTAGCATCCTTGGTTTTATGTCTTTTCAGAGAACTTGTTACTTTAGTTTTTATAGAAGCTTACGTAAAGTTATGTAAGAAATTGGGTCAGTACGGGTTTTAGTTTTCTAATAGTGGAACTGACATAAAAGGTAGGTTTTAAAGAAAAGGTGTTTGCATCCGTATTGTATAATAAAGCTTAACTTAATTTATGATGCTAAGTCTTTTACTCCCTATATACCTAAATAGGTACCTGTATATTTTGTACCTCTATTTATTTAAGAAAACTTTTTCCATATCTCTAAGTTGCCAATTGTTATAATGAATAAATAGATCAATTGCGGTTTTGCTGCGGTTTTATAGGTAGTAGACTCTATTTTGAGCGGTAGATAATTAAATACCATGTCATAATTTATTATTTAATCGTTACATTTTTAATTAAATTAATTGAAACTTGTATAATAAATATATAAATAAATTTAAAATAGGTAAATGAAATTTTTGTAAATAAATTTTAAATCATTGAATTTAAATCCAAATTGCTGTTAACAAATAGATTATACCTATATGTATATCAAGTTAAATATTACATTTTAATACACACTTACTAAACATGAAAATTCATTGAAATTAAAACATTGAAATAGTTTGCAAAAAACGGTGGTTAAATTATCAATTCTAAAATAATAATTTCGATTTTTCCTAAAACGATTCCTAGGTTCCTATGGTCCTTGTTCAAGAGCTATCGGATGTTCTGGTTTCAAATTGAGAGTATTCAACTGTTAAAAAAGTTGCTTATTTGATGATAGTTTCCCAGTAATTGATCAAAATCTGTGTTATACCTTCAATATTGAAGGATCATCATAGAGCAATTGGGAATAAATCGTTACTTATATTTATTTAGATTAGGAGTAGACAATAAAGGAAATAAATAACACATGTAGACATACAGATACATATTCAGGTGTATCATTTATCATTTCCTTATTTTTGAATCGTTTATTGGCTCATCACCGCCGCTTTCTTTCTTTCGTCGCTTTAATTTGTTTAATTTGTTCACATTTACATCAACTAAACTTCGCCACCAACACTTATTTTTTCAGTCAATACTGAAAGTTTAAAAATTTAAGTAATGACCTACCTACCTAATATTTTCTGCAAAATTTGATCAGGGTTTGATTAAAATTATCTTCACTTGAATATGTTGTGTACCTAATAATATGAGCCAAACATTATGAAAGAAACTAAAAAATGATAAAATCTATGGAAATTAATACCCTACATACCTAATTAATTAAAAAAATTTCTCAACACTACTTCCTTTTATCAGTTATTAGATTTCTAGTTACCTAGATACTAGGTTGCAGATATTTTATACAAGTTAAAATGTACAACTTTTTGTTTTCCTTGCAATCAGACTTATTTATTTCATGGTCTTTATAATTATTTATTAAAATATTATTATTTATTTATTATATTTTTTCTTCCTTTTCCTCTCCCTATTATGAAATAATAAACACGTGACTCTTACAAATATAATTCTGTAAAAAAAATCAAAAAGGGCAGTATGAAAATGATTTAAAAATACACTTCTGCACGGCACTGGAAACTGGTGGCAAATCATGCAATCAGCGATTAGAAAAAAAATTCCCAAGAAAAGAAATAAATAACATTTTATAATACCTATCTGTTTTATACAGCAAATTCAACTGCTTTTGTAGTTATTGTTATTAAATATTAAGGCTGGGATTTTATATACATATTTTTACCGTCTAACAGGGCTTCAAGCGAGGACACAGAACTCCAAGAAAATTCAAATAATTGGTTATTATTATATATCAACGTATTCACAAAGGTTCCCGCTAGTGCGTGAGATAATTTTCATTGCTCATAAAATCACAAGAATAATTAAAATAAATGTTAAAATACCTCAATTTTAGCCACACAGTTACTACGCCAATATGTCGCAATTACGGCAAAATTATCACAGCCACAGCCACCAAATTACTTCATTCACTAGCCAGGACATATAGGACAACTTATGTTTCACTTTCAGATTAATATTTATTGCTAATTTTACATTTTGTGTCCTCGAGTAAAATCATAACATATATCACGGCTTCCATTTTTATGTACGTCAAAATGTACGATAAACTTCAGTGAACCAGGTGGATTTTACAAACATTTTTTTGCAATATTGACTTCGCTGTTTCGCTCACTCAGGCTGTGCAATTTCTTTTCTACAAAATCCCCGCCTTAATAGAATTAATTTGTGGTTTTAACTGATAAAATAGTTTGACATACCTGACGTTAGAACAAAATTTTGGGCCCGTCTTACCCAGTTTCTACAAACTAACACAAATGTTTCTCCTTTTTGAACTCGTAAGTTATTGGCAGCAACTATGATACGTTTGCATAAATCATCAATGGTAGGTATCCACTTCGGTGCTATACACTTCATTTTTTAAATATCCCCACAAAAAGAAGTACAATTTAAAGTCAGGAGATTGTGGCGACCATGGTACTGATTCTCCTCGTCCAATCCCTTGGTATTAATGCCTGGACACACTGGACATGGTACGGATATAATTGAGTCTCATGTATGATACGTCACACTGCTGCAATACGCCATGGATGCCGTAGACCTCCATCTCTTCACTGAATCGGTTTCAAGTTTCCTTCACGTTGCCCTACACGTGTGCTCACTGCACACTTCGGTAAAGGTAGCTGTATTTGGCGCATATTTTGCGGTAAGTCGTTCTGCTAAAGCATTTTGAGATCGCCATTAATTAGAACGATATCCATCAAGTTGTTACTATACACGTAAGCCATTTTTAACACTTGAAAAACTACAAAAAGTACTTGGATTTCAATATTTGGAATCGCCTGTCTAGAAACTACAGTAGCCCTGCGATGTAAAGATTGAAACTACTACAACTTCAATAAATTTTTGCTAGGAAACCATAAAGATTTTACAAACATGTTTTTGCAATATTGACTCCTTTCTTCATGACGCATCTATTCCCAATTTTTTTTATATAAGTTGTAAATCACCCTGTGTAGATATAATTTTATTCTGCATGCAGATCTCTTGGAAAAATAACAGCATGCCATATTTTACATAGGTGTAGATACTTATTTGTATTTTTTAGTCTCCTAACACAACATAGGTAGATTCCTATCTAGTACAAAAATTAGATTAATTACATAAATAATAACTAAATGGTCTAAAATCTAGCTCGGTGTGCAGACAAAATGGAAAATATGTTAGATAAAAAAATAAACATGCTGATTATTAATATTTTAGCGGTTTATCATCAGAATATTCTTAGAATAGGTTTACCGTCGGAACGAAGTCGAAGGTGAATCTACGGACAACATTGTTGTTATTCTAGTCAACAATAAAACAGTTTCCAAGAGAAATTAGACTTTTATAAGTTATTTAACAATGTCTAAAATTTGATTGTGTAGATAGTATTAAATTAAATAAATACCTGTATTGGTACGTATTTGAAATATCCACATGAATTCCAAAATATTATACCTACATCGAAACATTAAACAAAGTTTTAGCAGTATGTAATTCTTGCTAGATATTAGTATATTTTGAGGTGAACACGTAGGTATTATTTGAAGGTGTGAGTTGTCATCAATAAATTATGAACGTACTTTATCGGGTTAGAGCTGACTCTACGCCTCCTGGTCTCTGCTGATTCTGCAGCACTCCACTCATGTGTGCTCTTGGAGATAATAAGCCTGATGGACTCGCCGCATTGTATTGCGGATTCGTAAAGAATCACACGACCCAACTCGTTATATGTAAACACATATATACATGGTGTTTTAGAACTGGTTTGCCATACTTGAAGTTTTAATCCAGGCGATCAAAATTAAATTCCTGTGAAGGTATGTCCAGAAATAATGCATTCTAGGAATAAAATAGGTTTCATTTCCTAAAATATATTATGAAAGAAATGATTTGTAAAATTTATATTAAATATGAAAGTCCATAGATGTAAATACTGAGGGGGTAATGGAAATCTTGTCACAAATATTGTTCAATCTTTGTGGAAACCTGCAAAATCCCTAGAAATTGCTTGAAATCTCGAGAAATCGTGCAATCACAAGAAATCGCTTGAAATGTGAGTTTCAGCCAATGTCGTAAAGCGCCTTTGCCACTGGCGTCGAATATTTATTAGATTTACAGGGTGTGACTTTAATAACGTCATACAATGTCACAATTCTGAGCAATCTTAGAAATAGACATTGAAACGTGTCTTTTTTGGTATCTCGCGTACATAAGTATAGTAGATAACTTTTATCAAATGTATAAAATTTATTTAAAAAAATAATGATCCTGTTTTGATTCAATCATAATAGATTGTGCTTAAAATGCAATGAAATAAACAAATGCAACGAACGTCATGAAAATAATCAACACCAGAGAGGTTGGTTAGTTCACTCCACTGGAACTAACTTCAACAGCTACAAAATTGAAAAAAATTCAAGCAGGTACGTTTTCAGTTTCTAAATTTTTACTGTTTTTTTTTAATTGTAAATGTTACTAAAACTGACTTTGTTTCTTTTTTTGCAAAAAAAAAACTATAATAAAAAATCAAACAAGTTTATTTACCTAAACAATAAATAAAATATTTGAGCGCTTATTAGTGGTGCTATCATCACTCAGAAGTCAGCGAAATCCTTGTAAATTCCTTGAAATCAGAATTCTACAAAATTTCATGCAAACTTCCTCTTTTACGAGATCTTGTCACAACGTTGATATCAGTGGTTAGTTACACCTTCAGTAAAAACAATGAATGTTTTTATCTGTAAGATTTTGAAAATGAAACGTTTTTTATAATATTTGGTAGTATTAGCAACAAAATAAAATCTATTACATTTTATGCTAAAATGGACTATTTCAAATTACTAGGTACTGGGCTACCGTCGCCAAGCACTCGATGACAAATAACCTTAGATCAGTCTAGGTAATTTTTTTTATTAAATAAAATGGTATATAATATCCCCATTATGTTCTAGACCACGGACTTATTTTTCAAGGTCCTAAGTTTTTCTTACAGTGGAATAATTTAAAGTTTGCACGTAATCCTGATTTGAACTCTATGAACTTTTTCATATGGAAATGCTGAATGATAAAGTGCACACAATCTAGATGGTTTGATGAGAGAAACTTGCTTCTCAAGGAAAGGGTGGGGATTTTACAGAACACCTTATATAATCAAGTATAGTGTTCTTAAAATGTCAAATTTAAGTTTCAACCTCCTATCTTATGAAAATTAAACTTCAGCATTTTTTCATATAATTTTTTTTTATTTTGACAACCTACATATAAATTTTATGTTTGGTCCATTAATCCTCAAAGATTTTGTATAGCCCTAATATAGAGCTATACAAAAGTTTCCTAAAGTTTCCCTTCTACCAACACTTTTCTTCCTGGCTGTTCAGTATCGATGGCCAACGATTTGTTGCATCAGCTTATATGTTCCGCAGTGGATGAGGAAGATTTGATATTATGGAGAAAATAGTTGCGATACTACTACAACTCGGCAGTATTATTTAGATAGTGAAGATTTATCAATATAACCATCATTGTTTATTACACAAAATGTCTATTGACTTACTGTATTTCTCTTACTTAAAGCAATGGAAATAATTGACGGAGCCTGTTCATATATACATAATATTTTTTAAAAGAAACTTGGTTACTTTTGGCCCATTACAGAATTTATAAAAATATTTAACAAAAATTAGTGAAATAATACATAAAAACAACGCTTTATAAACTTAAATTCTATTTTTATTAGATGTAAGTAAACGAGGCTTTATAATATACCAATATGACAATTTCTATATTGTTCTATTTTTGTACGTCGTACACCTAAAGAATGTTTTCTACATATCTAATTTCTAACCATATGTTTAAAATATCTTATAAATAAATTAAAATATAGTGAAGTTGTTAGTTCCCGTCAGATTAAATCAAGGTTAAAAATTCATAATATACACAATTCTAATTATGTTTGTATTTTGTAGAACAATTATAAAATTTCTTACTTACTTTGTTTACTAATTTATTCATTATTCAGTTCTAAAAATAATATATATCATCATTTTTAGGTGACGATTTTATTAAAATGAAAAAACAGGTTGCTTGGATTTATTTTAGCTGTAAACTAAAATGTAAATAGGCATCTACCTACATGTTATTATGCGTTTTTAAGATAGTGGTAAATATGAACTACTTATTAACATTTACCTAAACAAAATTAAGTGGATGCAATCATTTTGGCGAATATATTTAGGTACCTGCCTACTTTGATAGAATTAATATACTTATGTACAATACCTAGGTACTTGTAATTATGATCAGTAACCATATTACATAAGTAAGTAGTTTAGGTATATTTATTGATCACGTAATAAGTACATACAGTATATAGTGATGTCAGATAAAAAAGAGGTATTACAAGAAATAACAACAAGAATTATAAATATATTAACAACAAATAACAATATACAAATGAAAACATATTAAACATGAACTGTGGGAGCAATTCTCCTAATATTGTTTTTAAATTGGGCATTGTTTAGCACCTTTATATGTACAGGAAGCTTATTTATTTATTTATTAAAATAAAATATCCAACGGGCGGACAGGATAAGTTGACTGTTAAAAAAAGAAAGTAAATAATGAATATTAGAAAATATAACGGTTTTTGTATCTTCTTTATAACAAATCAGTGTCGTGTCATCTGCAAATAAGATACGTCCATCCGGATACATGAGATAGTATATAAGTCATTAATATAAATAGCAAACAACAGTGGTCTCAGTATGGATCCCTGAGGTAATCCATTCCATGCCAAATACGTAATTTGATAAACTGTTGCCGTAAAAAACACTTTAATTCTGTGTTAAGTATAAACTAATCAATTCTAAAGGAATACCACGGATGCCATAAAATAGAGTGTATTCAGAAGAATTTTATTAGAGATACAGTCAAAGGCTTTGCTTAAGTCACACAAAACTGCAGCTGTAGATGTACCCCGTTCCAAACCATTGACTACGCCATCAACAAATTCAAGAATTGTAGCGATACTTGATCGATTTTCTCGAAATACGAACAGACTTTAAGTAAAAACATTGAAATTTTTAAATTACTTCTAAAGATATCTGAATTGCATAATAATTATCTTTTTCTGAAAAGGGATTATTTTCAATACGTCATTATGTAAGTAATAACTGTGATTTGCAAAAATAAACAAGTTTTTTTATCAGTAAGAAATTTGGAAATTGAAGCGTTGCAAATTTGCAACGTTTTTATTTTCCACACGTATGCCTAGTGTAGTTTCAACTACCTAGATATTTAGATAAATACCTTCTACACAATATTATAACATGCATATTAATCATCTGGCTCCTGACGTAGGTATTATTTTTTTTACTAAAATAGTAGGTATGCTTATAAGTGTCCTCTTCATATGTTACCTACATACGCAAAATTATAAAGTAAGGTAAAGTAAATATTTCCCAATGTATATTTATTTCATTATTTATAAATAATAAATTTCTGTTGTCATAAGAATATCATTAATAAAATGATGTCATCTTTGCATTATAAATAACAATTCTAAGCATAGAGGCTACTACTTCCTACGCAGATATACAAGTATTTTGCGACAGTATTGATACAGAGGTATCTTGTTATTTTATTATTCCAGAAAAAAAACATATGTAGATATTTTTTGTAAAGATTAATAACAAATATTTTACATATCTGTTTATTGCGTTGAAAACAGTAATATTTAATATTGTGTAATGGGCGGCTTTTCTGAATTTTCAATAAGAATATAAATATACCTACATGCGTAGTTAAACATAATTATTAATCGTATGATCTGTATTAATATTTTTGCTAGAATAATATCCAGAGCATTTTCTAAATCTATCCACAGCTTTATAAGGCTAAGGCTTCTTTGTAATTTTAGACCAGTGACTCAATGTGTGGTTTATAATGGTCCAACAAATAACTTCTTTCAGTTACGGCATGGACATCCGGTATGTATTTTGGTGTAACGTAACGCAAGGTGTGTTAATTGAATCAATACTATGCAAATATTGTTGCTGCTGGTATAGGCATTTAAGTTTAGGTAATCTAATAAAATCTGGGTAAACTTTATAAAAGTAGTAAGTAGTATAGCCCCGGCAAGAATTCAGACGACTTACGTCATATGAACAAATGAATAATTCATTATATTTTCATCTAAATATTTAAGAAACTGCAATTGGTAATAATAAAACTACATATTACACTAAATGTTTGCATTATATATTGCACTAGATTGCAAAAAATGATTGTAACCAAATATCAAAGGTTAAGTTGACAATAAAAACAATTGCGTAACGTCAGTCGTGACGTAAGATGTCTGAATTCTTGCCGCGATTATACCTACATACTTAATTCATACACTATTTAAAAACAAGTGCAAATTTTAAAAAACGATACTTATCTAGAATTCCAGTAATGTTTAAACTTCGCTAAACTATACTCACAAGACATATTTCGATACTAAAGGAAGTGATGTTTTAGACTGTTTTAAGTAAAAAAATTTCTACGAACATATGTCTTAAATAACATAGATTGAAATTTCAAAATAGTTGCGTAGAAAATTTAAGCGATGCATACCTTGTTGACTCTCCCAGAACTGCCGCCACTGATTTACATAACGATATAGATAGATTCAGTAAATTTTTGTCTTAAATCAGTTGCTCACATTTAATTGGTTTACATTAAACATCTTTCGAGATGATTGGTTTAAAATAATTAACCTCTTTATTATCAAAACGTACCACTCTTTACATATCATATTTAGGTATATATTATATAACTGTATAATTGAAAATAATTGATTAGAAGTAGACACTATATTTACCTATACTATGCATTTACCTATTGTTTATCTGAAAATCTACACTAAACTATCTAAATAAAATACTATTCTATTCTACTGTACATCATTCATTAAAGACTTATTTCTGTTGTACATAGAGGAACTGTATACATACGTTTCCTACACGTAGAAAAATGTTCTTGATTCAATGATATATTTATTTGTGTATACCCATCTGTATTAAAATGATAGAATCTTCAATTAAGCGATTTTATCCCCCTTACTGATGCATCTATTTGAATTTATTTTGTTCAAAGAAATTTTACTTTGTCTAATATAATATTATGTTTATGAAATAAGTTGATATCTAACCGCACAAATGAAATATTGTTTGAGTATTAGATGTTTTGTCAATTTGTGGTGTTTTTATATACTGAAATCTAGAAAAATAACACATATAGAACAAAAGCTATCAAAAATAAAATTCTGGATGTATCTGCTGTTACTATTTAAATTCTAATCAAATAACTTTTAAAAAGCGTTTATAAGACACTATTTTGCTATTCTAACCCAACATTTTAACAATTATTTTTACATACTTATAAACAAGTGAACAATGTTATATGTAAGTTTATGTTATAACAATATTTATTTAATAGAATTCTGTACCTAAAAATGTGTTGGTTGATCGCTCTCTGTCATTAGGGCATATTCGTTTTACTTCGGTACCTTTGAATATTCTCAGGTGGCGTGAGATAACATTCCTGTTATTTGCTAAGGTCTATATTATCCAGTTCATAAATGTCAAAAATTATTTGTATATTTAGAAAGCACTATTTCGAGAATACGGAGCCCTAAACTTGAGAATCTTTACAGAAGAAAATTTGTTTAACTTAACATAATTCCTAGTAGATATATTAATACATATACAATATAAATATACAGAAATAAATGTATTTATATTTGGTCCAAGAATTTATTTTATTTTATTACATCATAGGATAATTTTTACTTATATATTGGCAGTCAAAATAATTATTCATTTTGCAAATTTACCTATATTAAAGTATGACGGACCATTTAAATTATATGTCCATATTAAAACGTTACTTGGTAGACTTATACTTATAACAGTTGTGTATACCTGTACTACCTAATGTATTAAAAAAGAATTGAAAAACTATTTTTAGTAATTTTTATTAGGACCATTAATTTAATAAATATAAACAGAACTTTTACTACGTTTACTATTTATTTACTTACCTAAATTTTTTAAAATTCAGCTGATATCTAAATATTTCAAATGGGAAATAAGCGAGCACAAATTTAGATTTTTATATTTATGCATATAATACCCAATTCAGCCTGTTTGAATTGAATAAATATGCTGTATAATACAATACCTATATTATTATTATTTAATATCAACGAAATATATATAATTAATAACTCACCAAATAATAGAAACTAAATAATTAAAAGTTTATAAGGCAGACGTGTCGCCACCAACGACAAATTTCATACTAAAAATCAGGGAGTCAAGTTTCACTAATGAAAATTGGCTTTTAATGTATTCAGAAGCCATCATTCTTCATCAATAGAAGCCATGTTGATGGATAGCAGCCATGATTGTTTAGAATTTTTCCTGTTCCCCCTTCGGGGTTAAACTCCACCCTTCATTCAATCACTCCGGGTGTTAAACACCCCCTTGCCCTTCCCAAGATTGTCGATGTAAAATGCCTTTTACTGCCATCTACTGGTTATTTGTGGGGTTTCTTGACCTTTGGTATGTTATGTCTTTATGGAGATGCTAAATAGTTTATCGCCTTACTAATAGAGGGTACGACGATCGGATTTTACGGTAGGTCGGGGAAGCCGGGATATTTATTGCTCTTTTAAACTTGGAGTGTTTAACATAAATTATGTTTATTTAAAAGATGCCGGCTGATAAATGCCGAACGTTATTTCTACCAAATAAAATTGAGTATAAACGGTTTGTTTAACATTGCGTATTGAAATCTTAAATTGCAAGTATTTATATCGAATTGAATTAGTTATGGGTATCAGTAGAATAAATTATAAGATTTCATATAATATTAAATATGCTTTGTTGTCATTAAAATTGAAGCGTAAGCAAATTTAAAGATACTTATTATAAAATAATAATTTTAGGATACTATAATAGTATCTTTATAATAATGTATAACGTTTTAGACTTTGTTATAGCATGGAAATACTTATATTAAGTATAGTTCTATTTTTATATTTCGTTACAAAAAAAGTTAAAAATTCCAAATACGTACAATTAAATAATTGTGAACCATCCTACAGATATTTATAGTTTTTTGTTGTTTCGTCACAATAAAACTAAATCTTTGCCCGGGAGATAAGAATTTATGAACAAATTATCATAACTTTCTGTAAACTTCGCAAATGTTTTTCTGTTTTTGTTTCCACTTTAGTTAAACATTGCAAACTTTTATTTTTAACATTTCATTTAAGATGGCGGCACCACTGTTCGGTAATAAGAATAATCTTTAAGTCATGCTTTGTTTTATATACCTACATGATTTCATTTTTTATTTTTTTCTGTTTTTAACGCCAATTGTGAAATGAGTATGAGCAGATCTGCTGCTTTGGTTATTTACTTATTTCTTAAAAAATAACATACATATTACAGGGTGTTCGGAATATGAGCGCCTTAATTTTGCCATGTGAAAAGTACTAAACAAAACATATTTGACAGTAACAGAATTATGACAGCAAACAAGTCTTGAATATGTAACAACGTCGCTCAACATACTAGGTTAGGATTGTTATGTATTTATACATAATAATTACAAATACCAATTTTCACAACACAGAGTAATAATTACAAGTGTTTAATATGACTTCTGTTTCATGCAAGAAGCGTTTACCATACAAACATCTTGTAGCCAGAGAGTTTTGCCTAGATTCGCCATAAATTAACATGCCATGCAGCCGGTTATGGTTACTATAAATTGTTTCATTTTTGATTATGTACTATGTACACTCACTCATCAAAGAATAACTAGACAATAATAAATAGCACTAACTGTACACACCATCATGACTAATATTACTTTTAGGTTATCACCAGCAGCCTGACACTGCAATGTTACAGTACGTTACAGGTTTAACAAGTTTCTAGGAAATTTCAAATGTTTACTTCATTATGATCGGTCGGTCAGTGGTCGCGCGGTTTAAGGCGTCAGTACTTGAATCGAGGTGATTGGATCGGAGTGGGTTCGCGCCCAGCTGCCGGTAGACCGTACATAAGCTATATTCGTGGAGAGATTGGCACCCTCTCTACGGGTATGGTAGGGTGGAATAATGTTAGCTTGGGTCAATGTGAGAGATTGATACCGGTTGATATTTGACTACCCCCCTAATTAATGAGGTTTTCCAGGTTTCCCTCATTCTTGCACTGAATAGTGGTTAGGGCCTACCAACGTAAGTCGTTCCTGGGCGCAAATGCGGCCTGCTTAATAATAATATGCCGCCCCCTCTCCCGCACAAGTCTCCGACTTCTGGGCTAATCCCTGTGATTAGAATGAGGGGTAGAGATATTATTATTATTATTATTAATACTGACCCAAAAGTCAAATTATGAACAAATTACTTTACAGGCGCTTTTACGTAACCTTAGTTGTATCTTAGTTTGTAAGTTTCGGAACATAGTTTTGCATATTATTGCAGTTGTATTTTTATTTTTGAAATGTATTTATACTGTTCGTTTTAGACATTTTTTATTGCTTTTTGTCATATAGGATCGGAAATCGGTGATGGTTACATGAGAGCGACAAAGTAAAGTATAGAAATCCGTGCGATAGACAAGGATAGCTATAGGAAGACGTTTTATAAATTAGAATAACATCTGAGCAGTCACTCCCACTTCTAACCGAGCGAAGATGGCGATTGGTCGCTGAGATATAAGTGGGAGTGGATTTTATTTGTTGAATGACAAAACGGGCGGTGACTATTTAGATTTTAAAACGTCGTCAATATAGTCATCCTTGTCTACCGCACGGATTTCTATACTTTACTTTGTCGCTCTCATGTAACGGCAGATAGACCATCACCGATTTGTATATATAAGCCCTTATAATTACGGCATTCATATTCTGGACACTCTTTATATACAGTGCTTTCGGAAAGTCACTTTTTGACATACGAACAACACTTGTGACGTCATCGTTGTTCGATATATGACGTCATCCACAATTTTTTTAAATGGCAACCCCCAATTTTAACCATGCCATTTTAAAGAGAGTGTCATTCTACATACATACATCATGAGAAATTATGGTGTTACATAACAAAAATTTCAAGAAAATAATGTTTGAAGATTTTAAAATTTTATTTCACAATACTGAAAATGATAATGATTATGTAAAAAATCGACTAAATTAAATGTTCAAATTGTGCACCGTTGGCTGCCTGACAGTAGCTAAGACGATTAAAAATTCTTTTTGGACATTATCAATAACTTCAGGAGGTATACGATGTATCTCGTGACAAATTCTTGCTTCTAAATCTTCTAAACTACCGGTCTAGTAACGTATACTTTACTTTTTAAGTATCCCCACAAGAAATAATCTAGGGGTGTCAAATTGAAGCGATCTGGCTGTCCACTCAATCCCCCTTCCTGGCCCCCTTCTCGGGTGATATATTTCGGTGAAAACGAAATCTTCAAAAATTAATTTCTTGACAATTTTGTTATGTAACACCATAATTTTTTTCATGATGTGTATGTAGCATGGCATGGTCGAAATTGGGGGTTGCCATTTAAACAAAATTTCGATGACGTCATATCTCGAACAAAAGATGTCAAAAAGCGCCTTCTTTAAAAACAAAATCGACGTGCCAGGGGATTTTTTCAAAATGTTCAAATTGTGCACCGTTGGCTGCCTGACAGTAGCCAAGACGATTAATAAATTCTTTTTGGACTTTATCAATAACTTCAAGAGGTATACGATGTATCTCATGACGAATTCTTGCTTTTAAATCTTCTAAATTAACCGGTCTAGTAACGTATACTTTGCTTTTTAAGTATCCCTACAAGATTTCATATCTCGAACAACGATGACGTCATAAATATGGGTCGTGTCAAAAAGTGCCTTTTTTACAAACAAATTTGACGTGCCAGGGGATTTTTTCGAAAACTTGCCTATTTCAAAAATAATGAATTTATTCGTTACTTTTCCAAAGCACTGTGGAAGTAAGTACTAACACATTAAATTTTATTTAAATCTATAAAGTTATTTGAAACAAAAACTGTTTAAGTGTCATATCTTCTAGCGATTAAAGGAAACTTAACTTTTAATAGAAGGAAATTTAGTTAAATCTAGTTAACACAAAATTGTGTTTAAAATAGTTGAATTATTAGTATACCCCGTACAATGTAAGTTAGAGTATATATATAAAATGTTTACATATTTGGTGTACCTGTACTAATTATATTTATTTTGATAGTAAACATTTTTGTTGTGACTGATTATTTAAATTCTGCGGAAAAGTCTACCACATATTCTTACGCGGTAATAACTACATATTTCTTCGTGTGTAGGCAGCACTGTCTATTAATGTCACAAAATTTTTATCTTCTACCGTAAAATAAAATTATGAACAACTATTTACTTGGAACAAAATAAGATGTGTTGAGAACATTTTAAACCAAGACATTATTAAAACAAACTAGTTTCAACAAATATTTTTTACATTTTTATTTTGGGGCATACTTACATAATAACTACATGTTTTGTTTTCTAGGAAAGACGACTGGTTTATAAACAAATGATCTTACGACATTTCTCCTGAAAGTTTCTTAAGCTCTATGTAGATAAATCTTAGAAGTCATTTGGGTTTGTTCGTAAGGTTAATGTTGATATTTGACGTTCTTTGTTTTTTTATCTTTCTTAAAAATGCTACATTATCCTTGTTTATCTATTTATAGCTGGCGTTATTTAAAAAAGTATTATTTATATACATAAATAAGTAAAATAATAAATAAAAAATAAATATATTAATAAAAAATGTTCAACAGAAAACAGACGCGATTTAAATATAAGTATATTAAATGAAGATCATAGGTCAATAATAAATCATAGGACCCATTAAAATAATTTAATTAACAATAATTTTATATAAACATGAATGTTTAGATATAATTATTATTCTGCAATTTTCATCATAATTTAATTCAATAACTGGACTGAAAAGTTATTTGTTTTGCAAATGCTGATATTGATATCAAAAAATACTATTGATAAATTATTTTTTTTATATTTTCATATTATTTAATTAACCAGTTTATACTAGAGATTAATGCAAATGAAACAGAAATATAGGTGCCATTTTCGTTTGTACATACTATTCCTGTAATCAAACAAACTTCAAAGTTATTATAATAATATTTAATTACCTAAAGGCTTTTTAAATATGAACAGGTTGATCTAAATCGTTAATATAAAACTAATTTAAGTTAATTGAACTAGAATGACTCTAAATCAAGGAGATAGAAGATGCAAGGACTAAATTTTACTTGCGCAAAGACTGTTTGACTCAGGTGGGGGAAGCATCAGGGTTGTATTTATAAATTTTAGTGGCTAACAGTTATCCATTTTCATGAATAATTAATGATTTAGAACAAATATAATGTATGTATTTAATAATAACATTTTTTTTACAAAACTGGATAGTTATTCAATATCGGTTATAAATGTCTATTTTTATGAAGTAATACTGTAAAAAATATAATTAGTGTGGACTTTTAATTTTTAGTAATTCATAAAACAAATCAAAACTTTATCAGATATGATATTTCTGATTTGTGTTAATTTATGTCAAATTATGTGTTGAATATCATTTATTTTATTTTCACTTAATACTGAGTGTCATTATCATGAGAAATGTGAAGTAAGTATTGTACAGCTTTCACAGTTTATTTTAATCCCAATTATATTATTTTGTTATTTATAAATTGATAGGTAATAACTACTACTTTTTTATTTCTACCAAAAGTAGTAGCAAACAAGAAATGATATTAAATACGGACCTAGTACCGACACGTAAGTAATATAATCTCAACTACACCTACCAACAAAACTAATTAAGGATGAACAAACAGGCGGCAATATGGCATTATTCAACTTGATGTCTGTTATTGGTGGGTGAATGGAGTGGGAAATTGACAGGATGCGCAGTAGTCTATGTTCAAAATAATCCCATATGCTAAGTTTTATTGAACAGTCATGGTTATCTTATAAAAAACTTGTTTTTAAGTATGCGCATAGAAAACTTGCAATGGAATTGCTGAGGTGTGATTGCGATCCGTCGTGAGCTTTGCGTTCGTCACTTGAATTAATTCAGAGATGGAACTGGAGAATGTAGATGGTTGCATTAAGGTAGAACAATGTGTTTGAATAATCTGACACGGAATGGACACCCTATTGCACCTATCAGACTAGTTGATAGTGTCCCGTGATTTACTGGTTTGCATATCAAGGGACCATTGAAAAGGCAATTGAAATCGAGCAGCGTAATCGCACATGATGAAAACAATTCATCAATGTTGGACCAATCGATAGAAAGCCCGTGTAGTAACTTCATGAAAATGCAAACGGCCGCCGGGTTACCACCGCAATCGACAAAAGGGCGCAAAGGACAAAGCAAGAGCGATCACCGATACTACGTTCCGCGCCTGGAATTTTAATCGACCTAAAACAATCTGCGTCCAACTCCCAACCGGAACCAGATAAATCCTATTTCGGTGCACTTCTCCCAGTACTTCCGTTTACTCGATCACAATCCCGATTAAACGCAACACACAAAAGTGTCGGCAGAAACTGTGAAATATGGCCCTTATACACACAACAAAAACACAACTGCCTTATCAAAACCTCATACGTACGCTTAACACTTTATAATTAAATCTTGATTATTGACCCAACTAACTCGGACAAAAACAAAAATTATTAAAAACAAATAATACAAAATATCTATGGAATGTGTGTACAAAATCATCAGAATATAGACAATATAGATATTCAAAACAAAATTGCTGTTATAATAATTAACACCATGAATAGAAACAAAAAAAAGTTTTCTGGAAGTAGGTACATATTTTCAAACTCACTTATTACATAATTATGTAGTGAATTAATCACAATATCATTTTCTTAATTCTTATATATATATATATGTAATTGCATATTTTACTACGTAAAGTGTCTTCATTTTGAGTTTATTGATTTATCTTTCAAATTTATACCGTCAATCTTGTAATAAAGGTAAATTTAAAATATTTAGGTAGGTATCTACTAATTCGTCCCGCCTGCGTTTTGCTGAGGAAGAAATCTATTTTCAAGTAACAGGTTCGAGGAAACGATAATTCCGCCTTGAGGATGTCGAAAGCTCGTTTAAAACCATTGACAAGTAAACTACTTTACCGGCTTTAGTTTATATACATCGAGGTAAAAAACTTTGGCTTTTAACCGACAGGGGCGCACATATCGACCTTTTCAGCGGTATTTTTAAATCTTGGTATGCATGTTTGATGTTGAATAGCGTTACCGTTATGTAATGATTATAGTTTGTTATTTCAGCTATATTTATTAATTCAGTTTGTGCGCTATGGCATCGAGTATTGTTGGTGTGCAAGCAGAATTAAGCAATTTTTTGATGTATTTTTCATTAATATACATTTCGACGTGTAATGATCAACATTATAATTACTTACGTTTTTAATTTTTAATGTTAAAACATAAAAATTAGCATTCCTCAAAGTTCCTTTTGTATATCAAATTTGTACAAATTTGTAATATTGGCACTATTTGTTTTTCATAATTAAATTATTAAACTATGAATATCTTGATTAGTACCACTAATATAAGAAAATAGTTTACATAGATAACGTACCTACCTAATAAAATCAATGATTAGGGTCTCACATAAAGTTTCATTTTATATTAATAACTCTCTTCTTTCATAGATGGAGCCGATATGACTAAACATAAACCGACTTATTGATCTCTAAAATTATATACATTTATTTTTACATTAGACAAAATCAAAAATAAACAAAATACGTATATACAAAATTTATATTTATAGAAAAATTATATAATACCTACAGATAGGTAGGTACTTAATAATTATTTGATACAGTTATACAGGGTGTCTTTAAAAGGTATTTTCAACGCTCCACCAGATACAGTGTGGCTCAAAATAAGTTGATTTAGCTAAACTTACGTTAATTCCAAGTTGCCCCGTTTAGGCGCTATACGACCCTGAAGTTGCGATTTTGAAATCGTTTTTTTTTTTTTCATATAAATTTAAAACGCTTTAGGCGATTTTGCTAAAATTTGGTAAGTTGACCATGTTATAGGACAATAAACTCCATATCAAAATTATCAGTAATATCAATCCGTTGGCATGGAATTTGTTTTTTTTTTTAGTAATTACACTCGATAATTCTACGCCAATGGAAGAAAAGATTTTTCAGTATAAAATTTAGATAAAGTAAATTATTTCCTACAAAAAAGGTACTCTTGATAAGACTTGATTAGCTACTCTCGTGGTTTATGGAATAATTATTTTGGGTTTGTAATAAACTATACCACATGCAGCTATTTATATTGCCTCAGACGGAATTATTTTATTATGCTTCACAAAATAATTCATTATCAATCTTTATTCGCCAATAAAACATTTTTTTTAAATTCAGTCTTTCGGATTCCAATTATTTCTACAACAAGAAGTAAGTAAAATATTTGAATTTGTAAACTCAACATGCTTAGCGCAATTTGGTGATCATTCTATCTTTCTGGCATGTACGTACACGGAATACCTTAGCAATGTTTTAGATGTAATTTTGGTAATTGGTTAAATAAAATATAAATATTTCTAAATAAGTTAATAATATAATCATAAAAAGCGCAATGGTAGGGAAAGAACGCAGTACTAAACGTACAATGCTCGTCAGCTTAAAGTCACCAGTTCCATGGTCCATTCTTTTCTAGTGCCATTTATTATACACGGTGCTAGAAAGGGACAAAACATGGAAGTGGTGACTTTAAGCTGACGACCATTGTACCAGAAAAATCGAACATTATTCTATAAATGATGTCATTAGCATGTTTCTAAATAAAATGTCTGTTTCTGTACTTTGTTCCTTTCATTTTGTAATGCGTACATTTTCTTCATTTATTATTGTTTGTTTTTTATTAATATTCAGTTTCATCTGAACTGGACATATTGTTTTATTCTACCTTCTTGTTATTTTTCTCAGGACATTTACAATAATTATATGCGAAATTAAAATAGATTAACTTATACTGCTTATAAGCAATGTGTCTGATTTTTTATCCCTCCAGGTTATTTATACTCTCAGACTGCTTGTTTCAAAATATTTATTAGTAGTAGTTTTATCTTACCTAAATCTAAAATGTATGATTCTATTTAAATGAACAATTGAACCAAATGATCTACTAAAAGTGGAATAACTAATAATACCTTAGGGGTTAGTAGGATAATTAGTTAGAGCGCCAACCAATTTGTAGGTAAATTTTGTAATAATAATAATTTAGTACTTCTTATAAATATATAAGAAAAAAGTAGGAAGGCAAGTAGTGCCTTATCCTTTATTATTTTCTTTAGAAAAGTTAAATATTGTTTTAGGAAAATAGATACTGGCAATGGCAATATAGCTTTTATTGATTTTCTTGTTAAATATTTTTTTAACGTCTGTAAATAGTGAATACTTTTAACCAAAGTATTGCTACCTATTATATTGTTCTTTTTAAATTATTCATCCACACTTTCATATACCTATTAAGTAGGTAAAGTAGGTATTAAAGTTTTGTCTGCAACTTTTTCCAAATGGTTAGCTACAACATTTCTCTAATGTCGGTTAAACAAAGTACGTTAAACGTTCCCTAAAACATTTATTTTAGGTTTGTTTGAAATATGACAATCCTTCCGACTCATTTTCCACGCATATCACTGAATGAAAAAAGCCGTACGAACGATGTTCACCGTGAATGTAAACCATTCTAATATTAGCATAGCTTGATTTTCAGTCTTTGAGTATTGATTGTTGTGTACAGAAAAGCAAGTAGATTCAAGAGACAGGCGAGAGCTGGGGTCGTGAATATTAATTGGCCCAGTGCGGAGGCAGTTGCACCGCGAAAACCGACACATTTACACCTCATACTTCTCACCCTTGCTTTTATCCCTATGCATAACCATTCCATCCAAAAACACCCTGGAGTGTCAAGTTCTTTGATTAAATTAAAAGTTGTACCCCTACTGGGCCACTGTTACTATTTACATGCAAATCTCATTTAAACATTTCAGCCAATTACGTTTTACTGGAGAAATCCTTTAAGCCTTTTACATATTTTCGGCCAGACTAATAAATAACCGTTTTTAAATTCTAAAACTGACTATTTGTTATGTATGTAGGTATGTACTTTAATATCCGAATAGGGCCTTCAATAGTATCTACAGTGTAGTGGGTCGCTTTCTGCTTCTAGCTTTATTGTGCCCAGCACTGAGTAATCAGTGAGTACCAAATGTAGACACTACATGCTACGCTCGCGTACTTATATCTTCCGTCGGTAATAACAGAAGAACACCAACCAGGGTTGCTCGTCGTTGGCGTCACCTGTGGCATACTGATGAGAGCTAACAAGCTCAAAACTGATATGTGTCTTATGGCACCACTTACAACTAACCGTGGTTGTTTGCTATATACAGTCGGGGAATTAGTCCACAGAGTAGATATTTCCTAAAATTCCGCTTTTAACAATATAGCAATGGTTGGGGCTTTCAATAGCAGATACTATCAGTATATTGGATTGCTTTCTGTTTGTGACTGTATTCAGGCCCAGCTTTGAGTGGCCAATGACTACTAGATGTGTACACACGTGCTACGTCTTGCGTACTCATGTTCTGTTAGCTATTATCACAAATTGTGAACAGCTAAGTTATTGGCTTCATTTGTGATATACTTATAAGAACTAACCAGTTCGAAACCAGCACATAACTAGTGGCACCGCTAACAACTAACTGCGTCTGTTTGCTATAGGCACTTCAGGTGTAATTCAAAGGCGCAACGTTATTTAAACACCAGGTACTTAAATAATAATACTGTTCATGACAATGGTACATTCAAATTTAATCAGGAAATTGGTGTTAGCACATCACGGCAATCTAGATCCAGAAATACAAATAGTTCTAAGAAAATTAAGTGATCTAAATCATTTCCCAAACAAGTACAGTTGCACCTTAAATCGTCTCTAGAATCAAAAACATTAAAATTATACAGGGTGTTGTAAAATTTCCTTGTTGATGACAAATATCGTAAAGTTTCACTTTATATTATATATATTATGTCCTCTAAATCCCAGTTCTCTATCCAGAAATCTCTGAGGACTACGACTTGTACCATAATTTCGTTAGCAGTGTAAGTTCAGAGGTTAAAACCTAAATTCAGAGATTAAAGTCTGAATTTAGATATTAAATTCTGAATTCAGAGATTAAAGTATGAATTCAGAGATTAGTCTGAATTCAGAGTTTAAAGTCTAAACTTAAAAAAAAATTGTAGACATGGCCCTTCTAGGGCTTCGCAGTTACGAGATCTGAATTAATAGAATATATCCTGCTACTTCATTATCTTCTCCATTCCTTTGTTACGTATTATAAATAATTTGTATGCAATGATAATGTAATGTAGTAGGTGCATCAATGCATCTGTTACATTGCGGGCCCTAACTTTTGTTTTCGTTCATTTCGTTGTGATAATATTTCTTAACTCATTAAGTAACTTAAAAATCATATAACAGCCAAAACTAATCACAGGAAGAGAAAAGGCATAATATCAAAAACAATTATAACAAGACGCAAAAGAAAACAAAATCGTTTCATTAAATACAATTTTATTTACTAAAATATATTTTTTACTCTCAAGTAATAATTAAGTATATCTAAATTAAAAGTTTTTGTCTTGAAATAAAATTCGTGACATAGTTCTCAGGATTAGAGGTTCTGATATTTAGATTTTTTTTTAAAGGAATTTAAGATTTTGTCTACTTTCCCCAAACATTATTTAAATATAAAGTATTAATAGAGAGCATTCTCAGTTTAACGGTTACTACGTGTATCTTTGTATAAATTGGTCTACTGTAACAAAGACCTCTTCGAAAGTGCTAGATAAGATCTCGACAGGTGGCTGGTTCTGTAGGTACCTCGAAACTTGATTCGATAATTCCAAGGCACAAGTTGCTCTGATTAGTTAGTTGATATGATTTTTTTTCATTATCATCTGCAGGTAATAATAGTAAATCAAATACTTAAATAATATACAGGAGAAATATTTACAAAGCCTCGTCTACAGCTATATATTTTTTGAAAATTGTTAATTTTATCTTCGTTCATATGATTGCTTTTCTGTTTATAAGTTATGAAAAGCCATTCTGCTGTTGTCTTTAGTATGAATATAAATTAAATTATTATTTACATAACGAAGATGTTATAGAATTGTTTCAAACTGTATACGAGGTCTGATCAAAAATTTCCATGGCCGTTAGAATTACACAAGCAGTCGTTGTCAACGTGCGGTTGGCAGCACTGTTTTGAGTATAACCTATTTGTGAATATATAATTGCTTTTGTAACAAAACCTTCTATGAGTTGGAAATGTTTACAAAAAAGTTGCAGAGAGTTTCGGAAGATGCATCTTCTACATGCTGCCAACAGAGGAACTACCGTTAGAAGAAGAGTTTGATTATATATGAGATTGAATAAGTTGTATTTCTTAATAGATTTGCAAAAAAATAGTGCTGGAACTCGTATTACATTGCCACAGTGGCGGATATAGGAAAAACTTAAAACTCCAAATAATTTTATGATTTTTTATTAATTTTGCAAAATATATAGCAATAGCAAGTAATAGTTTTGTATGCCTTAAAAATTAAGGCACCCCTAATCAGTTATAGCCCTTTAAAGGAGGAGGTTTTCCTGATTGCTGAGAGGGTGAAAATAAATCATCTCTTCCATGTTTACTTTCCTAATTTTCATATACTTTTAAATTTCTTAAACGAAATCGAAAACTTGTTTTGTCACATTTTCATGTCATTCTTAGCTTTTGAGAAAATTTTTTTTTAATTATGTAAAATACGATATAATTAACTTGAGCTATTCTGCAATTTATTTTTAGTAGACTGTAGTTTAGTTTTCGGTAAATGTCAAACAATTAGAGTTTTAAATATAATAGGTACATAAATATTTAGCATTTAATTAGGGCGAAAAATCAGCATTTTTCATATTTTTTATTTTAGATTTTTGTTTAAAGATTCGCAATAAATAATTCCAAGTCCGGAATATAAAAAAAATAAAACCATAAAACCAGCAGATAAAATTTGCTCATAAGAGAGTCAAACTGTCCAGAGCTCCATCAGTAAGCTAAGTTAACAGTTACTGATAAAATTTTGTAATACTTTCCTTCCAACACTTAAATAAAAATGTCTCGACTTTGACCTCAAAAGTAGACCATATTTGGACAGAATACAAACAAATATTTCCATTTTTGTATTGAAAAACCAAAGTACTATAAAAAATCATGTATAAAACTATTTGAAGCCTCTTATTTGCACTCGCGAAAAGTACTTGGTGCTCTCGCACCGTGCTAAAAAAAGTCGAAAAATATTCTTTATCTCCAGTGAGCATGATATTCTAATCTGTTCTCTCTGATATATCATCATATCGCTGAATTATTGGGATTAATTGATTCAATTTTACTTGGTCTTTACAGATATATTTGCTAACTAAAAATGAATACAATATAAAAATTGGAAAAAATATAGATTTTCGAAAAATGTCTACAGCAAGTACTCGCACACCATACTTAAATTATTGTATAGCAAACCTAGATCCATATAGGTATACAAATGAGAAACTAGGCTAGTTTATTTTGCAAACATATTATTTTCTCATCTTCACTTCACATCAAATTATAATTTAAAAATTATTCAAAATAATAACAGTTATGTAAAACAGTAGACCTACTCTTCGCTGTACTATCAGTGACCTTAAACTGAAGAAATAAAAGCAATCTTGCACAATTTCGTATACCTGTAAAAAAAATTTAAATATCTGCTAGAAAAGGATCAAATTTATTCAAAAATAAAACAATTCCATGGTAACACAACACGGCGGTAACAATTAAACATGTGAAATAATTTATGTTCAGTTGTCAAGCATGGCCAACTTCATTTTTATGTAATAGAGAACATGAACTCATAATTTATTCCTTGTGCCGTAATTTGTTTCCCGAGTTAAACACCCTTCAGCTACTTAAATTTTTGTATTTGATTTTCTTATATTACAAAAAAATATACAGGGTCTCCAGGAAAATGTAGAAAATGTCTCGGTGCAGATGGAACTTGAAAAAATAAGATAAGTTCCTATCAAATTTTTTCCTACAAGCCAACAATAAATAGTCTTTTTTACTCTAAGGTTGAAACTACCCAGATTTATTTTTTTAAATTTAGGCATTAAGTTGTAAAGCTTAGCCCGCCCTTGGTAAGCTAAAAAAGCTAAATATGTTTCAAGGACACTATTTTAAGAGGTCCTTACTAGTGTCCATCACATAAATTTGTGTTAAATAATAATAAAATACTTAAATTATTCAAGAAAAACCGATTTCCAGCTGCGTCCCCGTAGGGAGGGGCCTGTAGGAAAAAAAATTATAGTATTTTTTTAAATTTATTTTTTCATGTAGAGAGATTTCCCACATTTTACCCGACACTCTGTATATTGAAGCAACTATGTGCATTATACTGCTACATACAAAAAGTATATAGCTGTATGTGTGTACCGTAAATCATTTTTTTTTTGCGGTTTCCAAATATCTTGACGAAATAAGTTAAAATACACGACTTGTCGGTAACACATGTTTGAAGTACACGGTAATGGTTACGTACCTAACTAGGTGTAGATGTTGTGACAGACAATTTAACATTCAACTTGTTTAATGCGGCCGTGTCAAAGGCCAAAGTATAGCGTTTCATAAACCGGCCTGAAATCTTAACGAGATCTAGATATTCTCCATTCCTGGAATTCATCACATGCATAAAAAATAACAGCCACTTGTTTGTACTTACTTATGCATACCTTAAGCGAAATTTCATAAAGAAAAATATTTAATATTTATATACATACCTAAAAATGTCCCAATTTTCCTCGTATTGTTGAAATATTTTAAAGTAAACTGTGTAGTATACTATTATATACTAATTATGCTATTTCCTAAATTGCTGGTTATCTAAATATTAATTTTAAACTTTTACAGCAGTTATAATTTTGGAGAGTAATAACACTATTTCTTTTCATATCTTTTCATCATAATTTTAGTACACAGTGTTGTCACGAATATTGAGAATACTTAAATAAATGAATAATATGCAGGTGACTCTGCAATTAAATTAGCTAGGCTATATAAAAAGAAATTTCTTAAATATCAAATTAAAATTAAAAGAAAGTGAACACATAATTTATTTGGTTAGAAAATTAGATTATGTCAATGTAGATACTCTAATACATATATTGCATTACGTGGCAACGAAGATATGAGAGATATCTGACGAAAAATTATGTTTGTGTTCGATGTGATGATGTGAAATGAATAATAACAATAATTAACTAGGTCAGCTTATATTCTAGAACACGTGAGTTTCATGTTACCTTCACAATAAAATTAAAACCCTGGGATTTGCTACATGCTCTGTATAATAACTAACTCTCTTATTGCGAGAAGCTGCACCTCTGATGTTTGGTTTGGTAAAATATATCTGTGTGGTTAACTATGAACGAGAGAAAATAATTAAATAATAATACCTCTACCCCTAATTTTAATCACGAGGATTAGCCCAGAAATCGGGGACATGTGCGGGAGTGGGAGCGGCATATTATTATGAAGCAGAATGCATTTGCGCTCTGGAAACGACTTGCGTTGGTAGGCCTTAACCACCATTCAGTGCAGTAATGAGGAAAACCAAGACCTCATTAATCAGGAAGATAGTTAAACGCTAACAGGTATCAATTTCTCACACAATCTGTTGGAGAAAGTAATACGTAGGCCAGAATTTGGGATATCAGCGGCCCTGTATCTGTTAGTGCACTTCCATATAAAATATGTATTTGTGAATGATACCAAAGACAATCAATCACGGTCATGTAATCTATACAATTTTAGTTCAGACTAACACTTACTGGTTTTGGAAATGTAAATGTACATTTTATATTCTCTTGCACCATCGAGGAATTCCTAGCTTCTATGTGCGCCCACAATATTATATTGAATACAAGAGATAAATGAAAAGTTAATTTTAACCAAAATTTTAGGTTATACAAATTTTGTAATATGTTCCCTAATTTGGTATATCCTACAACAATCACTGAAGGTTCTGAAGGAAACTGCAAATATTTGATATCTGACTCCTTACTTACTTTCCGTCTTTCGAATTTAGGTATTGCTTTGTGTGAATTTCAGTAATGTAAAACATGCCTTAAAGCCTCGGTATTGGAGGCAGTGAATAGAAGTAATTGACCTGCTTTGCAGGCCAAAATTGTCTGGAAAAGGGTCTTCAATTACTAAATTTTCCATTTTCTTCATTTACATTAAATATACGAAAGAAATGTCATTTTTTTGATATATAATAATTATAACAAATAATAAAAAATGTAAACATACATGACAAAATAACGAATATTCACCACAACCATCTGCTTTTACTTTCCAAAATGTGAAAAAAAGGGTGTGGTCTCTTGCATCATATTGCAGGACATATGATGCTCTGTTAACTTTCGACAAAATAGGGTTTGTGTCATGGCAAATGTAATATGGTGACCACATTATCTCTCCACCTGACAAAGATAGTTCCATGGTATATGTCAATTCTAGAAGCATGTAGTCCTGTATTCCGTGTATTCTTGAAATTTTTTGTCTCGGTACTGTTCGTAACTAGCATTAGGACTACTATTAGATTATAAGTTAGATCTTCAACCAGTTTATCTTCTCACTACGACAAATTTTCTGAGGAGTAGCTTCTGCAATTTGAATTTGATAATTATCGTTTTATTTTTGGAGGACAATGACACTCGCTTTTTCGTTTTTATTTTCGGATGTTATTCTCTTTCATAGCTACTGTACCGATTCACTTGGAGATAAGTTTATTTCGACAATGGATTGAAGTTGACGTCCGTTCAAATTGTTCAGTGTTCACCCATCTTTTTCTTCAGTTGAGTTTTGTCTGCTAGAACAGAAAATTTACTAGAAAATAATGAAACAAAAATACTGGAATTGGATGTGCTCACCTGTAGCCTCTTCTTTTATTATTCTAATTGTAGCTTTAATAAAAGCTTCATACAATAACAAACTGCAAATTGTCACAAAACTTTTTGAAGTTTAACTATTACGGAGTGTAAATGTGCTGTTAACTACCGAAAAATTTATGAAGTTTGCACTTCCAAAAGTAAGATATAGATACCTACAAGCGTTATATAATAACACCAAGTCATAATGGGTTTTAATTCAAATATGAGTATGTTCAACAATGATGAAAATTGTTGCTAATATCGAATTTGTACTTGATCGTTTCATGGTTGTCTCTGATAATAATCCTCGATACTAATGAACAAATAGAAGATGGAAAGACCAACACTTCCGGGTGTACACTCAGAGAAAGTATTGTGTTCACTATAAGGCAGAGATTAGACTAAGTTTTTATTCTATTCACTCACCATTGTACTGGTTCTGGATACAATATTGGGATGTTGAAATATCCTTCAGATTTTCTCGCTATTCTCTCTACTATTGTTCCACAATGTCTATTAGTTTCCATTGTATTAATATTAAGTTACGATAAATATATTATTATCCTAAAATAATATTTTTCTATATGACTATATCTATATTTTTGTATTCGATGAAAGTTGAAACGAATATTAATAATTTCACAGAACCTAGATTTTTTGCGTTGCCAGCAGACTGGATTCATGTATTCGAAATTACAGCATGGCACGATGATACGAATAAAACAACGAAATCGTGGTTGAAATCTCATTTGCACATCCAAGCATTTTCTCTCTCTGAACTAACTCATAAATCTGTGACATTAAAAAACAAAGGCAGCGAGTACATCAAAACATGTCTGTGGTAAAAAATGTTGGTTTAGCAAAAAGCAAAAGCTTGATGGCGGCGTCACGTTGGCTGACTGCGGTTAACGAATTACATGTGTGTGTGTGCGGAACCTTTTAGCTTGACAAATCGTATGTCGGAGACGGAGACCCTTATGCTGTGGGTGGAGGCAATTACTTTTCCTATTAAACCCTCTTTCGTTTCATAAACACGGATGGCCGAATTCCAATACATTCCGACAGCAGGAACATCCGACATAATCCTTCAAAGTTCACTCTTAAAACAATATTTTTGTTTAATATTAATGAGAAGTACGTGCTTGTCACAACTCGTACTTTAGTGCATTTTGCAAACTTCATCACATAATGTTTTAACATACTCTTATATTATTGATAATAGATATTTTTAATAATTACATGCTACGTCATATTTTCAAAATTACTCCTCAAATTATTTTAATAAGAGACTTCTTTTCGTCATTACACGTGCATGGTCATTATATTGACCAGTTATTTGCAGGAATTGTACCCCTATAGTAAATAAACTTATCAATTAACATAATTGGATCTTGTGACGCAATAGTTTCGCAATTAACCTTATCAGGCTTAATACCCACCTTTTGCAGCATTTGTTTTTTTTTGCCTAGAAAATAACCGGTCACTAATTTTAATTTAATTAATTACAACACAGATACCGGCGGAATAATTAGTTATTGCAATATACCTATTTTTTGTATAGCACAATTAAATTTCACCTTTAATGTTGATAGAGTATTGGGTTAAAAAATTTATTTTACTTTTATCTCTATCAACAGCAGATATAAATAACATTACCTTAATTATCAGGAACTCAATTAACAACGGAAGGAAGTAGTCAAATAATGAATTTGATATTACGACACTAAACTGTAATAAATAATTTCAGTTTGTTGTTATCAGTGAAGTATGCTTTATTAATATGTCAAGCACAAGCACATATCAATTTTTCAAAAGACTTACATTTTTTGAATTTCGGAAACCACCGTGGCTAACTAGCTGCATTCCGCGAACACGTGTGTATATGATGCGTGGCAACTTAATGATGAACTGTCTCAGTTTACATGTGTCACTCATTTTCTGGTGGTCTCCACTTTACTTAAATGTTCATTTACAATTTGAGCCTCGATCCGTATTGTTTGTTGACACCAATCATGACTGCACAGTGTGCGAATGTCTGCCGTTGTAACCCTAACCCTGCTCCATGATATGTACAATAGTTTATATAATAATAGAGACAGCACTTAATCAGTGTTTTATTCAGACGTGATTAACTGATTTATATTTTTGTTGCAGAAATACACGAAAGCTCTTTTTTGTATTGGATGAGGATTGAAGCATTGAAACAAAACAACGTTGTGAAGACTGTACAAAAGTGGGTTTAATTAAAGTGTAAATTAAGTGTAAATGGTAGTGGAGATGAAAGGATGCAACTGTAGTGTTTAATGTGATTTTAGTGCAAGAACTCAGTGTAATAATATTGCTGTGATTAAAAAAAATTAGCATGAGTTCATACTTTGCCAATTATATCCCGGACATGAGAAATGGTGGTGTGGTATCAGCGGAACACCAGCATCAACATTATGGAGCCGCTGTGCAAGTGCCTCAGGGGGGCGGTGCTGTCCAGACGGATCCAAACTCTTGCTCGGGTGACCCTTCCGTTGTCGGCTTGCGCCAAGGAATCCCTCCGCACCATTATGGTGGTCCACCGGCAGCTGGACAACCTCCTCAAGGAATGCCATATCCGAGGTTTCCTCCGTACGACCGAATGGATATCCGAAGTGCGGGCTACTACAACGCACAGCAACAGCAAATGGATGGCAGCCAATATCGACCAGATAGCCCGACTACCATGCATATGGGCGGCAACGGTCCCCCCAATGGACATCAAACTCCCGTTGTGTATGCAAGTTGTAAACTGCAAGCGGCAGCGGTGACACAGAATGGAGTTCTCGGTCCAACTGGAAGTCCGCCGCTCGATACGACGCAAAATATGGGCAACCATCATATGGCTCACCATATGCAAGAGCAGCACCCGCAGCATCACCAGCAAGCTCACCACCCGCAGCAACAGCACATGATGTACGGGGGGCAGCAAAACGCCAACATGCATCAGGCTGCAGCTCACCAGCAGGCTCCACCTCTCCAGCAGCAACCACAACCTGGCCAGCAACCTCCAAATAATACGGCTTCTGCGTTACCTAGTCCCCTTTACCCTTGGATGAGGAGTCAATTTGGTAAGTTATTTGTTTATAATATTTAAGCTCAAAAGTTAGTACGTTATTAGAAATTAGAATGTTTTACAAATGATGTTGGTATTTAGAAGTTCTGGCAATTGTATTCATAAAAAGTTTATTATTGGAATTATTGGTGCCGATAATTAACGTAAACTGCGACAATCTAAAAGCAAAATTAAGGAAATGGATTCTCACCTAAGTTCGGTCTGTACGTACGTTGATAAAATCAATTAAATATCAACTATATTGTGGAAAATATATATTTCAAAATGTCTATGTCAGCCTGTTCGCCGTCATACTTGAACACAGTGTAGTGTCATAACAGTTGTCATTATTTACTTCAGCTATTAAATGTCAAAATATTCCGTCTTTATAGAAAATGCTATTTCATGGAACAGCTGTACCTTTCAAACTCTAATTAGAAAACACAAAAAACATATTGAAGGACGTAAGTATCCCTTTATTTCACTTGATTTTGATCATGATCATAATCATAGAATGAACTAGCTGATCGAACGAAAAATAACGCCGAATTTTACATTGTATTGCTTTTCATCGAATTATAAATCCGAAATCATGGCTGCAACAAAGTCGCTTAGGTACTTATTTTATGATAATAGAAAAAATGCATATAATCTATCATTTTAAATGTCGTCAAAGGCTACTTCATACGAACATGTTTATAACAACCGGATATGGTATAAATTCGATTTTTTTAATATTATGTCGCCACATAATTTTTTGTTTGTTTGTTGCATAATAAATGTACAGTACTGATCAAACTTTACCGGTGTTCATTCAATCAAAGACTTTTTAGTATAATGGCTAATGTTTTCGACTAATTTTATAGTGACACTAATGTGTATTACGCTTTCCATTTATATATCTGTTCTCACAAGAGCCACGGATTGGATTCAAACTGTTAGAAATATTCGACCAGTTAAGTTGTGAATGTATTTTCAGTGCAAGTAACTTAAGAAGTCGAATATTCCTAACAGTCTCAAAACTAGTCCTTGACTGCTGTGTGAATAAACCTTATGTCTCATAGTAGTTACCAAACAGCTGTTTTTTAAATATGTATACACATCATTAGGTATATAGATAAGTAAATATATTCAATAATACTTAGGTTACGTTGTTTTCCAAATTAAGAGTCACTTCCTGGAGATTTCAGTTAACATGTTAGCAATGTTAGTGATACATTATTTTATACGAGTTTATATCCAGGAATACGCACAATTTCAATAAATAATTTCAGAAATTAGGAAAATCCGAAGGAAAATCTTTCTTTTGTGCGTTGACCACTTTTCCAAAAGTTAAAATAAATGTTTCTTCACTTTAATTGAGTATTTTGCTACACTTCTGAATAATACACAAAATGTTCTGCCTTAAATTTTACAACGTGAAAGACACTACTGAAATTATGAATATATCTATTTTATTATTCGAATATTCAAAAAAAAGTGGTGTGTGCTGAGAGTCCCATTATATTTTTCCCATGTATTTTTTCCCACTGAACACGAATCTGAAGTCAAAATGGGGGGTCGCACAGCAAATTTTAGAGAAAACCGAAAAACGATATAAAATTGCATCAAAAGTTTACACAGGTCCACAAAAAAAAGTCATGTGTGCTGGGGGTTAGACTGTATTTTTATTTTGTATTTTTTCCCGCTGAACACGAATCTGAAGTTAAAATTGGGGGGTTACACAGCAAATATTTGAGAAAACCTAAAAAATCGATAAAAATCACTTTTTCGTAATTTATTCCATATGATACCCTCTAAAACTGAAACAATGAGAAATGCTGTGAATTAGTGAATATTTACTATTTTATAGCTATAAGTATACCAAGATAGCTGTAAAATAGTAAATATTCACTAATTCACAGCATTTCTCATTATTTCAGTTTTAGAGAGTATCATATACTTAGAATAAATTACGAGAAAGTGATTTTTATCCGTTTTTTAGGTTTTCTTAAATATTTGCTGTGTAACCCCCCAATTTTAACTTCAGATTCGTGTTCAGCGGGAAAAAATGCAAAAGAAAAATATAGTCTAACTCCCAGCACACATGACGTTTTTTTGGATCTGTTTAAACTTTTGATGTGATTTTTATCGTTTTTATGGGGTTTTCTCCAAAATTTGCTGTGCCACCCCCCATTTTGACTTCAGATTCGTGTTTAGCGGAAAAAAATTCATGGAAAAAATGTAATGGGACCCTCAGCACACACTACTTTTTTTTTGTGGGCCTGTGGAATTGATCAATCCCTTAAGTATAATAAATAATATTCCAAATATTCAAAGCGTTCCGTTAAAAAACTAGGTTCGTCTTATCCTTTCTCTATTTTAATATATACTTCAAGAAATTGTTGAAATTAATATGCATACTTATCAAGTTATTATATAATATACTACTTATTTGGAAACAAATATAAATTTAGAGGGTGCGATTCACCTAGCTAAGACAAAAAATCAATGATTCATACATACAGGGTGATTCAGAACTTATCTAAACAAGACAGAAACGAATACAATTTTATAACACCTATTTTATATTAGCAAATCCAATTATTGCTTTTGCCGCTATTGTTATTATTTATTAATAAAATTAATTTGTGTATTTAATCAATAACATAATTTGACAACAACTGTTCAAAATGTTATCCATCGACGTGTAATCACATTTGACCTCGGCTTACCCAGTTTCTACGAACTAATACAAATGTTTCTGATTTCTGGTAGCAGTTCGGTGCGACACATTTGATTTTTTAAATATCCCCAAAAATGTCCAAAGTATTTTAGGGATCGTGGTACTTGTCCTCTGCGTCCAATCTATGGTATCCTCTTCACTTCACTTCATTAAGGTATTTTTTATTGAAAATTAGGGGACTACCATCGTGCAAAAACCACAGTCGGAGTCGGACAGCTAAAAGCACATCTTCTAGAACTCCAGGCAGATCATTTCGAAGGAACTCGAGATACTGAATCAATCGCATCCATTCTATTTGGTAACATGAATGTTCCAATCAGGCAACTATCGACAATATATGCCCAAACGTTTAAGGAAAAGCGTTGTTGAAAATTGATCTCATTGAATCTCGTACGGTTTTTAAAAATCCCAGACATGAGTATTATGAATATATCCTATTCCGTTTAAAAATGGCTTCATCTGCAACTAACACGTCAGCTCTAAATCTGGGATTTTGAGTATTTCGTTGCAACAACCATTCGCAAAATTTAATTCGTAAGAGATAATCTCT
Source organism: Monochamus saltuarius (assembly GCA_025584915.1). Classification (NCBI taxonomy): domain Eukaryota; kingdom Metazoa; phylum Arthropoda; class Insecta; order Coleoptera; family Cerambycidae; genus Monochamus; species Monochamus saltuarius. The sequence continues at coordinate 23,617,330 of CM046726.1, read as the reverse complement.
TGATATTCCTTCCTATACTTGGACACGCTGCACATGGCACGGCACGGCCTCTTGTATGATCCGCCACACTGTTGATTGGGACATTCCTTGTACTTGTTGAGTAATTTTCCTGGTACTCAATCGGGGATTAGGTATCTTTAACAATCTCTAAAAAGTGTTTATTCGGCTGCAATACGCCGTGGACACCCTTCAACGATTCAGTTGCAAATATCTCGTGTAACGTCCACGTTGCATTTAGCACATGTCTAACAGGAAATCGGTTAGTGAACAGACAAGAAGCTGCTAAAACATTTTGTCTTACATCGCCATCCACGATATCCATCAACTCCGAATTGCTATAGTCATGTTTTAAATTTTATTCACCTTATAATAAGTATTAGTATTAGTAACTTGTATGTATCTGTAAACAAATACATATTGCTTTGACGCTTCACAACTTTTGTAGGTCTATGTGAATATTTATTGTTATTGTTATTATTATACACGTAAGTAATTTTTTTTGACTTGAAAAACTAACGTAAACACTAGCGCAAAAACATTAATACTGAAAATGCAGATAGAAGGCATTCCGATGACGCTCAAGACTACAGCAGCCCAGCGATGTATAGGTTGAATAAACTACGATTTCAATATTTCTTTTCTCGGAAACTATAAGGATTTTATAACTTGTTTCTTTACGATATTGACTCCAATCTTCATGACGCATCTATCCCAACGTTTTCATGCGGAAAAGTCCGCACTAAGTACACTTTTTCCGCAACAATTATTTACAAGTATTGACACGATAGTCCACCGGGTCATTTCTTTAAAAATACTATACATGTTAGGTTGAGACTTTTATGTGCGGTCACTGCACCTTCATTGAAAACTTGAAATTTTGATAAATAATAACTAATAAAAGGCGTAAACACTCTCCCTATGCCTGTCTGTATTATAATTAAGTATTGTATATTCATAATAATTAAGAAAGTAGATAATGATAATTTCTGTTTGATTAACTTGTTGCAAAACATTAATAAAACATAAGAATTCAGGTGAACACATTGTCTCGGTAATAAATTTCTGCAATTATTTAACAGTTAACGTTACACACTGAATTTGAATTTATTGAAAAGTTTCAATGAAAAAGGTATAACATGTTTCACCATATTATATTAAGAAATAACACAGAACATTGCAACTAACAAAAATTATCTAAATATGTAACTAGTACTAGTAAGTACTACTACACTACAATCTATGAACTATATTTTCATTTGCATTTCTCAGCTGTGATCTAATATGCTCTTGGCATTAAAATCAGAACTAATGCCGCAAATACAAGACATATTTGCTTAAGATGACAATCAGAGTTTTCTTGCTTACTTCCGTTGCCTCGTCCTTTAAATAAAAATAATCAGCCAACGAAAGAAACTTCTAAACGTGAAAGCAATTGTGCAAAATTGCAGTAGGTAGAATTGCATAATAGCTAAACAATTTAGGGAAAAGGTGTTTCTGACAATACTGGCAATATCGACCTTGTATTTTAAAAAGTTGACGTTTATTGCATATAGATTTATGACGCCTTTTAAGAATTGACATACCTAGACTTTTGCATAACAATTCGGATGTCTCAATCAGGGACGGCTGCCCTAATTCCAGGGGGTCTGGTTAAAAGCCCCTCTGTCACTCACCGTTGCTATATTTTTTGGAACATATAGCGGTAAAAAGGCCCTGTGATGTATCCAGATGTATTCAAAATGCTTCATTAAAAAATTGATGTCGACTGTTTTAATATGTGTTAATCTATTTTATTAATTTTACCTGTACTAGGGACTAATATTATCACAAAGTAGGTACTTACAAAACTATTTACTGAAAGAACACCTGCAGTTTTATGATATCTGTAATGTGGCAATGCCTTGCAATGACGGATCATTTACTCAGTCTTGTGTCTGTGTACTTCGCGTTCAGTCTTAGGTTATTATTATTAAATTGTAAGTAACACAGTTTTTAAATACTACAACTTTGCAGCAAACGATTGTGATGTGTACCTCCTTTTTCTGACATGACCAGTACATAATATTATATGTGAACCAATCATCTGACAAAGTGAGGTTAAGTTTTCTCATTGTACCACTTTCGCGTATCTCACACATGACAAATTTTCTTTTCCTTTATCACTATTATTTTGAATAAAAAAACTGTTGAATACCTACATCATTAAAATGGAAAATATTATAAACTTGCTTTTATCAAACATCAGAAATTAGACAATATATTCAATTTGTCAAAAGAGGGGTGTTTTTTTTTTTTAAAAATTTAAGCATCTTTTTTATATAAATATTTGACTTTGAAGACTTCAACTGACACTGAGTTTGTCTTCAAATAAAAATTTGCAATATTTTTTTTAAACAAATGAAGATTTTAATCTAGATATTCAAACAAAACCTTAAACGTTGATGATCTGAACCTCAGAGCAATAATAAAAATAGAGGGAATAAATGTCATTTACTGTACACAATTATGGCAACTAACATCCAAAATTTATCAAAACAGAAAGTTCGCGTATAATGAAATCAAATACCAGTGATGTAACAGACTGTGTTGGACATGTAAAGTAATATTAGAATACCTACTAATATTTAATAAAACTGGAATATATAGTAATTTTAAAGAAATTGCGTATAGATTAATTGGAATGGTGAAAGAGTAAAAATAAATAATAAAATTTAGTAAGCAATTTTATGTGTAAGCAACAGAAAGTAATTATAATAAATGTAGTCCGAAAATAACTATTGACATACAATTTTATTTAAATCCTTATATTTTAGGAGTTATAAAATTGAAAGTTATAGAAACTTGCTTTAGGATCTGATACCAAAACTTAATAAAATATTAATTTATTTAAATAAATTGGTTTTTATATAGATAAACTGCGTACCTTCCCGATAAATAGATGAATATCTATACATAGTGAAATAGCTGCAAATGCAGAAAGTACAGAATAGAAGGTAATGAACTTCAATGGCAAACAAATGTCTACCGACGTTTGTCTTAATGCAAGAAATATATAATAGTAATTACATATCGACAAAACCTATTAATAAATAAATAAATAATTATTAAGTCTTGCAACAAAAAAGTTGTTAGTATCAAGGAAATAGCAGTTAAAATTTAAAAAACTACAACTACTTACTAACCACACATCACATTTTAATTTTATAATTATTATTGATGTTTAAATAAAATTATTTTAATCACCAATAACCTAGCTTTTTCTTTAGAATTACCAATAATATAAATATATATTTATGCTTGCCTCATTTAATAATTTTTACATTGCGTGATAAAAATACATTTTTGCTCGTTTAATATTTTAGAGGTGTATTCTTTTGAAATAACAATGTAGATAGTAATGCTTATTTGATTACTTGTGATGTTAAAAATTCGATTTGTGGTTTGCAAATGAATGATATGATAGGTTAGGTTTCACTTTTCCACAAACTACATACAAAATAAAAGACTGATAAATGCAAGTGCGTTAAATATGCACTTCTTTATTATTAAATGATCTTTATTCTTACGGGAGGATATTATGTATACCTTGGCACATCAGTCAGCGTTGGAGGAAGTTTTAGCTTTGTTTATTTTTGCATTGTTCTCTCTACTTTTATTATTTCTCTGAGGTCTGAATACACTCTGCTTAAACTTTCATACTTTCATTTCAAGGGCAGATGTTTATACACACTTAAAAATATTCTTATATTCACGAAAAGAGAAGACGTTTTTATGTAGGACCCTGTACAATTAAAATTGTGATGTTGAAATGATTTTTATTTATTTATTTTATTTTTGGAATTTTCTCATAAGATAAGAGTTCAAAAACACTATGCATCGTAAATGTCATCTTGCAAAACTTAATTAATTGGACCAGAATGTGTTTATCTCGTAAAAATGACCCGTGACAATTTTACGAGGCGTCAGGACTAATAAATCAGGGAGAAGTCATGAAACAAATTAAGAGGTAATAAAATAAACAATCACCAGCATTATATAGCCATATAAACTAATAATAATTACCCTATGAAAAGGGTTAAATAATTTACAGCACTATCAAATCTCATCGCGTCACAATTTATCACCGGAATGCTTATTTAATAGCGTCGACGGTCCTCGGATTCGCACGATTGCGGCCCGAATACATCCTTGCTTCATAAATTCTACTCAACAAGTAGTCTATATACCGTGGCGGTTATATTGTTATTACCGTGCTTATGGTTGCCAACAGATGTAAATTCCTACTCTATTAGTTTAATCGTTGCTTTACAACTATACTAAACATATATTAACGACTTGCAGATTTACACTTTGATTACCTTGCCACAGAGCAACTCCTTTACATTTCTTTCACTTCGCCAGTGTTTTTGAATGTACGATATACGGAAAATTATCATAATTTAATTACAAACACATCTTATTTAGATTGCTATTGTAGTAATTTGTACTCAATATTGTTTTAGATTAGTATAACAGGTACATTATTATTGTATAGTTAGTAACAAGTGACAATTAATTATTACGTATAGGTGTCTACATGATATTTATTACGTTATTACTTTAAAATTCGCGTTTCAGTTTAACTGTCCTTAATTAAATAGATTTTAAAAAGTAAATCTTCCGCACCGTAAAAAATTGTTTAATGGAAAATTATTCGTTTGTATAGTTGTATTTATTACTTAATACCAAATCATTTTTTTGGACAATCAAAAATACAGTAATTTTGTGTAAAGAAAGCATTTGTTTCCATTAAAAAACATATTTCTCTTTCAATGATACACTGCTGGTGTTAAGTTAATTATATTCTATGATGAAACAATATTTGTATTATATTTTAAATATTTTTTAATTAAACAAAAACAACAACTTATTGTTCAGGAATGTTAGAAGATAACTACTCTGGGGGCTAATGCCCCGATCAGTATTGAATTACCCCTAAAAATCTATAGCAAATAGTTGACATATACCGGTTTCGACCTTATTAGCTCTCATCAGTATGCCATAAGGGAGTTAACTGACGATGTTCATCTCTCTCAAACCCGACAGACTTGAGTACGCGAAATATAGCACATATCTACAAATTATACAAATTTGAACAATTTATATTAGGAAAGGAGAAAAATATTTATTTGAAAACCATTCTATCTACTATCTTATTATTAATATTAGATATTTATTATATAACAGGTATAAACTTTTAGCAAAGCCAAAACTTCTATTTCTAGTTCCTTTCTTCTTTTATGGCGTTTTATGGCCAAGATATTTAAAATTTAAAGAGTAATATTTAAAAAAAAATATTAATATATCTAACCCTTGTTTATACAGAAACAAAGATATAACTAAAAGGTACTTCTATACCAATAATGGGATATTTATGTATATTATTATTGTGATCATCAGTTTTGGAAAATATAAAAAATATATATTGAAAAATATTGGATAGAAGGGAAATGATAAACACCCCAAAATTAAAATTATCACCTCTATATCTTCATTAACAAATATTCTAGTAAAATAACCATAACAACTTTATTGTGTCAATAAAATAAGTTAACAAAATTATAGCGACAGTACGCCAGGTTGCTGGAAAAGACACGACCAAAACAGCTTTAGCACATTTGAACTTTATGTAGCTTTCTCAGAAATGCTAGTTGCATCTATATGCCATGGACCTCTTAGTCTCAAAGAGCTAATTTTTCATTTATCATAGAGTGAAAAATGTAAATAATATTTGAACTAGTGTCTTCTATTTTATATTAATTTTCTCTGTTAACTAACGAAGAGATCAAATTATTCATCTTCCAAGAGCATTACTTTGTATCGTGCTATTGATGTTAAAAATGTCAAAATGAAGTAGGTAATCAACACAAACCTTATAGGGAAATTAAATTATGAGTGAATTTTCCGTTAAATGTGTAGAACAATTGACATATTTCTGGAGAAAACTAAATAAGCTGATTCTACGTTTTTCGTAGCCTATCCATTTATCATTGTTATCAAAATGTATTGTTTAGTAGTAGTAAGTAGTATATTCATAATTGTCGTTTTTGTTAAGGCAATTAAGTAGGTAATATGAAATGCTAACTACAAAAATATGTTCATCTTTTAGAGAATTTGCGGACAATTATCCTTATTTTAGTCTTGTTAATTTTAAATTTATTGTCAAGACGCTGTTCCAGCATACCGCCTAATTTATTATTCTTAATTGTGTGTTATAAATTGTATAGTTTTAGAAGTTGGAACGCTTTTAGATTTAATAAAATAAGTTGCGTACGTTTACGTGTGAGAGGCTGTTCTAGGGTATTAATTATGGAAGTTTTAAATAAATAAAAGCGGCGGCTAGGAATACGTTATAATAACGTTAAAACGCCCGGCCACCATTATGCGAGGTATGAGCAAGTGTTGTCTTCTAATTAGAAATGCTGTCTGTTAGCATGACTGATGGTTCTGTCTGTGGTGTGACCCCTCCAACCAACAGACTGTGACTTATCAGATAAATGCGGCCCGATTCTTGTACCCATTCTAGTTGCGTCAGACCCATGTCAAATACCCACGACGGCCCGTCAAAAAACGTACCAATCTAAGAACATAACCGCCAAATACATCAACCGTGAGTGTGAGTCACATTCTAATGCCCAATTTTGTTCCGTCCCGAGGGACCACGGACTGAACAGAATAAATGAATCCCGAAATGTAAAATGGAAGAGCGGTTCTATTATTCCGTAGATTATGCAATTGTATGTCGACGCACAATAAAAACTCATATTTCTTTGTCGCGTCTCTTTGTAGGAGTGTGATATCTCTGTTAGCTCGATGTAAATGGAATGCGAAATGAAACACAACGAGAATTTTTTTGTACAAAAAGTATCGCCAGGCTGGAGCGCTTTTTGTAATACTATGCAAATATCAAAGTGTATACATGAAACATGATAAATAATTTTAATTAAATTTAATTAAATTTTGTGTGCGTATTTGTAGATAAATTTACTCTTGGGTCAGAATGAAAATATTATAAAAGCCATACCTATCTATCAACAATTATATAAAGCAAACTAATTTAGGACTTGCGCCAATTTTCGCAATTTACAATAAGTTTTTATTACTTCTTCCGTTTCACAGTAAAACTCTAATAGTTAAATGTTTTCTTGACTGAAGAACATTATGATTTAGTATAATCTTACTCTACAGATGCTGTCTTCACTTTGTTTCATTTCTAAGCATATTCGAGTAGGTACTATTGTTTGCAATATTAATGACACTAACTAAAATGAATTTTGCGATTTCTTTTGAACTTCTAACGTATTCATATTGAAATCTGCTTTAAAATTTTAACATTAGTTGTTAGTTGTTTCACTTACCAAGAGGGATTTAATGAAATTTCTATTCAAAATTTCCAGAAGTTCAAAAACTGTTTTTATAGAGTGTCATTATTATTGCAAATGATGGTACGTACCTTCATATTTCATATAGAGTACCTATTTGCATAATGTTATTTCATAAAATAAGTACGTATTGATATCGGAAAGTATGCACATATTTAGCAACTATACATTTATAGACTTAGTTAAAAGTTCATAAATTTTATTAAGTTCCATGCATTCTCCTAATTCTCATTTAAAATATGCGATTTAAAATAAAATATGCTTTCACAATATTTTTTTATCAATATAAGTGCGTATAATATTATAATGGTTGATACTTATTTTATAAACACTTTGTTATTGTTTCTTTAAGTCCATACGGTAGTTATCTTTGCTATGGTGTTTTACTTGCTTACAGAAATATTATCAGTATTACCTTGATTATTATTTAAAATTCGAAGCATGTTAAGTACCATCTCAGTTTGATCACTTCTTATGAGTGTTATCCACCAAAACAAATATGTAAAAAATCAACAGAAATTTAACTGGAACAAAATGAATAAAATTTATTAAAATACTTTATAGTATTAGGTATTACTTATAATTATATCAGATGTGCAAAATAGTAGAGAGTGATTCATTTCCTGCACTCTAATTCCTAATTAAGTACAATAGAAGTGGTGAATATAATTCTATTCTTCCATCTATCTTTGTTGGCTTGGCTGATTAAGTTGTTCTTTGGGCTATGCTTAGTAATATGTTCCTATTACAGATTAATTTAAAAGTTAAAGGGAGATAAAAAATATAACGATGATAAACGTAAAAACATTATACTTGACAGTTGCATAAATTTTTACTTTCTTCATATGCAATATGAAGCGAGTAGTGATGAATACAATAATTATGTTATTTGTCAATTAGTTTTCTGTATGTTTTTAACTAATGTTCATATTTTTATTTAAAAAATGTATTTCGGTAATACACTAATGGAACAAAAGATTGCCTACCAGAAACTGTGTTTATAAATTGATAATCTAGCAACCTTTTATTTCGCAGTTTTTGGTACACCCAGTAGGTAAATGACCTTTACAGGACATTAAATAAATCGTTAGCGCTAAATATTATATAATTTATGACATATTTCTCTATATTTCTAAAATGTTTTGAGTTTATTGCACCGTGTTTGTGTACTTTAAATGAAAATAGGTGTGCAGATTGCCAGGTAGGACACTTGATAAATTGGTTCATCTGAAATAGCCGTCCCACTCCGGCAAGTATTCAGTAAGAATAAAAAGCCACGTTAATTAAAGAAGCATCGAACTAATCAGAGTTCATGTCTGTGTTGAAATAAATCAAACTCAGAACAGTCGGGTTAAAATAATTACATGTCTTGTTCAGGGTAGACTAGCGTTCATCACGGCTCCGCTGCATCCGAATCTAATATCGTTAATTAGATAACTGAAAAACCTTTTGGGAATCGAGAGAATTTTAAAACTTCACGTTCAGCTTTTATTAATGCATTCTTCCAGACTCAAATTTAATCATAACGTGGACCGAAACAGCGTCACAAAAAAGAGAACCGAAATTGAATCAGATTATTGGAGGGTTTCATTTCGGTGTGCTCTCAAGCGTTTTCCGCACACATGTTAGTTTTTTCCTCCGACTCTGTGTTCACGACGGAAACCAACATTCATCTTCGTCACCCCCAATGCTTTCATGTTGGCTGCACCCCTAGATTTCTAGTTAAGGGTTCAGAAATAAGTATCGAATGCTTCTTCCCGGCATCGGTCGAAAATTCAACACCGAGATAAAATATCTCATTAAAAATAATTAAAGAGATGATGCTTTAAGTGCTTTGATATGATAAGCTTTACAAAGATTAATGATCTGCCCCCATACCCTGTAAATGACAAGTTTATTATTTAGCTGGCAAGACTCGCAAGATATTATTGTATATGTGCAGATAAAATATTGATTATCGTGCCTTCGTGTTACACTGTGTGTGGACTAAACTTTTTTTGACCCCAGATGGCATCACTTAACAGTTTTTAATAGCACTGACATTTTATAATTAATTATTAATGCATTTATCTCTTGCCGTCAGGAAAACTTATCTGAGGGATTTTTTATTATATCAACACAACAAATATTTATTGAAGTATCTTTCGATTTTATATCACGCATAATAGATTTTTTATTTCGAGTGTCCTTGATTGTCTAGGTTTAACATGACTAATAAATGAAGTATTTTGAAAAACTTCCTGATCAGGAATGAAACGTTAAATATATTTCCATTTACTTTAATCATAACGAACCTTGTCCCAATAAACTAGGCTTATGATACGTCCGGCAAAACGTCCAGGATTCAGGAATATAACACGAGTGGTCACTTTTACGAAACTCAGTACAGAGATTTCGGAAACGGTAATATACAGAGTTTACCGGGAAATCGTTCTGCTAAGCATTTTCAAAACATCATAAATTAAAACGATATCCATCAGCTCCGAGTTGCTATGCACGTAAGCTATTTTTGACACTTGGAAAAACTACTGAAGACTCGCATAAAAAATGTTAGTACCTACAAGAAGTAATCGGATTTCAATATTCGAAATTGTCTGTCTAGAGACAACAGTAGCCCATCGATCTAAAGGTTGAAAAAACTACACCTTCAATAATTCTTTACTTGGAAACTATAAACTATCGACTCCATTTTTGATGACGCATGTAATCCCAAATTTTTTACATAAGTTCTAAATCACCCTGTATACAGGATGGCTTAAATTAGGAAAAAGTTATACACTTTAATGCCGTTCAATTTTGTTTAAAAAAATATGAAATATTTTGTGTAGTTTCTGAAAATCGGCCGAAAACTGAAAAAGTATTTTTTCTTTCGTTACATTTTTATTCGGAAGTGGAAACACAATTCTACGCCAACTTGATTCCCAATTTTCATAGTCCTCTTATTTCTTATGGCTGATTTTGATATCACTGAAGAGATATGAAATGAAAATCAAAAAGAGTGAATTTAGAATTTACTTTAAATAGAAAAGTTATGAAAGGAAAAAGAAAACGCACTTTTATCTCATATTTCTTTTCAGAATATTGAAAGGCAAAAAAATGTATAACTTTTTCTTGATATAAGCCACTCTGTAAATTTTACCATTTCCGAAATCCCTGTACTGGATCACTGGGTGTCGTAAAAGTGGACCAACCTGTAAAATAATGAAGAATTACTGAAAAAGATTTAGGAAGAAAACTACTTGTAATATAGATTCTTCTTATTTTGTTTCGACTATTATATTTATGTTTATAATTTGTTCGTTTCTCATACTAAGAAAATGTGAATTCATTTGTGACAGATGTATTTGTTTGACACACTCACAAAACATAAGTGATACGCCTCTGTAATATATACAGTATGCGCCAAAAATATGGAATAAATTCAATAAAAACGAAACAATTATTTTTTGGGAAAAATCCTCGAACAGGTCGATTTTTAATTTAAAAAATACATATTTTAGGGTAAAATGCGATTTTCAAATGTCATTTGTTTTCGAGTAATGATGTCATCGATTTTTTTTTAAATGGCAACAACATATTTTTTTCCTTGATTCTGAAAGATCGTTTAATTCTCTATCAGACAGTACTAAAATTTTGCCCTCTTACATAGGAAAGTTTTCGAGTAATTGACGATTGAATGTTAGAAAACGTAAATTTTATCCATAAAAGTAACAATTCTGAGGTATGTAAAATAAAATACAATTGATTAAGTTTTATACTTAAATTAAATGTTCGAATTGCCGTCCACCAACTTCTTGACAATGAGCAAGTCTGTGAAGAAATTCTTCTTACACATTATGAATGATTTCTGGGTAACTCTGCGTATTTCGTCCCGAATGCGATTTTGAAGTTCTTCTAAATTACGTGGTTTATTAATGTACACTTTTGACAATTCGAACATTTAATTTAAGTATAAAATTTAATCAATTGTATTTTATTTTACATACCTCAGAATTGTTACTTTTTTATGGATAAAATTTACGTTTTCTAACATTCAATGGTCATTTACTCGAAAACTTTCCTATGTAAGAGGGCATTTTTCCCAAAAAATAATTGTTTCGTTTTTATTGAATTTATTCCATACTTTTGGCGCATACTGTATATGATAGAATGTGTTGTATTGCAAAATAATGTATTTGTTTTCCGTTAAATTTACGGTGAATATGATATGAATAGGTATATTTTTATATTATATATAGCACATTTTATCATTTACACCGAAACTGCCCTATGTTGTTGTAATTTTAAAGAAATGTATACAATAAAATACTTTAGCTAGCTCATTAAATCCCCTCCTGCTGCAATTCTGATATTCAACTTATCACCATAAATCATTATTGTCTCTTTATAGATCCCGAAATGTAACTACAAACAGAAATTAGTGGGTAAAAATGATGGGGCATATAAGGGGGCACAATAATATCAGTGTTTTATAGTTGTCCTTCCTTACTGGTAAGGCTTTCAAATAAGAAATTAAATATTAATTACAGTCAAATTTTCTAAAATGTTACGTTGGTAACCTCGAAATTTGGGTGTTAGTAGTAACTCATAGTGACACACACAAGTACAACTTTCAATTGAAATTATACTTGCTTTATTATACAGGTACGGTAATTTTGGAATTTATACACTTTTGACGGTGTTGCCAAATTTAACATTTTGCATTAGTAGTTCGATTACTCTTATCAATTTGCTGATAAAATGCTATACCTTATTTTATTCAATATCTTTTACCATTTTCGAGATAAAAGCTTAGTCAATGATGTATAAAACAATAATTTGTTAATAATTAAGTTAGTATTTCCAGGCAATTTCCAACGCAATTCTTTAGTTGGCGCAACTCGAAAATCAATCGCAGATTGAACCACTGCCGCTAAGGGATTTATTCAAATCCATTTTAAATTTCCTTCAATAAACGTACCCTATAGAAGACTAAAGAGTATTCACATCCGCAGAGTCTCCTCCTATTCGATCAGTTTGTTGCGAAATTTGTAGATATCGGTTGCCGCATTATTTTCGAATGGAGAATTCTATTTTTAATTGAATTCTACGAAAAACCGCCGTAGCTGTGTAACTAAACACACACAACGGCGGTATGACAAACGCAATGCTATTCCTCCAACAATTAATTGACCTGTCGTAGTTGCGGTTACGGTAAAGGTCGTTTAATTATGTACTTCAATGCTTCTTAATATACAAAGTGAAGTAGAAATATTGAGAAGTGAAGATACCTGCCTGAGCACCATGGACAAAAGATTACGATTACGAATCGACAAAAAAATTGTGTTACTATTTGTAATGACCTTGAAGAATAAATCATAGTAACCTATCTTTTTCTGATTTCGATAGGAAACAATCGAGGGGGTAACCATTCATAGAAATCTTGTAACAAATCTTGCAAAATCCCGAAAAATTGTGCTAAATCCCGAGAAATCGTGCGGAATCACACAAAATTCCGTGTTATCTGGAGGTAAATTTATCGACGTTATTATTTGCGTTTCTTTTTCGTGAATAACGCAATTTTTTTGTTTTATTTTATTGACTTCGCACTTCAATGTTATTTTTTGAATTAATACCCCTACCCATTAGTTTCTCTAAATGTTTGTAAACCTTAAAACCGGACACCCTGTATCTGGGGGACGGGTCAAATCTAGAGTTATCTCAAGAATTAACTTCGGCGCTTCGCACCTTGTGAAACAATTTAATTACTGTGGAAAACATAGAATAAAAAAAAACACTATTTCTAAGAAACTGTCACTGTATCATAGTTTCAGTTAATATCGTAAAGCGCCATCTTTCATACAGGGTGTCTGTATGGCTTGGAAAACATACTACCACATACTCCGAGGGTCAAAATGTGTTGATCTAAATAAAGTTACTCCAAAATTTTATAGTTTCTGAGATACAGGATGTTAAAATGCAATTTTATTTTAGTTTTGCTCAATAACTTTATAATAACTTGTGAGCAAACTTGAATTTTCTGGCACGAGAAATTTACGTCCGCGGATTTGATGTCAACTGTAGAAGGTGCCACCGAGTACTGTATACTTCACATACATTTAAATCGTAACTTTTTGGTGCCTGTACATTCAGTACAGACTGTCTCTAAAAGATCTGGACAGAATGTTACCACATGTTCCTAGAGCCAAGATATGATGATCTAACCCAATTTACCTTAATCCAAAATTTGATAATACTTAATTGAATAAAGTATGAAAGAAGACAATGGATTTTTGAAATAAATCATTAAAATCCTATACAAAAAACGGTTGCTCAAGACATTTCTTTAAGAAAAAACTTCAAAGAATTAATACACCAGTGCATACAAAATTTATTTTATTGAAATGCATGTGAAGTAGTGTAGCTGGCGCCCACTGCGATTTCCGCAAAATCCTTTGGAAATCACGGTTTTACGAAATCTTGTCACAATTTTGATCCCAGTTGTTAATTTTGAAAGAGCACATGTTAAGTACTAAATTATTATTATAATGGAACATTTAGAATTTCCTTATTCTATTTCTGTTTAAAAAATGAACTGTAGATATAGCTAAGCTAGTTGTAAAATTTACCGAATGTTCCAATAAATTATTGGTTTGCTTCAGCAATCGGCGTGCATGTATCCTATACGTAACGGTCAAGATTTCCTTTTATAAATCATGCCTCTCAGGCCATTACGTTATTTAAAAGGAATTCTGTGTTTGTCAAATTTTCATATCTTGTGTCGAGTTTGAAAGCTCTCATTATAAAAATTATTACCTGAAGCACACCGAGTCCTCGGAGAAAGCAACAAAAATTATAAAGAAAATAATTATATACATCAGTTTGAAGGGAGGTATAGTCGGCCTTGTGACGCCAATCAAACGGGGCTCTAGGCGGTCTTAGCCTGCATCTGAGATAATGAGTTTATAAATGATGTATAAATCATTTCCATCTTTCTGGACTTGACGCTTGCGAAATTTCAAAATACACTCCACGTAATAATTACAATTAGTTCTGCTATAATAAGATTCTTGTCAGGCATAAATATTTTTGAGGGGAATTGTAAAACGTTGGAAACAGTTGATTAGTAATACCTACATTGTACAAAATTACGGATTAGTCTAATTATAGTACATAGTTGTATGCAAGTAGTATTTGTGTGATTCGATATTAATTTTTATTTGTATTTTCAGAAAGGAAGAGAGGTCGACAGACGTACACCCGATACCAAACGTTGGAATTAGAGAAGGAGTTCCATTTCAACAGGTATTTGACGAGACGGCGAAGAATTGAAATAGCGCATGCTCTCTGCCTGACAGAAAGACAGATCAAAATATGGTTCCAAAACAGGCGCATGAAGTGGAAGAAAGAGAACAAGACCAAAGGTGAAGGAGGTTCGGAAGGAGGTGGTGACGATATAAGTCCCCAGGGATCACCACAGTGAACCGCGTCACAATAAACCATGTACCTAAAAACACATTATAGTCATTGCATTTTCTTTTTGTCAGCAAGTCTGGCAAGAAGTTATGAAGTTTTGGCAGGAACTCTTCCAAATTCCCCTACACAACCATATTGACCTCTTATAAGAAAGTCCTCTTTGTGTATAATTAAAGTCGATATATTAGTTCCGATAACCGCGATTTATAGATCGATTTTATAGTTTATTTATTTATATATTGTAGATAACATAGTCTTTATAATTTTGCGCGAATTTTAGTTTTTGGACTCTCGTAAAATAAACTTTAAATCATAGAGGCCAGTGCAACGTGCAATTCAGTGAAAGCAGATGGACTGCCAAATCTTAGTGAAAAACTGTACCGGTTTAATTTTTTGTATAAATATTTTATATATCTATTCCTACTAGCTAAACGAAAGTGGTTCAGAAATCTTCAAGATCCACTTCTCTTTTTGGAAGATCATGAAGGTCAGTGACTGACATTTTATTTTAAAATGTGAATGTCGCCATAAAAGGCAGGCTAACAGGAATCAAATTAAATTATTCAAAACTACTGGAAAAATTCTGGTTAGCTTGCCTAAAATTAGATTACTCTAGAAAATGTTACTTGTTTTACAAATTAAAAATAACAGCTCAAATCAAATCATAGGCAGAGGCCAAACGTAGTCAACAGTAAGACAGATAATACTGAGTTACCGTACTCTCATCAAAATTGATGAATATCCCTAGTATAAAATCGTTTCATACGATGTTTTCTTTGTAAAACAAGTATATTTTGGAAGTGTTCGTTTTGAAAAGTAGAATTGTTTACTTAAATTGTAGATATTTCGATTATGTGTATATTTGGTTACAAACAGTTAAATATTGTACATAAATCCGGTAAAGCAAAAGGATATGAAATATACGATATTATTAAAATTACGCACTTTCATGCCAAAGTTAGAGTAAAGTTATCCATGTAGGATGATAATATTTATTACTCAAAATACGTAATATGTGAACTTACACTATCTCTTAAAGTAAGCAATGTGAAACATTCGAGAAATTAAACCTAATTTTAATTTGTGGAAAGAAGATAAAAATATTTTATATACCCTTTAAATTGGATTTTGCAGTTCATGACTACTAAACAGTCTATCAGAATTGCTAGTGATAATAGTAACGAAAATACGTAAACACTGCTACAAAAGAAGTATACGTAATTAATTATTTTATTATAAAGAAAAAGTTGTAAAAAGGGTTAGGCAAGTTAAATAGGTTCACAATTAATTATTAATTATTAAGTACTAAATTGATACTCATTAGTATTTACATTACCTAATATATAATTACTAAAGAAACACCCTATTTAAATTGGTTAACCGTTTATATACTCAAATATTTATACTCTAAATTCTAGGGATTTTGCAGTGGCATGCTGTATATTTGTACCTATATGGATAAAACTAGAGATATAGTTCTTTGTGCTGTGGTGTAATATTTTAGATTTAGAAGTACTAAGTTGACAGACTACTTTAATTTTGAAAATTGTTTTTATTATTATTTTGTAAATGAAAATTATTGTAATATAAATTATTATTATTTTTAACATTCATATATAAATTATATTTTGCGTCTAAATACTTTAATACTTGGATTTCTGTCTTGTGGATTTCAACTTATATATATCGTACATATAAAATATATGTATAAATAAATATTATTGTAAATTTAATTAATGGTTTTTTAAATTAACACCCTTTCCTTTAAATTTGCAAAAACGAAAATGTACACCAATACAAGATATGCGATACACATACAATTTTAAAATTTATCATCAATGTAGATTACCCTTGTTTCTTTAAAACACGTATTCTTTTTTAAATATAACATATTATTTATTAATATTTATTCAAAGTTTTTAATATAATTTCTTAAATTATTCAAATTTCCAAAACACGCCAAGATGGCCTCTTTTAGAAGGGATTATTATTGGTTAGCATAGTGTGAAAGACCCCGCCTCAGTTCTACATTTGACGGGATGATGAATAACTTTTGCTGGCCACGAAGGGTCGCTAACTTATCAGAACTCCATATTCGTTTGTTATGGAATTATTGGGAATTCTGCAAAAGCCCCACATTTGTAAAAAAATCTGTATTATTCATTGTAAGGCTTTAAATAACACGATAGCCTTAAATATTATCCCTTATTTTAAACAGATATAGATATTTGGATTATAATAGTCAATACATACCATACGTTTCATTGCTAATTTAATCTGAATTAATGTAGTACATCCAGTGGATAGCTTTAACTTGATTGAGAACAAAATACTTTTCAAGGTTTATGTAGATTTGTTTGTTATGTTAAAACACCATTAAATATATTAATTATATTGCATGTGTTTGTTCTGCATGAAGTACTACTTTATTATTTGCTTAATTCAGGAATTTGGTAGTCCTTTATTGTATAAAATTGCGAAAAGAATATGAAAAATTAGTCAAAAATATTGTACAACAAACGACCTTGCTAAAGTTGTATTCATGAAATTGGGCACATCCTGTTTTTAGGTATTGAAATGCATGTCGAAGAAACCAAGAGAACAATATAAATAAAACAGGAGTATAATGCGTCTCCTAGACGCCTTCGTTGTGGCTCGCCTACGAATTCATAATGAGCAGTTCTGTGAAAAAAATTGCGGGTGTTGGTTTTGTAACATCATGATATTATGCAAATGTTTATTTTACGTTTTTCAAAATATGTTTACAAAATCTTTTAGTAAGAGATAGGTATTCATATTACTGTTCATGCTCTTACTACGAGGGTCTAGAATCTGATAACTGCCTGTTTTCATTTCTAAAATAAGTTCTTTTAGAATTATTATTTTTATATTTTATGTATATTAAGGCTGGTGTTTTATAGACAGAAATCGCATCGAAGAAAGCACAAATAAAATCCACCCAGAAAGCGGCCGTTCTTATTAGCGTAAATCTAAACTATCTAACTTTTGGAAAAATCCGCTAGATAATATTGCAATTGAAGGACCGTGAAATGTATTTTTTTGCTTTATACCATACAACGTGAAAAATATGTAATACTTTCCATCAACTGAAGTCATCAGAAATTCAATCAATCAATTCAGTCAATCAAAATTTTGCAAGGTGTAATAATATTTTTCTACGTTCATGCAAAAAACTAAACTTTATTGTACTATATTTCGTGAAAAAAGTGGTGTCCTACTCGGCCTGACTGCCTCGTTGGACAATTTCACGTCGCGTGCAATAAACACTTACTTTTTGTACTTCTTGCATAAATAACTACTATAATGTTATTATGGGATACAATTTGTTTAGTGTGCAGTTGGCGTTTATTTATGATGGAACATGACAAGTAAAACTATGTATTTTATTATTCAAATGACTTCAGTCTGTAAATTGGTATACATTGGAAGCAACTTGCATAATTGGTACAGTGAAGAAATATTTCTTCTAACTTCTCTAAAACCAACTATGAATTTATTGAAAATTGCATACAAAAACGGCGTCCTCAACTTATTTTTCACAGTCAACACATGAAATAAGATATTTTTCCTAATATGAGATATTATTTATAGTAAATATCATTCACTCCACTCAAAAAATTATTAAAATTATTATGTACTCCAACTCCAAACTTCAAACGCTAAAACATTTCTTGAGTCCTTGAACCACAACACCCAACCATACTTATTGCTTAATGCAAGAGTTTTCAATTAGGCACTGCTGACTTGCTTTAAATGGCGACTTCAATGACTTATTTATCTTGAATGTGAAATATGAGATCCGTATTTCATTCCGTAATAGTTCTTGAAAAAAAAAAAATAAAATAAAATTGTATTATTTACAATTATATAGTGATCTAAAACCAATCTGACAATGTTAAGATGATTTTTTATGTTTTGATTTGCTTAATATTTGCTTAATTCATCTGGAACAGATTTGGTGACAACTCAAAGAAACAGTAACGATATCATGTTTAGGAGAGGATATATTTCTGATATCTCTGCATTGCGCGGTGTTTCTCAATCCGTCATGCTTCTGATCCCGTGGCCTTGCTGTTGGGTTAACCCGAGATCATATCCCGAAACAATCAGTGCCGGGCCATCTAGACCTTTAGTAACTTGCTGGCAAAACTTTTACTATGCTGTGAGTTTAAGCACTTTATGTAATTGCTAGTTTATTAGTACGTATACTGTCAGGTTTAAGAATAACTTAATTGTTGGAACAATAAAACGAAAGGAGGATGTTTCCTATAATAACGCATGCAAAAGTAGAAGTTACAGTAGTGAAAATTTTTATAGATTACCACATGACCCAGAAAGTTTGTTTGGAATCGTGAGACAATATGCTAGTTGTCTGGCATCAAGAGTTAGATGAATCTAGTTTATTTTGTTATTATAAAGTAAACAAAAAATGCCAATTTGGATTTATTTCGAAATTTAAACATGCCTCATAATAATTTTGTGATTATCAATTTTGAAACTATCATTTTACAAAAAATGATTATTAACAGCGATATGTACAGACGTTAAATTTATACATCCGTGTGCAAATTTTTCGCAGAATTATTTAGTAGAACTGTTTGACATAGTAAAACTTTAGTATACACTTAAATATATAAACTTTAGAACATTGAAAAGTCAAAAACTTTTAATTTGGATAAATCAGTCAGTTGTTTCGTCAGTGGTATTTGTTTTATTTCATTTTAAAATAGTGATTTTAATATTTGTTTATGAAACAAAACAGTAAAGATATAGATTAATTAAGTACGCCTATGGAAAAGCTGTAATTCATGCCGCTTGAGGTCACCAACTGAAAATTTTCAACACTGAAAGCAGCGCCATAATAGTTATTTATGCAACAAGTACAAAAAGTAAGTGTTTGTGTAAGTGTTGTTCTACTCGGCCTGACGGCCTCGTTGGACAAATTCACGTCGCGTGCAATAAGCACTTTTTGTACGAGTTGCATACAATATTTTTTCTACGTTCATGCAAAAACCAAAAAATGTTATTCAGATGACACTAAGTCTAGAAAAATGTGACATTGATTTGAACGTTTAAGTTTGTCATGATGACAAAACGCTGTAGTAGAATGACGCATGAATGCAATACTACACTACACTAGTGCAATAAAGAACCACTTTTTACACTAAATATAGCTGTTTTTTGCATGAACGTAGTAAAATATATACAACGATATACTTCTGGTTATTTATTTACTTTTGTGTCTCTGAGTTGTTCAAACTTTACCACTACTAAGACGGCTATGCTATAGTTGACTTATAGTGCAGAAGTGTTCTTACATACATATTAATTACTTAGTAGGTTATATTAGCAGATAAGACTATTTTATAGAAGTACTGCTAGAATTCAGGTTATCCAGAAGTTGATCTGCAGTATCTTACTTGCCTATAGGCAAAGGTCGGCCTCTCATTATTTTTCAGATATCAATGAAATTTGAATTATGTGCATAAGGTTTAATTTTAATAAAGTTTTAAACTGGGGAGGAATTTGTGGTCAGTTTTTTAATCTCCTTCATTGGGTCACCCCCCAAACATTAAACATATTTTTGTAAATACCACAGGTGAAAAACGTTTTGTAGCAATATATACTGAAAACTTTTTTCCCTTTCCAGCCTGAAACGCTCCTGAAATATTAGATTCACAAGCAAGTACCATTTAGTTTTAAATTTGACTAGTGTTTAATAAATATCCTCTAGTTACTGTGTGGAATAAAAACAAAAGTGTATCATTCCATAATTTTTCATAAAGTATAACGACCCAAAAACACTATCAAGATATATTTTATTCGTCTGTAATGCCTATTTACTAGAAATTACGGTATAGGTTGGTAAATGACACTGTCTTAATTCAACCTATTTTTCAGTTATATCTGAAACTAACCTTAATAAGAATACCATAGGTTATTCGTTTTGAAATTTTCTTTGTGTATTTAACAGAAACGGAACTAAGTATTCTGTTTTCGCTCATTATAGATTTCGCCTTTAATATTTGTACAACGATAACCTCGACAATAATACGAACACTATTATTCATATTTTCGATGGCTTAGTTTCGTGGCTAAGGTATCGAAGATCTGAGTACTTATACATACCTATTAATTTGGAAATAAAGCAGTACGTAGAAGCTGACGATGGACTTATGTGCGATTCTAAAAAGAAATCAAAATGCTTTATGTCTGCATATCTAATTACTCATTGAATATACCCTGTGATGTGGCCCGTTATCACTCAAAATATAACAGCTAAATGCCATTATGGTATTTAGATCAAGATTTAAATACTTAAGGCATATTTGAAGTATATTATAATAATTCTTAAACAGTTTGCTGAAAAACTTCTTAGTAGAATTGAAGTGACATTTCATGACGCTTTTAAACGCTACAATAAGAAAATCTTTTGTAAGCAGACTTCTCAAACTTGTTTGTATGAGAATAACTTAATTTTATTGATTGGGGCTAAAATAAAAGAAGGTAGTTTAGACTGTTTTAACAATTTGAGATAGGTAGTATAGTTTCAAGTATAAATGATTGCTTATCTAAGGAGGTAACAGTTATAGTTACAAATTTGTCACTTTTACGGTGAAAGATGACAGAACGTTTGTAATAAATGATTCATATAAACTTTTTATAAGACAACAAATCTATATATTTTGATTGACCAGATCACCACATTATATCAGTTTCATTACTCCAATTCGAACAACATCCACAGAGGGAGAATTCTTAAATACTCGAGTCCATTCCAAAGTTTGATTATTTCACATCAGTCCGATCTATTCTGAATAATTTACTACAGTGAGTTTTTTTTTTCAAATTTCTCATGGTGAACTTTGCAGTTAGTGAAGGAGGCAGAAATTTACGTATTGCTATAAATAAATGATCAACATTTTTGACAGCACTTCTCGCTTCATTTATAAAAATCTGTTCGAAAGATTAACTGCTTAGGTACGAGTTTATTAGAAAGTGGTTACCAACTGATTACTATTGAACCAATTTGAGTGATTGCTTTATCGTTTCATTAATTAATTAAAATTTTTCTTTAGTATGACCCAGTATGTTCTTGTACCCCTGTTGTTTTTTAACATCTTAGACTTATTAATTAATTTTTATTATGTACAATTTTTCTGTTTCACTCCACGTTTTTATTGCCTCAGGATTAGAACACGTCTAATATATGATATATAGTATGTGCTTATATTGAAACATACTATGCTTAAAAACTTTTTTTTTCTCGATAGCCTACCATCTGCCTTTAAGGCTTCCATTCTGAATTCGTGGCAATTAGTAGTACCATGCTGTCTCCTGATGACTGCACTTTAAATAAATTAATTTGAAAACAATCCTAAAACAAACCATGTCTGTGTATAAACGTCTAATAAATTTCTGCATCATGTAATGAATAAGAGAGAAGTAGATGACAAAGATTTTAGAAACTTTTGCATTGTTCAAATGACTTTTTCTATCACAATTATTGTTCTTCTTCTATTTGGATCCTGGTTAACTCCTCCAATATTAAGTTATTTAAGTTTTCTTTAAGTTTATAAAAAACGGCGATAAGCACATTGATAACAGACAATGTTTGTATTTTAAACTTATATGCATAATATTGAGCGATTATTATAAATAGTTTTTTTAAAAAAAAATTGTTAACCGAGAGAGTTAAATAAGTCGAATTTCATACTAGCAATAGATACATCAAAAGTTCTAATAATTTTGGTTATTTTCCAAATATATCGGAATATCCAAATCCTTGATGTACCAATTCGCTCGATCTAGAGCAAACTGGCGGCAGAAAGTATACGCTCCGTAATATAAAGGATCCTCCAATTCAACGCAATTCATTCGCAGACACTGGGAATTTTTCGCGACTGCGCATGTTCTGCTTTGCTGTGGAGGATCCTTAAAAGTTTGTACCCAAATTTAATATAATATTTTGTTTAAATTATGACTACTTAACCATTTATCTGTCCCATGTGTGCCTAAAGTCCACCGGTTCACCTCTCTAAAAGTACGTGTTAGATTGGAAACCTTTATCGTAACTTGGCTGGAGTACCCCATTTTGTGTGACTTCAAAAATTATAGTGCAGTGGATTAAGGTCAAGTGACCGAGAAGACCAGGTAATTGGATCTTCTGCAATCTTGTGGTAGTTAGAATGGCACTGTAAATATTATTTTACTTCTGTTTAGCATTTTAGAACTTCATTTCCTGGACTACTAGTTTTTGTTGGACAAGATAAATGAACTATTAAAAATAGGTACCTACTTTATTTCCTTCAATAGCAATATACCTAATGGAATACGTGAGATGTAGCACGTGTCTACATCTATTGGTCACTGGTTATGCAATGATAAGCCCGAAAACGGCTACAATAGAAAGCGACAACTATTATACTGTGGGTATCATTAAAAGCCTCCTTGTATCGCCATATTTACAAAAGCTGAATTTCTGGACTCTTCTGCAAGTTAATTGGCCAATATAAAGCTAACTGATTCTCTGGTTTTGAGCCATTTCAACTACTGTGATGTCATTTATGGACCTTGCTTAGATAAGCGTGATGTTAATAGAATTGAAAAAGTTCAAAAGTCTTGTTTGCGGTTCATATATGGCATTAGGAAATATAATCCGGTTTCATTTAAACTAAAAGATACAAAATGGCTTAAGATGCAGGACAGACGAAAACTTCATTCCATGATTTTGTTTCATAATATAATTCATAGTGAGCGTCCTCCATACCTGTATAATAAAATAAAATTTAGAACAGATGTTCATACATCAAATTTGAGATTTAAAGGACTCATTTCACCTCCTCCTCATAAAACGACTTTTTTTAAACGAAGCTTTTCTTATAATATATACCTTCTATATAATAATATTCCACCATTGATGAAAAAATTGAAAACTACATTATTTAAGAATAAAATTAAGGAACATCTTTATTCCATTTCGTAGACACTTTAGAATCATTCCCTTCCTCTCACATGCATATGTATTTACATTAAGAGTATTTATAGGTACTATTTCTTCGAACATGTATTTATAGTTAGTTAGGTACTAATTAGGGGCTGGACCATGATCTTTTTTAATTGATTCCTGCTCCCTTTTGCAATGAATAGAATTAAATTTGTTGTACTTTATGTAGGTATTGTATATACATTGCAAATAAATATTATTATTATTATTAATATTGAATTACACCTCAAGAATCTATAATAGCAAACGGTAAGCAATAGTCGTCATTTTACTAGGAAGTCAGAACGATCATCTTGAAATTTAGTTTCAGTGTCATATTTTATTCAAAAATTTTCAACGAGCTTGGGTATTTGTCGAAGCAGTCTAAAAAAAATCTGAGCAAGTTAGAAAGGATATCTCTCTGTGTCAAGTTTTCTCTGGGTTGTATAACAGTTTCCAGACTGACAAATCATTTAGATCATTAATGATATTTACCTATTATACTCGTATTTATCATAACATCTCCTGAATTTACATGCACATTGATAAAACCATACGACATTATAAATTTTATCATATCCCATACACTTGAATTGTTGTAAATTATTAAGTATTTTTCACAGTGATGAGGTACAATTTACGGTTCTTCATGTTTTCTAGTGCATTTTCTCCCAAAATAGATTCAGCATTATATTTTTGTGACTAAGTTAATAAGAAGCTTCATCTACTGGGTGGATTCTTGTGTGCATCTTTAGATATGATTCTTTGTCCTTCAATCGCAAGCCTTAAATGTGTTTGAATGAACTGGAATTGAATGATTTTATTAAATATTTTTAAAATAAATATAGGTTGTCCTAGATTTTTCGATATTAATAATAACTTTGGGTGCATTAAAAAATAATAGAGGTCTTTCCTAAACATTTTTCTTAGTTTTCTTTTTTATCTACCTACTAAAGAAATGAACATTTTTCTTTTAAACGTGATATGTAGGAGGTAAAAGGTTAATATTTTGACGTGAAAACTTTTTTCAACTAAAGCCGGAGGTGTAGGTATAGATGGACTCTTATTTACACGTGAACCCCGTAAACTTCTACGTCAATGGTCAAAAGTATTTTTTCAAGTATTAAAATTCTATTTTCTGAAAAATGTGAGATATTTTGACTTTTTCTCATCAGGGTTATCTTAAAAATTTTTTAAAATTGCAGTCAATTATTTTTTTAACAAAAACCATAGCTCTTCGAATACGATGTAGGCAATATATTTCCTCTATTTTATACACCGGAGCTGCGTTCACTTTTTCCTTTAACAAGATCCAAAGAAAAATTCTAGTAGGTTGAAATCCAGTGATCTAGCTAGACAAGCAACTAGATCCCCTCGATTATTTTTCCCCGTAGATTGTATCAAACCAACTTGTTCTAAATGCACAACGAACAAACTGATATGACATGGCATTTCTCATTAATACTACAAAATTAGAAACGAGCAATGCCTACTTGATCTCATAATTTTTGTGATTTCATATAACACTGATTAGAAAACGTCAAATTATCGGAAAAATAAAGCTTCTTAGTGAATATAATATAATGCAAATAATATACAAAGTGTTATATATAGTGTGATATAAGTGAAAATATAATGAAGTTTTAAAGTTTCCACTTCTCATCATTGGCATAGGAGTTTAGGGGTTCAATAGTGAACAAAACCTCATAGCTATACCACTGGATTTAGATTAAAAAAGTTATTTACCAAGTTTGAACGAAAAATATTAGTTTAGTAGATAATAAAGAAAATATAAATATATATTTTAAAAGTTGTATCAGGAAAATGGAGTGTCGTAGACAAAAATATTATAAGGAACTCCTAATATTTTGTCATGCTCTATAATTTCCCAAAGAACTAAAAAATGGGAACACCGATACAACATAGCACTGAGTGAATCAGAGCAATAAATTAAGCTTGAAAGCAGTTTGACGTACCTACAATTAGAAAATTGTGCAATTTATGGGAACCATTTTTTCCACTTTCATAATAATTTTCTTTAATACCTACATGTACTGGAAAAATTGACTTAAAAATTTGTCACTAAATCCAAATGCAGAGTAGGTATTAATGGTATAAAAATTAACTTTTATTGAAACCACAAATAACGGTTATATTAACTAAAACATTGGAGTAGGTATCCACTGAAATAATATTCGTTGAATTATTCTGAATAACTTTGAAATAATTGATTAATCCATCATCAGTCATTAACAATCAGCAAGCAAACTATGAAGATGTATGTTTTGACTAGCTCAGTCACGTTCGAACCACTAACATCGCCTATCCTACCCAAGCTCTACTCAGAATTCGTATACGATAAAAAAATTAATATGGGGTAGTAACTAGTACTAACACTAAGTAATACTGACGAATTGTGCACATAAAATATCTATGTTGGATGGACAAATTTGGATGTATACGTTAAAGCTTTATGGATTCCGATGAAACTAACTTATTAACTTTGTAGGCTGTACAACCTCACTGGTATCATGTTACGTTTTGATAATACACTTATTCTATTCCTTCTGTCTTTTTGATTGTGATCTATTAGTTCAGGATCAGGGTATCTACATAATTTTTTCAATGCAAACTTTCATAAATTACTTAAAATTAAACAAATGGCAAATAATAAATACGAGACTATAACTTATGATACAAAACAAAACTATACTTAATTTTAATATTAAGTTTCCCAAGAAGGTAATAAAACTCATATATTATATAATAATAAAAACAATAAAAGTTACTGGATAAACTGTCGCGTTGTTCCAACTTTCATCCTAGTATAAACGTTTTTATTTGTTTATTTATAAAGATCGTAAATTACAAATTCAGTAACGGTAAAATATAGGCTTGTCCTAAAAGAATAATTAATTAATCTGATTATCAATTTCACATTCGAACAGAAGAATGCAAGGGATTTTTAAAATGTTTCCTATTTTCATCACTTACGTCTTATATTTTTACTTGTTAAAAACTGTTAATTAAATAATAGGTACATTCATTGGTGACCTATGCTCATTGCTCACAGAAATAATTTCATTACTACTTCTGACAAATATCCTTGGCCTAAATGTGATTTCATTTTTAAAGCGCTTCGTAAAAACAACTTTTTGTACAGGCAACCAACAATACACCATCTGCAGAGTAACAAGTTTTCTATGCTGTATTTAACTAAACCCTTAGACAAGAATTTCTGACACATCTGAGCCTTACTTGGTTTTCTTTCCCATATTCATAAATTGAATGATATAAGAGCCCAGTAAAAGAATTATGTCTAATTTTGAAGTGTTCAAATATTTTACTATTAGGATGGAAAATTCCATATTAATGATAATATGCCTTTTAAAAATATTTTAAATTTTAATTTATGTCTTTTACGCATAGAGTCGTTGTACCTAGTTAAATAAAAGATAAATATACAGAATGTAACAAAAAATCATTGCTGGAACTTGGCAGTATAAAAACTTCAAAACTTGTGTGTTTTGATTGCCTTGTTTTTGTGACATATCTAATATGTCAAAAGCACCATCTGAATTTGTTACATTCTGCATAATGTTTACATACAAAGGATACTTCTAGGGTAACGTTATAAAATTTCGTTCACAAATTGTTCTTAAACATATCTTCAAATTTTACAGTTGTAATAAGTAGCTCTTAAAATGTAACCTTGCTGTAAATACTAAAATACCAAATTCGGACACATAATAATACAGGTTGATAACACAGTTGATTTTGTAGCCCTTTAGCATGTATTTCTTTTTAATTTTGTAAATATAAAATATCATCACGATGAAAAACAAAAATAATATTTTTGTTTTCTTTGTAGCACAAAATATCTTTTAAGGAGGAAACGCACTATGCGGTCGCGGTCCGGCTGCATCGCGGACCATGCTAGTTTCGTTTTCTCGTTTTTGTTTAGTAAATAATTTTCTAATGATTTTAAATGTGCACGTTTGTAGGTCGAGAATTTCGATCAGTCGCGTCAAATAAAGGAGCTAATAAAAATACATCTTCAACAGAACATATTTTGACATCTAAATAGTACAGTAAAACAAGTCGTAAACACATAAAGAACGACATATGTAACTGATTTTGTAAAAGGTCATGATCAGCTCGGCACAAAACGGTCCGCAATACGCCTAGACAGCGACCGCATAGTGCGTTCTCTTATTAAATCTGCTCTGCTACTATACTTTATAACAAATTAATAGCATATTTAGTGTAACAGAACAATTGATGAATATATTATTATTATTATTATTACAATGACATTACATTACTATAATTGAAAAACCACGTTAGAAGAATATTCCGTACGAGACTGGACTCTACAAAAAATAGCTAGCTACATGAAACACGTTTAAATATATATAGAATTATAAACAAAATACTTAGGTATAGAAAATCAATTAAAACGTCCAAAGTTAAAAATCATCCCGTATCTCTTACACAAATAATGGAGATGCTGTTTTTGTCATACAACTTTTCTCGAAAATCAAGTCCTTGACAATTTAACACAAATAAGTATCCATAAGTATCTAGATTGGTCCACTCTGCACAACTAAGCACAAACCTTTAAATGTTGCTCCAAAATTAATTAAAAATAGCAATAAATGCATGTATGGATACCTACTCAATAATGAAAAACTATTAATAAATATAAGTTTTAAAACAGTACTAATTCTCATTCAGAAAACGGTTCTGTATAATGTAGTTTTGTTGTAGCATGTAAACGTTGTAGTAGTTAGTAGCTTCGTAACAAATTAATACCCGCTGTTTAAAATAGCTACATAGTTTTTGTTAATAGCGGCCTAAAAGTTATATTGGTTTTACTGGTAAATAATTACTACCAGCTGTTACCCTTACCTGAGAACTATTAGTATTGAGTAGTTACTAGGTCGCATGTAAATTCTGTAAAGTGTATTTAAAGGCAGTAAAATATATGAACCACCTAATTTCGTGCAACTTAAGAAACGGATCGAGTATTTTTCATGTAAACTAATAATAGAGACGCTAAAATAACATAACATTAGCTAACTTATTTTTGTAATTCTTACTCAGTTTGCTTACATAGGTTAGATAATATATTTTACATTCTTATCATTATGAGTTACCTTCATAAGGATAATTAGCATCTAATTTATTGGGAGCTAAAGTTCAAATGTGCCAAAAGTGTTTTCATTTTGCTTGGCATCTTCGTGGTTATTTTTTAAGATATTTAATTAATCTGGGGGCGCCAATTTCATTTTTAGGAGTGCTTGGTACCCCCTAGTTCCTCTCTAGTTATGTCTAAGATTACCTTAAAGCCTTCATTTCAAAAGAGAACAGTTCAATGACGTGCAAACAAATTCAAACACTTGCATTCGTTACAAGATATGAATATACTTATCACTTTTGGTAATGTGCTCCGTGTGTTTGTCACTGCTTGCTTTACTAAATTCAATTTTACTTATTGTTCTAGTATGTCTGTTGTGTAAGATGCGATGACGTAGGTTATGGCTGTTTTATAGTACTATATATAGTTTCAATTTTGTTAGTCTAAGGTGTTGTTCTTTCCATACATTCGCGTAAGACATGATGAGCTCAAACATAATATTTTGGTGTCTAGTATCCCCAGTTTCGTGTTGACCCGTTCTTTCTGACTCATCCTGTATAGTTTTACGCCATAACATACTTATTACCATCTCATATAATATAGAAAGTGATATGCTGTTGGTTGAAACAATTCAGGTAAGCCGTTTGATAAAATACCTAATTCAAATTATTAATTATTTTTTAAAATTTTAGGTATACCTCTCGATGATGAAAAGTCATTCTATACGGGAGGAAGCAACCGGAAAAAGTAGATATTTGACTGGTTACTACGAGAATGCATTTTCATTTTGATGACAGCAAATGGTAAGTGCATTAACTGTGCATAGTTAGATATTTGTAAAATTACAATACAGTTTTAGCCTTACACCTTTTCATAATGAACATCTGCACCTATATAATACACCTACGGACACTGTCTGTAAATTTATTTGTATTAGTATTTATTACTTTTTCATTTGAGTTTTTGCCACAATACCTATATAGAATTTATTATAAAATAATTTAAAAACTTAGTGACTCAATTAAGGATATCTTCAGAACGGTATACTTACGTAAAAAGTTAAATTACAACAAAGTTGTGCAATATTAAATCACTTAGATGGTGCCTTGAGGTTTTTTTGTAACGGTGCGGTATCTCTTGAGTCAGAAAGATCAGTCAAGGAATTTTTATCGATTGATTGCTTGACTTGATTTTCAAGCTATTCGACACGAAGTAAACTTTAAGTACTTCAGTTTAGTTTATATTTTTATAAAACTAAATTCAACTTTGGAAACTGGTTTTAAATGAGGTGAAGTGTTGGCAACAAATTGGAACTTTGCTATGGTATCGTTGGTTATAGCAAGAAATATGTTCTTTACAGAAACAATAAATAAATAAGCATAACATTTTTATTAAGTAGTTTTTAATCGTCTTTCCAAAGTTTAGTTTGGAATGCCATATATGCATTTCCAATAGAGGAATAATTTTTAACAGCGACGGCCGATACGGAAAAGATTCTCTTGCGTCCATGAATTTGGAGATACTCCAGGCTTTTTGATGTAGGTACTTATATGGCATCTGAAAAAATAATACAGATTGTTATGGCAATCCCATCCAACATTAAAATGGCCATCTTATCCAATTTGCCAAGGAGAGATGGCCATTCCGTTAATTTCTACAAAAAGTACGCAAACGAGGCTATTTTAAAGTTAGGCAAAACAAAGTCTGTTTTACTTTTACCTACATTTAATTTCAGCTAAATAGCTGATGCAAAAAAACGAAATACGGATTGATTATGTATCATCTCAATGCTACATCACTTACCTTGATTTACTTTTCACATAGTATTCCATTAAATACAAAAAAAATTATGTTCTGTGTTATTACTGCACATCTGCAGATGTATAACTGACCATATTATGGTAAAGCACCGACATTCATTGTTTACTTAATCAAATATTAAGTATGGTTACCTCTCCTAGTATTACCTTCTATGTTAGATTTACTCTGCATTTAGCCAAATATTATTCATAAAAAAGGAGTCCAATGGTTAGCAAAGATGTAATACTATGTAAAAAGTATTTTTTATATTTTTCTCTTACGAAAAACTACATTCTATTTAAAATGCAAATATAACGTATGTACTCTAAACCATACGCGTTACTTTTCTAAAAACAAATGTTCAGTAAATATAGGTATGAATGGAGATATTTTTTTAGTCGGTGGTTCACATAAAAACCAAGAATCAACATTTAAATAAAAAATAAAATAAATATCTCCAAAATCAACAGATAACTAAATATAAAAAATTAAACATGTTTAATGAAAACATTAACAAAATTACTTATTCAGGTAAAAATGAAACAACACAATTACATAATTAATTAATAAATAAAAACTTTTCAACATGTAAATAACATACATCAAGTAATAACCTTCATTAACAGTCACTGTCGTCACTATTAGTGTTACTAGCACTATTTCCAATATGGATTATAATTGGATCGATATGATCGATTTCGAGGTCTAAATCCCTCATTTTTTATTTTTCCTTTTTGACATGACATAAACGTTTGCCAATCTTCTGCATTACTTCTGCAATTGCTCTATATTGTCTACATTGTCCAATTTAAGTGCCTTATTCTCTCTGGTTATGTCTGCTTCTACTGGCACCCATATCAATTCTATGGAATTTGGTTCACAATGATAAAGAGGCAGCCTTAATACTGCTATTCCACGAATCAATGCCATTTCATCTAGGGGCGTGCGGGGAAATTTTAACTAAGGGAAGCAATTTTTAAAAACTCACCTACCTATTTGTAATATAATTAAGATGATTTTTAAATTTTTAGCAGTCAAAGCCGCATTTGTTATAGGCTTAATAATTAAGATATATTTTAGCATTTTTTATATAACTAAATTAATTGTTTCCTATTTAAAAAAAAACATTTTAGAAGATGTTTTGTATTTTTTTGAAGGGGAAAGTCTGTTCCCTTGCTTTCATGGACTGCACTCCCCTGATTTTATCCTTTTTTCTCGTAACCATTCTTGGAGTACAGCTTTTCTTCCATAATTGTCTTCATTTCTTCACATCTTTGACTGTCGTATGGAGCATTGTCCATAACGACGACAGATTGAGGTTCTAAATTCTCAAGAATGTGTTAAAACCATTTTTCAAAAACTTCTGCATTCATCTCGTCGTGATAATCTCCGGTCTTTTTTGACTGGAATATCAGTTCCCATTCTCCAGAAATCCGCTGTTACTTTCTATGTGTGTCACTATTAAATGACGATATTTCCAGATGACATTCTTAAACAAGTAGACCAACCTTCTGTTGCTGCTTGTCGAGCATTATTTGTCACATTACCATCTTTTTTTTAACTTTATGTCCCCTGTTGACCCATATTTCGTCCATGTAATAATTTTTTCTTCCTTGTTGCCGATATTATATAATTTTGTGTAGATAATCTGTCCTCCATACCATATTTATTATTTAGAAAAAGTTTTCTATTAACCTTCCTGTACCGAAAGATTATGTTATGTAAAACTATTGCCAATGTGCTCTAGTCAATTTTAGAAATTAGGTATTGTGTTTTCTCCAATTGCTTGCAATACTTTGTTTAACGTTGCCAATCTATTTCTAAAGAAAAAGATGTAAACGGTTCGTTGTATGGCTTACTTAACATCTTCATTTATTTATATTTTTCTTCGAAAGCTGCTTTTTTTGGATTTGTACTCCTCCATACGGTTTTTCTTCTCTCAAAATTTTGTAAACGCTTAATTTTGAAATACCTTTATAAGCCGAACACATATTATCTATTAACTCATCCTTTGGAAGCGGATGGTGTCTTAAAAGACACTTGAAAATTTCCAATATGATTTTTATTTCTCCAATAAAAATACGATTTTTTTTGCTTTGAAGTGTTGAGGGTTCCGGAATATTTTTCATCATTCAATATCAAAACACAATAACAATAATGTTATAACTGAATACTTACTGTATATTAAAAATTATACATTTCACACAGTTATCTTTACAGTTCACACTTCAAATTTGAAAAAAATATATTTTGATCACTACCACGAAAAAAAAACACTCACGAGGTTATACTCTGTTATAATACAGGTTACAAAAATTATTACATTGCATTGCACCTTCACTTATTCCCAAATTCACTTTTCACATTTAAAGAAATACTTATTTCATATGTATTTAAACATTTACCTATTCAAATCGACTACAAAATAATAAAAACAAATAAATTACCGAAGGTAAGAAACTGCGCGCGAAAATCCTATACCGACGTTAATGTTATGGAATGTCAGGATGTACCTACTTCGCTGAGGCAAACCCACATGCGAGAGAGATAGACTTATATATATGCATGCCTAAAACAATGATAACAATGTATCTTCACATATCATCTGTACGTCTGTTTCATGCGTTGCCATTTTGTCTTCAACAGTAAAAATATCTTCATTAGTGAATTATCTATTAATTATCTAATTTTCTATTATGTCATGCTATTTAATAAAACAACAAAACTGGATAAAAAGTGAACTAAACATGAAACTTTTATTTGGCAATTAAGCTTCTTAGGTAAACATCATATAAGGTCATAACATTTACACGTTTTCTAATTATTGAGAAATTTCTGAACTGTGAGATGTATCAACTCTGTTTACTGGTTTACCGGATCATTCAACTTTCTATAATTTTCATATGGAATATACATAGAAAGTTTTTTTTCTTTCCCTTGATGATTCATCACATATGAATTTGACTGTAATAGGTAGTCAAGCTGTTATAGAATCAAGTTAATTGAAGAAATAATAGTAATGATTCAAATAGTAAAACTTTAAAATACTTGGTTTTGATAAATTTCTAATTGTGTTCAAGCTATTTGCTTTCTGAAAGGAGATTATGTCCAATTCAGCTAATACTTTTAAAATAAACTTTTGGCTAATGATTATAATTACTAAAGTAAGGGGTTTATTTTAAAATTTTGGATTTGTTCCTTTTTAAAAGATTAACAACCAGCTTAAACAAAATAATTCAGTTAATTCATTTATTAGCAAAAATAATTTCTTAAAAACTGATTATTTTATTTATTTAGCAACCAAGCAGTATTGACTGTAGGGGGTGACTCAGAACTTATCTGAAAAAAAAAATACAATTTTACAAAACAAAGTCAAAAAGGGCAGTTCGAAAATAATTTCAAAATACACTTCTGCACGGCACTGAAAACTGGTAAAACCTGATTCAGAGGCAAAGCATGCAATCAGCGACCGGACAAAAAATGGAAAAACATTCCCAAAGAATGACATAAACAACATTTTATAACACCTATTTTATACAGCAAATTAAATCACTATTGTTATTAGTTATTAATAGAATTAATTTGTGATTTTAATTAATTTCAATAAAATGGTTTGACATACCTGATGTTACAACAAAATTTTGGGCCTGTCATATACAGTTTTTACAAACTAACACAAATGTTTCTGCTTTTTGTCCGTTTTGAATTAGTAGGTTATTGGCAGCAACTATGATGCGTATGCGTAAATCATCAATAGTAGGTACTCATTTCGGTGCGATACACTCCATCTTTAAATATCCCCTCAAAAAGACGTCCAAATGATGTAAAGTCCAATATCTTGGTATTAATCCTTGGACACGCTGTACATGGTACGAATATAACTGAGCCTCGTGTATGATACGTCACACTGCTGCAATACGCCGTGGACATCCTGGACCGCCATCTCTTCCACGATTTGGTTTCAAATTTCCTTTGCGTTACGTTTACTGCGGTAAAAATAGCTGCATTTGGCACATTTTCACCGGGAAATCGTTTTTCTAAAGCATTCTCACATCGCCATAAATTTAAACGATATACATCAGCTCTGAGTTGATATACACGTAAGCCATTTTTGACACTTGAAAAATGTAAAGACTCACTCACAACGTTAATATCTACAAAAACTAATCGGATTTCAATATTTTACAATTTTTTTTAACGATGACTCCATTTTTCATGGCGTATCAATTCCCAATTTTTATACTGAATCACCCTGTATAAGAATAAACAAGTAGCTACCATATAGAATGGTAATTGCTAAAAATTATTTCGTATAATTTACATATTAATAAGGTGTTTTATATACCGTCATGAGGAACTCTGACATAACTGAATTTATAGGCCAGAATGGTGCTAAATTAAAACCGTATTAAGTTAAGCGGTAAGTTTATAAATGACGATTATTATGCGTGCAATAATAAGCATAGTAGCATATAATTGCATTTTGATTACGATATCTCCATTCAAATGAAGTCATATGCTAATGTGTCTATAAAACATAAACGAAAATTGAGCCATCCCACAATACTTGAACTTAAAGACATTAATTTCCAGCGTTCCTCGCACAGTCCGTCTCCCTCATACTCCATTATTTTATTCAAGCTGTTTCTCTTTTACATGCTGTACGTGTTTCTTAACCACTTGAATCAGAAGTTATGGGCAATAACAAGTGGTCTCTTAAAGTAATCTCCCAGTAAATCATTCCCTGCACACGCGATACACGTTTATCTTAGTTGTCCACCGCCTGTTAAGTGTGTAAGAGAGAGAAACGGTGAATGCGGTGACATACAAAGGGAGAGGAGATGAATACGACAACATCCATAAAATCGCAGATGATGATTTAAGATAGCTGTTGTCTTTTTCGCTACTTAATGTTATGTTTACAAGGTGCTTGTGGTAGGATAGTTTATGACTTTGGGGTGTTTCTGATTTCTCTGATACCCCAATTGTATTTAAATGACTATTAAAAGTGCCGTAAAGTCGAAGTGCCTTTACAACTCAATAATGGCGCGTTTATGTGAATTATAGGTAACTAAATGTGCAAGAATCACTGAATAATTATTTTTCATTACATCTTCCTGTTTTATCAGATTTTGTACCAATTAATTTTAATCTAGTTTGCATGATCTGAACAAGTGGTAGAGAATTTGATATGCTGAAATGATACTTCCGCTTCATATAGTCTAAAAATAGAAGTTTCTTCCTGTCTTCACAGCAAGAGGGTAGTGTGTTAAACATTTGTTACTTTCTTAGAAAAATGGACGCCTGGAGCTAATAAAAATATGTATTTGGTCTTTCCAAAAAATACGTTAATAACACAGGCCCACTTCATTTGTTCAATAAATATTTATCAAGTATGTAGGTATAATGGGCTGAAACTTTATAACAATACAGCTAATAAAGTAATAATTTGTTATCTTTACTCTCTCAAATCAAATTTATAATATTTTGATTAATCGATCTGCACCATGGGTAGATATATTATTACCTATGCTGTTCAGTGTCATTTTGAATGTAAGGTCGCGGTATTTCTCGTCCTAAAATGATCAAAGTGGTGTTTTTAGGTACAAAAATCTCGAAATATAAAACGTGTAGAATAAAACTAATATCTAAAATAAAATTCTTAATATGTTGAGTAGACTTTTACTATTTAATTTTTCCTCAAATAACATAATCACTTTTAAAAAATGATTGTAAGACAATCATATTATCTTAGTATTCTAACCCCACATTTTAGTCATTATTTTCACATATTTGTAAACAAAAATGGACAATTTTATACGCAAAAATATGTAAGTTTATGTATATAGTATGCGCCAAAAGTATGGAATAAATTCAATAAAAACAAAACAACTATTTTTTGGGAAAAATTCTCGAACAGGTCGACTTTTAATTTAAAAAATACATATTTTAGCGTAAAATGCGATTTTCAAATGTCATTTCTTTTTTGAGTAATGACGTCATCGATTTTTTTTAAATGGCAACATCATATATTTTTCCTTGATTCTGAAAGATCGTTTAATTCTCTATCAGACAGTACTAAAATTTTGCCCTCTTACATAGGAAAGTTTTCGAGTAAATGACGATTGAATGTTAGAAAACGTAAATTTTATCCATAAAAAAGTAACAATTCTGAGGTATGTAAAATAAAATACAATTGATTAAATTTTATACTTAAATTAAATGTTCGAATTGCCATCCACCAACTTCTTGACAATGCGCAAGTCTGTGAAGAAATTCTTCTTGCACATTATGAATGATTTCTGGGGTAACTCTGCGTATTTCGTCCCGAATGCGATTTTGAAATAAAAAATAGTCAAGAGGTGTAAGATCTGGCGATGAGGAAAACAGTTGTCCAAAAAATCTCGTACAGGGCGCGCATAGTGCGGAGGTGCACCGTCTTGCTGAAACCATATGGTATCGTCAGGAATGTCCGGGTCATTATCATTAGGAAAAATTACTGCAAGGGTTGGAACAAGGTCATTTTCTAGAAACTCTAAATATCTTTGTCGGGATCATCTTCATTGAGTTCCTGCACAAGTTGAATTTTGTAGCGATGATATTTTTCCTTCCTCAAGATACGTAGCACTGTGCTCTGACTAGTGTCATTGTCTAATGCAACCAATCGTGAAGAATTATGAGAATTATTCACCATACTTATCAAAATGTTCTGTTTCTGATTTTCATTAATGCTTGGACGTCCAGTCCAATATTTACAACATTGCCAGTTTCTCTAAATTTAGACTCTACCTTACTGACTGTTGATTGGCTGATAGGGCGATCTGGATATTTTTCATTAAATAAATCGCAAACTTCCTGCTGAGTTCTAGTCATATTCCCGCATCCTATAAGAATTAAAATTTCAATTCTTTGAGTAACAGTTAAATGTGCCATAATACTACTAATTGGAAAGTCGGTGTGACAATGACACTTTGCAAAGATTTTCACCTACGCGATCCATAAAAGAACTATGGAACTCGAAAAACTAAACTTGATAACGTTTTTGCTTTATTTTAATTGATTTACGTTTTCTAACATTCAATCGTCATTTACTCGAAAACTTTCCTATGTAAGAGGGCAAAATTTTAGTACTGTCTGATAGAGAATTAAACGATCTTTCAGAATCAAGGAAAACATATGGTGTTGCCATTTAAAAAAAGAATCGATGACGTCATTGCTCGAAAACAAATGACATTTGAAAATCGCATTTTACGCTAAAATATGTATTTTTTAAATTAAAAATCTACCTATTCGAGGATTTTTCCCAAAAAATAATTGTTTCATTTTTATTGAATTTATTCCATACTTTTGGCGCATACTGTATAATATTATATTAAGTATATTCATTCAAACATTTCTCCTTATGCAGTACATGGTTTTGGTGTAAAACTAGTAACTACTCTGTAATCCTGAAAACGTGTAACATATACAGCAGCTTAGGTATATTTGTGGATTTAAACCTTATTTGTAAAATGATTCGAAGTTATTCTAAGCACATAAATTAATTACAACTACACACATTCAAATTTAGTATAAAGCAACTAAGGATATTTTTATAAACTTTGAAAGAATAATACTTCCAATGAAGAATCTTAATTTCTCTTGGTAGTTGCATAATCTACAGGGTGTATAGTAAAGAATGGCCGAAGCTGGATGAAAAAAGTTGATTTAAGTTAACTTACCATAGTAGGTACTGTCTTGCTTCCCTAAAAGGTTTTAGGTCCGAGAAAGTAGTATTTTTATTTAATTTTTTTTACGCCAATTTATTTATTTCTTGGATAATCGTATTCAATTTTTGTACAAGCAGGTTTTTTTGTATGAGACACAGAAATATCTTATTGAGAGGACGTTCTGAGTATGTCTGTGCCGCGGCACAAAAACTTAAATCGTCTGTTTCTCAAAAACGATTGATCGATTTGTAACAGGTATATCTTTTCTATTTAGAATTGAAGGTAGTTCAATAGTTTCTTATTAAAAAATTCAAACTTGTAAAAATACAAAAAGTTAGACATATATTTACATTGACAGTACAGTATAACTTGCACCCCATAGTCGTGACCTCAACACTATTTGCATATTCGTAATTGCCACCTCAAAAAACATAAAACTACAAACTTTCAAAACAATCGGTTGGCACATCTTAAAATATAGCAAAAAATCGATAACATTTTTTCAACTTTAACACCCTGTAAAATGAAAAGGAGCAACAATTGAATAAGGCATGTTGGACTCAATCTCTTTATTTCGATGTTGTTAAGCTATGTACCATTATTAATGATTCACCCTGTATATGCAAAGAACCAGAATAGTCAACTCTGATTTCTCACAAGTATTCTATATACAACTGGTTCCTTTTAAACTCTTAAATCAGAAGGTATTAGGTACATTTTACTAAAAAATTTTCATCATCACTGAAGTATACCACGTTTTAGATTTGCATCTTCATCTAGGTATATTTCAGTAACAATGTTTAAATTTTAGTTCCTGAGAAAGAGAAGAGATGTTAATTATTAATTAATTTAATTTTCTTGCATTCATTTTCACATTATGCGTTTAGCATTTCAATATCACCATATGCGAGCTCAACTATCGATATTATAAACATATACAAATACTTTTGAAGCTATGGAATAGTAAATCAACAATTTTACATGGAGACAATCAATTAAATAAACTTTTAGCATCTCCTCCATTTTTCCATAAATTTTTGGAACGACTTGTTAATTGATACTCGATCAAGCTTTTAGTAAATACAGGTTTTAAGATGTTCATAGTAAACACTTATTTGGCCATATATTTCAGGGCTCGTAGTTGAGACCGCAAACAGCTTTATGGAAAATGCTGGGGTGGCGCTCATAAATCAATAACGTGGACTTAACCGTCTCGCTTGCACTAAGGTATCACCGATTTCTTACCTCCTTTATCTTAACCAACTTCTAAAACTAAACATCAATATTTTCTCAAGATTTACTGCTTTTTTATTTCTATCAACTAATTCGTCCGGCATGTAAAATGAAATGTTTACATTCGCAGCTGGACTAACACGATGATGTATTAATTAATGACTTTGTCAAGAACCTCAAATTCTGTTGTTGCATACAGGATGCTATAATATTTGCTCAGTTAAGAGTTTATTAAGAAACTGTATTCTACTACAAATGGGAAACTAATATTTTATTTTAGACAATTTTTAACTTTATTTATTCTGAATGAACATTGGTCAATGAAGAAAGAATATTTAAATCTGACATAAATAAGGTACAAAACTGGTTGAATAGCATCATTAATGTTACATTTAATAGGGCAATGTTGCTGATTTTCAAGTATTTAATTTTTTTAACTATTACACCAATTTGAAATCTTAGCTTTTAATTTCGTACAAATGTATACATTAAAATAGTTCTGTATAGTGTTGGATATCACTTGTCTCGTGATGTGCTCGTACTTATTTAAAGTATCTCCAGTGGTAAAACAATAACTGATTGATATTATAGGTAAAAAAGCGACTTTTCTTCTTTTATGAACATGTGTCCTAAAAACATGATTTCCAAATGGTAGCCCGTAAAAACAATTTTTGATGGTATTATATAGTGGTGTTTTTGTATATATTCAAATATATAAACTCATAAATTCTGGTTCAGTTTTGATACCTACCTTATCCTTAACAAGTATTGAAAAAGTTTTATTTAATTATTTTTTTAATTTTATAGAGCTCTAACTAAGAGGGGTGCCTTTATTATGCACGTTTATAAGGGAAAATATCAAATTTATATTTCTAGAATTCAATATTTATTTTTCAATCCTGGGACACAATAATTGAATTGATTATCAGCATTATTTAATAGCCAAAGTCCTGCTAAATTATTGGTGTAGTTTAATCTACTTAGGTATATTCTTATACCTATAGAAAAATAAATCAGCTAATTTTCAAACAGAATACCATATCCAAAAATAATATGTTGTACCAATATCTAGGTACACATTTTAGTTTTTGTTATTATATATCTAGCAGGTGTAACATGTATAGGTTGTTACAAATTTGCTTCTCACTACAGGGATCTTGGAAATGGTAAGAGATGCGAACTAGCTTGAATAGGATGAGCCATTATGCGTGTAAGAAATCAAGGCTAACGTGATTAATTTTCGAAATATTTGGAAAAAAATAAAATTTTTGAAATCCGTTTTTGTTCCATTTCAGCCCCGTTTGAGGTGGTATTGAAAAAAAGGACACTATGGCATAATCAATTTTTATATGTAACGTTTCGTCTTTCCAGGACCATCATCAACTTAATTTATTTAAATACTGCCCCCTGCAAATTTTATTACATTTTTTTACAAAGAAGAAGAGTTTGTCATGGAAAAAGTTGCCATGAGAAAGTACTCTTCTTTACCACCATACACAACAAGGCTGAAATGAAACAAACACGTACTTCCAAAATTTCAGTTTTATTTTTCTAACACTAACCATGTTAGTCATGATTTTTTTAGAGACATAATATTGGTCACCTGATTACCTAACTTTGCCCTTATTTAAGCTAGTTAGTATCTCTTACCGTTTCCGAGAACCCTGTAGTGAGAAGCGAATTTGTAACAGCCATAATATGGAATTGAAGCATCCCACAAGGAACAGGCCAAAATGCCTCCCATTTTTATTTTTTTATTTTAAATATATAGTCAAATTATAGCCAAATCATAAATGTTTTACATTTCTTCCACTTAATTATGATATTGAAATATACTTAAAGAAACCGAAAATATAAAATCTCCTTTTGATGAGAAGAAGGAAATTAAAAATATTTAAACCCACATAACATTTTGTTACCAAATTTTTTACACTAACATAGTGTTATTATAAAAATATTAATACAGTATTATTGAAAAAGTCTTGTCTTGTATTGTCTTACAAGACAATAGTCTCTTTAAAGTCTTGTTCTTGTTTGATCTTGAAAGATCATGTTTCTGAGGATAAAGATAAATGTCTTGTATTATCTTGCGAGAGTAACACATTTCTTGTGTTGCCTCGCAAACTGTTTTAAAATTTTGTCTTGCTATTCGAACTGTCAAGTATTGGCTTGTATTAAGAGAGAAAGGGCAGGATCAATAAAAAGCAAGGCAAGATGCTAACACTACTTTAGAGTAATTAATTGGTATCATCCGTTGTTCTCTTCTCAACAAGTTTAGTTGACACGCTGTAGATTTAAAAATCTAAATTTTACTCAACCGACGTCTTAAAATTAACACTATACAGTTCCTTACTTAATTAAATACCCTGTATGTACAATTCACTGTATAAATATTATTTTATCTGATTTTTTTTGTGTACTTATTGAATTATATGGGCCAGAATATACTAAAGCATTTTAAACACTAATCAAAAACAGTTCGACAAAAAGAAAACTTTCTTAAAGTTCAATATCCTAATATACAGATGCTTTGAGGATTTTATTGTCTCAACGATAAAGGATGCGGTTCTCTTGAGACCGTGTTCCAAACATACTATTATTGAAACAGGAACTTACTGTCGCAAATTCTTCAAGGAGATTCAGATTTAAAATTTGTGACTTTATTTTGTTTTTTTAATTCACTGCTGCTTAATAACGAATGTATGCCATTATAATATTTATTAACGTTATTTTCATTATGTAGGAAGTGTTTTTTTATGTTATAGTGGTTTTTAGGCTTTCACGGCCGGTGCTATTATGTAGTGATTTTCCGGGTTGCCGTGACCTCAGTAACTGGTCGCTGCCAGTAACAGGATTAAAGTGCCGATTCCTAGTTTTATCTGGGATCTTTGAGCTGCCCTGGTTGTTCTCGGACTAGGCTCTGAGGGGACAGACTTGATATAGGTATCTCTGGACCCGCCCATATATTGGTATCGACTCTTGTTATTGGTATTACGGCTGTTACGGTCCGAACAGTTCCTCGGATAATGGTGGTTTTCCAAGACGTACCGTAGCCCCTTCTGTAACTGGTCGCATCCCATGCTTCCAAACGTTTCGTCGCTCCCCAATGTCCGCATATTTAGCGGTAACTCCGCAAAAGCTGAGCTGCTCTGTCGCAGTAAAGCTTTTGGGACCGCAGACTTGAATTATTAATCGCCGTACCTAAGTATTTTCCCAAAAAAAGTATTTGATTTACTGAATTTATTCCAAGTTACAGACCTCTGCCATATACAGGGTGTCGGATAAGTATCTCCTATAATCGCTCTGGAGTGTATAAGGGAGGTCGAAATAGTGGTACGTCAGAGGGGTACATAAACTTTAAAGTCACCTTACATATTTTAAAATAATTACATATTAAGAACTATGACTTTGTGATAATGCCAAAACGTTTTACTATTATCCGATGTCCGGACGGACACTATCATTTTTTTATCCAATTTTGACATCAAGCTTAAAATATTCGTTTTAGAAGGTTTTTGTTTAAAAATGTTGCTTTATTTCGCAAAAACTAACGGTTTTCCAGATAAATAAAGAAGTTGGCACAAATACAGCAACCTAAAATTATTTTTTTTACAAATTATTTAATGCGTTTAGTTTCTTTAATCTTACCAAGTTTATAAACTTTTGAACGGGTTAGTTATAGTTTAAGGGAACACACTAGTGACTAATTAAAAATCCATATTTGAAAAATAACTTAGTAACAATAAAAAAAATGAACACTGAAAATAAGTAAATGTTACTTCGCAAATGTACAAAATGAGCTACACATACTTCAATACACTTTCTTATTTTACAAGAAAAATTATATTTTTTGTGTCCGTCTAATTGTTGCTATTTTTGTAGGTACTAATTTCTTAAGATTTCTCTAGAAAACGGTTCATTTTTTAACAAAAAGGAGAGTAGCGGAGTATTATGGAATATCTTTTTACAGACTAAATAGATTTTAGGAAAAACGATTGCCATTCCTACCTACTGCTTCAAAGTATTCATTAACTGGTTTTGTTAAAAAATTGTAGGGTAATATGGAAAAATGGGGTTCTGTAACATTGTATAAAAATAAAGGAAAATGAATAAAATGTGAGATCCACTAACGATAGTAATTACATACTTAAGTGTATTTTTCTACACCGGTGTGCAGCTTCTGGGTTTAAAGAATACATACAGCGTATCCATATTTCGCCCTTTGTATCTTGGGAAATTCTTCAACTTGAGATGGTGTTTGATGTAAAAAATTCTTCACCACTAGACAACTTAGCTAAGGGAACACTACATGATGAGTCATGAGTCATCACATGACAAATTGTACCATTTTTTACATTCTTAGGTTTCTCGGGCTTGGAATTCACTTCACTTAAACTAGTTATTGCATCGTTTGATGCAGAAATACCACCTTTTTTCTTCGCAAACCTTCCTTTTACATTCTCTTTCAATTTTAGTTTCTAAAAAATAGGTCTCAAAGTGATGGAAACCTTATAAATGCATCATTATTTTAAAAGAGGCTAATATGGAATATTCTAAATTGGCCCCCACTAGCATATGTTGGTTAGTTTTAAATAAAAAATAAAATAGTTCATATAATAACATAATGCTCTTTTACTTATTTATGCCGATAGACACATTTCTTAAAATATTTAATAAGATACAAAAACCAAATATAAAAGTACTTAGGTACCTAAATATTATGTACATCACTCAATCAAGATAATCAACAATATTTGAGGTTAGGTTGCTTTCTGAAGATTTCCACTAGGGTTACTTTGGTGTTAAACCAAGCTATTTTCACTATTTTACGCTAGATGGATCCATTAATTTTTTTTCAATGATGGTATGCCACACCTATTCCACAATACCTCCGCTACTCTACCATTTCTAAAGTAGAACCTTAGGAGCATTTTAAATCATATTTTTAGTTTGATAAAATTATTTGTTAAAATTTTGAAAACAAATTGTGGTAAGACCAGTCTGTTTCTGGATATCTGATAATA
Source organism: Monochamus saltuarius (assembly GCA_025584915.1). NCBI lineage: Eukaryota > Metazoa > Arthropoda > Insecta > Coleoptera > Cerambycidae > Monochamus > Monochamus saltuarius. Next base: position 23,572,541 of record CM046726.1, on the reverse strand, counting down.
GTAAAACTTTGGTTTTAGCATGCAGTCTATCATCTCTACGTAATACCTTGCACCAAAATTTTATTACAGTTTTCTAGGTAGGTTTATCTTTCTGACTCTTTAACTAAATTATGATTTTTTATTTTAGTATTATCTTGACCTCCCCTGTACACTCCCGAGCGATTACGAGGTATTTACCGCAAGCCCTGTAAACTTGTTAAACTAAAGTAATTAAAGGAATAATGTACTGAAGTTATGTTATGAGAGTGATTTAAAAAATAAAATGAAAATATTATTTGTCTTAGGTTTTAAAAATTCTACTTAAATAAATATAAATTACTACAGTTGTAGTAATTATCTATCTATAAAAAAATATATTTTATATTATAAAAATCATGTCAGTAAAAAGGTACCTAATTATAACTATGTAAGAACATCCAAAGTATCTACGTTTAATAAAGTATTAGGTACACTTACTACTCTTTCATATTCTTTGAACGCAATTTATTTTTTTGTAGTGTTATAACTTAATAACGCCGAATTATGTCGAATAATTGCAATAATTTGCGATTTGAAGAGGTGCATAATGCTATAAAAAGGTGTTCTAAATACCGTTTAAACCATGTAAGGTGAAACGATCCAAGTGAACTGTTACCATGTAAATTACATACCCAAGTGTGAATCGAACAGGTGCTTGTCCTTAAGCAATGAATTACAAAGTTCCACTGCAGCATTTTATTGGAGGTCGATGCCCCGCTCCTTTAATAATTTGTGACACGGAGACTTATAATAAAAAAGGAAATACTTTACCGTAGTATTCATGTAACACCAAGTTGTTACAGTTGTTATAACATGGCTAAACAAATGGGACAACGCCCTAACTTATAAGGAGGATGATGTAGTTTAATAGCAGTAATATATAACATTAGGATCCTTTACTTCTTGTATTGACGGTACATGAATAAGTAATTAAATTAGTAACTCTCCTAAAATGATAGGTATATACCTATTTTAATTTTTTGCTCGTTTAAAGCGTTTGGTGTTTTCAATTCATTAAACAGAGAATTTCCAAAATGAGGATATGAATACACAGTAAAAAATATCATTGAGGAACCTCAAACTCATTTATGAGTGAAATTATTTTGGTGTTGAATTTTGAGTAATTAAATATTTTAATGCAGAAATGAGTTTATCGACACAATTTTTCGTCAGAAAGGTGGTTTGTGGAAAAAACAACGAAATATATTGATAATATCACTCAATTTTGAGTTTGTAGTAACACATAGTTCAGTAAGCTAACTCAAAAGTTATTCAAAGTTACTCATAAAAGATTTATTTAGCTAACACATACTCGTAACTGAGTGAATATTACTCAATGAATTGTGGTATTATTTGAACACAATCAGGTGTGGACTCGTTTTAACAATCAATTGTGTTGATTTTGAGTCAAATTTTACTCAAAATATTTTACGGTGTATGATGATGAATCAAACTCCACAATGACCAAGCAGGTTTAAATAAGAGTCGGCTTTTATATTTAGATTATTGATTAGAATAATCTCATGGAGGTATAGTATTTTCCACAGAGACTAATTAAAATTATTTTTTGACCTAAAGAAATTGTGTTATTTTAGATAATAGGATACAACGAAAAACTTCTAATTAGGCTTAAATATGGGTCCCTTGAAAATATATCGATAATCTACACTATTTTCAAGATAAACAATTTTAATTTCTTACTTGATTAAAGCATTTGGTGTTCTCAATTTGTTAAATTGGGAATTTTCAAAATATGACCATATCAAACTCCGCAATGACCAACCAGGTTTAGGTAAATAAAGGCCGGCATTTATCTTTAGATTATCGATTGGAGCAATCTCATGCAGGAATGATAATTTTAATTAAAAAAAATGTCTATAGGATTTTCGAAAATATAATTCAATCAGAAGCATCTAATTGGACACAGAAATGGGTCTCTTGATCGACATAATGCACCATTTTCAAGAAAATCAGTTTTCTATTTTCATTTCAATGAGAGATACAATTCCGAAAATCTAAAATGCAAAAATGACCAATTATAATATGAAAACCACTTATAAAACATTGGTTTTGAAATATGCTCTTTCCCAAACAAAAGTCTGTCAGTTTTTGTATAATTTATTACAATTATTGAAACCTTGAATATGATATTAACAGGAAAAACCCCTAATTTTCTTAGTAACCCTGTCTCTTACTTTAACAGTATTATATAAATAAAATTTTAAAGCAGTTCATAGAACCATTGACTAACAAACACGTTTATTATATTGTTTTATTATTTATTCCATATAAAATGATGACAAATCTAATGAATAAAATATATAATAAATATATAAGTAAATATCGATATTCAAATTTTATGAAATGGCGAATGCGCCAGTCAAAGGGCACATATTTTTTTTTAGTGTAAAGTGACTGTAAAAGTTTACTTGAAACATTTACACATAAGACACTGCTGCATGCTTACATATTTTACGTAAAATTTTATTGAGAAGGAAGCATAGGGTTATATTTAACCTAAACGCATAAACACGGGAAATTAAACTGAGGACAAAAAATAATGACGAATAGTAAAAAAACGTATTTAGTAAAATATGTTTAGTTTCGGTTGGTTTACAAAAATGTATCAGGTGTAAAAACTTTACAAAGTAAACAAGTAAGGACGATATGTTTGGTATTTGCAGCAGAACTTTATCAATTGTGGTCCTTTTCGAGTTTATTTCCACGTTATTATAAATGTATGGAACATAATTTCTTAAACGAAGAACTTATATGAACATGATACTGGCATATGGAAAATTAAATAAAAAATTCAGTGGTTGCAGCTCATCTTTATGTCCAAAGGTTTTCCCAGAGACATCATCCGAAATGTGAAACCTTTTTACATGTGGTTTAGCGGAGTAGAGAAACTGGTAATTTGCGGTTGAGGCCTGGGCAACTTGGAAGAGCTATTAGCTCTAGTAAATTGTGGATCTCGAAGAAGTTATTATAAATGCCGTCAAGGAGCACTCGGGCATAAGGATTAGGACAATTGTATCACAATTTGGGATATCACAATCCACAGTTTGGCTAATGGAAAGACACGTTTTACTTTCCCACATGCAGCGGGTACAAGCCTTACCTCCAAGGAATCTTCCTCTTCGAATGAACGTTTGCTAGTGGTCGTTACATCAGCAGCATTTAAATCCGTACTTTATCATGAACATTTTAGTTACGATGAGACAATTTTCACACGTAATGGTATGCACAATTTACACAACACGCATGTCACACGGCGAACACAATTTCAACGATTTTCAGTAACTGTGTGGGCTGGAATTGTGAAAGGAGTACATATTGGTGCTTTCATTCTCAAACGATAGATAAGCCGAGGTGGTTTAATTTGGGGGCCACCTCGACCACCCGATCTAAATCCGCTTGACTTTTATTTTTGGGGTCACATACAACTATGGTGTACTATCAAAGTTAACACTGAACGAGAGTTGAGAAATCACATAGGTAGGTACATGCTTCCGTTGAGGCATTTCGACTGCAGTCTGGTTTGAGCCGTGCGTGTGAGAACTCATGGATACGGTGCGCGGCAAACTCTGTATTGGAAATCACAAAAATAAATTCGAATAGTTACTGTGAAAAATTAAGTACATTTTCAATTTTATGAAATTTACATTCTTTTATTTTTAATTGGAATAAATTGTTGTCTCCGTAGCTGAAAAACTTCAATCTTCGTCATTATTAGTCCTCAGCTATAATTTTCCAAGTTTTGGCATATAGGTTAAGAATCAGTCTGTATGCATACATGTAGATATTTACAATGTTATTGGTTATAAATATTATCCAACTTTATTAACTTTCAATTTTTATTATAACAAATTGTTCAAAGTTCGAATACCGTCTTTATAATTTTCTAATTATCTAATAACTAGGACTTTCTTATTTAGTTATTTTTCCACTTATGTTTTGTCATTGATATTAATTTTTTTAAACTGGTTTCTCGGAATTTTCAGTTTTTCGTACATATACCGACAAGTTTTCTAATAACAACTCTTTTATTTTATTCAGAATTTAATTATTATTAAATACATTTGAAAAAAGTAGCTTTTTTACAGAACTCGATAACAATGGTGGTTACCCTCGGTCGGCTACGGTCCTGCTCGGACTTCACACTCTTGATATGGTCCATTGTCGTCAGGGGTCGATTAGTGGTCGTTATAAAATGGCCAGTTTTACATAATAAGTAATGAACAAAATATACGAAGCAGATACGGAGCTCTTTGAGTCGAGTGGCAGTAAATTTATAATTAGTTTTATTTCAGCATTTATTGACCTAAACTCAATAAATTTTGATTATAAAAATAATTTTGTATGCTGGATGTTCTTTAAATAAAGCATATATCTACAATAAAAATGCAATATTTAGGTTTCTTCTTTTTACGTTTGCATGACTTTTATTTCCATCTTATCTTGCAGTAGGAGCTATGAAGTCTTGGCATGGTCTTGCTTGTCTTTAGAGGCCAAGACAAGGTCAAGAAAAAGCGGGGCAAGATGACCACACTACATATAAGTAATGTCGAACTAATTGAACTGACTTTTAGTTAAATAAATAAATCTTAATAAACATAATAAAGAATGAATTTTGAGAAACATATTAAACAAATGTAGGTATTTTTAACTCAAAATAATTTTAGACATGTGAGCAATTAAAGTAACAAATAAATATTTTACTTCTTAAATATTGTGCAAATTTAAAAGTTCAGTACTTTGTATGCATTGATATACTTGCGACAAGAATTCAGACGACTTACGTCATACGAACAAATGAATAATTCATTACATTTTCATCAAAATGTTTAAGAAACTGCAACTGATAGTAATAAAACTATATAATACACTAAAAGTTTGCATTATATATTGCACTAAATTGCAAAAAATGATTGTTTTTAACGCGACCAAATATTGAAAATTACGTTGACAATAAAAACAAATGTGTAACGTCAGCCGTGACGTAAGACGTCTGAATTCTTGACGCGAGTATACCTATATGCTATTTTTACGTAAATATATTCTCTATCTACTGTTTAAATGTGACATAGGTATTAGAAATAAATATATTTTTAATATTTATGACAACAATTTTCAATCAAATCCATTCTTATCTACCATTTACGTTTGTAACCACGTACCTGCCTACTGAATACCTACCAATCAAGGATTGTTTGGAATTTACCTCTGGGGCGCCAACCTCCTAGAGGGAAAATATACTGAGAACCGAAACTAGTAAACAACTCGTGCTTTTGATATATATTTTTCTAGACGAATCAACCTGTTTTACAAAATGTCTCATAATTTATCAATTTAAAATACATACAATTAGTAGGCACCTATATATCACATCTTCTTTATAGCTATTCTAAAATTTGTATAGAAATACCATTTACTTATTTGCTTACTTAGTTTATAAACGGTTCAGAACGGTTCATATGCACTATTTACTGAAAGGACATATGGTGATTAAGCTGTATTAATTTTCCTGCTTAAGTGCAATAAGAAAATTATTTTTTTAGCGATACCTAAAGCAATCTAAAGTGTTTTACTATTGTTAACTCTTTACACATCACAACTATAACTATTGAAAATTGTTTACCCAATCCAGTAATAGTTTTAGTATTTTGACGTAATAATATCAATGTAGGTACCTTCAAAAACAAATTTTTGTAGTAGTTTATAAACAAATTATTATTTTAGTACCTGGAAATTATATGTTCTAAATCTAAGTAGGTATAATTATATTTAGGTACTTAATAAATATATAAAAATATGCTATTACCTAATTAGTTATATTAGGTATATATTTTTACACATTCAAGTAAGGTATAATACTATATAGAAGAATATTTAAAAAATTATTATCAAAAGAACAACGCAAAAATATAGTTATCTAACAATGATGTGATAAGAACAGTAAGATTAACAGTGTGCTTACTGAATATAGCTTGAACTAGGCACTTAACTAAACACATTAAACTGTAATCAGAATTTTCATAGTAAATTATTAGGTAGATACACTACAATTTATTATTACGTTATCTGCACCCATCAATAATGAAAATAGCATGGGTAATTTCAGTCATAAATAAATATTCTAAAATAATGGAAAAATTATGTTCCATTTACCCAAATAATAATAGGTTATTTCCATTTCTTATAAATAAAATAGTATACTAATACAATATTAACTACACATCAAACTCTAATTAGGTTCAGGGAATTAGATGTCAATGTTGATAAAATACAATAAGGACTGTAGATATTAGTATTGTGAATGTTTATATCTGATGTTAGATATGAGCCTGGGCCTAATCCAAAGCGCAATTATATTGAGTTTATATTTTAAAAGCGCGTAAGTAAAATCTGAAAATAATTTTAATAATTCTTCAATTCAAATAAAACAGATTTCTGAGAGTTTCCAATTAAGAAAGAAGGTAACATTCAATGTATTTAGGTAAAATGGTTTCAAAAACCTTCAACTCATATCAAATTTTATCACAATCAAATATAAAACACTATCAAAACTATAACATATAAATTTAAATTTAGCGCTTTTAAGGGGGCCATTCTGATTAGGGTCGACCTTATGTAGCTCCACCTAAAATACTTTGTTGCTGTCAAGCACATGTCAATGCTGCACAGCCCCTAGATACATCAAGGACTCCTAGCGCCGCCTCTGTTTCTTAAACCAACAGCCGATTGGTGGACTTCCACCTTCCTGTTTATGATTAGTGATTAGCTAGATGAGCGTACAGGACACCACTGGAAAGTAGAGACACTTTTACAATGTACGGGAAAAAGGTGAACTAAATAGTTAACATTGTTGATTCCACCACGTTAGGATCGCACGGAAAGGTATGTATTTATGTTTCATACAAGGCTACAATCATACAGTATATTGCGTAATGTTAAGGTTCATACCTACGTTTACCAACCAGTTAACATGCCTACATTAAATTGATTATTGTTAGATTTCCTATTTCTTGAACAGAAGTAGGTATCATATATTTAGTTTTTATGCAGTAAGTAGATAATTATTCACCTAGGTATTAAGATACATATTTTTCTTAGTAAGTTATATTTAATCTACCTTACAGGGGACATTTAATATGTTTTTGATATATTTTATCAGTTTCTTAGATTTAAAAATGTATCTAAGTCTGTACTTACTACTAATAATGTGAAGTTATTATTATTGACGTTATTGACACGTATTGTGACATGGTTACCCAAATTTGTTTAAATAAATAAATGCACCAATATTCATAAGTAGGTACATTACAGTAAATAAGTTTGAAGGAAGTTGATAAATTTACTTTTTGAGACTGTTGATCTAAGGTATACTATCTACTTACGTATTTAAGTATAAAATATTGAGTAGGTGCTGTCATATGGTTTAGTGAAAAGGAAATATAATATCTTGTTATAATAAATATATACAGTAAGTAGGTACAGTAAATATATAGGTATATTTTGTTATGCCGTTAGTAGATCCCCACTATAAAATGTTTTAAAAAATAATACTTGAATAGATAAGTATTTATAATGTGCAAATAATAAAATTAACTGATATTATTAATTTATTGAATTATGCAAACGATTCTGAAGTTCCTGCTTAATGATACTTATTTATATGAGAACCAGTTTCCTAATAATACCAAATAATAATAGGAATATATAATAGAGGGATAACATTTAAGTAAAGGTTTGTTTGGGAAATATATTGCCGAATAATTTTGAAAGCTGTAATTTGAGGTTATTGCCTTTATTATGTTTGTAAGTACTATATTTCAAACGGAACTTTGTAAGTACTATATTTCAAACGGAACTTTGCAAATATTTTTTTTTTTTTGTAGCAGGTGTTAATTTTAATAGGTACCTACTTATTTTAAGTAGCAGACATATAAGACGTTATTTAGATATTAGGTACACTTTTTACTGAAAAAACTAAAAATGTGTCTACATATTTACCTACTTATGAAAGTTTTACCTATTCCTAAACGATATGAGAAACTTATCTATCTATAAATATAGGTAAGTATTTTCTCTTTAACAGTAATGCGCATGTACCTAGCTACCAAAAAATTGTGAATCAAGAGAACATTCTTTAAAACCATGATAAAGGCTAAATATATAAGTAGATACTTAACTTTTTTGGATTTGCTTCTGCAAATACATCTGATATCTTCTGATAGCAAGTACCTATTTGAAAAATAAATAAAACTGAAATCGAAAATATAGTTTCATATCGTTATAGTATTCCACTTTTGCTAATTGTTGATATTTAAAAGGTATTTAAAATTATTTTTAAATACCTACTTAGAGAGTAACTGTTATTTCATTTCAGATTTAAAAAAAGAAATTCAAATAGGTAATAAAATATGTGAAGATAAACGTAATAAATGTCGTATTTCATATTTTAGAAAGCATCATTTTTCTTATTGACATCATGGAAATCCACCCACTGAACTTTACACATTTCTACTGATTGATGAACAGAAAAAATGTAAATTATGGTACCCAGTAAAAAAGTTGGACTCAAATCTATCCAATAATGTGTCAAAAGAAACTAAGTGAAATTTAATTCTATCGATATCTTAAGAAAAGTAATTATAATTTTATATGATGACCCACATAAATGTGGTCAGATATATATTTACATAGGATGTACACAGTTTATCTTATAAAATTACAATTACTTTCCTCATAATGGATAGAATGAAAATTCACTCAGTTTAGTTTGACACATTATTGAGTAGATTTGCGTTCAATTTTATTTATAGTGCCTCAATTTGCACCTAACTAAGTTAAATACGTTAATTATTTTCATTTATGAATTTTAATGAGATGTATTCAAATATAACTTACTAGATACATATATTACCTACTGTAAATTTAACTGCTTTTGTTTAGCTCGCACTTCCGTCTAAAATGATTTACAAAGTGCATAATTACAAGCTTACCTAATATAAGTTTACTTGCGCAAAGTAAATTTGGTTGATTAAATTTGGATAGATTCCTACGCATAATTAGAATGTTGTAATTAACTTCATACCTATTTTACCTAAATATCTTTTAGTAGGTATATTATTCTTTTATTTCGCCTTGCGTCAGAGATATCACATTAAGGTCGCCGTATTTATTGCCGTAAAATGATCAAATTTATGGTGTTTTTATGTACAAGAACCTCGAAAAATAAAACACGTAGAACAAATGTAATATCAAAAATAAAATTATTAATGTTACTTTTGTACCTTTCAATATCCGCAGGTGTTATGATATAACATTTCTGTTATTTGCTATGCTATATTATTCAGCTCTTAAGTGTCATTTTTTTTTGGAAACAACTAAATATTCAAGTACAACATCTCAATTTGATTAAATCATATACCTGTTATAATTTGATCAGTTTAGACAGCATTTAACTGTATGATTCGTAATTTCAACTAGTAATTGTACTAAAAGTATATCTGCCTATTTTTTGCAAATCACCAAGTTAAGTTCATATGAATATGTGAGTAAACAGAAATGTTATTTCTAAAGAACCACGATTATCATATTAGGTATTCACTATCAAGAAACAACATTTATTTAAACTATCAGCTGTGAATGATGAATGAGCGTTTAATTGAAAATAAATTATTTATTTAAATATCAATTAATAAATTGCAATAGAATATTTTTGTATAGTGAATGGCTGTAGTATTCATAACTATATCTGATTAACCACTAGATTGTAACTTTTTAACAAGAACGCGACGGAACGGCAACACGATACAAAACAGAGGCACTATATAATATAATTTTGGAGTTAACCATCGTTCATGAGAATGTGATATTTTATGATTTGAGTAGTTTAGTGATTTAAATAAAACAGCTTCCAGATTGGTGCGATGTTTCCTTATTTTTATTGATACTGTATATATTTTGTCATTTAAGCTTCAAAAAATTGCTTTATCTACATATAAATATAGTAAAATGTGTTATTTCGGTGCTAAACTTATTATTACATATCTTGCCAAAATGGTTATTAAATTTAAGGAAGTAGAAACCGCATATAAGTATTTAAAATTAGGGAGGTAATTATCTATGCTTATAGGCAGATTATTTCTTGTAATGAATTTTTTTTAGAGTTCTACTGAATTAACTAAATATATATTATACTCTAGGCATGTTGCTTTAAACTGCTTGATATTAGGCATTATGTATTTATTTGTTTTGAAATAAAGGAAGTTTGAACTGAAAATTTGTTTCTTTTGCAAATGTTAATGAGTTTAAATTACCTAAATAAGTTAGAACAATGTCTAATACAGACTTTGTCAATCCCTATACTTTAAAAAGCACTGATTCTTAAGAATTTCACATTCTATAAGCCTAAGGTAGTTATCGTAACTATACACTAATAAAAATTATACCATATTAACACGTTGTTTACGCATACATTAATGTAAAAAGAAACAAATCGATACTGCATTACAAGAACCTTCATGTAAATATGGGTGTATTTACATCTTTCATGTAAAAAAGTAATAAAAGTAATAAAGTTGTAAAACTGCATATCATGTGAACAAAATCACTGTTTTACTTTGCAAAATTTGCATATTCTTAAGCAATCATTTTTCATCAGATTTGTAGTATTAGCCTACCTACATTATATTCATTTATTTTGCACTATTTACCTAGGCAATAAATAACCATTAATTTGTATCAGTATAAAGGAATTGTTAAACCAGCGAGAAAATAATTAGGAAAGTAAAATATTAAAAGAAATAAAGTAAAGGGGTAAAGTTTTTTATCTGAAAAATAATAGGTACCTACCTTTTAACTGTGTGTATAAAATCAACTTCGTATGTTAGAAAACAACAAAGCTATTACTTATAATGGTTTTTAAAATTTAACATTCTGTATCTGGAAAATTGCACGTTTAAATTCATAATGGTACTAGTATCTATAATGAAAGTTACATTATTTTTGCTTAAGTAATTTGTGATCAATTAACGAATGAATGTACTAAATTTAGTAAGTTTATACTTTTAATTAATTGCATCATTATCCTAAGTTTGTGACAAAATATTCAGAGATATTCAGATAGATGTGACATGATCATCTTAAATTCAACAACTGGTAACTGAAAAACTAGTGGCTTTACCTAAATCCTTAGTTATTACGAATTTTTGGTTTAAAATAATTCATAGAGCAATCTCTTGGAGTTTTGATATGGATTTATAACACTCTGTAGGTATAAACACAGTGTCGGACAAAACGCAATTTTATGAATTTTTAATAAATCTGTTATAGTTATCCATATACTTACCTTCAGGTATACAAACCTATTTTTAGATATAAAATAAACATCCTCTATTTCTTACAAGCTCATATTATTCTTACCTAAAGGAATATCTACTTATTTCTAATAAATATCAATATTCTACATAGACGATCAAAGAATATTTTCATGGAAAAAATAGAATGATTCATTGTTGATTTCACTAACCTACCTATATATCTTTTAATAGACCATCCGCGTTTGTTTTGAAGTTATGCTTGTAAAGATTCTGCGTTGGAATTAAAAATAGTAACACAAGGTTAAGACTGTGCCATATCTCTCCTATCTAATAGGCGTTTCTAACATTTTCTACGAAATACATTTCAGGTAACGCTTACGTTTAATTAATAATATAACAATAATTCCTTACAAGTATTAAATAAGCAATGATAGAGAAAAAGAAGTGACAATTTGGGAAACTGGATCTTATATTTTATCAGTTACTTCACACATTGACTGGTGCGATTGGGTTATTAATTTAACTTTTAGCTTACACTCAAGTAGTTAAATATCAAATATTGAGAAGCAATGTCCAAAAGCTATCTGTCATAAATTTAATACTTAATACGGTGAATTGTAAAAAAATATGTAAAAATGCATGCACAAATTTACTGTTAATATAAAATGTTCACTTCTAAAATTTTAGTAACTATCTAATGATATCTACCTATTACATTAGACATATAAATTGTCTTGAACTACAAGTTTTACCTATTATTAGTAGCATGTTGAAATACGAATTATTGTGGAACATATAATTCGGTAAGCATTATTAACTTTTTGGGATATAAAACATTTGCTTGAAGCGCGTAAAGATAAAATTATTAAATATTTATTAGCTTTCACGGTATAACTTCAAAGCTATTTAAGGTCGCTGTATTTCTCACCGCAAAATTCAATTCAATCAAATATCTGGTGTAATTAGATAACGAAATCTAGAAAAATCGAACATGTAGAATAGAAGCAAATACAAAAATAATATTCTTAATGTTTTGTTTATTCATTGTACAAATTCTAGACCGGTGTGAAACTCAGAGATTTAGGGATTTATTTTAATACACAACTTACTTTTTTATATAAGTACAATTTTTATTAGATAGGTATTAATAATATTATGTCAGACTAACTACACTTCGGACTAAAGCCCTGACCAGCGTTAAATTACACCAACAATATCTACCCATACATTCTTTATTATTAGCTTTTGTAGATGTTTGCTGTATTTTTCAATTATTTTAATTACATACTAATTTTTATAGTGGGACATTTCATTTCACTTAAAGGAGGCCATCTGAAGAAGCAATTCTTCAGTAATAAGTCATATCCCAATTGTTGTGGTTGAATTTACGCATTTCTAATATTCAAATATGAATTTTAGTTTTGAAAGTTATTTAATGTTTTAGTTAAGCCAGATATATCCTTTTTTTGTTAGTAAATTTAGCTAGAATAATTTTTATTTTACATTATTATTGCATACTTAGATATTTGAAAGAACATACATATGATTTCATTAATAGAAATTGTAGGAAACTGGTTTGTATTAGTTGAAATACTTTTACAATACAGTAAAAAATACTTTTAATGATCACATTCACACAATTGCATGTCAATTCAGCATTTCGTGCACTCGGAAATTGTAGAAATTTTCAGCTTTAATATGCTTTCATTTTAGTTTTGTTAAATCCAAATTTTCTAATTTATTGAAAGAGTCAAAAAGTTATTTCTAAAATGTTTTAATTTTAAAATAAATGGTGTACATTCTATGATGTTACTATCCTAAACTGCTGGACACTTTTAATTTTATTTCTTTGTAACATCTCGGGTCTCTGTTTCATTTTTGCACAATTTTTTACATGGCAATATTGGCAGTCTCTGTGTAACTTATTTAATCATTTTCGTTCCTGGAATAAATTTTAAATAGGTACAACACTTTTGCACAAAAGAGCTCAAATCAATATTTAATTCAACTAATCCGATGTGCAATAATATTAACAGTAGTTGTCATATTTCTGAACTGAAAGGTGTATGGTTTACCAATTCAAAATGTAGGTAACTTTGTGTATCTATTGTTTTACACACTGATATAAATTTTGCCTTATACTATTTATTAATTCTAAAATGATTCTAGTTTGGTCTTGTGTTTTTGTTGTTTTGTGTTTGAATAAAGTATATTTTTCATATTTGCTATCATTACTGTTATTTAAATTCTGCTGAAAAATAAAATAAAATCTTTAAAAATAGTTTACCAAACAAGAATATGTTGCTATCCAAACACTACATTTTAACAATTATTTTCACATTCCTAAATACAAATTTGAACAACTTTGTATGTACTAAATATGTTTACGCTATAATAATATTTATATCCGCAGATAAATTTAAAAAAATATAAATTTGGGTACCTACCTACCTAAAACTTTATAGTTATTCAGTTGATACCTACGTAGGTATTCGCAAAGTTTCGGTATCTTTGAACAGATGGCATGAGATAATATTTCTGATATAAGCTTAAAATTATTCAGTTATAAATCCTTCGAATTATTTCTACTTGTAGAAAGTACTTACTGGTTCAAAAGTACGGCGCTTTTAATACATCGTTTTTTTGTCGCCAAGAAAACTGTAATTTACTCAATATTCCCTTGTAGCTTCAAATTAATTTCTATGAATGGGTGAAGTACTGTAGCTAAAAATTTAGTGAAAATTTATGAATTTTCTGGCATATCCACACAATTTAATCACTGACTTTTTATGATACACGCCCAGAATGTTCAACCCTGTATTTACAGTTAGTCACAAAACTCCCTGTAAGTAGTGTTAAAGATTTATAATAAAATGTACTTAGTTTATATTTATTTAACCTAAAACCTCTAATAGATGTAGGTGTTTCCGTTATGAAAATTTTAATGAATATTAATAACTATAATTTATTTTACATTATGTAGGTAGGTAGGTATATACCAATTTACTTACCAAATCGTATTGGTTTGTTTATTCCGGAATCTAGCAACTGATAAATTACTTTACCTCAAAATCGTAAATGCCCATTCCATTATCGTTATTGTGTCCAGTAGGGTGCCTGGGGATATTAAATAATTGAAGTGGTGTACGTCCCCTTGGTAATTTACTAATAATTTTCAATTTTTCAAAATAACACCTACGCCTCGTGCTATGTCAGTCAGTGGATAAATAATGAATCTTGCAAAATGATTTGAAACACAGTAGCCGGTAGACGATGGAAAGCTTGAATTATACAGGCGGTCTTTTCCCATCGCTCTCCTGTTATACCAGTGATAAATGAATTTTATTTTTCATTTCATTAATTTTCATTTGTCTGCTTTCGTCGGTGAATCGAAGATAGTTGTTCACGGAGTCAGTGCTAATTAGTTTTCGATCAAGTTTGCCGTTGGCTATTGTTTGTTGGGTTGCTTCACTTAAGTCTGATTCCCGCAACGGTATAATTTTAGTTAATGAATCGATACCCCACGGTCTGCCATCCTGTCATTACTACGCCGTGCCAAAACATGTACTCGAATCATTTATCACACTTAATGTCCCACCAACTTTAAAAATATTTACAAACGTAAATATTGTACATGATTCATTTTTTCTTTCATTTTTTTACATTCATTCTTCTACAGGCTTTCCTGTTTTTTATTACGTTTCTTGATTCGTCTTTAATTATTTATTTTTTATTTTCAATTTTATTAGCTACACTTAACAGAAATATTTTAAAGGTGCTCGCCCATTGTAGAGAAGCGACGCGTTGCGAACTGAAGCGTTATTTTTCTACATCTGTAGGTTAGAACGAAACGATCCAAAGGAAATACCACGTACTTTTTATACTCATACATCTATATATATAGGCCACACTCTCCTTCGTGAGATATAGGCTGCCTATTAAAAGCTCTTCCGATCCAATTAGCGCAGTGGATCAGTCCGCATATTCTTTCTTCTTATCTGTTTACAGCCTGTGGCGTGATTTCACTTTCTCCGTTATTTCTTTCCATTCCTTCCTGTCCTTGATTGTTTTCTTCCAATTCCTTACTTCCATCTCTTATATGTCTTTCAAGACTTGGTGTTTCCATTTAGATCTAGATCTTCCTCTCGGTATGGTCTCCATTGTCATCCAGTTAATTATCATTCTTCTCACAAGTTCGTTCTGTTCTCTCCTATGTGGGTGTTCAAACCATCTTAGCCTTTGGACTTTTATATGTCTTCTCCGTTTATTATATTGTTTATTTCATGGTTCATTAGTGGTTTGTATTCTCCCTGTATTCTCTTCGGACCTAGTATTCTTCTTAGCATTTTCTAGTCTTCTCAACTTTTCTTCATCCTTGGTTGTAAGGTAGGTTATTTCTTACGCATATGTTATTATTGGTCTTATAGCTGTCTTATATTTATATTTTTAATTTAATTTCCTTGCTGATGTTACTGTCTTTTAACAATATTTGGTATTTCCAATATAATTTATTTCCCGGTTTGATTTTTTCACCCACTTCTATGCTTCTATCATTTTCCCCGTGTATCACCACCAGGTACTTAAAGTAATCTATTTTGCAAAATTATATTCGCCCGTTTTCCTCAAAGTTATCAAATATTTTGTTTTATTTTTGGTTTATTTTTAGACCCCTTATTTCTGTTTCCTTTGTGAAACTTAGTAAGTTTTGTTTATCTCATGCTATTAGTACTAGGTGACCTGCATACCCTAATAATCTGCATTGAGGTTTTTATAATGAACTTTTTTAAATTTTTAATCACTCCTTCTAAGGCGATATTGAAGGGAGTTGTTGATAAATTATCCCTTTGCCCATCATACTCGTACATACATACATCTATGCAGTGACCAAATATAGGATCAAAATGACCGTTTCAATCGTGATGCCTCCCTTCTCTTCGCTGGGTGAGTACCTACCTTTAACAAACCTATTTACTTCCTAAAATGTTTGTTATTCTAGTGACTGTTCTATAATTTGTTAAAAAGAAAAGTATCCGCATTTATTTTACTAAATTATGATGAAACCGTTTAAAATTATTCTTTAAATTATTAAGACTGTTGGTTAGATATTATCAATGACCACGTGTAACTATGGAGAATAAAATGTGTCCTATCTAAATCACTTATGGATCTTAATAAACCAGGTTATCTTTAAACGACTTCAAACGTTTTAGATCGGAAACATTTTGGCCCACAGCTCTCTATAGCAATAGTAATGGCACCAGTGAATATGAATTTCGCGGTTTATCTAGAACTGCTGACGTATTCATAATGAAATCAACTTTCTACTTTCGACATTAATTGTTAGTTGTTTCCACTCACCAATGGAGATCTAAAGAAATTTACTAAGAACTTCGAGTATGTCAAAAACTGATTTGAGGTAGTGTTATTGTTAGTGCAAAATATTGGACCTGTTGCTTAATGGCAATAATTTGTTCTTCTCGACAATAAAGAAGAAGTCGACCAATATAAAGAAACGTTTATTAAATTTTACTAAGTAATTTAAAATACTTATACAGTGATCCATACACAGTAAAAAATATCATTGAGTAACCTCAAACTCATTTATGAGTGAAATTATTTTGGTGTTGAATTTTGAGTAATTAAATATTTTAATGCAAAAATGAGTTTATCGACACAATTTTTCGTCAGAAAGGTGGTTTGTGGAAAAAACAACGAAATATATTGATAATATCACTCAATTTTGAGTTTGTAGTAACACATAGTTCAGTAAGCTAACTCAAAAGTTATTCAAAGTTACTCATAAAAGATTTATTTTGCTAACACATAACTGAGTGAATATTACTCAATGAATTGTGTTATTATTTGAACACAATCAGGTGTGGACTCGTTTTAACAATCAATTGTGTTGATTTTGAGTCAAATTTTACTCAAAATATTTTACGGTGTAATGATTATCCATGATGGTATGGTTTTTAGTCTATGCAAAATATCATGAACTCAATCGTGGAGAAAATTTACCGTCTTGTCGACAGAAATCATAAAATTAAATAGAAAAAAAAAATCTAACACGAAAATGGTTTTAATATGGGAAAGTTTTTATTATACAAGTTTTAAGTAAATGCAGTACTTATGTTGTTATGAATGAATCCTCTGAATTTTTAAAAATGTAGGTTCGTTTTTTGATAAAAACATTAAAATAATCTTAAACATTGTTCCTGTCAATTAATAAATACATTTTCAAGTTGGTATTCCACTGATATTTGTACTTTACAATAGTTTCTTGAAGTTCCCCGACACTTTGCGATCAGTATAAATTAAATATCTTAAAGAACCAAGCAAATAAAAGTCCAGTGGTGTAAGCTCTGGAGAACCTAATATCCTATACCATGACTAATAATTACCAGGCCATCATAACATTCTCTAATAATTTTCATAGTTCATGTGACATACGGGCAGTCGCTCCAACTTGTTGAAAATATCCCTGATGTATTTTATATTCATGAAGCTCTTCCATCAAGATAGGTTGTAGAATTCGTTGGCAATATAACTTTACCATTTACATGTTCTTTTTCTTCATACCATAAAGAATAGTTTTGTGAAAAACTATTTTAATTAAACGATACCCCATTCACAAAAGCGTTACATCTGAAGTCATTATTTAAATTATCATTAAACCTGTTGCAATACTGAAATATACGTTCATTTCAAAATCCATTCATAATTCCTGTAGGTAGAAGAGACTTCTGGAGATATATATTTAAATTATAAATAATTATAGAAGCAGTATTATAAAGGATTTATTACCTGCTATCGCAGTGTTTTGATTTGTCTTACTCGTAGTCTGTTTCCTACATATTACAAACTGCTTCTGTCAAAATAGACCTCCTGCCTGGCACAGTTCCCTAGGCCTTTGCCAATACTACCAGTATTATAAAAACGTTGCTAACCTACGAACATATCGGGTAAATGTATCATACTAAACTTCATGATCGTACTGTTCATTGCAGAACTAAGCTTCCAGAAAAAACTTATTCTAATAACTCCATATTCACTGCAAAGAAATAAACAATTATCAATTAATCGGCAGTTAAATTTTTTTTCTAAAATTATTAATATTGAACAGTGTCGTAATCAGAGCTTTCATAGACTTCTTGGTTTTTGAGATAGTGGGCGAAATTTAAAAGAACTACTTCTAAGGGATTCTTCATACTTCAGAGCATAGCCAAAATATCGGAATGATGTAAATTGGAGTTTTTACGTAGATTTCAGTGGTGTAGTTCATGATTGCATGAAATGTAATTTCTCTACAGGGTATCTCTTTTATATAAAACCCAAACATGGGTATATTTTTAATTGGAACACCCTGTATATTTGTATGCCATTCAATTGCATATATAATATTTGCTACTCTATATTTTGGAAATTGTCAAGAAATGTTAAATTGATGAAATTCATGTTCTTGTAGCTTGGAAACGTAAGAGATAAAGAGATGCGGTTTTCGCCTGTGTTATTTTATCAAAAAAAGAGTCCAGGACTGAATGTTTCATCAGATTTGCTTTGCCCATCGAGAACGACTGATAATCTTCAAACCCATATGAATTTGAACCACCCTATGTATAAGAAAATAATGTAAAGAATAGAAAAAATGAAAAATATCAAATGTTACTTTATGAAACGTCCAACGTCGTCAAGTATGTATAATCAGCCGTTTTCCTAGTGAGAGTGAAAAGGGAACCAATTTTAGCAAATAAAAAATTTAGTATTGACGATTTTAACAGCAGACTGCATTCCCCAACCAGGTTCCCCAATTTTGCACCTCTCAATACAATTTCACACGGTTTAATAAATTTCTTTGACAAATAAATAATAATATTGATATGTTTAGTTAAAAAATTAGTTGACTTATAGTAGATATTTAATTAATTATTTTGATATATTTATTTATTTATCCAATAAAATTTATAATGATGCAAGATATATATAGAAAAAAAAACAAAAAGGAATTATAATAACGCGTTTACATTTTCGAGCGATCTTTTTAAGATCATGTTTATATTTAAAGTTTATATCTGATATGGACATATTTGGGAAAATTAACATATGAACAGTGGCCGTAACATAAAGGTTTCCAAGATATCACGTAGGTTAACTATTTTTAAAGATATAAACCGATTAGCTAGGTATTAATTGAGAGACATCAATTTATTAGACTGTGTATTGTCATGTCAATAATTGTTTTTGTCTAGGCACATAATATGTAACGAACAAGCAGTTAAACCATAATAATTTAAACAAAATATGATATGTACTGATTCGGGTTGAAAACCTTTATGTTGCGGCGAATGTACCTACTGATAAGGCAGACAGTATCATGTGAGGTCATACGACAAAGTTCTTTTGATAATTAAATATTATTTGGTACAAATTTATAATTAGTATCCAAGATAAAACAACATTCATGACATTTGTATTTTATAGTCACCATTACAATGTTTTTTTCAGTGTCTATTTTAACCAGATGGTAACAAAAACTATGACGTATATTTAAATTTATTACAGTGAAGAAAGAGAGAAAAAAATAGTAAATGTGTCTAGTAACAGAATAACAAGATGAATTAGAATCAAATTACCGACTACATAAATCAGAATTATGAAAGTTCTATAAACCAAATATAAAATAAATGGAAATTTAGAATGACTTTTAAATAATATCCATATATCACTTATCACTGCTAAACCTATATTCACAATAGAAACAAAACAATTAAAAATTTATTAAGAAAGTATCTCATTAAGTTAAATCAGAACGTATTAAGTGTACTTAAATAATACTTAATAATTCATTATTGCCAGTATAAAAACCCGTAAGACAACTTACAATTCCAGCTATGATTCTTAAAATTATATGAATTTTAAAAAACATATGCAGAGTTGTTTGGTCTTAAATATTTACTTGGTTATGGGCCAAAATTGTGAACGTTTAAGTAAAAAGAAACAATTAAAAAGTATTTATATAGTAGGTACATGATGCAACACTACAAAGTGCCAATCATGAAAATCTATTTTCTTCGTCTTAATTTGAGATACTTTTTATGCAAGTTGTTTGTTTCTACAATATGGTACCTAATTGAAACGAGAGACAGAAAATATGTAAAAGCTTTCTATGAACGTGACTTCCAAAAACATTGGAAAAAAGATGCAGTTGGCAGTACCAACACCGCTAAAAACAATTATTTTCTAATTTTTCTGAAACAGGTTTTCAGATTCAAATGAAACACACAGGCCCTTAGATTACAGGTTTAATCAATGTTATGGAGAAATAGCCTCTCCCTCATCCACGTGCAGTGGTGGCGATATACGTATAATTAAGGAATTTTATCATCAAAAAAATTGTCCACAAGTTGTTGGTAACGTAATACGGTTTCCTGCAAAAATATCTTTAAAGATATAACATTACTCATGTTCAATATCTATAATTGTCACAGTTACCTCCATTCACCCTTCGATTTTTTTCACCAAAATTACATGAAAGTATGCCGGAATAAGATAAAAGAACGTGCAAAATTTCAAGTGTGTAATAGTTTTTAAAATGTAACTTTAATACCCTGCATATTGAAACAGGGGCGCCCAAATAAAAAATGGTATAAGAAAAGTCGCATTATTTTTGTCCGAAGAATATGTGGTTAATGATATGACCCTCTATTTTAGGACACCCTGTATAATGGATACCTACACTTGTATCTGAATAGCCTTAATGTTCTTAATAGATCTATATCGTATTTTAATTAATATAACAGTTAATTTGGAAACAATCTACAATACCTTTGATTTTCAAAAGTTGTGCATGAAAGCTATTTATTATTCCTAATTTCATTGAAAAGAAAGATATAAAGCAAGAATATCTTATTTGTGCACTTGCTTTTTCAGAAGTACGTATTAAGTATGTTACCGAAAATGCAATGGGGAATTATTTTCTATATTTCTCCTTAAGACAGAAATATTTACATACATACTTTTATTTAATTCTGACCAGTCTTTGTGAGGTGATTTATAACAATGCGTTATAGCACTGCTAAGAAATAATCGTTCGCTAAGTTTATGTTAATTTATAAGTGAAATTATTTTTATTTTGAATTCTAAGTGAATTTTTTTTCATTGAGTGTTTCTTCGCATAGTTTTAGATTAGAGAAACCAAAATATGTGTGTGAAAATATACTGTCAGAAGAGCAAAATTAAATATTTTTTATTAAAAAAAAGGTGAATGTAAAAAATTGTTGTTGCATGAAAATACTATTTGTTTGTATAAGACCAAACAAATATTTATTTCTTGATACCAAATAATTTTTTTGAAAAAGCAAAAATACAGTTACTTTGTGGAAATAAAGCATCTGTTTTTATTAAAAAACATTATTTTCTTTTCAGTGATAGACTTCTGGGGTTGATTTAATTACATTCTATGATAAATACAATAATTGTATATTTTAAAGATTTTTTTATAATAATAATAATAATAATAATTGCTTTATTGCCCAACAGAAATTCCATTTACAGGGCAATTACAGAAGAAAAAACAAAAATTAAACTAATTAAAGTACAATATCTAAAATAATAATAATAATCATATATAAATAATACCTATTCCTTATACATTAATATATTATGATATATACATATGTGTGCTACAGACTTAAGTAAAAACATCATCATTCAAATTCACAATAGCTATTTGCATAAGTTCCCTTAGTGTACATACATTAATATCACAAAGGTAACTAAGCTTATTGTAATTATCACACATCACAAAAATTGGTGATTTAAATAGCAAATTTGTCTTCGGTGCACAACAATAAAATGTTACATTATGTCTGATCGATGGTCTAGGCACAGCAAAGTTCAATTGACTCAGAAGATCCCGACAATCAATCTGACCATTCAAGAGCTTATACAGAAAGAAAGTGCAGAACATTTGTGCCTTAAATTTAGACTAATTAAATTAAATCTGTATTTTAACTGGCTATAGGCTATACCTCTCTCAGGATATACACCATCCATTTTAAATGCTAAATATTTCAAAAATTTTCTTTGGATCAATTCAATGTCAACTTTGTAACGTCTATAGAAAGGATACCAGATCACACAACCATATTCAAGTTTGGAACGAACATAAGAATAATATAATAGTTTCAACGCGTCAATGTTAGTAAAAGTCCTACAATTTCTAATAATAAACCCATACATTTTCATCGCTTCACTTATTTTCAAAGAAATATGTTGGTTGAATGTTAGCTCATGGTCAAACAGAATGCCTAGATCTTTATAAGAGTCAATGCGATCCAAAACTATGTCACCTATTCTGTAATTATAATAACAAATACTTTTTTTCCTACTGTATGAAACAATTTTACACTTAGAAGTATTCAAGTACAATTGATTGTTATTACACCATGTCAATAATTTATTAAGGTCATTTTGAATCTCTTGACAATCCTCAACACCATTAATGTCTCTATATATCTTCAAATCATCAGCAAAAAAAAGGTTACGACAATTAAGAACATGACTCAAATCATCTATGAAAAGTAAAAAAAGCAAAGGGCCTAGGTTAGACCCCTGAGGTACCCCTGACGTTGTTAAATATCCCGGAGATTTAAAACCATTATATTCGACATATTGTTCTCTTTGACTAAGATAGGATGAAATAAAGTTTTGAGCTGGGGCAACAAAACCAAAGTTACCCAATTTATTTAATAATACATTATGACTAATCCTATCAGCTTTGGCAAAGTCAGTGTAAACTGCATCTACCTGTCCCTGACTGTCAAGAACTTCAAAAGCAAACTGAGCGAATACAGTTAAATTTGTCATGGTTGATCTATTATTCAAGAAGCCGTGCTGAAATGGAGATAATTGATTATGCACAGAAAGATATATGCGGTTATACAAAACAATTTTGCAAAATTGGAAAGGATGGAAATTGGTCTATAATTAATAATAAGGCTGTTATCACCGTTTTTAAAAATAGGACATACTCTGGCTGTTTTCCACACATTAGGAAATTCAGTATATTTCACTGCCATATTAAACAAACAACAGAGTGGGGTAACAAAGACACGTATACAATCTTTAACAACAAATGAGGGTATCCTATCAGGACCAGATGTGAATTTATTTTTAAGTTTATTAGCAGCAGCAAGAATCTCCACCTCTGTTATTGACTGAAAATGGATGCTGATACTATTGAAATTACTTTCTTGAGGAAAAAAACGTTCATTAGAGACAGTAAAAACACTTTTAAAAAAGTTACTAAAGGCATTGACTATATCTTGAGGCTGATCTAGTATGATGTCGTCATAAGACATTCTCCCAGGGATTCTGCTTGTTCTATTTTTAAATGCACAAATGAGCAAAATTGTTGGACATTATGAGGAATTGTAGCTTGAACCTGGTTGATATAATTTTCATATGCCACTCTGATTTTTTCTTTAATTAAGCTACGTAACCTCTTAAATTCTTCTAAGTGCAATTCATCACCTGTTTTTTTATATCTCAAATGTGCTTTAGCCTTTTTCTTAATATTTCTAATAATATCAGCATCATACCAACGAGGATATTTATGTTTAAAGGATCTATACAGTGGTACATTGTCATCAAACATCTTATACAGCTTTATGTAAAATTATTGCAAAGACAAATTTATATCATCAAATTGCATCAGAAAAGACCAATCACATTCTAAAATGGCATTATATAAATTAGGAAAGTTTGCTTTTCTAAAATTGTAACACTTTTCATTAACATTTAGAGAAAGTTCAGGTTCTCTAACAAAAATTCTATTAAACCTCATCAGCAATGCTGGATGATATACATCTTCTGGTACAAGTGGTTCACGTTCATGAACCACTTCACATGACATATTAGACATCAACAAATCAAGTAACCTATTAGATCCATTCAATACATTATTAAATTGACGTAAATCAAAGAAACTAATGAAATTATGTAAAATACGCGTTTTAACATTATTTTCATGGTTAACAAAACTTGGCACATTAAAATCACCTACTATTAAAATGCGTTTATTTCGTAAAAGTCAATATGTTCAAGGTTTTCAAAGAAAACCTCAAATTCTTCAGATGAAGTTGTTGGAGGGATATACAAAGTTATAACATAAAAGTATCATGAGATGTAAAACACTTACAAGCAACCACATCGATTGTAGGAGACGTATTATTGACAAAAGTTAGGTCCACAGCTTCAGATTTTAAGGAGTTTTTTATACCTATCAACACTCCACCTCCACGACATAAACCAGTACTGGAAAAGTTACGATCTGCACGATAAACTTCATATTCATCGCCAAATAGTTCACTGGACCTCACATCATTATTTAACCATGTTTCGCTTAAAGCAACAATTTCGTATTCACCACTGGACATTGCAGAGAAGAAAGTTTGAACTTTGGAATTAAGACCACGCACATTCTGGTAATAACAGTTTACTAACTCATAACCATTGGGCAAATTCAGTTTAAAGTAATAATTTTAGGAACTCCATTAATATACTTAATCTTCACATTTTCACCTGCACTTTTCCTGATGTTCAGCTGTTCCTTAATTTGTTTGAAATATTCAATTTGTCGTGGAGTTCGATCCACAGATACAAATACTCTACCGAAAGAGGTGTTACGTTTTAAAATATTAGAGCGGCGAACAACATTCAAGACATCAACTTCAGATTCCAATCTTATTTTAATAGGACGGACTTTGTTAGTCGCAAAACGCCCTAGTCTTATAGGCTTTATGTCATTAATAACTACATCAGGTGATACTGTATGCAATATTTCAGAAATCTTAGTTTTATCTTCCTGTAACTTGGCATCTGTAGACAAATTTTGATCAGGCTCACTTAATCCAAATATGATCAAGTTGCGTTGCCGTTTATTTCGTTGATTAATTTCTTCAATAATTTCTTCGTAGTTTAATTGTGGCGGAGCAGCTTTAATTTCTGATCTCATTTCATCATTTACAGATTTTAATGTCAAAATATCATCTTGTAATTTAATAATTAATGATTTGAGGTCCTTTAATTCATTTCCAAATTCTCTACATTTAACGCAAGACCAGTCATAGCCTTTGTTTGAATTTAGGACCCGCACCTCATTGGATGTAATATCTACGCATGTATTTTTGTAATTCTTTTTGCAAATACAGCACTTCACCATTAGGATTGCTTCAAAATATTTATTACAACAGCTACACATCAACGTAGACGCAGGCATAATGCAGCTATTTAATGATATTAATAACAACAAAAATAATAATTTGGTAGTACGGCTCTGTTCACCTTAACAAAAAGTAAAATTAACACAAAAACACCACAATAGAAGGCGATATGCCGGCGAGCCAAATGAGAAACTGATGTTTTATGTAGAAAACCAAGCAACTGCACTACTAAGGCTGATCAAACAAGCAATAACTTCTGTAGGATACACAATAAAATGCAACCATAAAAATGTATTTGCATTATTAACAAAAGAACTTTAAATAGATCAAAATTTAGCAGGAGCAAACTTAAAACACGTCTGTTTAGCTTAAATACTCAATACTTATTTTTATTTTTATTTCAATTAAAGAAGAAAAATTTATGTCAACAACTTATTGCTCAGGAATTTCAGGAAACAACTGCGGTTTGTGCTCGGACCAGCATAGAATTACACCAGAAAAATCTATAGCAAATAGTCAACACATACCGGTTTCAAGCTTATTAACTCTCATCAGTACGCCAAAGATGAGTGGACCCTGGCTGTTCATGTCTCTCAAACTTGAAGTATTTGCTTGAAAGGCAAAATTTGAATTGTAAAAAAATAATTGTCAATAGATGGTCGTTAGATGTCGCCGTGCTATATTTCGCATCGATATTTACGCATGTCGGTTTTGAGAGACGTGAACAATCAGGGCTGGTGATCAGTTAACTCACCTGTTGTGTACTGATGAGAGCCAATAAGCTCGAAACCGTCTATGTTCACAATTTGCCATATATTTTTCAGGTATAATTCAATGTTGTTATAAGTTGTTGACTTAGATAAGCAGTTGCTTAATTGAAAAAAAAATCATTGAAATACAAATATTGTTTTATCATAAAACATAATTAAATCAACACCAGAAGGGTAAAAGGAAATAATGTTTTTTAAATAAATATTTGTTTGGCCCTATACAAACAAATAATTTATTTCTATAAAAAAAATTATAGGTATCAATTTTTATTATTATTATTATTTTCATTGTAAATAACTCAAATCATATAACTTTTAAGTTTATATGCAAAGTATTATTTGTATTTTATCTTATTAAAATAAAAAGGATATAATAAATGTTATATTTTTAAAACAGGGAAGAAGTATGTAACATATTTAAAATCGCGCTAAAAATGTGAACGGTGTTACTTAGTAGTGTATTATCGAAATCAAAACTGATTGTGCATATCGATATTTATATGCCTAACACGTATTTCTCTCTTCTGCTGATAAAGTGGAGAAGGGATCAGATTAAGTTCGGTTAAAGAAATATATGCCTATAAAAATATTCTCCTGTATAGGTACTTACACTGAAGATAAATTGGACATTTGCATCAGATTAAGTTTTATATAAAAAAGTGTGGTTAGTTTTGCATTAATTATGTGTAAATTTCATCATGATTATTTCCATTATTTGCTGTAACCTCCAAACGTGGATCCGGTGAAAGTAGAATTCCTCGAGATAAGTTGAAATAAAACAAACAATAACCCTGCGAAATGCTGCCTAAATATATTTACAATATACCGGTTGCCTTAAAATAACTTTTATCTCAATACACACACACACACACACACACTGTTTAAAATGCAAGCATGCAATTGTTTTAATATCTGTGGTAATTAGTACCGTAACATCATCAGTATTCTTTATAAGTGGTGCCGCAATCATACAAGCGGCATCTGTAAAAAGAAACAATCTCTGAAATGCAAGCGCATCCCAGCAGATTGGGATTTCTCAAATGAAAAGTATTTCGCCGTACACTAACCTCCCAAGCCGCCATAGAAAGCTAACCCTCTTTCTCTCAGCCATATTTTAACGTCAGGTTGTCTGAATATTGAATATTTCTTTACTACGAAATGGAAAAATTAGCCTAAGGTAAATTAATTGCGGAGCAAACAGTTTTATTCCTTGCATGGTCAGAAGTGTTTCCTAATTGGTTGGCACTTTAATATTTTAAGGCCACAGTTGCATGTCGTGGTTAAATTCTGTTGATTTTTCGGCAGTTAACGAAATGACGATGTTTGTTATTCAACTGCCATTACAGTATTTATTTCCATGATGGCTGCGTTTTAAATGCAGGATTCAGAAATACTAGAAGAAAATTGGGTAGGTATATAATCTAGGAGAAAAGCTATTTGACCAGTATTTACTTGTTTTTCCGAATTCTAATTTTTGGAGGCTCCAAGGTCTCTTGAAATTGGGAGCAAAATTTAGCAAATTTTACCCAAGTCGATTTAGAATTTGGTATGTGATTGTAGTCTATCTGAATATAATTAATCTGTAATTTTCTCATGTTACATAATTGATGGTGCTGACATACAAAATGTTATTTAAGATTCTTTGAAGCATTGTTTTACAAAAGAGGCATACCTACATTACTTTTTTCATGTAAGGCTTAATTTTGTGGAAAAAGTTGTTAAAGCTGTAGTAGGTACTACTATTGACAAACGCAACTGAAAAATCTGTGCACAGAAGGTAGCGCCCAATTGATGAGAAAGCCACAAAACAAATATTTTCCAAAATGTACAGATGTTCTCTTCATTGTGAACTTGGTAATTTACGAAAAAAAATGTCAAGTTTATGGTCCTATGTTTAGCAAATAAAGGATTCGTAACTGAATAAATATATTTTCAATTTCGTAATTCATTAACATTCTTGTAAAAAATAATGTAGCATCTTTTCTAAATTCATAAATTTTTTAGGTTTCCATGGTACTTAGTACATTACTTTATTAATAATTTCAAGTAAGCTAACCCTTAAATAAAATGGAAAACGTAAAAAGCACTTTTTGGTGCATAGCGAGACTTTGCGTAGTTGTCGTAATTCATTAACATTCTTGTAAAAAATAATGTAGCATCTTTTTTAAATTCATAAATTTTTTAGGTTACCATGGTACTTAGTACATTACTTTATTAATAAATTCAAGTAAGCTAACCCTTAAATAAAATGGAAAAAGTAAAAAGCACTTTTTGGTGCGTAGCGAGACTGTGCTTTGAATTCGCTGGAAAAAAATTCTAAAAAATAATCGAAAATAATTTTTTTTTCTAATTAAATGGTTTTATGCATAAATAGCGCCCTCTGTATCATTTGGCATAATTGTATCATGTTGAAATAGTGTATTTATAACCACATACCAAATTCATACTTATTTGTAAAAAAATATATGGACGCCTTTTCATGTAGCACAAAAATTGATACTTACAAATATTTGACAAGTTGGTTTTCCACTAGTATTTCTGGATTATCCTTATATTAACATTTTATGCCGCAATAATCTTTGACACATTTTGTATTATTTATTCTGGATATTTGAGACATATATAGTATCTATTTATTTAGATATGTTTCTGAATTACAGTATATAGATACCATAAATTCTAGGAAACTTGAATTTAAAAGAAATGATATGTACATGGGTCTATCGTTTTTTTATGCAAGGTACAAGACATAAAATTCTTTTTCATTTATTTATTTTGTCAATATCTTCAGAAGTACATAAGACTAAATAAGACTTACTTTCTCTTGTGCCAGAAATATGATCAAAATGGTCTAAACAACACTATAATGGAAGTATTTATAGTCCTAAGTTGCCGACTACATAAAGAAATTATGCGGGTATAGCAATAGAAGCAAAACATCACCTAGAATTTTTTCAGTGTACTTATAAATTCCCTATCTATTTGTTTATGTCTGTAAGAAATTTAAAGAAAAATAAATTACTATTGCAATACGTGTTTACACATTTAATACCTACAACGACTCATTCCTCGATTTCGACTCACAATTTACTTTAATTCACCTCTGTACAAAGAACGCTTGTACGGCAGCTTTTGAGACAAACTGACGGGTAGCGAATATCTCCGCAGCCTTTAAAACTGCGCAAAGATGTACTCGTTGTACTGTAATTTGCTTAAATATTTCTTTATGGGTGAAGGTCAAGGGTAGAATCAATAACGAATAAGAAGTTATAGATTGTCTAGAGCTAATGGAAAGATACGAACCACTTTTTGATAAAATAAATAATAAAAAATGCCGTAAAAGTGAAGAAAAATAGTCATTATAAATGGACATTTCCACTTCGCCAAAATCATATTTTTCTATCATGTGCTAAATAAATTGTGATAATTATTCCGTTCAAGCGAAAATCCATTTCCTGGTTATTAATGTATTATTGGTCTTTAAATTTTAAGGCTACAATGTACACAAAAGGTAATGTTTTCTACAAAAACAAAATTAATTATTTACGCAATCATGAAATGGTAGTGAAATTGAGTTCTCTAATATACATGCCTAAACACCCGCCATAGGTTGTGTAGTGTATATTGAAAAGTAGTGCGGTCATCAGGATTTAGGGTGTAGGTTAAAAGTGGAAAATTTTGGAAAGTAGAATAAAGTTTTTATTTTATTTGCAGTAGAAATAAACGCTATATCTCAGTTGAGAAGTTGGAGTTGCCAGTTCAAAATAGCACTAAACAGGGCGAGCTGTTAGTAATGAATAATGTAACAGCGGGCGTTGTAAAGAAACAAGGCTTCCAGCGTGATTGAGAGATCGGAAGAAAGGCCCAGAATATAAAAAGGAGATCAGAAATCGTTCTGCGGGCGACAAAAACTGATAAATATCCTGGAGATTTACGTGGATTCTACACCAAACTTTCATAACGTATTATGGGAGCAAACTTGTTTAATGTCTAATGCTTACATTGAATCCTTCAACCAAACTTTTGAGACAGTTAACGCTGCCATTGAAATAGTTCGTGTAGAAACTTTTCTAAAACATCTTTGGAACTTATGTATAATGAATTATTTATGAAAGATTCTGCATAATAATTTCTGAGCGTTTCAAGTTTTATTAAAAAATAAATATGTATATAAAAGTTGTATCTATCTCTTGCATAAATTACTGTCATGATTTAACCAACGTATCAAAAGTGTAGACATTTATTTTTGAAATACTGTCTGACTTTTTTAAATAGATACATAGACAGATGTTATTAATTGATTGTAGATTTAACAGAATGAACCTTGATTTTCATCACGAAGAACTCCATTTTAAAGATAAAAATACTGTATATATAATCTGCACAAATATTTCAGCTAGTTACTAATAAATGTTCTTACGAACATATAATAATATGTCCTAAAGATCTTAATTTTCAAGATATTAAATTTCTTGCACATCTGAAACTGTCTGACGAAGATTATTGAAATTTGATTATTTCCTTTGATTATTATTGTTAGCTAATATCAGTTATTATTTTTTTTAGTCTAAAATAAGGTTACCTACTACATAAAATAAATAATTGAAAATGATTCGTTGCAAAGATTTATTTGGTAAACAATATTGGAATTTTGTATTGCAAAGGAAATTGTAAATGTAATATGATTATTGAAAATTTGGAAAGGCCAGTAAAATAGCTTCTACATCTCTGATTGTTCTAGATTTTTAATAATTATACTGTAAGAAAAAATTACGTATTTTAAAATAAAATAACATACAGCTAATAGTATACCTAATAAACTTATTTTAAACTAAGATAAATAGAAAATGATTAATTTCTCTACAAAAATTTTAAAAATCAGATGTGTTTTTTGGAAAATCGCTTGGACCCGACGAGCTTTAGTTGCAAATTTTTAAAATCAGATTTCATGTATATACCTACCTTCAAGATGAAGTAAAAAAGATTATGATATCAAGGTTAACTTTTTTAAATGGAAATCCCTTTTTTGTTCAATTTGCAATGCAATCTAAATATTTTCTATGTAACATAGTACCTAGCTTTAACCGTTTTCGAAAAAATAATTCAATAATAAGTATCCAGATCCAGAAAAACGAACACCTGATTTTTAAATAAAATTATTCCATACTTTTGCCACTCACTGTATAATTTTAAAGTAGTAGCTTCGGGGATTTTCATTGAAGGTGTTTCTGCCATTGGTGTCGGTATAAATGTTTTCATATTCAGTGAATTTTATGTTTCATGTAAAGAAAAAAAATCACCAAATATGAGAATTTCTATTTGTATATGTAGTCATTGACACCTATTTATATTTTTGTAATGCTGTAGTAACTGCTATTATCACCATATTAAAAAAGCGCTTGCCATAGTATTTGAAATAATTCAATAGAAAAACAGTTCAACGTTTTGAAATGTCATATGTAAGTTAAGTATTTTTTGGTATACACATTAATTTGGGACGCAATAAATAAAATAAAAATTACTTAATATTTTTGAGTTCCTATTTGATATTTGGCTGATACATTAATTTAACATGAGTTCGTCTATATTTTGTGACTATAAATTTCTTTGTATAAATATTTTGCTTCTTGTTTATGTAAACATTTTGAAGCCCGTAATTAATCTTCTTTTAATTTAGACATTCCGTTCCGAATCTATAAATAAATACGGTTGAAGGCGGAAACAAGACAACATCTACCGTTTGGGGATGAATTGTTTTCGCATCATAACTATGATGTTAACTCGAAGAAAGGAGTTAATTAATAACGCGGAAACTCGTCTGGCGGTCTTTACTCTGCGTAAGATTAATTTCACTACAGAAGATCTGTATCTACGACACTTGAAATGACAATGATGTCTAAGAGAGACCATTAATATAATTTCCAGCGCAAGGACCCGCATGCATTGTCTTACAAATGGAGCCTTGGTAGTCCTATCTAAATATCCGTGTATCCGTGAGATATACTATTATTAATTGTTTTCAAAAGAGAAAAATTGATATATCTAGGACGTATCTATTAGTTAACCTAATTATTTTTATTTCACATTATGTCCTTTGTATAAAACCATCTCTGAACAAAACCATTAACTTGGCCATGTTGTGCAACGCATAGAAAAAACATATCACGCGTAGGCTGAGGTAAATTAAATAATGAAGACGTACATGTGTTCAACCACCATGTCCAATTTGTTTGTAATAGTATACTATGGTTTTTTATTGCTGCTTACAATATTTCTATACGATTTTCGGTCGTGTATACTTAACTATTTTGTGAAAGCATGTTTCGAGGAATTAGAGAATGAGACATTTTATGTATTGAGTCAGCAAAGCAACTTAATTTTCTTAATAGGCATGCTTTAAAAATATATCTATCAATTAGTTTTTATAAAATTAGCTTCTGTTGCAAGGGGAGGTGAATTTTAGTGTTGCCAAAACTTGAAATTACCTTCATATTAAAGGTAATAAACGAATTGAAATTAATTCTATTAGTTATTATTATTTTTTTTATTTTAGATGTTATTAATGTTTTATAACTATGAAATTATTTCTTTAACATAGATACTTTAGATATTTAGCATATTCTAGTAGCTTTATCTTCTCTACCTTTTTAACTTTACAGAAAAATTAAACTTAGATACCTATAATTTAAAATAATGCCACATATTATGATACATATTTCCAAACATGTTTGTGTCTACTTAACTCGTTGGTTTTTAGTCGATTTGTCAAAATTAATTTAAGGCAGATATTTATTTTTTCAATATATTAAAAACAGTTATTTACTTCTATTATCATTAACTTTTTTCTGTTTTGATTTATAATGGTTAGTATATTAAAAATAATTATGTATTTCAATTATTATTAATTCTATTCATTTTTATCTATAATGGTTTTTAATGGTGATATAACCTAATCCAACAACAATAGGGGCAGGTCAAGAAATTTCAGGTAAAGCTAAAGATCTGCACATTAATTCTGCTACTGGCATCAACCAGTCACCTAGGTCACGGCATAATATCTCGGAACACCATTACAGATCAAATAATAACTTTCTCCGTGAAAGCCTCAAAACTGCTTATTCCTAATTTTTCAGAAATGTACTTTACTTTTACTTTTTCAGCACTCTAATAACCCTACCCAATATGTGAATTATCTAGGATATTTTCAACTTGGAATATGGAAGATGTATATTATCAACTGCTCTAAACAGTAAGTACTTACTAATTTATTTCTTCTTCTAAAGTTGTATATAGTTGTATTGTATATAGTAGAAGCACGAATTAAATGTACCTATGCACGAACAAAAATGATGACGCCACCCGTGACGTGCATACGTTGAATTTGTGCCGTTTCTATAATATTTTAATAGATACCTTACAAAAGCTTTATATCATTTCATACTTGAAATGTTATTATCCCCAAACACACTGGTTTATTCTAGGCCGTTTTACAATGTCTAATTTATTGTGCAAAACTCTATAAATTTCTGCAGTTTTTGATGGTGGAAGTCTGGTCGATGTTATCTACACAGATTTCTCTAAAGCGTTTGACTCTAAGTTGTTATATAAATTTAACAACGTCTCAGTACTGGTTTAGTAAAATTATTTCACTCATATTTCTGCAATCGATCCCGATATGTGTAACATTGTAGATTCAAATCTGACACGTTGCTTCAAACATCAGGTTCCTCAAGGGTACATACTTGGACCTTTTTTATTTGATATATTTACTAACGATATTGCGGCGGATCTTAATATACAGTACATATTATACGTTGATGATGTAAAATTAACTCTGTTTTGGACTGTGAGAATCTTCAAAATAACCTTGTTTCACTTAATGACTGGTGTAATAGAAATATGTTGCCTCTTAATATCAGCAAGTATAATGTTATGTCGTTTCTTCGAAAACAGATTATAGTTTGATTATATATTCCAAGACAGCATTCTCAAGAGGCTTGATAGCATTAAAACTAGGTGTTATTTTTAACTCTTAGTTGAGTTGCTTACAGCACATCTACGGTTCCTTATCGAAAGCATACAGGACTTTGGGATTTATTTTACGAAACTCTAATGACTTTAGGAATCAGTTTACTTTACGTATACAGGTTTTATGAGATCTAAACTTAAATACGGTTCAGTTATATGGTATCCAATTTATATTACATATACATCATTACTGGAAAGAGTTCAACGAAGATTTTTTAAATCTGCCACATTTCTGTTAGATGGAGTTTATCCCACTCAAGGTACTCTACAAGAATTGTTTTGTGCCCGTTTCAACCTACAAAGTCTTGCCAGTAGACGTATTATGCACAGTATTATTTTATTATATAAAATTTTCCATTTTAAAACTAGATGTGAATCTATAATATATTTATCATTTACAGTTCCCAGATTAAACTCTAGGAATCATGCTTTGGTCATATTACCCTTTACCCATACCTACAAATATGTTGTTGAAGTCGCCTTTTTATCAAATGCTAGTAATATAAGTAATAGTAATACAACAATATGAAAGGTTTCGATATTAACTTTTGTAGTGTGCGTGATATAAAAAAAATATTTTCAAAATGTGCATATGTAAATTCTTATTTCATTTTATTTGTTTTTCAATTATTTTGTTATTTTTACATTATTTGACAATTTTTATTAGATTTTACACTGTTCTTATATATTTAATTTAGAATTTTATTCTACTTATTATATTTATTAATTAAATAATGAATTACTATGTACCTAGTTATCTTTTTGTTTTTATTTTCTCTTATTGTAATTTTCTTGTTTAACTACTTATCCTTTAAATGGGTTATGCATATTTTAAGAGCAAACGAATATACCTATAAATGAATAAATAAATAATAGTGTCTATAAATATAAATCGTATTTATGTGAAATTTTAAGTTGAAAGTATGTCCAATATTTAGATTTTGAAGGTAAATCACGTGTATTTAGAAATATCCAATACTTAAATAATATAAAACGTCAGATAAACATTCGCATAAACATAAAAATGGTATAAATATTGAGTAACACGAGTTTTAAGAAATTGTTGTAATAATAAAAATATCGTAATTAGAATTTATAAACATATGCATCAAATTTATACATACTAAAATAAAATGTCTTCATATTGTAATATTTTATAGAAACTGTTATCTTTATTTGGAATTTTATCATTAATTATGCGTATAGAACAGTTTTCTTTTATTGTGGCATTAATTAATTACCATTAAAACAGCAAGACAGGGAATAATTTACGGCGATAATTATAAAGCAGTAATTAAGAGGTGTTACCGCTAGTGCTAATGTGTAGTATACGAAATCTCTGCCCATGAAACGCATACCGAAAAAATCTAATTTTAATTTCATGAATACATTAGCATAGTAAATAAAAGTCAGCATTGCATTTGATTTCGGTTGAACGTAATCCCCGAGCTAATATGCAAACAGAATATATCCCAAACCGCATTTGGTATTAAAAAAGTCCCTTTTGTATAGGAACACTGAGTGAGCCACCCTTCGAATCATATTGACATGACAGCGCCTTAATGATACTTCCCCTCGCGGTTCGATTAGAATGTGACTAATAAAAGGAAAATGATGGAGAAGCTTCACATTCAAAGATTTTGCCGATGCTGTTTTGTCCCACATGACACAACTCCGCCGCCAACTGTGCTATGGACACTGACAAATGACGAACTGTCACCGTGAAGGAAGACTGATATGGCCGCGCCGTTGCTATTCCTCTATGCCGGCTGAATTCCATGCGACACACAGCCATTTTCAAAAATATTTTCCCTTCTCTCATATTTCCACTGACACAAATGATTTTTTCTCTGTGCAGAAACGAGAATAAATATGAGGCATTTTTCGCTCTAATAATTATAATAGTAGCCTGTCTCTAATATTTTTCAATTTTATTTTTATGATTAAGAGGCTTATTATTCATACGAAATATTCTTATAAAAACCGCGACGTGACTGTATCGCTTTATGTAATAATGACGTTATACTTTTATATACCGTACCAACACATTTTTCGCCAATTAATTAATACGGAGATTGTATTTTATTTTTCGTCCTGCAAAATATATCAAATTAATTAATATCTGTGTGGGTATCATCAACCTATGGGAAGGCAAATTCCTGCAGTAACTAAGTTAAATTAATTATGTATTTTATTTAACAAAACAACCGTTCCGGGTAGATTAATTGCTGCTGCTTTATTTTTAATTTTTATTTATTAACTTATCACAGATCCTTCATAGGACGACTATTGATCTGGAAAATAAAAACACAATATATAAATTAAACATATTCTTTAACTGCACAATGCATATTGATCAATACAAAGATAACTAATAGGATGTATTTAATGCTAAATATTAGTATATCGTTCATGTTAGGTTTCATTTAACCAATTACGAAGCTACTAATTATTGATGAGGATGCTAGTAGAGTATACTCATAACATTTTCCTTAATAGTTTCCATAAATTTAATCTATTTTACAGATATTTGAAAAACGTGTCGACTTTTCTTTTCCTTTGACGTTTTCATAATTTAGGTACAAATACAAACGTAAAAAATTGGAATTTTTTTTTTAAACTACTTTATTATATTTGCTCTATCGTCAGTACTTTAGGTATCTATGCTATAAAAAATCAACTCATTTGGTTATTAAAACTAGTTCTTACCTTAATATTGTGTTAAAATAATAGCAATACGTATTATTTATAGATAACTGTACGTTTGTTTGTTTACTATTTTTAATGATTGTTCTAGCGTCATATAAACATAGATAGGTACTATATTAAAATGCCTAAAAATATTTGTTTCCTTCAAATGACACTAAAAAAACACCGAAACTAGCTAGGCTAAAACGGTACCTGCAGCTTGTGATGCCACATCGCGGAACGGACCATCAGCTGACGTAATGAAAAATCAGGATGTACTAGTGATGTACATTTTATACTGCTTTTTATGTTTTGCGGAATATCAATATCTAGGTATAGAATAGTATTGTTATATAGACATAAAGGGCAAGCTTGAAAATAATAATAAAATGATATAATGATATACTAATATAATTTACTTATAACTTATTTAATGTCTAATGCTTACATTGAATCCTTCAACCAAACTTTTGAGACAGTTAACGCTGCCATTGAAATAGTTCGTGTAGAAACTTTTCTAAAACATCTTTGGAACTTATGTATAATGAATTATTTATGAAAGATTCTGCATAATAATTTCTGAGCGTTTCAAGTTTTATTAAAAAATAAATATGTATATAAAAGTTGTATCTATCTCTTGCATAAATTACTGTCATGTTTTAACCAACGTATCAAAAGTGTAGACATTTATTTTTGAAATACTGTCTGACTTTTTTAAATAGATACATAGACAGATGTAATTAATTGATTGTAGGTTTAACAGAATGAACCTTGATTTTCATCACGAAGAACTCCATTTTAAAGATAAAAATACTGTTTTATATCTGCACAAATATTTCAGCTAGTTACTAATAAATGTTCTGACGAACATATAATAATATGTCCTAAAAATCTTAATTTTCAAGATATTAAATTTCTTGCACATCTGAAACTGTCTGACAAAGATTATTGAAATTTGATTATTTCCTTTGATTATTATTGTTAGCTAATATCAGTTATTATTTTTTTTAGTCTAAAATAAGGTTACCTACTACATAAAATAAATAATTGAAAATGATTCGTTGCAAAGATTTATTTCGTAAACAATATTGGAATTTTGTATTGCAAAGGAAATTGTAAATGTAATATGATTATTAAAAATTTGGAAAAGCCAGTAAAATAGCTTCTATATCTCTGATTGTTCTAGATTTTTAATAATTATACTTTAAGAAAAAATTACGTATTTTAAAATAAAATAACATACAGCTAATAGTATACCTAATAAACTTATTTTAAACTAAGATAAATAGAAAATGATTAATTTCTCTAGAAAAATTGAATATTATATACAGTGAACGGTAAAATTATGGAATAAATTTATTTAAAAATCAGATGTGTTTTTTGGAAAATCGCTTGGACCAGCCGAGTTTTAGTTGCAAATTTTTAAAATCAGATTTCATGTATACCTACCTACAAGATGAAGTAAAAAAGATTATGATATCAAGGTTAACTGTTTTAAATGGAAATCCCTTTTTTGTTCAATTTGCAATGCAGTTCTAAATATTTTCTATGTAACATAGTACCTAGCTGTAACCGTTTTCGAAAAAATAATTCAATAATAAGTATCCAGATCCAGAAAAACGAACACCTGATTTTTAAATAAAATTAATCCATACTTTTGCCACTCACTGTATAATTTTAAAGTAGTAGCTTCGAAGTTCTGGGATTTTCATTGAAGGTGTTTCTGCCATTGGTGTCGGTATAAATGTTTTCATATTCAGTGAATTTTATGTTTCATGTAAAGAAAAAAAATCACCAAATATGAGAATTTCTATTTGTATATGTAGTCATTGACACCTATTTATATTTTTGTAATGCTGTAGTAACTGCTATTATCACCATATTAAAAAAGCGCTTGCCATAGTATTTGAAATAATTCAATAGAAAAACAGTTCAACGTTTTGAAATGTCATATGTAAGTTAAGTATTTTTTGGTATACACATTAATTTGGGACGCAATAAATAAAATAAAAATTACTTAATATTTTTGAGTTCCTATTTGATATTTGGCTGATACATTAATTTAACATCAGTTCGTCTATATTTTGTGACTATAAATTTCTTTGTATAAATATTTTGCTTCTTGTTTATGTAAACATTTTGAAGCCCGTAATTAATCTTCTTTTAATTTAGACATTCCGTTCCGAATCTATAAATAAATACGGTTGAAGGCGGAAACAAGACAACATCTACAGTTTGGGGATGAATTGTTTTCGCATCATAACTATGATGTTAACTCGAAGAAAGGAGTTAATTAATAACGCGGAAACTCGTCTGGCGGTCTTTACTCTGCGTAAGATTAATTTCACTACAGAAGATCTGTATCTACGACACTTGAAATGACAATGATGTCTAAGAGAGACCATTAATATAATTTCCAGCGCAAGGACCCGCATGCATTGTCTTACAAATGGAGCCTTGGTAGTCCTATCTAAATATCCGTGTATCCGTGAGATATACTATTATTAATTGTTTTCAAAGAGAAAAATTGATATATCTAGGACGTATCTATTAGTTAACCTAATTATTTTTATTTCACATTATGTCCTTTGTATAAAACCATCTCTGAACAAAACCATTAACTTGGCCATGTTGTGCAACGCATAGAAAAAACATATCACGCGTAGGCTGAGGTAAATTAAATAATGAAGACGTACATGTGTTCAACCACCATGTCCAATTTGTTTGTAATAGTATACTATGGTTTTTATTGCTGCTTACGATATTTCTATACGATTTTCGGTCGTGTATACTTAACTATTTTGTGAAAGCATGTTTCGAGGAATTAGAGAATGAGACATTTTATGTGTTGAGTCAGCAAAGCAACTTAATTTTCTTAATAGGCATGCTTTAAAAATATATCTATCAATTAGTTTTTATAAAATTAGCTTCTGTTGCAAGGGGAGGTGAATTTTAGTGTTGCCAAAACTTGAAATTACCTTCATATTAAAGGTAATAAGCGAATTGAAATTAATTCTATTAGTTATTATTTTTTTTTTATTTTATGTTATTAATGATGTATAACTATGAAATTATTTCTTTAACATAGATACTTTAGATATTTAGCATATTCTAGTAGCTTTATCTTCTGTACCTTTTTAACTTTACAGAAAAATTAAACTTAGATACCTATAATTTAAAATAATGCCACATATTATGATACATATTTCCAAACATGTTTGTGTCTACTTAACTCGTTGGTTTTTAGTCGATTTGTCAAAATTAATTTAAGGCAGATATTTATTTTTTCAATATATTAAAAACAATTATGTACTTCTATTATCATTAACTTTTTTCTGTTTTGATTTATAATGGTTAGTATATTAAAAATAATTATGTATTTCAATTATTATTAATTCTATTCATTTTTATCTATAATGGTTTTTAATGGTGATATAACCTAATCCAACAACAATAGGGGCAGGTCAAGAAATTTCAGGTAAAGCTAAAGATCTGCACATCAATTCTGCTACTGGCATCAACCAGTCACCTAAGTCACGGCATAATATCTCGGAACACCATTACAGATCAAATAATAACTTTCTCCGTGAAAGCCTCAAAACTGCTTATT
Organism: Monochamus saltuarius; assembly: GCA_025584915.1. Lineage (NCBI taxonomy): Eukaryota > Metazoa > Arthropoda > Insecta > Coleoptera > Cerambycidae > Monochamus > Monochamus saltuarius. The sequence goes on along the minus strand of CM046726.1, from coordinate 23,531,875 downwards.
CCTAATTTTTCAGAAATGTACTTTACTTTTACTTTTTCAGCACTCTAATAACCCTACCCAATATGTGAATTATCTAGGATATTTTCAACTTGGAATATGGAAGATGTATATTATCAACTGCTCTAAACAGTAAGTACTTACTAATTTATTTCTTATTCTAAATATTGTATATAGTAGAAGCACGAATTAAATGTATGCACGAACAAAAATGATGACGCCACCGATGACGTGCATACGTTGAATTCGTGCCGTTTCTATAATATTTTAATATATACCTAACAAAAGCTTTATATCATTTCATACTTGAAATGTTATTATCCCCGAACACACCGGTTTATTCTAGGCCGTTTTACAATGTCTAATTTATTGTGCAAAACTCTATAAATTTCTACAGTTTTTGATGGTGGAAGTCTGGTCGATGTTATCTACACAGATTTCTCTAAAGCGTTTGACTCTAAGTTGTTATATAAATTTAACTACGTCTCAGTACTGGTTTAGTCAAATTATTTCAGTCATATTTCTGCAATCGATCCCGATATGTGTAACATTGTAGATTCAAATCTGACACGTTTCTTCAAACATCAGGTTCTTCAAGGGTCCATACTTGGACCTCCTTTATTTGATATATTTATTAACGATATTGCGATCTTAATATACAATACCTATTATAAGCTGATGATGTAAAATTAACTCTGTTTTGGAATCTTCAAAATAACCTTGTTTCACTTAATGACTGGTGTAATAGAAATATGTTGCCTCTTAATATCAGCAAGTATAATGTTATGTCGTTTCTTCGAAAACAGATTATAGTTTGATTATATATTCCAAGACAGCATTCTCAAGAGGCTTGATAGCATTAAAACTATATGTTATTTTTGACTCTTAGTTGACTTGCTTACAGCACATCCACGGTTCCTTATTCAAAGCATACAGGACTTTGGGATTTATTTTACGAAACTCTAATGATTTTAGGAATCAGTTTACTTTGCGTATACAGGTTTTATGAGATCTGAACTTAAATACGGTTCAGTTATATGGAATCCAATTTATACTACATACACATCATTACTGGAAAGAGTTCAACGAAGATTTTTTAAATCTGCCACATTTCTGTTAGATGGAGTTCTCTACAAGAATTGTTTTGTGCCCGTTTCAACCTACAAAGTCTTGCCAGTAGACGTATTATGCACAGTATTATTTTATTATATAAAATTTTCCATTTTAAAACTAGATGTGAATCTATAATATATTTATCATTTACAGTTCCCAGATTAAACTCTAGGAATCGTGCTTTGGTCATATTACCCTTTACCCATACATACAAATATGTTGTTGAAGTCGCCTTTTTATCAAATGCTAGTAATATAAGTAATAGTAATACAACAATATGAAAGGTTTCGATATTAACTTTTGTAGTGTGCGTGATATAAAAAAATATTTTCAAAATGTGCATATGCAAATTCTTATTTCATTTTATTTGTTTTTCAATTATTTTGTTATTTTTACATTATTTGACAATTTTTATTAGATTTTACACTGTTCTTATATATTTAATTTAGAATTTTATTCTACTTATATTTATTAATTAAATAATGAATTACTATGTACCTAGTTATCTATTTTGTTTTTTTTTATTTTCTCTTATTGTAATTTTCTTGTTTAACTACTTATCCTTTAAATGGGTTATGCATATTTTAAGAGCAAACGAATATACCTATAAATAAATAAATATATGCACTTAGTTATTAGTATTAAGTAGATAGTTACCTCAAACAAATTGTAAAAAGGACAACTAAAATTATAAATGAATAAATAAATAATAGTGTCTATAAATATAAATCGTATTTATGTGAAATTTTTAAGTTAAAAGTATGTCCAATATTTAGATTTTGAAGGTAAATCACGTGTATTTAGAAATATCCAATACTTAAATAATATAAAACGTCAGATAAACATTCGCATAAACATAAAAATGGTATAAATATTGAGTAACACGAGTTTTAAGAAATTTTTGTAATAATAAAAATATCGTAATTAGATTTTATTAACATATGCATCAAATTTATACATAGTAAAATAAAATTGTCTTCATATTTTAATATTTTATAGAAACTGTTATCTTTATTTGGAATTTTATCATTAATTATGCGTATAGAACAGTTTTCTTTTATTGTGGCATTAATTAATTACCATTAAAACAGCAAGACAGGGAATAATTTACGGCGATAATTATAAAGCAGTAATTAAGAGGTGTTACCGGTAGTGCTAATGTGTAGTATACGAAATCTCTGCCCATGAAACGCATACCGAAAAATCTAATTTTAATTTCATGAATACATTAGCATAGTAAATAAAAGTCAGCATTGCATTTGATTTCGGTTGAACGTAATCCCCGAGCTAATATGCAAACAGAATATATCCCAAACCGCATTTGGTATTAAAAAAGTCCCTTTTGTATAGGAACACTGAGTGAGCCACCCCTTCGAATCATATTGACATGACAGCGCCTTAATGATACTTCCCCTCGCGGTTCGATTAGAATGTGACTAATAAAAGGAAAATGATGGAGAAGCTTCACATTCAAAGATTTTGCCGATGCTGTTTTGTCCCACATGACACAACTCCGCCGCCAACTGTGCTATGGACACTGACAAATGACGAACTGTCACCGTGAAGGAAGACTGATATGGCCGCGCCGTTGCTATTCCTCTATGCCGGCTGAATTCCATGCGACACACAGCCATTTTCAAAAATATTTTCCCTTCTCTCATATTTCCACTGACACAAATGATTTTTTCTCTGTGCAGAAACGAGAATAAATATGAGGCATTTTCGCTCTAATAATTATAATAGTAGCCTGTCTCTAATATTTTTCAATTTTATTTTTATGATTAAGAGGCTTATTATTCATACGAAATATTCTTATAAAAACCGCGACGTGACTGTATCGCTTTATGTAATAATGACGTTATACTTTTATATACCGTACCAACACATTTTTCGCCAATTAATTAATACGGAGATTTTATTTTATATTTCGTCCTGCAAAATATATCAAATTAATTAATATCTGTGTGGGTATCATCAACCTATGGGAAGGCAAATTCCTGCAGTAACTAAGTTGAATTAATTATGTATTTTATTTAACAAAACAACCGTTCCGGGTAGATTAATTGCTGCTGCCTTATTTTTAATTTTTATTTATTAACTTATCACAGATCCTTCATAGGACGACTATTGATCTGGAAAATAAAAACACAATATATAAATTAAACATATTCTTTAACTGCACAATGCATATTGATCAATACAAAGATAACTAATAGGATGTATTTAATGCTAAATATTAGTATATCGTTCACGTTAGGTTTCATTAAACCAATTACGAAGCTACTAATTATTGATGAGGTAGATGCTAGTAGAGTATACTCATTACATTTTCCTTAATGGTTTCCATAAATTTAATCTATTTGAAAAACGTGTCGACTTTTCTTTTCCTTTGACCTTTTCATAATTTAGGTACAAATACAAACGTGAAAAATTGGAAATTTTTTTAAAACTACTTTATTATTTTTGCTCTATCGTCAGTACTTTAGGTATCTATGCTATAAAAAATCAACTCATTTGGTTATTCAAACTAGTTCTTACCCTATTATTGTGTTAAAATAATAACAATACGTATTATTTATAGATAACTGTACGTTTGTTTGTTTACTATTTTTAATGATTGTTCTAAGGTCATATAAACATAGATAGGTACTATATTAAAATGCCTAAAAATATTTGTTTCCTTCAAATGACACTAAAAAAACACCGAAACTAGCTAGGCTAAAACGGTACCTGCAGCTTGTGATGCCACATCGCGGAACGGACCATCAGCTGACGTAATGAAAAATCAGAATGTACTAGTGATGTGGGAGCATATTCTTTGAATATGCTTTACAATTTTTAATGTAAATCATTTTATACTACTTTTTATGTTTTGCAGAATATGTCAATATCTAGGTATAGAATAGTATTGTTATATAGACATAAAGGGCAAGCTTGAAAATAATAATAAAATGATATAATGATATACTAATATAATTTACTTATAGGTAACTTATTAATTTGATTTAGGTACAAAAACATTAATTTTTTATTAAATCATCCATTTTTTATAAAATCCTTAGTTTCCGAGTAAAACATTATTGTTGTAGTATTTTCAACCTTTATATCGATGGGTCGCTGTAGTCTCTAGACAGGTGATTCCAGATATTGAAATCCGATTACTTTTTGTATGCACTAAAGTTTTTGTGACGTCTGTGTTTACATTAGTTTTTCAAGTGTCAATGGCCTACGTGTATAGTAGCAGCTCGGAGTTGATGGATATCGTTTTAATTTATTACGATGTGACAATGCTTTAGCTAAACGATTTTCCGGTAAACATCTGCCAAATGCAACTTTTTTATCGCGGTGTGCAGTGTGTGCAAGTGCAGTGCAACGCCAGGGAAATTTGAAACCGAATCGTGGAAGAGATGGAGGTCTAGGACTTCCACGGCCTATTCTAGCAGTGTGACGTATTATACACGAGGTTCAATAATTATATCCTTATCATGTACAGCATGTTCAAGTATTAACACCAAGGAATTGGACGAGAATGACCGGTACCATGGCCACCACGATCTCCTGACTTTAAATCATTTGCACTTCTCTTTTGTGTCGCAATGAAGTGGACATACTATTAATGATTTACGGAAACGCATTATAGTTGCTGCCAATAACTTACGAGTTCAAAACGGACAAGAAGCAGAAACATTTGTGTTAGTTTGTAGAAACTGGGTAAGAGGGGCTCAAAAAGTCGTTGTAATATCAGGAATGTCAAACTATTTAATAACAATAGCGGCAAAAGCAGTTATATTTACTGTATAAAATCGGCGTTATAAAATGTTTTACTTCTTTCCTTGAGCATTTCTTTAAATTTTTTGTCCGGTTGCAGATTGCCGCCTTATCAGGTTTTACAGTGGACCAGTTTTCAGTGCCGTGCAGAAGTGTATTTTTAAATCATTTTCGAATTGCCCTTTTTAATTTTTTCTTTACAAAATTGTATGTGTACACTCAGATTTTTTTTTAGATAAGGTCTGAATCACCCTGTATATTAAAAAAAAAATAACTGCATTTATAAACATTGGTCACTGATTAGTTATGCATCTTTTCTGCATCCTATTTTACGGCGTAGTTCCAACTATTACATTTAATTAGGTAACCCCTATAGGCATAATAAACTACCTACTAAACGTTGCATACTCTATGTATAGCACTTATTATTATTATTATTATTTATACCAGCGTAAACTATATGTTTCTTACAATGGATTCAAATCTGATAATTTTATAGCAACATCAGGAGTACCTCAAGGATCGAATTTGGGACCACTACTTTTCATTATATTTATTAATGATTTGTCTACCTCTCTGGATTGTAACCATCTATTTTTTGCCGACGACTTAAAATTATTTTTTAGTGTGACTAGTGATCAGAATTGTATATTACTTCAGAAACAGGTGGATCATGTGGGTAAATGGTGCGCGGAAAATAAGTTGCCTATCAATATAGATAAGTGCAAAGTTTGCTCTTTTACTCTCAAAAAACAACCGCTAACATTTGCCTACAGTATTGATGATGTACTATTGCAGTGTTGTGAGAATGTTAGGGATCTTGGTGTGATATATGATAACAAATTGTCCTTTACTGATCATATTAATGGAATTACAAATTTAGCTAATAAGGCTTTAGGCTTTATAATAAGAAATTCAACGTCATTTAACAACGTCACTGCACTGAAATGTCTTTACCACTCATTGGTTCGATCAAAATTAGAGTACTGTAGTCTTGTATGGTACCCTTATTACCAGACCCATATTAACCATCTTGAAAAAGTTCAGCGTCGCTTCCTTAAATTTTTATCGTATCGTATAGATGGTTATTATCCAGTTAGGATATGATCACAGAGTGCTGTTGGATCGATTTAATGTCCAGTCTCTGCATATAAGGAGAATACTTAATAGTCTGTCATTTCTGTTTAAACTTTTTCATGGCAATGTTGACTCGTCTTCTCTACTCAATTTATTTAATATACGAGTACCTAGACATGGATCTCGTGTTGATGGCATGTTCTATTGTCGGAATGCTAAAACAAATATTCTTATCAAATCGCCGGTTTATGTCATGGCGAATAACTATAATGCGATATCTCTACTTTGTGATATTAACCACTGCAATCTTAATAGTATGTTGACTGTAGCAACTGAATTCTTTAGTATTTTGGAAACTTAGATTTATTTTATTGATTGTATTTATATTTATTTTAACTTATGTATTGTGTATTAAGTGTATTTTTTTATCTCTGAACTTTTGTTTTGTCCTGTAACTGGAACACCTGTTCTGTTGGGCAATAAATGCATTATTATTATTATTATTATTATTATTATTATTATTATTATTATTATTATTATTATTATTATTATTATTATTATTATTATTTTTTTTCCAGTAAACACCTTCCGAAGCTCCGACACATTCGGAGATGTTCTGGAGAGTCAAGCAATGACCACTCTCCACTCCGTGGAGTCAGTAATCATTGCGCCCGTAAATCGTGTGTTCTGAGCAGACGTAGCGAACCAAGGACGATTGCCTTCTGCATTCTGCCGGCTAAGATCTCTGCCGAATTTCGACAAGCCGGTATGATCTTTAAGTCAGAAAGCAACGTATGTCTCATTCCACCCAGGACGCCTATAATTAGCACCACAATCTTAACAGAGTGGTCTGGATACAGCCTGCGGAGCTCGGAGAGAAGATCTCGATATTTCCTCCGTTTCTCCTCTTTTAGGACGATGTTGTTCTCTGCAGGAGCCGAGAACTCAATCACATACATCGTCCTAAGCTGGTGGTCGAGGAGGACTACATCAGGCTTATTGGCTTGAATTTGCCTGAGGGCGGGGAATGAATAGTTCCAATAAATTCGGCACTTCTCATTCCCCACAACGGATTCTATATCCCCGGAGCATAAGGCAGCACTGGCGTCTCGTCTATCTCATACGAGTGTCGTAAATGATAATACAACACCCGTAAGGCTGAATTATGTCTTCGGATATACGCTGTGCATATACCGGACAGGCCGACAGGAGATGCATAAGCGTCTCCGGCGCGCTTGGCGGCAGGCCCTGCAGCTGGTATCAGGAACCTCGATACCCAAGACACGACTACGATAGACGAGTGTGTTAATTACACCATCTTGGCAAGCCATTATGAATCCCTCGGTCTCAGAGTTCAGCCCCGCTGACCTCAAAAAAGCAAAGAATAGCCTTTCAGATAAGCCAAGCCCCTATAGATGACGGTAGAAGAGACCATGCATTGGCTTATCCTTATGTAGCTGCAGAAGATGACGCATTTCTGCAGCTTTAATTAAGGGCTTTTAACTGAACAGGATCCGACTCTGGTGACAGAGTCTGGATTTTCCCGCTCGATATCGAACCCCACCGGACCAAGTTTATCGGCCGCTGCTCTTCTCGCTGCCTTATTATTATTATTATTATTATTCACCTTCCGAGGCTCCGACACATTCGGAGATGTTCTGGAGAAGTCAAGCAATGACTTCTCTCCACTCCGTAGAGTCAGTAATCTGGAAAGTCAAGCAATGACCACTCTCACTCCGTGGAGTCAGTAATCATTGCGCCCGTAAATCGTGTGTTCTGAGCAGACGTAGCGAACCAAGGACGATTGCCTTCTGCATTCTGCCGGCTAAGATCTCTGCCGAATTTCGACAAGCCGGTATGATCTTTAACTCAGAAAGCAACGTATGTCTCATTCCACCCAGGACGCCTATAATTAGCACCACAATCTTAACAGAGTGGTCTGGATACAGCCTGCGGAGCTCGGAGAGAAGATCTCGATACTTCCTCCGTTTTTCCTCCTCTTTTAGGACGATGTTGTTCTCTGCAGGAGCCGAGAACTCAATCACAAACATCGTCCTAAGCTGGTGGTCGAGAGGACTACATCAGGCTTATTGGCTTGGATTTGCCTGAGGTGGGAATGAATAGTTCCAATAAATTCGGCACTTCTCATTCCCCACAACGGATTCTATATCCCCCGGAGCATAAGGCAGCACTGGCGTCTCGTCTATCTCATACGAGTGTCGTAAATGATAATACAACACCCGTAAGGCTGAATCGTGTCTTTGGATATACGCTGTGTGCATATACCGGACAGGCCGACAGGAGATGCATAAGCGTCTCCGGCGCCTGGCGACAGGCCCTGCAGCTGGTGTCAGGAACCTCGATAACCAAGACTAGAATACGATAGAATAGTGTGTTAATTACACCATCTTGGCAAGCCATTATGAATCCCTCAGTCTCAGAGTTCAGCCCCGCTGACCTCAAAAGCAAAGGTCAGCCTTTCAGATAAGCCAAGCCCCTCTAGATGTCAGTAGAAGAGACCATGCATTGGCTTATCCTTATGTAAGCTGCAGAAGATGATGCGTTTCTGCAGCTTTAATTAGACTTTTAATTATTATTATTATTATTATTATTATTATTATTATTATTATTATTATTATT